>JAJQKT010000062.1:6105000-7410000 GCA_030512225.1 Rauvolfia tetraphylla
CATTATTTGTCTCTTTAATATTTAGATTTTTCCTTCTAGTAACTCATTTACCTATTTAATATTTTTAATTTTCTCATAATATAGCGTAACATCCAAGTAATAATAATTAAACATTAGTGTCTCTTTAAAATTTGAAAGTTTTTGATAATCTATGTCTAGCATGTGTTGTAACTCTCCAAATTAATTTTTATTATCCTTTATGTAACTCTTAAATAATTGTAATTAAATTAGAGTTTGAAGGATGGATTTATATAGAATAATTATATTCATACACTTTGTGCACTTTGAGTGTCCTATTATAGTTAGTCCATCAAAATAATAATAATTTATTTTTTAAGAAAAATTAAGAAACAACTAAATTTAAATCTCCACGACCCCTATCCATACTTTTAGTATAGTATAAATTAATGTACAATATACGATTATATATATGTCTAAAACTACAAGATATTGGCAGTTTTCTATGTGTGTTTCTTTCAATCTTTGGAGTTTGGAACTTGATAATAAAACTAATATCACTACTTTGACTTTATTTAGATCAATCAAATCAATAATCAGAGGAGATTAAAATCAAATGATAGAATTAAAAATGGCATAATAGAAAGGAAAAGGATAATATAAAAGAGTTCGGTTATCTCTTCTATGGCACTAAAATTTTACTTTTGAAACTAAATAAAGGACATAATTTTTAATCTTAATTAGCATTGTATATTACAAAAGACAAACGTGAAAGTCATATTAACTATGAAGAAATTACCAAAAAATAAAAAATAAAAGCCAAGAGAACAAACCTAGACCAAAGTTAAAGTTGAAAGCCTTATTCTAAATTTGTAATTGCCTTTTTTCTTTGTCATCTGGCTGTAAAGATCTTTACTTCTTTGTCTATTCCACCTCTTAATTGAAAAGCTCTCTTATATAGGTGTAATAATATACCAATACAAACTAGTTGTGATTGGAGAAGGATTTTAAATCCTAATTGAATTCGATCACCTATTTAAGTCTTCAAAGTAAGAAAAATAGGAAAAATTTAGAAGATTATTGTTAATTGTAGTCAAATATTCAATTGATTTTGAATGATTGTCATTAATTGAAATAGGATAAGGATACGAAATTTTAATTAAATTCCATCACCTATTTAATTTTTTGAAAAATTAAAATAGAAAATTGGATCATTAAAATTGTAATTCATCGTAATCAAATTTTAAAATTGATTTTGAATCATTATTATTGAATTAAAATCTAAACTCTTAATAAAAAATTTAAAAATTTAATAATAAAAATTTTAAAAATAATAAAATAATATTTATTGAAAATAAATTTTTATTAATATTTAAAAAGAAAAAAAAAGAGAGGGGGGCCCAGCTTGGCACACTAGGGGTGGGCGCCCAAGCTGGTGCAGACACCAGTTGAGGGCGCCCAAGCTATGTACTTGTGTGCACTATCTTTTTTTAATTTAAATTATAAAAGGTTAAAATTATCAAAAAATATTTTACATTAATAATAAATTTTCATGTATAAAGTAATCCCCTATATCAATCTATCCTATAAGGGGTCTAGAAAATCCCTTCATTATTACCTTAGAGCTTTCCGTAGCTGTTTCACGATTAAGAGAAAAAATCCCTTAACACAATTTCTTGATATTGTATAAGGAATCTCACTGTTTGTGTTTAACAGATAACTACAACCCTAGCAGATCTTAGGCTACAATAATGATATGGCTAATACCAAGTACATGTACCAAGTTATTAACATGTAATGTATTAGTATATGTTTGCTTAAGCTACGTGAGGTGTTTGTTTGAACATGAAGAGAAGTGGAACGCAAGATGGCTCTGAGGCAAGTAATAGTGCCATTCTCTAAGGTTTATTTCATCCAATCGATGAATTGCTACATATGCAACTGAATTTTGTGAAATATCCTTGAAGTTATAATAAAGTCTTGTGTTAGACTACATCTTCCATACACGAACTCAAATTTTAGAGTATTAATTGATTTCTACAATGAATGAGATCCTTATAAAATACTAATGGGAGACTATTTGAGATTATAAGAGGCTAAAGAGACCTCAAAGAGCCTTGAAGAAACTATTAACTTTCTCTTCTTTCCATTTCTTTGATCCTCTTTATCCTTTTACAGATAAATTTACCTCACTAGCTTAGAGTCATAAATCTTATTGTACTTTTAGTTTAGAGTCATAAATCCCATGAACGAACTTTATTATAGCTTTTGTAAACAACCATTCCTTTGAATATTCATGTTCCTTCATGATCATGAATTGCAAACATTATATATGATCACATAATTTAACTAAGTTTCATAAACCTTAATAAGTTATATACTATATTTATGTTGAAAATCTCCAACTTTATTCAAGTGAGTGCTCAATAGCATCTATTGCACTGCCAGTAGCAAAGGTTGCAAGTCCAGAAAATGTGAGAATCTCTTGACCATGCTCAAGGGCTTTGAGGTTATATCCGATCTGTATGTGTCCAATTTCATCTTGGAATTCGATCACCTGTATTTGGTTAACATTGTTGAGAAGAGTAGAAAGGATTTACGCTCTCTTGAGAACTTGCAAAAAGGCTAAAAAAATGCATTGCTGCCATGGTGGTTGCTACTAGACACAGGCAAAAGTCGCATTAGGCTTTAGTCATAGGCAAAAGGAGGTTTTGAGTCATGTACACTGATATTTTAGCATATTCGTATGATAGATATTAATTCCTTATATTTTAGCATATTCGTGCGATAGATATTAATTCCTTTCGGAGTCTCCAAAGAAGAAATGGAAGCGTATCCCAGATGTATATTAAGTGCAAACACATTGAAATGTCTAAAACAGGTCAAATGGTTCAAGGAACCTGTCCTATTCACTCGTCTTGACTTTTGCAGGAGTTGTGCTTTGGATCTATACCTCCATCCTTCCCTCATAGGAGATAGTATCACCAATTCAATATAAGTTATGCCCATGACTATAATTATACACACCCCTCCTAGAGATCATTCCACTTCAATATGTGTAGTGCTTATGAAAATAATTAGTATTTTTTCAAGTTTCTAAAAGTTCATGCTGCAATAGTTGGGCCAAACACTCTATTAGCAGCCTTCTCTGCCTACAGAGGAAGAAAAGAAAGTTTGAATTAGAAGTCCAACAAAAATGTTGTTAGTTTACATCTAGAAAAATGAAACTTCTAAAAATAGAGAAATTAGTTTACCTCTTTCTTCCAATCTGTTCGGAGAACTACAATTGCAAGAAGTAATCCTTGGGAAAAAAGGGCAACTATAATTCCTATCCAAAGACCTTTTCCTCCAATATGGTAGATGAAAGCTAGCACAATTCCAGTAGGAAGCCCTAACAAATAATAGGCTCCAAAATTGATGATTGCTCCAATCTTTTGCCAACCACATCCTCTAGCAATACCTTGAATCACAATTTATTATTCTCAGAAAAATCAATATCCCATTAGAAAGAATTCCTTTTATTAACATTACTCATTGAATGCCCGAGCAAATGAGCTTTATTTTATACAATATAAATGAGAGTGAGCCTCCAACATCTTTGGTAAGGGAAGTCTTATTACCTCGGGCTAAGGCATATAAACTTCATGTCCAATGGGATAGTATTATATTTTATTTACATTAGAGCAAACAAGTTTAGGGCTTACCAAAACACATATACCTTTTGAGAAGATAGAACAAGATTTATTAGAGTGACTGTCATATTTACCTGAAAGAATAGATTGAATGCCCTCTAAGATATGCGATCCTGCAAGTAAAAGTAGCATTTTTGAAACATATTTGATCACCTCTTCATCCGAGCTATACAAATGCGCCCATAATTTTCGGCCCAAAATAATTGTTATGGAGACCAAAATGCCTTCTGAAAGAACAACACATATAGCTATTCGTGCAACTATGCAGGCTTTCTTTGGTCTTGAAGCACCAAGCTCATTTGAAACCCTTGTACTGAAGGAAAAAGCTTGGCAATTAGATTTGGTAAATAGAAACTAATTTAAGTCATCTACAGATAGAACTATAGTACCTTAGTGCACCACTTAATCCAACAGGTATCATAAATATGAAACAACATATGTTAAGGCTGCAAATTTATAGAAAACAAACAACAAGAAACAAGTTTCAATTCCGATGATACAATAGCATGTTCATGGATTATATGTGCCTATTTCACAAAAAAAAAAGAAAAAAGAATATAGGTACCTGATTGAAAGAACAGATGTTTCTAACTTTGGATTTGGAAGGCGGCCAGATAACAAAACCATCATTTCAAATGACCAAATCTCCATACTTGTTCAAGAATAACAAAATATTAGCATGAACACAGGTAAGAAAATGATTAGAGTACTTGAAATGAAAGAAAAACACAGGGTTACCAAGACATAATAGTAGATGGAATTGATAGCCTTAAGAATTCTGGAACATTATTGAAAGCTTCCCTCGAAAATCCGGTCCAAGTAATTATGCAGGAAGGAGACAACTTGATGTATGTGGCTAGCAAGAGGAAGTTTGTCCAATATGATATAACAATGGATAAAGCAGCACCTTTAAATCCAAGGCCGGACTTAAATACTAGAATCCAACAACTTAGTGCGTGCAACAAAGTTGTGATTCCAGAAGTTAACATCAATGCAAGGACCTTTTTTTGTGCTTGTAGAAATCGAACTTCACACTGAAGAAGAGCAAAAGCAAATATGCTTGGTATCATAATGCGTGCATACTTCCCTGCTTGGATTGATATTTCTCGATCTTGTCCAAATAACACGAGAATACCTGTTGTGTTTACCCAGACACATGATATTGGAATACTGATAAGTAGGAGTATAAACATTGCTCTTTGCATATAAATGCCAAGCATGTGATGTTGTTGTGCACCATAAGCTTGACCGCAGAAAGTTTCCAATGCACTGGCCATTCCTGTCTAGAATAGAAGCAATAGTAAGATTACAAGAATGCATATTTAAAGGCAAACAAATTTCTTTTCTTTTTTCTTTTTGAAGGAAAAAGCCAAGGAAAATTTGTAATAGCATTGGCTTTTAAATAAATTTGCAAGAGATTACAAAATTTTGAACGATCAAGTAAAGACTACCATTGAGATCAAGTCAGGTTAGCCATGTCGAATCAAGAATTGAAGACCAAAGTCAAGCTGACCACATACTGTGACGGTCAAGCTGAGAAAGCAGACTTAGGTGAACAGGAATCCTTAACTTGGAATTAGACATTTTGGCCTTAAGAAATAACAAGAACAAATATACAAAGTTTTTGGAAATTAGGATTTGATAATTCGTTAAGAATTTCTTTCAGAATTAATTCGTGAAGAATTTCTTTCAGAACTTGCACAAGTGATTAAGAATTCAAATTGATATAAGATGTGAAATCTTATAGGGATTAAAGATAAAAGCTACTATGAAGTTTAAGACTGATATGAGTATTGGTGAATTCTTCATTGAAATTCATTAAAAGCAAAATCCTAATGCTTTGCCAGTTAAGAAAATTCTCCTAAACATTTCATCTTCTATAGAATCTCTCTGAATTTAGAAGGTTTGAGTACTGTGGAGAAAATTTTGTTTGAGAGAGAAAACAGATTTCCTATTTGGGATTTTTTTCATTTTTGGAATCCACTCTTTTAAGAAAAATTCTAATTTTAGAAAGTTTCCTATTTAAAATACTTATACATATATTGAATTATATTCCACGATGCTTTCTTGTGAAAATCCTATCATATTACAAGAATAAATTACTTTTTTTAATTATTATCCTCTTTAACTTAAAGTAATTAAGTTCTAATAATGATTTTACCATTAACTTCTTAAATTCACTTATTAACAGGATTTAAATTTTATTAACTAATAAGTTTCGTCACTAATCTTTTTAATTAATAAAGATATTATAGTAATTTGTGTAAAGTCAAATTAATTATTTTAACTCTTTATATCAAATCAAAATATAATATTCACTCAAGGGAGTATGTTTTTTAAACTTGGAGCCTTGAATACAGCTTGCATAACATCGGAAGAAAACAAGTAATTTGAGCATGTGTAAAAGAAGCCTTTGACTTCAAAAATTTTGATGAATGATGAAAGCATTATGAGAACATTTTTCCTCCCTAAATTGACGTGTCAACTAGTCGAGGACCGCATGAAAAGGACGCTGGTCAGTCAGTCCTATTTGGGCTTCTTCCTCGTTCTGAGTTGGACAAATGTGAGGGAAATTAGACACAAGTCGAAACATCCAGCCTGCTGGAAGATGGCGGAAAGAGGAAACTAAATGAAAATTTTCTCTTAAAAATAAAAAATTATCTAACTTATAGTTAAAAGCATTTTGTATGCATATACACACAGTCTCTCTCTCTCTCTCTATCTCGCTCAAAGTATAAAGTCGTTTGGATTTTTTTTATTAAAATATTTAAATTTTTACAAAATTTAAGGACTATTTTTTAAAAAGTTATCTACACTTATAAATATAATTATCCTATTTACTCTCTTATTAGTAGATAATAAATTAAATTAATTAAAAATAAAATAAAAAATATCTCTTGTTTTTCTCTTCTTTAATGCATGCAAAAAGAGTTACTCTTTCCATCTCAAAATATAAGGTCTTTAGTACTAAGAAGAAAATAAGTTGTATTTTTCGTATTATATATTCTTAACTAATTTAATTTATTCTCTATGAATATAAAAGAGAATGGGATAACATTAAAAAAATAATACTTCGTCAGTCCACAATTGATCAATCATCATATTTTCTTTTCAAAATGTCTACAATTGAATATCTACTCTACTAAAATAATTATATATTTTATCTAAACTTTTACTATATACTCCCTTAATTTAAGCAAAGTAATATCTACAAATACATGGGTTCAGTACTAACCTCTTTGACTCTCTTGATTTAAATAATTTTAACTTTACTAACACGTGGATCCTATCACTAACTTTTTAAAATAATAATAATATAATAAAGTTAATGAGGGTAAATCTAGTGAACTGAATAAGTTAAAAATCTTTTTTAAATTTTGTATCAAATTAAAATAGAATATTCAATTGTTGAGAAACAGAATACTTAAAATTTATAAAAAATTAAATATCTTGAGAAAAAAGAAATAATCTAAAATGCCTTATCTTTTGAAATGGAGAACGTAAAATGATCTATATTTTGAAATAGAGAGGGTATCTATATATATATATTCGCACAGAGAGCTTCCCCCAGCTAAAACTGGGCTAAATCTCCCTTGTAAGCTTCTCATTCGTGAGAGAAGCCACCCGGGCGAATCTTGTAAGTTGGCAAACGCTTATTTTGTTTTGTTTCGCTGATGAAATAAGAATTTCGTCAATTTTGAGAACGCGCAACA
Source organism: Rauvolfia tetraphylla (assembly GCA_030512225.1). Lineage (NCBI taxonomy): Eukaryota > Viridiplantae > Streptophyta > Magnoliopsida > Gentianales > Apocynaceae > Rauvolfia > Rauvolfia tetraphylla. Next base: position 6,112,364 of record JAJQKT010000062.1, read on the forward strand.
ATGAACACATGATCCTTTCTGAATTGCTAATATAAGTACTATGCTATGGGGGGGAAGAAAACATGAACTAAAAAGAAAAGCACTGGAAACGGCTGGTTTTCGACTTACCAACAAGCTGAAACCAGTGACAGTAGCAAAGGAAGTAGCCATGGATGCCCCAGAAAGTTGCAGTTCTCCAAGGTGGCCGACAAACATAATGGAAATCAGTTGTAAGGAGAATAGAAGCAGATTGACTGTGACAAGAGGGGCTGCTAACTTCAGAAGGCTCTTCAACTCCTCTGTAATAGGATGACCTGATATTTTAGTTTGATCATTTTCATCCATTAGTCCTTACAAACTGAACTGCTTTCTCCAGTTGCTTCGCCTAAGCCGAGCACGAAGAGTTGGCTTCTTTGCTTTCTGAAACGAAAGGATTTTAGATCTCATCCTAGGAAAATCATTATTTTGATAATTATTTACCTAAAACTGCTCTCTCCTTGATCTTGGGAGCCCGGTGTAGTTTCTTTTATGACCGGCGGCGATGGCGATGGCGATGGCAATCAAGCAGCTCTTTCTTATTGTATATGATCCTAACTCGCTCTCACCAACCTTCTAACTCCCACCTGCATGTCTCTGGAACTAGAGAGTAAAGAGGAGCTTGAATGAACTTTCGGTTAAAAAATGGTAGAATTATATACTTGTCAGAACTTGGAGGGGATAAGGTTTCATGAATTTAAATCTAATTTATTTAAGGTGATTGAATTCAAAATAATTAATTTGATAAAACAAAACAGTGGACGAGATTGCATCAAAAGATCAATGGGCAAATCACATGAACATATAATCTAATACGTCAAAACGAAATCGAATATCTGAAATGAAAAATAAAGAGAAATTGGTCCTTCAAAAAATTCGCCTAATTGGTCCTTCGATCACATGTTTTTGCTTCTGCGGAAAACAGAGAATTTGGTTATATGTGACAAAATATTATTAATATTTTTTCCTTTTAATAAAAATTTTTAATTTTATGTTCAGATAGATATAAACTATTTTTAAGTAATTATATTTGTTAAATTTTTAACGTGGTAACAAATTCATGTAAAAAGAGTCACATTGCAAACGCGCTACAATGCATAACTGCAATTTTGGGAGATTTTAGAGGATTGAAATTCTCTGGTCAATTGAAGCAAGTTTAAATGTATTCTAGACCAAATCGACTTTTGACCTAAATAGTTTGAGTTGAGCATTACGAAGTGGAGGTAACGTAATGAATAGACAAAATTACCCTTAAAAATGATGGTATGTGTCTACAATGTGACTTTTTCCCCCTCCAAATTCTGCCCAAATATAACAAATCCGATAGATACAACTATCTAAAAATAATTTATTTATATTAAAAGATGAAATAAAAGTTTTAATTAAAAATAAAAAATTATAAATAATTTTTAGACAAATATAGCCAATTTCTCACCAAAAAAAAAAAAATTTAGTGTCTTTCTTAAGAAATTCGTCCAGAACCATTGCAAAGATCGGGTATGAAGATCAACTAAGCTTAGGGACCAAAAGGCACGAAAATAATCTTTTAAGGACCTTAAAAATACAAGAGAATAATGAAAATGGAACAAGATTAGAAAATCTTAGAATAATTAATATGATACAAGATGAAGCAAGATTAAACCACACAAGATTCACTCCCTAATATCTCCCACCCACATCTTCTTCCCTATTTATTTGAGTCGCTATGTGTCTTATATTTCTCGCTTTCGAAATTGAATGTCTATATTTCTTTTTAGAATATTTAAAATTAAATATTAATATTTCTAAAATAGTTATATATTTTATCTACACTTTTATTATTTACTTCCTTTTTTAAGAAAAGTAAGCTCCATTAACAAATGGGCCACCACCAATTTCTTTAATTCTCTTAATTTAATAAGTTTAAGCTCCACTAGTATGTGAGTTCTACCACTAACCTCTTTAATTAACAAGGATAGTATAGTAATTTTTTTAGACAAATTACTCTTTTTAATCTTATGGATAGTTAAAATGAGACATTCAATTTTGGATGGAGATAATATTGCTTAGTCCCCTTAGAGTTCTCCCATTTTAAATAGAGTTTTACATATTTTAAGTTACTAGATTGCAGTGCTATAGTAATGGAGGAGAGGATATGGGAGAGGATTCGGACCGAGATTATACGAGTTAATGTTGTTTTAATTTGTCCCAACTATACGTAGTTGAAAATTGATGCCCCTTTATGCTGGTCATCCTTTGAGTGTCCTCTTTCTTGATTTGAATCATCACTTCCCTTTCATATAACTCATACCTATTAGAAATTGAATTTATCTTTGTCAATTCATTACTCTGATTTTTGTTTGTTAATCACCTTATAAGACAAAAATTTATTTGGTTTTTTTTGATAAGTTGAATATCGTCAAAATCTAAATAGGGATATGAATACCAAAGTATGGAAACATCTGCCAACTCGTGGGAATATTCACCGGAGGAACAAGGAGTTCCATCCGTTGTGCTTCGTCAGATGTGGCAGTGATGGATTTTGACGCTGCTTATGTTGCAGAATATGCTAGAATATTAGAAGCGAAGTCAACTGGATGTTCTGGCATTCAAAAATGGAAGCCAAGTTATGCTGGAAACGTAGATGCAGCTTCAGAGGACGACAAAGTGGGTATGGGGGCAACTATTTGAGAAAGTGGAAAGCTATTAAGGGGTTTGCAAAGTCCATTTTTTGCAACTCTCTCCCATGCATGATGAAATAGTAGCAGTTTAAACTACATTGCATGATCAGTTCAAAATCAAAGATTTTGGAGCATTGAAATATTTTCTTGGTCTGGAAATTGCAAGAAGCCATGCTGGCATCAATCTATCTCAACGAAAATATACTATTGATCTGCTTCAGGAGACAGATTTTCTTGGTTGTAAGGCAGTTTCCACTCCTATGGATCCCAGTGTCAAATTATATCATGTAGATTCACCAGCTTTGGGAGATAATAGCTATTACAGAAGTGTTGTTGGTAAATTGCTTTATCTTACCCTTAGTAGACCTGACATTTCTTTTGTTACTCAGCAATTAAGCCAGTTTCTTGATGCACCAACCGAGCAACATCTAAGGGCTGTACACAGAGTTTTAAGATATCTACAAAGCACTGTGGTTCAAGGTTTATTTTTCTCAGCAAAGAATGATTTAACTCTTAAAGCATTTTCAGATTCTGATTGGGCAGGGTGTGAAGACACCAGACGATCAGTCACTGGATATTGCATTTTCTTGGGGCATTCTCTGGTTTCCTGGAGAAGCAAGAAGCAGTCTACCATCTCAAGAAGTTCAGCAGAGGCTGAGTATCGTGCCATGGCTGTTACAGCTTGTGAATTGCAGTGGATTGCTTATCTAATGCATGATTTGTGTCTTCCTTTATCTAGTCCTATTCCTCTCTTCTGTGATAATCAAGCAGCCTTATACATAGTTGAGAATCCTGTTTTTCATGAACGAACCAAACATATAGAGATTGATTGTCATTTTGTGCGAGAGAAGTATCAATTGGGATTGATTAAGCCTCTTCCTGTTTCTTCTTCTCTGCAGTTAGCCGACTTATTCACTTAACCCTTGTCTGCTCCTTCCTTTTATCAGTTATTGTCTAAGTTTGGAGTTCAAAATCTTTATACCAAGTTTCACTTGAGGGGGGGGTGTTACAAATCATCAAGCAGCACAAGCAGCACAGTCAGCAGAAGATTGCAAGTCAGAAGAGTTAGCAACATGCAAGCAGTTTGCAGAGGAGTGCAGGTTAGCAGCATTAGAAGCATGCACGTTAGCAAAAGCAGTTAGCAGAAGCAAGAGCAATGCAGAATGTTAAGTCAACTGCAGCATGCAAAGTCAATCAAATGATTAAAGAATTAATACGCACTGGTGACATTATCAAATGTATAGGTGATGATAGCAAATTCAGCAAATGCCAGCCAAGATACAGCTTGCATCGGTTCAATTTAGTTAAGATTAGTTTTGGTTGCATTTGACTGGTTTTCTTAGTTTTAGTCGGTGATCTTTTCACCGCCTTTCTTATTTATTTGTTTGTATATAAATAGCATTGTATTCTTTGGAAAGAGTTAATGAGAATTCCAGAATCATTTTCTTCAGTCCCAACCCCCGGGACCCCCGTGTAGCTAGAGTTTGGTTCAATCTTGCTTGATGTTACCATAGCTTTGAAACTTTTTAAAAGTTGAGGAGGTAAGGCACAGGTAAATCTTCCTTCTTGAACCTCCTTATGCTTCCAGAAAATCTTCCTTCTTGAACCTCATTGCCAGATAGATCAACCACTCGTAGCTGTGAAAGAAAATCTTCCTTCTTTAACCTCCTTATGCTTCAAGAAAATCTATTGAACTTTAAGACCATTTAGAGATTTGATAGGCTTGGCCTACAACAAAAGTAACAATGCTTAAACAAGTTGAATTATACCACAAAGAAGGATATCACTAGCAGACAAAAAGAAGTTCATCAGAAAAGCTAAACGTCCCCTGTTATTTGTGACTATTACTCTCTTGCGGGATACACTTGGGACATTTGCTTGAAATTCATCAAATATCTGCAACAAGGATGCAAACTTGTGAAAGTCGAGTTTGACAAGTTCAAACAAACAACCAAGACAATGACGAATTTGAGTAAAAAAGATAGAACATAAAGGATATATTGCATACTATGTCATTTATAACAATTATGAATGATGTTTAGTACCTTGATAGTGGTTGTTCTCTATATATGACAAGTCAAAAAGGAATCTTGTTGAATTACAAAGCTTATAAAAGAGGTAATGTTACTTTCAGTGGTGCCTCTAAAAATAAAATAGTAGGAATTGAAACTTTAAACATCTAAGGTATACCAACTCTGAAAAATCTTTTATTTGTTGCAGGTGATGATGATGTTGAATGGCACTTGTCGAAATAATAATTTTTTAAAATTTAATAGTAATTAAATTGATGAAAATTATTTTTACCGGATCTTAAATTTACAAAAATTACTATTTGAGTAAGTACCTCTTTAACATCAAATAATTTTCTCGGGAAAAAATTTCATGTCAATAGAATGCAAGAATCTAATCCCATCCGATGAAAAATATTAAAAGTATTTTTTTAAAAGTGGAGTTAGCTGATGATGCAGGATTCAATTTGATGTTAAATTTGCTTCTAAAATTACTCAATTACAAAAGAAGAAAAAAGAGGAAACTATTAGATACTTTTTTTATAAGTAATTTCCATTAATAATTAGAACAAATTACTCATCACCCATATAGTAACAAAAAATACAATGGATAAAAATAAAAATATACACATGAAAACTCTTTTATTGACATCATGTAGCCATCTCTCAGCATTGGCGACATGAAAAACTTAGCTTCATCTCCATCTTCGTTGAGTAGCCATATACAAAATTTTGAACAAATCAATGGTTTCAAAGGTAGGCAAACAAAGAGATGGATATTTGAGAAAGTGCCCAAATCATATTTGGATATAAAATGATCTTCTTGAAAAGTACTTACAAAACTATTAAATACTTATAATATATAGTAGAGAGAACCTTTTAATTTATTTAGACATGTCAAATTATAGTTAAAAATTAGTACAACGTGTAATACGATTAATGATTAGGTTAGAGTCAGCCTTGAAATCATTCTTCCCTAATTCTTGAAAACAAATTTTTGATGTATACAAATGTACTTATATGTTTACATATTAGTGCTCTTTTGAATCATTATCTATGGAGGCTTGGAGCCTCACATTATATATAATGCATCTCGATACTACTGGCTATTTCTTCGTAGTTAATTTTGAGATTATCTCCCGGTTCCTTCACCTTTCTTGAAAGTAACATTGATGGATTTTGAAGATATGAAAAAAATTCTAATGCATTACTCCAGTTTCAAAATATAAGACTTTTTTGCTCTTTCTGAGTAAATTAAAGAAAAATAAAAAATATTTTTCTATTATATCCTTAATCAATTTCACTAATATGGTAAAGAATAAAAGAATTATATTTATAGTTATAATAAATTTTAAAAAAATCTTCAAAATTTGAAAAATGCTTAATATTTGGATAAGGAAAAGAAGAGTCAAAATGGCATATATCTTGAAACGAATGGAGTACAATTAATACAGTACGATTAATCATTATGTCATCTTTGTGAAGTTAATAATTGAGTTTCATCATAAATGAATTTCAGGTGTTAAATTTCTTGCCATTATTTTGGTGGAACCTCTCGCAAAAGGACTTTTTTTTCTCTTTGCTCTTCTCTGTTGAGTTAGCAGCTTAATAGTAAAATATTTTTAATTTTTATTTTAAGAAATAGTTCCTTTCAAAATTCAAATAGCTTGAAAAAGGTCATCGTCACACACCATCATTTTAATGCCATGAAGAAAAGGAAGAGTGAGATACTACATTATGAACAAGTAGGGGCATGGTATTTGATTCCGTTGAGAAATTCTGAAGTCTAAACAGCGGAATTCTCTGTAAAAGAGTGACCATAAAATAGAATTATCTACAACAAAAATCTGATCTTTGTGCATTGTGTTCTTTTGCTGACGGCCAACTGTTCTGCCAATCTATGCCCTCGTTGTTTCTTCTGGAATGGTTCTGTTGTGCTTTGATCCCTTCAGTTCTTCTGTAAGCACTGCCATTGATTCGGATACTTCGGCCTTATATACATACAATTTGGCCACAATCAAGAAGAAAAGAATGTTCAAGATGCTCAATACAGCCAAAAATGAATAATAATAATCCAGATGGGAGACGTTAAGATTGTTTTGAATCCATTCATGCCCACGATTCTTCGTGATCCGAGAAACTGTTGAGAGTAGAAAGCTGCTAATGAAATTTCCAGCTCCTAAACTAGTCATGGAGTATGATGTCCCAAGACTTTTCATGCTTTCAGGTGCTTGATCATAGAAGAATTCAATATTTGCCACCGCCAGAAATGCATCAGCTACTCCCATAAGAAGGAATTGAGGAAGAATAATGAATATCGAAAGAGGCAATTGCTTTCCACTTTCGACTAGTCCATGATCCTTGGCTACGTTAAGTCTGTACCTCTCTGTTACAGATGCAATTACCATGATAATAATTTTCAGAGCCATACCAATTCCCATTCTTTGAAGCAGACTGATGCCTCTGGGATTGTTAGTCCATCTTCTGACTATTCTCACAAAGTAACGATCATATAACACGACGGAGGCTAGCATGGAGATTGTGACAAATCCATGTAAGCTGGCTGGAGGAATGTTGAAGTTACCAATTCTTCTGTTAAGAGTTGTTCCTTGCTTGAGAAAAAGTGTATTAACTTGAGCAACCATTGTACTTGGAATGAAGGTAGCAATTAAGATGGGGATCATTCTCAGCATCAGTTTCGTTTCCTCCACCTGAGTAACTGAACACAGCATCCATGGACTTGTAGAACTTGTTTCTACACAAGCTTTGTTTAGAAACCTAAATCAACATTAGGATGAAGTAGAAAAATTAGGAGCAGAAAAGGAGAGAGGAATCAACTGCAAACTGTCTTTTCTGATGGGGTTTAAATCAAATTTGTAGGACTAATAACTACGAGTGATCTAGATCATAAGGATTTTCTGATGTAACTGGTAATATCTCTAGCTGGGCTAATTAATCAGTAATTGACGCGGGATTGATTTTCGAGCCTTTCAATTAGTAGTCTTCATTCTAAAGAGAAAAGAGTATAATAGTTTTGGCCACGATGTTTGATAAACTAATGAACTTAGTATATCGCAAATGAGTTAGGCAACACAAACCTTAGAGTAGGTGTAGAATCAATTCTGACTTTTCCATTTTTGCTGCATTCTTGAAGATCAATCTCATACAGTTCTTTGGGATCAGTAGGAACAGAAACCCTCCATTTTCTTATGGCAGCCACAATGACTTGAGCCATTCTTGTAAAGGGACTTCCCGTGGGTACCTTATGCCTATAGAAGGGAGTGCCAGCCAAGAAAATCAGTATGGAAATTGCAAGGCCAGCAGTTGGAAGCCCATAGCCAAGAGTCCAACCAACATTGTCTTGAATGTAAACAAGAACAGTGTTAGCAAAGAGGGTTCCAAGAAATATGCTGAACATCCACCAATTGAAGAAGGAAAGCTTGTGAAGTTTCTCCCTGGGATCAAATTCATCAAATTGATCAGCCCCTATGGTTGAAATATTGGGCTTAGTTCCACCAGTACCCAGTGCCAGTATATAGAGGGCAGCAAAGTAGATTCCTACTTGGAGGGCTGAGGCCTTCTTGCAGTTGATTCCATATGGATCAGCACAAGGAGGTGGCTTTAATCCATCGACTGAAACTGCTAGTGTCAATAGAGACATGCCCTGAACATCGTGCAAAAAATCAATGAATTATAGTAAACATAACTGCTAGCTCTCCCTGTTGAATATCAGTTATTAAATTATTTGATTAAAGCATTCAATGGCAAAGATAAAAGCATGCCCATATAATCTTTCACGGTTAAAATTTTTGGTTTTTCATAGTTTTTTAAAATTTTTTTGGATATATTAAAAAACATGTATTCCCTACTAAAGAAAAATCTTCGAAAACACATAATTTCTACTTGTTCTCCTGTCTATTTATTTGTGCAATATGAACAATATACACGACGAATAAATATTTACAGGAGAATGTATCTAGATAAGGTTTTTGAAAATTAATAAAAAATTTTCACTTTAACTTTACTATTACTATCACAAACAATTTATATTTTAATAAATTTAAAATAAAAATTTTGAACAAAAAACACTAACTAATCCCACCGGAACATCTAGTATAGACTTAAAAACGGAAAACAAAGACTCTGAAAATTCTTGGTTACATAGTGTAAATTGACAAATCCAAATAGACAGGTACACATGGAGGTTTTGTCTCACACCCACACTCTAAAAGGTTCAATGCCATCCTAAGTCAGATGTGGGACACTACAGCCAAGCTCATGGAAAATGAAGGGCTTTAGCAGTTCAACTCTCCTTCACAATACTCCTATATTTTTTTGCAAAGCTTACATTTAAGAAACTTAATAATATGAGAAGGCATGGGCCAATCGTTATCTAGAATTTATAATAATGTTCTAACCATACATACGAATGTATAAATATTCCCTAAAATTTCTCCTAAGAATTCAAATGGGCCAATCTTTGAAATGTGTTAGAATTTCAAGGAGGAATATAAAGTATATATATATATATATATATATATATATATATATATATATATATATATATATATATATATATATGATTCTTTTATAATAAACTTAGCAATCAATACAAGCTACTTATTATATATGATAAATATGTTATATAGTTACTTGATTTTTAAGTCTGATTCTCAATCTGATAAGTAAAATAATATCATAATTTAATATAAAAATGAAATTCTTACGAATAAAGCACACCAGCTTGGTTTGAACGACAACTTAAATATTTAATAAAATAATTTGATGTTTGTCTCAATCATACTACTTTTTTATATCCCGAAAATAGTCTTACAATAAACTTATTTAACATGAAGTCATCGATTCTATTGTCTTTTGTATAAAATATGAATCTCATTACCTTCTAACTAATTATCACTGCTCATATCAGCTACAACCTCGACGAATCATTGTTCTTATTATTATTTTTTCTATTTTAAAATATAATTTTTAAAATTTATAAAAAATTAAATATTTAGAGAAGAGAACTAAGGGGCAAAAGGCTTTATTTTGAAACAGTAGGCCAGATTAATTTATATGAACTAAACTGAAAATTAAATAGAAATGAATGAAAAATCAATGATAGAATACAAGTGAGAGTACCATTAGGTAGATAGCTGATGCAATCACGAACGTCCAATAGCGTCCAAGAATGGCATCTGCAACGTACGCCCCCAGGACCGGAGTCATCCAGATGGTGCCAACCCAATTGGTGACATTATTAGCAGAGGTGACAGTGCCTTGATGGAGCCTCTTCGTTAAGTAAATAAATAGATTCGAGGATATTCCGTAGTAGGCCATACGTTCAAACACTTCATACACTGCAAATAAATATTTTTTTCATAAATATAAACTATTAAAAATAAGAAATTAGTAACAGATAAAACAATTGAAGTAATATTTTTTGTCACAAATATAAATTATAAACAAAAGTAAAAGATTAGTATCATATAAAAGAATTGCAAGGATCCAATTATAAAGTTTTAGAGGTTTCTTCCAAGTTGTTATTTTTATTATTTTTTAGACAGGCCCATTTGTCAGTATTACATTCATACCAGATTAAATTCATACCATATGCTTTTCACGTGACTTTTTTTGATACCGTATATTGAAATAATGTTTAAATTTAAATTTAAATTTAAATTTTAAATTTTGTAAAAAATTATTAAAAAAAAGAATATAAAACTTGAAGTGGTTATGTTTAGAATTAAGATGTAATCCAAATAAGCACCTTCAGAAGAACATTCTTTCGTATTTAAAAATAATGTAAAATTACCTCCAAATAATTAAAGATTGTAATATATGTCTCCCTTTACATGTGTTAATTTTTTTAATTTTAGAAAATATTTAGATTGTGTTTGGTTGAGAGAGATTTTATTTTAAATTTTGTAAAAATAATTATTTTTTTGTAAGAGAAGAAGTGAAATTCAATTGTGTATTTGATTGAAAGAGATGTAATCCAAATGAAGAAAGAGAGAGAATGTGTATTAAAAATGAGTCATTTCGATGTGGACTATGAGGGTGCAACGGTGTTTTCGGTCCAACTTGGCAAAGGAAATCAATGTTCAATGAGATGAAATTGGGTAGGACGCTATAGGGTTGAAAAGTCGTGAGCCAATCAATTGTGCATTTGATTAGATTAGGAGAGAAGCAATGGAAATGAAGGAAAAGAGAGAGAATGTGCATTGAAAATGAGTCATTTTCGATTTTGACTATGCGGCTGCAATGGTGTTTTTGGTCCAACTTGGCGAAGGAAATCAATGTTCAATGAGACGAGAGTGGGTAGGACGCTATAGGTTGGAAAGTTGTAAGCCAATCAATACAACTTTAATTCACACCCAAGTCTTTGCTAGAAATATCTATAGAATATTTTGAGGCATAATCGAAGAAAAAATGGTCTATCTACAAGACTTCCAATTTCAATGTGTTTACCTTTTTGCTCCTTTGTTTTACTAATCATGCTCTCTTGAGATTTATTGCAAATTACACATTAACATAAGAAACAAAGGAAATCACAAATAATAATAATACAGGCTTATCATATATCGCTCTTCTTATATCTATCAATAAAAGAAATGCATTGATTTAGTGATTTTTGTACTAATATCAATGATACCGTTGTTTCAATGACAAAAAAAACAACGAATTTGATGAAGACACTCTCTCCCCTACCAAAGGAAAGGGAAAAGGAAAATGTACTGTTATATATACTAAAGGCACAATTGCTGGTCAATCTATAAGCAGAATGGTTCAAATAATAGATTAAGTGGACAAAAAAATCCTTCAAAAATTTCAAGATAGAGTTGAAAATTTGTCAAAATTTGAAATAGAAAACACAGTTCAAGACTTTAGCTAGTGATCTCCTGACAAACTTCAGAAGCTGAAAAACTTAACCAGGAGGAGCAGTTCAGGAGAGGAAGAAGAAGAAAAGAACACAAACGAACATCAATTCCATGCATTTTCTCAAAGGTTTTACAAGTTAGAGGAAAGCTTTGGCCTCTGATCTATCTAGGCATTCAAGTATACGTTCGAGTTCAGAACCCCGTCTGTTCCGATCGATTTAAAGACAGTAGACGATGAACTAGTGAGTGCATGAGAGAGAGAGAGAGTACCGACAACAAACCAACAAGCAGTCCATCCTCCTCTCTTTGATCTAAGGACAGGATTACCTTTGAGATCAACAGTTCCATCTTGAGTATAGCCATCAGAACCCTGTTCTTGATGTGCCATGAAAACTACCAAATTTTGGTTTGCAAGAGCTTCAGCTCTTTTCTGTTAGAAAGTTGCTCTCTTCGAGTTTAATCGTAGCATTTCATAGTGCAGATGCATCATCTTTTTATACAAGTCTAGTATGAATCCCACTACAAATAATATACTACTAGCTGTTTCTATTCTGTATTTACCAAAACAATCCAATGTGTTTATTTGGAAGAATTTTTTGATAAAATTGGATAGAATTTTTGTTTGAAACATTTGTTTGGAATTTGTAAATTTTAAGTATTTTTAAGAGGGAAGACGTGAGATTAAAATAAAAATTTTGTATTAAATTTTAAAATAAAATTTTTATTGTCTTTTATGACTTATTCTTATTTATCGTACTATCTTAATATTTGTCATATTGTGAAAATTAAAAGGTATTTATTGCATTTTTTCAACTACATCCTCTAATTAGTACTTTAATTAGTATTTCTTTTATTTTAAAATATAAGACATTTTATTTTTTTTACACGAATTAAGGAATAAGCAAATAAAAAATATTTTTCTTATTATATCTACAACTAATTTTAATATTATAATCATTTTGGCCCTTTTATAAACCTATTATATGAATTCTACCACAAATCATATACGGCTTTCTTTTTTGGTACCAAAACAATTCAATGTATTTTATTTGGAAGAATTTTATGATAAAATTGGATAAATTTTTGTTTGCAACATTTTTTTGGAATTTTTAAAAGTTAAGAATTTTTAAGAGAGAAATCACGAGATTGAAATAAATATTTTGTATTAAATTTCAAAATAAAATCTTTACTGGCCCCCATAACTTATCCTTATTTATCATACTACCTTAATATTTGTCATATTGTGAAAATCAAATTTTATTTTTTGTATTTTTCTAAATCATACCCTCTAATTAGTTAGTAATTAGTTCCTCTTCATTTCAAAATATAAGATATTTTAATTATTTTATATAAATTAAAGAAGAAATAAATAAATAGTATTTTTTATAATATTCATAATTAAAATTTTAATATAATAGAAGATGATAGACTTGTATTTATAAGAATTATTCTTTAAAATTTACACGATGCAAAAAAATATTTACAAAAAGGAAAATAGTAAAAGGTCATAATTTCTTGTGTTTCAAAAATAAATCAACTCATGTAAAAGCCAATCACGTGACCTGTGATTTCATGGCAGGTGATGCCATCCCTCCTTGTTCAAAAATGTCATCTTTGGATGAGCATTGATTACAATAAAAGTGAATTTAGACATGATTTTAAAATTAAATTTAAAATATAAAATATGAAATATATATTTTTTATAAATAATTTTATTTTTTATAAAATTTAAAATAAAATTTTAAAAATTAAACAATATTCAATCATGCCTAAATAAGCCTGAAAGGGGTTTATGTCATTCATTTCTTCCCGGAACTGAAGCAATGATAGAGCCTCATCAGGGCGACAGAAATGATTTGCTGAGGAAGAGAAAACTGAGTCAGATTTCACAGTCACGTTCCAGCCTGCACTCACTTTATACATGACGTGAAGGACCGGTTCCTGGCCGTTGGATATCACTGCGTCTGATCCAACGGCCAAGGAACATAAGGGTAAAGAAGAATTAAAAATTAAAAAAATAATAAAAAATTTTCAAAACTTAAAAAGTCCGCCCCAATCCATCTTGTAAAACTGTAAAGTTGAAAAAATGTCAGCTATCAAACTCAAAAAATGAAGAAAAAGAAGCTTTTATCTCTTTTTTGTTCATTTTTTTGTCGTTCTTCTTCTTTCTCAGAGGAGGGTATATCTTCCTTATTCTCTCTTCTGTCGTTCTTCTTCTCTTGTGTTTCTCGCGACAAGCTTCTCCAATGGCCAGTACAGTAACCTCCACAGTTGAGGTAATGTTGTTGCTATAATATTTTATATTTTTCTTGCACTGCATGTATTTTGCGTCTATTTTTCTTATCTTTTTTGCACTGCCTCCTTCGTTGTAGGCCTGCGTTTCTCCTCTATTGCAGGCCTACGACAAAATAAAGTGAGGTTTTCTTCAAAATACTTGGCGTAACTGTAACTAATGATCCCGTGTTGAACTGAACACTTGTTCATACATGACTGAACAATTGTTCTACCAGAATATTTCTGATCGGTGGCTTAAGATTTTTATGATGGTGCAGAAAACTTGGAAGAAATGAAGAAGATGTAGTTTAAAACATTGGAGGATACCCATGAATTCTATAATCGCTATGCTCATCGAAAAGGATTCGCCACAAGAATAATGTATGAGAAGAGGCGAGCGAAAACAAATAAAGTGCACTACGTCAAATACGTATGCAACAAAGAAGGATTCCGAAAGGGGAGCAGCTTACTTGGAGCAAAGAACCATCTCGTTAGGAGGCGACAAAGGACAATGGCCGCTGGGGAAGCCACGACACTGCATTTCGCCTAAAAGGCAAGAAGAACACTAGAAGATGGCCAGGAAACATGCACCTTTTGTTGTGGCTTGAACAATTGTTCTCTGGAGTTTGAACAATTGTTTGGTTTATTTTTTTCTTATTTTGAGCTTGAACAATTGTCCAGTTGGATATGAAGAATAAAGGCTAAATTGAGTTATGTCTGTTGGTTGCGAAGAATTGTTTCGTTGTTAGTCTAGTTTATTTTTCAAGTATTTTTTTCTCGTGAACAATTGTTTCGTTGTTAGTCTAGTTTATTTTTCAAGTATTTTTTTCTCGTGAACAATTGTTCCATTGTTAGTCTAGTGTATTTGTCAAGTATTTATTTCTAGTGAACAATTGTTCTAGTCAATGCTTCAGTGTAAGTAATTTTATAGTTTAGTGTGAACAGTTGTGTTATTATGTCTTCGAAGTCATTCAGTTGAATGCTTAAGTTGTAACAACTATTGCTCCTGAACAATTATTTTTCTAGGTTGTGTTGGTAGTGAACAATTGTTCTTCTAGGTTGTGTCAAGTATGTGTTGGGTGTGAACAATTATTCGGTTGAATGACATTAATTGTTACGGCAAATTTTATGTGTTGAACAATTTCACTGTGCACAAATATAAACCGACACAATTACTTACTGGTTATATTTAAAATACTTACCAAGTACAAACTAATAAAAGGAAGATGGGTGAACAATTGTTCGTTCACAATTGTTCACTGAGAATAATTGTTCGTGCACAAGTGTTCTCCAAAAAATAGCAATATTATTGTTTATCAAATTCTTATATTCTACCCTAGCACAATTCTTTATCACGATTCTTTATCACAAAAAATAGCGATCGATTGGGGTTCTCTCTCAAGTTAACAGTCTTTACCGAAAATAATTGTGCTTTCGCACCAACTGGTGGAGTAAGAGTTGGGCAAATATTCCATAACAATGGTTACTGGTTGTTCATGTTCACCAATTAAGTAACTATCTAATATACAATTGTACCCTGAATGCAATGGGTAAAATGATTCATTAATAGATAAAAGATAAAAAAATTTAATTTGTCCTTAAATAATTTAATATCTTGAAATTTTAAGTTTTGGTTTTGAAATGAAATAGTTTTCAAGTAGAGTTTGATATTTTAAATTTACCTTGTAAGTGGTCACATAATAGTTATTCTATAATGAATTAACGTTAAAAACAGACAGAAGACATAACAGCACAACTGTTCACATTAAACTACAAAATTACTCACATTGAAGCATTGACCAGAACAATTATTCACGAGAAATAAATACTTGACAAATACACTAGACTAACAACGGAATAATTGTTCACGAGAAATAAATGCTTGATAAATACACTAAACTAACAACGGAATAATTGTTCGCGACCAACAGACAGAAATCAGTTTAGCCTTTATTCTTCATATCCAATTGGATAATTGTTCAAGCTCAAAATAAGAAAAAAAATAAACCAAACAATTGTTCAAACTCTAAAGAACAATTGTTCAAGCAACAATAAAAGGTGCATGTTCCCTGACCATCTTCTAGTGTTCTTCTTGCCTTTTAAGCGAAATGCAGCACCCTTTTGCGATGAACATATCTATTGTAAAATTTATGGACGTCCTCCAAGGTTGTAAACTCCATCTTTTCCTCAGTATCGGTAGTCGCAATATCAACGCAACTATTTGTTGACTGCGTGCTTCTCACATCGGCATCTTCGCGTGCGATCTTCAATGCAATACAGGATCATTAGTCACAGTTACGCCAAGTTTTTTGAAGAAAACCTCACTTCATTTTGCCATAAGCCTGCAATAGAGGAGGAACGCAGGCCTACAACGAAGGAGGCAGTGCAAAAAAGAAAAAAAATAGACGCAAAATACAAGCAGTGCAAGAAAAATATAAAAACCTATAACAACAACATTACCTCACTGTAGAGGTTACTGTACTGGCAATTGGAGAAGCTTGTCGCGAGAAACGCAGGAGAAGAAAAACGACTGCAGGAGAAGAAAAACGACAGAAGAGAGAACAAGGAAGACATACTCTCTTCTGAGAAAGAAGAAGAACGACAGAAAAATGAGTAAAGAAGAGATAAAAGCTTATTTTTCTTATTTTTTTGAGTTAGATAGTTAATATTTTTGTAACTTTACAATTTGACATGATGAATTGAGACGAACTTTTTAAATTTTGATAATTTTTTATTTTTTTAATTTTTAATTTTATTTTTACCCTTAATATTTTTTTGATTGTTAGATCAGACAGATTGAAATTTAATGATTAGGATTCAGTCTGCACATTTTACATAAAGTGAATACAAGATCGGAGCGTGACTGCAGATTTCAAGATCAATAATGAAAAGCAAGAAAAAGAAAGCAAAGATGTCATAAACTGTCATTTTGTCTTGATTTTATGGGAACTTGTACCTTTGCAGAGAGGGTATTTGTATACTACTTTTCTTCCTGTCTTATCATGAAGTCATCAACAAGAATTATTGCAATTTGAAAGTGATGATTTGAATTGAGGAACAAGTGACTCGATTCTCCATATGCTACAAAAAGGTAAATGTGAACCAAACTGTTGAATTGAGGAACAAGTGGCATGTCCTTTTCAACCTTTCTACCTTACACATATTAGGTAAACTGGTATATAATCTTGTTTTACTTTGAACAAACGTTGATTTCACTGCCTAAAGAAAAAGAAAAAAGGATAAATTGGTCTTATATACAACTAATCTGAGTTTGATGGAAACTTTTGGAATTTCCAAATCATTAAAAATAATTCTTTTGGGAATTGTGCAGCCCAAAAATCGGTGAATCGCTTGGTTTAGTCTGAAGTAAATTCTGCATCATCTTGAAGATCAGAATCCACCCAGGAATAAACTTGCTTGAGTCTAGAGAAACTTGCGGAGTTCCGACCACTCCGTTTTCCAAGTCACCAGCTGCGACGGATGGTCCCTAACAGCATGCACAGAAGTTTCATTAGGCACACCTAGACGTTATGGTTAGGATTCTGCACGTCTATTTTGCAAAATATATAGAATCGGATATAATTTATTGAATCAGATTTAAAATTTTATTTGATGAATTATATTTTTTTATATTTATTTTTTTACAAAAATTTTTAAATTTTTATAATTATTAAATAAAATTTAGAATATAATCTGACCAATCAGATTCGATTTCGTGTGAAAAAAATACATGTATAGGACCGTAATAGACTCCACCTCAGGTATCCCAGTTACTACTTGGGGTTACCTGCCTGCAAAGTAACATATCTTGTCTTCAATATTTTGCTTCTCAATTGCAACCCAAGAATTTTTTTTCACCATAAACCCCACATCTTTTATAAACAATTTGGATTGAGTTTTGATTTAAAAATTATAAAAATAAATTATTTGTGAAAAAAATATGAGCAAGAATAAAAAATATGAGTTTGAAAATAAATCTAAATATGCTTTCGAAATTTTTAAACCGAAACAATAAACCTTTTCTTCCTTTTATTTTTCAATATAAATCCTGTGATGGCGGGAGCTTTGCTATGGACAAAATTACTTCGGGGTTCCTTAAACCCTAATTAATAATGCAATATGGAGTACAAGTGCTAGTAGTTGATATTGCGAAAATGGTAGACTTTATTGTTTAGTAGATCTATATATTTTATTGTGTTGTATATGGAGTTTGCGTATAGTGGAAAGTCTCTTACATTTGGGCCTTATAACCTGATATTATTTTAAAATAAATTTTTACCTAAAAATAATCATCACAATATCTAAAGTTCTTCATATAACTAAAGCTATATGTTACTTTTCTTATTTTACATTTAGATTAACGCTAATATGATAATTGATGACGAGCACTAAATATGTTACATGGTTAATGGTTTGTGCAAGAAATAAAAAAAAAGGACCATTCCTTTACTTGAGTGACAAAGAAAAGAAATATATTTTTCCCTAGACAGGTTTTATGAAGGTTAACAATTGGCTCTGTCAGATTGGATATCTTCAATTATTGTGTCTTTGTCAAATTTCGTGTGTTGAAGTCGATTTTACACAGTTTAACAAAACACACAAACAGAATAATGAAGTTTGACACAAGAAAATTTGTAACGTAGTTCGGTTCAACAGCCTAGGTTTGCAGGGCCATGCCTAAAAAAATAATCCAGTAAACTTTATGTTACAAAAGTATAGGAACACGCTCTCAATCTCCTCTAGTGCTTCCCCTAATGGACTTGGCAAAACACTCTTTGCCAAAGCTACCTCAACAATAAAAAATTCAACAACTATAATGTTGCCTAAACAACTAGAAATCCAACAATCAAAGGTGTTGGATGCACTATTAGAAACACATAAATCACAATTCCTGCTTTATGATTATTGAACTATTATCTAGCCACATTTATTACCTCTACAATTGTCAAAATGTTATTCAACCACAATTTACTTTTGTTGAACTTGCCTAAACAGGATGTGTTGAATGCCTTTCGACAAGATGTGCCAAGATCACACTTGTACTTACTGTATCACAACTGACCACCGTCAGCCACAACACTTTTTTATCCTTGAGGTGGATAGAACACAAACTTGTCCAGTGTCTCCAGCATTTGTTGAAAAATCAGTATCCAACACTTGAATAGAAACAACACACTTTAACACATAAATAGCATGATAAGAAGATAAAGTGTGCTGTTGAACTCTTTCAAAATAAATCCTCTATATCATGAGTTCTAAAATAACTCTTTCTCTAGATTTTGTTTGAGTGCTGAGAGTTCTCTTGTTTTGATTTCCAAGAGTGTTTCTGTGAGAGTTCTCAAGAGCGATTTCGAGAGTCAATTTTCTTTGCCTTAAAGCTCACATATAAATAGAGAAGCTAGAGAATCATGGGGTTTTTTCCTTCCAAGATTGATATTTCAAGAATATAGTAAGAAGTCCCTAAATATTATGAAATCAATCTCCTTGATATTTGGTGTTAACAGATTGTCATGAGATCCACCATATTTTCTAATTGTGATCTTAAAGAGCTACCAAACATCATCTTCTTGTCATAATGGAGTTTTACTTAAATTATGAAAACTTCTAAATTGACTCCTTAATGCCATAAAGTACTCTTGGCAAATAATATCACATCAAATCCTTGTACCTAAGAAACTTGGCATAACAAACTTCTTCATGTTGTAACAATCTCCTTTTTGGCATTGCTTGTTGCAAAATTTCCGCATCTTCTAGGGCTTTCACAATTATGTGTGTCATTAAAATAAGTTCAGGGGAAGTAGTTTGACAACATACATCTAACAGCCTCAAAGCACTATGTTGCATAAGACTTCTACATTAGTAGTTCAACAAGAATAATAGAACAAGAATTCAACAAATGACATAGTGCAGAATTATGGTTGGTATAATCATCCAAATGTAGCCACTTGTGTTTTGTTATTTATGCCTTTATACTCAATTTTAGCACAATCCTCAACAATTTGCATACAAACAAAGGCAAGTGCACCCATCGTTTAAATTAGTATAATGGCAAGCAAGTTTAAATATCGTATCCACGGGGATGGTTAAATACCATTACTCACTATCTACTTAGCGTAACAAATTTGTATGTAAAAATGATTGAAAGTACTACTAGGAATAGAAGTCTAACTTAGCTAATTAAACCAACTTAACTAATTTTTGTTTGCAAGAGAGAATTCAATTGAGAAAACAATACTTGAATGGTTAATCCCCCTAGAATTACCTATGTGATAGAAATGTCCCTTGGTTGATAAATTTCACTTCTTATGTTTGATGAGATTCTAATGATAGAACTCACTCTATCTCTAGATGAAAGTTCTCTACTCTTAGATTAATTAGTTGAAATATCTTTCTAACCAATTCAACCAAGAATTCATTAAGAATTGTGAATTTCCAATTAGATTTCTCTAATTATCAAGAAGATGTTTAGGTTTCTATCTCTAGTCACCTAAATCATCCCCATTGTTTGTGTATTGTCTATTTCACCCTTCCTTTCTCAATTCCAAGTAAAAATATCTAGATTTTGAATCAATTGTCAATCACCCTTCCTTTCTCAATTCCAAGTGAAAAAATTTCAGATTATGCATCAATAATTCACTCAATCAATTGAACCATTCAAACCCACAAACAATCCACAAGAAATTCGAATTCAATCAACCAAGGAAACAATTCATTCACATAGGCAAAATCTAGGGTTCATACCCATCCAAGTATTCAAAATTTTAGTTCATCAACATATTACAATTCAAAGAATATAAACCAATAAAGAAAGAGTAAGAATTGCTCATTTTCATGGTGTAAAATCTTCTCTTCTTCAAGGTTGAAATTCGTCACTGTAGCGTTGAGAAAATTGCAGCTTTTTCCATGAATCTTCAAGGTGGATGTTCTCCTTCTTCAAAGATTCAATCTTCTCTCTTGATTTCTCTTGCAAAGATGAAGATTTGGGATGGGATTTGAGTGAGTTTTTGGTAGGTTTTTGCTGTTTTCTGTCTACTCCAGCCGTCCCTCTTGTTTCTGCCCTAAAGGGGTATTGAAATCTCCTCCAAAAGAGAGAGAAAAACAGATTAAAAACAGCTTCAGATCGACACAAATGGCGCCCCTTAGATCACACCAAACGGCGCCGCTTGCCCCCAGTTTTGGTGCAAGTTTCTGCTGCCCGACTGTGACACTGTTTTAATTTTTAGGTGAATTCAGAGCACTATATCAGCTGATCTAGGTCTTAATGTCTTCATAAAAGTTGTAGATCATGGTCGTAGCTTTCCATAGAGAATTGAATCACCTCAATTAGGCATCTAGAACGCAAGATATGAGCATTATACCGAACTGTGTCAAAAATGAAACCCAATGCAGAACATGTGACTTTACAGCATAAGTAGGGTAGGAAAATGAACTCCAATTGACACATATTTTACCATTATGAAACCTTCCCATGTCCTCTATAATTTTATAGAATACCACTTTTGCATTTGAAATCTTCATGGAGGTCAAAATCCCACTTGAAATATGTCTACTAGGCTGTTTTCCTCTGCATTTCTCTGTTTTTTTCCCTTCATTGTGTAAAATCTCTTTGTTTGCTTCATTTAATTCCAAATCTTCAATAAACTCACCTAAAGCAAATAAGAGATAAAGGGAGTGTAAATGGTGATTAAAACACCAAAATTTAGCATGAATGTGAGCTCAAAATGATCATTATATGGAGCACAAATATAGAATATAACTACAATAATAAGATTGTTAAGCAAAATAAATAAAATTGTTCAACAAATAAAATTGCAGTAGTAATAGCCTTTAGAAATATTTCTTGACAGAAATCCAGAAAACTAGGCTTGACAAGATTATGGAAACTCCCTCTTTCTTTGTGCCTCTCTCCCTTATATCTCATTCAATAGAAACCTCTCTTTGCATCATACTCTTCCTAAATCTTCTTCCCATTTATCTCCCCCTTTTTGCAAGAAACAAGGCCAACTTACTACCTCTACCTCAAAATTTGATCAAGACAGTCCTGTTGACGAAGTTGAGAAATGGTCATTGTCAAAAGCTATTGTTAAAATTCAGATATGTGTGTTGTCAAAATCTGACATTGTTGAACGTACTTTGCCACTTGTTCCTGAAGAGCTTGAGAATCATCAGTAGCAGGTGTTAAAGCGACTTTGACACGAGAGAAACTGGCATCAACTATTGTTGATTTGCACCTGGGGGTTGCACTTATTGTACTTGGGAAGTCTGGCAAGAAAGTCTTAGATTTGGTCTTTGGAAAGGGTAACTTGAAAGCTTTGATATCATTGACAATAATATCTTTGCTAAAGGCTTGAACACCTCGACAGGAAGAGAGATAGTCAGTAAGAAGACAAGAAAATGAAGGCTTGTTGTACTTACAATGTTAATCCTTGCAAGTTTAACAATAGAAGAGAACATAACAAGGCAAATGTTAAACTTGTTCTCAGTACCAATCAACTATAACATCATTGTCCTATCTTTCAACCTGATTGAGATGTCGGCAGAAGGCATCTAGTTAGTGCACAATAGTTTATATAAGGCAAATAATACTTTATTGTTGAAGAAGAGGACTTCAACTAGTTCTTACGGGCCATTGTTGAATTGAGCCTCCTGTCAACTCTTTACACATTGCTGCCATGTCAAAATCACCATCAAGCATACTCCCTTCAATTTTAGGATGGTGATTTGTCCCAAGCACACCAACCAGCAGTTCAGGAGAAAAAGAAACAACACCACCTCAAACATACACTTCATAGCCTGCATAGTGTTGAACTTTTCTATATGTGTAGCTTTAAACACAAGTTTAGAAATACATCAAAGACTTCTGATTTTTGTCTAAAAAATTCAACCCAAGTGTATCTAGAGAGATCATCAATACATACCAATATATTTCTTTTGCCTCAAATAGTTTCTATTTAAGTAGGACCAAGAGGATCCATGTGCATGAGTTCCAACATTCTTAAAGTATTGATCTCTCTTGTTTCATTGTGAGAAGACATTTTTTGCTTTCCAATTTGACATAAATCACAAATTCTCTTTGTAATTTTGGAAAGCTTAAGTATGCCTTGTATTGCTTTTGTTGAACTCAACTTTTTTAACAACATGAGATTTATGTGCTCCAACTTTTTTATGACAAAGATCAACTTAATCATTCCGTGTAGCCATCCATCATTGATTATTTGATTTCAGCAATTTGTAGCGATTTTCAAATATTATAATTCCAGTAAGAACCCTCCTTATAGAGTCATCCACAACAAAACACTTGTCTTTATTAAAGTTAATGTGTAGATTATCATCACATGATTAACTCATTAGATTACATTTCATCCCTCAACAAATAGAATCTATATCTATATCTATATCTATCTATAATAATAATAATAATAATAATAATAATAATAATATACTAAAAGTATGATAGGGGTCATGGGGATTTAAACTTAGTTGTTTCTTCCTTTTTTGTATTGCCTAAAATGCCCTTAGAAAAATAAATTATTATTATTTTGATGGACTAACCATATGACATTAAAAGCACACCAGGTGTACAAATATAATTATTTCATATAAATTCATTATTTAAACTCTAATTTAATTACAACTATTTGGGAGTTACATAAAGAGTAATAAAAAATAAGAGTTATTTGGAAGTTATATTAGTTAAAGAAGAGTACTATTTTATTTTTTTTAGGAAAAGAAGAGTACTCTATTAGTTTATTGTTTTTAAATAAATTATTATCATTTTGATGGACTAACTATATGATATTAAAAGTACACAAGGTGTATAAATATAATTATTTCATATAAATTCATCCTTTAAGCTCTAACTTAATTACAATTATTTGGGAGTTACATAAAGAGTAATAAAAAATAAGAGTTATTTGGGAGTTACATTAGTTAAAGAAGAGAATTCTTTTATTTTTTTTAGGAAAAGAAGAATACTCTATTAGTTTATTCTTTTTGTTGTTATTATTTATATTACTATTAGCATTATTATTAAAAATTTAAATCATAAGTGCTATGTGAGAGTTACATGAATAAAAAGATGAACAAATAAAAAATAATAATTATACATAAAGAATTAATAGAAATGTTCTTAACTAGGTTTTTAACTACTAGGTAATAATATTTTAACCCCTCTACTTAAGTTACAATTGTTTTCTAATTCAAAAATATAATGTAATAGAAGATACAAATGGATCATATAACATCTACAGAATAGATTATATAATTAATACTATTATTGAAATATTATACGAAGAAAATAATTAAAAGTAAATAAATGTACTTTAACTTCTACCTTTGCAAGAACAAGAAGAAGGAGAAAGAAAAAATAATGTTATTTTACAATAAAAAATACAAGGAATAATTATGATTACTAAAACTCAAATGCAAATATATTTAATAAAAAATAAAAAATATAATAGCATGAAAATAAAAATAAAATATTAATATTTTTTAAAATAAAATAAATATAAAAATTAATTATATTGAATAAATATAATAATAATTATATATTTTTTGGATGGTCTAAAATACTCTTGAATTTAACTATCCACTATTATATTATTTAGTTAGCTAATTAATAACTATACAAAATCAAGTAAGAGTTATTTGAGAGTTACATTAGTAAAGAAATTACAAATAAAAAAATAACAGTTGTATATAAAAGATTTATAGAAAGCTTTATAACTACTAAACAATAATTATATTAACTACCCCAGTTAAGTTACATATCTTTTAACAATGGATATTTAACCTCCATAAAATAACTAGTATCAAGAGCAAATAACAGTAAAAGAATATTACAAAAAAAATAACATGAAAAATGATTTAACCTCTCTAACATTATAAAAATAAGATAAAGGAAAAAAAGAATACTATTGCTTTATAAAAATAAAATAATCATAAGAAATAATTATGCTCATTGAAATCCAAATCCATATATAATAAACAAAAAAGTTATTATAACAAGAAATAAAATATGAAAATATTTTTATAATATTATTATATTGGTTAGTTAGGTAGTTAATTAATTATTTATTATATAATTAATTACTGAGCTATTTGGGAGTTAAATTATTCGAAGAAGAGTACACTTTTTTTTTAGGAAAAGAAGAATACTCCATTAGTTAATTGTTATCATAAGTGTTATTTTGAGTTACATGAGTTAAAGATAAGCATATAAAAAATGACAATTGTACATAAATAATGAAAAAAATTCTTAACTAGGTTCTTAACTTCAATTTTTTTTCTAATTCAAAAGTATAATATAGTGAAAGTATAAATGGACCATGTAACCTTTGTAGAATAGATTATATAATTAATGTTATTACTGAAATATTATAAAGATAAAATAATTAAGAGTAGATAAATATATTTTAACCTCTACCTTTGCAAGAAGAACATGAAGAAGGAGAAAGAAAAAGATATTTTTTAATCTTACAATAAAAAAAAGGAATAATTATGATTACTAAAACTCAAATGCAAATAAAAATAATGAAAAATTAAAAATATAATAGCATGAAAATAAAAATAAAAATATTGATATTTTATTAAAAATTAAATAAATAAGAGAAATAATTATATTGAATAAAAATTTCAATGCCAATATGACTTTTGAAACATTAATATTGCAAGTGCTTTGTGCCAGTACCTTTAAATGTGGGCATACATTTGATATTTAGAGTTCCGATGCCAACTACTTTATTTTTGGAGCTATCACCAAAGTTAACATTACCTTTATTGCAAGCTCTATAGTTCAAAAAGACTCATTTTTAGCCTGTTATATGTCGAGAACATAACTGTTAAGATACCACACATCATTTATACAGGCTTTGAATGACACGTGTAACATATCCTTTGATTTATGTCTTTTTGACCCAAATCTGTCTTTGTCTGGTTGTTTACCTACCTTGTTAAACTCAACTTTTACAAGTGTATACTATTGTTGCAGATCTTTAATGAGTCTTAAGAAAATGTCCCATGTGTGTCATACAAGAGAACAATAGTCACGAAAACAAGGGTCTTTTTGAGTTTTCTGATAAATATCTTTTTGCATGCAAAAGTCATCTTTCTTTCTAGTACAATCCTACTAGTTGAAGCATTGTTACTGTTGTTATAGCCCAAGCCTGCCAAATCTCTAAATGATTTGCCAATGGACAGAATTTCATCAAGCTTCATCTTTCTTACATTCAGCCTTTTATAGAGCATTCTGCTTCCACAAATTTGTCATTGCTGAGCTATAGTGATTCGTCATGGTGTTGTACCTGCTTTTGATGTGAGCTATTCTATTGCTGAAATTTCTAATTTGCCTCTAGTTCATCTTGATAATTTTTAGCTATTTTGTGTATATTAGTTCAAATTCACTTCTTAGTTCCTCATAGACAACTTCATCGTCATTTTTCTCTGAATCTTTGTCATCAGTTTCACTCCTGTCATACTGTAGTTCTTCAGTTGAATGGAAGGTAACAAAGTTTCTAACATGATTTGCTTTATCATCATCGTCGCTACTACTACTATTGGACTCTTTGTCATCATTACTCCACGTCGTGTTGTATGATTTGCTTTCTTCAAGTTATTTGCACATTCATTTTGAGTGTTGCCAACTCCTCCACATTCCCAACATCTAATGCTATTGCCTTTTCTATCAAAACCCTTTGAATCGCCAGTCTTCTTGTATTCATCTCCTTTTCTAGTACCCTTGTTGAACTTCTACTTGTTGATCCTTCTCTTTTTTTCTTCAGCATCTTGCCAAATATTTCTTTGTCAACAAGGCAATATTGTTATTGTCAAAATTGAGATAGGCTACTTCCGAGCTTGCTTGTGCCTTCGGTGATTCAACTCGTCAAGATTTAAATTTTACAGGTTTTTGGTTTCTTCAATAGCAGCAACTTTGGTAGCAAATCTTGGTAGTAAGGATCTCAAGGTTTTGTATCTCGCAATTTGCTACCAAAGATGGAAATAGTTTCACCTTTTGTCATTCTCATTTCTTCAAATTGAGAGGTCAACATTTGTATCTTTGACATAATGACATTACTCCTACATTCATAGACTGTTTGCAACATCTTTCATGCTTCTTTGATACATTGACAAGTTGATATTAACTTGCATTGCTTCGTATTAACAATCATGAAGATAGAGTTGAGTGACTTGGCATTTGTGGCATTCATCATTCGTTCAACATCCGTCCAATCCCCTTTGTGTTTTTCAACATAATACCTTCATGATTCATGACAGTTGGTGAAGTCCATCCTTTTTGAACAACAATCCAGGCATTCTCACCAATAGTGTGAATGAATATTCTCATTCATGCTTTCCAATAAACATACTTTTCTCCATCTAGTAGTGGTGGTCTTATTATCAATCAAGCTTCTTTTTTCATAATTGCACAAATAACCTTTCCCACAATCTCACCTGTTAAATTAACAGCCAATCAACAACAATCGGTGACCCACTCTGATACCACTTGTAAGGTTCAATTTGTTCAATTATTACACGCTTGTCAAACTTCGTGTGTTGAAATCGATTCTGCATAATTTAACACAACACACACGAACAAAATAATAAAGTTTGACTCGAGAAAATTGGTAAAGTAATTTGGCTGAACAACCTGCGTTTGTGGGATCATGCCTAAAAAAGCAATCCACTAAACTTCCTGTCATAGAAGTACAGCAGTACACTATCAATCTCATCTAGTAATTTTTTCAGTGGACTTGGAAAAATACCTATTGCCGAAGCTATCTCAACAGTCAGAAATTCAACAACTACAATGTTGCCTGAACAACTAGAAATCCAATAATCGCAGTGTTGCCTTTACAATTGGAAACACATCAATAACAACTCCTGCCTCCATAATTTTTTAACTATCATCTAGCCGGAGTCATTGCCTCCATAATTGTCAAACTATTATTTAACCATAGCTCACTTCTGTTGAACTAGCCTCAACAGGATGTGTCGAATGCCTTTCGACAAGATGTGACAAGGTCACCTTGTACTTATTGTATCACAACTAACCATCGTTAGACATATCAACCTTTTCTCCTTAAGGTGGATGGAACACAAACTTGTCAAGTGCCTCTAGCATTTGCTGAAGAATCAATATCCAACACTTAACAGAAACAACACATTTTAACACATGAATAGCATAACAGGAAGATAAAGTGTACTGCTGAACTATTTTAAAATAAAGCCTCTATATCATGAGTTCTACAATAACTCTTTCTCTAGATTTTGTTTCAGTGTCGAGTGTTCTCTCATTTTGATTTCCAACAGTGTTTCCACGAGAGTTCTCAAGAGCGATTTTGAGCGTTAATTTTCTTTGCCTTTAAGCTCACATATGTATAGAGAAGCTAGAGAATCATGAGTTTCTTTTCTTCCCAGATGGATATCCCAAGAATATAGTAATAATTTCATAAATTTTAGAATATCAATCTTCTTGATATTTGGTGTTGATAGATTTTTATGAGATCCGCTATATCTTCTAATTATGATCTTCAAGAGATATAGATATCTTTACTTTGTCATAATAAAGTTTGACAACTACTAAATTGACTCCTTAATGCCATAAAAGTCCTCTTAGCAAATAATATCACATCAAATCATTATAGCTAAGAAACTTGGCATAGCAAACTTCTTTGTGTCGTATGAGGCTCAAATGCGAACTTAGTGCTTGACCATGAATATTCATTTTTTGGCAAAAATTTGAAAAAATAAATATTTATTTATGGCATTAATCCTAGTTGTTAGCCCTAACGACAAATCATGTAGTTTTGATTAATGACAAATATTGATGAGAACTAATATGTTTATATTATGTGATAGGATTTGTGAACTAAGAAGTTTGGAGTCTCTTTGCCTTCAAGCCAAAGTGCAAGAACAACCTCAGTAAACTATGAAGTCTTTTGAAGGTTATTCAAAGATGAACTCAAGGCATTGAAGACTTGAAGTGTAGAGTAGATATGATAATAGGAAAATATCTATGTAAACTCTACACTTGTATGTCTTGGAGTCTATTGAATGCATAAGAGAGTATAAAATAGGTTTCTTAATCTTAAAAGGCTTTGAATAAATTTCTTAATGAATGTGGTTTTGTGTCCTAAAAGTTTTTAAGTAAACTTTATATGATCAAAGGAATTTGATTTTGGTTTTCAAACTTATATATGTCTAAATAAGTTTTCTATATATACCAAATGTTTTTCAAACCTTTCGAAGTTAAATTTCAAATGATTTTACAAAGTCTGAATATGCTTCCAAGAAATTCGGTCGTCCGAATTTTGTAGCAAAAGTTAGTTACTGTTCTTCCAGAGAAATTCGGAAGAAGATTCGGACGCATGAAGAAAAATTCGGTCGTCCGAATTTTGGCCTTTAGCATGGTCACTGTTTTTCCAAAGAAATTCGGATGAAGATTCGGACGTAGCAGGAAGAATTCGGTCGTCCGAAAAATTCGGACGCAGAATTCGGTCGTCTGAATCTCTTGAAAATAGGCGTTAAATAGCCGTTTTATAGCTGTTATAACTGATTTTTAAATTCTATAAAAGTTATAAACATGCAATCTTTTGTAAGTTTTGAATTCTTGAAAACTCTAAGCATTCTAAAGCCTTTTACAAACATTTCTTAAACTCTCTTATGTCTTGTGCATTCAATTGATCAATCCAAAGACATCAAAGTGTGAATGTGCAAATATTGTGTAAACATCTACCAACAAGTGGTAACATCTACACACTCTTTTCTCTTTATTAAATTATGTTTTCTACTAGCTCATTACAAGGTTATCTTGTGACGTAAAATCCTTTTGATAAGGGTGAGCCATAGACTAGATTAATCAAGGTTGTTGTATAAAACCCGTGTGTGGGTGAGCCTTGGATTAGATTGGTCTTTAGGTTGTCTCGGGGAAGGGTGAACTTTGTTTGTAGGATTGCAAAGGAGGTTGTTGGTGTAAAACCCTTAATAGGTAAGCCTCTTGTGTAATTGCCTAAATTGAGCATATAGTGAATTGGTTAAAATCATTGAGTGTGGACTCAAGGTAGTGGATGTAGATCTTGGATAGATCGAACCACTATAAATCGTGTGTTCAATTCTTTATAGCATTACTTGTTTACATACTTGTGCTATTATTATTTGTTAATAATTGTCGATTGATTGGTAGTGATCTTATAGTTTGACAATCTTGTCTTAACCATCAAATCACATATCAACTTGAAGTTTGTGAATCTAAAGAAGAGCTTTTATTAAAGCAAAGGATTTGCAAAAAGTGAAAAATTTTTTTAAAATTAGCCAAAGACCTAA
The DNA here is from genome assembly GCA_030512225.1 of Rauvolfia tetraphylla. Classification (NCBI taxonomy): domain Eukaryota; kingdom Viridiplantae; phylum Streptophyta; class Magnoliopsida; order Gentianales; family Apocynaceae; genus Rauvolfia; species Rauvolfia tetraphylla. The sequence goes on from JAJQKT010000062.1 coordinate 6,142,523, forward strand.
TTCACCCCCTCTTAGGTCTTACACTAGTTATTAAAAAGACCTCACCTATAAAAATTAGTCAATTTATTAGGTTTCTTTCGACGAGAAATCTTTGGTTTGAGAAGAAAATGCCTGCCAACTTATTTGGTGAAAAACAGTATGTTAGAAAGCACGTGCGAAGACTTTGGATAATGAATTGGAATATTAGTCAAGTTATTAAATTTCATTCGACATGAAATCTTTGGTTTGAGAAGAGAATACACATCAAAATCTCTGGTGGAAAACTGCGTGCTAGAAATCAAATGCAAATACTTTGAATGATGAATTGGGAGACACTGAAATGACATAAGAAAGAATTACTGGTTGGTTGTTATAGAAACATCTATACATGAAGACAATGTAGTCAAGTCAACATTCATCAAATCAAATTTAAAATTTAATTTAATTATTTATATATATTTTTCTATATTTTTTTTATAAAAATTTTTAAATTTCTCAATTGAGATTTAATATAATGCATTAGATTCGGTTATGCAGGCAAACTCCTTTTATAATAAAACTTCACTTTAAAACTAAATACTCTCTTTGTCCCATTTTGTTTAATTTTCTTATTATTTTAAGATGTTTTAAAATAATTAATATTTTTTATAAAAAACATATTAGTATAATTTATATTATTAATTAATTATATATTAATTTTATATATTTAAATTTGATATAAATTATTTACTGATATATAAATATATATTTTATTATATTATATTAATTTTTTAATATAATTTAAATTTTTATATAAAATTTTGTATTTGATTAATTATTGTTAAATAAATTGAGACGAAAGGAGTAAATATTTGTAGTCGTTTAGTGAGTGAGAGCTCTTTTTGGAAATTAACCAAATGGGAAGACTTCGAATACATGGATTGAAAGAGATTGATGTGATAACCAAGGGACATTTGCTTTCCAGGAATTTTATTTTTGTCTTTCCAATATAGCACTGTAATTTTTACAAGAGATAAGCAACGGAAAATATAAGAATGAAAAAACATAACAAACGATTCTGGTGAGTCGGCCTATATCAATCTATGAATAGCTTAACCAGTCCAAGGTTTTTTTCTTTTAATTTTTCTATGGAGGGAAAACATCTTTATTACATCATGTGTGATTGAATGGCAGAAAATAAATCAATTAAAGTTGAAGATGTAAAAAATATGTCTTCTATTTGTTAAAGAAAAATGAAAGCCATCCTTGGAAAGAAAAGAAGGGAAAATCTTACGGAAAGTACGTTTTATTCTTAGAAACTATGGAGTCAAATCATTAGGTACTTTTTAATAGGGTAAATAATTCAATTTGTTCTTAAACTTTACTTAAAATTTAGATTTTGCCATTTAACTTTAAAAAAAAAATTTTGACCTTAAACTATAACAAAGTAGTGCTTTGTTCTATTCTGTTTGTTTTCTAACATTAATTCATGATAGAATGACTATCACCTGACCACCACATGACTACTTGAGGGACTAATTTGGAATATCAAATAAAAATTATTTTATTCTTTTTAAAAAAAGAAAAAAACAAAAATAATATAAAGAACAATAAGTCACTATTAGAGAGAAAATCAACGTCTATCTCCCTTTTCTCATTATCTTCTTCTTTAACTAGGTTTCTTTTCCTCCTACATTCTCACTTTAGAGAAAAAAATTTGAGTGCCAAAGTACTGCAAACTTGTGATGTTCCGTCAATATATGTAGATACGGTTAAACCAAAGAGAAGCGTAAAAAAAATCTTGCAATGGTTTGGAATATTAGAGATCGAAATATCTATCATGATCCGTATAGTATATGTGGTAAGTTTCTTCAATTTTTTGCTGGTCTTATTTTGTATTTGTGGAACATGTGTTTTTTATTTTTTTTTGGTTAATCTATTTGAATATTCTTGCCTCCACCTGTTATATTTTATTTAAAGATTTCTTTTTTTTTTTCAGTTTAGTTGTTTATTCAAAAATAATCTATTCTTTTGGTTGCCTCCACCTGTTATGTTGCTCTTTCTTTTTTCTTTTCCTTTTTCTTTTGCTAACTAAGTTCTTAAGCATTAAAATTAAAAAAATGTACATCATTATAAAGATCGATATTAGTTTCTCGCCTATTAAGGATCAATTTGGGAGGAAGGTGATGTGTAGATAAATCTCCAAAAATAATATGTGACATCATGTTATTTTTGTCTTTTTTTAAAGAATTCAAATAATTTTTATTTAATATTCCAAATTTGCCCTTCAAATAATTATGTGGTGGTCATGTAACAGTCATTCCATCATAAATTAAAACGGAATAGAACAAAACACTACTTTACGTTAGTTTAAGGTCAAACATTTTCCTTTTTAAAGTTGAATGGCAAAATCCAAATTTTGAGTAAAGTTTAAGGGCAAATTGAATTGTTTACCCCTTTTTAATATTAAAATTTTAGTTTGGGAACGAAATACGCGTTTGAAATCTTTTAGGAAAATAAATTGGGAAGACTTTGAATAATAAACCGAAAGTGATTGAAGTGGTAAGTAAGGGATGTTTAAAAAAACTATACCAATCCTATGCACATTTGGACTAATTAAGAAGCATCCATAATTCCACAGTGCTTTAATTGCTCGCGTCAATAAACGCAGCCACTAAATTCCATAATACAACATGTAAACCACTTAAGAGAAAATTATTATCCGTGTTTTGTCGCTAATTTTTCACGTAAAAAAATAGTTTCAATCATTAATTTTAGGTTTTGTATAAGTTTTAACCGTGAATACTTATCAAGTTATTAGGTTTCTTTTAGCGTTACATGAATGAAGTCTTTCAATGAATGCTCCTTCCACAAAGCGAATTGGAAGACTTTAATGATGAATACAGACTTGAAATAAAATAAGAAAGAAGCGTTTGGAACGTATTATAGAAATTCTTTCTTCTTTTCCCACAATAACATTTATTTCTTTTTGTTTTTGTGCTATTTGGCTTCTTTTCCTATTCTCTCATTCTGTAGCAGTAAAGTCATCGCGGATGAAATATTGTTCAACAAGTCTTGCACGACGAAATTAGAGATTCATCACCTCTTTTCCTTACTCACAAAGAGCTTGTCAAGAATGCAAAAGAAAGAAAAAAAGAAAAATTGGCACTTATATGAGTGTGAATGTGCCTATGTGCCCTCGAAATATACCAAATATAAACAATATTCACTACAAGAAAAAAGATCTTTAGTGATAGCAAAAACTCATCACAAAATATTGAAATATTGTCACTGATACCCTTCAGTGACGAGAATATTGTTGCTACTCTATTGTCACTAAATCACCGTCATAGAAGACCCATAGTGACGACAATCGCGTTAAGCATTGTACTAAACCTTTATTGCGAAGGAAAAAACTGTCACTAACGTCGCGAGTTATTAGTGACGATATATGTTGTCACTATTTGAGTCTCAATTTTGTCACTAATGCCCTTGACTTGTTACTAATATAACTTATTTTTTAAAAAACATTCCCAAAAATATATAGTGACAAAAAATGTTGTCAATAATTAATGAAAAAAAAATTTATCATTAAAAATATATAAAATGAATTAGAATTAAAAAATTTTAAAAATAAAATCTTTTATTGCATATGCATACCAATTAGTTGCCATATGGCAACCAACTAGAAGTCAAGTAAGCGCAACACGTGAGACTGATTGCATTAAGAAGTAATTAACCGGATATGCATTAAAATGGATATTTGTAGCTATATGTCGTATGCATGCAAGTACTTATCGACTCCTGACAGGATAGATGGACATTATATATGCATATTTATATCATTATACAAAATTCTTAGAATATCTACTAAACATGAGTAATGGTCCATGCGTCCATACATAGACATGCACACATACTATCATATACCCCCACCTGAGAAAATCAGGCAACTTTTCTACCCCTCCTTTAGAGTAGCTTAGTACAGTCTAATCTAGTTTCCTATCTCTAAGCGTAAGGATCAAAAGCAAGAAGTGTTTGAACGCTTCTTATTTAAAATGAAGAGATCATATAATTTCAGAAAATAAAAGCATAGTCACAAAAGCACTTAGGCTATTGTTGATATCATAGAGAATTTTACAAGAGGAAATAAAGAATGGCTAATGATGGGTGCCTATTATTTATGTTGAAATACATATTTATAGGTGGTGCTGAATTTCAAATCCGGACTTTATCTTTGATTTCCATTTATTGCTAGTACAATAATCTGAGATAATATAATCTGTTATCCATCGTCTTCTGATAATTGAGAAATTCATTATTTTAGTAAATTGAGAAATTGAGAAATTCTTTATCTTTTTGTCCCACGGTGGTCCGTGTGGTCCTCCATGGTTCACACTACAAGAAAAATAAAATTTGCAATGGACTATTACGTAGCAAATCCATCGCAAACTTCAAACCACAGTTTGTGATGGAAAAATTCATAGCAGACCGATCTATCACAAATTTGCAATGAAACTGCAATGGATTTTTGTAATTAAATAAACAAGAGTTTGCGCAATATTGTGATAGAAAAATTAAAAATTTGGGATGCATTTGGAGGAAAATATATTATGTTTTTAAAAAATAATAGTCAGTTTCAAAATTGTGAAGTATTTTTACAAAAGAAAATAAAAATTCCGTTGCAAATTTGTTGCAATGCTGCGACAGTTTTGCGACAAAATTATATTATTTTTTTAAAAAATAATAAAATTGCATCAAAATCTGTCACAATATTGCAATAGAAATATATTAATTTTTTTAAAAAATAATATACATCCGTTGCAAATTTGTTACAATATTGCGACAGATTTGCTATGAATGCTTATTATTTTTAAAAAAGAAAAAAAACTTTGTCACAAAACCATTGCGAGCTTGCGACGAATTTGCAACGGAGGTATATTATTTTTAAAAAATAATAAAATTTTGTCACAAATCCATTGCAATATTGCGACAAATTTGTGATGAATGTATATTATTTTTTTACGACAAATTTGCAGCAGAATTTATTATTTCTAATTAATTTTGTTTCAATTTTGAAATGATAATTTAAAATTTTTAATTGTTTTAGAAATCAAGATACTCATATAATAATACAAAAAACAAAAAAATATAAATCAAAACAAATATAATTCAAAGATGAAATTCAATATTACAAACGTATAATATTAAAAAATTTTTTACAAAATCTATGTCACTATAGAAGGCAGCACTAGAGCTGGCGGAGGAGATAGAGGTGGATTCAAAGGGCTAGTTGTTGGTGGATGGTCAATAGGCGGGTCAATCTTGTAATCGTCATCAACATCATTCGATGTGTCTTGAGAATCAGATATGAAAAACAGTGGCGAAGGAGGACACAGTGCGGCAGAGGTAGATGTAATCATGCATCAACCTCTCCATCTGCAATTGGCTCTGCAACGATGCGTATTGTGGATGCAAAGTGATCGAGCAAACTATCTATGGAGAGCTCGACGTGGATTTATGTAACCTTCGTCATGAATGAGCTGCATTGAAACCCAACCAAAAGATGCGGTTCTTCCAAATATTGCTAGCAACCTTGACAAATAGTGACTTCTCATCAAATGGCTGTTAAAAAGTCACGGAGTCTTGAGACTCCAACTACAAATAGCATTTCTTTAACGCATTAACAATATCCTGTAAATCGTATAAATCATAAATTTGCGCTAGTATATAATAAAAAAATTAGTATAAAATATTATTAATATAAAATTTATACTTACCAGTGCTTTTTGTGATTTCTCACTGAAAAACATACCCTTTTTCTTGCCACTCTTATATGTGTTGGTCGCCTCATATATCAATGAAGTGGAAGTCATCTCCACATCCTTACGCTCTAATTATATTCAAAAAAGTATTAAGTAATTGTATTAGATTTAAACCATAGTTATTAAAATAATTGTGACCACTCGACGCTCGTGCTAGATAAAGGAGATGCTTTCTCCTGTGTGAGTCGATCCAGTAGTGGCTGCTCTGTTCCATCTAGCAACAGCTGAAACAAGCATGAACTACTCTATGCTCTAGTGATCACGTCAAAGTTGGCGTCAAATATCTGGAGATATCCATGGTGGACACTTTCCCTTACACCGAGCCTTCGATAGTTGATCGGATAGATGACGAGTACATTTGTTGTCCCAAATTTCCCATATTTGATCAGTACGCTTGGGGAGCTACCGATAACGTCTCTGTAAAATCTTAAAAAATAAAAACGTCAAATACGTAAAAGTTTACTAAGCTTTATAATTTGATACTTACACTCCACATCTAGGGTGCAATCTAGTGAAATGCATTTGTAATGCATTCGATATCAAATGCACTGTCCCCTCTGACGAAAAAAACTGTTTCATTATATAAATTAATAATTAGAAATTAAAAAATTAGTATAGTAAATTAAACATAAATTAGAATAATTTTTTTGAAAGTAAATAGAAACTTACTCGTCACCACAAAAGCAGCAAAGTCGGGTCTGACTCCGCTGCTCGTGTGCTATCCTCACTTAGTAAAGACAGTAGTCCAAGTAAGAAAGGAGAAGGAGTACGGTCACCCATCCCAGGTGATGGTATTGAACGTGATCTACGTGGAGGTATCTGAAAGGGAATAAAATATTCGTCAGAAATAAATACCTATTAATTATTTATGAAAATTAGCTTTAAATAAATTTAGATATTGAATAACTAAAGTATATATATATATATATGTATGTATGTATGTATGTATATATATATACATACATTCAAATAGAAGTCATTCACTTTTTTCATCCTCTAATAAGGTATCAACTTCAACCTCGTCCGAGTCATCTTCTGATTCCCATCCACCTTCATCTTCATTGTTGGTCCCAGTGATATCATCATATCTCGTACTTCTTAGTTCAACATCATCCACTATGTCCTCTTCGCCTGATTCGTGCACAAGTTCATCAATTAGAAGATCATCGCGTACATTAAATGTTATCGAATCATCAATATTTTCTTGATATGGTCTCTCAACTATGGGTGTATCAATCACGTGATGCACCTTTAATTTGTAAATTGCTATCCAATCAGACTTATTCCTTCTACTTCCAGGATATGTTACATAATACACTTTGCGCAGCGAACACAAATGAATCAGATTTTTGGTACCTTCTCTTGCAATTAACATCCACAGTTTTATAATGAGAGTGAACCTTGAATACTCTGCCAACACGAGATCATACCAATGACACTTAAATAAAACAACATTCCCGCGTGGAACTCTCAGAAACTCAACTTCAATAATCTCCTTCAGAATTCCATAGTAGTCCATCCTACTGCCAATATCTTCCTCTCCGCCCTTAATCTAAACTCTACTATTTACAGTCTTTTTTTATCCCATAATCGTGTGTATGAAATCTGAAGCCATTTATTACATACCTCTAATAAGATATCATGTGCCTTGAAGGTCTCAAAGACAAACTTTTTTTCGTCAGTTACGTTATTTTGAGGATCTTGTACTGGTAACAATAAATTAACTTTATGAGATATTTATTAGAACAATTCCTAACAATTGGTACAAACTATTTGATAGAGAGATGCTTACATAAGCTCTGAACCACACAAGAAACGCGTCTCAATCTTCTATCAACTTTCTTCTCTGTTATACAGGGATCAACATATCACAAATTGGATCTGAATTTCCTGGTTTTTAGGCATTACATATGATCAAGGTTTATGAACACACATAATTAGGGTGAAAATGGAAGAAAACATATGTACGTGATTAACAAACAAAGGCTAGCTAAATCAACAAAGATGCTGTAAACTGAAAGAGCGAGATAAGTGGAAAGAACTCGACCAATTCAAGTTAACCAACCCCTTGAAGAATAGGGGATTGTTAGGGAACCGGGTATGACTGGACGCACGGAAGCTGACAACACCGGTCTTGAACGGCAGAATGCTGCGCCGCAGCAAAGGCAAAAAGGCAGAACGGTCGTTTGGCCTGATACACGAACCTGTGGGAAAACTTGGCTAGAAATAATGAAGAGAAAGCCACATTGAATGCTAAACAGTTATGAACGGCTGCCATTACTAAGGGTGAGAATTGTGGCATGAATAATAAGGAACAGTCCATAACGGCTGCAATAACTAAAAGGACCGTTACAAGCGGTTACAATCATTAATGGGGGGACATTATGGCTAAAATCATGAAGACTCCAGTACTATAGTCTGCTTCTATAAATAAGAGTTCTTTGGCTCATTGTAAGCTATCCAGAAACCTATTGAAATCTATTTAGACAGAATTTTAATAGCATAGGCTATTCTCTTATCTTCGGCATTCATTTGAGTAGTTCTTGGAACGCTTGGGCTTAGCAATTCTGGTGTAGTGCCAAGTGTTTAGGATTAATAGGCATAGCAACTCGAGTGTCGTGCAGGGTTGTTTAGAGTGCTCGTGTAGTGCCTAACAATTTTCTTGTACTTTGCTTTTACTCAGTCAACACCAAAAAGTTTCTCACATATACTTTGCCCCATTTCTGCTACACTTTGCCCCATACTTGCCGAGCTGGTGCCTTGGCCGAGATCCTCCGTGCAGCCTTTGGGAAAACGTGCGGCGCACCCTGCTATCGGGATCCTGACATTGGTGCTTTCATTGAGAGTGTGTGCTTTCTCAAGTGACCGTGCTCGTTCATCTGGATGGCTGCTCCAAAATATCAATGCAGTGAAGAAATGTCCACTCGGTATCGCATCGATCGTTTGGAGAGGAAGCACATTCAACTCTTGAGTCGAATTGACCAGTAACATACAGAATGAAAGGTATGCAGGCTAACTTCAATAAATTATTTAGCTGGCTTGAGAACCTAAATGCTGGTACATCGAGCAGATTTGCTCGGAAACTATGTGTGCAGTCCCAGGTTGTGGGTTGAAAATCTTTCTCCACTGATTATGAGGACGGTAGATCAATCTGTTCCATAATCCAAATCAGTCCTGAACAGGGTATTCGAATGAGGTCAAACCCATTATTTGATGACCACGAATGTTGGACAGATGTTGTGGCTGGATTTGAGTCTTTTAAAATAAAGGGCAATAAGGATACGCCCAAGAAAGAAATGGCAGAGGGTGAATTGCCCCTCAACTCTCTCAACGGTGCAGCAAGACTCTCCACTATGTTGCTTAAGGAGGTAGATGCTATAAAAGAAATGGCAGTCCCAAGCGATGATGGTGCGTCTCACAACTTCATGAATACCGAAGTTGTACAGAAAGTTAAGCAAAACACCAGTTCCTTAGTCCCGTTTATTGTTAAAGGGTTAGAAGTGATTTTGGGAAATGCATGGCTTGGAGAAGTTGGTAAGAATAATTTTGATTATGCTGTTATGATTATGGACTTTATGTGGGAAGGCAAAAAATTTTCTTGGCAGGCCCAACATTCTCAAGAACCAAAACCCTGCAGACATAATAGACTGGAAAACACGGACCCGACAGATGAAGTGCAACGGCTAGCTGAATCAGCAAAAATGCTTTCATACTACGAAAGTAAACAGAATGAGCGAGATAAGTGGAAAGAACTCGACCAATTGAAGTTAACCAAACCCTTGAAGTACAGGGGATTGTTAGGGAACTGGGTATGACTGGACTCACGGAAGCTGACAGCACCGGTCTTGAATGGCAGAATGCTGCGCGGCAGCCAAGGTAGAAAGGCAGAATGGCCGTTTGCCTCATACACGAATCTGTGGGCAAACTTGGCTAGAAATAATGAAGAGCAAGCCACATTGAATGGCAAACTGTTATGAACGGCTGCCATTACTAAGGGAGAGAATTGTGGCATGAATAATAAGGAACAGTCCAGAACGGCTGCAATAACTAAAAGAACCATTACAAACGGTTACAATCATTAATGGGAGGACAATATGGCTAAAATCATGAAGACTCCAGCACTATAGTCTGCTTCTATAGATAAGAGTTCTTTGGCTCATTGTAAGCTATCTAGAAAGCTATTGAAATCTTTTTAGACATTGTCATTGATAATTGTAATAGCATAGGCTATTCTCTTATCTTCGGCTTTCCTTTGCGTAGTGCTTGGAACGCTTGGGCTTAGCAATACTGGTGTAGTGCCAAGTTCTTAGGATTAATAGGCTTAGCAACTCGAGTGTCGTGCTGGGTTGTTGAGAGTGCTCGTGTAGTGACGACCAATTATCTTGTACTTTGCTTTTACCCAATGAACATAAAACATGGAACTTCCACACCAAAAAGTTTCTCTCATCTACTTTGTCCCATTTCTGCTACACTTTGCCCCATACTTGCTTGTGCCTTGGCCGAGAGCCTCCGCGCAGCCTTTGGGAAAACGTGCAGCGTACCCTACTACCGGGATCCTGACATTGGTGCTTTCATTGAGAGAGGATGTGCTTTCTCAAGTGACCTTGCTCGTTCATCTTGATGGCTGCTCCAAAATATCAATGCAGTGAAGAAATGTCCACTTGGTATCGCATCGATCGTTTGGAGAGGACTCACGTTCAACTCTTGAGTCGAATTGACCAGTAACGTAGGGAATGAAAGGTATGCAGGCTAACTTCAATAAATTATTTAGCTGGCTTGAGAACCTAGATGCTGGTACATCGAGCAGATTTGCTCCGAAACTACGTGTGCAGTCCCAGGTTGTGGGTTGAAATTCTTTCCCTACTGATTATGAGGACGGTAGATCAATCTGTTCCAGAATCCAAATCAGTCCTAAACAGGATATTCCAATGAGGTGAAACCCTCTATTTGATGGCCACGAATATTGGACAGACACTGAGGCTGGATTTGAGTCATTCAAAATCATGGGCAATGAGGATAAGCCCATGAAAGAAGTGGCAGAGGGTGAATTGCCCCTCAACTCAACGGTACAGCAAGACTCTCCACTATGTTGCTTAAGGAGGTAGGAAATGAAACAGAAATTGCAGCCCCAAGCGATGATGGTGCGTCCCATAACTTCATCAATACCAAAGTTGTGTAGAAAGTTAAGCAGAGCACCATTTCCTTAGTCCCGTTTAATGTTAATGGGTTAGAAGTCATTTTGGGAAATGCATGGCTTGGAGAAGTTGGTAAGAATAATTTTGATTATTCTGCTATGATTATGGATTTTATGTGGGTAGGCAAAAAATTTTCTTGGGAGGGCCAACATTCTCAAGAACGAAAACCCTGCAGACATAATAGCCTGGAAAACACGGACCCGACAGATGAAGTGCAACGGCTAGCTGAATCAGCAAAAATGCTTTCATACTACGAAAGTAAATAGAATGACCGAGATAAGTGGAAAGAACTCGACCAATTCAAGTTAACCAACCCCTTGAAGTACAGGGGATTGTTTGGGAGATGGGTATGACTGGACGCACGGAAGCTGACAGCACCGGTCTTGAACGGTAGAATGCTGCGCGACAGCCAAGGTAGAAAGGCAGAATGGCCGTTTGCCTCATACACGAATCTGTGGGCAAACTTGGCTAGAAATAATGAAGAGCAAGCCACATTGAATGGTAAACTGTTATGACCGGCTGCCATTACTAAGGGAGAGAATTGTGGCATGAATAATAAGGAACAGTCCAGAACGGCTGCAATAACTAAAAGAACCATTACAAACGGTTACAATCATTAATGGGAGGACAATATGGCTAAAATCATGAAGACTCCAACACTATAGTCTGCTTCTATAGATAAGAGTTCTTTGGCTCATTGTAAGCTATCCAGAAAGCTATTGAAATCTATTTAGACATTGTCATTGAGAATTGTCATAGCATAGGCTATTATCTTATCTTCGACTTTCCTTTACGTAGTGCTTGGAACGCTTGGGCTTAGCAATACTGGTGTAGTGCCAAGTTCTTAGGATTAATAGGCTTAGCAACTCGAGTGTCGTGCTGGGTTGTTGAGAGTGCTCGTGTAGTGACGACCAATTATCTTGTACTTTGCTTTTACCCAATGAACATAAAACATGGAACTTCCACACCAAAAAGTTTCTCTCATCTACTTTGTCCCATTTCTGCTACACTTTGCCCCATACTTGCTTGTGCCTTGGCCGAGAGCCTCCGCGCAGCCTTTGGGAAAACGTGCAGCGTACCCTACTACCGGGATCCTGACATTGGTGCTTTCATTGAGAGAGGATGTGCTTTCTCAAGTGACCTTGCTCGTTCATCTTGATGGCTGCTCCAAAATATCAATGCAGTGAAGAAATGTCCACTTGGTATCGCATCGATCGTTTGGAGAGGACTCACGTTCAACTCTTGAGTCGAATTGACCAGTAACGTAGGGAATGAAAGGTATGCAGGCTAACTTCAATAAATTATTTAGCTGGCTTGAGAACCTAGATGCTGGTACATCGAGCAGATTTGCTCCGAAACTACGTGTGCAGTCCCAGGTTGTGGGTTGAAATTCTTTCCCTACTGATTATGAGGACGGTAGATCAATCTGTTCCAGAATCCAAATCAGTCCTAAACAGGATATTCCAATGAGGTGAAACCCTCTATTTGATGGCCACGAATATTGGACAGACACTGAGGCTGGATTTGAGTCATTCAAAATCATGGGCAATGAGGATAAGCCCATGAAAGAAGTGGCAGAGGGTGAATTGCCCCTCAACTCAACGGTACAGCAAGACTCTCCACTATGTTGCTTAAGGAGGTAGGAAATGAAACAGAAATTGCAGCCCCAAGCGATGATGGTGCGTCCCATAACTTCATCAATACCAAAGTTGTGTAGAAAGTTAAGCAGAGCACCATTTCCTTAGTCCCGTTTAATGTTAATGGGTTAGAAGTCATTTTGGGAAATGCATGGCTTGGAGAAGTTGGTAAGAATAATTTTGATTATTCTGCTATGATTATGGATTTTATGTGGGTAGGCAAAAAATTTTCTTGGGAGGGCCAACATTCTCAAGAACGAAAACCCTGCAGACATAATAGCCTGGAAAACACGGACCCGACAGATGAAGTGCAACGGCTAGCTGAATCAGCAAAAATGCTTTCATACTACGAAAGTAAATAGAATGACCGAGATAAGTGGAAAGAACTCGACCAATTCAAGTTAACCAACCCCTTGAAGTACAGGGGATTGTTTGGGAGATGGGTATGACTGGACGCACGGAAGTCGATGACGACCGGTCTTGAGCAGTAGAATCTTTGCATGACGACCAAGGTAGAAAGGCAGAATGGCCGTTTGCCTCATACACGAATCTGTGGGCAAACTTGGCTAGAAATAATGAAGAGCAAGCCACATTGAATGGTAAACTGTTATGACCGGCTGCCATTACTAAGGGAGAGAATTGTGGCATGAATAATAAGGAACAGTCCAGAACGGCTGCAATAACTAAAAGAACCATTACAAACGGTTACAATCATTAATGGGAGGACAATATGGCTAAAATCATGAAGACTCCAACACTATAGTCTGCTTCTATAGATAAGAGTTCTTTGGCTCATTGTAAGCTATCCAGAAAGCTATTGAAATCTATTTAGACATTGTCATTGAGAATTGTCATAGCATAGGCTATTATCTTATCTTCGACTTTCCTTTACGTAGTGCTTGGAACGCTTGGGCTTAGCAATACTGGTGTAGTGCCAAGTTCTTAGGATTAATAGGCTTAGCAACTCGAGTGTCGTGCTGGGTTGTTGAGAGTGCTCGTGTAGTGCCGACCAATTACCTTGTACTTTTCTTTTACCCAATGAACATAAAATTGGAACTTCCACACCAAAAAGTTTCTCTCATCTACTTTGTCCCATTTCTGCTACACTTTGCCCCATACTTGCTGGTGCCTTGGCCGAGAGCCTCCGCGCAGCCTTTGGGAAAACGTGCAGCGTACCCTACTACCGGGATCCTGACATTGGTGCTTTCATTGAGAGAGGATGTGCTTTCTCAAGTGACCTTGCTCGTTCATCTTGATGGCGGCTCCAAAATATCAATGCAGTGAAGAAATGTCCACTTGGTATCGCATCGATCGTTTGGAGAGGAATCACGTTCAACTCTTGAGTCGAATTGACCAGTAACGTACGGAATAAAAGGTATGCAGGCTAACTTCAATAAATTATTTAGCTGGCTTGAGAACCTAGACGCTGGTACATCGAGCAGATTTGCTCCGAAACTACGTGTGCAGTCGCAGGTTGTGGGTTGAAATTCTTTGCCCACTGATTATGAGGACGGTAAATCAATCTGTTCTAGAATCCAAATCAGTCCTAAACAGGATATTCCAATGAGGTGAAACCCTCTATTTGATGGCCACGAATGTTGGACAGACGCTGAGTCTGGATTTGAGTCATTCAAAATCAAGGGCAATGAGGATAAGCCCAAGAAAGAAGTGGCAGAGGGTGAATTGCCCGTCAACTCTCTTAACAGTGCAGCAAGACTGTCCACTGTGTTGCTTACGGAGATAGCATCTGAAACAGAAATTGCAGTCCCAAGCGATGATGGTGCGTCACCTAACTTCATCAATACCAAAGTCCCGTTTAATGTTAAAGGGTTAGAAGTCATTTTCGGAAAAGCATGGCTCGGAGAAGTTGGTAAGAATAATTTTGATTATGCTGTTATGATTATGGACTTTATGTGGGAAGGTAGAAAATTTTATTGGCAAGCCCAACATTGTCAAGAAACAAAACCCTGCAGACTTAGTAGCCTGGAAAACGCGGACCAGACAGATGAAGTGTAAAGGCTAGCTAAATCCGCAAAGATGTTTTCATGCTGCAAAAGTAATCTGAAGGAATGAGCTAAGTGGAAAGAACTCGACCAATTCAACTTAACCAACCCCTTGAAGAATAGGGGATTGTTAGGGAACCGGGTATTAATGGACGCATGGAAGCTGACAATACCGGTCTTGAACGGCAAAATGCTGCGCGGTAGCCAAGGCAGAAAGATAGGACGACCTTTTGGCCTCATATACGATCTGTGGGAAAACTTGGCAAGAAATAATGAAGAGCAAGCCGCATTGAATGCTAAACAGTTTTGAACGGATGCCATTACTAAGAGAGAGAATTGGGGCATGAATAATAAGGAACAGTCCATAACGGCTGCAATAACTAAAAAGATCTTTACAAATGGTTACAATCATTAATGGGAGGATATTATGGCTAAAATCATGAAGACTCCAACACTGTAGTCTGCTTCTATAAATAAGAGTTCTTAGACTCATTATATGCTATCCAGAATGCTATTGAAATCTATTTAGACATTGTCATTCAGAATTGTAATAGCATAGGCTATTCTCTTATCTTCTGCTTTCCTTTGCGTAGTGCTTGGAACATTTATGCTTAGCAATACTGGTTTAGTGCCAGGTTGTTAGGATTAATAGGCTTAGCAACTCGAGTGTCGTGCTGGGTTGTTGAGAGTGCTCGAGTAGTGCCGACCAATTATCTTGTATTTTGCTTTTACTCAGTGAACATAAAACTTGGAACTTCCAAACCAAAAAGTTTCTCTCATATACTTTGTCCCATTTCTACTATACTTTGCCCCATACATGCTGAGCTGGTGCCCTGGCAGCGAGCCTCCGCACAACCATTGGGAAAACGTGCGGCGCACCCTGCTACCGGGATCCTGACATTGGTGCTTTCATTGAGAGAGGGTGTGCTTTCTCAAGTGACCTTGCTAGTTCATCTTGATGGCTGCTCCAAAATATCAATGTAGTGAAGATATGTCCACTCGGTATCGCATCGATCGTTTGGAGAGGAATCATGTTCAACTCTTGAGTCGAATTCACCAGTAACATACAGAATGAAAGGTATGCAGGCTAACTTCAATAAATTATTTAGTTTGCTTGAGAACCTAGATGCTCGTACATCGAGCCGATTTCCTCCGAAACTCCGTGTGCAGTCCCAAGTTGTGTGTTGAAATTCTTTCCCCATTGATTATGAGGACGGTAGATCAATCTGTTCCAGAATCCAAATCAGTCCTAAATAGGATATTCGAATGAGGTCAAACCCACTATTTAATGACCACGAATGTTGGACAGACGCTGAGGCTAGATTTTAGTCATTTAAAATCAAGGGAATGAGGATAAGCCTAAGAATGAAGTGGCAGAGGGTAAATTAAAAATTTTCTTGGCAGGCCCAACATTCTCAAGAACCAAAACCTTGCAGACTTAATAGCTTGGAAAACACGGACCAAACATATGAAGTGCAAAGGCTAGCTAATTCAGCAAAGATGCTTTCATACTACAAAAGTAAAGTGAAGGAACGAGATAAGTGGAAAGAACTCGACCAATTCAAGTTAACTAACCCCTTGAAGAACAAGGGATTGTTAGGGAACTGGGTATGACTGGACGCACGAAAGCTGACAGTACCGGTCTTGAACGGCAGAATGCTGCGCGGCAGCCAAGGCAGAAAGCCAGAACGGCCGTTTGTCCTCATACACGATCTGTGGGCAAATTTTGCAAGAAATAATGAAGAGCAAGCCACATTGAATGCTAAACAGTTATGAACGGCTGCCATTACTAAGGGAGAGAATTGTTGCGAGAATAATAAGGAACAGTCCATAACGGCTGCAATAACTAAAAGGACCGTTACAAACGGTTACAATCATTAATGGGAGAATATTATGGCTAAAATCATGAAGACACCAGCACTATAGTCTGCTTTTGTAAATAAGAGTTCTTAGGATCATTGCAAGCTTTCAAGAAAGCTATTGAAATCTATTTAGATATTGTCCTAGAGAATTGTAATAGCATAGGCTGTTCTCTTATCTTCGGCTTTCCTTTGCGTAATGCTTGGAGTGCTTGGGCTTAGCAATACTAGTGTAGTGCGATGTTGTTAGGTTTAATACGCTTAGCAACTCGAGTGTCGTGCTGGGTTGTTGAGAGTGTTCCTGTAGTGCCGACCAATTATCTTGTAGTTTGCTTTTACTCAGTGAACATAAAACGTGGAACTTCCACACGAAAAAGTTTCGCTCATATACTTTGTCCCATTTCTACTACACATTGCCCCATACTTGCCGAGCTGGTGCCTTGGCTGCGAGCCTTCGCACAGTCTTTGGGAAAACGTGCGGTGCACCCTGCTACCGGGATTAGCAGTGTCAATACGGGCCCAAGTCCGCTGATGCAGCCCGTGGTGGCCCAGTATATACTGAAAGCTTGTGCTTAGTATGCCCAAGCCCGTTTAAAACGCTGAGCTTTTTGGCCCGTCTCCGCTTTAGCTCAGCGAGTTAACGCGGGCGGACGCGGCTGGCCCTGCTTTTTTCTTTTTATTTTTTTTAAAAATTTTTTAAATAAAAAATGACGCCGTTTCGATATTTTTAAAATATTTTTTTAAAATTTTTTCCCTGAAACGACATCGTTTTTTGTATTTTTGACAAAACGACGTCGTTTTGAAAAGCCCGTGGCTGGCCCGCTTTAGCTCAGCTGAGCTATCGTATGTGAGGTCGCGGATCGAGAGTCCCGGCCCAGCGAGCCAAACGGGCCAGCCCGTTTCAAAGCCGGCCGTCGTCGGGCCGGAGCAAGGGCTGGGCCCGCTTTGACAACACTAACCGGGATCCTGACATTGGTGCTTTCATTGAGAGACGGTGTGCTTTCTCAAGTGACCTTGCTAGTTCATCTTGATGGCTGCTCCAAAATATCAATGCAGTGAAGATATGCCCACTCGGTATCGCATCGATCGTTTGGAGAGGAATCATGTTCAACTCTTGAGTCGAATTCATCAGTAACTTACGGAATGAAAGGTATGCAGACTAACTTCAATAAATTATTTAGTTTGCTTGAGAACCTAGATGCTGGTACATCGAGCAGATTTGCTCCGAAACTACGTGTGCAGTCCCAAGTTGTGTGTTGAAATTCTTTCCCCATTGATGATGAGGACGGTAGATCAATCCGTTCTAGAATCCAAATCAGTCCTAAATAGGATATTCAAATGAGGTCAAACCCACTATTTAATGACCATGAATGTTGGACAGACGCTGAGGCTGGATTTGAGTAATTTAAAATCAAGGGCAATGAGGATAAGCCCAAGAAAGAAGTGGAAGAGGGTGAATTAAAAGTTTTCTTGGAAGGCCCAACATTCTCAAGAACCAAAACCCTGCAGACTTAATAGCTTGGAAAACACAGACCAAACAGATGAAGTGCAAAGGCTAGCTAATTCAGCAAAGATGCTTTCATACTACAAAAGTAAAGTGAAGGAACGAGATAAGTGGAAAGAACTAGACCAATTCAAGTTAACTAACCCCTTGAAGAACAAGGGATTGTTAGGGAACCGGGTATGACTGGATGCACGGAAGCTGACAGCACCGGTCTTGAACGGCAGAATACTGCGCGACAGCAAAGGCAAAAAGGCAGAACGGCCGTTTCGCTTCATACACGAATCTGTGGGCAAACATGGCTAGAAATAATGAAGATCAGACCACATTGAATGCCAAAAGATTTTGAACGGCTGTCATTACTAAGGGAGAGAATTGTGGCATGAATAATAAGGAACAATCCATAACGTCTGCAATAACTAAAAGAACCGTTACAAACGGTTACAATCATTACTTGGAGAACGTTATGGCTAAAATCATGAAGACTCCAACACTATAGTCTGCTTCTATAAATAAGACTCCAACACTATCCAGAATGCTATTGAAATCTATTTAGACATTGTCATTGAGAATTGTAATAGCATAGGCTATTCTATTATCTTCGGCTTTTCTTTGCGTAGTGCTTGGAATGCTTTGGGTTAGCAAAACTGGTGTAGTGCCAAGTTGTTAGGATTAATAAGCTTAGCAGCTCGAGTGTCGTGTAGGGTTGTTTAGAATGCTCGTATAGTGTCGACCAATTATCTTGTACTTTGCTTTTACTCAGTGAACATAAAACGGAGAACTTCCAGACCAAAAAGTTTCTCTCATATACTTTGTCCTATTTCTGCTACACTTTGCCCCATACTTGCCGAGCAGCTGCCTTGGCTGCAAGCCTCCACGCAGCCTTTGGGAAAACGTGCGGGGCACCCTGCCACCGGGATCCTGACATTGGTACTTTCATTGAGAGATGGTGTACTTTCTCAAGTGACCTTGCTCGTTCATCTTGATGGTTGCTCCAAAATATCAATACAGTGAAGAAATGTCCACAAAGTATCGCATCGATCGTTTGGAGAGGAATCATGTTCAACTCCTGAGTCAAATTGACAAGTAACTTACGGAATGAAAGGTATGCAGGCTAACTTCAATAAATTACTTAGCTTGCTTGAGAACCTAGAAGCCGGTGCATCGAGCAGGTTCGCTCCGAAACTACGTGTGCAGTACCAAGTTGTTGGTTGAAATTCTTTCCCCATTGAAAATGAGGACGGTAGATAAATCCGATCGAAAATCCAAATCAGTCCTAAATAGGATATTCGAATGAGGTCAAACCCACTATTTGATGACCACGAATGTTGGACAGACGCTGAGTCTGGATTTGAGTCATTTAAAATCAAGGGCAATGAGGATGCGCCCAAGAAGTAAGTGGCAGAGGGTAGATTGCCCCTCAACTCTCTCAACGGTGCACCAAGACTCTCCACTATGTTGCTTACGGAGGTAGCAGCTGAAACAGAATTGGCAGTCCTAAGCGACGATGGTACGTCTCCAAACTTCATCAATACCAAAGTTGTGTAGAAAGTTAAGCAGAGCACCAGTTCCTTAGTCCAGTTTAATGTTAAAGGTTTAGAAGTCATTTTGAGAAATGCATGGCTTGGAGAAGTTGGTAAGAATAATTTTGATTATGCTTTTATGATTATGGACTTTATATGGGAAGGCATAAAATTTTTCTGGCAGGCCCAACATTCTCAAAAAAAAAAACCCTACAGACTTAGTAGCCTGGAAACGCGGCCCAGACAGATGAAGTGCAAAGGCTAGCTAAATCAGCAAAGATGTTTTCGTGCTACAAAAGTAAACCTGAAGGAACGAGATAAGTGGAAAGAACTTGACCAATTCAAGTTAACCAACCCCTTGAAGAACAGGGAATTGTTAGGGAATCGGGTATGATCTGGGACGCACTTGAAGCTCGACAGCACTGAGTCTTGAATGGCAGAATCTGCATGCGTAGCAAAGCGAGATAAGTTTGAATGGTCATTTGGCTTTATACACGAATCTGTGGGCAAACTTGGCTAGAAATAATGAAGGGCAAGCCACATTGAATGCCAAACAGTTGTAAACGGCTGCCATTACTAAGGGAGAGAATTGTTGCGAGAATAATAAGGAACAGTCCATAATGGCTGCAATAACTAAAGGGACCGTTACAAACGGTTACGATCATTTATGGGAGGACATTATGGCTAGAATCAAGAAGACCCCAACACTATTGTCTGCTTCAATAAATAAGGGTTTTTAGGCTCGTTGTAAGCTATCTAGAAAGCTATTGAAATCGATTTAGACATTGTCATTGCGAATTGTAATCGCATAGGCTATTCTTTTATCTTCGGCGTTCATTTGAGTAGTGCTTCGAACGCTTGGGGTTAGCAATACTGGTGTAGCGCCATGTTGTTAGGATTAATAGGCTTAGCAACTCGAGTGTCGTGCTGGGTTGTTGAGAGTGCTCGTGTAGTGCCGACCAATTATCTTGTACTTTGCTTTTACTCAGTGAACATAAAACGGGGAACTTTCACACCAAAAAGTTTCTCTCATATACTTTGTCCCATTTCTGCTACAATTTACCCCATACTTGTCGAGCTGCTGCCTTTGCCGCGAGCCTCCGCACAGCTTTTGGGAAAACGTGCGGCGCACCCTACCACCGAGATCATGACATTGGTGCTTTCATTCAGAGAGGGTGTGCTTTCTCAGGTGACCTTGCTCGTTCATCTTGATGGCTGCTCCAAAATATTAATGCAGTGAAGAAATGTCCACCCGGTATCGCATCGATCGTTTGGAGAGGAAAAAATGTTCAACTCCTGAGTCAAATTGACTAGTAACTTACGGAATGAAAGGTATGCAGGCTAACTTCAATAAATTATTTGGCTTGCTTGAGAACCTAGAAGCCGGTACATCAAGCAGATTCGCTCCGAAACTACGTGTGCAGTACCAAGTTGTGGGTTGAAATTCTTTCCCCATTGAAAATGAGGACGGTAGATAAATCCGATCGAAAATCCAAATCAGTCCTAAATAGGATATTCGAATGAGGTCAAACCCACTATTTGATGACCACGAATGTTGGACAGACGCTGAGGTTGGATTTGAGTCATTTAAAATCAAGGGCAATGAGGATACGCCCAAGAAGTAAGTGGCAGAGGGTAGATTGCCCCTCAACTATCTCAACGGTGCACCAAGACTCTCCACTATGTTGCTTACGGAGGTAGCAGCTGAAACAGAAGTGGCAGTCCCAAGCGACGATGGTACGTCTCCAAACTTCATCAATACCAAAGTTGTGCAGAAAGTTAAGCAGGGCACCAGTTGCTTAGTCCAGTTTAATGTTAAAGGTTTAGAAGTCATTTTGGGAAATGCATGGCTTGGAGAAGTTGGTAAGAATCATTTTAATTATGCTGTTATGATTATGGACTTTATATGGGAAGGCAGAAAATTTTCCTCGCAGGCCCACCATTCTCAAAAAACAAAACCCTATAGACTTAGTATCCTGGAAACGCGGCCCAAACAGATGAAGTGCAAAGGCTAGCTAAATCAGCAAAGATGTTTTCGTGCTACAAAAGTAAACTGAAGGAAGGAGATAAGTGGAAAGAACTTGACCAATTCAAGTTAACCAACCCCTTGAAGAACATGGAATTGTTAGGGAATCGGGTATGACTGGACGCACGGAAGCTGACAGCACCGGTCTTGAATGGCAGAATACTACGCGGCAGCAAAGGAAGAAAGGAAGAACGGCTGTTCGGCTTCATACACGAATCTGTGGGTAAACTTGGCTAGAAATAATGAAGCCAAACAGTTGTGAACGGCTGCCATTACTAAGGGAGAGAATTGTTGCGAGAATAATAAGGAACAGTCCATAATGGCTGCAATAACTAAAGGAACCGTTAAAAACGGTTACAATCATTTATGGGAGGACATTATGGCTAGAATCAAGAAGACCCCAGCACTATAGTTTGCTTCTATAAATAAGAGTTCTTAGGCTCGTTGTAAGCTATCCAGAAAGCTATTGAAATCGATTTAGACATTGTCATTGCGAATTGTAATCGCATAGGCTATTCTTTTATCTTCGGCGTTCATTTGAGTAGTGCTTCGAACGCTTGGGGTTAGCAATACTGGTGTAGCGCCATGTTGTTAGGATTAATAGGCTTAGCAACTCGAGTGTCGTGCTGGGTCGTTGAGAGTGCGTGTAGTGCCGACCAATTATGTTGTACTTTGCTTTTACTCAGTGAACATAAAACGGGGAACTTCCACACCAAAAAGTCTCTCATATACATTGTCCCATTTCTGCTACGCTTTGCCTCATACTTGCCGAGCTGCTGCCTTGGCCGCGAGCCTCCGCGCAGCTTTTGGGAAAACGTGCGGCGCACCCTACCACCGAGATCCTGACATTGGTGCTTTCTCAAGTGACCTTGCTCGTTCATCTTGATGGCTGCTCCAAAATACTAATGCAGTGAAGAAATGTCCACCCGGTATCGCATCGATCGTTTGGAGAGGAATCATGTTCAACTCTTGCGTCGAATTCACCAGTAACAAACGGAATGAAAGGTATACAAGCTAACTTCAATAAATTACTTAGCTTGCTTGAGAACCTAGAAGCCAGTGCATCGAGCAGATTCGCTCCGAAACTACGTGTGCAGTACCAAGTTGTGGGTTGAAATTCTTTCCCCATTGAAAATGTTGACGGTAGATAAATCCGATCCAAAATTGAAATCAGTCCTAAATAGGATATTCGAATGAGGTCAAACCCACTATTTGATGACCACGAATGTTGGACAGACGCTGAGGCTGTATTTGAGTCATTTAAAATCAAGGGCAACGAGGATACGCCCAAGAAGTAAGTGGCAGAGGGTAGATTGCCCCTCAACTCTCTCAACGGTGCACCAAGACTCTCCACTATGTTGCTTACGGAGGTAGCAGTTGAAACAGAATTGGCAGTCCCAAGCGACGATGGTACGTCTCCAAGCTTCATCAATACCAAAGTTGTGCAGAAAGTTAAGCAGAGCACCAGTTCCTTAGTCCAGTTTAATGTTAAAGGTTTAGAAGTCATTTTGGGAAATGCATGGCTTGGAGAAGTTGGTAAGAATCATTTTGATTATGCTGTTATGATTATGGACTTTATATGGGAAGGCAGAAAATTTTCCTCGCAGGCCCAACATTCTCAAAAAACAAAACCCTATAGACTTAGTAGCCTGGAAACGCGGCCTAGACAGATGAAGTGCAAAGGCTAGCTAAATCAGCAAAGATGTTCTCGTGCTACAAAAGTAAACTGAAGGAAGGAGATAAGTGGAAAGAACTTGACCAATTCAAGTTAACCAACCCCTTGAAGAACATGGAATTGTTAGGGAATCGGGTATGACTGGACGCACGGAAGCTGACAGCACCGGTCTTGAATGGCAGAATACTACGCGGCAGCAAAGGAAGAAAGGAAGAACGGCTGTTCGGCTTCATACACGAATCTGTGGGTAAACTTGGCTAGAAATAATGAAGCCAAACAGTTGTGAACGGCTGCCATTACTAAGGGAGAGAATTGTTGCGAGAATAATAAGGAACAGTCCATAATGGCTGCAATAACTAAAGGAACCGTTAAAAACGGTTACAATCATTTATGGGAGGACATTATGGCTAGAATCAAGAAGACCCCAGCACTATAGTTTGCTTCTATAAATAAGAGTTCTTAGGCTCGTTGTAAGCTATCCAGAAAGCTATTGAAATCGATTTAGACATTGTCATTGCGAATTGTAATCGCATAGGCTATTCTTTTATCTTCGGCGTTCATTTGAGTAGTGCTTCGAACGCTTGGGGTTAGCAATACTGGTGTAGCGCCATGTTGTTAGGATTAATAGGCTTAGCAACTCGAGTGTCGTGCTGGGTCGTTGAGAGTGCGTGTAGTGCCGACCAATTATGTTGTACTTTGCTTTTACTCAGTGAACATAAAACGGGGAACTTCCACACCAAAAAGTCTCTCATATACATTGTCCCATTTCTGCTACGCTTTGCCTCATACTTGCCGAGCTGCTGCCTTGGCCGCGAGCCTCCGCGCAGCTTTTGGGAAAACGTGCGGCGCACCCTACCACCGAGATCCTGACATTGGTGCTTTCTCAAGTGACCTTGCTCGTTCATCTTGATGGCTGCTCCAAAATACTAATGCAGTGAAGAAATGTCCACCCGGTATCGCATCGATCGTTTGGAGAGGAATCATGTTCAACTCTTGCGTCGAATTCACCAGTAACAAACGGAATGAAAGGTATACAAGCTAACTTCAATAAATTACTTAGCTTGCTTGAGAACCTAGAAGCCAGTGCATCGAGCAGATTCGCTCCGAAACTACGTGTGCAGTACCAAGTTGTGGGTTGAAATTCTTTCCCCATTGAAAATGTTGACGGTAGATAAATCCGATCCAAAATTGAAATCAGTCCTAAATAGGATATTCGAATGAGGTCAAACCCACTATTTGATGACCACGAATGTTGGACAGACGCTGAGGCTGTATTTGAGTCATTTAAAATCAAGGGCAACGAGGATACGCCCAAGAAGTAAGTGGCAGAGGGTAGATTGCCCCTCAACTCTCTCAACGGTGCACCAAGACTCTCCACTATGTTGCTTACGGAGGTAGCAGTTGAAACAGAATTGGCAGTCCCAAGCGACGATGGTACGTCTCCAAGCTTCATCAATACCAAAGTTGTGCAGAAAGTTAAGCAGAGCACCAGTTCCTTAGTCCAGTTTAATGTTAAAGGTTTAGAAGTCATTTTGGGAAATGCATGGCTTGGAGAAGTTGGTAAGAATCATTTTGATTATGCTGTTATGATTATGGACTTTATATGGGAAGGCAGAAAATTTTCCTCGCAGGCCCAACATTCTCAAAAAACAAAACCCTATAGACTTAGTAGCCTGGAAACGCGGCCTAGACAGATGAAGTGCAAAGGCTAGCTAAATCAGCAAAGATGTTCTCGTGCTACAAAAGTAAACTGAAGGAAGGAGATAAGTGGAAAGAACTTGACCAATTCAAGTTAACCAACCCCTTGAAGAACAGGGAATTGTTAGGGAACCGGGTATGACTGGACGCACGGAAGCTGACAGCACCGGTCTTGAATGGCAGAATACTGCGCGGCAGCAAAGGAAGAAAGGCAGAACGGCTGTTTGGCTTCATACACGAATCTGTGGGCAAACTTGGCTAGAAATAATGAAGCCAAACAGTTGTGAACGGCTGCCATTACTAAGGGAGAGAATTGTTGCGAGAATAATAAGGAACAGTCCATAATGGCTGCAATAACTAAAGGAATTGTTACAAACGGTTACAATCATTTATGGGAGGACATTATGGCTAGAATAAAGAAGACCCCAGCACTATAGTCTGCTTCTATAAATAAGAGTTCTTAGGCTTGTTGTAAGCTATCCAGAAAGCTATTGAAATCGATATAGACATTGTCATTGCGAATTGTAATCGCATAGGCTATTCTTTTATCTTCGGCGTTCATTTGAGTAGTGCTTCGAACGCTTGGGGTTAGCAATACTGGTGTAGCGCCATGTTGTTAGGATTAATAGGCTTAGCAACTCGAGTGTCGTGATGGGTTGTTGAGAGTGCGTGTAGTGCCGACCAATTATGTTGTACTTTGCTTTTACTCAGTGAACATAAAACGGGGAACTTCCACACCAAAAAGTTTTTGTCATATACTTTGTCCCATTTCTGCTATTCTTTTCCCCATATTTGCCGAGCTGCTGCCTTGGCCGAGAGCCTCCGTGCAGCTTTTGGGAAAACGTGCGGCGCACCCTACCACCGAGATCATGACATTGGTACTTTCATTGAGAGAGGGTGTGCTTTCTCAAGTGACCTTGCTCGTTCATCTTGATGGCTGCTCCAAAATATTAATGCTGTGAAGAAATGTCCACCCGGTATCGCATCGATCGTTTGGAGAGGAATCATGTTCAACTCTTGAGTCGAATTCACCAATAACAAACGGAATGAAAGGAATGCAGGCTAACTTCAATAAATTATTTGGCCTGCTTGAGAACCTAGAAGCCGGTACATCGAGCAGATTCGCTTCGAAACTACGTGTGCAGTACCAAGTTGTGGGTTGAAATTCTTTCCCCATTGAAAATGAGGACGGTAGAAAAATCCGATCCAAAATCGAAATCAGTCCTAAATAGGATATTCGAATGAGGTCAAACCCACTATTTGATGACCAGGAATGTTGGACAGATGCTGAGGTTGGATTTGAGTCATTTAAAATCAAGGGCAATGAGGATAAGCCCAAGAAAAAAGTGGCAGAGTGTGAATTTCCCCTAACACTCTCAACGGTGCAGCAAGACTCTCCACTATGTTGCTTAAGGAGGTAGTAGCTGAAACAGAAATGGCAGTCCCAAGCGATGGTGGTACGTCTTCTAACTTCATCAATACCAAAGTTGTGCAGAAAGTTAAGTAGAGCACCAGTTCCTTAGTCCTATCTAATGTTAGAGGGTTAGAAGTCATTTTGGGAAATGCATGGCATGGAGAAGTTGGTAAGAATAATTTTGATTATGCCGTTATGATTATGGACTTTATGTGGGAAGGCAGAAAATTTTCTTGGCAGGCCCAACATTCTCAAGAACCAAAACCTTGCAGACTTAATAGCTTGGAAAACACGGACCAGACAGATGAAGTGCAAAGGCTAGCTAAATCAGCAAAGATGTTTTCGTGCTACAAAATTAAACAGAAGGAACGAGAAAAGTGGAAAGAACTCGACCAATTCAAGTTAACTAACCCCTTGAAGAACAAGGGATTGTTAGGGAACTGGGTATGACTGGACGCACGAAAGCTGACAGTACCGGTCTTGAACGGCAGAATGCTGCGCGGCAGCCAAGGCAGAAAGCCAGAACGGCCGTTTGGCCTCATACACGATCTGTGGGCAAATTTTGCAAGAAATAATGAAGAGCAAGCCACATTGAATGCTAAACAGTTATGAACGGCTGCCATTACTAAGGGAGAGAATTGTTGCGAGAATAATAAGGAACAGTCCATAACGGCTGCAATAACTAAAAGGACCGTTACAAACGGTTACAATCATTAATGGGAGAATATTATG
This sequence comes from Rauvolfia tetraphylla, assembly GCA_030512225.1. Lineage (NCBI taxonomy): Eukaryota > Viridiplantae > Streptophyta > Magnoliopsida > Gentianales > Apocynaceae > Rauvolfia > Rauvolfia tetraphylla. The sequence goes on from JAJQKT010000062.1 coordinate 6,169,569, forward strand.
GCTAAAATCATGAAGACACCAGCACTATAGTCTGCTTTTGTAAATAAGAGTTCTTAGGATCATTGCAAGCTTTCAAGAAAGCTATTGAAATCTATTTAGATATTGTCCTAGAGAATTGTAATAGCATAGGCTGTTCTCTTATCTTCGGCTTTCCTTTGCGTAATGCTTGGAGTGCTTGGGCTTAGCAATACTAGTGTAGTGCGATGTTGTTAGGTTTAATACGCTTAGCAACTCGAGTGTCGTGCTGGGTTGTTGAGAGTGTTCCTGTAGTGCCGACCAATTATCTTGTAGTTTGCTTTTACTCAGTGAACATAAAACGTGGAACTTCCACACGAAAAAGTTTCGCTCATATACTTTGTCCCATTTCTACTACACATTGCCCCATACTTGCCGAGCTGGTGCCTTGGCTGCGAGCCTTCGCACAATCTTTAGGAAAACGTGCGGTGCACCCTGCTACCGGGATTAGCAGTGTCAATACGGGCCCAAGTCCGCGGTCTGGCCCGCGGGCTGGCCCGTATATACGGGCTTGTGCTTAGTATGCCCAAGCCCGTTTAAAACGCGGGCTTTTTGGCCCGCTCCGTTTAGCCCGCGGGTTAACGCGGGCCGGACGCGGGCTGGCCCGTTTTTTCTTTTTATTTTTTTTAAAAATTTTTTAAATAAAAAACGACGCCGTTTAGATATTTTTAAAATATTTTTTTAAAATTTTTTCCCTGAAACGACATCGTTTTTTGTATTTTTGACAAAACGACGTCGTTTTGAAAAGCCCGCGGGCTGGCCCGTTTAGCCCGCGGGCTATCTTGAAGTGAGTCATGGGATCGAGAGTCCCAGCCCGCGGGCCAAACGGGCCAGCCCGTTTCAAAGCCAGCCCGTCGGGCCGGGCCGGGCCGGAGCGGGCTGGCCCGTTTGACAACACTAACCGGGATCCTGACATTGGTGCTTTCATTGAGAGACGGTGTGCTTTCTCAAGTGACCTTGCTAGTTCATCTTGATGGCTGCTCCAAAATATCAATGCAGTGAAGATATGCCCACTCGGTATCGCATCGATCGTTTGGAGAGGAATCATGTTCAACTCTTGAGTCGAATTCATCAGTAACTTACGGAATGAAAGGTATGCAGACTAACTTCAATAAATTATTTAGTTTGCTTGAGAACCTAGATGCTGGTACATCGAGCAGATTTGCTCCGAAACTACGTGTGCAGTCCCAAGTTGTGTGTTGAAATTCTTTCCCCATTGATGATGAGGACGGTAGATCAATCCGTTCTAGAATCCAAATCAGTCCTAAATAGGATATTCAAATGAGGTCAAACCCACTATTTAATGACCATGAATGTTGGACAGACGCTGAGGCTGGATTTGAGTAATTTAAAATCAAGGGCAATGAGGATAAGCCCAAGAAAGAAGTGGAAGAGGGTGAATTAAAAGTTTTCTTGGAAGGCCCAACATTCTCAAGAACCAAAACCCTGCAGACTTAATAGCTTGGAAAACACAGACCAAACAGATGAAGTGCAAAGGCTAGCTAATTCAGCAAAGATGCTTTCATACTACAAAAGTAAAGTGAAGGAACGAGATAAGTGGAAAGAACTAGACCAATTCAAGTTAACTAACCCCTTGAAGAACAAGGGATTGTTAGGGAACCGGGTATGACTGGATGCACGGAAGCTGACAGCACCGGTCTTGAACGGCAGAATACTGCGCGACAGCAAAGGCAAAAAGGCAGAACGGCCGTTTCGCTTCATACACGAATCTGTGGGCAAACATGGCTAGAAATAATGAAGATCAGACCACATTGAATGCCAAAAGATTTTGAACGGCTGTCATTACTAAGGGAGAGAATTGTGGCATGAATAATAAGGAACAATCCATAACGTCTGCAATAACTAAAAGAACCGTTACAAACGGTTACAATCATTACTTGGAGAACGTTATGGCTAAAATCATGAAGACTCCAACACTATAGTCTGCTTCTATAAATAAGACTCCAACACTATCCAAGAATGCTATTGAAATCTATTTAGACATTGTCATTGAGAATTGTAATAGCATAGGCTATTCTATTATCTTCGGCTTTTCTTTGCGTAGTGCTTGGAATGCTTTGGGTTAGCAAAACTGGTGTAGTGCCAAGTTGTTAGGATTAATAAGCTTAGCAACTCGAGTGTCGTGTAGGGTTGTTTAGAATGCTCGTATAGTGTCGACCAATTATCTTGTACTTTGCTTTTACTCAGTGAACATAAAACGGAGAACTTCCAGACCAAAAAGTTTCTCTCATATACTTTGTCCTATTTCTGCTACGCTTTGCCCCATACTTGCCGAGCAGCTGCCTTGGCTGCAAGCCTCCACGCAGCCTTTGGGAAAACGTGCGGGGCACCCTGCCACCGGGATCCTGACATTGGTACTTTCATTGAGAGATGGTGTACTTTCTCAAGTGACCTTGCTCGTTCATCTTGATGGTTGCTCCAAAATATCAATACAGTGAAGAAATGTCCACAAAGTATCGCATCGATCGTTTGGAGAGGAATCATGTTCAACTCCTGAGTCAAATTGACTAGTAACTTACGGAATGAAAGGTATGCAGGCTAACTTCAATAAATTACTTAGCTTGCTTGAGAACCTAGAAGCCGGTGCATCGAGCAGGTTCGCTCCGAAACTACGTGTGCAGTACCAAGTTGTGGGTTGAAATTCTTTCCCCATTGAAAATGAGGACGGTAGATAAATCCGATCGAAAATCCAAATCAGTCCTAAATAGGATATTCGAATGAGGTCAAACCCACTATTTGATGACCACGAATGTTGGACAGACGCTGAGGTTGGATTTGAGTCATTTAAAATCAAGGGCAATGAGGATACGCCCAAGAAGTAAGTGGCAGAGGGTAGATTGCCCCTCAACTATCTCAACGGTGCACCAAGACTCTCCACTATGTTGCTTACGGAGGTAGCAGCTGAAACAGAAGTGGCAGTCCCAAGCGACGATGGTACGTCTCCAAACTTCATCAATACCAAAGTTGTGCAGAAAGTTAAGCAGGGCACCAGTTGCTTAGTCCAGTTTAATGTTAAAGGTTTAGAAGTCATTTTGGGAAATGCATGGCTTGGAGAAGTTGGTAAGAATCATTTTAATTATGCTGTTATGATTATGGACTTTATATGGGAAGGCAGAAAATTTTCCTCGCAGGCCCACCATTCTCAAAAAACAAAACCCTATAGACTTAGTATCCTGGAAACGCGGCCCAAACAGATGAAGTGCAAAGGCTAGCTAAATCAGCAAAGATGTTTTCGTGCTACAAAAGTAAACCTGAAGGAACGAGATAAGTGGAAAGAACTTGACCAATTCAAGTTAACCAACCCCTTGAAGAACAGGGAATTGTTAGGGAATCGGGTATGACTGGACGCACGGAAGCTGACAGCACCAGTCTTGAATGGCAGAATACTGCGCGGTAGCAAAGGCAGATAGGCTGAATGGCTGTTTGGCTTTATACACGAATCTGTGGGCAAACTTGGCTAGAAATAATGAAGGGCAAGCCACATTGAATGCCAAACAGTTGTAAACGGCTGCCATTACTAAGGGAGAGAATTGTTGCGAGAATAATAAGGAACAGTCCATAATGGCTGCAATAACTAAAGGGACCGTTACAAACGGTTACGATCATTTATGGGAGGACATTATGGCTAGAATCAAGAAGACCCCAACACTATTGTCTGCTTCAATAAATAAGGGTTTTTAGGCTCGTTGTAAGCTATCTAGAAAGCTATTGAAATCGATTTAGACATTGTCATTGCGAATTGTAATCGCATAGGCTATTCTTTTATCTTCGGCGTTCATTTGAGTAGTGCTTCGAACGCTTGGGGTTAGCAATACTGGTGTAGCGCCATGTTGTTAGGATTAATAGGCTTAGCAACTCGAGTGTCGTGCTGGGTTGTTGAGAGTGCTCGTGTAGTGCCGACCAATTATCTTGTACTTTGCTTTTACTCAGTGAACATAAAACGGGGAACTTTCACACCAAAAAGTTTCTCTCATATACTTTGTCCCATTTCTGCTACAATTTACCCCATACTTGTCGAGCTGCTGCCTTTGCCGCGAGCCTCCGCGCAGCTTTTGGGAAAACGTGCGGCGCACCCTACCACCGAGATCATGACATTGGTGCTTTCATTCAGAGAGGGTGTGCTTTCTCAGGTGACCTTGCTCGTTCATCTTGATGGCTGCTCCAAAATATTAATGCAGTGAAGAAATGTCCACCCGGTATCGCATCGATCGTTTGGAGAGGAAAAAATGTTCAACTCCTGAGTAAAATTGACTAGTAACTTACGGAATGAAAGGTATGCAGGCTAACTTCAATAAATTATTTGGCTTGCTTGAGAACCTAGAAGCCGGTACATCAAGCAGATTCGCTCCGAAACTACGTGTGCAGTACCAAGTTGTGGGTTGAAATTCTTTCCCCATTGAAAATGAGGACGGTAGATAAATCCGATCGAAAATCCAAATCAGTCCTAAATAGGATATTCGAATGAGGTCAAACCCACTATTTGATGACCACGAATGTTGGACAGACGCTGAGGTTGGATTTGAGTCATTTAAAATCAAGGGCAATGAGGATACGCCCAAGAAGTAAGTGGCAGAGGGTAGATTGCCCCTCAACTATCTCAACGGTGCACCAAGACTCTCCACTATGTTGCTTACGGAGGTAGCAGCTGAAACAGAAGTGGCAGTCCCAAGCGACGATGGTACGTCTCCAAACTTCATCAATACCAAAGTTGTGCAGAAAGTTAAGCAGGGCACCAGTTGCTTAGTCCAGTTTAATGTTAAAGGTTTAGAAGTCATTTTGGGAAATGCATGGCTTGGAGAAGTTGGTAAGAATCATTTTAATTATGCTGTTATGATTATGGACTTTATATGGGAAGGCAGAAAATTTTCCTCGCAGGCCCACCATTCTCAAAAAACAAAACCCTATAGACTTAGTATCCTGGAAACGCGGCCCAAACAGATGAAGTGCAAAGGCTAGCTAAATCAGCAAAGATGTTTTCGTGCTACAAAAGTAAACCTGAAGGAACGAGATAAGTGGAAAGAACTTGACCAATTCAAGTTAACCAACCCCTTGAAGAACAGGGAATTGTTAGGGAATCGGGTATGACTGGACGCACGGAAGCTGACAGCACCAGTCTTGAATGGCAGAATACTGCGCGGTAGCAAAGGCAGATAGGCTGAATGGCTGTTTGGCTTTATACACGAATCTGTGGGCAAACTTGGCTAGAAATAATGAAGGGCAAGCCACATTGAATGCCAAACAGTTGTAAACGGCTGCCATTACTAAGGGAGAGAATTGTTGCGAGAATAATAAGGAACAGTCCATAATGGCTGCAATAACTAAAGGGACCGTTACAAACGGTTACGATCATTTATGGGAGGACATTATGGCTAGAATCAAGAAGACCCCAACACTATTGTCTGCTTCAATAAATAAGGGTTTTTAGGCTCGTTGTAAGCTATCTAGAAAGCTATTGAAATCGATTTAGACATTGTCATTGCGAATTGTAATCGCATAGGCTATTCTTTTATCTTCGGCGTTCATTTGAGTAGTGCTTCGAACGCTTGGGGTTAGCAATACTGGTGTAGCGCCATGTTGTTAGGATTAATAGGCTTAGCAACTCGAGTGCCGTGCTGGGTTGTTGAGAGTGCTCGTGTAGTGCCGACCAATTATCTTGTACTTTGCTTTTACTCAGTGAACATAAAACGGGGAACTTTCACACCAAAAAGTTTCTCTCATATACTTTGTCCCATTTACGCTACAATTTACCCCATACTTGTCGAGTCACTGCCTTTGCCGCGAGCCTCCACGCTGACTTTTGGGGAAAACGTGCGCATGGCCTCTACCACCGAGATCATGACATTGGTGCTTTCATTCAGAGAGGGTGTGCTTTCTCAGGTGACCTTGCTCGTTCATCTTGATGGCTGCTCCAAAATATTAATGCAGTGAAGAAATGTCCACCCGGTATCGCATCGATCGTTTGGAGAGGAAAAAATGTTCAACTCCTGAGTAAAATTGACTAGTAACTTACGGAATGAAAGGTATGCAGGCTAACTTCAATAAATTATTTGGCTTGCTTGAGAACCTAGAAGCCGGTACATCAAGCAGATTCGCTCCGAAACTACGTGTGCAGTACCAAGTTGTGGGTTGAAATTCTTTCCCCATTGAAAATGAGGACGGTAGATAAATCCGATCGAAAATCCAAATCAGTCCTAAATAGGATATTCGAATGAGGTCAAACCCACTATTTGATGACCACGAATGTTGGACTGACGCTGAGGTTGGATTTGAGTCATTTAAAATCAAGGGCAATGAGGATACGCCCAAGAAGTAAGTGGCAGAGGGTAGATTGCCCCTCAACTATCTCAACGGTGCACCAAGACTCTCCACTATGTTGCTTACGGAGGTAGCAGTTGAAACAGAATTGGCAGTCCCAAGCGACGATGGTACGTCTCCAAGCTTCATCAATACCAAAGTTGTGCAGAAAGTTAAGCAGAGCACCAGTTCCTTAGTCCAGTTTAATGTTAAAGGTTTAGAAGTCATTTTGGGAAATGCATGGCTTGGAGAAGTTGGTAAGAATAATTTTGATTATGCTGTTATGATTATGGACTTTATATGGGAAGGCAGAAAATTTTCGTCGCAGGCCCAACATTCTCAAAAAACAAAACCCTATAGACTTAGTAGCCTGGAAACGCGGCCCAAACAGATGAAGTGCAAAGGCTAGCTAAATCAGCAAAGATGTTGTCGTGCTACAAAAGTAAACTGAAGGAAGGAGATATGTGGAAAGAACTTGACCAATTCAAGTTAACCAACCCCTTGAAGAACAGGGAATTGTTAGGGAACCGGGTATGACTGGACGCACGGAAGCTGACAGCACCGGTCTTGAATGGCAGAATACTGCGCGGCAGCAAAGGAAGAAAGGCAGAACGGCTGTTTGGCTTCATACACGAATTTGTGGGCAAACTTGGCTAGAAATAATGAAGCCAAACAGTTGTGAACGGCTGCCATTACTAAGGGAGAGAATTGTTGCGAGAATAATAAGGAACAGTCCATAATGGCTGCAATAACTAAAGGAATTGTTACAAACGGTTACAATCATTTATGGGAGGACATTATGGCTAGAATAAAGAAGACCCCAGCACTATAGTCTGCTTCTATAAATAAGAGTTCTTAGGCTTGTTGTAAGCTATCCAGAAAGCAATTGAAATCGATATAGACATTGTCATTGAGAATTGTAATCGCATAGGCTATTCTTTTATCTTCGGCATTCATTTGAGTAGTGCTTCGAACGCTTGGGGTTAGCAATACTGGTGTAGCGCCATGTTGTTAGGATTAATAGGCTTAGCAACTCGAGTGTCGTGCTGGGTTGTTGAGAGTGCGTGTAGTGCCGACCAATTATCTTGTACTTTGCTTTTACTCAGTGAACATAAAACGGGGAACTTCCACACCAAAAATTTTCTCTCATATACTTTGTCCCATTTCTGCTACTCTTTTCCCCATATTTGTCGAGCTGCTGCCTTGGCCGAGAGCCTCCGTGCAGCTTTTGGGAAAACGTGCGGCGCACCCTACCACCGAGATCATGACATTGGTACTTTCATTGAGAGAGGGTGTGCTTTCTCAAGTGACCTTGCTCGTTCATCTTGATGGCTGCTCCAAAATATTAATGCTGTGAAGAAATGTCCACCCGGTATCGCATCGATCGTTTGGAGAGGAATCATGTTCAACTCTTGAGTCGAATTCACCAATAACAAACGGAATGAAAGGAATGCAGGCTAACTTCAATAAATTATTTGGCCTGCTTGAGAACCTAGAAGCCGGTACATCGAGCAGATTCGCTCCGAAACTACGTGTGCAGTACCAAGTTGTGGGTTGAAATTCTTTCCCCATTGAAAATGAGGACGGTAGAAAAATCTGATCCAAAATCGAAATCAGTCCTAAATAGGATATTCGAATGAGGTCAAACCCACTATTTGATGACCAGGAATGTTGGACAGATGCTGAGGTTGGATTTGAGTCATTTAAAATCAAGGGAAATGAGGATAAGCCCAAGAAAAAAGTGGCAGAGTGTGAATTTCCCCTAACACTCTCAACGGTGCAGCAAGACTCTCCACTATGTTGCTTAAGGAGGTAGTAGCTGAAACAGAAATGGCAGTCCCAAGCGATGGTGGTACGTCTTCTAACTTCATCAATACCAAAGTTGTGCAGAAAGTTAAGTAGAGCACCAGTTCCTTAGTCCTATCTAATGTTAGAGGGTTAGAAGTCATTTTGGGAAATGCATGGCTTGGAGAAGTTGGTAAGAATAATTTTGATTATGCTGTTATGATTATGGACTTTATGTCGGAAGGCAGAAAATTTTCCTGGGAGGCCCAACATTCTTAAGAACCTAAACCTTGTAGACATAATAGCCTGGAAAAGGCGGACCAGACAGATGAAGTGCAAAGGCTAGCTAAATCAGCAAAGATGTTTTCGTGCTACAAAATTAAACAGAAGGAACGAGAAAAGTGGAAAGAACTTGACCAATTCAAGTTAACCAACCCCTTGAAGAACAGGGAATTGTTAGGGAACCGGGTATGACTGGACGCACGGAAGCTGACAGCACCGGTCTTGAATGGCAGAATACTGCGAAGCAGCAAAGGCAGAAAGGCAGAACGGCCGTTTGGCTTCATACACGAATCTGTGGGCAAACTTGGCTAGAAATAATGAAGAGCAAGCCACATTGAATGCCAAACAGTTGTGAACGGCTGCCATTACTAAGGGAGAGAATTGTTGCGAGAATAATAAGGAACAGTCCATAATGGCTGCAATAACTAAAGGAATTGTTACAAACGGTTACAATCATTTATGGGAGGACATTATGGCTAGAATCAAGAAGACCCCAGCACTATAGTCTGCTTCTATAAATAAGAGTTCTTAGGCTCGTTGTAAGCTATCCAGAAAGCTATTGAAATCGATTAAGACATTGTCATTGCGAATTGTAATCGCATAGGCTATTCTTTTATCTTCGGCGTTCATTTGAGTAGTGCTTCGAACGCTTGGGGTTAGCAATACTGGTGTAGCGCCATGTTGTTAGGATTAATAGGCTTAGCAACTCGAGTGTCGTGCTGGGTCGTTGAGAGTGCGTGTAGTGCCGACCAATTATGTTGTACTTTGCTTTTACTCAGTGAACATAAAACGGGGAACTTCCACACCAAAAAGTCTCTCATATACATTGTCCCATTTCTGCTATGCTTTGCCTCATACTTGTCGAGCTGCTGCCTTGGCCGCGAGCCACCGCGCAGCTTTTGGGAAAACGTGCGGCGCACCCTACCACCGAGATCCTGACATTGGTGCTTTCATTGAGAGAGGGTGTGCTTTCTCAAGTGACCTTGCTCGTTCATCTTGATGGCTGCTCCAAAATATTAATGCAGTGAAGAAATGTCCACCCGGTATCGCATCGATCGTTTGGAGACGAATCATGTTCAACTCTTGAGTTGAATTCACCAGTAACAAACGGAATGAAAGGTATGCAGGCTAACTTCAATAAATTATTTGGGTTGCTTGAGAACCTAGAAGCCGGTACATCGAGCAGATTCGCTCCGAAACTACTTGTGCAGTACCAAGTTGTGGGTTGAAATTCTTTCCCCATTGAAAATGAGGACGGTAGATAAATCCGATCCAAAATCGAAATCAGTCCTAAATAGGATATTCGAATGAGGTCAAACCTACTATTTGATGACCACGAATGTTGGACAGACGCTGAGGTTGGATTTGAGTCATTTAAAATCAAGGGCAATGAGGATAAGCCCAAGAAAGTAGTGGCAGAGTGTGAATTGCCCCTAACACTCTCAACGGTGCAGCAAGACTCTCCACTATGGTGCTTAAGGAGGTAGTAGCTGAAACAGAAATGGCATTCCCAAGCGATGGTGGTACGTCTTCTAACTTCATCAATACCAAAGTTGTGCAGAAAGTTAAGTAGAGCACCAGTTCCTTAGTCCTATCTAATGTTAGAGGGTTAGAAGTCATTTTGGGAAATGCATGGCTTGGAGAAGTTGGTAAGAATAATTTTGATTATGCTGTTATGATTATGGACTTTATGTCGGAAGGCAGAAAATTTTCCTGGGAGGCCCAACATTCTTAAGAACCTAAACCTTGTAGACATAATAGCCTGGAAAAGGCGGACCAGACAGATGAAGTGCAAAGGCTAGCTAAATCAGCAAAGATGTTTTCGTGCTACAAAATTAAACAGAAGGAACGAGAAAAGTGGAAAGAACTTGACCAATTCAAGTTAACCAACCCCTTGAAGAACAGGGAATTGTTAGGGAACCGGGTATGACTGGACGCACGGAAGCTGACAGCACCGGTCTTGAATGGCAGAATACTGCGAAGCAGCAAAGGCAGAAAGGCAGAACGGCCGTTTGGCTTCATACACGAATCCGTGGGCAAACTTGGATAGAAATAATGAAGAGCAAGCCACATTGAATGCCAAACAGTTGTGAACGGCTGCCATTACTAAGGGAGAGAATTGTTGCGAGAATAATAAGGAACAGTCCATAATGGCTGCAATAACTAAAGGAATTGTTACAAACGGTTACAATCATTTATGGGAGGACATTATGGCTAGAATCAAGAAGACCCCAGCACTATAGTCTGCTTCTATAAATAAGAGTTCTTAGGCTCGTTGTAAGCTATCCAGAAAGCAATTGAAATCTATATAGACGTTGTCATTGCGAATTGTAATCGCATAGGCTATTCTTTTATCTTCGGCGTTCATTTGAGTAGTGCTTCGAACGCTTGGGGTTAGCAATACTGGTGTAGCGCCATGTTGTTAGGATTAATAGGCTTAGCAACTCGAGTTTCGTGCTGGTTTGTTGAGAGTGCGTGTAGTGCCGACCAATTATGTTGTACTTTGCTTTTACTCAGTGAACATAAAACGGGGAACTTCCACACCAAAAAGTTTTTGTCATATACTTTGTCCCATTTCTGCTACGCTTTGCCCCATATTTGCCGAGCTGCTGCCTTGGCCGAGAGCCTCCACGCAGCTTTTGGGAAAACGTGCGGCGCACCCTACCACCGAGATCCTGACATTGGTGCTTTCATTGAGAGAGGGTGTGCTTTCTCAAGTGACCTTGCTCGTTCATCTTGATGGCTGCTCCAAAATATTAATGCAGTGATCGTTTGGAGAGGAATCATGTTCAACTCTTGAGTCGAATTCACCAATAACAAACGGAATGAAAGGAATGCAGGCTAACTTCCATAAATTATTTGGCCTGCTTGAGAACCTAGAAGCCGGTACATCGAGCAGATTCGCTCCGAAACTACTTGTGCAGTACCAAGTTGTGGGTTGAAATTCTTTCCCCATTGAAAATGAGGACGGTAGATAAATCCGATCCAAAATCGAAATCAGTCCTAAATAGGATATTCGAATGAGGTCAAACCTACTATTTGATGACCACGAATGTTGGACAGACGCTGAGGTTGGATTTGAGTCATTTAAAATCAAGGGCAATGAGGATAAGCCCAAGAAAGTAGTGGCAGAGTGTGAATTGCCCCTAACACTCTCAACGGTGCAGCAAGACTCTCCACTATGGTGCTTAAGGAGGTAGTAGCTGAAACAGAAATGGCATTCCCAAGCGATGGTGGTACGTCTTCTAACTTCATCAATACCAAAGTTGTGCAGAAAGTTAAGTAGAGCACCAGCTCTTTAGTCCTATCTAATGTTAGAGGGTTAGAAGTCATTTTGGGAAATGCATGGCTTGGAGAAGTTGGTAAGAATAATTTTGATTATGCTGTTATGATTATGGACTTTATGTGGGAAGGCAGAAAATTTTCATGGGAGGCCAAACATTCTTAAGAACCTAAACCTTGTAGACATAATAGCCTGGAAAAGGCGGACCAGACAGATGAAGTGCAAAGGCTAGCTAAATCAGCAAAGATGTTTTCGTGCTACAAAATTAAACAGAAGGAACGAGAAAAGTGGAAAGAACTTGACCAATTCAAGTTAACCAACCCCTTGAAGAACAGGGAATTGTTAGGGAACCGGGTATGACTGGACGCACGGAAGCTGACAGCACCGGTCTTGAATGGCAGAATACTGCGAAGCAGCAAAGGCAGAAAGGCAGAACGGCCGTTTGGCTTCATACACGAATCTGTGGGCAAACTTGGCTAGAAATAATGAAGAGCAAGCCACATTGAATGCCAAACAGTTGTGAACGGCTGCCATTACTAAGGGAGAGAATTGTTGCGAGAATAATAAGGAACAGTCCATAATGGCTGCAATAACTAAAGGAATTGTTACAAACGGTTACAATCATTTATGGGATGACATTATGGCTAGAATCAAGAAGACCCCAGCACTATAGTCTGCTTCTATAAATAAGAGTTCTTAGGCTCGTTGTAAGCTATCCAGAAAGCTATTGAAATCGATTTAGACATTGTCATTGCGAATTGTAATCGCATAGGCTATTCTTTTATCTTCGGCGTTCATTTGAGTAGTGCTTCGAACACTTGGGGTTAGCAATACTGGTGTAGCGCCATGTTGTTAGGATTAATAGGCTTAGCAACTCGAGTGTCGTGCTGGGTTGTTGAGAGTGCGTGTAGTGCCGACCAATTATGTTGTACTTTGCTTTTACTCAGTGAACATAAAACGGGGAACTTCCACACCAAAAAGTTTTTGTCATATACTTTGTCCCATTTCTGCTACGCTTTGCCCCATATTTGCCGTGCTGCTGCCTTGGCCGAGAGCCTCCACGCAGCTTTTGGGAAAACGTGCGGCGCACCCTACCACCCAGATCCTTACATTGGTACTTTCATTGAGAGAGGGTGTGCTTTCTCAAGTGACCTTGCTCGTTCATCGTGATGGCTGCTCCAAAATATTAATGCAGTGAACAAATGTCCACCTGGTATCGCATCGATCGTTTGGAGAGGAATCATGTTCAACTCTTGAGTCGAATTCACCAAGAACAAACGGAATGAAAGGTATGCAGGCTAACTTCAATAAATTATTTGGCCTGCTTGAGAACCTAGAAGCCGGTACATCGAGCAGATTCGCTCCGAAACTACCTGTGCAGTACCAAGTTGTGGGTTGAAATTCTTTCCCCATTGAAAATGAGGACGGTAGATAAATCCGATCCAAAATCGAAATCAGTCCTAAATAGGATATTCGAATGAGGTCAAACCCACTATTTGATGACCACGAATGTTGGACAGACGCTGAGGTTGGATTTGAGTCATTTAAAATCAAGGGCAATGAGGATAAGCCCAAGAAAGAAATGGCAGAGTGTGAATTGCCCCTAACACTCTCAACGGTGCAGTAAGACTCTCCACTATGTTGCTTAAGGAGGTAGTAGCTGAAACAGAAATGGCAGTCCCAAGCGATGGTGGTACGTCTTCTAACTTCATCAATACCAAAGTTGTGCAGAAAGTTAAGTAGAGCACCAGTTCTTTAGTCCTATCTAATGTTAGAGGGTTAGAAGTCATTTTGGGAAATGCATGGCTTGGAGAAGTTGGTAAGAATAATTTTGATTATGCTGTTATGATTATGGACTTTATGTGGGAAGGCAGAAAATTTTCATGGGAGGCCAAACATTCTTAAGAACCTAAACCTTGTAGACATAATAGCCTGGAAAAGGCGGACCAGACAGATGAAGTGCAAAGGCTAGCTAAATCAGCAAAGATGTTTTCGTGCTACAAAATTAAACAGAAGGAACGAGAAAAGTGGAAAGAACTTGACCAATTCAAGTTAACCAACCCCTTGAAGAACAGGGAATTGTTAGGGAACCGGGTATGACTGGACGCACGGAAGCTGACAGCACCGGTCTTGAATGGCAGAATACTGCGAAGCAGCAAAGGCAGAAAGGCAGAACGACCGTTTGGCTTCATACACGAATCTGTGGGCAAACTTGGCTAGAAATAATGAAGAGCAAGCCACATTGAATGCCAAACAGTTGTGAACGGCTGCCATTACTAAGGGAGAGAATTGTTGCGAGAATAATAAGGAACAGTCCATAATGGCTGCAATAACTAAAGGAATTGTTACAAACGGTTACAATCATTTATGGGAGGACATTATGGCTAGAATCAAGAAGACCCCAGCACTATAGTCTGCTTCTATAAATAAGAGTTCTTAGGCTCGTTGTAAGCTATCCAGAAAGCTATTGAAATCGATTTAGACATTGTCATTACGAATTGTAATCGCATAGGCTATTCTTTTATCTTCGGCGTTCATTTGAGTAGTGCTTCGAACACTTGGGGTTAGCAATACTGGTGTAGCGCCATGTTGTTAGGATTAATAGGCTTAGCAACTCGAGTGTCGTGCTGGGTTGTTGAGAGTGCGTGTAGTGCCGACCAATTATGTTGTACTTTGCTTTTACTCAGTGAACATAAAACGGGGAACTTCCACACCAAAAAGTTTTTGTCATATACTTTGTCCCATTTCTGCTACGCTTTGCCCCATATTTGCCGTGCTGCTGCCTTGGCCGAGAGCCTCCACGCAGCTTTTGGGAAAACGTGCGGCGCACCCTACCACCCAGATCCTGACATTGGTACTTTCATTGAGAGAGGGTGTGCTTTCTCAAGTGACCTTGCTCGTTCATCTTGATGGCTGCTCCAAAATATTAATGCAGTGAAGAAATGTCCACCTGGTATCGCATCGATCGTTTGGAGAGGAATCATGTTCAACTCTTGAGTCGAATTCACCAATAACAAACGGAATGAAAGGTATGCAGGCTAACTTCAATAAATTATTTGGCCTGCTTGAGAACCTAGAAGCCGGTACATCGAGCAGATTCGCTCCGAAACTACCTGTGCAGTACCAAGTTGTGGGTTGAAATTCTTTCCCCATTGAAAATGAGGACGGTAGATAAATCCGATCCAAAATCGAAATCAGTCCTAAATAGGATATTCGAATGAGGTCAAACCCACTATTTGATGACCACGAATGTTGGACAGACGCTGAGGTTGGATTTGAGTCATTTAAAATCAAGGGCAATGAGGATAAGCCCAAGAAAGAAATGGCAGAGTGTGAATTGCCCCTAACACTCTCAACGGTGCAGTAAGACTCTCCACTATGTTGCTTAAGGAGGTAGTAGCTGAAACAGAAATGGCAGTCCCAAGCGATGGTGGTACGTCTTCTAACTTCATCAATACCAAAGTTGTGCGAAAGTTAAGTAGAGCACCCGGTTCCCTTAGTCCTATCTAATGTTAGAGGGTTAGAAGTCATTTTGGGGAAATGCATGGCTTGGAGAAGTTGGTAAGAATAATTTTGATTATCTTTATTATGATTATGGACTTTATGTCGGAAGGCGAAAAATTTTCTCGGGAGGCCCAACATTCTTAAGAACCTAAACCTTGTAGACATAATAGCCTGGAAAAGGCGGACCAGACAGATGAAGTGCAAAGGCTAGCTAAATCAGCAAAGATGTTTTCGTGCTACAAAATTAAACAGAAGGAACGAGAAAAGTGGAAAGAACTTGACCAATTCAAGTTAACCAACCCCTTGAAGAACAGGGAATTGTTAGGGAACCGGGTATGATCGGCGCACTGCAGTTCGAGCAAAGACCGGTCTTGAATGGCGAAATCTGCACAGCGACAAAGCGAAAAGCGCGAGACGGCCGTTTGGCTTCATACACGAATCCGTGGGCAAACTTGGATAGAAATAATGAAGAGCAAGCCACATTGAATGCCAAACAGTTGTGAACGGCTGCCATTACTAAGGGAGAGAATTGTTACGAGAATAATAAGGAACAGTCCATAATGGCTGCAATAACTAAAGGAATTGTTACAAACGGTTACAATCATTTATGGGAGGACATTATGGCTAGAATCAAGAAGACCCCAAATGACTATAGTCTGCTTCTATAAATAAGAGTTCTTAGGCTCGTTGTAAGCTATCCGAAAGCTATTGAAATCGATTTAGACATTGTCATTGCGAATTGTAATCGCATAGGCTATTCTTTTATCTTCGGCGTTCATTTGAGTAGTGCTTGAACGCTTAGGGGTTAGCAATCTCGGTGTAGCGCCATGTTGTTAGGATTAATAGGCTTAGCAACTCGAGTGTCGTGATGGGTTGTTGAGAGTGCGTGTAGTGCCGACCAATTATGTTGTACTTTGCTTTTACTCAGTGAACATAAAACGGGGAACTTCCACACCAAAAAGTTTTTGTCATATGCTTTGTCCCATTTCTGCTACGCTTTGCCCCATATTTGCCGAGCTGCTGCCTTGGCCGAGAGCCTCCACGCAGCTTTTGGGAAAACGTGCGGCGCACCCTACCACCCAGATCCTGACATTGGTACTTTCATTGAGAGAGGGTGTGCTTTCTCAAGTGACCTTGCTCGTTCATCTTGATGGCTGCTCCAAAATATTAATGCAGTGAAGAAATGTCCACCTGGTATCGCATCGATCGTTTGGAGAGGAATCATGTTCAACTCTTGAGTCGAATTCACCAATAACAAACGGAATGAAAGGTATGCAGGCTAACTTCAATAAATTATTTGGCCTGCTTGAGAACCTAGAAGCCGGTACATCGAGCAGATTCGCTCCGAAACTACGTGTGCAGTACCAAGTTATGGGTTGAAA
The DNA here is from genome assembly GCA_030512225.1 of Rauvolfia tetraphylla. Lineage (NCBI taxonomy): Eukaryota > Viridiplantae > Streptophyta > Magnoliopsida > Gentianales > Apocynaceae > Rauvolfia > Rauvolfia tetraphylla. Next base: position 6,186,135 of record JAJQKT010000062.1, read on the forward strand.
TTCTTTCCCCATTGAAAATGAGGACGGTAGATAAATCCGATTGAAAATCCAAATCAGTCCTAAATAGGATATTCGAATGAGGTCAAACCCACTATTTGATGACGACGAATGTTGGACAGACGCTGAGGTTGGATTTGAGTCATTTAAAATCAAGGGCAATGAGTATACGCCCAAGAAGTAAGTGGCACTAGGTAGATTGCCCCTCAACTCTCTCAACGGTGCACCAAGACTCTCCACTATGTTGCTTACGGAGGTAGCAGCAGAAACAGAATTGGCATTCCCAAGCGACGATGGTACGTCTCCAAACATCATCAATACCAAAGTTGTGCAGAAAGTTAAGCAGAGCACCAGTTCCTTAGTCCAGTTTAATGTAAAAGGTTTAGAAGTCATTATGGGAAATGCTTGGCTTGGAGAAGTTGGTAAGAATAATTTTGATTATGCTGTTATGATTATGGACTTTATATGGGAAGGCAGAAAGTTTTCCTGGCAGGCCCAACATTCTCAAAAAACAAAACCCTATAGACTTAGTAGCCTGGAAATGCGGCCCAGACAGATGAAGTGCAAAGGCTAGCTAAATCAGCAGAGATGTTTTTGTGCTACAAAAGTAAACTGAAGGAAGGAGATAAGTGGAAAGAACTTGACCAATTCAAGTTAACCAACCCCTTGAAGAACAGGGAATTGTTAGGGAACCGAGTATGACTCGGACGCATCGGGAAAGTCTGACAAACGACCGGTCTTGAATGGCGAAATCTTTGCGAAGCGACAAGGAAGAAAGCGAGAACGGCCGTTTGGCTTCATCACGAATGCGTGGGCAAACTTGGCTAGAAATAATGAAGAGCAAAGCCACATTGAATGCCAAACGATTGTGAGCGGCTGCCATTACTAAGGAGAGAATTATTTGCGAGAATAATAAGGAACAGTCCATAATGGCTGCAATAACTAAAGGAATTGTTACAAACAGTTACAATCATTTATGGGAGGACATTATGGCTAGAATCATGAAGACTCCAACACTACAGTCTGCTTCTATAAATAAGAGTTGTTAGGCTCATTGTAAGCAATCCAAAAAGCTATTGAAATCTATTTAGACATTGTCATTGAGAATTTTAATAGCATAGGCTATTCTCTTATCTTCGGCTTTTCTTTGCGTATTGCTTGGAACGCTTGGGCTTTGCAATACTGGTGTAGTGCCAAGTTGTTAGGATTAATAGGCTTAGCAACTCGAGTGTCGTGCTGGGTTGTTGAGAGTGCTCGTGTAATGCCGACCAATTATCTTGTTCTTTGCTTTTACTCAGTGAACATAAAACGTGGAACTTCCACACCAAAAAGTTTCTCTCATATACTTTGTCCCATTTCTACTACGCTTTGCTCCATACTTGCCGAGTCGCTGCCTTGGCCGTGAGCCTCCACGCAGCCTTTGGGAAAACATGCGGTGCACCCTGCTACCGGGATCTTGACATTGGTGCTTTCATTGAGAGAGGGTGTGCTTTCTCAAGTGACCTTGCTCATTCATCTTGATGGCTGCTCCAAAATATCAATGTAGTGAAGAAATGTCCACTCAGTATCGCATCGATCGTTTGGAGAGGAATCATGTTCAACTCTTGAGTCAAATTGACTAGTAACATACTGAATGAAAGGTATGCAGGCTAACTTCAATAAATTATTTAGCTTGCTTGAGAACCTAGATGCTGGTACATCGAGGAGATTCGCTCCGAAACTACGTATGTAGTCCCAAGTTGTGGGTTGAAATTCTTTCCCCATTGAAGATGAGAACCGTAGATCAATCCGTTCCAAAATCCCGATCAGTCCTAAACATGATATTCTAATGAGGTGAAACCCATTATTTGATGACCACGAATATTGGACAGACGCTGATGCTGGATTTGAGTCATTTAAAATCAAGGGCAATGAGGATTAGCCAAAAAAAGAAGTGGCAGAGGATGAATTGCCCCTCAACACTCTCAACGGCGCAGCAAGACTCTCCACTATGTTGCTTAAGGAGGTAGTACCTAAAACAGAAATGGCAGTCCCAAGTGATGATGGTGCGTCTCCTAACTTCATCAATACCAAAGTTGTGCAGAAAGTTAAGCAGAGCACCAGTTCCTTAGTCCCGTTTAATGTTAAAGGTTTAGAAGTCATTTTGGGAAATGCATGGCTTGGAGAAGTTGGTAAGAATAATTTTGATTATGCTGTTATGGTGATGGACTTAATGTGGGAAGGCAGAAAATTTTCTTGGCAGGCCCAACATTCTAACGAACAAAACCCTGCAGACTTAGTAGCCTGGAAAACACGGACCAGACAGATGAAGTGCAAAGACTAGCTAAATCAGCAAAGATGCTTTCGTGCTACGAAGGTAAAGTGAAGGAACGAGATAACTGGAAAGAACTTGACCAATTCAAGTTAACCAACCCCTTGAAGAACAGGGAATTGTTAGGGAACCGGGTATGACTGGACGCACGGAAGATGACAGCACCGGTCTTGAATGGCAGAATACTGCGCGGCAGCAAAGGCAGAAATGCAGAACGGCCGTTTGGCTTCATACACGAATCATTGGGCAAACTTGGCTAGAAATAATGAAGAGCAAGCCACACTGACTACTAAACAGTTATAAACGGCTGCCATTACTAATGGAGAGAATTGTGGTATGAATAACAAGGAACAGTCCATAACGGCTGCAATAACTAAAAGGATCGTTACAAACGGTCACAATCATTAATGAGAGGACATTATGGCTAAAATCATGAAGAATCCAACACTACAGTCTGCTTCTATAAATAAGAGTTGTTAGGCTCATTGTAAGCTATCCAGAAAGCTATTGAAATCTATTTAGACATTGTCATTGAGAATTTTAATAGCATAGGCTATTCTCTTATCTTCGGCTTTCCTTTGCGTATTGCTTGGAACGCTTGGGCTTAGCAATACTGGTGTAATGCCAAGTTGTTAGGATTAATAGGGTTAGCAACTCGAGTGTCGTGCTGGGTTGTTGAGAGTGCTCGTGTAGTGCCGACCAATTATCTTGTACTTTGCTTTTACTCAATGAACATAAAACATGGAACTTTCACACCAAAAAGTTTCTCTCATCGAGTTGGAAGTAGTACATCTCATTTTCATGATTTTTCATTGATTTTTATTTTTCTCATTTTTGGAAGTTTCAAGATATTGCAAAATTTTCGTGTTTAATCTTTCCTTGGAGAGTAGCTATACAAGAATTTTGAAGGTCATAACTAGTACCTTAAACTTAGATTAAGTCGGCACCCCTTGTATTCAATGCTTATATGGATTTCGTCTTTTAAGTACATTTTCCTTTGCTTTTGTTGTGATGATTATAGGTTTGAATTTTGTGTTATTGGGTTTAGAATTCAACAATTTTTTTATCTTAGAACCTGCATTCACTTGCCTTAAGGAAAAATGAGTAAGTAACCTTATTTGATCTTGAAATGATGGTAATAGGCATTCTTTGCCCCGATTGAGCCTTTCTAGCCATCCCTCTTTATTTTATCTGTAGTACCCTAATTGAAGCCTTAATATATGAATTTTTTAATTTCTATTTTTCATTTTCCTTCTTTCAAATTATAAACTCCCCTTTTTACATGTAACTTTTCTTTGCAAGAGCTAAATATATTTGTACCCTTAAGTTTGCAAAGAGTAATGTGGAGGTTGGCATAAAAGGGAAAAGGGAAGATGATAGAAAATTGGCTTTATGGGTAGGGAAAAAAAGAGAGGGGCTGAGATGAAACTTCTTTATATGATTGTGATTTGAAATATACCTCAATCGAAAAAAAAAAGAAAAATAGAGAGAGAAGAAAAGAAAAGAAGTTATAAAAAAATATTAATTGCTTTGATGACTTACCACATTTATTGATTTCTTCATTGTTTTCATTGTTATTATTGTGAATTTTTTCATGATTGAGGTATAAACTGTGGGTTAAGAAAGGTGGATAATGATGGAAAAGTTGTGGGTTGAATCATGATTTGTGCAAGTCTGTTGAATTTAAAGTGAGGAGATTTTGAAGAGGATGGGAGTTTGTGGTTGGACTTATGGGAATGGTGACATTCCTTTGCGGCAAAAGGGTTATGTCTCATTCCTTTATCTTTAGCTCTCATTTCTTTGTCTTACCTTTCATTTGGCACCCTTAACTTTCCCTTAGCCTACAGTTACAAGCTTGAAAGTCTTACCTAATTTAAGTTGAACTTTGGTTACCGTATTAATGGAGAGATTTTGTGGATGCGGGGCTTATGGGGCATTATAGTTTCTTGATGAGAATTCCGTGGACAATAATCCAAAATTCACCTCTACAATTGTTGAGCATTTGCATTGGTTAGGAACACAATACATACACACAGGTTCTTACTTGCATTACGAGACACGGGATGATTGTTTAATCTTTGTGATGAGTATTTGGGATGACTTTTAGATTGATTGTATAGACATGCTTGAAATTTTCTCAAGAAGTAATGCTCACTCTATTTTGTTCTCCTTTGAAATGATTCAAAACACTCTTTATTTCTTGTGGTTATTATTCAAATTTCTTAGCTGTTTTGTAGCCATATTCCTTGGGGACAAGAAATGTTTAAGGTGTGGGGGAGTTTGATATATCATATTTGTGTTTTATGTAATGATCATTTTGACCTTGAATTTCTGTTGAATTTTAGAAGAAGAAGTAATTAATGTTGAAGATTCAAGCTCAAGAACTCAACATTTCACAACCAAGTTGAAGAACTCCAAGCTTTGAAGAAGAGAAGATTTGAAGACATGAGAATGAGCAATTCTTCCTGTTTCTTTGTTGCTTTATGTTCTTTGATTTGTAATATGATGATGTGCTAAATATTTGAATACTTAGATGGTTATGAACCCTAGTTATTATCTATGTGAATGAATTTATTTCCTTGGTTGATTGAGCTCTAATTTCTTTTGTATTGTTTGTGGATGTATCGCTTGAATAAACTTGATTGGTGATTGATTCAAAAATTGGGTTTTTCACTTGGAATTGAGAAAGGAAGAGTGTAATAAACCGTACACAGATAATGGGAGTGATTTAGGTGACTAGGGAGAGGGGCCTCACTATCTTCTTGGCAATTAGGGAAATCTAATTAGAAATTCACTAATCTAAATGTATTCTTTGATTAAATTAGTTAGAAAGATATTTCAACTAATTAATCTAAGGGTAGAGGACTCTCATGCAGAGATAGAAAGTCATAATATAGGAATTTCACCAAGCATAAGAAGGGAAAGATAGTCAACCAAGAGATTTTTCTATCACATAGGTCATTCTAGGGGAGATTTTCTATTCAAGTATTATTTTCTCAATTAAAATTCCTCTTGCAAGCAATATTAGTTAAGTTAGTTTTAATTAGTTGAGTTAGATTACTATTTCTGGTAGTTATTCCAATCATTTTCATAATTGAATAGATAGACTAAATAATAGAGAAAAAGTGAGTAATGATATTTGATCATCACCGAGAATACAACATTTGAAGTACTTGCCATTACACTAATCATAATGATAGGTGTGCTTATCTTGTGTTTGTGTGGAAATTGTTGAAGATTGTGATAAAATTAAGTATAAGGGCACGAAATCACATCACAAGATAACAAGGAAGATTATGTATTGTTGTCGCTCTTCTTTGCAATGTTATCAAAATAAACATGAATTATTCTCAATAGCAAATGAAAATTTTAAAATTGTACCAAACCATTCAAAATCTCAAGCCACTAATGCGGTTTGGTGTTGTTACTGTGGTGTAAAACATATTGATTGATATGCAGATATTACAAGCTACAAATATTCATGCTAATGGTTGTTAGTAAATATGATAATAAGAAAATGAAAAATGTTTACCAAATAAACAATATTAAAGCTTTTTCAATCCTACTTGCTCTCTTAAAGCAATTCACAAATTAATAATATATAAAATCTAGATATTTAAATACAGCGGTGTAAAGTTTTTTTTAAAAAAATGTCATGCTACACCAAAATTTCCCTTTGAACCTAATCCAAACAGCAACATAATAAATTAAAAGTAAAAATTGCATGCAAATTTGGTGTAGCTTAGTGCAAATTGTGCGGTTGGATATTTTTCTGAACTCTGATTAAAATCCACTACACTATACTGCAAATTGCACACAATACAGACTTCCATCCTACCTTTACCTCTACCACTCAGAACTTAATTAATAAATCCAGGAAACTCTTCCACATACTTCCTAAGAAACATTTGGTTTTGCAATTAACTTCTCGAGGGTATTGATGAGATTATATTTTAATCATTATTTAGAATTAATTTCTCACTTATTTAAGGCTAATTGATATAAATCTTATGACTTTGATTTTTTTTGGTGAATTAAATATTTATGTACTTAGTATGAATTAATTAAGATGATTTTATTTATAAAGTACACTTTAATTCACTAATTTTATTAATTATTAATGCAGGGGTACGATGGTAATATCAAAAGAAGAAAAAGGAAGATTCTAAAATTAACTTTGATTTGGAATAGAATTTGGAATCCAAATTAGGTTTAAATTCTTAATACACACTTATAGGAAGAGAGAGGAGGCTGGCGGCAGAGAAAAAGAGGGAGGAATGTGTCGTCATTTTTGCAACAGGAGAAAAAGTTTCCAAAAAATCTATGCCCTATTGTTGAGTGTACCCTTTTGCCACAAGCCTTGCTTTATACCTATCAATAGTACCATCTGCCTTGTATTTGATGCGATAAACCCATTTACAACCGATGGGCATTTTTCCATTTGGCAAGGGAACAAGACTCCAAGTAGTATTCGTATGTAAAGTTTGCAACTCAGCGCGCATAGCATGTTTCCATTCATCCTGCAAAATAGCCTCATGGTAGGAACTGGGTTCAACATTAGCCAAGAGATTTAATGCAAAAGATTTATGATATGTTGATAATTGACTATAGCCATGTGTCTTGGACAAGAGATGAGGAGTGCATGCTAGTGTAGCAACAGATGAGTTGGTGAGTAAAGTGCATGCATAGTCTTTAAGGCATGAAGGAATTTTCTTTGTCCGTGTAGAACGTCGAAGAGACGGAATAGAGGATTAAAGAATATTGGTCTCTGAAAAAGAGGAAGTGCGATCAAGAGAAGGAACTAGACTTGGACGAGAAGATGAAATAGGATTTGGTGAAGGATGGATTTCAAGAGAAGGACTTTGTGGTGTAATTTCTGGCTCAACAGAATCAGAATAATTTGTATGTGATGGAGAAAAATTTTCAGCCAAACATTTAGAGGGAAAAGATTGTGGTAAATCAAATTGAGGTGGAACAGGCAATGGTAGACCAACGTGTCTATTATTTGATGAAGTATGAGAAGAATAGGGAAATGTGGATTCATGAAATACCACATCGCGAGAGATAAATATTTCTCTGGTATGGCAGTCCAAAAGAATATACCCTTTTGTGTGAATTGGATAGCCTAAAAATACACTTCTACAACTACGAGGATCAAATTTTGACCGACGGTGAGAAGAGGTACAAGCAAAGGCTAAACACCCAAAAACTCGAAGAGATTGAAAATGAGAAATTTTGGAATATAAGATCTCATAAGGAGTTTTATTTTGGAGAGTGGGTGTTGGTGTAATATTTATGAGGAAATTAGCATGCCACACACAATAGTTCCAATAAGCTAAGGATAAAGAAGACTGAAACTTGAGAGCCGTAGCTACATTAAGAATATGTTGATGCTTGCGGTCAACAATCCCATTTTGTTGGGGTGTTTCTATACAAGTCATTTGATGAAAAATTCCATTAGAATTATAGAAAGAAGACATTTGAAACTCAATTCCATTATCTGTTCGGATGACTTTAACAGTTTTATGAAATTGAGTTTGGACAAAAGTACAAAATTTCTGAAGTAAAGGGCGTGTTTCAGATTTTTGTTTCATTAAATAAATCCAAGTAAATCTACTGAAGCCGTCAACTATACTGAGAAAATAAGAATGCCCATGAACACTATGAATTCTAGTTGGCCCCCAAATATCAACATGCACCAAGTCAAAACATGCAGAAGTAGATTGTGTGTGCAGAGGAAATGGTAGTCTCTTTTGCTTAGCAAGAGGACAAATAGAACAATAAGAATCATCAACAAATTTAATTGAAGAATCCAAAGTTTGCAAAGATTTTATTCGAGAATGAGACAAATGGCCAAGTCTATAGTGCCATAAAAGTGACTTATCAAACTCTTGATGAGAACTACTAAGAACAGAAACATTAGTCATACATAATGACTGTTCAAAAGACGAAAATGAGGGATCAAGAACATATAAGCCACATTGTTCTCTAGCTAATCCAATCGTCTTCCATTGTCTGAGTCATGAAGAAGGCAGAAACTAGATTGGAAAATGGCACAAGCATTAGAATATCGAAAAAGTTGGCTAAGTGAGACCAAATTAAAATGAAAAGATGGAACAAATAAAACATCTTTCAGAATTAAGTTAGGTGATAACTGAATGGTGTCTTTCTTATTGATGGGAACAATTGTTCCATTTGGAAGATGAATTGTGATGTGGTAACTGAATGAGTAGATGAAAAAGAGGACAAAGAACAGGCTATATGATTAGTAGCACCAGAATCAATGATCCAAGGCATTAAAAACGAGGCTGAAATTTTACCATTTTCTTTACCATTGAGAGTGCCAGTATTTGCAGTAAAAGCCATAACTTGATGATCAGCTACTGAACTTGGGAAAGCATTCGATATGGTTGGAGCTGGCAACTCCGTGACATTGCTAACAGCTGGAAGAGAAGTTGCAAGACCTTGCAGTAAAGAAACCAAGTGGTTGTATTGATCATAAGTGATACTGGAAACTGGAGTTAAGTTTGCTCCATTCTCATCTGCCATCACAGAAACCTGATTAGTATTCTATTGCAGTGTTACTTTTTCTTTCGGTGGATACCCATGCTTTTTGTAAAATCTATCATGAGTGTGCCCACGTTTTCCACAGAAAGTACAAATTAAGAACTTCTTAAAATTTGGATCTGCCCCTCTTTTTGTACCAGATATACTAGTATGTAGCACCGGCAAATGAGCAGGACCAACAGTAGGAATAGTCATAATAGTGGAGTCACCAGAAGAAGATTGTAGTTTCCTTTCGTGTTGAATCACCATACTAAAAATTTCTTTAATAGTTGGCAAGGGACTAATAAGCAAAATTTGAGATCTTACATGAGAAAAATTATCATTCAAACCCATAAGAAATCGAATTGCATGATCTGATTACATGTAGCTTCGAACAGTCTTAAGGGCATCGCAGTGACATTTAGGATCACAGGAACATTGAGGAATAGGATGTAAAGTAGAGATTTCATCCCATAAGATTTTCAAATTGGTATAATAATCTGTTACCTCAAGACTGGCTTGTTTGGTTGAGTGAAATTCCTGCAGGAGATTTGCAAGGTGAACTTGATCACCTTTAGAAAGACGACTTCTTAAGTCCACCTACACTTCAAAAGCCGTATCCATAAACATCACATTTTGCGCAATGGGTTGATCAATAGCATTTAAGATCCAAGAAATGACCATGCTATTATATTGACCCCATCTGTCATACACGGCATCTCTATTAGGCAGCCGCGGAAGAGTGTCATCAATGAAGCTTTCCTTGTTCTTGGATACCAAAGCCATGCGCATGGCCCTAGCCCAAGAATAATAATTTCTAGAAACAAGTTTTTGAGACACCAAATTCATGCCTGGGTTCATTAGATGTCAAATGGTATGGACTGGAGAGTGGAAACTCTTCTTTTGCCATAACGGTAAGGGAGAGTGGAAACTCTTCTTTTGAGAGCTCTGATACCATGATAAAATAAAGGTATGAATCAGAAGTGGAGCCAAATATGGCTTTTTGTTTTCATTGAATAAAAATATAGTTTACAACAACTTATAAGGTGAAGTTAAGAAATTCCAATCCTATTATACTATGACTACTATACAATTAAAAAGACATGATAATGATATGTTATCAACAAAAGCCTTTATCCTGTAGTTTTCTCCTAAACCTTATCCTACTTTGTTGATAACTTTAACAATATATCCAAAAAGAAATTGTTAAAAATTTTAGTGTATATTTATTAATTAATAACTTTCCTGACTTGAAAGAGTGACAACGTATTTTTTGATATATTAGATTTTGGCACTCCCTAACATTCAATCTTATGTCTACCCTTGAATGAAGCTAGGATTTCATTGTAAAGGAGAGAAGTACCATTGCCTCCATTGTTGAAAACTTGAGTTTTTTTAGTTTTATTATATACGAAATGGTATTTTAAAATTATTACTAAAGTATATATTCTATGTTGCTTGTAAGGTTTTTACAAATTTTTAAATTTAAATTTTATATCGAATATGTATGTATGATATGGTATTAGGGGAAAATATTTTTAGTATGTACTATATTACTCGTATTTTAAATATTGGTTAAGTTTCCCATCCTACAAAGCTTAGTAATGTTTACTAGAAAGGGAGGGTGTATTTTCTTCTAGAATGGCCTCTTAAGATGTTAGGAGCTCTTAATTAGAGTAAATTAGCACACAGAACTCATGGATCTTCTCTTGTATATTCATAAACATTTTAGTGGTACGTACATTTCATTTGGAGGCCTTGAAAAGTTAGCTTGAGACAAAGAAAAGTTGGCCGAATTCACCATGCTGGTTCGAGTCGCCTTGGGAGCAACAATATGCTGCAATCTACTGTGTGTCGTAATACTTTGAGACTATGCACCTCAAGTATCCCGCGATGGATCAATTTGGGCAAACCAGATACCAGCGAGATAAAAAAAAAAAGTCAGCTTAAATTTTTTTTTGTCATTGATTTTGTTTATGAAACAAATTAATACAACTTGTTACGTTTGAACTAAATCGATACCAAAAAAGAAAAAGGGATTTACTATTTGCACCACAGTAATTTACTGACTATAGCGCGGTTATATTCATTTTAACCTTTTGTTTGTCTCTCTAAAACTAAAAATCTCTCAACAATATCTCTAAATATAAACTGTTGATAGCGAGGCGTATCATATCAACCCCCACCATCTCCAGCAACGACTTGAGTAATAGATCCCCGCTAGTGATGGCGCGGATCAGTCTCCCAAGTCCCTTAAGGGTTCCTGCCAATTGTTTCAATTTTTTTCTATCCCTATAGACAAAAGTAACATTGCTAATAATAGGTGCATTATTTTCATATAACTTCATAATAGTGTTGTTTTTTTCTCTTGTAATGTTATTGTTCTGTCGTTTTATTATTGTTATTATTATTGTGAATTTGCAATAGTTATTCATTGTTCTTAAATATGTAGGAGGAGAGCAATGTGTATGTCAAATAGTAGTGTAAGTTGACTACAATCACATATTTGCTACGAATGAGTTATTTGGCTTGCACTCAAAGAGGTTGTAATAGGATGTTTATCGCGTAGTTGAGTCTCCGATCTGCCACTAATCCTAATTCCTTATCTGGCCTCTGCGACGTTTCCAATTGGCAATCTACAATTCGTTTAAGTGGTTTAATGATTGTATCAACAACCATTAATACTATAAATGGGTCAAGTATGAAGGTGTAACATTGCAATTACTAATATTCACACTAAACAAAAATAATTATAATACTAAATATAATAATAATAACTAACAAAAAAATATAATCACAATCACAATAATAATAATAATTATTAATTAGAATTATATTATTAATAACAATGATTAAACATCACATTATTAACAATCAACATTAATAATACAATGATGATACTATTGAGTATTATAGTATAGCTAATAATGGTAAATAATAAAACAAGTAAAGTTAGGAACACAAAATTTGACTTAATGAGAACTAATAATAATTATTAATTAAAATATAACATATAACACTGTGTTATGAATATATCAATTATGTCGATAACCATTATCACAAGTATTAATTCCTATTTGAGAATATGCAATATCAAAGGTTATGAGTTACAACCAAAGTATAACATCCATTCTGTATAGATTACTATTCTCATTACCTCTATTATCTTAGAGAACATAGAGATCATGTGACATATATTATGTAAGTTATATAGGAGCCTAATGATGACCTATGATAGGAAATGTCACCTCCAACTCTATAAATAGAATCATATAGAGTAGTTTGGAAGAAAATTAATACTGAAAAACTCTCAATAAAATTATAATTTTATCATTTCTTGTGTTCTCCCTTTCTCTCTTTTGCTATAGTTCAAAGTCTACTTTTCTATCATTTTATAATTAGTTTTTGTGTCTACGCGACCAAATTTTATAACACGTTATCAGCACGAGACTCTACCGCTGAATCTTTGAGGTTTATATGAAGGCAAGAAGCACGAAACTCTACCACTGAATTTTTGAGCATTATAATCAAGCAAAAAGGGTACTTCTCTTACTTAGTTTAGAATTTTCACAGCAAACCTCAAAACTTGAATCTTTGACTTTTTGAAAAGAAACCATTTTTTTTATACATGATGCTAAGATTCATCTGGCTATAGTGAATCCTAAAGACACCATCAAAGCACCAAATTCACTTGATTACTAGCAAATTTTGAAGAAAATATACAACCACTAGAAGATGATTGTTATAGTGTGGCAATAAGATTTTATATTTATCAGTACGCAAAATTTTATTGCATTTAGAATTTCTCCTCAATTAAAGTTGTAACAAGAAATATACTGGTGATATGATATAGAAAATATTTTCCTTTTGTGTACCTCAAGCATGCTCTTGTAGAAGCAATATCGAGAAAAAAAAATTCAAAAGTATTTTAAAATTAATATATTTTGAGACTAAATAAGTTATTGATAAAACATTTTGACGTCCTACCAATTGATTTTACGTCATTCCCTAAAGCGAACATCATTAGAATATATAATTTATTTATGAAAAAGATTTTAGTTGCAACCATAATTATAGTAGAAATGCGCTTTGTTCTTATGTTGTAAGAATGACTCATTAAATTTTCAGTACATAAATACTCACAAGAATATTAAATTTTACGAACTATTGAATTATTTCTTTTCTATTTTTTATAATTTTGTGATTATTATTGAAAAGTTTTCATGCTATATATTTATATTCTAATACTTCTACATTATTTAGTTTGTTTTGGCTCAAGAATGGTGAGATACAATTTATATAAACAATATTGGTAGTTCATTTGGATAAATTTAAAATTTATTTCTAAAGTATAATGGTAATACGAAGTTCTTGAAGAGCTAGTTAATGCAGAACTCCAAAAGAGTTAATTGATTAAAAACTTTAGAAGAGCTACCAAATATTCACCATAATGGTCAATTTTTTTAGTGTATCATTCTTCATATTGTCTCGTCAAAACTTTTGAGCCTTGATGATGCTCTCATTATATCGAAACATTGGATGAATAGACTTTTGAGACCTATGCATAACTATTATGACCTAGAATAAATGTCAATTCTAAATACTACCATTACTCTCTTTTAGTTTATATGTATAGAATTTATGAAATTGAGATGCAATATTAAGTAAACCTAAAGTTTACTAATTTAAATAATTTATTAGTTAGCATGATTGGTTGGACCATTCCGGATCATTAAAATACGAAGAATGATTAATAAGTTATAAAATATTATGGAACTAGAAGTTTCATGATATGACAAATTTCTATGTGCTATTTGTTTTGAATTATTTGAATATTACTAGTATTACTTAGAGCTGCATATGTTATTTTGGGATGAATACGGAGAAATTATTAGTTGATACATCAATGGACTAGTCGTATATATATATCATTAATTTTTACAAGATGTAATTTGTAATTCATTGATAATGAGATCATATTTTACATTCCCCCAATGACATAGTTTATCATACTAATACTGGTTGTATTGAGATAAATGTTGAACATTCTGTAGAATGTTCATAACTGTGATATATTAGCATTTATTTCGTATTTTACCAACACACTAAGTTCTCCTCATAGTTGTTGGTTTGTGCTCAAAAACCAAATATTTTTCATCTAAGATTTAGAAATATGCTATGTATATAGCTCCACCGTAAGTTAATAAAATGGGTCCTCAAAGAGATTATCTAATGCGTTAGAATTGAATCTCAAGGGGAAGATTTGTATTTCGTTAATTTTGAATAAGTTGTCCCAACATAAAGAGGAGAAAACATGAGGCCAAATAAAAATATTAGTTTGTATCTCATCTTGATAGAGGATACCTTGAACCAAAAAATCAAAAGATAAATTTTATAGTCAGGTATATTCACTGACTAACATCCAGTAAAGAATGCTCTTATTATATTTGGTGTCCTTGAAGGAAAATCTACCATTGCCAAAATATTTGAGGCACAATTGAAACATGGAAGATAAGTCAGTTCCAAGAATACAAACTCCTCACATTATGAAAGGAGCAAAGACTTAAGATCGTCATATATGTTAAGTAGAAGAGATGTAAATTTCAGTAGAATTTTTCCACACATGATTGATATTTTATTTTCTGAAAAAATTCGAGTACATAAAAAATGTGACAATGATGAGATCTCAACATTATTGAAAACTACTGGAACCGTAGAAGTATATAACGTCAATATTATTAATACGCATAATATATTGATTCAGAATGAGAACTTTCAAATCGAAGTCTATAGATTTGAAATGATGAAGTTTGTATTAGAAATATGAAAAGTTTGAACTAGTTACAAGTACAGTTGAAGTGTACATGTATTCCGAACAAAAATTATACACCTGAAGTATAATCCTAAAAAGATAGAAATGGATATTTGCTTATAAAATACAAACTGTAAAAGTGAATATGTACCATGATATATAGCGTATGATTCTTCATAAGACCTAGCACTGATTACGGGAAAATGTATTTCTAGTGGTGGATATAATAGTAAATGATAACTGCAGTAGTTGAGCTCTTCATTCTTCTGTTTGGAAAGCAATGAACATTATTATTATTGATAGGACTAATGTGGTCTTCTTGCATACCCACTAGTCCACATAGAGATCCCAATTTGTTCATTTGGCACATTTGCATTTTCTTAGTCAATTACCTTATGGGTGCAGTACTTGATCCAATTTTTTTACTAAGTCAACTTGTTGCTTAGCCTATGTCATCTTGATAAATTTTGTATGAGAAATATGAAAAGTTTGAACTAGTCACAAGTACACTTGAAGTGTACATATATTATCAGTGGGAATTATACACCTGAAGTGCAATCCCAAATAGATAGCAATGGATATTTGCTTAATAAAATACGAACTATGAAAGTGAATATGCACCATGAGTTATAGCGTATGATTCTTCATAAGACCTAGTGCTGATGAATGAGAAATGTATTTCTATTGGTAGATATATAATAATGCATGATAACACTGAATATGTATTTATCTTTATTATTATTTAATAATGGTACTTATATTTGAAGTTTCTGATAGACTAGATATGCTTGGAGCAAATAAGTGCATTGTTCTTATAGAACATAATGAGATTGTCTTAGTGAATTCTTATTGAAAGAATGATCAAGTATGTCTATGTATGAGTAAATTTATACGTAAATATACTTTCTATATGTGTTTCTATATCAGAAGATATCCTTATTGCTTAATTTATTGACTGAAATAGTTTTCCAATATTAGGGGGAGAATATTTTCAATCAAAAAAAGGAGATCATTGATGACTTTCATTATCTTGATTTATGCACAAACATTAATGAACTGGAAGTCCAAAATATTATATATTTACATAAAATTACAAATTGATTATTTGACCGACTTCTGTAGAGTTAGTCAATATGATATTCTAGTTATAAATATTCTTATTTGGATAGATTTCTAGCAAGATAAATATATGAATTCTATAGTCATATGATTTTGATGCATGCTTGAAGTGCGGTTGATTTCTTGATTTTGAAAATAAAATCCTCAAAAGAGAAAATGATTTGATGATCAAGATATTCTTCCTGAATAATTTAGAAAAGCAAGTGTTGTTATCGAAGTTTCAAAAAATCACCATTTTGTTTTGATTAAACATCTTGAAGATGCTTCAAATATACATAGCATATCAATGGTTATTGTGTTATTACAGTGGTAAACATCCTTTATATCTATCAAAGGATATTGAAGTATTCTTTATTCTTGAAGTACCATAACTCTATAAATTGGTACATAAATATACTTGTCTACATACAAATACATATCTATTCTAGTTCTTCTTTATCCGATGATTTTGAGATGACATTAAGCTTGCCTTTTGATATCTCCTTGAGATAGTTTATCTCAAAAATTGAGAAAATTCCACTTATAAGTTACCTATATAATCTGCACAAACCATGCCACTTATAGACATGTGTTATTATAAATATTGAAGAAATAGATATTCATAATGTTGGTTGAGAATATGTGTGATCATATTAATGTTTTATTATATTCGAGATAAACATATATGCTCCAAGAAATAATTCCAACTTTATTGCTGGATGATAATAATGTTGGGAATATATCAAAAGAGATACGATAAAATATAATTTCATGAGATATTTTTACTCATGAACTCTAGAAGATATTTGATATTAATATGCAACAAATTCAATCATTTGAGAAGATATTTGATATTAATATGCAACAAATTCGATCATTTGATGATTTGACAAATCTATTTACTAAGACCTTAGCGATAGAAGCATTTGATTGGAAAGCATCAGTTAAGAAATCTCAAAAGATTATCTTATGAGGGGGAGTAATAATGACATAAAGAATAGTGTACTTTTTTCCCTTCATTAGACTTTTTTCCCACTGGATTTTTTTCTAGTAAGATTTTAATGAGGCATATTCTTTATGTAATAGACGTCCAAGGAAAATTTTATGAATATATCAATTATGTGGATATCCATTATCCCAAGTATTAATCCATATTTGAGGTTATGCAATATGAAAGATTAAAAGTTACAACCAAAGTTGTAACATCCATCCTTTAGAGATCACTATTCCTATTACTTCAATTATCTTAGGGAACATGGAGACCATGAAAAATATGTTAATGTAAGTTATAGATGAGCCTATTAATGATCTATGATAGGAAAGGTCACCTCCAACTCTATAAATAGGGTCATATGGAGTAGCTTGGAAGAAGATAGATTGTGAAAGCTCTCAATAAAATTCTAATTTCTACATTTCCTGTGTTCTCTCATTCTCTCGTTTGCTATAGTTCAATGTCTTTTTTGTTGTCACTTTATAATTAGTTTTTGTATCTATTGGATCGAATTTTAAAACACACTAAACTAATAATGATATTATTCATATCATTATAACACACAACACTAAATTAATAAGTAACGTTATGATTATATTAACATCAAACAAATGATAACAATAATACTCTAAATGAATAATAATATTAAATAATCATATTAATAATAAACTAATAATCATCTAATTGTAATCAATAGTGCTAAAAAAATTAAACATTCCAATAACGCAAACGAAAGAATAACAATGAATAATTCATTTTCATTAATACAATTTCAATGTAATCATTCTAATAATTCTAATTACATAAAAAAGGTAATTATGAAAATTTTTAATACAATATTTCCTTGAATACTTATCTTAATAATTACAAGAGTAAATACAATTAAGGCCCAATAAAATTGAAAACATATGAATAATAACAATAAGCGTCGATAAACTAAAAATAATCAATGGTGATAATAAAGATATTAGTAATTAGTAATATAATTTTAATTAATTAATTAATAATTGAAATACCTAAGAGGGGGGGTGAATTAGGTATTTGGCTAATTTTTTCAAATTCAAACCTTTTATATGTATAGATCAATAACAGATGTTATGGACAAGAGAGAAACAATTTATGGCAAAGTAATATAAGAAATGTAGACCAATGAACACAAACAATTTATAGTGGTTCGATCCTCAAGATCTACCTCCACTACCTTAAGCCTACACTTAAGAATTTCAATAACTCTACTATGTGCTCAAGTTCACAGATTACAAGAGAGGCTCAACACACTATGGTTTTACACTTACAACCTCTTCTAGTAATTTTTACAAACAAGGCTCACCACACTATGGTTTTATATCTCAAACAACCTTGAATTACAACTTCAAGGATCACCCTTATCTAAAGGGTTTTATGTTATCAAGATAACCTTGCTAGAGCTAGTAGATCAACACAATTTAAAAAGTAAAGATGAGTGTGTAGATGTTACCACTTGTTGGTAGAAATTACACAAAGTTGCACCTTCACACTTTGATGTCTTTGGATTGATCAATTGAATGCACAAGACATAAGAGAGCTAGAGAAATATTTGTAATAGACTTTAGAAAGCTTAGAGTATTCAAGGATTCAAAAACATACAAAAGATTGCACGTTTATAGCTTTTATAGAATTTGAAAATCAGTTGAAACAGCTATAAAACGGCTAGTTAACGGCTATTTTCAGGAAATTCGGACGACCGAATTCTGCGTCCGAATTTTTCGGACGACCGAATTCTTCCTGCTTCGTCCGAATCTTCTTCCGAATTTCTCTGAAAGAACAGTAACAAACTTTTGCTACCAAATTCGGACGACCGAATTTCTTAGAATCATGTTCAAACTTTGTAAAATCATTTGAGATTTAACTTCCAAGGATTTGAAATACATTTGGTATATATAGAAAACTTATTTAGACAAATATCAGTTTGAAAACCAAAATCAAATTCCTTTGATCATATAAAATTTACTTAAAAACTTTTAGGACACAAAACCACATTTACTAAGGATTTATTCAAAACCTTTTAAAATTAAGAAACCAATTTTATGCTCTCTTATGCATTCAATAGACTCCAAGACATACAAGTGTAGAGTTTACATAGATATTACCTATCATTATACCTACTCTACACTTCAAGTCTTCAATGCCTTGAGTTCATCTCAAAAGACTTATAGCTTATTGAGGTTGTTCTTGCTCTTTGGCTTGAAGGCAATGAGACTTCAAACTTCTTTTTTCACAAATCCTATCACACAATATAAACATATTAGTTCTCATCAATATTTGTCATTAATCAAAATTACATGATTTGCCCTTAGGGCTAACAATCTTCCCCTTTTTTATGATGACAAACTTTGATGCAAGATGTGATGGATTTAAACAGAGTAGCAGAAAGAAGTATTCATGTCAATGATAGAAAACAAACCATTTAGCACATTGACATACAAAAGGCTCAATATGAGCCTGTGACCCAACCAACCTCCATTAACCTCCTTCCTTCCAACAAATCTAGGATAGAAGATATAGCATTTAAGCATTTAGAAAACTTCTAAGAAAGGTTTTAAGGTTGTTAAAAGCTTATCAATGCTCCCCCTTAGATTGTGCTCATTTTTCAACAAATTTGGACTAGAGATACTATGCATTCGAATTTTGACATATCAAGTCCAAACTTTAAAATAAGATAAATGAAAGCTCCAAATTTTGTAAATAAGCTTTCCTAAGATTTTTCATACATATAGTAAGAGATTAAAACATATTTGAATCAATTTGAACAACAAAAGCGCACATTTTGACAGCCGAATTTTATAGCATGCATCCGAATTTAGAACCACATTCGTCCGAATTTTTAAACTCATGTCCAAACTGCAATAGATTCAATATAATTGAAGTTTAAAGTGACATAAAGGTTTCATAATGTTGTTCAAACATAATGGAAGAGATTAAGACAGATTTGAATCAATTTGAACAACAAAAGAATACATTTTGACCATAGATATGGATGCATCCAATTCTTTAAACCTTGCATCCGAATTTTAATGCATAAAGATTCATATTTTAGGTTGCAGCATCATTCACATATTGCAACATATTGTGATATTTTTCTCCCCATTTTGTCATCATTAAAAAAATAAAGGGATCAATGAAAATGAGAAGCATATAAAAGAAGCTCTCCTCACTGGGATTTCATAATTGAGCTTCACTATTACATAAAATGCAGCAAAATACTTAACAAGTTTAGAATAGAAAATGCAGCAACATGCTTAATGAGATAAATGAACAAAATACAGTAAAGAGATTAGAAAAGAAGGCTTAGTCTTGTGATGGTGAGGTTGATGGGGAGGCTCGGCTGACTCCTTTCTTGATGGCCAAGTGCTTAACTCGTCCTTGACTGAAAGAGATTGTTGCTGGAGATACAATTGCAGCTTGAGCTACTTGACTTCCTGCCACTGGTGGATCTTCATGAGCATGTTCTTGCTTTTCTTCTTCTGCTACAGTCTCTTCATTTCCACCCTGATCATCATCTTCATCACTGCTGTCCTTATTGTCTCCTTTCTTTGCTTCTCTATCTCTTTCGTCCTCATTTCCATCTTGAGGCTTAGAGGGTCCTTCACCACTTTGAGTGTTTCTCATAAGAATTTCTTCAATGTGCTTTACTCTAATCTCCAGTCCATCTAATTTTCCAAGAAACATTAGAGCAAATGACTCAAAGAACTTATACATTTTCTCCATTTCCTTCATATGATTGTTCAAGGCTTCTTGGAATGCTTTGGCTATAATGCTGTCACCTCTAGTTACTCCTTTACCACTTGACCCAATTCCAGTTTCTTCTTCAAACAGTCTCCTTTTTGTTAGAGGTTGCTCCCCCTCACTTGAGATGTCATGCTTTCTTTTTGTTTTCATTTCCCTAGCAAGGGTTTCCTCATCATCCTCTTCTTCTTCCTCCTCTTCACTTTCTATGATTCTCTCTCTTTCTATTCTTTTTGGAGGGGTTTCTCTTTTTGTCCTCCATACATTATCCTCATCATGAACTAATTGCATTCTCCTAAGAGTTTCATTAGTGTAAATTTCACCACTCTTAAAGGCTTGCCCTCTTCTCGGAAGTTTGATCTTAAAATGCTTAAAGATTCTAGTTAATAACCTTCCAAATGGGAATGCCTTGGTTACTGTTTTTCTTGCTGCAATCATGTGTTTCAAGGCTATATACCCAAAGTTCATTCTTTTATGCTCATGCAAGGCTAACATGATTACCATATGCATATTTCCAACTGATGACTTGTGTCCAAAATTAGGAACAATCATTGTAGTTACCATGTGATGCAACACTCTACCTCTAGCATCCAAGTTCTTGATTTCCCTTTCCTTTATAGCTCTAAATTCTCTTCCATTGGTAAATGCTTCTTCAAATCTAACATATGTGAAGAGTTCACAATCATAGCAATGCATGGATGGTGAATAATATCTAGCTCCATCGTCACCCACTCCACAAATTCTATTTATCAATCCTTCATTGAATTCAATGTCTATTTGTGATACTCTAGATGAATACCATTGTATCACATTATCTCCTATCATCTCAATTCTCTCCTCTTTCAAGTTTGCATAGAATTCATAAATCAAAGTAGGATAGTATTCTTCATCA
This sequence comes from Rauvolfia tetraphylla, assembly GCA_030512225.1. NCBI lineage: Eukaryota > Viridiplantae > Streptophyta > Magnoliopsida > Gentianales > Apocynaceae > Rauvolfia > Rauvolfia tetraphylla. The sequence continues at coordinate 6,207,547 of JAJQKT010000062.1, forward strand.
ATGAATAGCAAACTACTCCAACCAATATCATTGAAATAAGATAGGACAATATCCGTGCTTGACAGGAATGATTTTTCTACTACTCTTATTCCATTCATCAAATTCATGAGTAGATTTAATTGAGACAAACCTGTCAACCCCAGATAGTGTTTGAGGAATACGAATTCTTCTTGCTTGATTGAGGATTGAGTCTCCATCTCCTTCCTTAGCCTTTCCTTTTCCTTTCTTAACATTTGACTACTTTGTTCTCACCATGATGTTTTCTCTTGAGAGGGATTGGTTTTCTGTATGAAATTAGGGCTAGAAGTTTAAAAATGAAAGAAAATCGGGATGAGAATGTGTGATTTTGAAGGGATTTTGATTCGGATGTGAATGGGTATGAGAGGTTTTAAAAAGGATGTGAAATTCGGAATTTGAAGCGTTGAGAAGATTGTTTAATCTTCATTTAAAGGGTCACGTCCGTAAAATTCAGACGACCGATTTTTCAAGTCTGCGTCTGAATTTTCGATCGAAAGTTTCTGTTTCTTCAGTTCAGAAAATTCGGTCGACCGAATTTTTTGTAGTGCATCCGAATTTTGAATCGAAAATTTCCTGTATTCACCAAAACTTCAATACACACATTAGTCATTGAATCTTGAAATTCCTAAGAGTCTTCTTAGGTGATTGAACCTTTCCTCAGCCAAAGGCTTTGTAAATATGTCAGCAATTTGATCATTTGTATTTATATTTTCTAAGCATATATCTTTCTTAATCACATGATCATGAATGAAATGATGTTTTATCTCTATATGCTTAGTCCTAGAATGTTGAATGGGATTTATGCTCAAGTTAATGGCACTAGTATTATCACATAGTATGGGCACACAATTGAATTTAAGACCATAATCAAGTAAGGTATGCTGCATCCATAGCAATTGTGCACAACAACTACCTGCAGCTATGTATTCAGCTTCTGCAGTGAATAAAGACACACAAGCTTGCTTTTTACTAAACCAAGATACAAGACAACTACCAAGAAATTGATAATGACCACTTGTGCTTTTACGTTCAACTTTACATAGCATAATCCGCATCAGAATATCCAATAAGTTCAAAAGATGAAGTTTTTGAAAATCAAAGGCCATAGTCATGAGTATCAATCAAATAATGAAAAATTCGTTTGACAGAAATTAGATGAGATTCTTTAGGACATGATTGGAATCTAGCACATAAACATACAGCAAACATAATATCTGGTCTACTAGTTGTGAGATAGAGTAAGCTTCCGATCATACCTCTATATAATTTCTCATCAATACTCTTACCTTTCTCATCTTTATCAAGTTTAGTTGATGAACTCATTGGAGTACTTATTCCTTTTGCTTGATCCATTCTGGACCTTTTCAATAGCTCCTTAGTATACTTTTCTTGATTGATGAAGACTCCATCCTTGGTTTGCTTAATTTGCAGCCCAAGGAAGAAACTTAGCTCTCCCATCATGCTCATCTCAAATTCATTTTGCATAATTTTAGCAAACTCTTCACAAAGGGAAGTATTAGTAGCACCAAAAATGATATCATCAATATAGATTTGCACAAGTAAAATATCATTTTTAGAAGACGTTTTTATAAAAAGAGTTGTATCTACTTTTCCTTTTGTAAAACCTTTTGAAAGAAGAAAACCACTTAATCTTTCATACCAAGATCTTGCAGCTTGTTTCAGTCCATATAGAGCTTTAGTTAATTTGAAAACATGATTTGGAAATTTTTCATGAATAAAGCCAGGAGGTTGTTCTACATAAACCTCTTCTTCAATAAAACCATTTAGAAAAGCACTTTTGACATCCAATTGGAATAGTTTAAAGTCTTTAAAACAAGCAAATGCCAAGAGTATTCTAATAGACTCTAATCCCAGCCACTGGAGCAAAAGTTTCATCATAATCAATACCTTTTTCTTGATTGAAGCCTTGAGCAACAAGTCTAGCTTTATTTCTAACAACTTCTCCTAGTTCATTTAACTTATTTCTAAATATCCATTTTGTACCAATAACTCGAATGATCATGAGGTCTAGGAACAAGAGTCCAAACTTTATTTCTCTCAAACCGATTTAACTCTTCTTCCATAGCAATAATCCGTAAATTATCACACAATGCATCATCAATATTTTTAGGTTCAATATGAGATAAAAGGGCAAAGTTATGAATAAAGTACCGTCTTGTTTTGACTCCTTGAGAGACATCACCAATGATTTGCTCCTTAGGATGACTTCTTGCATATGTGAGATCCTTTGGAAGTTCTTGATTATTGCTTGATTGACCATCATGTTCTTGCTCCATTATTTCTTCTTCTTTAGCATGATCTTCCAATGTGGGTACTAGGTGTTGAGTTTGATTTTCAACCATTGAGGAACCTGTATCATCTTCATTTCTTCTTTGAAGATAAATATTAGATTCATCAAAAGTTACATGAATAGTTTCTTCAACACATAATGTCCTTTTGTTATAGACTCTATATGCCTTTTTATTTGATGAATATCCTAGAAATATGCCTTCATCAGATTTTCTATCAAACTTACCAAGATTGTCACTAGTGTTTAAAATAAAGCACTTACAACCAAACACTTTAAAATAGACAATTGATGGAGTTTTATCAAATAGAAGTTCAAAAGGTGTTTTTCTTATAAAAGGTCTTAGTAAAACTCTATTCATTACATAGCATGCTGTATTTACAGCTTCAGCCCAAAAGTATTTAGGTAAAGAATTTTCACAAAGCATTGATCTAGCCATTTCTTGTAATGTTCTGTTTTTCCTCTCAACAACACCATTTTGTTTAGGTGTTTTGGCAGCTGAAAAATTATGAGTGATACCATACTCATCACAGAATTTTGTAAAAATCTTGGTTGCAAAACTCTCTTCCATTATCACTTCTAATAGAGATTAGGTTGCAATTGAGAGAAATTTGAACCTTCTTGAAAAGTTTTGAAAATTCATAAAATGTTTCATCTTTTGTGATAAAAAGATTACCCATGTAAATCTTGAAAAATCATCAACAATCACATAAGCATATCTTTTACCACCAAGACTAGTAGTCCTCATAGGTCCAAATAAGTCCATGTGAACTAGTTCAAGAGGCTTTGAGGTAGAAACCATTTTCTTTGGTTTGAAAGATGTTTTCGATTGTTTTCCATATTGACAAGCATCACAAATACGGGTTTTATCAAAATGCATTTTTGGTAATCCTCTAACTAGTTCTTGAGTAGAAAGTTTGTTCAATAAATCCATGCTCACATGTCCTAATCTTCTATGCCATAAAAATCCATCATTGTCATGAATGGCAAGACATTTAATATCATTAGTGATAAGCTCATCAAGATATAGCACATATACATTACTAACTCTTTTAGCAACAAATATAGTTTTATTACTTGCACTATCAAGAATAGTACACGTATCACATTTAAACTCTACTTTGCAACCATTGTCACATAATTGACAAATGCTAAGTAAATTATACTTTAAACCATCAATAAGTAGAACTTGCTTGATAAGAGGGAAGGAACCTTTACCAATGTTACCTATTCCAAGTATTTTCCCTTTCTTCTTGTCTCCAAAAGTGACAAAACCTTCACTTGTAGCTTGAAGCTCACTAACAAGTGATGAAATTCCAGTCATGTGCCTTGAGCAGCCACTGTCAAGAAACCATTTAGTGGCACTTGATCTTGAGGCAAATTGTACCTATACCAAATTGGAAAGAGTGATTTTTGGTACCCATATCTTCTTGGGTCCAAGAGGGTTAGTAATAGTTCCTTTGACTTTCCAAATGGTCTTCACCCCATTTTCTATCTTCCTTTTTGTAAAGCACTTAGAAACTTTGTGTCCATGCTTACCACAATATGTACAACAAGTATGAGACCTATAATGAGAAGATTCTTTAACAAATAACCCTTTTGATTTTGGATCAAAACAATCATGTGTAAAACCGAGACCATGCTTTACAAATAATGATCTTTGATAACCAAGTAATTTATTTAAATTTTCTCTTCCATATGTAAATCTCTCAATGCATAAAGTAAGATCATTTACTTTCCTTTTTAAAAGCTCATGATCTTTTAGCATTGATTCAAGAGAAACAATTCTTGAACAAAGCTTTTTGTTTTCAAAAGATACATGTTGTATGGTAGTATTCAAAACTTCTTTTTCAATGGTAAGAGAATTAATGGTCTCAAGATGTTTATCATGTTCAATACATAATTTTGAATTTTCATTTGAAAGATCATTAATTTTGGATTTCATTTCTTTATTTCTTCTTGAAACCTTTTTCAATTCTTCATACAATTCTACAATTAAATCAATAGAATCAATATCATCATCACACAAATTTGAAATAGAGGGTGAAGATTGTACCTCATCATCAATGGCCATAAAGCATATGTTGGCCTTCCCTTCACTTTCATCCTCACTTTCTTGTTGATCCCACGTTCCAGCTAGTCCTTTTCCTTTCTTGGCAGATTTCTTTCTGTTTTTGCTTTCTCTTTCCCTCTCTAACACTTTGGGACAGTCAGCAATAAGATGCTCTGAACTCTTACATTCAAAACATTGAGGTTTATATGATGAGGATTGTTCACTCTTCTTGACTAGCTTTCTTCCTTTCTTGAGAAATTTCTTTTTGTAGAATCTCTTGAACTTCTTCACTGCCATTGCAATCTCTTCTTCTCCACTGTTTCCTCCTTCTTCTTCACTTGAAGATTGTTCTTGTTCACTCAAGTTATTTGAGGCATTAAGAACTACTCCTTTTCTTCCCTTTTCCTCATCTTCCTTATCATTCAACCGTTTCATCTTCATTTCATGTGTAAGTAGTGATCCAATAAGCTCTTCAAGAGGAAGAGTTTTTAGATCTTTGGACTCCTCAATAGCAAGCGTCTTTGGCTGCCAAGATTTTGGTAGAGCATCCAAAATCTTCCTGTTTTGCTCTCCCATAGTATAGCTTTTACCATAAGTTTTCAAGCCATTGAAAATATTAGTAAACCTTGTAAACATATCACTAATATTTTCACCTTGTTTCATAGTAAACAGTTCATAATCTCTAACAAGCATAGCAAGTTTAGATTCTTTAACTTGATTAGTACCTTCATGTGTAATTTGGAGTAATCTCCACATATCATGAGCAGAATCACACCCACTAACTCTATTATATTCAGTAACATCTGATGCACAACTTAATATATTCATGGCCTAATAATTTAATGTCATTTTCCTTGAATCATGCTCATCAAATTCATCAGTGGATTTGGGTTCTGAGGTTACTCCATCTGCTCTCATTTTCATTGGGACATAGGGACCTTTCTCAACTATGTTCCATAAATCAAAATTGATAGAACAAATATATATTTTAACTCTAGACTGCCAAAATGTGTAATTTGTTCCATCAAACAATAGAGGTCTGTTTGTAGAAGATCCTTCTAGGTAAGGTAGGTTTGAAATATTAGCCATAGGATCTTTGTCTTCTAGGTTGTAAAACCACTCAAAGAAGTTCTAGCTCTGATACCAATTGAAATACCTAAGAGGGGGGGTGAATTAGGTATTTGGCTAATTTTTGCAAATTCAAGCCTTTCATATGTATAGATCAATAACAGATGATATGGACAAGAGAGAAACAATTTATGGCAAAGCAATATAAGAAATGTAGACCAATGAACACAAGTAATTTATAGTGGTTCGATCCTCAAGATCTACCTCCACTACCTTAAGCCTACACTTAAGGATTTCAATAACCCTACTATGTGCTCAAGTTCACAGATTACAAGAGAGGCTCACCACACTATGGTTTTACATTTACAACCTCTTCTAGAAATTTTTACAAAGAAGGCTCACCACACTATGGTTTTATATCTCAAACAACCTTGAATTACAACTTCAAGGATCACCCTTATCTAAAGGGTTTTATGTTATCAAGATAACCTTGCTAGAGCTAGTAGATCAACACAATTTAATAAGTAAAGATGAGTTTGTAGATGTTACCACTTGTTGGTAGAAATTACACAAAGTTGCACCTTCACACTTTGATGTCTTTGGATTGATCAATTGAATGCACAAGACATAAGAGAGCTAGAGAAATATTTGTAATAGACTTTAGAAAGCTTAGAGTATTCAAGGATTCAAAAACATACAAAAGATTGCACGTTTATAGCTTTTATAGAATTTGAAAATCAGTTGAAACAGCTATAAAACGGCTAGTTAACGGCTATTTTCAGGAAATTCGGACGACCGAATTCTGCGTCCGAATTTTTCGGACGACCGAATTCTTCCTGCTTCGTCCGAATCTTCATCCGAATTTCTCTGGAAGAACAGTGACCATGCTGAAGGCCAAAATTCGGACGACCGAATTTTTCTTCATGCGTCCGAATCTTCTTTCGAATTTCTCTGGAAGAACAGTAGCAAACTTTTGCTACCAAATTCGGACGACCGAATTTCTTAGAATCATGTTCAAACTTTGTAAAATCATTTGAGATTTAACTTCCAAGGATTTGAAATACATTTGGTATATATAGAAAACTTATTTAAACAAATATCAGTTTGAAAACAAAAATCAAATTCCTTTGATCATATAAAATTTACTTAAAAACCTTTAGGACACAAAACCGCATTTACTAAGGATTTATTCAAAACCTTTTAAAATTAAGAAACTAATTTTATGCTCTCTTATGCATTCAATAGACTCCAAGACATGCAAGTGTAGAGTTTACATAGATATTACCTATCATTATACCTACTCTACACTTCAAGTCTTCAATGCCTTGAGTTCATCTCAAAAGACTTATAGCTTATTGAGGTTGTTCTTGCTCTTTGGCTTGAAGGCAATGAGACTTCAAACTTCTTTCTTCACAAATCCTATCACACAATATAAACATATTAGTTCTCATCAATATTTGTCATTAATCAAAATTACATGATTTGCCCTTAGGGCTAACAATAATAATTTAATTTTAATAAAAAAGGAAAAGGGGCCTAGAAGGCCCCCCGTGGCTGTCATCGGGGGTGGTTGGGGAGCTACCCCTGATGGCAATAGCAGGGGTCATCACCGCTGCTCCTGATGACTACCTACCCCAACCCCCCAACGTGACCTGTAGGACCTATAGGGACAAGTTCCCATCGAGATTTAAATGTCATGACGGGGGTTGCTCCCTGCAGGCCCCATAGTGTTTCCAAGGATTCATCTAAAGGTCCTAAATACTGGTTCGGTCTTCGGCCAGTTCTCCCAACCATCAAAATACAAAACAAATAAATTTTTAGCAGATTAGAATGAAATACTAACTTTTTTTTGCAGTATTTCGCTATCAATTTGAGCAGCTATGAAGAATGTAGACAATGTTATTTTTGGAATGAAGAGAAATTTTTAGAGAGAGGAGTAAGGGTTAAATGTTTAGAATGAAATATAATCACATTACAATCAGTAATTTAACGTGTTGTAATTAGTAGGTGTGAAGAAAAAAGGAAAAAATAAGATATGTTATGAAATTAATATAATTGTAGATGTCTATTATCTGATATCAAATATATAATTCAATATCAATGATAGAGATAATCTATCATACTAGAAGATAGATGATAGAGTTCTATCATATCTTTAAATATTGATATGATTTATCTTCTGATTCCTCCCTCTCTTTTCTTATTGATATGTACTCCTGAACCCTATAAATAGGGCTTTAGACTGATGCATTGTTTACACTCATTGATTCATTTATTTACTCTTAGAGAATCAATAAATGCTTTTGTGTTCTCTCTTTACTCTTTTTTTATAGTTTCTTTTTATTATCTTCATTATAGCTTTCTTATTCAATTTTTTATATTACTATTACGATTTCGTTGTGCTGACGACTCTTACACACCAACAAATTTATAACAAGGTACTAATTCTTCTTAGGAATATTGGGGAAGTATCTAGTCCACAAGGATCTAGCCTGACAACTTCTTTCATTGTCACACAACACCTTCATGCACCGTCACGTGCGTGCTCCACAGTGTTGCATGTTTCCTTCTAATTGTCAATTTTGGTGCTGATTTCACTTCTTTACTACTCAAATTAGCATCTGAGGGTCCACCATTGCCTTATTTTTGTACTTACACTAAGATCTTCAATTAGTTTTTCATTGACATATGTAGAGATAAGGGGGAGAGAGGGCTTTAGAGAGAAAAAGTATATGAAAATAATGCAGCTATTATGAATTTGTTGATGCACAATATTCGTCAACACAATAAAATTGTAATAGTAATATAGAGAATTGAATAAGAAAACTATAATGAAGAATATAGAGAGAAACTTGAAAGAAAATAGAGAGAAAAAAAGCTTTTATTGATTCTCTTGAGAGTAAATGAATGAATCAATGTGTGTCCAATACATTAGTCTAAAGCCCTATTTATAGAGTTCAGGGTTATATATCAATAAGAAGAGGTAGAGAGTAATCAGAAGATAAATTATATCACTAATTAAAGATGTGATAGAACTCTACAATCTATCTTCTGGATAGTTGGAGTATCTCTATAACTCTGATATTGAATTACCTCTTTGATATCAAATAATGGACATCCACAATATTAATTTCATAACACTCTCCCTTTGATGTCCATTGCATAAGAGTATGCCTCATTAAAGATCTTACTAGATAAAAATCCCAATGGGAAAAACTCTAGTAAAAAAAAAGAGTACAATACTCTTTGTGCCATATTTACTCTCCCTGATGAGATAATCTTTTGAAATTTCTTAACTGATAGTTTTCAATCAAATGTTGCTATCGGTAAGATCTTAGTGAATAGATTTGTCAAATAATCAAATGATCAAATTCATTGCACATCAATATCACATCTCTTCTGCAGCTCGTGAGTAAAAATATACTTTATCGTACCTCCTTAGATATATTTCAAACTTTATTATCATCCAACAATATAATTGGTATTTCTTCTTAAATGATATAGATTTATCTCGAATATATTAATCATAATCACACATTCTCCACCAACATCATGAATTTCTATTTTTTCAACATGAGTTGAATATGTGGCTGTTATAATAAACACATGCCTATAAATGCATGGTTTATGTGGATCATATAGGTAACTTAACCTTGCATATCCATCTCAACAAGAGTTGAATTTTCTCAATATTCGAGATAAACTATCTCAAGGAGATATCAAAAGGTAAGCTTAATGTCGTCTCAAAATTCATTGGATAGAGAAGAACTAGAATAGATATCTACTTGCACGTGAATAAGTATATTCATGCACTCAATTACAGAATTAGTGTATTTCAAGACCAAATAGTTCTTTACTATCCTTTAATAGATATAAAGGATCTCACTATAATAACCCAATGACCATTGATGTGCTATATCCATGTGAAACATCTTCAGGATGTTCAAGACTTTTCAAAACATTAATCATAATACTTACTCTTCTAAATTCTTCAGGAAAAATATCTTCATCATCAAATTATTTTCTCTTTTGAGAATTTTATTTTCAAAATCAAGAGATCAATCACATTTCAGGGGTGTATCAAAATCATATAACTATAGAATTCATATATTTGTCCTATTGGGACATCTATCCAAATAAAAATATCTATAGTTAGAATATTATATTGACTAAATCTACAGAAATCAGTCAAATAATCAATTTATAAATTTATGCAAATAAACAACATTTTGAACTTCCAGTTCATTAATGCTTGCGCATAGATCAAGATAATAAAAGTCATAAATGATATCCTCCTTTAATTAATGATTTTCTCCCTCTAATGTGGAGAATACTATGCAATCAATAAATTGTACAATGAGGATATCTTCTGATAAAGAAATACATATAACAAGTACAACAACGTATAGAATTTCTATCTATATGGACATACTCGATCATTCTTTCAATAAGAATTCACTAAGATAATTTTATTATGTTCTACAGGAATAATTATATGCTTCAAGCATATCGAGTCCACCAAGGACTTCAAATATAAGTACTATTATCAAATGATAACAAAGATAAACACATATTAAGTGTTATCATACACTATTATATCCACCACTAGAAATATATTTCTTCGTTATCAGAGCCAGGTCTTACGAAGAATCATACGCCATAACTCACAGCAAATATTCACTTTTATAGTTCAAATTTTATAAGCAAATATTAATTGCTATCTCTTAGGGATTACATTTCAGGCATATAATTCCTGTGGGGAATACATGTCCACTTCAACTATACTTGCGAATAGTTTAAACTTTTCACATTTCTGATGCAAACTTTATCATTTCGAGTGTGCAGTCCTTGATTTGGAAATCCTCATTCTGAATCAATGTATTATGCACATTAATATTGTTGACATCATATACTTGTGCGGTTCCAGTAGCTCCCAATCATGTTGAGATCTCATCATTTGTCACAGTTTTCAGGTACCTGAATTTCTTAAGTCTTTGTTCCAGTGAGGAGTTTGTATCTTTGAAACTGACTTATCTACCACGTTTCAATTATGTCTCAAATGTATTTGTAGTGGTAGATTATCCTTCATGGATATCAAATATAATAGGAACATTCTTTGCTGGATGTTGGTCAATTGATATACCTTACTATATAAATTATCCTTTGAACTTCTGGTTCAAGATATTTTCTATGAGGATCAAAATAAAAGATCAATATGAGACACATACTAATATCTTTATCCAGTCTCATGTTTTCTCCTCTGCATGTTGGGGTAACATATTCAAAAATTAACAAAATACGAATCTCTCTCTTGAGATTCGCTCCCAACATATTTGATAATCTCTTTGAGAACCTATCTCATTACCTTTGCGGTAGAGAAACATACATATTGCATCTCTAAATTTAGGATGAAAAATATTTAGTTTCTGACCACAAACTAACTACTATGAGGAGAATCAAAATGTATTGGCAAAATACAAAATAAGTGCTAATATATCACAATTATGAACATTCTGTAGGATGTTCAATATTTATCTCAATACAACCAGTATTATTTGGACAAATTATATCTTTGGAAGAATGTTAAAACATAAGCTCATTATCAATGAATTGTGCAAACTACAGGTTGCAGAAACAATATTATACATACGACTATTTGTTAACACATCAACTAATAATTTCTACATATTCATGCCAAAATAACACATTCAACCCCAAGTAATACTAATAACTTTTAAATAAAACAAGCAGCACATATAAATTCGTCATATTCGGAAACTTCCGCTTCTATAATAAATTTATAATCATTCTTCGTATTTTAATAATCCAGGATGGTCCAACCAGTCATGCCAACTAATAAATTATTTATCAGTAAACTTCAAATTTACTCAATATTACATCTCAATTTTATAATTATGTGCAACATAAACTAGGAGAGATAAATATTGGTATCTATAATTAATATATATATTATGTTATAATGATAATGCATATGCATCAAAAGTTCATCATCCAATGTCTTAATATACAGATAATATAATCAAGGCTTAAAAGTTTTACGAAAAATGATGCATTACAATAATTGACCATTAGGTGAAGATCTGGTATCCTTTTGGAGTTTCTAATCAATTAACTCTTTTAGAGTTATTAATTAATTAGTTCTTCAGGAACCTTGTATAACCATTTATGCTTTGGACATATATTTTAAATTTTATCCAAATAAACTACCAATATTTTTTAGACAAATTATATCTTCACCCTTCTTGTTTCAAAACAAATAAAATAATATATAAACACTAGAATATAAATATATAGTATTAAAACTTTTTAATAATCATCACAAAATGATAAAATAGAAAAGTAGCAATTCGATAATTTAAAATTTTGATTAACATTAAAATGTTAAAAAATCTCTTTGGATATTCAAAAGAACTGACTACATTTACATGTGCCATATCAATATTATCGACACAAGTATCATTATTATCAGTAGCATAATTTAGGAAAGTAAAGCAATATTAATAATTAATAGAGATTCATAACATGCTTGACGTACTACAGGTACGTGACAAATTTTCATATTGCATCAATAACATGTTAGAATTATTACTTTTCCTTTTTCCTTCTCATTATTTTCTCACTTCTGGTGAGTATCTATTCACTGGGGATTTAATGAATTATTCTTATAGTATAAGAAAAAAATATATCCAAAATCTCGTACATAAATATATTATAATTTCTAATGTCATTCACTTCAGGGAATGGTATAAAAACATTTGGTCGTGTGTCAAAATATTTTATCCAGGACTCATTTAGTCTCAGAAGATATAAATTCAAAATACTTCTGAAAAATTTCTTCTCGATATTGCTACTATAGGAGTATGTTAGAGATATAAGAAAGAAAAATTCTTTTATTCATCACATTACTAGTAATATTTCTCCTTATAGCTTTAATTGAGGAGAAATTCTAAATGCGATAAAATTTTACATACTAATAGACATAAAATCTTTTAGGCACACTTATAACAAATCATCACACTTATAACAATCATGTTCTGGTGATTGTATGTTTCCTTTACAATTTACTAATAATCAAGTGGCTTTGATGCTTGTATTTCTTAAATGATATCTTCAGGACCCAATATATCTAGACGCATCTATTCTAATCGCCATGATTATATGAATGATTCCTACCATGGCTGAGCTCATATCTACCGCTTCGACCATGACCACGGCCTCTTCTGGGGCCATAACCATGGGTTCTAATGTATTCACTTACAGAAAAGTAAACTGTGCTTTTGGAAGAATAAACTCTACCATCTATATTCTGGATAGTTAGAATATCTGTATAACTCTGATATTGGATTACCTCTTTGATATCAGATAATGGACATCCACAATATTAATTTCATAACAGCAGCAATAATTTAAGAAATTTACTAATTTTGTGATAGAATTGTTGTATTTAGTAATCCCAAAATAAGGCTTGCATCTTGCTTTCCCTAGATTCCAGCAATGAGCATGGAAAAGCCAAGAATTTTATTTATCCAAACACTATCTATATTTTTTTAACCAAAAATTTATATTTCATCTGTCAATGTACAAAACATGATCTAGAAATTTATGAGAAGGAAAACCCAAGAATTTTACAAAACATGAAGTGCAACATAGTTATTCATGTCTCCATAAATTTTGGCCTTTACTTACCTGCTTAAGTTGAAAACAACAAGTAAAGCATGGCAAATTATAGCAATATAGCCAGAATCCTATTCACCTTTTAGAATAGGAAATTTTCAACTTTTGCTGGTGGCTTTTGCCAAAATAATATATGCAATAAATACTCATTAATAAAAATGCTATATTGAAGACTTATCAAGACCCTATGCTTGATGAACAGTGGAAAAATGGAATGAAACTTGAGACTAGTAATAAGAAAGGAATATTGTGGCAAGGCAGAAGTTTTATAAAGCAAGGTAGCTAGTTGTGCATGAGAAAGAACTAATATAGGTTTCACAAGGCCGGCTTTAAGGTTTTTCACAAGCAAAATGGCATTCAATACCAAGATGCTTCGTTTGCTCGTGAAACACAAGATTACCTACAATATGAAGTGCACTTATGTTGTCACAAAATAAGGGTACTAGCTTTGCCTGCAAGGGACCACGATCCTTCAAAAGATATAGGAGCTGCATGCTCTCACAAGTGGCAAAGGACATAGTATGATATTCTGCCTCAGAAGAACTCTCAGAAACAACAAATTGTTTCTTGAATTGTCGACAGACGAGAGACGAATCTAAGGTCATACAGTACCATATGATAGAGCACCAAGTGTGTGGCAGCCCAATCTGAATCAGAAAAACAAAATGATGTAAAGAGCTTTGAGAAGAGAAAAATAAACCGACAGCGAGAGTGCCCCTTATGTAATGCAAGACGCTGTAACAAGCTAGAAACTGGCTGAGACATTGAACCGCATGACTAATATTAAGCCCAATATTGGCAATATATAAAAACTCCCCAATGAAACATCTGTAACCTGTAATATCTGACAAAAAAAAGTAGAGTCAGCAACAGCAGGAACATAAGCAGCATCCACAAGGGTAGCAACAAGTTTATTGTCAAGAAATTCAACATCTTCAAGTAGTTGAAGAGTATACTTCCTCTAACAAAATTGATCCCATGTGAAGAATGACTCTTCTAAACAAAGGAAATTTTTTTGTTTACCGATATCCTTGATACCACAAGAGTGATGCAAGAAGGACTTTAGAGATTGAATGGAAGCCGGCAAGGAGAAGATCATGAATTTAACTGATGAGGGACATGCACTTTTATCCAACTTTACATGATTTGCAAGTGGAATACTAACTAGTTGGCATTGTTCATATTAAATCTTTCTAGCACTCGTTCAATATACTTCTCTTGTGATAGCCATAACATTCGATTGTTTCTGTCTCGAACAATGTGCATTCCTAAAATCAGTCGAGCCGGTCCTAAGCTTTTCATATCGAATGACTTAGACAACTATTTCTTTAACTGATTGATCTTCATTTCGTCTTGTCCCACGATCAACATGTCTTCTACATATAGAAAAATAGCAATGAAATTCTCGTCTGGAAATCTTTGGATATACACACACTTGTCTACAGCAGTCTTTTTATACCCTTGTCTCACCATGCAAGTGTCAAACTTCTTATACCACTGTATTGGTACCTACTTTAATCTGTACAAGCTTTTCTTAAGCTTACAAATGAGGTTATCACCTGAAATCTCAAATCCTTCTGGCTGCTCCATGTAGATTTCTTCTTTTAGATCTCTATAAAGAAAAGTTGTCTTCATATCCATCTGTTCAAGCTCTAGGTTCATACTTATAACCAAGCCAAGTATAACTCTAATAGATGTCATTTTGACAACTGGTGATAAAATTTCATCAAATTCAATTCCTTTCTTCTGCTGAAATCCTTTGATTACTAATCAAGCTTTGTATTTTATCATCTTCCCATTGCCATCTTTCTTCAGCTTGAACACCCATTTATTTCGCAATGCGTTCTTCACTTTTGGAAGTTTGATGATCTCATAAGTTTGATTTTTATGTAGGGATTCCATCTCTTCATGCATTACAAGTAGCCATTTTTCTTTATCCTTATGAGATATTGCTTCTTACAAACTCTCTGGTTCTCCATCTTCAGTGAGCAAAAGATATTCAAAATCTGAATATCTCATAGAAGAAATCCATCCTGGTTAATATTTTCGAACATTTCGAGCGGTTTGAGAAGATTCACCATCATCTTGGCCTTGTGATGGTTCCGAAACTTCTAGAGATATGGGTTGAATCTCCCCCTGCTCAACACCTTCTTCTTCCTCCTCTTCATCTGCTTTTGGCATGTCTTGTAGCATTGTATCATTATTGATCACAGATGGTACTGGTCCTTCATTTGAGAATTGAGTGCCAACACTTGACTCCTGAGATATTGTGGGCTTTCCAATATCTTCTCTTATCTGGTTTTCATGAAATATGACATCCTTGCTTTTTATCACCTTTCTCTCCTTTGGATCCCACAATCTGTATCCAAACTCTTCATCTCCATAACCAATGAAAATACATGGAGTAGTCCTCGTATTAAGCTTCTATCTGAGCTCACTGGATATATGTGCATATGTCAAACATTCAAATACTCTCAAGTATGAGTATGTTGGATCCTTTCCAGACCACAATTTCTCCAAAACTTCAAAATTTAGTGGTACTGATAGTGATATGTTGATCAAGTAACATGTAGCCCTTACTGTTTCTCCCCACAATGGCTTTGGCAGCTTTTCCTTGACCATCATGCTTCTTACTCTGTCCATAATGGTACGATTCATTCGCTCAGCGACACCATTATGTTGCGGAGTGCAAGAAACTGTTTTCTCATGTCTAATGCCATAACTCCTGCAGTAGGCTTTGAACATCCTGGAAGTGAACTCGCCCCCCATTATCTGTTCGAAGACACTTCAATTGCTTTCCTATTTCACGCTCCACCATAGTATGAAATTGCTTGAAGTAGTCCAGAACCTAGTCCTTTGATCTGAGGAAATACACCCATACTTTTTGAGAAGCACCATCAATAAAAGATAGGAAATATCTATTACCTCCTAATGAATCAACTTCCATGGGACCGCAAATATCAGAGTATACCAGATCAAGCAGCTCTAATTTTCTTGTTGAGAAAATATTAAAGGAGATTCGATGTTGCTTACCAAACAAACAATGACTACAAGGATTATTGGTAGCATCCTTGTCAATGTTGATAAGTTTTTTTCTCATTTAAAGAAGATAACCCTTTCTTACTGATATGGCCTAGTTTCACATGCCACAAATTCTGAGAATTCTCCTTCTCTACAATAATGAGGCTTCCTGTACATATCTTTACATGAGTCTTGTACAACATATCGCAAATGTGTCCTCGAGCGACTGTCAAAGCGCCATTTGACAACTTCCACTTGCCTTTGCTCAAATGGTTATCATAACCCTGTTTGTCAAGAGCTATACCTGAAAGAAGATTAAGTGGAAGATTAGGTACATGCTAAACATCCTTCAGTGCAATGGTGCTCCCAATGTTTGTCTTGATTTGGACGTCACCAATTCCTACAATTCCTGAGAAAGTGGAGTTTCCCATCTTCACAGTTCTAAAGTTTCCAACTTGGTATGATGTGAAGTAGTCCTTGTGGGGAGTCACGTGGTAGGATGCTACAGTATCTACCACCCATTTCGAATCTTCTCTTGAGAAATGAAGGCATACATCGTCAAGAGTAAAACAAAATGCTACGTCTCCAGGAATAATGACTAGCATTTCTCCACCCTTGTTTTTCAACTCAGAACTGCTTTTGCCTCTACTTCTGCCTCTGCCTCTACCTCCTCATTGTTGCTTCCCATGTTGTCTTTCTCGGTTCTCCGATACAAGAACATGGGTCTGATCCGTGCCTATGTCCATTCTTCTGGCCTTCTCATTGAACAGGGCATCTTGTATTATAGACATGGTAACTTTGTCATTTGGGACTGAGTTGCTAAGAGACACCACAAGTGTTTACTAACTATCGGGTAGAGAACTAAGTAGAAGGAGTGCTTGAATTTCATCTGCAAGTGGCATCTCAATAGAAAACAATTGATTTATCAGGTTTTGAAACTTATTGCTGTGCTCGGCAATTGAAGTTCCATCCTTGAGCTTCAAGTTTACTAATCACCTCATCAATATGGCCTTATTCTGAGCAGTTTTGGCTTGATATATATCTTCAAACTTCTTCCAAAGAGCACATGCCTCAGTCTCCTGTGTAATGTGGTGGAAGACACTATTGTCAATCCATTGACAGATTTGACCAATAGATTTCTAGTTCATCTTCTTGCAATCCGTCTCCTTATATTCATCAGGCTTGACACCCTTCAATTCAATGGGATCATAAAGGTCTTTACAGTTGAAGATATCTTCCATCCGAGCTTTTCACAAAGTGCAATTGTTGGTCGTAAGTTTAATCATTGCTCTAGATGATTTCTATATTTTAACTTAAAAACGGAGTTGAATTATGAAAATTAAGCCTCACCGTTGAGTTTTGGGACAGTCAAAAATGGTGAATTTGACTCTTCAATTATCCAATTCCGACTTTGGGGTAATTTCATAATTTTAGAAAACTTTAGGAATAAATTTTAATTTAAGAACCTTTAAGGATAAAGTATAATTTTAGAAAAATATACCAACAGTTTTTTAATACCCGTCACATGGCACTGACTTAGTGATGACGTGGTAGCTGACTTTTACCTCTGTACTGTTTAGTCAGATTTAAATTTTATTTTGTAAACCCACTTGCTTCCTAGAGCTCTCTTTCCTGGAGGTAAAGTAGTCAACTCCCAAGTTCGGTTTTCTTCTAATGGATCTATCTCTTTTCCCATTGCATCACGCCATTTAGGATCTCCAATTGGTTCCAAAAATTTGACGGGTTCAACTTTGGTTGTCACTAGTGCAACAAACTATTTGTGCCCCATAGAGAACTTAGAATAAGATAAGTAGTGAGCCAGGGGAAAAGAACACTTACCTGAGGCAACCGAATTGGAGTAAGGAGCAATTTCAGAAGCGGGTGTCACACTGAAGATTGTGTGACAAACATAATCGTTCAGTTTCTTGGGCAATTTCTTTTCTCTAGTACGTCGATGCAAATGGGTTTCCACAATGCCTTTAGTAGCAATTTCTTCACCATCAGCCAAACCTAGAATTTCAAGTTCAATGCTCCCATGTGTAGCCAAAGGTTCACTTTCGTTTTCAGTTCCTAAAGCTTTACTTTCATTTTCAGTTCCACCGACATTTCTCCCCATCATTTTGGTAATACGTCTCGATTGAGGGACTCAGGCAGAAGATGCTTCAGAACGGAGAAGATGTGACATATTCAGCTCAGGTGTTGTTAGTGGTGCGAACACTGCTGCTCCACTCAGCCTTACGTTTGACGAACTGAAAGACTTAGTAGGAATATCAACTGCATCATAAGAGGATGAAGACAAGTCAGAACAACCAAAAATAGTTGTGGTTGGTTAGTAGGAAGTGCATGGGGAAAGCAATTTTTATGAAATATAACATCCCGTGAAGTAAAAAAAATTACGAGTCAAAAGATCATATGACCTCCAACCTTTCTTGCCATAAGGATACCCAACAAATATGCATCTACGACTTCGAGCCATAAACTTATCCTTAGGAAGACTATGATCATGTACATAACATAATCAACCAAGGGTATGAATATGGGTATAACTAGGTGGTTTGCTAAAAAGAAGTTTATAATTTGTCTTTCTCTCTAACACATCAATAGGAGTACGATTAATTAAGTACCCTATTGTAAGAACACATTCTCTCAAAAATTCAATAGGTAAATTCGCTTGAAATCTCAAACCTCTTGCAATATTCAGAATATGGCGATGTTTCCTTTTTATCCTACTATTTTGTTGTGGTTTCCCAGCAATGGTTGTTTGATGTAGTAAATGTATAACTATTGCAAAAGGTTTACTTTAGAGTAATTGATAAAATTAGCCACAAAAATATTTACTTTGTCGTAACTTAATGCTATTTGTTATGAATTTGTTGATGCGCAGTCGTCGTCGGTACAACAAAATCGTAATACTAATGTAGAGCACTTAATAAAGAAATTATAATGTAGAGAATAGGAGAAAATATAGAGAGAAAATAGAGAGAAAGAACAAGAGATCTTTATTGATTCTCTGAGAGTAAATTGATCAATGAATGAGTGTATACAATACCTCAGTATAGAGCCCTATTTATAGGGTTCAGGGGTACATCCAAATCAGAATAGGTATAGGGTTATCAGAAGACAAATCCTATCACTAATCAAAGATATGATAGAACTCTACCATCTATCTTCTGGATAGTTGGAGTATCTTTATAACTCTGATAATGGACATCCATAATAATATTAATTTCATAACACTCTCCCTTGGATGTCCATTGCATAAGAGTATGCCTCGTTAAAACCTTACTAGATAAAAAACCCAGTGGGAAAAACTCTAGTGAAGGAAAAAGAGTACACTACTTTTTATGCCATATTTACTCCCCCTGATGAGATAATCCTTTAAGGTTTCTTAACCGATGCTTTCCAATCAAATGTTGCTATCGGTAAAATCTTAGTGAATAGATTTGTCAAATAATCAAATGATCAAATTCATTACACATCAGTATCACATCTCTTCTGGAGTTTGTGATAAAAAATATACTTTATCATATCTCCTTAGATATATTCCAAACTTTATTATCATCCAACAATATAGTTGGAATTCCTTCTTAGATGATATAGATTTATCTCGAATACATTAATCATGATCAAATATATTCTCAACCAACATCATGAATTTCTATAAGTTGAAGATGTGGTTGTTATAATCAACACATGCCTATAAATGCATGGTGTATGTGAATCATATAGGTAACTTATACCTTACATATCCATCTCAACAGGAGTTGGATTTTCTCAATATTCGAGATAAGTTATCTCAAGGAGATTCAAAAGCAAGCTTAATATCGTCTCAAAATTTATTGGGTAGAGAAGAACTAGAATAGATATCTGCTTGCATACAAACAAGTGTATTTATGCTCTAAATTGCAGAATTATGGTACTTCAAGACCAAAGAGTTCTTCAATATCCTTTAATAAATATAAAGGATCTCACATATAATAACTCAATAACAATTGATGTGCTATGTCCATGTGAAACATCTTCAGGATGTTCAATCAAAATAAAATATTGACTTTTTAAAACGTTGATCACAATACTTGCTCCTCTAATTTCTTCAGGAAAAATATCTTGATCATCAAATCCTTTTCTCTTTTGAGAATTTTATTTTTAAAATCAAGAGATCAATCACGCTTCAAGCGTGTATCAAAAATCATATATCTATAGAATTTATATATTTGTCCTCCTGGGACATTTATCCAAATAGAAATATCTATAAGTATAATGTTATATTGATTAACTCTACAAGAGTCAGACAAATAATCAATATGCAATTTTATGCAAATAAATAATATTTTGAACTTCCAGTTCACTAATGCTTGTGCATGATCAAGATAATAAAATTCATAAATAATATCCTCTTTTAATTGATGATTTTCTCCCCTTAATGTGGGGAACACTATGCCAATCAATAGATTGTAGAATGAGGATATATTCTGATAAAGAAATACATATAGCAAATATAACTACGTATAGAATTTCTTCATATATTGACATACTCAATCATTCTTTCAATAAAAATTCACTAAGATAATCTCATTATGTTCTACAGGAACAATTAAATGCTTCAAGCATATTGAGTCCATCAGGGACTTCAAATATAAATACTATTATCAAATGATAATAAATATAAACACATATTAAGTGTTATCATTCACCATTATATCCACCACTAGAAATATATTTCTTCGTTATCAGTGCCAAGTTTTACGAAGAATCATACGCCATAACTCATGGCAATATTCACTTTTGTGGTTCGCATTTTATAAGCAAATATTAATTGCTATCTCTTTGAGATTACACTTCAAGTGTATAATTCCTGCTGGGAATACATGTACACTTCAAGTGTACTTATGAATAGTTTAAACTTTTCATACTTCTCATGCGAACTTTATCATTTCGAATCTGCAGACCTCGATTTGAAAATCCTCAACATATTATGCGCATTAATATCTTTAAAGTCATATACTTGTGCGATTTCAATAGTTCCCAATCATGTTGAGATCTCATCATTTATCAAAGTTTTCAGGTACCTGAATTTCTTCTGGAAATAATTTATCAATAATGTTTTGGGAGAAAAATTCTGCTGGAATTTAAATCTCCTCAATTTAACATATATGACCATCTTAAGCCTTTGCTCCAATGAGGAGTTTGTATCTTTGGAACCGACTTATCTACCACATTTCATTGTGTCTCAAATTTATTTGTAGTGGTAGATTATCCTTCAGGGATATCAAATATGAGCATTATTTGCTGGATGCTGGTCAATTAATATACCTGACTATATAAATTATTCTTTGAACTTCTGGTTCAAGGTATCTTCTATGAGGATCAAAATAGAAGATCAAGATGAGACACATACTAATATCTTTATCCAACCTTATAATTTCTCCTCTTTATGTTAGGGCAACATATTCAAAATTAACAAAATACGGATCTCTCCATTGAGATTTGCTCCCAACATATTTAATAATCTCTTTGAGAACCCATCTCATTACCTTTGTGGTGGAGCAACATACATAGTGCATCTCTAAATTTAGGATGGGAAATATTTGGTTTCTGACCACAAACCAACTAATATGAGGAGAATTACAATGTGTTGGCAAAATACAAAATAAGTGCTAATATATCATAGTCATGAACATTCTACAGGATGTTCAATATTTATCTCAATATAACCAGTATTATTAGGACAAATTATGTCTTTGGGAGAATCTTAAAATATGAGCTCATTATCAATGAATTGTGCAAACTACAGGTTGCAAAGATAATAATATTCATAAGACTATTTGTTGATGCATCAACTAATAATTTCTACATATTCATCCCAAAATAACACATTCAACCCCAAGTAATACTGATAACTTTTAAATAAAATAAGTAGCACATATAAATTCATTATATTAGGAAACTTCTGGTTCCATAATAAATTCATAATCATTCTTCGTATTTTAATGATCCGGGATATTCCAACCGGTCATGCCAACTAATAAATTATTTATCAGTAAACTTCAAGTTTACTCAATATTGCATCTCAAATTCATAATTTTATGCAATATAACTCAAGAGAGATAAATAGTGGTATCTATAATTGACATATATTTCTTGTCATAATGGTAATGCATATGTCTCAAAATTTCATTCATCCAATGTCTCGATATACTGATAATATAATCAATGTTCAAAAAATTTTACGAGACTATATGGAGAATAATGCATTACAGAATTGACCATTGGGTGAAGATTCGGTAGCTCTTCTAGAGCGTTTAAGTAATTAACTCTTCTAGAGTTATTTGATCAATTAATTCTTCAGGAACCTTGTACTACCATTTATACTTTGGACATATATTTTAAATTTTGTCCAAATAAACAACAAATATTGTTTAGACAAATTGTATCTTCACCATTCTTGATCCAAAATAAACTAAAATAACATAGGAAAGTAGCAATTCGATAATTTAAAATTTTGATTGACATTCAAAATACTAAAAATTCTTTTTGGATATTCAAAAGAATTGGCTACGTTCACATATGCCATATCAATATTATCGACACAAGCATCATTACTATCAGTAGCATGATTTAGGGAAGTAAAGCAATATCAATAATTAATAGAGATTCATAACATGCTTGACGTACTACAGGTACGTGACAAATTTCATATTGCATCAATAACATGTTAGAATTATTACTTTCCCTTTTTCCTTCTCATTATTTTCTCACTTCTGGTGAGTATCTATTCACTGGAGATTTAATGAGTCATTCTTATAGTATAAGAACAAATTGTATTTCTACTAGCTGCGACCAAAATCTCGTATATAAATATATTATAATTTCTAATGTCATTCACTTCAGGGAATGATATAAAAATATTTGGTCGAGCGTCAAAATATTTTATCAAGGACTCATTTAGTCTCACAAGATATAAATTCAAAATACTTTTGAAAATTTTTTTCTAGATATTGCTACTACAGGAGCATGTTAGAAATATGAGAAAGGAAAAATCTTTTATCCATCACATTACTGGTGATATTTCTCCTTATAACTTTAATTGAGGAGAAATTCTAAAAGCAATAAAATTTTTGCATTCTGATAGATATAAAATATTACAGGCACACTTATAACAAATTATAACTAGCATTTATATAACAATCATCTTCTGGTGATTGTATATCTCATTCACAATTTGCTAGTAATTAAGTGGCTTTGATGCTTTGTATTTCTTAAATGGTGTCTTCAGGACCCACAATATACAGATGCATATATTCTAATTGTCATGATTATATGGATTATTCTTACCATATCCGCGTCTATGTCGACGGCTTCGACCATGATTACGACCTCTTCCAGGGTCATAACTATTTGTTCTAATACATTTACTCACAGATTTAAAGTAAACTGTGCTTTTGGTAGAATGACCATCTTCTGGTAGTCAAATATTTCTTTTAGATCTTTCCATAAAATAAGTGGATCTTTTACGATAAGATATTCCGCCTTTTAATCCTCATAGAAATTATGGCGGAGAAAAATCATGGCTTTTATATGATTTTGAGATGGTGTCTGCCAGACCCATTATATCTCAATAAATTTGAGCATCTAATGTCTATGACATATAATTCTTTCTATAAATATCAAGAGTAAAAAAATGAGTTTTGAAAAGTTTGCCATGAGAATTCAAAGATGAAAAATACCTATTTTTCTCTTGATTAAACTCTCAACTTCGGTGGCAGAGACTCGTGCTGATAACTTGTTATGAATTTGTTGATGCGCAGTCGTCGTCGGTACAACAAAATCGTAATACTAATGTAGAGCACTTAATAAAGAAATTATAATGTACAGAATAGGAGAAAATATAGAGAGAAAATAGAGAGAAAGAACAAGAGATCTTTATTGATTCTCTGAGAGTAAATTGATCAATGAATGAGTGTATACAATACCTCAGTATAGAGCCCTATTTATAGGGTTCAGGGGTACATCCAAATCAGAATAGGTATAGGGTTATCAGAAGACAAATCCTATCACTAATCAAAGATATGATAGAACTCTACCATCTATCTTCTGGATAGTTGGAGTATCTTTATAACTCTGATAATGGACATCCATAATAATATTAATTTCATAACACTATTCCTTTTTTCTCCAATTTTTTAGTCCTGAATATACTCTTTTTTTTTTTGTATTTAACGATCCAATCGCCCCTTTCATGGTAGAATCCTCCATATTATAATTTTTTATGTTAAAATATCGTTCAACTCTATATTATGTCTTCACTCAAAATTGAAAGATATCCATTATTGTATTATGTTTTCATAAAGTAAAAAATATCTATAATCGTACGATGGTATTTTAGTATATGAAGGCACAATATGGAGGTTATAATAACTTTCTAAATTTTGAAAGGATAATTTTTTATTTTTTCATTAATTATAAGAAAATTTCATGATTAAATAACTGTTAATTAATTCAGATAAGAAATAAAAAGTTATATTATTTGTTATTTAAAAAGTAAATTTATAATTTTCAAAATAGCTTCGATGATAAATTTATATAAATTTTTAAATAAGAAGACTGATTACATAGTTTGAATAAACTTCAAGAATAAAATTATAATTATCCATATATAACTAATTAACTAAATAGTGAAGTATTTCAAGTTTTGATCGGATTTCACTCTATATCTGAGAAAATATATTATTAAATTAATGTAATTTTTAGTAATCTAAAATTTTCTTTGACTAATTTAGTATGAAAATGTTTACCTTGCAGCAGGATAATCTTTAATTTTGGCACTTAATATGAAGAATGAAAGATTTCTATAAAATTGAAATATTTAGACTGTATCAAAATCCATAATGTACATTTACCTATAATCTTTAATAGTTATGGCTTGTATGTTCATATGGATATCCTTATTTAGTCTGTCCTCAACTTGTGACACTTCGACAATCATACTATCACATCTGTATGGTTAAATAAATCAACTAATTTGTAGTTAGGACTGTCAATCGGGATGGGTGAGCCGCGCTTTGTTAAGCCCGAGCTCAGCTCGATTGACAGCGGGCTGAGAAAATGTGAGCCCGGGCTTGGCCCTTTGGGGCAGAGCTCAGGCTCGGGCCGGCCCGAGCCTGATTTTTTAAAAAAAATTATATAAAAATAATATTTTTTAATAGTATAATAATATTTTTTAATAATATAATAATATTATTATTATTAAAAATATATAAAATATATATATAAATATATTATTTATATATATATTTACGGGCCGGGCTGAAAACGGGCTGAGCCTACCTCAACCCGAACTCAGCCCGAAATGTTATTTGGGCTGAAAAAATCAGCCCAAGCCCGTAATTTAACCGGCCGAACGAGCCGGGCTCGGGCCGGCTCGGCCCAATTGACAGTCCTGTTCGTAGTTAGAAGAAAATTTTATTAAAGAAATATCTTGAAACAACCATTGACATTAACTTAAATAAACAACTTTCTTAAATTGTTCAAATTCTTTCCTCTAAATATTTAGACTTGGATTGGTTTGCTTCGAAGATTTTAGTGAAGCAAAGAAAATTGAGAAAAAAATAATTTTTTTAGAAAAATAAAAATATGCGTGTTGTTAGGTTCACTAAGGAAAATGCTATAGAAATGGAAAATGATTTTCAAGAAAGCAATTCCCTTATTTGATTTGTGAGATTTTATGAAGGAAATACAAAAGTAAATAAAACATTAAGATTTTTCAAATAAAAAATTTTCATGAAAAAAACAAAAATCATATTTAGAAAAGTTTCAAGAAATAATAATTTACACAGTTAATAATTTAGTAACTTCCAACTATCAGTCAATTTGCACAAGTTTAAAATAAAGCTTTATTCGATCATGAATGAACCGAGCATCTAATTTTCTAACCGAGCGGATAATTTTTTAACTCAATTCGTATAACACTCAAACGCTATTTAAATTCGTTCAATTAACGTTTCGAACTTAAATTTTTGTTTAAATTCGTTGACTTATTTATTCGTAAAGTACCAAATTCATTAGTGTTAGATTGATTTAATTTTTGTGAGGTGTTCAAATAACTCGAATTGTATTTAAATTTAAGTTGTTCGAATAAAATAATAAAAATAAAAATAAATGGTAAATAATAAAATACAGATATAAAATTTTAATAATAAAATTATAAAATTTGAAGCAAAATTTAAATAATATTATAAAATATATGAATAATAAATTTATATATATGTTCGTGAATGTTAAAATTTATTTGTGAACAATTTTGAATTCGTTCGATTAATAAATAAACTATTTTTTGTATTTAAACTCGATTCAGATACCAAATAAACGAATAATAATAGAATATGAACGAACTTTATTCTCGAACTTTCGATTCGTAAACCAACTATAGTTAGCATTGATTTTCAACTTGTGCTTTACTTTGATCAGCTTTTTCTTAGTATTTTCTTTTTTCTCACTCTTTTATGTAGAAAAGTATTTTTAACACTCTCTATTAAAATTTTTCTCAGTGATTGGCTTCATTTTATTTTCTTTAGCGTTTTCTTATACTACCAATCAAATGAAATGTTTTCTAAAAAAAGCATTTTCTTTTTCACAATAAAATATCTGAACTAAAGAGACCCCTAAGGACCCTGCAAATATTCAAATTAAAGAGTTTATTTCAGAAAAGAAAAATAGTCAGTTTAGTTCCCCCAAAGTTAAGGCCTTGTTACCGTTTGGTCCTATAAATGTTTTTTTAAACCTTTAGGAGGGGTATTCATCAGTTTGAAGAAAATTTGATTTCACAATTTGTAGAAAAATTAATTTTTTATAACCAAACATAATAAATACCTTCAAACCAAATTTTTTTCTAAATTGAACTGGAGAAAATTGAAATATATGAAATTAAAAATTTTAAATATCAACATATCATTAATTATACTCCAAGTTAGCTTGAGATATTAATTTTCAAATAGTATTAGTGAAAATATATAAAATTAAGTATTTAAAATTTTAGAATAATATTAATTAAAATCTAATTTAATTTGAGTTACTATTAGTCTTCAAATAGTGTTTGTGAAAATATATGAAATTAAGTATTTTAAAATTTAAAATAACATTAATTAACATCTAACTTAACTAAGGTTATTAGGACTGTTCATCGGTTTAGATTGGATAAAAATTAGTTTGGTAATTTGGATAAAATTTAATCTTTTAAATTTTTTTAGAAACTAGACCAAAACAAATACACACTAAAATCGAATTTCTCCAAACCAAATTTAATTCAGTTTGGAGAAAACTAAATTCTTGAAAAAAAAAATTTGTCCACTATTTTGAAGTGGAAAAAAAGTTTTTTTAATTTTGACTAGAAATCAACTAAGAATAATATTTTTTAAAAAAAATAAAATTAAAGTTTGGTTTGGCTTGAGTTAGGAGATTACCAACCTGAAATATTATTTAGAGAAAATAACCCGAACTAAAAATCGAATTAAAATTTAGTTTTTTTCAATTATTTGGGTTTCTCCAAATAGTAAACACCCCTAAAAGTTATTAAACTTAATTACTCTTAATTATTAATTTTTAAAAAATTAGTTTTTTTTTTGTTTGGGTTCATCCAAACCTAACAGAATTTTAATTTTGAGATGAAAAACTAAATTTTCTCTAAACTAAAATTTCAAAAAATCAAACGTAAGATCAAATTAAATTTTGGTTTAGTTTAATTTTTAAATTTTCTTTAAATAATGCAGGCCCTACTTTATGGTACATACAAAGTGGTTCCATCACCACTATCCATGGTGGTCTTCAACCTTTGTAGTTGTTAGCCCTAAGGGCAAATCATGTAATTTTGATTAATGACAAATATTGATGAGAACTAATATGTTTATACTGTGTGATAGGATTTGTGAAGAAAGAAGTTTGAAGTCTCAATGCCTTCAAGCCAAAGAGCAAGAACAACCTCAATAAGCTATGAGTCTTTTGAGGTTTATTCATAAAAGAACTCAAGGCATTGAAGACTTGAAGTGTAGAGTAGGTATGATGATAGGTAATATCTATGTAAACTCTACACTTGTATGTCTTGGAGTCTATTGAATGCATAAGAGAGCATAAAATTGGTTTCTTAATTTTAAAAAGGCTTTGAATGAATTTTTAGTAAATGTGGTTTTGTGTCCTAAAAGTTTTTAAGTAAACTTTATATGATCAAAGGAATTTGATTTTGGTTTTCAAACTGATATTTGTCTAAATAAGTTTTCTATATAGACCAAATGTATTTCAAATCCTTGGAAGATAAATTTCAAATGATTTTACAAAGTTTGAACATAATTCCAAGAAATTCGGTCGTCCGACTTTGGTAGCAAAAGTTTGCTACTGTTCTTCCAGAGAAATTCGGAAGAAGATTCGGACGCATGAAGAAAAATTCGGTCTGAAGACCAAAATTCGGTCGTCCGAATTTTGGTCTTCAGCATGGTCACTCTTCTTCCAGAGAAATTCGGACGAAGCAGGAAGAATTCGGTCGTCCGAAAAATTCGGACGCAGAATTCGGTCGTCCGAATTTCCTGAAAATAGCCGTTAACTAGCCGTTTTATAGCTGTTTCAACTTATTTTCAAATTCTATAAAAGTTATAAACGTGCAATCTTTTGCAAGTTCTGAATCCTTGAATATTCTAAGCTTTCTAAAGTCTATTACAAACATTTCTCAAGCTTTGTTATGTCTTGTGCATTCAATTGATCAATCCAAAGACATCAAAGTGTGAAGGTGCAACTTTGTGTAAATTCTACCAACAAGTGGTAACATCTACACACTCATCTTTACTTATTAAATTTTGTTGATCTACTAGCTCTAGCAAGGTTATCTTGATAACATAAAACCCTTTAGATAAGGGTGATCCTTGAAGTTGTGATTCAAGGTTGTTTGAGATATAAAACCATAGTGTGGTGAGCCTTCTTTGTAAAAATTACTAGAAGAGGTTGAAAGTGTAAAATCATAGTGTGGTGAGCCTCTCTTGTAATCTGTGAACTTGAGCACATAGTAGAGTATTTGAAATCCTTAAGTGTAAGCTTAAGGTAGTGGAGGTAGATCTTGAGGATCGAACCACTATAAATTGCTTGCGTTCATTGTTCTACATTTCTTTTCTTATATTGCTTTGTCATAAGTTGTTTCTCTTTTGTCCATATCATCTGCTATTGATCTATACATCTAAAAGGTTTGAATTTGCAAAAATTAGCCAAATACCTAATTCACCCCCCCCCCTTAGGTATTTCAGTTGGTATCAGACCTCCATTGTTTGATGGAACAAATTATACTTTTTGGAGGTCTAGAGTTAAAATATATATTTGTTCTATCAATTTTGATTTATGGAACATAATTGAGAAAGGTCCCTATGTCCCAATGAAAATGAGAGCAGATGGAGTAACCTCAGAACCCAAATCCACTGATGAATTTGACGAGCTTGATTCAAGGAAAATGACATTAAATTATCAGGCCATGAATATATTGAGTTGTGCTTTAGATGTTATTGAATATAATAGAGTTAGTGGGAGTAATTCTGCTCATGATATGTGGAGATTACTCCAAATTACACATGAAGGTACTAATCAAGTTAAAGAATCTAAACTTGCTATGCTTGTTAGAGATTATGAACTGTTTACTATGAAACAAGGTGAAAATATTAGTGATATGTTTACAAGGTTTACTAACATTTTCAATGGCTTGAAAGCTTATGGTAAAAGCTATACTATGGGAGAGCAAAACAGGAAGATTTTGGATGCTCTACCAAAATCTTGGCAGCCTAAGATGCTTGCTATTGAGGAGTCCAAAGATCTAAAAACTCTTCCTCTTGAAGAACTTATTGGATCACTACTTACACATGAAATGAAGATGAAACGGTTGAATGATAAGGAAGATGAGGAAAAGGGAAGAAAAGGAGTAGTTCTTAATGCCTCAAATAACTTGAGTGAACAAGAACAATCTTCAAGTGAAGAAGAAGGAGGAAACAGTGGAGAAGAAGAGATTGCAATGGCAGTGAAGAAGTTCAAGAGATTCTACAAAAAGGAATTTCTCAAGAAAGGAAGAAAGCCAGTCAAGAAGAGTGGACAATCCTCATCATATAAACCTCAAAGTTTTGAGTGCAAGAGTACAGAATATCTTATTGCTGACTGTCCCAAAGTGTTAGAGAGGGAAAGAGAAAGCAAAAACAGAAAAAATCTGCCAAGAAAGGAAAAAGACTAGTTGGAACATGGGATCAACAAGAAAGTGAGGATGAAAGTGAAGGGAAGGCCAACATATGCTTTATGGCCATTGATGATGAGGTACAATCTTCACTCTCTATTTCAAATTTATATGATGATGATATTGATTCTAGTGATTTAATTGTAGAATTGTATGAAGAGCTGAAAAATGCTTCAAAAAGAAATAAAGAAATGAAATCCAAAATTAATGATCTTTCAAATGAAAATTCAAAATTATGTATTGAAAATGATAGACATCTTGAGACCATTAATTCTCTTACCAGTGAAAAAGAAGTTTTGAATACTACCATACAACATGTATCTTTTGAAAACAAAAAGCTTTGTTCCAAAATTATTTCTCTTGAATCAATGCTAAAAGATCATGAGCTTTTAAAAAGGAAAGTAAATGATCTTACTTTATGCATTGAGAGATTTACAAATGGAAGAGAAAATTTAAATAAATTACTTGGTTGTCAAAGATCCTCATTTGTAAAGTATGGTCTCGGTTTTACACATGATTGTTTTCATCCAAAACCAAAAGGGTTATTTGTTAAAGAATCTTCTCATTATAGGTCTAATACTTGTTGTACATATTGTGGTAAGCATGGACACAAAGTTTCTAAGTGCTTTATAGAAAGAAAGATCGAAAATGGAGTGAAGACCATTTGGAAAGTTAAAGGAACTATCACTAACCCTCTTGGACCCAAGAAGATATGGGTACCAAAAATCACTCTTTCCAATTTGGTATAGGTACAATTTGCCTCAAGATCAAGTGCCACTAAATGGTTTCTTGATAGTGGCTGCTCAAGGCACATGACTGGAAATGCATCACTTGTTAGTGAGCTTCAAGCTACAAGTGAAGGTTTTGTCACTTTTGGAGATAAGAAGAAAGGTAAAATTCTTGGAATAGGTAACATTGGTAAAGGTTCCTTCCCTCTTATCAAGCAAGTTCTACTTATTGATGGTTTAAAGTACAATTTACTTAGCATTAGTCAATTTTGTGACAATGGTTGCAAAGTAGAGTTTAAATGTGATACTTGTACTATTCTTGATAGTGCAAGTTATAAAACTATTTTTGTAACTAAAAGAGTAAGTAATGTATATGTGCTATATCTTGATGAGCTTATCACTAATGATATTAAATGTCTTGCCATTCATGACAATGATGGATTTTTATGGCATAGAAGATTAGGACATGTGAGCATGGATTTATTGAACAAACTTTCTACTCAAGAACTAGTTAGAGGATTACCAAAAATGCATTTTAATAAAACCCGTATTTGTGATGCTTGTCAATATGGAAAACAATCAAAAACATCTTTCAAACTAAAGAAAATGGTTTCTACCTCAAAGCCTCTTGAACTAGTTCACATGGACTTATTTGGACCTGTGAGGACAACTAGTCTTGGTGGTAAAAGATATGCTTATGTGATTGTTGATGATTTTTCCAGTTTCTCTTGGGTAATCTTTTTATCACAAAAAGATGAAACATTTTATGAATTTTCAAAACTTTTCAAGAAGGTTCAAATTTCTCTTAATTGCAACTTAATCTCTATTAGAAGTGATAATGGAAGAGAGTTTTGCACCAAGATTTTACAAAATTCTGTGATGAGTATGGTATCACTCATAATTTTTCAGCTGCCAAAACACCTCAACAAAATGGTGTTGTTGAGAGGAAAAACAGAACATTACAAGAAATGGCTAGATCAATGCTTTGTGAAAATTCTTTACCTAAATACTTTTGGGCTGAAGCTGTAAATACAGCATGCTATGTGATGAACAGAGTTTTACTAAGACCTTTTATAAGAAAAACACCTTTTGAACTTCTATTTGATAAAACTCCATCAATTGTCTATTTTAAAGTATTTGGTTGTAAATGCTTTATTTTAAATACTAGTGACAGTCTTGGTAAGTTTGATAGGAAATCTGATGAAGGCATATTTCTAGGCTATTCATCAAATAAAAAGGCATATAGAGTCTATAACAAAAGAACATTATGTGTTGAAGAAACTATTCGTGTAACTTTTGATGAATCTAATATTTATCTTCAAAGAAGAAATGAAGATGATGCAGGTTCCTCAATAAGCTATGAGTCTTTTGAGGTTTATTCATAGAAGAACTCAAGGCATTGAAGACTTGAAGTGTAGAGTAGGTATGATGATAGGTAATATCTATGTAAACTCTACACTTGTATGTCTTGGAGTCTATTGAATGCATAAGAGAGCATAAAATTGGTTTCTTAATTTTAAAAAGGCTTTGAATGAATTTTTAGTAAATGTGATTTTGTGTCCTAAAAGTTTCTAAGTAAACTTTATATGATCAAAGGAATTTGATTTTGGTTTTCAAACTGATATTTGTCTAAATAAGTTTTCTATATTGACCAAATGTATTTCAAATCCTTGGAAGATAAATTTCAAATGATTTTACAAAGTTTGAACATAATTCCAAGAAATTCGGTCGTCCGAATTTGGTAGCAAAAGTTTGCTACTGTTCTTCTAGAGAAATTCGGAAGAAGATTCGGACGCATGAAGAAAAATTCGGTCGTTCGAATTTTGGTCTTCAGCATGGTCACTGTTCTTCCAGAGAGATTCGGGCGAAGCAGGAAGAATTCGGTCATCCGAAAAATTCAGACGCAAAATTCGGTCGTTCGAATTTCCTGAAAATAGCAATTAACTAGCCATTTTATAGCTGTTTCAACTGATTTTCAAATTCTATAAAAGTTATAAACGTGCAATCTTTTGCAAGTTCTGAATCCTTGAATATTCTAAGCTTTCTAAAGTCTATTACAAACATTTCTCAAGCTCTCTTATGTCTTGTGCATTTAATTGATCAATCCAAAGACATCAAAGTGTGAAGGTGCAACTTTGTGTAAATTCTACCAACAAGTGGTAACATCTACACACTCATCTTTACTTATTAAATTTTGTTGACCTACTAGCTCTAGCAAGGTTATCTTGATAACATAAAAGCCTTTAGATAAGGGTGATCCTTGAAGTTGTGATTCAAGGTTGTTTGAGATATAAAACCATAGTGTGGTGAGCCTCTCTTGTAATCTGTGAACTTGAGCACATAGTAGAGTATTTGAAATCCTTAAGTGTAGGCTTAAGGTAGTGGAGATAGATTTTGAGGATCGAACCACTATAAATTACTTGCGTTTATTGTTCTACATTTCTTATATTGCTTTGTCATAAGTTGTTTCTCTTTTGTCCATATCATCTGCTATTGATCTATAAATCTAAAAGGTTTGAATTTGCAAAAATTAGCCAAATACCTAATTCACCCCCCCCCCTCTTAGGTATTTCAGTAGTCTATGAACATTTTACATACTAGGCCATTTTTAAAAAAACTTTTTAATAATGGTTAAGCAAATATGCACTTCCAGAAATTATGTACTTGACATGTGTGGTTGTCTGGCAAAAGTCCGCCAAGGACAATGGTGATGGACCATTTCGGTAGCACATAAAATTATTTAGAGATTTTAAAGATTAGAAAAAATGTATAAGCCCAAATAATAACGAGACCATAAATTGGGAGAACAAACAGGTCAATTTCCCTTTCAAAAAAATAAATTTTGAGATGACATTAAACTTGTCTTTTAAATCTCCTTGAGATAGTTTATCTCTAAATCATGCAACTCCTGTTGAGATGGATATGCAAGGTATAAGTTACCTATATGATTCACATAAATCATGCATTTATAAGTATGTGTTGATTATAACAGCCACATCTTCAACTCATGTTGAAGTAATAGAAATTCATAATGTTGGTTGAGAATATATTTGATCATGATTAATGTATTCGAGATAAATCTATATCCTCTAAAGAGGAATTCCAACTATGTTGTTGGATGATAATAAAGTTTAGAATATATCTAAGGAGATATGATAAAATTTTTCTTTACTCATGAGCTCCTGAAGAGTGGTGACATTGATGTGCAACAAATTCAATCATGTGACAATCTGGCAGATTTATTCACTAAGACATTACCAGCCGCGTCATTTGATAAATTGGTGAACAACATTGGAATGCGGCGGTTAAGAAACCTTAAAGGATTATCTCATCAGAGGGAGTAAATATGGCATAAAGAGTAGTGTACTCTTTTTCCTTCACTAGAGTTTTTCCCACTGGGTTTTTTATCTAGTAAGGTTTTAACGATGCATACTCTTATGCAATGGACATCCATGGGGGAGTGTTATGAAATTAATATTATTATGGATGTCCATTATCAGAGTTATAGAGATACTCCAACTATCCAGAAGATAGATGGTAAAGTTCTATCATATCTTTGATTAGTGATAGGATTTGTCTTCTGATTACCCTATACCTATTCTGATTTGGATGTACCCCTGAACCCTATAAATAGAGCTCTAGACTGAGGTGTTGTATACACTTATTCATTGATCAAATTACTCTCAGAAAATCAATAAAGATCTCTTGTTCTTTCTCTCTATATTTTTCTCCTATTCTCTACATTATAATTTCTTTATTAAGTTCTCTACATTAGTATTATGATTTTGTTGTGCCAACGACGACTGCACATCAACAAATTCATAACACGTTATCAGCACGAGTCTCTGCCACCGAAGTTGAGAGTTTAATCAAGAGAAAAAGAGGTATTTTTCTTTCTTTGAATTCTCATGACAAACTTTTCAGAACTCGTTTTTTTACTCTTGATATTTATAGAAAGAATTATATGTTATAGACATTAGATGCTTAAATTTATTGAGATATAATGGGTCTGACAGACACCATCTCAAAATCGTATAAAAGCCATGATTTTTCTCCGTCATTATCTCAATGAGAATCTAAAGGCGGAATATCTTATCGTGAAAGATCCACTTATTTTGTGGAAGGATCTAAAAGAAATATTTGACCCCCAGAAGATGGTCATTCTATAAAAACACAGTTTACTTTAATTTGTGAGTGAATGCATTAGAACCAATGGTTATGGCCCTGGAAGAGGCCGTAGTCATGGTTGAAGCCGTCAACATAGACGCGGATATGGTAAGAATAATCCATATAATCATGGCGACTAGAATATATGCATCTGGATATTGTGGGTCCTGAAGATACTTTAAGTAATACATAGCATCAAAGCCACTTGATTACTAGCAAATTGTGAACGAAACATACAATCACCAGAAGATGATTGTTATATGAATGCTAGTTATGATTTGTTATAAGTGTGCCTATAATATTTTATGTCTATCAGTATGCAAACTTTTATTCCATTTAAAATTTCTCCTCAATTAAAGTTATAAGGAGAAATATCACTAGTAATGCGATGGATAAAAGATTTTTCCTTTCTCATATCTCTAACATGCTCCTGTAGTAGCAATATCGAGAATAAGTTTTTCAGAAGTATTTTGAATTTATATCTTCTGAGACTAAATGAGTCATGAATAAAATATTTTGACACTCGACCAAATATTTTTATATCATTCCCTGAAGTGGATGCTATTAGAAATTATAATATATTTATATACGAGACTTTGGTCGTAGCTAGTAGAAATACACTTTGCTCTTATACTATAAGAATGACTCATTAAATCCCCAGTGAATAGAAACTCACCAGAAGTGAGAAATAATGAGAAGGAAAAAAGGGAAAGTAATAATTCTAACATGTTATTGATGCAATATGAAAGTTTGTCACGTACCTGTAGTACGTCAAGCATGTTATGAATCTCTATTAATTATTGATATTGCTTTACTTTCCTAAATCATGCTACTGATAGTAGTGATGCTTATGTTGAAAATATTAATGTGGCATATGTGAACGTAGCCAATTCTTTTGAATATCTAGAAAGAGTTTTTAGCATTTTGAATGTCAATCAAATTTTAAATTATTGAATTGCTACTTTCCTATGTTATTTTAGTTTATTTTGGATCAAAAATGGAGAAGATACAATTTGTTTAAACAATATTTGTTGTTTATTTGGACAAAATTTAAAATATATGTCCAAAGTATAAATGGTAATGCCAAGGTTCTTGAAGAACTAATTGATCAAATAATTCTAGAAGAGTTAATTGCTTAAAAGCTCTAGTTTGAGATGACATTAAACTTGTCTTTTAAATCTCCTTGAGATAGTTTATCTCTAATATTGAGAAAATCCAACTCCTGTTGAGATGGATATGCAAGGTATAAGTTACCTATATGATTCACATAAATCATGCATTTATAAGTATGTGTTGATTATAACAGCCACATCTTCAATTCATGTTGAAGTAATAGAAATTTATGATGTTGGTTGAGAATATATTTGATCATGATTAATGTATTCGAGATAAATCTATATCCTCTAAGGAGGAATTCCAACTATGTTGTTGGATGATAATAAAGTTTAGAATATATCTAAGGAGATATGATAAAATTTTTCTTTACTCATGAGCTCCTGAAGAGTGGTGACATTGATGTGCAACAAATTCAATCATGTGACAATCTGGCAGATTTATTCATTAAGGCATTACCAGCTGCGTCATTTGATAAATTGGTGAACAAAATTGAAATGCGGCGGTTAAAAAACCTTGAAGGATTATCTCATCAGGGGGAGTAAATATGGCATAAAGAGTAGTGTACTCTTTTTCCTTCACTAGAGTTTTTCCCACTGGGTTTTTTATCTAGTAAGGTTTTAACGATGCATACTCTTATGCAATGGACATCCATGTGGGAGTGTTATGAAATTAATATTATTATGGATGTCCATTATCAGAGTTATAGAGATACTCCAACTATCCAGAAGATAGATGGTAGAGTTCTATCATATCTTTGATTAGTGATAGGATTTGTCTTCTGATTACCCTATACCTATTCTGATTTGGATGTACCCCTGAACCCTATAAATAGAGCTCTAGACTGAGGTGTTGTATACACTCATTCATTGATCAATTTACTCTCAGAGAATCAATAAAGATCTCTTGTTCTTTCTCTCTATATTTTTCTCCTATTCTCTACATTATAATTTCTTTATTAAGTTCTCTACATTAGTATTATGATTTTGTTGTGCCGACGACGACTGCGCATCAACAAATTCATAACAATTAACAATTTTTTATATCAGTTATCTATTTTAAAATTTGCAATTGTTTGTGAATAACAAACAGATATACCTATCACCATAATTTAGGCATAGTATATTATCTAGTGAAGACGGTTCTACTTAGTCATTTGCTTTGCTTCTTGTAATGGTTAAAATATGTCAATTTGCAAAATGAGGTTGTAATTAATAGAAGAGGCAAATTGATTAAAAAATAACATTAAACTCTTAAAAAAAAGAGAAATTGGCATTGAAAAGACATATTCGTCCTTTCGGTGATACACTTGCACATGCCGGGCTCCACCTAATTATATGTTTGAAAGTTGGAAAGAATTTCAATAATTGAAATAGTATAAATACGAATACTAAAAAAATTAAAAAAATTGAAATAAAAAAGTTAGAAACAAGTTGTTTTAAAGTAGGCGAATTATTTTAGAAATAAATTTAGGATAAAAGTTGTAGGAGAAATTCAAAAAGTTTCTTTTTTGGGAGAAAGTAAAAAAATTTAAAATATTTTTTTGAATTGTTTATGCAAATTACAATATATTTTTTTTGAAAAATTTATTAAAATAAAAAAGAAAAGAAAAATGGTGTCGGATTGTTTAAAAAAAAAAAAGGAAAAAGGAGAAAAGGTGAAGGTGACGTCCACAGGGGTAAACTCGGTTTTCCCATTTTCCCACTCACCGCTCAATCAAACGGAAAAACGGTTCTCCATCATTCAAGCTTGCTTCATTTTTCCTTTTTCCTTCTCCAGAAAGCCCTAATCACCATTTTCCCCAATTCTACCCCGAATCATTTTCCATCTCCAATCTAAGAGCCGATGATCATTTTCACTTAGCTATACGTCCTTCCTTTGTTGTCGAATTCGAAGAAAATGTCGGAAACCCCCACACTTGCGACGCCGCCCGGAGACAGCAAAAGCCCTCTGGTGTCGCCGACGAGCTCCCGTTCCGTCACTGAGACCGTGAATGGCTCGCACAAGTTCGTAATTCAGGGGTATTCATTGGCCAAAGGTATGGGAATTGGCAAGCACATCGCCAGCGATAATTTCACCGTGGGAGGTTATCAATGGGCAATTTACTTCTACCCCGATGGCAAAAATCCGGAGGATAATTCGACTTACGTTTCGGTGTTTATTGCCCTAGCTAGTGAGGGCACTGATGTCCGGGCGTTGTTTGAGCTGACGCTGGTTGATCAGAGCGGTAAAGGCAAACATAAAGTGCACAGTCATTTTGATCGCTCCCTTGAGAGCGGGCCGTACACTTTGAAATACCGAGGAAGCATGTGGTAATGTTTTAATATGTATTTGCTGTGAATTGTGGCTTTTACTGGGGTTTAATTGCTGAAAAACTTACTGCTATTTGAGTTTCCAATTATGACTTAATTATGAAATTAGGAGCAATGTTGTCCGAGAAAATGGTGCATTTTCATTTCTAGTTATATTCGATATCTAGTATCCTGATGAAGTTGTGCTGAAATTTGAAATTTTGGTTTGATATGGGTGTTCGGTACTGGAATTCTCTGTTAAAAGATTTATTTTTGTGCGGCCTATTCTGGGACTCATTTATTTATGGTATGACTGGGACTCATTCTGAAGTTCAGTATATAGGAGTATAATCTAGTATTTTTAGTATATTCTTTTATTTTGGTTGCTGATCAATTCTACTTGTGCTTGCATTACAAATCCATTTGTATAGATTGTTATGTAGTTGATAGGTTGGATAATTTTGGTAGTTTCCATGATTTGTTAAGTTGGCAAAACATTCTTTAAATACCATGCTTGAATAAATTGTTTATGCACGTGTTAACCTCTTTGTTTGAAGTGGTCATTATACTTCCTAATGATATAATGATTATGATAAGATTTCATTTGCAACAGCAACGATATGGAATGATGCATGATCTGCATACTTTAATAGGCTTGTTTTTCCACAACAACATAAGGAATATGCATCAAGTAGGCAGGCACACAGACCATTTATCTCATCTTCACATTTGTGTGGCTGGGAAAAATGTTTATGTATGCTAGTGGTGATTGATTTAAAGATCATGATATTAGTTATTTTTTGCT
Organism: Rauvolfia tetraphylla; assembly: GCA_030512225.1. Taxonomy (NCBI): domain Eukaryota; kingdom Viridiplantae; phylum Streptophyta; class Magnoliopsida; order Gentianales; family Apocynaceae; genus Rauvolfia; species Rauvolfia tetraphylla. The sequence continues at coordinate 6,247,059 of JAJQKT010000062.1, forward strand.
AGAAAGTAATTTGGAGAGAAGAAATGAGTTAGAGCTATGGTGCTGAAGCAATAATTGACTTTGAAAAGTAACATTGGCTTAAGAGACATAAATTGATGCAGAGACTTTCCAAATAAGAATTCTTTTAAGTAAGGTAAAACTGTTGTCCTGCTTTAGTGTCCTTGCCATCCTTAGGCTGCTTATAAGCCTTAAATGCTACCCCGTGGTGTCCAAAGTATGGATAATATCTGCAGTCACTTATCTATTTAATTAGTTTTTGTTTTCTTAAGGTTGGTTTTCTTATTGCATTGAGCCACAAATAGTGATGGAAGCTTCTTATGTGAATGAGCAGCTATTTCTGAGACTTGTGTAATCTGTGATGCTTTCATATGTATATTCTCTGTTTCCTCATTATCTTCTTCTTTTTTCTCTTATATTTCACCTTAACTCTTAATCTTAATTATCTTCTCTATCTATAGTTTTCTGTAATTATATTCTTTCTGGCCCAAAGAGCGTTACTATAATGATCAAGGCATTCTGAAAAAGCAAAAGTCTTGTTCCCAATCACGTAACCGCTAGCTACATGTGTATCATTTCCTCTAGTTACCACTTGGATATATAAGTTAAGCTTTTGTCTATTACCAAATCACTAGTTTATTTAGTTTGACTAGTTTCCTATGAAAATCATAACTAACTTGCTAACCTTACTTAAAAGAGTCAAAATTGCTGTTTTACACCTAAAGATCAGCCACAGTGCAACGGACTCTCTCTTTTATTCATCAAATTTTTTTGACATAAGGCCTGTTCAAATCCCCTGTTTCTTTATACTTATCCATTTAAAGTAGAAGTATCTATTGCAGTAGCCTAATTCTTCTGTTTACCTCTCTTTTATTCACCAAGGTTTTTTATATAAGGCCTGTGCAAATCCCCTCTTCCTTTATTCTTATCCATTTAATGCAGAAGTATCCATCACAATAACCTTATTCTTCTATTTTCCTTGATAGCTTTCAAGGCTGCAAGGTGTGGTTCTGTGTAATATATTGTTGATGGAGTTGCTAGCTTTTTATGTAAACACCTCAGGCTCTGTTTATTTTATCTCATGCCGTGGTGATTATCTTAATTACACATCCGATTATATCTAATTAGCCAATTTTCTTGAAACATGGATTCCATGTAAAAGGAGAAATGTGAATTTAGGAAACTTAGGGACAGAAGTTGTCAATTGTAGATTTTGTCGTTAAATTTGTCAACTAAAGCATAATATGCATAGTTTTGGGAGAATGATGGTGCATTAAAATTTGAAGCAGATAAGTCATGCAAATAGACCTTGATTAAACATACCAGTTGGAAGCTACATCACCAAAGAAATTTTTTAATGATTCAAAGTTGGGCACTCATACACTTTCTTAGTTTAGTAGCTTACTAACTTAACAGGGTAGTTTTATTCCTATTGTTATTTGATATGCATTTGGCAAGCCAAAGCACTTGGCATTCCCTTTTTCTTTTTTCCTTTATTTTCCTACATTTTTAGGAGAAATATGTAAAATGATCATATATATTTATACAGAGACTGGAGTATCTCGAGGAGCATCAAAATGTTCTGTTTCTTAATCTTGCAGAACCTTTGAGTTCTCACTCGTCACTTTACTCTTTGGGAAGTCTTTTTGGTTTTAAAGATCCAACCAAACAAAGTTTTCCAAGATATATTTATTGGTCTCACCCATACTTTCCATGTTTTGCAAAAAGGAATATAATGCTTCTAGCTGCAGACAAAACATGGTAATCCATCAGTCAATGATGGAATATATGCAAATATTGCTGGTTTCAGGATAGCAATATAGGTGTTGGAACTGAAAGAGAAGCTGAAACAGAGATCTGGGGAGTTCTAAAGTGTTAAAAGTTTTAGTAGAATAAGAAGGCAAAATCAGGCACTAGGAATTTTGATTACTTCTATTAGCAAAGAATTTCCATAGTTTCCAAAATCCAATTCCATTCTAGAATCTTCAGTAGTTTGTTATATCTAACCCCATTCTAATTTTTTTTCGTGGAACCAATACATATTTTGCTTCTTCAAAATGATTTTAACCGTCTAAATTGAAGAAATTTCACACCTCAATAGTAAATATAACTGTAAATATTAAAATTGGATAGTTTGAGACATGCTGCGATTTGATTCAGAGTTCAGGTTCTTGAAATTATTGACTCATGGCGCTGCTTTTAGTCAAACAACGATTCAATCTCAGGAATTGCTTTAGAAGTGCATCAGAGTATGATTTTAAGGAAAATTTCCTTCCATTTTGAGCTTAGACTAGTTGGTTTTCTAATAATTACGACTCATTGCTTTGCCAAAACTCTTACTTCTTTTACTTGTTCTTTGTGGGTTTTGTTTTTGAAATTTTTATTTACTACTCCTTGACCACCGCAATTTCTTGAAAGTTCTTTGTTGTCTTTTTTATTCCTGCACAAGTAATGGGTTAGCATTAACCATTGATTACTTTGAAGTTGGAGGCAAGAACTCTTGAATTCCACTTCGACATAACTTGGTTCTCTAAAGTTGATCTGTTGTTAATACGATCTCTCTATCATTGTCACACATGTGCCATCACAACTGCCATAAAGAGCTGAATTCACTTTAAGGCTTCATAATCAATTGAAAAAAATAGACTATGTAATTAGCTCATTTTCCTAAGTTTTGATCATTGAGAGTGTAACTTTTCTTTTTTCAAACATCTTTTCTAGCATTCTTCTTAATCTTGTATATGAGTTTTATGCTGAATTTCAGGCTGTACACTGGTATTTAGGAGATGTGAGGTCTGCATTTATGTACAGAGTTTTGAAAATGGCTTTTATGTTGAGAAGAAGTGCAAGGAAATAAATCTTCGGTATTGAACTAAGCAAGCATCTCTTTGGAATTTACTTTCTCCTGCATTCTTAACCTGAATGTAAATTTGTTTCTGAGTTTGGAACTTTTATGTTGAATATGTATATGTTTGATGTGAAACTTCGAGTTTGACCTTAGTTTGTTGGTCCATCTTATAATACGATATGTCTCTGATAATTGTAGGGGATATAAAAGGTTTTTCAGACGAGCTATGCTAGAAACCTCAGATTATCTGAAGGATGATTGCTTGAAAATCAATTGCACTGTTGGGGTTGTGGTATCTGCAACAGACTGTTCAAGGCTACATTCAATTCAGGTCCCGGATTCTGATATTGGTTCCCATTTTGGTATGCTGTTGGAGAATATGGAAGGTTCAGATCTTACTTTCGACGTGGCTGGTGAAAGATTTTGTGCCCATAAATTGGTGTTGGCTGCTCGTTCCACTGTATTCCGGTCACAATTTTTTGATAATTCACATAGCAATGAGGAGGAAATTATTGTTACTGATATGGAACCGAAGGTCTTTAAGGTGAGGTGACTGGTCCTTTTTTTTTTTCTTTTCATTTGATTTGGCTGAGCATTTTTCAACTTTTATATTGTTCTTATATTCTAATTGCATTCAGACTTTGTATGCGTATCTTCTCCTCAGGCAAGAATAATAACTTTTTACTATTTCTTTTTCCGTTTTGGACTCTTATTGCATTTAATATGCAACAGGCTATGCTTCATTTTGTATATAGAGATGCTCTTGTGGAAGATGAGCTGGTGGCTTCTAGCTCTTCTTCGAGTCCTTGTGTATGCGATTCCTTGACTGCGAAGTTGCTGGCAGCAGCTGATCGATATGATCTAGGAAGGCTTAAAAGGATGTGCGAGTCCCATCTATGCAAAGAGATATCTGTGAACTCAGTTTCCAAAACTCTTGCTCTGGCTGACCGTTATCATGCTTCTGAATTAAAGGCTGTTTGCCTCAGATTTGCTGCTGAAAATCTTGCTGGTGATTCTTATATTTCTGGCTATTCCTTTCCTATTTGGTGTTGCTAGGCCTAAGAGTAACAATGAGGTTTTCAGAATGATATCTTTTTCTCCTATTCATTACAACATTGTTTCTTGGGAGTGATGGCCTCTTGGGTTAGTTTGTCTTGCTTTTTGTATCCTCTTTTTCTCCAGAGGGAATTTGATGCCGCATCTCTGTTGACGAGTTTGTACGTTTGGTACAGTGCTTGGAAGTCATAACATGGATTAGTTAGATGAGTGGATAATATCCTTGTCAAACTAAGTAAACCTTTCCAAGTTGTGCTTGCATTTTCGTTGACAAACTGCTTTTCCCATGTACAATTCTACTCCATTTTGTAGAACTTTTAAAGGCTGAATGTCACTTGATTTAACCCTCTTACATGCTGTATTAGCTGTTGAAATAACAATTTGGAAATTTTGAACAAGAATGATGTCTGGGAATTGTCATCGATTTTCACTCAAAAACATTTGAGCTTTGTTGGGAAAAAAAAGGAATGACAGTCCTCTCTGTTTTTTTTTTTTTTTTTATCGTCAGCTTACTTTTTGCTTTGTGCTTTTGGAAATAATTCATGGAAATTCATTGTTCTATTAAATGAAAAGAGCAGAAATCTTGCACTGTCTAGAGCTTTTCATTTGACGCCATTTATCATTTTCCATTCTGCATATGATCTGGTCAATAAAGACACAAAATTAAGAATTAATTGAAACTGAATACTATGGGGACACTATTGACTGCATTTTTAGCTTAAAATAAATGAACATTGGAGGATATTTTGCTACTTCTATCTCCCCCTTGGCAGCTTAACTAAGTTCATTTTAGGGAGGTGCGCGGAGGAGGTCGAAATAAGGTTGTCTCTATTAGTAGCCTCATGAAGAGTTTGTACCAGCCGAAATAGAATCCTTTTAGTTTGCTATTGTGTTTAACTGTTTTGTCCTTTGCATGATTTTTGCCCCCTTTTGATTGATACTAAGATTTAGTAGAAGAGAAACGATCATTGAAGAATTAAATCCTTTTCCATTTTCAAAAGATTTTTCTTAATACCTGCATCTGTCTTAAGATCTTTCTTAATATTTGATTTTCTGTACGCCTCTTGATAATTGTAATTGGAATTTGAATATTGAATATTCTACAAAGTTATGTATGTATGTCACATAAACATCTTAATTATTTGATTTGCATATTGTTAATTTGATTTAGTTGAACATTATACTAGTATAGCATGTGTTTTCTTGAATATATCTTTGTATGGCCTGGAAATTTCAATTGGATGCATTTTGTTTTTATACTAATAATTGGAAGGAAGATAAAAAATATATCCATAGAAGATGGTATCATCTGTCCACTGTGTACAGAATATTTCCCCCCCGTTTTTGGTAGCCTTTAGTGCTGAAGATACGGAGCTGTATTAGCCAGCGGCATAAGTACAGTATTGTGTTTGTGTGATGACTAGCTCAATCGAGATGATGAATAATGTTTGTCCTTTGGTACAAAATTGAATGTCATGTTTTAATTTGGCACCAAGATTTGGAAGAGCTTGACTCGATTCAAGTTACCACCTGATCATTGTTAATTGAGGATATTAGTGGTAGGACTGTGTTAGTAAAACTTATCTTTTAAATTAAGGAGTTAGTTGTGGTAGTTTTAATGTGAATTATTTTTATTTTAGGAAAGTGGACATTCAATCTTTGGTATCCTAAAAGGCAAATGTGGAGATCTAATTCCAGACTGAGGAAGTATATTTGATTTGAATGTAAAGAACTTCAAATTTGAATAGGTGGCTTAGGAGATCTGTGCTTAGTTTTGAATTTCTTTGGTTCCAGAAGAAGGTAGAATCAAAGAAAGAAAATATTTTGCTGTTTAGTCTTGGAAAGTCAACAATATATATGTGATTTCTTGCTTGCTTGCTTGTGTTGGTTGTTATTTTTGTGTCTAAAAACATTACATGCAATGAACTTTGGTAGTTTAGATCCTCCCTCCCCCCACTTAAAAATCATGTTTTGATCTTATTTATCCATTTATTTTTATCTCTGCAGCTGTAATGCGGTCCGATGGCTTTGAATACCTTAAAGAGAACTGCCCTGCGCTGCAGTCTGAGCTCCTGAAGACTGTTGCTGGGTGTGAGGAGGATTGCAGCAGTGGAGGTGGAAAATCTCGAAGTGTCTGGGCTCAGCTTTCTGATGGTGGTGATACCAATGGTAGAAGGGTAAGGCAAAGAACCTGATTGGATGTTAGAAACTGATAATTATTTTTCCGTGTAATGTTGTTGATGTATGGTTGCACTGCAAACAATCGGAAAAGGAAAATGTTTCTTAGTGGTGCAATACCTTTATTGAATAGTGCTATTCCAGTAGCAAAAACTGAATGTTGTTCTGTTCTTGAGAAAAATGTAAAATGTAACTGAACAAGTGTTTGTACCATCAGCTGACTTTAGGTTATGATGTGCTGACATACTAGTTGATCTCTTGTGGGACCAGTAATTTTGGTAATTAGGTCCTGCAGAATTGTACTTCAGGACCAAACTGTCGAACTTCTGTAACCTACGTCACTAATGGAAGATGGTCTTTTTGTTTATCTTCTCTTTCTCTCTCATGCGACTGCTGTTGTTTTTCATTGTTTGTGTGCTTGTTTCAATGAGAGAATGTTGTTTATGCACATCAGGAGGCTTCCCATTCGATCTGGAAAGAATAGAGTTTTTGACCATGTCAATGCTTGCTTTATTGGTTTTCCATAATGGAACGATGTAGGAAGTTTGTTTTGGTTTTTTGATGCCTTGTCTCTATGTGCCATTGATTGAAGGTTGCTCTAGATGTTGCATTTTTTCTCACTTGTTACAATCATTGGGCCCTGGACTAGCAATGGGGGAGTTTGTTTAGTATTTGGTGGTGAATCATTGTTGTTGATTTATGGAAATTTAACCCATTGTTAGCTTTGGTGGCTTTTGTTGATAGCTATACCCTCACTTAACCAGTGCTTTTAACATATGGGTTCAGTGGATATTGATTGGTGGACTGATTACTCCAGGAAATAAAAAACCATTTTTTAACAAGTGGTTTTGGAGTAAACTCATATCTTTCAGCTTATATCTATTTGAGTAGTTGGATGATAGTTTGCCCTCGAATTGGGTAATAAATTAGTGAGAGCAGATGCCAAATGGTGCAGTCTTTTGCGCTTAAAGCCCTGTAATTTGAAAATTTTCATTGGACTTTGGCTTTCTTGACCCTTTCTTACATAAAAGCAGTCAGATGTAGGAACAGATGCAGGGAGAAAAGTTTTCTTCTTGAGGTGGTTCAAATGCCTCTAGTCAAAGCCAGAACTTCCCCTGCAACTTTCAACTATTGTCTTGTGTTACTGTTCCCTGGAAGAGGTCACCATTTTAGGGTGAATTGGAATTAGTTTTTATTTGAGAATTTTAGTCTTGATCTTTGTAAAGTCTCTGAGAAAGGAAGTAAAACCCAGAAAGAAAATTGTGTTGGATTTTGGTATGAAAGGGAGTTTGGTAGAAAACTTTGGACGGCCCTAACTAATAGCTATTGCATTATAATGTTTTCTTTTCTTCTTGATTAATAATGTTATTGTAATTAAAAAAAATGTAATTCTCTTGAATTAGTAGTGACTTGAGAATGATTTTGGAAGTTTGTTTTTACTTAGCAACTAGGCAAATATCAAAATACACAAATAACAGTTCCATCATAATCGTCTAGCTAATACACAATTGGGTTTAGATCACATCAACTCCTCACAGGCCCCTCCAATTTGCCAAGTATTAGAGAGAAAGCCCTCAGTATTGGCTTTGTAAACCAATGCAGGAAAGTATGTTTGGGCAGTGCCAACCCAAAGTCAGAGGCATAAGTGTTCTTGAAAAACACTGGCTTCTTTCTGGTTGTTTATGGCCAAAAAATTCAGTAAACTTCGGGGAAACCAAGTTCAAATTGAACATTTAACCAAGAAGCAAAGTCTGCTGAGCTTCAACAACTGAAATGTACATTGTCATGCTTATCAGGGGGGCTACTACAAAACCAAAATCAAGATTCCAAAATAGAACAACAACAATAAATTGCTCAACCAAAGCAATTATAGTGACTGCTCACTTCTGCTCTCCTCATATAGGATTTCTTGTCATAAGGGTGGAAAAACTGCCCCAGGGTGTATCATTCGCGATACAAACATCCACGCCTAATAAAGTTTAGCTTCGATTGAATTTAACTTAAAAGAAGAAATGCTAAGATGGTAATTCAATTGGTTAAAAGCACTTTTTACTAGACTAGTGGTTTTTAGTTCAAATTATACTCCTAACCTTCAATATATCAAAGTATAAAATATACCAAACAAATAATCTTTTTGTCAAGAATTAAATGTTCATATTCTTTTTCACAATGTCAAGAATTGAATATCTTCTTTTTAAAAATAATTATTTATTTTATTTAAACTTTCATTATTAATATTTTTAATTGAAGAGTAAACTTCATTAATAGGTCTACTATTAACTTCTTTAATTTTTGAATTTAAAGAATTAAAGATCTACTAACATATGAGCCTCACTACTAATTTTTTAATTAATAAAGATATTATAATAATATATTTATAATTAAACTACTCTTTCATTTTTTATGGTAAGTCAAAATAGAATATTTCATTTAAGAAGTATCAAGCATTACCGGTGAGTTGGAGCCAACTTGAAGTCGGGTGACTTAGCTCCATGTGAGTCAGAGTTGGATGAGGAGTAGTACTTGAGCATGAACTGGAGGCGAATAGAGATCGTATGGACATTATTAGCGTTAGAATGATATTGCATTTCATATTAATATATAAAGTATAAATTTAACACAATTTTTTATAATATAATATAGCTTTTCATACAAAATCTCATATCTTAGGGAACAAAAATGGTGATTCAAGAAAAAATTAACACAAAAAACTATGAGTAGTAAAGACTTTTTGTTTTAAAAAAAAAAGAAAAGAATATTGAGTTTTTGCATGTGATCTTTTCACTTGACTCTACTGTTTTTTATTGCTAAAACTTTTTAAAAATTATTGAAAAATAATTACTTTTAAAAAATTATACTTAATATCACAATAATATTCTTCTTTTTTACAGTTTCAATAAGTAAAAACTGTTTTCAAAATTATTTTTAGGGTAGTTTATAAAAAATAAAAATTTTAACTTATTTAAGCTAAAATCAACAGTGAATAAATAGTAAAAAATATATCAAAAATAAATTTTAATTTAAAAAAGAAATAAGTAGCTTGTATTAAGTACTCCCTCAATTCCAAAATATGTGTCTCACTATCTACTTTAGTTGTTTCAAAATATAAAGTCATCTTTCTATATAAAAGCTTTATTTATTACTTTGTTTTTAATTTTACCATTGTCTTCAACAACTATTTAAATGCTTTTATTTTTAAAAAACTATTAGTTTTCCAACTAACTATCCTAAACACCAATTCTTATATATTAAATTTAAATTTGATACACTAACTAATAATTTTTAAATAGAGAGATTTTAGACATCTATCAAACTTTTTTTATAAAATTTACTAAAATTTTAATTTTTATGTAAAAAAAAATAAGTCATATATTTTAAAACGGAGAAAATAGGTCAGAATAACCCCTGTCTTTGTTCACTTTCTTGATCATATTGGGTCTCACCCATCTTTTCAGGGCTAATCTGTTTTTTGTTTTTGGGCAAATTAGCGCTTGACCCATTATTATATGGACTTATATCCGTTGGGTTTGGCTGATCTCCATCAGTTATAGAGCTTTGAAATATGATATTCAACAAATTTTCCTTTCTTTTTTTTTTTTGAAAGAAATGAAATTCAACAATTTAGTTGAAGTTTTGATAACATATTCAAGAAGAAAAACTATAATACAATAAAGAGAGGGCAATAAGACTAACCAAACCATTTTTTCCTCGACAATAAATCGGAAACTCACAGCATAGGTATTCAGGTGAAAAGAAATAAACCTTTTAACAATGTATTCCACATAGATGTTCATGTTTGTGATCTATTTATAGCACAAGAAAGGAATTTACTTAAAATCGAAACCTATTCAGTTTATATATTACCAATCAATCACCTAATTTCATTTTTTCTGTGATTTTTTTCTTTTTGGGGAAAAAGGGGCAATTAATTCATATCGTTTTGATGAGCTTACTATTAAATTCAGTTCTAGCATAAGGTAGCCTCCCTTTTACCAATTAATCACTTTTTATCATTTTTTACGCAGTCTTAAATTTTAGTTATAGCATAACATCTGCACTTTTTTTCTTTTTACTAGCAAAAAAAAAAAAAAAAGGTGTTTGGAAGCTACAAAACTTAGGATTCATATTATTGACAAAGATTCCATGGAACAAACAAAATGATTTTTGCGTTCTCCCACTCTCTCTTTTGCCACAAACCATCATAAATAATTTTCAATGCATATTTTTTTTAAGATTCAAGATTCGGAGGCGAGATTATTTTTTGATCTTTTTAGATCCAGCCATTTTCTCTAATTCTTTTAGAGAAATCGTTCAACTCGAACCTGATATGGGCCCTCGCTCAATTTTTAACTTCTCTCCCAAGCAGTTGGGGAGATCGTTGATACGCTCATGGTCTTTTCAGTTGCTGACTTTCAAGGAAGATGTTGGAGTTGAGCTTTTCTCACCACTGTGGTCTGTGGTCAAAGATCTCTGAGAAGTGTGCTATGAAAAAGTTTATTATGTGTTTGTTTATCTTAGTACTAATTATAGTATTTGTACTCTTTACCTTCCTAGGATTTCTAAGGTATGGTTTATTATCTGTTACCGTAATTATTCAACTATTGTGTAACTTTTGTATCAGGTTATTCTAATTCTTCAACTCCTCTCATTGGAGAAGGGGTTTGAAAATTGTTTTGATTATAATAGCTTAGGCTATTTTTATATCAATGGATAACTTTCTTATTTAGCAAAAAACAAAAAAACAAAGTGATTTTTCCTTCTTTTTTTTAAATACATTTGGAGATAAAAATAAGAATCAAATTTAGAGCCTATTACAAGGGGCGTTTTTACCACGTTACCTCCTAATCCTATTGCCCACTTTTTTTCTTTTTTTTTTTTCAGGATGATTGGATCTATAGAAAATGAAATATAATTAACTATTTTGGGGGTATTAGAAAAAAAAATTATAAAAGAAAAAGTCATCAAAGAAATGAAATTAGGTTGCAACGGAAGGTGCTCCATCTCATGTCTTAAATATCAGTAGTGCATTTTTCCAAAAATTTTTTAAAAAATCCCAAAATAGAAAGAAAGAAATTATTGGTAGCTAAGCTATGTTTTGAAACGTTAGTCATATTTTAAAAGTTAGCATCATTCATTATTTCTTTTTCTTATGGTTTTTGTTATGAAATTAATATTGTGGGCGTCTATTATCTGATATCAAAGATGTAACTCAATATCAGAGTTATAATGATATTCTAACTATTCAAAAGATAGATGGTAGAGTTTTATCACATCTTTAATTAGTGATATGATTTGTCTTTTGATTACTCTCTACCTCTTCTTATTGATATGCACCCTAGAACCCTGTAAATAGGGCTTTAGACTGATGTATTGAATACTTTCATTTACTCTAAGAGAATCAATAAAAATTATTGTGTTCTCTCTCTCTATTTTCTTTCTAGTTTCTCTTTATATTCTTCATTATAGTTTTTCTATTCAATTCTCTATATTGCAATTACGAGTTAGTTGTGTCCTCGACGACAGCGCGCCAACAAATTCATAACATGTTATCAGCACGAGTCTTTGCCACCGAAGTTGAGAGCTTAATCAAGAGAAAAAGAAGTATTTTTTCTACCTTTAAATTTTCATGGCAAACCTTTCAAAACTCGTTTTTTTAACTCTTGATATTTTTAAAAAGAATTATATGTCATAAAAATTAGATGCTCAAATTTATAGATATGTAATAGGTCTACTAGATACCATTATTGAAAATAATGCATTATCATCTCAAAATTGCATAAAAGTTATGATTTTTCTCTTCCATAATTTTCATAAGGATTTAAAGGCGGAATATCTTATCGTGAAAGATCTACTTATTTCGTAGAAAGATCTAAAAGAAAGATTTGACCACTAGAAGATGATCATTCTACTAAAAGCAAGACTTACTTTAAATCTATAAATAAATGCATTAGAACCCATAGTCATGGCCTTCAAAGAGGTCGTGGTCATGGTTGAAGCCGCGGAACTAGATGCGGCTGTGATTAAAATTATCCATAGAATCATGGCGATCAGAATAGATACATATAGATATAGTGGGTCTTGAAGACACCATTTAATAAATACAAAGCATCAAAGCCACTTGATTACAAGTAAATTGTAAATGCAACATACAATTACTAGAAGATGATTGTTATATAAATGCTAGTGATGATTTGTTATAAGTGTGCCTATAATATTTTATATCTATCAATATAAAAAAAAAAATTATTGCATTTAGAATTTTTCTCAATTGAAGTTATAAGGAGAAATATTACTAGTAATGTGATGAGTAAAAGATTTTTTCCTTTCTTATATCTCTAACATGCTCCTGAAGTAGAAAATATTGAGAAGAAGTTTTTCAGAAATATTTTGAATTTATATCTTTCGAGAATAAATGAGTTATGGATAAAATATTTTGATGCTCGACCAAATATTTTTATGTCATTCCCTGAAGTGAATGACATTAGAAATTATCATATATTTATGTACTAGATTCTGGTCGCGGCTAGTAGAAATACAATTTGTTTTTACATTATAAGAATGACTCATTAAATCCCTAGTGAATAGATACTTACCAAAAGTAAAAAAATAATGAGAAGAAAAAAGAAAAAGTAATAATTCTAACATGTTATTGATGCAATATGAAAGTCTGTCATGTACCTGTAGTACGTCAAGCATGTTATGAATCTCTATTAATTATTGATATAGCTTTACTTCTCTAAATCATGCTGCTGATAGTAATGATGCTTGTGTCGATAATATCGATATGACACAGAATCTAGCTAGTTCTTTTGAATTTCTAGAAACAGTTTTTAACATTTCGAATATTGACCAAAATTTTGAATTATCAAATTGTTACTTTTCTATTTTAGCATCTTGTGATAATTATTGAAAAGTTTAATACTATAAATTTATATTTTAGTATTTATATATTATTTTAGTTTGTTTTGGATCAAGAATGGTGAAGATACAATTTGTCTAAATAATATTCGTAGTTTATTGGGACAAAATTTAAAATATATATCCAAAGAACTAGTTGATCGATAACTCTAGAAGAGTTAATTAATTTAAAGCTCCAGAAGAGCTACCTGATCTTCACCCAATTGTCAATTATGTAATGCATTATTCTCCATATAGTCTCATAAAATTTTTTAACATTGATTATAGTATCATTATATCGAGACATTGGAAGAATGAACTTTTGAGACATATGCATTACTATTATGACCTAGAATATATATCAATTATAGATACTACCATTCATTTCTTTTAGTTTATATTGCATAGAATTATGAAATTGAGATGTAATATTGAGTAAAACTTGAAGTTTACTGATAAATAATTTATTAATTTGCATGACCGATTGGACCATCCCGAATCATTAAAATATGAAGAATGATTATGAATTTATTATGGAACTGGAAGTTTCCTAATATCTATTTTATATGTGCTTCTTGTTTTATTTAAAAGTTACTAGTATTACTTGGGGGTTGAATGTGTTATTTTGGGATGAATATGGAGAAATTATTAGTTGATGCAACAACAAATAATTGTATGTATATTGTTGTTTTTGCAATTTAAAGTTCGCATAATTTATTGATAATGAGCTCATGTTTTAACGTTCTCCTAAAGACATAATTTGTCATAAAAATATTAGTTGTATTGAGATAAATATTGAATATCTTGCAGAATGTTCATGACTATGATATATTAGTACTTATTTTGTATTTTACCAACACATTTTAATTCTCCTCATAGTAGTTGGTTTGTGGTCATAAACTGAATATTTTTCATCATAAATTTAGAAATACACTATGTATGTTGCTCCACCATAAATGTAATGAGATGTGTTTTCAAATATATTATCAAATATGTTGGGAGCGAATCTCAAGTAGGGGTGTTCAAACGGATTTCGGTTCGGTTTCGGTTTCACTATTCAGTTTTCGGTTCGATTTTTTTCCTTTTTTTAGAAACCGAACCGAACCGTTTTACTATTCGATTTTTCGGTTCGGTTTGGTTTGGTTTGGTTTAAACCGAAATAACAGAAGAACGCATTATGGTAATGAGTTCTTATATTTATTTTTTAAAATAAATACAAGAACGCATTATGGTAATGAGTTATTGCATTTATTTTTTAAAAATAAATACAAGAACGCATTATGGTAATGAGTTCTTGTGTTTTTTTTCTAAAATTTTGGTTTTCGGTTCGGTTTTCGGTTCAATAACGTAAACCGAAAACCGAACCGAATTTTTTTTAGTTTTACAAACCGAACCGAACTGAAAAATTCGGTTCGGTTCGGTTCGGTTATTCGGTCCGATTCGGATTTTGAACACCCCTAATCTCAAGGGAGAGATTCATATTTTGTTAATGTTGAATATGTTGCCCCAAAATAAAGAGAAAATATGAGGCCGGATAAAATATTAGTATGTGTCTCATCTTGATCTTCTATTTTGATCCTCATAGAAGATACATTAAACCAGAACTTCAAATGATAATTTATATAGACAGGTATATTAACTGACCAATATCCACCAAAGAGTGCTCCTATAATATTTGATGTCTCTGAAAGACAATCTACCGCTATAAATAAATTTGAGACACAACTAAAATATGGTAAATAAGTCGGTTCTAATGAAACAAACTCCTCAATGGAGCAAAGATTTAAGATGGTTATATATGTTAAGTTAAGGAGATTTAAATTCCAGTAAAATTTTTCTCCAAACATCATCGATATATTATTTCTAAAAGAAATTCAGGTATCTGAAAACTTTGACAATGATGAGATCTCAACATGATTAGAAAATACTAGAACCGTACAAGTATATGACGTTAACGATATTAATGCACATAATATATTGATTTAGAATGAGAATTTCCAAATCGAGGTCTGCAAACTCGAAATGATAAAATTTGCATAAAAAATATAAAAAGTTAAACTATTCACAAGTACACTTGAAGTGCACATATATTCCGAGTAGGAATAATACACTTGAAGTGTAATCTAAAGAGATAACAATTAATATTTGCTTATAAAATACGAACTATAAAAGTGAATATTTTTTATGAGTTATGTCGTATGATTCTTCGTAAGACCTGGCGCTGATAACGAAGAAATATATTTCTAGTTGTGGATATAATAGTGCATGATAACACTTAATATATGTTTATCTTTGTTATCATTTGGTAATAGTACTTATATTTAAAGTCTCTGATGGATTCGATATGGTTGAAGCATATAATTGTTCCTGTAGAACATAATAAGATTGTCTAAGTGAATTCTTATTGAAAGAATGATCGAGTATGTCCATATATGAAGAAATTCTATAGGTAGTTGTATTTGCTATATGTATTTCTTTATCAGAAGATATTTTCATTGTATAATCTATTGATTAGCATAGTGTTCTCCATATTAGTGAGAGAAAATCATCAATTAAAAGAGAATATCATTTATGACTTATTATCTTGATTTATGCATAAGTATTAATGAACTAGAAGTTCAAAATGTTGTTTATTTGTATAAAATTACAAATTGATTATTTGACTGACTTCTGTAGAGTTAGTCAATATGATATTCTAGCTATAGATATTTTTATTTGGATAGATGTCCTAGTATGACAAATATATAAATTCTACAGTCATATAATTTTTTATACACGTTTGAAGCGTTGTTGATTTCTTAATTTTGGTAATAAAATCCCCAAAAGATAAAAAGATTTGATGATCAAGATATTTTTCCTAAAGAATTTAGAGGAGCAAGTATTATGATCAATATTTTATTTTGATTAAACATCTTGGAGATGTTTCACATAGATATAGCACATCAATTGTCATTGGGTTATTATAGTGAGATCATTTATATCTATTAAAGGATAGTGAAGAACAATTCTGTAATTGAATGCATGAATACACTTGTTCAAGTGTAAGTAGATATCTATTCTAATTCTTTTCTACCCAGTAAATTTTGAGATGACATTAAACTTGCCTTTCGATATCTCCTTGAGATAAATATCTCCACGTGCAACTAATAAATTACTCACGAGCTCCAAAAGAGATATGATATTGATGTGCAATAAATTTGATCATTTGATTATTTGACAAATCTATGCACTAAGACCTTATCGACAGCAACATTTGTTTGGAAAGTATTGGTTAAGAAATTTCAAAAGATTATCTCATCAGAGAGATTAAATATGGTTTAAAGAGTAGTGTACTCTTTTTCCTTCACTAGAGTTTTTTTCACTGGATTTTTTTATCTAGTAAGATTTTAACGAGACATACTCTTATACAATGGATATCCAAGGGGAGTGTTATGAAATTAATATCGTGGATGTCCATTATCTAATATCAAAGAGGTAACCCAATATCAGAATTATAATGATATTCCTACCATCCAAAAGATAGATGGTAGAGTTCTATCACATCTTTAATTAGTAATATGATTTGTTTTTTGATTACTCTATATATCTTCTTATTGATATGTACCCTGGAACTCTATAAATAGGGTTTTAGACTGATGTATTAAATACATTCATTGATTCATTCATTTAAAAACTCTTGTGTTCTCTCTCTCTCTCTCTTTCTATTTTCTTTCTAGTTTCTCTTTATATTCTTCATTATAGTTTTTCTATTCAATTCTCTATATTGCAATTACGATTTCGTTGCACCCTCGATGACTGCGCGCCAACAAATTCATAACTGTTTTCCATTTCAAACAATTTAAGTTTTGAATTTTGGCCAATCTAAAACTTTAGCCTTCGATTTCGAAATTTAAGTTTTAGGCATATTAGCATGACAATAGAATTTTCAATTTAAAAAAAAACAAATTAAGAAGATAAAACAAGCATTTCAAAATAGGGTATTTCATTGTAAATTCCATGAAAATAAAGCTCACTTTTTCCCAAAAAAAAAAAGAAAAAAAACATATTGAGCATAGCTATATGACCATTTCTTTAAAAATATTAATCTTGTTGTAAAAATCGATTACAATGATACAAAATCAACTATAAAATAACAAAAAAAAAGATTTTGAACTTTTGCAAAAGAGAAAAAGATATAATACAATAAATGTAAAAATTAAAATTTTGTTGAGAACTTTTTACGATACATTCATACTCTTACAAATTCCTATTTATAGAGTTGAAATCGATCTTTCTTATCATAGATCATTAGTAGCCTATTCTATAATTTACATAATTTACCTCTTATGATCTCTTATGTTATCTAAAATAATAGAGATAGTCATTTATAAAAGATGAATATTACAACTTTAGTTATAACCTCTAACTTTTTTTATTTCATAACTTAAATGAATTATCTTCTAAAATAATACACATTCATAATATTTTAAAATAAATCTCATTGTTTTGGAGAAAGAATTATTAATCTCATTAACATGGTATTCGTTATTAATGTTGTTTATTTATTTACCTCACGTCCTCTTATAGTAGAACATTATTTACTTCAAATTAGAATAATTCACTCCTAACTTTTACCCATGTCTTGTGGTATTAGACCACTCATAATTGTGTAAATCACTTATATAGGCACAGCTCCAAACTGCTATTAACGCACCATAGGCTGGCTTCAAAAGGAGGAAGTATTTGGATAAGCTTAACAATGCAACTGACTAGTAGGTGCTAATATATGTGATCCCACGTAAAATGCTAACAAAGTCACATTTTGCCAAAATGGTGAAATGAAAACACACGCATCCATTCATTCCATGGATTAGTAAATTCAAAGCTTTAAAACCAATCCAGTTGGTCATTTCAAGGAGGGTTCTGGATTAAAGCAGCAAAATACAGGAGAAAGGCCGGTAATCATAAAAGCATACTTCCCACTCATTCAGTTCAAATACCTGAGAATTTTCAGGTAATTTTAATTCCACATATGAATTGCATTGTTTTCACCATCATGGCAATTATGGTAGACAGTTTCTGAGATATTGGGGATAAGGCTATTATATCGTCTACAATCGGTCTTCTTAAAACCAAGCAACATCTGTAGATAGCAATGAGAAGAAGAGTTGCAATAAGAGGAGTCCAGGGCATAGGTAAATTTAAGACTTCGACTATCAACAGGACCACAAGACAGTAGAATCTGCATTAAACCATGCCCATGATTTTGAACTGATAGGATACAGCATGGTGCAGAATTGCTTGCAATCCCAGCTAAAACTGTTACCAAGAAGTGGCCCAACTGCATCTTTCAGCATGCAGGGGTCCTTTGCCATGGTCTATCTGGGGACTGAAACAGTTTGACGCAAGCAAGAAGTCCGGCCTGGAAAAGATCATCTGGTTTGAGTTCGATGTTTCGTCCTTTCCACTATACTCAACTGGAACCAAGTCCCCTGCTTCTTGTTTAACTTTGCTTCCTTCAAAATTAACACAGAAATCACATTGAGCACAATTTATAACCTACACAAGGGTGAAACTCTTGAATCAAATTAGTAATGTAGCAATGATGAAAAGAACAGACCTGGTATGGTCTCAAATGACAGGGGCTCGTCTGAAGAGCTTCCGCTGATAGGCGTGTATTTACTGAACACAGATGCAGCAGAATGGCCAAGAGGAGAGATCGGGTCACCATATGCTTCCCATTCGGTCTCATGATGATCAGGGGATGGGTTATCCATTACTTCTCCTTGTAACATGGACGCACTAGACATCCGCTGGCATGGACTGTTCTTCAAGTTCTTCATAGATTGTGATTCATAAAGTACAGCATCCAACAGGCCACTATTTCTAGGAGAGAGACTACCTGATTGTGTCTGCTCATTTGGAGGGGACTGGATTAAAGTATCGACAGACTCTAGGGAAGGAAGTGGGGAAGAAGGTGAGCCCCAACTACCCATCTGAGTTTGGAGTGAAGGGAGCTCCAGCTTCATTGCCCATGTGGGCTCCGAGGAGGAGGGATTGCCATTTAGAAGGGCATGGCTGCCTGGAAGTACAAATGAGGATGATGGGTGGTCTGATGTTGGATTCTGATCATACGCAGAAGAGAAACCAAATGATTGCACAGTCTGTGGAGAATCATCATTCTGATACTTATTGCAGCCTGTGAAAGCACCGGTGAAACTGGAACTTAAACCAGGGTATACGGACTCAGATTGACGAGGACGTTTTGTGGCAGGAACAGTTGCAAGCAAATTTTTGCTGGCATAGGGAGAATTAAGGCCTTGTGCTAGCAGGCTACTTGCAGGAATGTCAAGCAAATTTCGAGCAGGAATATCAATGAGTGGCGGTGGGTACATTTGGTGATTGAATTCCAAATTTTTGAATTCCACAGCTGGAATCTCAAAGCTGTTAATTGGCAAGAGATCAGGATGTTGAGGATTCCCAGAAGAAAATGCAGATATATTTTCATTCTGTCGGTTTTCGTGTAATGCTTGCAGACAAATATCAGGAGGGTAGATAGGTAAGCCAGCACGCTGCCGTCTCTTGATCCTGGTGTTCCAATAGTTTTTTATCTCATTGTCCGTCCGACCAGGCAACTGAAGCAAAAGAAGACAACACAAGAAACAAAAACACATTAATCACAAAAAGGAAACTAGGACTCCAATTCCTAATATTCTACATCAGTTGAGAATGCTAAAGGAAGGATTGGGCGCAGGGAGGAGATTAAAATCTATAACACCTGATCTCCAAGGAATGTTGTAAATTATGTCGAGGAATTATCAAAACTAAACACTCATAGGAAGAGAAAGGGACCCCCATAAATTTTTACCAATAACTACCGTATAGAAAAACCAAATAAGAGCATCTCACCAGGAACAAGAATATCCAATTTCTACAGCTAATCTGGCTCAATAAAGAATACCCTAAAAAAGCATCAATTTCATTTCGTAACACTAGCAAATTGGTTAAGGATAACAGAGAATTAGTAGAAGCTTAAGGTTAACACTAATAAGATGTGAAATGCATAAGAGGTTTCTACTTTTTGAGGATTATAATAATTGAGTAAGAAGAACTAGAAGAATAAAAGCTTCTGCTTAGAACCTGGTCCCACGTGAGTTTCACATATTTCAAGGGTAAAATATTCATGCTTGCTATTTATGACAAATCTCGAGCAGAAAAAACACAAAGGAAATCAACTGTTTTTTGGATGCAGTAAAGTCCCTGTTAAATAAGCCATAAGCTTTTAACTCCTATATAAATATGGCAGTCAGTGATCCAAACCTGAAATCTTGACATGCATCAGTGATTGTGAAGAAGCTAGAAACCATTTTAGTGACAAATAGATATTTAACAAATGTAAAAACTAAAAACTTGGAGGAACCTAGAAAACATTTGTCAAATCTGGGTACCAAAAACTATCTATCCACTTTACACAGGACAAGAGAACTTAATATTTGACTATTCCTCCATCCTTCTAAAGAGGGAAAAAACAAAGAAGGGAATAGGAGACCAAGGACCTAAGAAGAGACTTGGTCCTTATACTTAAAATGCTTATGATGATCTTCCATGACTTCTAAATTACACGTGCAGAAATCATGCTCGTCAGTGAAATTGATAAGACAGAACTGACAAGATTATTCGAGCACTAAAATCTTTATTAATTCTAACTTGATAATAGAGGTTAGGCCACAGCTACGGATGATAGATAAAAATCATAAGAGCGTTCAGCAACAAAAAAAAAAAAAAAAAAAAAAAAAGGAAGCTAATCTGATAAGAGCAATCCATGAAAATGGGGGAAACTCAAAAACCGAACCACACATGGATAATCTTCTTTAGATTTCCTTTCCAAGCAGAGGAGCTGTCCACTTAGCTCATCTAATGAAGTGAATAACCAAATAAATAAATAAATAAGTAGGACCAACTAGGGCATTTCATTTATAGGTTCTCTATTAGGCACAAGGCATCAACATTAACTCTAAAAGACACTTAATAAACTAGTTTCAAATCATAATTGCTGTCTAGGCAAGGCATTGAAGTTCAAATAGACTAACAGAGAAACTAGAGGAATACTCAATTGCTCAACACTTTGTAGCAATACTGGCCTAAATAGTATACGCATTGATTCCTGTGGGCTTGTTAGATATTTGTGTTTAGGATCATGAAAGAGAGAAAGAGAGTACTGATTATCTTGCAACACCAAGCATGTCAATATGTAGAGCTCGAATCTAGCAAATATCCGGGTCTATGAGATTATATTTGTGACCAACAAACAATGATCATCGTCATAATGGTAAACATTTTGTAAAAACCATGTAT
Source organism: Rauvolfia tetraphylla (assembly GCA_030512225.1). NCBI lineage: Eukaryota > Viridiplantae > Streptophyta > Magnoliopsida > Gentianales > Apocynaceae > Rauvolfia > Rauvolfia tetraphylla. Next base: position 6,268,369 of record JAJQKT010000062.1, read on the forward strand.
AGATTTTACTCCTAGAACCTATTTCCAGAATTTAGGATCCTAATATCTACATGTTATGGACAAGGAGTTAAATGCAAAATGGAAAGAGGCAAGACTGCGAAGCTACAGAGCATATATCAATATATGCGCCTGACTTGCTGGAAGGAAAAACAAAATACAAACCTCAGCAGCCATTCGGGCCCACTTATTTCCCATCTTGGCATGGAGTTCAATGATACGGCGTTCCTCCTCTGCTGTGAAAGCACCTTTTTTCAGGTCTGGCCTTAGGTGATTTGCCCAACGCAAGCGACAACTTTTTCCACAGCGAGCAAGTCCAGAGTGCTTCTGAACAGCATTCCAGTTGCCCTCTCCGTGCTTAGTCACATACTCAACTAAAATGGCATCTTCTGCAGAAGTCCAAGGTCCTTTCTTCAATGGACCACTTCCTCCAACATTTCCTCCACTGTTAGCTTCTTCAACAGATGGCGAATCTATTCCACCTTTGTTCACCATCTGGTCCTCACTTTCACTTGTCATACTCACGACTTGTCAAGGAAAACTAAAACATGTAATAAATCAATATAAATATTTAAAATATACATACTTGCACGCAAGGAAACAGTTCCAGAAACAGAAATCTATTTATTACGAAAATTAAATTTTGAGAGGATATGACAAAGTTAACAAACAGACAGACTTACGCAACAAAAGTTCATAGTAAGCCATTATAGAACAGCGAAAGCAATTTGACACCAAAAATAGATACGGCTTTGTACATTGTAAATTGACCGATCACTTTCAGAAAGTTCCGAGGGCCCCACAAACCATAGTATTTCCAAAGTAATGTGACCAATATAGATCCCAGAGGTCAAACATTCTAAAAGAATTTATAGAAGAAACAAAAACTAAAAATAATTGCCTAAATAAAAAAGAAAATACCAGCATAGAGGAAGAATAGTATAGAGATGAGAAAGAAAGACAGGGCATGCTTTTTCTTGAATGCCACAATAACCAATTGCCATCTCTTGAAAGTAGCAATGAAAATACTGATAAGCCAGATATTTTCAGTTTGGCCAGTGAACCTATGCATAGATAACCAATATGCACAAGCTCCAGTACACCGAGCCAACCATTAATGTTATAACCTTAAGTAGATTATACTTATAGTAACTAACCTATTGAACTTACACCAGTAACTGAAATAAATGAATAAAAAATTCAAATAATAGAAATAATAATAAAAAATTCTACTGGAATTAACAACAATTTCAGGCAGCCATATTGTGGTGGAAAGACCCAAATCAAATGCAGAGATAACAACTGAAAACACACCCCAACTCACTCAATCTCCAATTTACAAGAGGTACAACCATTTGACTCGTAAAACAGAATACCCATTTGACTTAACCCAGGGTGAATTAATAACATCAAATGAAAAGCAAAAAAGAGCCTAGATTTTCCAGGGGAAAAATCATGTTTAGGTACGTTGCCCTGGAAACCATCAAGAAATGAACAAAATGAGTTCAAAAGCAAAAATAGCACGGAGAGGTTCTCTGGTTCAACTATTTCCAGCTGCTCCCACAATTCATAGATCCGTCAGAACAATACCAACCAACAAAAACAGAGGAAAGGTAAAAAAAATTCCTTAACTGCAAGCAGCAGCAAAGTTATACTTCGTAAATTACATCTCATAAGATCACTCAGGAAACCCATTTAATTTCAATAACCTCATTGCATGTACTTTTATGTCCGGGAAAAAGGCACATGCAAGGGCATCAATTTAGAATTAGAAGAAGGCGAAATTCTCATTTTCCAGAAACAACTATCGCATCTTTATTTACCTCCGTGAAGAAGACCCGGGAAGCTGCAATGCACTCTCGGAGAAAGTGATCACTGATCAGTCCGCCAGAAAATTCACAAAACAAATACTAAAACCATCAAATTTGAAGACGCAGGAAAATTCCTTAAACCCCAAAATTGTGAATAGAGCAAATACACTAAGATCAACCCCTAACTTCAATTAAACATGCGTCTGAGGAATCATTCATCAACGAGTGCAAAAGCCCAGCCGAAGAAAACCTACATAAACTGCGTAAAAAGGTTAAAAAATGTGACTCCCACAGAAAAATTGCATATAATTCGATTTCCTTCCACAAAGAAGGCAGAGAAAACAGGCAATTCAGCAGAGCCCTTTTGTGATCAGTAAACAGAAGGGCAGAAGAATACAAGATCCACCAAATATTGAAGAGCTCAGGAGAGAGAAACAGAAGAGGAGAGAGACAGAGAGAGGAGATTAGAGAGAGAGATGGCTAAGGAGGTGTCAGCTGATTATGGAATTTTCAAAAGAAGCCAAAGAGGAAAAGAAAGAAAGAGAAAAACTTTGAGATTTATTAGATGGCGAAAGGAGAGAGATCTTAGTTGAGAGAGATCTGGCCTACTAAACACCTCCCCATTTCCCACCCAAAAAAATCCATTTCCTTACTAATAGTGACAAGTTTTTCAAGAACAATTTTAGCACTCACTTCTGTAATCATTTGCACGATGAATTTGTTCTTTTCAAATCAAATTTTTGATAACCCTAACGCGCTTGTGATTCCCAGAAAGAGCAAAAATTTTGTACCCAAAACTTTCCACAGAGAGAGAGAGAGAGAGAGAGAGAGAGAGGGAGAGACGGGGAAGGGGCGAGGAGAGAGAGAGAATGAAGGGATCTTAGAGAATGGTGAGTATATTATTTGTTTATTTATGAAGGAACAATGATAGGAGACTTGACTATGGTCTGGAGGAATAATTAATGTTTACAATTATTTAAGAGGAGATTAATTAATTTCAAGTGTAATTAGTAAAATAATTAATATTCATAGTTTTAAATTTGAATTCCGTGATGAGATTAGAAACGTGATTGGGGACATATTTAAAGTGTGATTAACTAGGAATAATTTAACTTAAGTTTACTTGTCATTACTTGTGGGACAGATTTTATCCATAACAAAATGATGGTTACATTTATGGTTTTCTTTTCTTTTCTAGAAGAGAATTTATGATTTTTTTTAATTGAGAAAAGAAGAGAATTTATGCCTTAAATCCGTGGTTTTTTTCTCTCTTTCTTTCTTTCTTTAGATGGAAGGTCAAATAGGTAGTTGATGATAATTAAAGTAATTAAAGCCCTTCAAAAAATTTAATTAAAAGTGAACCTTGTTGGAGAAAATAATTAAAGCATTTCAAGAACCTCTAATTTTAGCTTGGCAAAAAGTTTTTTTTTTTCTTGTTGGAAATTAACTTGGCATAAAGTTTTAGGGTACCATTTTACCCTTTTTCTTGTTGATACAATGTGGATTAGGTTACAAATTGAAATTAAGATTAATTGTGGTAAGAAATACTTTCAAATAATTAATTAAATTTAGATTAAGGAGATTAGCTGAGAATGTTTGAATAAAAGATACATATTATTTTAAAATATGAATATTTAAAAATATAAATATTTAATTTTATATAGAGAGAGTATATAAGTATTTATATTTTTCTATAAAAATATATATTGTTTAAGCTTGCGATACATGTATTAAGTCAATTATGAAATTACCAAAGTTATAAGTTGGAATAATATATTACCATCTTAAAATTATAAAAGAATTATATACGATAAAAGATTAGTATGGTAGAGTAATAACAAATAACGAATACCTTCTTTAAATTTTAAAACTAAATATAATTTTAGAACAACTTTATTTTTTTAAAACAACGCATCTCTTTAAATGAAGAAGATATTTTTAGCAAAATTAAAAAGATAATATTAAATATATAATGATTTTGCTAACTAATGATGATTTTTAATAATTTGAAAATTTTACAATATTTTTAAAAAAATATTCAGCGCACCAAATGTGGTTAGGTGCCCCTTTACGGGGTAACGCTCATAGTGGCGCACACTCTGGGCAACACCCCCGAAAGAGGGGCAGCCAAGCAGGCCGCCCCTTCTAGGGTGTATTGCCTGAACCTGGCAACATGCATAGTTTGGGCGTCGCCTCTCAATTTTTTCGGTTTTTTTTGTTTTATTTTTCTGTTGTATTTTTTAAATATAATGATTTATTTTTAATAATTATTGTTCATTAATTATTTTTTATATATTTTTAGTCATTATTTTTTAATTTTATATTAAGATTCAAAATTATAATCCCATTACAATCATTCTAAATCAATTTAAATTTTGAATACAATCAATTATGATTTTCTAAATCATGTATGGCTGAGAACATTCATCTCCAGAATCTCCCTACACTACTGCCGATAATGATTATCTGTTATTAATTTTATCGGCTACTACACATAGATTAGCCTCCCAAGTATTCATTTTTAATTTTCAATTTTTTATTATAAATATTTTTTATTAAAATATGTGTAGCTGCATCATTTATTTACAATTTTTTCATAATTATTTTAGATTTTGCGTGCAATGCTATCGGTTTATAAATTTATTTGTGTTGTTCTAGTGTCAATTTCAAGGCTAATGGATGTCTCTATTGATAATGACCAAAAGCATGATTGTATTAGCCCTCTGAATAACTAGTCGCCAGTTGCCATCCTCCACCTTTTCTCGTTTTAATAGAAATGTATAATTAAATTTCTTGGTTGCAATTCGTTTGAGAGTTTTTTTGATATTGTTAGTTTTTATTTTTATTTTTCTTTGAAAATTAAATAACGAAGAATATATTTAATATAACCAACATTTGTCACCCACTTATGTAATGATCTTTATTAGAAAATTGAGAATTTTCGTAAAAAAAACTTTTGAAAATTTTAAATATTAAATAAATAAAAAACAAAATAATTAGAGAATATATATATATATATATATATATATATATATATATGCATGCAAATAAAAAATACACAAAAAATGTATTAAGTAAAATAAATAACATTAATAATTAGAACAACAAAATAAAAGTATAAAAAATAAAAGTGTCAGGTATTCGATATATGTAAATTAAAAGAACATAAAAAATATATCAAGTAAAATAAATAAAATTATTAACGTAATTTGTAACTTGAAATAAGTAAATAAATAAACTAAAATTGTAAAAAAGAAAAAGGAATGCTCGATTGGTGATGCCCAACTTGGGTGCGCTAATAATCTTTGAGTGGCACCCAACTTGAGTGCCCCCAAGTTGGGCACCACCATCTTTAGGGGCGCTAGATTTGGTGAACGTTTTTTTGAAAAGATTCAAATTAATGTGATTTATTTTAATATCGACATGATTCGGGTAAGACGATGAATTTTAATCATCTATTAAACTCCACGGTTTAGTGATTATTTGAAAAAAATAAAATAAGTGTTACATAAGAAATTTAGACATTTGTTAGAGTGTTTGAAGGATAAAAATATTAAGATTACATAAAAATCATCCTATATTAGTACAATTATTTAGCATTTAAAATCTATGAATTAAAAAATATAAGCATACAATTCATATTAATTAGGATTATATGATTCTTGTAGAAAAAAAATAAGTTGCTTATATATTTTAAGGCCTTATAATTATTCTTAAACTATTTACGTGAGTCGCATAATACTCACATCATTTTATTTTATTTTTTTTTTTGCCTTCCAACTTTTTTCTTGTTTACTTTTTTGGTTCACCGTCTCAACTTGCAGTGGTCTCCAGAGAGAAGAAGCACTTGCTCTATCCGTTCATAATAGCCAAGGGTTAAATCATCCCAAGCTCGAAACACTTCCACGACCCCCTTGTTCTTGGCATCATGGTCCATCAAACTAACCCATCTTTCTCCAGAGATTGATCTTATTCTTCATCCAATTTTGGGTTCTATGGGTCATGTGGAACCTGAAACTATAAACACATCATTCCCTCCTCAAAAAAACATTCTAGTCAATGTATGTGCCATGTAGACCAAGTTTGGTTTGCACTCGATCTTTACCCAAAAATTATCCTAATACATCTCTTTTTGTTGGTCCTCCCTTAGAATCCAAATCAATTCCTTCATTTTAAGAATGAAGGAATTGATTTGGATTCTAAGGGAGGACCAAGTAAAACTGTCAAACACCATAGGACTATAGAAAACGGGCTGGATGCCAATGGTTGCCAACTTAGTTGGTAAGGGTTTTGACCCTCAACCTAAAGATTGAGGGTTCAAATCCCACCAGAGGCATCAAAGTCCCCCCGGGGTACATGCGAGCTGGTAGAATAATCAAAGATACTCTTGCTGCCAGCGGCACAGCGGCAGGATGGGGGTTCGACTCCTGCTTGGAACTTGGGAGCTATATTTGAGAGATATAGTGGAACAATCAGTTTATAATGGGTCACTAGTGCGCAGTAATATACAGGGCCCTTGGGAACTTAGGAGCCAGTTCGTGCACATCCGGCGATTTATATACTCCATAGCTTAGAGACAGGGTTATGGGGTTCAGGAGTAATTAGGCATAGCTAAGATATCTGGATTATATAAAAAAAAAAAAAAACAGGCTGGGTAAAGGAAAAGTTGACCATTCTTACTTGGCACATGATGATAAAGCGGGCATTGTGGCCCATGCTAATATTTCATAAAAAAGCCAAATGTTGGTATTTTGAAAAATTAGTAAAGATATCCAAAGGTGTTGGACAAGGATTACGGGCTAAAGGGGCAAATCAAATTAATTCAGTAGTGACGGGGATTATATTCTTGAAGATGATGTAGAGTATTTTGATTATAGCTTATTTCAAGACTCTGCATTTGAGATAGTGATGAACAGTTTGTACAAGTGAGAAATCATAGTGTAGTGGAAAAAGGAATGATGTTGGTGTTGAAGATTCAGATAATGAACTTGTTACTATGGAAGATGCCAGAGTTGCAGATTCAATTGAAACTAGTATGGTTGCTGGTGCTATTAGAGATCGCAAAGTAAGGCAAATTCAAGTAGAATTGCTAGGAGAAACAATTCAATTTGCCATTGAACTTTACTTGAAGTTTGATTTTTGCCCTTCAACTTTAAAAGAGATAATTATTGAACTTAAACTATCAAAAAATGCAAAATTTTACCCTTCCATTAGGTTTTATTGTTACATGACTAATGAAACAAGTCTCGTTCAAGACACTTGAGTATTTTGAGTGTATTTTAAGAATTCATCACTTTTTATATTTTCTATTTTGTTATCACCAGAAAATTATTTTTTATATCAATTTTAATTATTAATTATAAAGTATAATAATAATCTTTGTTTTTTTCATTTTTCCCTCCTTGTTTTCCTCTTTATTCTCTCCTTCTCCACCTTCGTTCCGTCCAGGATGATCAATGAAATCCTAGATCATGATGAAAATAACCCTCTTAAGAATCAAAATTTTGACTCAATGTGTAATTTTTCAAATCAATATCACAAAAATACAAAAGATTGACAGCATCCCTCAGTTTTCAAAATTCATAATCAATAACTAAACATTGACCCTTAAATCAACAATTCAAACATCAAACCGCCAATCAATAATCTCATAAAACCATAAAAAAGTAAAAGATTAGGCACTAGTGCCTAACAATCTTACTGCCTTTGGTCACTGCCAATCAACATTGACCTCTCATTGCTCCAATATGTTAATAGGTAAGAAATTATTGATTCCAAACTCTACTGCCCAATGATCATTATAACCTCTTTGGTTCGAAAATTATAAATTTTATAAATGGTATGAGATTGGAGTAGAAGCACTTCCACTATTGCCAACAATCAACTAACAATGGTGAAGAGGTGAGCGGAAGAAGGGAAGGAGGAGAAGAGAAAGAAACCTAATAGTCTCTTGGTATAGTTAAGAATAGTGATGACTATTCTCAATTCTTCTTTATTCTTTTTTCTTCTCTTTCCTTCTCTTTAAGGATAAATGAAGGGATCTAACACCCCAAGTTAAAAAGAAAAAAGAAAAAGAAAATTGAGTAAAAGATGTTATATTACCAAAATATCCTCAAAATACTCATATGTGTTGCATCCTAATTTTCTACGTTAGCCACCTAACGGCGAAAGTTGATGAAAGAGCAAGATTTAGTATGCCTTAATAGTTCAAGGTCAAGAATCATCCCTTTTGAAGTTGAAGGGTAAAAATCAAACTTTAGGCATAGTTCGAGGGCAAACTGAATTGTTTACCCTATTCTTTGTCCAATTTTGGGTTCTATGGGTCATGTGGAACCTGAAACTATAAACACATCATTCCATCCTCAAAAAACATTCTAGTCAATGTATGTGCCATGTAGACCAAGTTTGGTTTCCATTCGATCTTTACCCAAAAATTATCCTAATACATCTCTTTTTGTGACACTTCATTTTCTCCCAAATTAACCGACTTTTCTCAAAGCTCCATAGAATCCAAATCAATTCCTTCATTCTTAAAAATAAAACGCTAGTCAATAAGTTTGGGATCTTAAATCTAGCACTGTCAAAACGGGTCTAAACCCGCGGGCTGAGGCAATACGGATGGATATGGGTTTAGTAAATATCGGCTTGTTTTAATACGGGCTTTTTTAGCCCGCTCCGGACATGGGTTAGCTCGTTTTTCTTTTTAATTTTTTTTAAAATTTTTTCTCAAAATGACGCCATTTTGATGTTTTTAAAATATTTTTAATTTTTTTTTTCAAAAAACGACACCATTTTGATATGTTTTTGACAAAACGACGTCATTTTGTAAAATTCACGGGCTGGTCCGTTTAGCCCGCGGACTTACTATAGCGGGCCGCGACCTGGGGGTTTCTAGCCCGCGAACCAAACGGGCCAGCCCGTCTAGGACCGTTTCACTGTTCAGCCCGCGACGGGCCGGAGCGGGCTGGCCCGTTTGACAGCACTACTTAAATCAACGACAGTTGAAGTAGAGTATGCATCTTTGGAAAGGAGACAAAAGCCTTCTCACTTCACACAATTTGTAATTCTTTATTTTCTTAGCCTTGTCAATCTAGATGGCTGTCATAGTTCTTTTCCTTTATTGATTGTCATCTTTTGTTGCAAATATGGGGTTATCGTGGGACAATAGGGCTAATTGTTTAAGGTTTCGGGGGTGTGTTGAAGCATGTTGTTCTTACATACCACTATGTCTTCCTTTGTCATATTTGACAAATTGTTAAGTTATGGTTCCAATTACATGTCTATATCTTAGTAATGCTTCTCCATGCTTAAATGACATTGAGATTCACCATTGTAAATTTTGATTTTATTACTGCGTTGAGCTGCAATTTACTTATACTTTCTATTCCTTTAATTAGGGCAACATGGTTGTGAGTTTTTTACTCTAAAAATATATCATGATGGTGAAATTTTTCATAGTAGAGAGAGGGTATCAAGGAGGGAGTGTTGTTTTTTTGTAATTTTTGCAATGTTAATTCTTTCAAAAAGAACATCTGCAGTATGTCACTGAGTTACTAGGAATGAAAGATGGATTTAAGTAGTGGTATTATATGGTTTGGCTTGGTAGGAAGAAACGCACGATGGCTACCAATGGGGACAAGGAGGTGAAGAAAATAGCAGAGTTAGGTGCAGCTAATGGGGAAGTGGAGGTGTTTATTTTTTTTACAAAATTCAGGATTGTTACTAAGGTGGCTTATGTATATTACTTTTGTTGGAGGAAGAGATATGACATTGAAGAGAATGACGGCAAGCCAAAGTAGGTGGTTATTTCTAAGGGAGGACCAAGTAAAGCTATCAAACACCATAGAACTATAGAAAACGAGCTGGATGCCAATGGTTGCCAGCTTAGTTGGTAAGGGTTTTGACCCTCAACCTAAAGATTGAGGGTTCAAATCCTACCGGAGGCATCAAAGTCCTCCCAGGGTACATGCGAGCCGGTAGAATAATCAAAGATACTCTCGCTGCCAGCGGCAGGATGGGGGTTCGACTCCTACTGGGAACTTGGGAGCTATATTTGGGAGATATAGTGGAATAATCAGTTTATAGCGAGTCACTAGTGCGCAGTAATATACAGGGCCCTTGGGAACTTGGGAGCCAGTTCGTGCACATCCCGCGATTTATATACTCCATAGCTTAGGGGCAGGGTTATGAAGTCCAGGAGTAGTTAGGCATAGCTAAGATACCTGGATTATAAAAAAAAACAGGCCGGATAAAGAAAAAGTTGACCATTCTTACTTGGCACATGATGATAAAGCGGGCATTGTGGCCCATACTAAAATTTCATAAAAAGCCAAATGTTGGTATTTGCAAAATTAGTAAAGATATCCAAAGGTGTTGGACAAGGATTAGGGGCTAAAAGGGCAAAACAAATTAGTTCAGTAGTGACGGGGATTATATTCTTGAAGATGATGTAGAGTATTTTGATTATAGCTTATTTCAAGACTCTACATTTGAGATAGTGATGAAGAGTTTGTACAAGTGATAAATCATAGTGTAATGGAAAAAGGAATGATGTTGGTGTTGAAGATTCAGATAATGAACTGGTTACTATGGAAGATGCCAGAGTTGCAGATTCAATTGAAACTAGTATGGTTGCTGGTGCTATTAGAGATTGCAAAGTAAGGCAAATTCAAGTAGAATTGCTAGGGGAAAGAAAATACAGCAAAAATATAAGATTGACTTGTTTATAAGTGAAGAGATTCCAATAAATGATGACTCTAATGGGGCAGATTCGGATGAATTACTGAGTCATGAAACTTGTGGTAGTGATGATCAAGAAGTTAGCAGAGGAAAACCTAAAAGTGTCAGGTTTACACATGAGACTGACATGGAAACTCCTAGATTTATTGTGGGAATGGTTTTTAGCATTAGGGAGGTGTTAAAGGAAGCTATCAGGTCTCCTTAGATTAAATGTGTCATGATTGTGAAGATGATTGGTCTCTTTCTGTGTATTGTAAATGACAACAGTTGGAGATTTTGAAATGGATGTCATTCATGCTGGTGTACAAGCCAATGATATGAGACTTGGTTCTAAGCTAGTTTTTCACCCTAACATAATTGGACCACTAACTTTCCTAATTCAAAATTGGACTCCTGAAAAATAATTTATGGTTTTGCAGGCTGCAAGGAACTAATCATCAAGAGCTACCAATGAAGTGGAACATCTTACTCGTGAAGAACTTGCTACCCTAGTAAGTGGTACTAACTACAATAGATCCATTTGATTGTATACTATACTATACACAACCAACGAGTAAACATGAAAGAGAGAAACACACAACTAGAGAGAAACTCTCAGATCGAAGAATTCTCAAGAATATTACATTCCTCAAAAATGATGCATACAAAGTGTATATATACAAAAGTGAAACACTTGAAGTACCGATGTACTTCCACATTAAATTCTATCTATAAACAAATAAATAACTAACTAAACTGAATGAGCCATGTTAGCACCCAAGTCAGCTTAGAAGTCCAGTTGGCATCTAACTGGCAGACAATTGTCTACCATGTCAATTGCATCATTTTATATAAGTTTTCAATACCCTCCCGCAATCTAGATCGAGGTAAATATTCTACAATCCAAGGCTAGCTACAAGATGTGAAAATTGGGAAAAAGGCAAAGCCTTGATGAAGATGTCTGCTACTTGCAAGTGAGAAGAAATCAGCACGGGCTTAACTAGGCCAAATTAGTATTTTTCTCGAGTAAAATGACAATCAAGCTCATTATGTTTAGTTCTCTTATGAAACATAGGATCCACAATATAAATCTACTTGATTGTCACGGTAAAGGGGAATAGCTCCAAAAAGTGGAATGTGCAAGGCTTGCAAAATATAAAATAACCACTGCAACTCACACACTGTAGTGGCCAAGGCTCTGTATTCTACTTTTGGTGAACTTCTAGAAATTGTGGATTGTTTCTTTGACTTTCAAGAAATCAATGCACCACCCATAAACAACAGAAAACCAGTAACTGACCTTTTGGTTTCCACACAACTTGCCCAATCTAAATCTGTAAAAGCCTTAACCTGTAAATTTGAATAGCTGGAAAAAACAAACCTTGGTTTGGAGCTTTTTTCAAATACCTAAAAAATCTATGAGCAACTCGTATATGATTCACAATATGCCTACGAAGAAATTGACTTAACTGTTGGATTGCAGAACATATATCATACCTTGTAATAGTCAAATACAACAATTTCCCAATGAGACTTCTACAAGCAGTATCATTAGGCAAAGCATTTGAATCATTATGCTCAAACTTAGCATGAGATTCCATAGGAGCATCACCTGGTTTACTACCCAAGAATCCAAACTCTACAAACAAATCAACAGTATATATATATATACCCAAGAATGTGCAAGGCTTCTTGCCACCTCCAATCCCAGAATGTATTTCAATTCCCCCAAATCTTTGATTTTGAACTGAGCATGTAGAAAAGCTTTGATATATTCAATTGCAGCTAAATCATTGCTAGTGACCACTATATCTTCCACATAAACTAGTAATGCAATAAAAATCCTGTCATTTTCTTTAACAAACAAATCACTTTTATATTGAATGAAGCCAAGATTGTGTAATGCTAAAGTCAATTTTGCATTCCATTGTCTGCTAACCCACTTAAGTCCATAAAGTGACTTGTTCAATTTACACATCAATGACTTATTTGCAGTGCCAAAACCTGGTGGAAAAACCATATAAACCTTTTCTTCAAGATCCCATGTAAAAAGCATTATTAACATCACATTGATGTAAAAACCAACCCCTTGCCACTACAATAGTTAGCATAGTTCTTATAGTGGTCATTTTTGCCACTAGTGAGAATGTTTCTTTATAATCTACCCCTAGTTGTTGAGTGTAGCCTTTTGCCACTAGCCTAGCCTTATTTCTTTCTACTGTGCCATCATAATGAAATTTAATTCTATATACCCATTTACAACCTATAGGCTATTTCCATGAGATAAAGGAACCAGAGACCAAGTATGTGTACTTTCAAGTGCCTCAATTTGTTTTCTCATTGCTTCCTACAAAACTGAAACTCTAGCTACTTCTTCATAACACTTAGGTTCAACATTTGATGAAACACTCTTGCAAAAAATTTGTAAGTGTGAGATAACAGATCATATGAAAAAACTCTATCTAAAGTGTGAGGAGCAGTAAGAATTGTGTTGCAATCATAGTCCTTGAGATAAACTGGTATGGTTTTAGGTCTTTAAGACCTTCTAGGAACATGATCACCAGCTGAGAGAGTAGTAGGAGAGGATAAATTCTCAGAAGTAGACAAAGAAAGTGTAGTAACACTTGTTGGTAAAGAAGAAGAAGAAAAAGGAGGATCAATAAAAAAAGGCTTGGGAAAACATGAGGAAGAACAATTAGAAGATGTAGCATGAAAAGGGAAAACATCTTGATGGAAAATTACCTTTATGGATACATAAACAGACCTAGAAGTCCAATCCAAGAGAGTATAGCATTTACCAATTGTGGAAATACCAATCAAGACTGCCTTTAAGCTCTAGAATCAAATTTATACCTTCCTTGTTCCAATGTAGAAGCAAATGCAAGACAAGCAAAAACTCTGAGATTGGTAAAAGAAGGATCTCTACCATGAAGTATGGAATAAGGAGTCTTATTGTGTAACATAGGAGTAGGAAGTCTATTGATTAGGTAGATTGCTTGTTGAACACAAAAACCCTAATAAGAAAGAGGGAGATTGGACTGTAATTTCAAAGCTCTACCTAAGTTCAAAATGTGCTAATGTTTTCTTTCAACTAAATCATTCTTTTGTGGTGTTTCAACGCAAGATGTTTGGTGAATTATGCCCTTAGATTGAAAGAACAAAGGCATATGGAATTTAGAACTATTATTTGTTCTGATTACTTGAATGATTCTTGAGAATTGTGTTTCAACAAAGGCACAGAAATATTGGATAAGCTTTCTAACTTCTGACTTATCTTTCATCAAGAAAATTCAAGTAAATCTACTAAAATCATCAACAATGCTCGAGAAATATTTTTGCCTATACATAGTTTCTTGCTTATAAGGGCCCCAAATATCCAATGAAGAAGTACAAAGCATCTAGAAGTAGTAGATTCTTTCAAAGAAAAAATAAGCTTTTTCTATTTTGCCAAAGGGCAAACAGTACACTTGCAATCACCTGGAATAAAGATATTAGGCCAGATGCCTTTCAGTAATTGCATTCTTTGATCAGAAGGATGACATATTCTAAAATTCCAATTGATTTTCTTGATAGAATTAGAACAAGAAGGAAATGCTAAAATAGAATAATCAAAATGAGAATTATCAGGAACATGAGTTGTAGGCATAGAAGTTGGAACCTAGACACTGGAAAAGCAGAAACAGCTTTAAGATGATACAAACCATTGCAACACTTAGCTGACCCAATCTTCCTCAGAGTAATAATATCCTGTATGAAACAACTAGTAGAGTGAAAAACTGATGTTGTCATGATTTTGCTGAATTAGTTTATCAACTGAGATTAGATTATACTAGAAAGAAGGAATATAGAGAACTTCAAACAATCTGAGTTGCTTGGAAAGAATAACTTGGCCTCTATATGAGTAACATGTACTGATTGTTTATTGAGAAGCTTAACAAAAATATTTTGGATAGGAGTTAAGGAAGAAAAGAATTCCAAAGAACACACTATATGATCTATAACTCTTGAATCCAAAATCCAACGCTTTGTGGTTTCATGAAAAAGTGTACCTGTGTAATTAACTGGTTTATCAAAGTTTGCTGTCAAAACTGTAGCTTGATTGACTCTATGAGACTGATTTGATATACTTTCTATTCCTCGAAGTTGAATACTCTTAAGCATCTGCATTAAGGTATAATACTGCTTCCGTGTGATTCCTACATTAGGATAATCTGGAGTTTTTGGACCAACTACACCACTAGTCTGATTCATAGCAACATTCCCTCTAGTACCAATATTATATCCCATACTACCCATATTTGGACCACCACTGAAACCTCCTTTTCTAGGCCAGAACTTAAGAATTTTGTGGATAACCATGTTTTCTATAACATTTATCCACTGTATGTCCAGATTTAACACAAAATGTGCATATGATGTTTTTCTGTCCAAAACCTCTTATATTATTTCCTATAGTAGCATTTACTAGCTACTGAATATTTTCACCAAATTGCATACTAGCAAAACCTGTATTGACAAATGTAGGTACACTAGCTTTCAGTTCTTGATTGACTATTTTGTTCACTGGTTGAGTTAACATCACTTGCATCTTCTAATTCCGATTAGAAGTATAATTCAACTACCTTTCGCGTTTGATAACCATAGAAAACACATGACTAACCTGGGGTAAAGGTTCAATAACTAAAACTTATGATTTGATACTATTAAACTGGCCGTTCAATTCTTTCAGAAATCTTATCACATATTCTGTATTGTAAAATTCCCTCATTCATTTGATTGCTCCATATTTGCAGCTAGGTTCACAAACACACATAGGCAAAGGCCTTAAAACAAACAATTTATCCCAAAGTATTTTCAAATGAGTATAATATTCATTCAAAGTCTTATTGCCTTGTTTCACATTGTGAATATCTTCTATAAGATCAGATAAATAGGAATCAGTACTTGAACACTATCATACAAATCATCCTAAACTTCCTTTGTTGTATCTAGCCATTTCACACTTTGCGCTATTATTATATCCATTGAATTCTCAAGCCAATAGAGAATAGTTGTGTTTACCTACTGCCAAAGCATATGATTCCTTGAACCTCTTGGTGGTGGCTCGATTGAACCGTCAACAAATCCAATCTTATTTTTAGAAATCATCACCATCTTCATTGCTTTACTCCACAAGTGATAGTGTTTCTCTGTGAACATTGGTTGTTCCAATGGTTGAATTGAATTGTCATTTGGATTCAAATACACTGGATTGGTAGGCATTAGCTCTGCGTATGCCGCCATTGTTATCACTTCAAGTTTCACAAGAATAAACTTCAAACCAACAAAAAGCTACAAATCAAATGAAATCAGTAACTAAGAAAAGCATTCCCACTCTGATACCATGTTAAAATTCAATCTATCAAAGAGAAATTAGTGCTTAGCTTAAGCAGTAAACAGAGGAAATGTGAAAGAGAGAGAAACACACAACTAGAGAGAGAAAATCTGAAATGGAAGAATTTTCTTGAGTATTACATTACCAAAAAATGATACATACAAAGTATATATACCAAAGTCAAACAGTTAAATCACCGCTGCACTTCTGTGCTAAATGCTATCTATATACAAAATAACTAACTAACTAAACTGAATGAGCCATGTTAGCATCCAAGTTAGTTTAGAAGTCTAGTTGGCATCTAATTGATAGACAGTTGTCCGCCATGTCAATTGCATCATTTTGTATTAGTTTTGAATAGATACAAGCTCCCAAGAAAGTCAAATTGTGTCGGGTTTGCCACAAGCCTGGCCATAACATGCAAACGTTTACCTCTGAGACAACAAAGTGGGGCAGGGGAGCAACTCAGGCACTTGAATTCTCTTTTATAAGCATTTCCTAGTTAGCATTGAAGACTCATAGGACACGGGTTAGGCCTAGGTGTGTTTTCTTATGTGTAGTTTTTTGGAAGTGATTGATGTACTTTATAGTCCTTACTACCCGATTGGAAGATCTTTTCCTTTGGAGTGGTACATGGCAGTGCTTTTTGCTTTATATATCCCTTGAAGTTTAGTTCCTTGATACATTGTTCTTCTTATAAATGGTTTAATTATTGAACTTGCCTTTGCAAGTAATGCACTTGTTTTAGAATGCCAGTTATACTCATTTTTCTTAACAGCTACTAGTTAGTTTGACTATTGGGCATTTTCATTGCCCAGCCTTCATTGAAGGCACTCTGTTTGGACATTTGCATCCGAGCAACAACATTACATAGATAGCAACAACAAACCAACTTAATACAGTTGAAATGTAGTAGAATCTGAACTTTGCAGCCATTTTGGATTGCTCAATTTCCTTCCATTTACCTTCTTCATCAGTCCAGAAATCACCCGTGTGGCTCTAGGAAAAATTGGTTAGTCAATTCATTCAAAGAACCTATATCCTCCACCCACCTGAGGTGTTTGCTAGCGCATAGATCATTTGAGGACAATAAATTTTTAAGAATCAGCACCCTATCTCATTGTCAAACATTAACTTGCCCGAAATGCCTCACAGCCGTAGAATCTTTTGTCTGGGTTTGCATTTGTCTAGGAAGTGTGGGCTGTGATAAACAAGCCACGATGGCACAATTTTATAGCTTTTCCGTGCAAGAAAGCAAATGTTCTTGCCGAGCTTGAGGATGCCATTTTACCCGCAAAGTAGCTTCTTCTATAATCCTAGGAAAAAGCTAAATGCAGAGAAAGAGATGACAAAGAAGGCAAAATGGGATAAAAGGGTGACGGCTAGGGGATAATAGGTTCGGATACGGGAGAAGAGTAGGTAGGGCTTCTTAATGGAAAATGGGAATTATTTTGGCAGGTTTGAAGGAGAAGGCTTTTTTTGGAAATGAATGGGGGGTTGGGGCTATTTTAAACCTCGGATGTTATACACAGACAAGGCAGGTGCTTCTTCTCACCAGAAACCACTGCCAGGTGAGTCCACGAACTGAAAAAATAAGTATGATAAAATTTGGAAGGTAGAAAAATAAAATAAAATATTATAGATATTATACGACCCACATAAATAGTTAAAGATAATTATAGCGATTTTCCCTATATATTATTTTTAAAAGCAATTGAATTGAGAGATTCCAGGCAAGTCATTCTAGAAGTACTTTTGCCAAAGCTAGTAATTTCTCTATACTTGTAGAAAATCATGCCCTGTCGGTGGAAGAATTAAGTGTTGAGGTGATTGGGTCTCCATTTGAAAATTTAATCTTAAAATTTATTTTTTTTAAAAAAGAATTATTGTGAGATATAACGCTAAAGTAAATTTTTTTATTAAATTTTGAAATAGAACTTTGCCCACCTTATACATTGTCCAATTTGTGAAGAGGGGGGAAAGGCAAGGGAAGAGCAAATTTTCATCGAAAAATATTTCCTTTTCTATTTTTCTTTTATATGAGGGGGAGAAAAGTGAAGGAATACGGAAGAAAAAAAGATTTATTAATTTTATTTTTTCTTTTTATTCTTTCATTCTCTCACTTATTCAGTTTTTAAAGTTAAAAGTGAATCCCTCCAATTTGAAAAGAAAAAAAAAAAGCTTATACGGAAGAGTTATTATCACTTCCTTTTTCTATCTTAACCAAATGACGTTACTGTAAAGGGGTCTTTGTTAAAGTCAAACATATGTGATAACCCCATGATGAGAAAACCGCGTGCATTTAAACTAACTATTTATGTTCACATTACTTTCATTATTGTTTTCCTTCGGTACTTCGCCTTAGCTAAATTAGGGCTGTAAACAGGTCATTGTGAGTTCGGGACTCTGTCTCAATCCATTATAGACATCATTCAACTTGATCTGATTACTTAACGGGTTCAAAAATTGTAAATTTATATCTGACCCTATAAAGTATCGAGTCGAGTCTAAGTATGTCTGATTACAATAAAGATTAACAAAAAACTTACACCATAACTTAGTAAACTCATCATTACAAATAAAATTCTAATGTAATATATTATCTCTTTAAGAAATCAGAACTACAATATTCATAACTTTCCAGATTAAGTATTACACAAAAGTTTAAGTAGAATAGAAGAGATTAAAATGTTTACTATTTTACCAAAATAACAACCTTAATCAATATGCTAACTCAAAAGTCAATCATTAATTTCATACACAAAAGAAGATCAACTTCCAAAGAAAGCCCATGAGAAAAATTATTAACCTAATATATATATATATATATATATATATATATATATATATATATATATATATATATATATATATATATAATATTAGACATAGAACTTATATATAATTACAGATCAATTTATTTTTGTAATTTTAGACATAAAATTGCTCTCATCAAGAAAACATATTAGGCAAGAATTAGTATTGCAAAAAGAATTTCAATACACACTAGTAGAATAAATAAATTATACAAAATATTTATAATATATATTAATCGATGCCTCGCTTTCGGTCCCTCTACAATGACCTCTAGCTACTGTGTAGCTTTTGCATGCACATATTTACTTTTTTTTTCCTTCTCTATTCATCTGCAACCAAGGTTCTAACACTTCTGAGTTCACTACAAGAAAATTAGATTTTTGCGACGGACTATTCCGTTGCAAATCCGTCTCAAAACATCATTTGCGACGGATTTGCAATAGACAGAGCCGTCACAAAATTGCAAGTCACAAATTCTCGACGGATTAGCTATCCGTCGCATATTTGCGATGAAATCTCTTTGACCAAATTAGTCAACTTCTTGCGACATATTTGTGACCAAAAAAATAAAAAAATATCGCAATATTGCGATGGATTTTAATTTTTAGAAACAAAATATAAAGTCGTTGCAAATTCGTCGCAAAATTGTAACGATTTTGTGACGGATTTTTTATATATTTGTTTTTAAAAATATATTTCCATCGCAAAATTGCAACGATTTTGTGATGCAAAATTCAATTTTTTTAAAAAATTCAATCGCTATTTAGTGACAAATTTACGACGATTTAGCTGCAGTATTATTTAATTTAAAAATATTAAAAATTTGATTTCATTGTAAATTCGTTGCAAATTTATGACAATTTTGTGACGATTTTTATTGTAATTATTAAAAATAATTATTAATTATAAATATGTTATGAAATTAATATTATTATGGATGTCCATTATCAGAGTTATAGAGACACTCCAACTATCCAGAAGATAGATGGTAGAGTTCTATCATATCTTTGATTAGTGATAGGATTTGTCTTCTGATTACCCTATACCTATTCTGATTTGGATGTACCCCTGAACCCTATAAATAGGGCTCTAGACTGAGATATTGCATACACTCATTCATTGATTGATTTACTCTCAGAGAATCAATAAAGATCTCTTGTTCTTTCTCTCTATTTTCTCTCTATATTTTTCTCTTATTCTCTACATTATAATTTCTTTATTAAGTTTTTTACATTAGTATTACGATTTTGTTGTGCCGACGATGATTGCGCATCAACAAATTCATAACACGTTATCAGCACGAGTCTCTGCCACCGAAGTTGAGAGATTAATCAAGAGAAAAAGAGGTATTTTTTTCCATCTTTGAATTCTCATGGCAAACTTTTCAAAACTCATGTTTTTTACTCTTAATATTTATAAAAAGAATTATATGTCATAGACATTAGATGCTCAAATTTATTGAGATATAATGGGTCTGGCAGACACCATCTCAAAATCTTATAAAAGCCATGATTTTTCTCCACCATAATTTCCATGAGGATCTAAAAGCGGAGTATCTTATTGTGAAAGATCCATTTTTTTTATGGAAGGGTCTAAAAGAAAGATTTGACTACCATAAGATGGTCATTCTACCAAAAGCACAATTTATTTTACATTTGTGAGTGAATATATTAGAAACAATAGTTATGGCCCTGGAAGAGGTCGTAATAATGGTCGAAGCCGTCAATATAGACACGGATATGGTAAGAATAATCCATATAATCATGGCGACTAGAATATATGCATCTGGATATTGTGGGTCTTGAAGACACCATTTAAGTAATACAAAGCATCAAAGCCACTTGATTACTAGCAAATTGTGAATAAAACATACTATCACCAGAAGATGATTGTTATATAAATGCTAGTTATGATTTGTTATAAGTGTGCCTATAATACTGTATGTCTATCAGTATGCAAAATTTTATTGCATTTAGAATTTCTCCTCAATTAAAGTTATAAGGAGAAATATCACTAAGTATTGTAATGAATAAAAGAATTTTCCTTTCCAATATCTCTAACATGCTCCTGAAGTAGCAATATTGAGAAGAAGTTTTTTAGAAGTATTTTGAATTTATATCTTCTAAGACTAAATGAGTCCTTGATAAAATATTTTGACGCTCGACCAAATATTTTTATATCATTCCCTGAAGTGAATGACATTAGAAATTATAATATATTTATATACGAGATTTTGGTCGCAGCTAGTAGAAATACACTTTGTTCTTATACTATAAGAATGACTCATTAAATCCCCACTAAATAGATACTCACCAGAAGTGAGAAAATAATGAGAAGGAAAAAGGGAAAGTAATAATTCTAACATGTTATTGATGCAATATGAAAGTTTGTCACATACCTGTAGTACGTCAAGCATGTTATGAATATCTATTAATTATTGATAATTCTTTACTTTCCTAAATTATGCTACTGATAGTAATGATGCTTGTGTCGAAAATATTAATATGGCATATGTGAACGTAGCCAATTCTTTTGAATATCCAGAAAGAGTTTTTAGCATTTTGAATGTCAACCAAAATTTTAAATTATTGAATTGCTACTTTCATATGTTATTTTAGTTTATTTTGGATCAAGAATGGTGAAGATACAATTTGTCTAAACAATATTTATTGTTTATTTGGACAAAATTTAAAATATATGTCCAAAGTATAAATGTTAGTGCAAGGTTCCTGAAGAACTAATTGATCAAATAACTCTAGAAGAGTTAATTGATTAAAAGCTCCAGAAGAGCTACTAGATCTTCACCTAATGGTCAATTGTTGTAATACATCATTCTTCATATAGTCTCGTAAAACTTTTTGAGCTTTGATTATATTATCAGTATATCGAGACATTGGATGAATGAAATTTTGAGGCATATGCATTACCATTATGACATAAAATATACGTCAATTATAGATACCACTATTTATCTCTCCCGAGTTATATTGCATAAAATTATGGATTTGAGATGCAATATTGAGTAAACTTGAAGTTTACTGATAAATAATTTATTAGTTGGCATGACCGGTTGGACCATCCCGGATCATTAAAATACGAATTATGATTATGAATTTATTATGGAACCAGAAGTTTTCTAATATGATGAATTTATATGTGCTACTTGTTTTATTTAAAAGTTACCAGTATTACTTAGGGTTGAATGTGTTATTTTGGGATGAATATGAAAAATTATTAGTTGATGCATCAACAAATAGTCTTAAAAATATTATTATTTTTGCAACCTGTAGTTTGCACAATTCATTGATAATGAGCTCATGTTTTAAAGATTCTCCCAAAGACATAATTTGTCCTAATAATACTAGTTGTATTGATATAAATATTGAACATCCTGCAGAATGTTCATGACTACGATATATTAGCACTTATTTCGTATTTTGCCAACACATTGTAATTCTCCTCATAGTAGTTGGTTTATGGTCAGAAACCAAATATTTCCCATCCAAAATTTAGAGATGCACTATGTATGTTGCTCCACCACAAAAGTAATGAGATGGGTTCTCAAAGAAATTATTAAATATGTTGGGAGCAAATCTCAAGGGAGAGATTCGTATTTTGTTAATTTTGAATATGTTGCCCCAGCATAAAGAGGAGAAATTATGAGGCTGGATAAAGATATTAGTATGTGTCTCATCTTAATCTTCTATTTTGATCATCATAGAAGATACCTTGAACCAGAAGTTCAAAGGATAATTTATATAGCCAGGTATATTAATTGACCAACATCCAGCAAAGAATGCTCCTATTTGATATCCCTGAAGGATAATCTACCACTACAAATAAATTTGAGACACAACTGAAATGTGGTAGATAAGTCGATTCCAAAGATACAAACTCCTCATTGGAGCAAAGGTTTAAAATGGTCATATATGTTAAATCGAGGAGATTTAAATTCCAGCAGAATTTTTCTCCCAAAACATGATTGATATATTATTTCCAGAAGAATTTCAGGTACCTGAAAACTATGATAAATGATGAGATCTCAACATGATTGGGAACTATTGGAATCGCACAAGTATATGACTTTAAATATATTAATGCGCATAATGTGTTGAGGATTTTCAAATCGAGGTCTGTAGATTCGAAATGATAAAGTTCGCATGAGAAATATGAAAAGTTTAAACTATTCACAAGTACACTTGAAGTGTACATGTATTCCCAGCAGGAATTATACACTTGAAGTGTAATTCAAAGAGATAGCAATTAATATTTACTTATAAAATGCGAACCACAAAAGTGAATATTGCCATGAGTTATTGCGTATGATTCTTCGTAAAACTTGGCACTGATAACGAAGAAATATATGTATAGTGGTGGATATAATAGTGCATGATAACACTTAATATGTGTTTATATTTGTTATCATTTGATAATAGTATTTATATTTGAAGTCCCTGATGGACTCGATATGCTTGAAGCATATAATTGTTCCTGTAGAACATAATGAGATTGTCTTAGTGAATTTTTATTGAAAGAATGATTGAATATGTCCACATATGAAGAAATTCTATATGTAGCTATACTTGCTATGTGTATTTCTTTCTTAGAAGATATCCTCATTGTACAATCTATTGATTGGCATAGTGTTCCCCACATTAGGGGGAGAAAATCATCAATTAAAAGAGGATATTATTTATGACTTTTATTATCTTGATCTATGCACAAGTATTAGCGAACTGAAAGTTCAAAATATTATTTATTTGCATAAAATTGCATATTGATTGTTTGTCTGACTCCTGTAGAGTTAGTCAATATAACATTATACTTATAGATATTCCTATTTGGATAAATATCCCAACAGGATAAATATATGAATTCTATGACTATATGATTTTGATACACGCCTGAAGCGTGATTGATCTCTTGATTTTGAAAAGAGAAAATGATTTGATAATCAAGATATTTTTCCTGAAGAAATTAGAAAAGCAAGTATTGTGATCAATGTTTTGAAAAGCTAACATGTTGTTTTGATTGAACATCCTGAAGATATTTTATATGGACATAGCACATCAATTGTTATTGAGTTATTATCTGCGAGATCCTTTATATATATTAAAGGATGTTGAAGAACTCTTTGGTCCTGAAGTACCATAACTTTGCAATTTAAAGCATAAATACACTTGTTTGTATGCAAGCAAATATCTATTCTAGTTCTTCTCTACCCAATAAATTTTGAAACGGCATTAACCTTGCTTTTGAATCTCCTTGAGATAGTTTATCTCGAATATTGAGAAAATTCAACTCCTGTTGAGATGAATATGCAAGGTATGTATTACATATATGATCAACATAAATCATGCATTTATAAGTATGTGTTGATTATAACAGCCACATCTTCAACTCATGTTGAAGTAATAGAAATTCATGATGTTGGTTGTGAATATATTTGATCATGATTTATGTATTCGAGATAAATCTATATCCTCTAAGGAGGAATTCCAACTATGTTGTTGGATGATAATAAAGTTTGAAATATATCTAAGGAGATATGATAAAATTTTTCTTTATTCATGAGCTCTTGAAGAGTGGTGACATTGATGTGCAACAAATTCAATCATGTGACAATCTTGCAGATTTATTCACTAAGGCATTATCAGCCGCATCATTTGATAAATTGGTGAACAAAATTAGAATGCGGTGGTTAAGAAACCTTAAAGGATTATCTCATCAGGGGGAGTAAATATGGCATAAAGAGTAGTGTACTCTTTTTCCTTCACTAGAGTTTTTCCCACTGGGTTTTTTATCTAGTAAGGTTTTAACGAGGCATACTCTTATGTAATGGACATCCAAGGGGGAGTGTTATGAAATTAATATTATTATGGATGTCCATTATCAGAGTTATAGAGACACTCCAACTATCCAGAAGATAGATGGTAGAGTTCTATCATATCTTTGATTAGTGATAGGATTTGTCTTCTGATTACCCTATACCTATTCTGATTTGAATGTACCCCTGAACCCTATAAATAGGGCTCTAGACTGAGATATTGCATACACTCATTCATTGATTGATTTACTCTCAGAGAATCAATAAAGATCTCTTGTTCTTTCTCTCTATTTTCTCTCTATATTTTTCTCTTATTCTCTACATTATAATTTCTTTATTAAGTTTTTTACATTAGTATTACGATTTTGTTGTGCCGACGATGATTGCGCATCAACAAATTCATAACAAAATACAATTTAATTTGAAATTTTAATTTTTAATTAAATATTTTTAAATTTTTTAAATAATGGTTTTCAATGATTTTTAAATAATTATTTTTTAAAATAAGCATAATTATACAATAATTAAAATAATAAAACTAAATTAAAATTAAATATAAGTAAGCCATTAAATGTCAATATTTTATGCGTACAACATTAAAAAATATTATACAAAATTTATGTAACCGTCGATATTTGAAATTTTAATTTTTAATTATTGTCAAAATTTTAATTTTCAATTATTTTCAAAAATACCTCGCAAATTCGTCGTAACCTCTACCGCATGTGAGCTGCCTCATAACCCAATTCAAAAATCTGATTCTTCGAAACACCACCAGCAAGTTTTACAAATAGAGACTTCTCATCCAGTTGCTGTTGAGAAGTCATGGAATCCTAAGACTCCAATTGGGAATAGCACTCCTTCAAAGTATTGACGCTATCTTAAAAAATTATATACATCATGAATTTGCGACAATGTATAATAATAAAATAAATAGTATAAAATATTTTTAACATAATCTTTAAACTCACTAGCGTATGTTGTGATTTTTCACTGACAAAACGTGCCTTTTTTGGGCTATTTTTATATGTGTGCGTCGCCTCATACATATCGATGAAGTATAAGTCATCTCTACGCTTCTTACGCTATAATTATATTAAAATAAATATTAAATAATTATATTATATTTAAATAACAATTATAAAAATAATAGTTGCTATCCGACGCTCGTGCTCGCTGAAGGAGATGCGTCCTCCCGTGTGAGTCGGTCCAGAAGCAGCTGCTCTATTTCGCTTAGAAGTAGCTGAAACACGCTTGAATTACTCCTTGCTCCAGTGATCACGTCAAAGTTGGATCCAAATTTTGAAAGATATCCACGGTGGACATTTTTTTTTGCACTGAGCCTTTGATAGCTGATCTGATAGACGATGAGTGCATTTGTCATCCCAAATACACCGTATCTGATCAGCATGCTCTGAGAGCCACTGATAATAGTTCTGTAAAGTCATAAAAAGAATACCAAATATGTATGTATGTATGTATGTGTATATATATATATATATATATATATATATATATATATATATATATAATTTGTTATTTACACTCCACATTTGGAACCACATGTTCCGGAGCTCCATTAGGACTGCCTCAAAATTAGGATACGGTTCAGTGAAATACCGATAGAATGTATCCGATATCAAATGCACCATCTCCTCTGATGGGAAGAAACTATTCCATTATAACAATAAATAGTTAGTTATTTAACAAAAAATTTCAAGAAATTTGTTTGAAAGTAAATAGAAACTTAATCGTCGCCATTCGGGGCTATCAAAATGCGGGTATCATCTGTTTGAACCCCACCCGTTGAAGCAACCGTGGAGGGTATTGCAGAAGCTGTGGTAAAATGCACATTCTCAGACTCGCAAACTCCTTTGTCATACTTACTCGGTAAAGGCATCGGTGTGGATAAGAAAGGAGAAGGAATACGATCATCTATCTCAAACGACGGTATATGATTATTGCTAAAATGAAAGTGTATAGTTTGACGGAGATGTTAGTTTTTTTTTTTTTTTTGTAAAAGAGGAATCTGTATATATTCATATAAAAAAAAAAGGAAGTCCAGTACAACAAGAGAAAACTCTGTTTGAGAGAAAATTGTGCCATCCCCAAACATTCTAACCAGGTCGAACTCTTAACCGTACAAGGAGATATTAGTTGAGATGGTATTGCATCTCTCTTCACCTTTTGTGTGATAAAAAAAAATTCTCGTGAGGTTGCCATTATTTTAGACCACTAAAACAGTTGCACTATATATGGGCAGTTTCTAAGGCATAGCAGAGGATTTAGTGCAGGTTTGTAGCTATTCTGTTGCAATTTTGTAGCTATATTGCGACGGATTTGTGACGGCAATTATTTTTAATTTTATTTAATAAGGGTAAAAAATTCATCACAAATCCGTCGCTATTTTAATACTGATTTACGACGCAATTTTTCTTATTTGTTTCTCAACGGCTAAAATATCAGTCGCAGAATAGTTGCAAATTTGCGACGGTTTTACGACGGAAAAAATTTCAGTGTGGCGGCTTTTTGCACGGGTGAAAATTTTAAATTTTGTAGCAAATGTGTCGTAAATTTGCGACACATTTCCGACGAAAATTTATTTCTATTGTGTTTCTTAAGTATTTTTCTTTCTCTTCCACTGCTCCAATAAGTTTATGGTTAAGATTTGTCAATAATCAATATTTATAAAATATGCGTATGTAATTATCATATATGTTCTGCTAATATATGTATTAACCTCATCAACACTATATGTTGTAAAATATTGCATATTATAAATTGGTCATACTCAAAGTTATAACTATTAGTATTATACACATATATAATATACTTTTATATGTTTTGTATCATGTATTATAATAGTCAATATATATGTTATATAAAAATAAATTACAAAATATATATTCATATGTGTCTTTATATAAAGATTACTAAATACAAAGTACCAATATTTCATAATATACATATAACAAGCGTACTGCATGCTATATATGTTTAATTAAATAGTACATTTATGAACACCGCGAGATATGGCTAGCAAAAAATAAATAAGGATGCAAGAATAGGAGGGAAAAAAAATATTCCGTTACAAATTTGTTGCAAATCCGTTGCAAAATTATGCTGTCGCAAATCTATAGTTAATTTGCGACGACAAATATTTTCTATTTTATTTTTTTTGAAGAGTTGCAAATCCGTAGCAATACTGCGACGGCATGGAAAACCTTCTTTTAATATTTTTATTTTCTATCCATCGCAAATTCATTGTTATATGGCGACGAATTTGCGACGAAATATATAAACTTTTTTCATTTTCTTTTGTAGCAGTTCTATGATTCCTAGTAATAATTCAGGCTATTCTCACATAGGTCATACAAGGTTTTCCTCTCCATTCTTGCTTTGTGATGATATGATGGCTATGATTCAAAGGTTTTGGTGGAGTAGCACTGAAAAGGGGAAGGGGTTTGAGATCCTGAAGTTCATTATGCATACCTAAGAAAGAGGAGGGTTCTATGGTTTCGGAATTTGTGTACTTTTAATATTGCTTTGCTTGCAAAGTAGTGTTGAAGGATACTGTAGAACCCTACTTCCATGGTTACCAGGATTTCAAAGGCTAAATATTTTGCACATTTAGATTCTCCACATATATGCCACCCATGGGAGCCAACCTTCCTCTGTATATCGCAGTTTATTGCAAGCAAAGAACTCCTTTCTCTAAGTCTCAGATGGTGGATAAGCTATAGAACTTCGATGAGAATATGGGGAGAGATTAATGGGTGCCGTTGCCTCATTCTTTCTTTCTATCTAATCGTTCTTAGCAGCTTATGGTCAATGGTAGGATTTTGGATCTACAACACACAACTTTATTAATTGGATCACTCAACTCTTGCAATGTTTTTCCATCTTTATAAAGTTGATGCCATCAAGCAAATTCTTTTATGTTGGTCTAGTCCAAGTGATTATTTTATATTGTATTACAAAAGCCAGTAGAATTTGCATAATGAAGTTGGGGTATTACATTACAATGGAATAGAGAAGGAGACTGCTATAGCCATACTCTCCTTCCAGCAGCAAATCTCGATTTTGGTCCAAATTTTGTTAGATCCGGCCAATTCTCCCATGCATTAGACACATTTTATGGAGAGCTTCCACTAAAACTTTTGCTATTGAATGAAATTTGTAGAGTAGAGCGTATATTTTTGGAGGGTGCAAAGTATGTGGGTTTGGTACTGAAAACGACTGTCATTGCCTTTTTTAATGTCTTTGGGCATGAGAGTATTTGGTTGCAACATGAGAAAGGTAAGGAATAGTTGCAAGTCCCAACTAGCAGCTTAAATGATCTCTTGTACTATCTTTGCATCCAAAGAGGATGTCGAGGTTGTTACCTCTTTTATGTTTGATTGGCATATAAGGAAGATACGTAAATAGTCTTTTACTTTAATTAAGGTAATGTCATCACAAGTGACTAGCATTGTTGTAAAGTACCGTAGCCGCTGCCAATGAATACCTACATTTAATAAAAAATTAGCCTTCTGATCATGTAGAATTGCAGCACCAAACCACTTGGCGTCTATCAACTGTAAGTCAGCTAAAAAAGAACATAGATGGATAGACTGATTCATCCTCTTATGATGGCCTTATGGGATATTCCAGAGGATCAACACTTTTGGTCTCCTATGGTAAATTTTGTAACTCTTTTGATGCTAGCAATCATGAACTTCTTGTAATCATTAAAGGCCTCAAGTTAGTATCCTCTCTTGGATTCCATTCCTTTGAGTTGGAAAATGACTTACTTAAGGCAATCAATAAACTTAAAAAGGGCTGAGGGCATTTCCCTGTTAAGTCCTGGGGTAGAGGTAGCCAAGCAGTTACTTAGGTAGCGTACTTTTATGAGTTTCTTTTTTGTCAGATATATCCGAAATGCTCCGAATCATTTACTAGCCAGTGTGGGATGTGATTGGACTCGAAAAATCTAGTCGGATTAGCATCTACCAAATGTACTTGTGGCTGCTTCATTTAGACAATCTATGAAATAAAATACACCTTTCTAAGTTAAAAAAATAAGAGAGATAATTTTGGGTCATAAAGAAAGGAGAGAGTAAAGAGGTCCTCCTTAAATCCATCATTAAAGCTCTTCCCACATATGCGATGTAAAGTTTTTTTTTTGTCAGTTTCTTTTTGTGATGAAATTTAGGAAATTCTTGTGTAGAAGGAATGATGAAGATTCTTCACTCTTTTTTTCGGAAAAAAATGGGATAGGATATGTAAATCTAAGGTTGAGAAAGAGATGGTTTACGTGAAATGAACTCCTTTAAAGTTACTCTTTCTTTGGATTCTAAGGGAAAAAGTTCCACAGGTGAAACTCCTTCTACGTGTGCTAGAGGTTCCTTGATCAGGTGAGGTGTATATCCAGGGATGTACACAAGTGGCAGCCCTACCAAAGAGAGGACCAACGGATTAAATTCAGCAGCAGTTCCTTGCAATATTTTAGTACAAAACGGTCACAACTCGAATTCAAACTCGCGTTGTCAAAATATTTCCATTCCAGTCACCTGACCACTTAACAACTCGTCTATGTCATTGGGGTGTAAACCTTACTCTTTCTTTACAATAGGGTTGGAGGCTAGTCTGTAATCTTAAGTTACTGGTTGGCCGCATTCTTAAGATCAAATACTTAGGGTCTATTTGGTTTGAGGATTTTACTATAAAAAGGAAAATAGAAAAGTATTTTCCTTTGATTGGTAGTGAAGAAAAATATTAAAGAAAATAAAATAAAAGAAATTAGTAAGAAAAATTTTAATAGAAAGTGTTGGAAACACTTTTCCACACAAAAGCGTGAGGAAAAGGAAAACACTAAGGAAAAGTTGATTGAAGCAAAAAAATTAGAAATCAATGTTAACTTCTAAATAGGGCTATTTTTCAAATCAAATATTCGCAAACAAAGCACATTCGTATTCTATTATTAATCGTTTGTTCAGTATTTGAGTCGAGTACAAACACAAAAAATAGTTTATTTATTTTGTTAATCGAATGAATACAAACTTGTTCGAGAATAAACTCGAACATTCGTAAACACACATATAGATTTATTATTCATATATTTTATATCAAATTTTATAATTTTATATTAAATTTATTTTCTTATTTATTATTTACTATTTATTTTTTATTTTTTATTATTTTATTCGACAACAAACAAAAATTAAACTAGTTTAATGCTAACTAATTTTGAACTTTGCAAACAAATAAATAAACGAACTTGAATAAAATTTCAAGTTTGAAAAGCTAATCTAATGAATTCAAACAGTATTTTAATATTATATATACTGAGTTTGTAAGCTAGATACTCAGTTCAGTTGTAGTCCAATGGAGCCATACTTTCAACTCCTGAATGTGTAAGTTGACTATTAATTGAAAATTACTAAATTGTTAATCATATTCTCTGTTTTTTAACCTTTTTAAAAATGATTTTTATTTTTTCAAAAGAGATTTTATATTTGAAAAATCTTCATGTGTTAATTACCTTTCCATTTCCAAGTAAAATCTCACAAACCAAACAATGGAATTGCTTTCTTGGAAATCATTTTCCATTTCCTTAAACCGAACAACACGCAAATTTTCATTTTCATAAGAATTTTATTTTTCTTTTACTTATTTTCTTTTACTCGCTAAAATCTCACAAACCAAACAATGGAATTGCTTTCTTGGAAATCATTTTCCATTTCCTTGAACCAAACAACACGCAAATTTTCATTTTCATAAGAATTTTATTTTTCTTTTACTTATTTTCTTTTTACTCACTAAAATCCTTGAACCAAATGACCCTCAAGGAACTCGGATTTTATGCAAGCTGTGGTGAGCGATAGAAACTTCTTTGTCCCAATTGTTGTATGATCTGTGATGAGTTGAGAGAAACTGAAAAACATTGTTTAATATTTCAATGCATTTATGTTGAGCAGATTTGGTATTTAAAAGGATCTACTTGGTCCATTCTTCAAGTTGGTAGTCTTACAGATTTGCTCGCATTCATCGTGGAGATAAAGGAAGATATTATTGTCATTGAATTTACATATTTAGTCTATCATGCGTATGAAAGGCTTGGTGAAGCCTCATTGTTTAGTATAAAATTCCTAATGCTAATTCGGTCTTCAGTACTGTTATTGCTGCTGCCTTCAAGTATTGCTCTCCTCGTTGATGCTCTACTTGAATTGGATTGTTCCACCACCAGGTTTTCTAAAATTTAATGCAAACTCCACATGGACTCTGGATGTGCATCACTTGGTGGTCTTCTTCATAGAAAAAATGGGTTTTGATTGACTGCACTAGCCACTCCAGTAAAGTTCGCTCTGTGGTTCTTGCATGGAATAGTTGATAAGCTCTGTCGATCTTACCTTTTATTTTTCTGTATGAAGGATATGCTAATCCATGCCCGTTTGCATCGACGTTGTTCCTATATGGCCATATTTATCCATCCCAACTGTGAAACGGGACATTCGAACTTTATTAGCGAAACTCACCTTTATCGCTTATGGGTGGGAATATAGGCATGTTTCGGGCAGGAAATGTCAATACATAATTGTTAATGTAAAGGAGTACAAAATAATTATTCTTCTTTATTTTAATAATTATTTTTGAATGAGTGAATAATTATTCTGTTAATCATGGATAGAAGCAGATACAAAGACAAAAAGCTAACAATCAATAATTACTTCTCATTTATTTTAATAATTATTTTTAAAAGACTGAATAATTATTCTACTCATTACAAGTAGAAATTGATACTAAAGTGAAATGTCAATACTTAATGCTTAGCTCAAAGTGAATTTTGTAGTGAATTTTAAAACCAAATGATAAAATTCAACTTTGAACTAAGCATTAAGTATTGACATTTTATCAAAAACTCATAGAAGATTAGCCTAACAAACTACTCAAGGTATTTAGATGATAAAGAAACAATCCACACGTACAATTGGGCAAGGCACATCGCTGAGTTCCTGAATGCATGGGCAGAATTTTTTGCAAAAAAAATCAGGAAAAAGCCTTTCTCCTGGCCAGAAGGCAACATGCACCTTCTGTTGGTACGAATAATTATTCAGTGTGAACATAATAATTATTCATTTACTAGTAGATGCGTTGGTTTAGGATCTGAGTAGTGATCATAGGAGGTTGAATAATTATTCTTATGTTTGCATAATAATTATTTACTGATATAGTGCTTGTGGACTGAATGTTGCT
This sequence comes from Rauvolfia tetraphylla, assembly GCA_030512225.1. Classification (NCBI taxonomy): domain Eukaryota; kingdom Viridiplantae; phylum Streptophyta; class Magnoliopsida; order Gentianales; family Apocynaceae; genus Rauvolfia; species Rauvolfia tetraphylla. The sequence goes on from JAJQKT010000062.1 coordinate 6,301,148, forward strand.
TCTTGGAGACTAAATAATTATTCTTGTGTTTAAATAATAATTATTCATTGATATGATGATTGTGGTTTGAGTATTGCTTCTTGGAAACTGAATAATTATTCTTGTGTTTAAATAATAATTATTCATTGATATGGTGATTGTGGTTTGAGTGTTGTTTCTCGTAGACTGAATAATTATTCTTGTGTTTAAATAATAATTATTCATTGATATGATGATTGTGGTTTGAGTGACAAATATGGATGCTGTGCATAATTTTTCATGTGTGAGGAATAATAATTATTCACTGATATAGGTGCGATGTGCTAAGGTTTTGCAAGGCAAACTTGATGGTGAGTTGCCCTGCTCTTGGTGGAATGGGAGTAGGGTTGCTGAGGCTTATGCCTTGCTACCCCAAGCTAGGGCGGGGGGTTGAGAAATTAGTGATGAAGAAATAGTTGATTCACAAAAGGCCTCGGAGAGGGCGCTTTTGGTCGTCAAACTACGTACACATATGAGGTCAAATTTGCTTCCCTGTCAAAATCCATCTTTGTTATACACGTACTTCATGTATTGCACTTTGTTTATCTTCGAACATCTCTTCTCATACATAATCTTTGTTCCGAATCCAATATGGTGGGCATATATATTGTAGAATGCATGAGCATCACTGACAATTGAAAACATTTTATCCCTGTGTCTGCTTCTACTGGCAATGACCATAATAATTATTCAATCATTCAAAAATAATTATTCTGTGCATCATCACTGAAAGTTTCCATCATCAAAATCGTTCTTCAAGTCATGAGAATCAACACAAAGTAATTCACAATCGATTCTTTCGATTCACATTGCCTTAAATAATTATTCATTGCTAAATGAATAATTATTCACTGTTCGAATCTAAACATTATTTCATTCAATTTTGAAATCAACCCAAACAACTACTCCATACGCCACCGAAATACAATTAAGAGAAAGAGTTGTGTTCAGTTTTAAAAATCTTTAAATTTTCAAGATCAATAATTTGTTTTCAAACCCGTAAATACCATTCACAAAAGGATTTTTATTCATCAAAATGGTAAAAAGCTAAATTTACTGAAAAAATGGGAGAAAGATCAAGACTAAACAAAAATCACAAACATATCTTACTTGGCTCCAAATTTTTGGCAAGTTTTGAAACTATTCTTAAATTGTACTTTCAAACTTGTTGTTGTCCATCAATATTTACTATTTTTCAGTATTTTTTGTAACAATGATCTAGAGCAATGACAGAGAAAAGAGCAAAAAAAAACAGAGAAAGAAAAGAGAAAGAAGAGAGAAAGAAAAGAGAAAGAAGAGAGGAGTGAGAGAGAGAGAGAGAGAGAGAGAGAATCGGATATGATAAAGAGAGAGAGTGAGGAAGTTGAATTTGATAGAAGAATCTGAATTTAAAATTAGATTTTGAAATTTATTTTTAGTTTCAGCTGGAATTGAAATATTTTTTGAGTCCAAAATTACCCTTGATCAGTCTCAACCGTTGGATCAGTTTTTAACTGATCGAAGGGCTGGGAAGGCCTTCCGCACGTGCAGAAAAAAAGACCATCCGCACCATAGCGGACTCGGGAAATACTCTACTCATCTTCTAAGTAGGGTCATCCTTGGTTGCATTTTGTGGGACTAGTTTTTTTTTTGTTTTTTGTTTTTACTTAGAACATTAAGTATTCTCACTAATTAATGAAACTAATTCGGATTCAACTCAAGTTGAACATGTAATATCTAACTCTTATTCAGGGGAATATCTTATCTAAAACTCTTTCAACATGACACTATAAATAAGAGCTTAAAACTCTTTCAACATGACACTGCAAATAAGAGCTGTACTTGTAACTTTGTATTAACATTAATAGTTCGCTTATCAACTGCTCCAAACTATTTGTAGGACTTTGTCTCTCGCGTAACACACTCTACTCATTTAGCTGATTTTTTAAGTTAATATGCATAGAACTACTGAGGAATTTTAAATAGTTGTACCAGAGCCCGCCCAAACCCCAAGCCACCCAAATATTAGATTAGTTTATATAGAAATTTAATTTGTATACTTTATTAACCTTTTGTATGATTAATAATTGACAATTTGAGAGTAAACAAACTACTATGTGTTTAAAAAAGGACTATCTTTAGATAATGAGAAAATTTAAAATAATATAAGTCATGTTCGATGTAACATCCCGTCCTATAACAATTTTTGTGTGTTTAGTGTGTAATAGAATATATAATTTCTGGTAACATTAAATTCGGTAGTTTCAATTTTTATTATATTTTTAGTCTTTCCAAAAATATATATATATATCTATATATTTAAAGTCAAAATGATAAAATTAATACAAATATCTTAAGATGTTATTTATCTATTATTATTATTTTTATATGAATCATACTAAAATAATTATTTATTATAACAAACTAATAAAATAGTATTTATTTATTTTATTTGTTATATCTTCACATATATGGTGTAGTTAATAAAATCTCATAAACATCATAAATATCAAGTTTTCTTAAATTTTCTCAACTATCAAATATCATAATTTTAAAAGTACTAAATTTATTCCAATGTTTATATATTAAATAAAATCTCACAAATATCACGAATATCAAAATTTCTCAACTATTAAATGTCACAAATATCCAATCTATTTCAAATTTCAAAACATATAGATGTTTATACTATTACAAAAAAATATATAAAATATTAGAGATTTATTTTGTGCAATTGAAAACGTGCAAATAATTAGCAGAGTGGTTGATTACCATATTAAGATTTGCTGCCCAACAATATTATCTAGTAATAAAGTTATAACTCATTTGGACTATAATAGATTTTGAGTTGGAATCATATTCATAATTTCTTTTTATATCAAGAAAACAAAGAACAAGTTCACAAAGAATTTTATTGGATTGTATATTTGTGGAACATGTTGAAGCATAATACTAGAAAAATCTTTTATTTTGAACTTCACATCTTCTTTGTAAATAATTCATTCTTTTTTGCCATATCTATATGAGTTTTTTTGGACTATATGTATTGCAAAAAATGTTTATTGTCTCTAAACTCTTTCTCTCCTCTTAGAACGCTCTCAACATATACATAAAAAAATCGCATTTTTAATTAAAAAAAGGTGAATTTAGTCACAACAAGGTAATGAACAAAGATTTTATGAAGGATTTTCTTGATTTTGAGGTAAAAAGTCGTTAAATTCTAATTAAATTGGTATTTGTATGAATTTTTTAAAAATTTGCAGCATTTTCGCCACTAGGTGGCTCAATTTGACCACAAATTTCGTTTCACCCTGCCAAAAATTTGATACGACTTTCGCCAAGTGCAGTATCAAATTTCGCTAGATGGTGGCGAATTTTGCTATAAAATTTCCCCAGATTATTGCAAAATTTGAGGGTAAGTTTCACCACCAGCTGGTGAAATTTGTGGACTACTTTCGCCACTTGGTGGCAAAATTAGGGTGAAAGTTTGGCCACCAAATGGTGAAACATTCATAGATTTTTATAAATTTTATAATTTTTCAAAAATTTGTAATAATTACTTATTTAATTGTATTGTTGTATTTTTTATAATTTGTAAGTATATTTTACCGTACATTACGTGGTATAAGTAGTTTTGTTGTTATTGTATTCGTTTTTTTTTAAAATAGTAGAAGCATACGTAACACAACAACTCACATTTAACAAACGCGATACAGGCATTGCAGAACACCAAAAGAGCCGCAAGGCGAGATTGTATCGAGCGTTTTAAAAGGATGGCCAAAATCCTTCATTGTCATCAGATTCATTTGAAGAATTTTTAGATCTTAACAAAGTCGAGGATCTAAGTCGTTTTATGAGCATGCAAGACATATTTTGGTGTAAAGAAGAGTTATTAAAGTGGGCGTAGGCGACAGCATTACAGGTGAGGACCTCGTTGATAATTGCTCGTTCGAAAAAAAGCGGTGGAATAGGCAATGGATTTATTGAGCTTAAGTATGAGAGGGACAGAGCATATCAAAAATGTATTTATGTTCCGAAAGATGAAGCAGCACCAGAGGCATGGACTAAGGAACGAAAGCCAAGGGAATGAAAAAATATCACTGTTTGCTAAAACTCGTGGGTAGAGAGCATTACGAGGGAGCGTGGAGTCTTGCAGTAATATGTGGGAAGTACAATCACGAGTTCAGAATTCGGCATGGTCTTTTACTCACTGCGCGGATGACAAAGTAGAAGTTGAAGATCACGAAGGAAATGAGCAAATGTCACGTTCAGCCCAAATGTATTTTAGATTATTTAAAACGGAAGAACTCGAGAATTGTTGTTAGGTATGTGTACTGATAACACGTATTTAATGCCCCTTACTTGTACGTTTGCATACCCACTATTAAATTTTGTAAATGTATGGATAAAATATGTTTGTGTTGCTTGGTGGCACGGGACGAAGACTGTGTATAATGGTCGGATAGTGGTTCAATAATTTTTTAAGTTGTTCACTAAACATTGATACATCTATTGGCATAGAGTTGAGCCAAGAACTGAAATTCTAAGTGATTGTGCTTGTACTCATCCAGATTCGATATTACTTGCTCGTGCGTATCCATTTATATTGATAATGGATACGACATACAAGACTAACATGTTCATTATATTTGTATTTATTTTGTGTTGCATTCCAGTTACACATAATGTTCATTAATTTAAAATATATGTGAAATGTTGTTCGCTTTAAGGGTGTTTAATAAATTAATTAAAATAAGTACAATATGCCGTATTTAGAGATCATTATCGAAGTGCCGACATGTCAAAATTTTCTCAATGTCGGCACTTGGATTAGTAGTGAGCAAACAGACAGTTACCGGTGGGTGCTAGAGTGCGTTAAGGAGATAAAACATATATTGTCCCCCCAACGTTACCGTGACTGATCGAGAGCCCCGGATTAATACATGTACTACGTAGGAGCCATCGGATAATAATATAGTACAGTCGGAGCCATCGATGACATTGGGAACCAAGGATATGAGGGAGTACATTCCCGGCACCCATAGCATAGGTGGCACAAATTGTGACGAATCGACACCTTGTGTGACACCCGTAGTACTCATTGAGATGTCACTAGTGTTGCGCCCCGCCACACCTGCTCGCTGCCCCGCAGGCGCTGTAATAGGCTGTCGACCGTGCAATCGACCGCTACAGTCAACAACAAGTCCCAAGTCCAATGATGCATTGCTTCATCATTGAGAATGATCAGCCATCTACAACACACATTCAACAAATGTCATTATTATGCAACTCGTATAAAAAATTTATATAGAATGTTTACAAAACCTTATGTAATAAAGAAATTGCTATTAACGTATACAACAATCTAAAAGTGGATGTTCAATGGAGAATATTTTAATATTAATTAATACTAATTTTTCTAAGAAAATAATCATATTATTGTAAAATAAATCTTTTATCTTATAAAATTCTTCACAATTTCTTTAAATAACCAAATAATAAAAAATAATTAAATTAAATTACTGCCAAGTAAATAAATAATAATTAAATTAAAATATAAATAAATAAATAGATTGAATCAATCGAATAAACTAAGTAAATAAAATAACTAATTACATAAATAATAAAAATATTAACATATAATTAATTTAATTAGGACAAATATATATGGAATTTATTATTATAAATTAAAAGTTTATGCGCAATAATGATATATACATAAGTAATAAACCTCACATCATGTTGAATTTTAAATTTAATTAATATATACTTTTATACATAAATGAGATTATTAATACTATAATAATTGATGAAAAATATAATTAAATATTTTACAATAATAAATATTAATGAAATATTCATAAATCTAAATATAAATTAGCGATGCTTATTTAGGATATCATAATATAACATTTAATCACTCTAAGCGTCCTACAGAGTAAAATATACTAACTGCAACTAACTTTGTGAACATATAACAACTAAAAAAATATGTAAATTTTTTCAGTTATTGTGACATGTTAATGGTATTCGGTAGTCAATTTTATATTAATTATGCAAATTATATAATCTATTTTCCGTTTAAATTTAAATAAACATGTAATGATGAATTTTTTAAAAAATTAATTTTTCACTGCAATTTCTGCCATAACCTTAGCGAAAATTGCAGATCAATTTTGCATCCATGTGGCAGAAATTATTGCGAAATTCTTTCACAAATTCTACCACAAAGTGACGAAATTTGTAGAGGACTTGTACCCTATCATCAAATTGTACCCCACAAATTATACCCCAGTGGGGTATAATTTTGCAGCAAATTTCACGAAATAATGGCAGAATTTTATGCCAAATTGCGCCACTCAGTTTGGCAGAATTAGGCATCTAAATGACCGACTTCAAAATCGGTCATTTTAAGATCGATTTTAAAGTTTTTTATGTGTAAATCGATGTAAAATTATGAATAGTTTGATAAACTAATCTTTTTTTATGAAAATTCTTTGTCGTTGTTCGTCGATCTGAATTTTTCTACTCGAATACTTTAGAAAATTTTAAAAATTCTTTGAAATTATATGAAAGAATGAAAGATTTTTGTACTATATATAATTTATAGTATCCCTTCTATTATTCGAAGGAAGAGAAAACTAAAAAAAAGTTGGGTTGTTAATTAGATGCTGCTGTGCTGTTGGGCTATGGTAGCCATAATAGCCATTGGTGGCCTACTTTGACTGCATAAAAGTAAATTTAGCAAGCCAATGTCAAATGTTCAAAAAGTAGGAGAAAACGAAGTCAGAAATGGGGGGAAAAGTAAAGAGAGTTTGAAATCTTTAATTCAAATGAATACGTACACGTGAAGACTCTCGGAAGGACTAAAGGATTGTACCAAGTCCAAGTCAATCATCAAGCTAGCATTTCTACCTTCATAAGACAATGGAGGTTCCTATTTTCATTTTCTGTTTCTTTACGGAAATAGTTTTTAGACTTTGAAAAAAATATAAAGAAAATATTGCTTTTTTGGGTTTCGATGTTTAAACTAACAAAATTAGAAATCCTGTAAACCATTATCTCAAATCATTCCAAATTACAAATCGAGTTTTTTATAATAAAACTAAATCAAAATAATCTCAAATCCTCTCAAATTTCTTCAGTTAAAAGTTTGAAATACCTACAATAGGATATCAATAAGTGTTACTTTTTTTTTTTCATTTGAGATTGTTTTGATTTAGGAGAGAAATGACCTTGCTTTGATTTTGGGAGAATGATTATGATTAGATAGAGTTTAGTTTTGAGATTTTTTATCTTGGGTTTCGGGAGAGAGAAATTTTTGTGAGAGAAAAAATGACATATGAGATAAGAAATTTACATTGAGTTACGTGTAGAACCCAATCCAAGTAAAACCTTATAATAGTCTATTTTCATTAGTTTTATCTCTCTCTCTCTCTCTCAGCAAGGAGTCTAATTTGTCAGTTGTCCTATATACACATCTTATGCCTATCTTAACTTAAAACCACCGCACAAGTGGCCGTAAGTAATTTGTCAGTTCGAAATACATTGGGAACTAGGATATTTTAAAAAATTAAAATTCAAAGATATTAAACGTAAAAATTTTAGATACTAGACACGCTAATTTGCTTCTTGTAAATATATGCTGAACATATGCAACAAGAGTATAGGAAAGACGATTATCTATATGCTATACAAAGTGATGGTCGTCATCAATGCATTACCCATCGTAAAATGACTCAAAGGAAATTGGATTTCTTACGTAACTTAGACGTCAACATTAAAGAAGGGATTATACTATATATTCGAAGCATCCAGATGCAGAAACATTATAGCATAAATAATTTTTTGTATTTCTTCAAGATTTAGGTGTGATTTACTTTGTTTTGTTTGCTGGGGTTTTTTTTCTTAAGTAAGGATAATTTGGTCTTTTCGCCATTTCAGGGCAATGTGCTGTTTTTTTTTTTTTTGGTAATTAAAGATATTATATTATAATAAAGAGAGTATAAAATACAGCAGTTACATAGTAGTAGACATAATGCAAGGTACAAGTAAAAGCAGGTGAATAATTTAAAATGGTACCTCGATTGTCCATCTCATTAGTTCCATTTCCAGTGTGTGAGTTGTTACTGCCAAATGTTGCCATAAAATCAGAATGTGAGCTGTAGCTTTGTTTTTTGGCCAAAAGATCATCAAGCATGTTGGCTTCTCTGAAATCATGCGAGATGCTGCAATTGGGAAGAGCTGTAAGGGGAGATCTGCAATCATCAATTAAATTAGCAAATCTACTATTTGTGTTTGAGTTGATCGTTTGAAGTACAACTTGAGAGTCCAAATTAATTTCCAAATTATGTAGTCCCTTCCTTAGAGCTAAAATTTCAGCCAAAGTATTTGTAGAATGATTTAATGACTTATAAAAGCCAATAATCCAATTGCCATGATAATCCTGAATAACTCCTTCTGCTCCTCCTAAACCCGGATTGCCTGGAGAAGATCCATCAGTGTTGAGCTTGACTGTATTCTTATTAGGAGGCTTCCATTTGATGTATATGGTTTTGGTGAAAGAAGGCTTTTTAAAATAGTCATTTGCTACAACAATTTCTGCCTATAATATGCTGTTGTTGTCTACTTATAAGTACCTATTTCTGTAATAGAGATGCTACCATTCTAGGAAACAGTTGTTTTCAATCTACTTTGTGCTTTCTTGGAAATTCTTACCATAGGAGATTTTATTTAACAGCGAAGCAATCTCCAGCCTACGCGTTTCTTGGGTAGCTGCTTGTTATTCTCTTAGGTCCAACATCACATCGATGTTGTTGACGGTGATGAAATGAATTTACATTGTGTTCACCCTTGACATAAGGAAAATCTTCTGCTGTGGCAGTTAACAGTGGAAATAATGTCACAGAACTTGCAGGGAGAACGCGGAACAAAGCATTCATGTGAAAATGAGAATCTCAACAAGGAAAGATAAGAGAATTACTCAACGAAAACAACAAAAGACATGATTTCCAAATCAATGCATATCTACTATTAGATCCACTAAGGCATTTGGCACCTACCAACAAGACTTCAGACTTATTATACCATTCCAAAGCTAGACTTGGATTAATAGAAAGTATTTTATCTATTTTAGCATGTGGTAACTTCATTCAACGGGGCCTTATCCAAACTCCCAACCAATAGCTCTTTAAATTTCATTAGAGTGTTTTTGTTTAGGAAGTTTATGTTGAGAATATCTTAGAGCCTTTCTGTGCTATACAATGAACAATACCATGAAATTAGGAGCATTAGGAACTCCAGAAGAACTAAAAACTGCTTGGGCATCTCACAGTCCACATACATAATGTACAAGAATCCTCAAGTTTTGAAGAAATCCACAAATGATAGGCATTACCTGCAGACAGGATAGATTCATGTAGCGGTCTGTGAGTAGCTAGCAGAAGAATACTGCAATGCCAAGAGAGCATTTCATTCCCCCATTACGTTATGCAATGTGCAAACCTTATGAAGCTTTATAAACTTCCAAAAGGAACAATCACTACAAGAAAATACGCGATTAGCGACCGAAATTAGAGACGGATAACGTCCATTGCTAATTAGCGACGGCGATTAGCGACGGACCGACTCCGTTGCTAATTAGCAACGGAAAAATGAATTAAATATTAAAAATAATTTTTTCAAATTCTTAATTTTTTCCGTTGCTAATCCGTTACTAATTAGCGACGGAAAAATAATTTAAATATTAAAAATAATTTTTTTAAATTCTGAATTTTTTCCGTTGCTAATCCGTTGCTAATTAGCGACGGATTAGCGACGGAAAAATAATTTAAATATTAAAAATAATTTTTTCAAATTCTGAATTTTTTCCGTTGCTAATCCGTTGCTAATTAGCGACGGAAAAATAATTTTTTCAAATTCTCAATTTGTTCCGTTGCTAATCCGTTGCTAATTAGCGACGGAAAAATAATTTAAATATTAAAAATAATTTTTTCAAATTCTTAATTTTTTCTGTTGCTAATCCGTTGCTAATTAGCGACGGATTAGCGACGGACAAATAAATTAAATATTAAGAATAATTTTTTTAAATTCTCAATTTTTTTGGTTGCTAATCCGTTGCTAATTAGAGACGGATTAGCGACGGACAAATAAATTAAATATTAAAAATAATTTTTTTAAATTCTCATTTTTTTCCGTTGCTAATCCGTTGCTAATTAGAGACGGATTAGCGACAGACAAATAAATTAAATATTAAGGATAAAATTTTTAAATTCTCAATTTTTTTGGTTGCTAATCCGTTGCTAATTAGAGACGGATTAGCGACGGACAAATAAATTAAATATTAAAAATAATTTTTTTAAATTTTCAATTTTTTCCGTTGCTAATCCGTTGCTAATTAGCGACGGATTAGCGACGGACAAATAAATTAAATATTAAAAATAGTTTTTTTAAATTCTCAATTTTTTCCGTTGCTAATCCATTGCTAATTAGCGACGGATTAGCTACGGAACAATAAATTAAATATTAAAAATAATTTTTAAAAATTATCAATTTATTCCGTAGCTAATCCGTTGCTAATTAGCGACGGATTAGCGACGGAATAGTGTTTTCTAATTTCAGATATTTTTATTTTTATTTAGTTTAGTAATATTATTTTTCTAATTGACATAAGAACATGAATATAAGTAAAATAAATTATATTGAATAATATATAACAATTATTAAGTAGGATTATTCTTATGTAATACACATGTAATAAACCATGCATTTCTAGTAGTATAATCTATTAATAACACATATATATAAGATAATATTTATAAGTATAACATAAATGTAATATAATATACATATGTAGCATATATGTGCAGAAATAGACACAGATGTACATAAATAGAAGAAATGATAATTAATATATATTTAGATACTTTAGACTATAAGTAATATCAATTCAAAAAAGTAATACTTAATAAATTAAGGTTTTAAAAAGTGAGGTCAGACTAAATTAGTATTTATGAAGACTTTTTCTATTTTTACTAAGAAAGCCGTTGCTATTTTTTTTATTTTTAGAAAGAGATTAAAAATTTAATTTTTAATATTTAAAAACACTATTCGGTCGCAAATCTGTCGCTAATTAACGACGGAAAAATTAAGAAATTAAAAAAAATTATTTTTTATATTTAAAAATACTATTCCGTCGCTAATTAGTGACGGATTTGCGACGGATAGTAACAGAAAATAAAAAAATCAATATTAATTTATAAATTATATATAATAATAAATATAATTATATTATAATATATTATTTAATATTTTAATAATATATAATAGATTACTATTAATATAATAATATATGATAACAACAATTTATAATATAAAAATATTATATGATAAAATAAAACACAAGAAGTGACTTGGCCCAGCGGTAGACGACATCATCCAACTTTCAGGTAATCAAGGTTCGAATCTCTCTTCAAGCAAAACAAAGGAATTAAATTCGGATCGTGCCAACCCCGATCCGTTGGAGCTGAATCGGGCTAACCCGGCCCAATATGGTTGGGTCGGGTTAGCCCAATTCATATTATTTTTTAAAAATTTAATTTCAAAATTTTTTATTAATAAATTTAATTATCAATTAAATAATAAATCGGGCCGGGTTAACCCGATTTACACTATTTTTAAATTTTTATTTTAAAAATTTTTAAATAATAATTTATATTTTTTATTATTTATTTTTAAATTATAATTTATATTCGTCGCAAATCCGTCGCTAAATCCGTCGCTAAGTTAGCGACGGATTTGCGACGACTTTTAAAAATAATTTTTAAAATTAATTTTCATAAAATTAACATTAAATTTTTATTTTTAAAATTTAAATATATTATTTTCCGTCGCAAATCCGTCGCTAAATTTTTCCGTCGCAAATCCGTCTCTAATTAGCAACGGAAAATGTTGCCGTCGCAATTAGCCACTCATTATTTAGCGAAGGAAGGTTCCGTCGCTAATTAGCGATTAGCGATTAGCGACGGATTAGCGATTAGCGACGGATTTGTCCGTCGCTAATTCCTTATTTTCTTGTAGTTAATGCATTCATGATATCAATATAGAAATAGGCTATAGGATTTTCAAGGTGAGAAAATTAAGAAGTTTAACCTATTCAATTAACAGGGAAAAAAATCCCAAACAATTACTGTAGCTCATTTTAACGCTGTCCTTGTCCAAAAGGTATTACGTTCTTTAGGAAAAAATATTGTTTATTACCACTAAAATAAACAAAAGCGTAAGATTGGGAACAATGTGAAAATTTATGCTCTATAAAGCCAAAGTTAATGAGGATCGCCTCACACAGTTTGATACAAAGTAAAGCTAACCTAAGGGTCTCAAAAATGCTATTATTAGAACAAAATAGATAACAAACCAAAATAAGGAATCACAGGGAGCAAAGAACCGCAACATCTTTTCCAAATACAGCTCTATCTATCTGTGCAGAAAAAAGTGCATCAAACAATTAACGGATACATCTGCCTCCATGGGGTTCAAAATTTGGCTCGAAAGAAGATATTTCAAACTTACTGGTCCTCCAGATGAATTGATTGAGGCATTTTTCCCAGAATAAACCTCTTAAATATGTTCTTCTCTGCATTCTCTTTCTCTTTCTCATAATTATATGAGTAGACCAATGTGGAGGAACTTCCAGAATCATCATCTTCTAATGATATCTCACCTGTAGGAAGACTACCTAGAGGCCTAGCTCCCATGCATCCTTTACTAGGGCGTAATTCATTCGGTAACATTGTCTCGTGCCTTGTCCAAAATAACCTGCTTCATTACAGTCTAACATATACAGAATCAATTTTTCAGGATCACTTTCAGGAAACGGGCATAGTGTCCTCTAAATTGCGCCAAGGAACAGACCCAAAAAGCAAGGATATCATCCGGGGTGAAATGAAAATGAATTTCTCTTCATATGTATTTGGACTAAATGAAATCAATTCCTCATCACCCCTCCAGTACAGAACCCCATTAACACATAAATTATCGCCCCGTAAATCATATGGATAAGTTCGCGCCTTAAAGTTAGGGAGCTTTCTCCACGAAGAATTGTACCAAGTGTGAGAATATCACCTTGATTTCCAGCCATCCTCAACAACTTACCGCCTCGATTGACTGTATCAAAACCAAGAAAATATCCATCTTTTTAAGGGAATTATTATATACTCCTTCCGTCCCATTCAAATTTACAATGTTTGATCGAGCACGAAGTTTTATGCAAAAGTTTGAATTGTATTATAAAAATAATATAGTATGATAAAAATTAAGAAACGTGTGGGCTAACGGGCACTTTATGTTAAATCTAAATATATAAAGGTAATATATATTAAGGTTACTAGTTGATTGATAGTATAAAATACATTAAAAAGTTTTTTTTCAGGAAAAGTGTCAATTATATTGGGACATCCCAATATAGTAAGAATGTCAAATAAAATGGGACAGATGGAGTATAATTTTGCATTTGGTTATATACAGTAAAAAATTAAACAATTGTTAATTTTTTTCTCTACTTAACATTTTTATTTCATTATCTCTTTATAATTTTGCTAAAATTAATGAGTGTTGCATTAAATCGACCTATACAATGCAATTAGATAAAAAATTACACCGGACTCCTTAATTTTGAAATAAAAAATTACACCAAACTCCTTAATTTAGAGATAAAAATTCTAAAAATTTAAAAAAATAATTCTTCTTAATTTCCTACTTAAAGTTAGGCAGATTTATCCACGAAGAATGGATTCCAAGTGTGAGAATATCACCTTGATTTCCAACCATTCTCAACAACTTATTGACTTGATTGACTGGATCAAAACTAAGGAAACATGCAATTTTTTAAAGGGAGTTATTGTATATAATTTTGCATTTGACTATATACGGAAAAAGTAAATAAATTTTAATTTTTCTCTTTCTCTACTTAACCTCTTCCGCCTCATCATTTCTTTATAATTTTATTAAAATTAATGAGTATTGCATTAGATTGGACTATACAAGACAATTAGATAAAAAAACTACACTAGTCTCCTTGATTTTGAGATAAAAAATTCAAAAAAATTAAAAAATTTAAATTTTGTTCGAATTATGAGCAAGTTTCGCCTTCCAAGATAGAACTGTAGAACTCATGCATGAGTTCTGCATGGTAGGAGGAACTCCACCACGACTTTTGCTTAGAAGGGAAAAACATGCCCATAATATTAAAAAAAGAGTTTTTTTGAGTTTTTAAAATCAACGAATTTCGGTGCAAATTCATTAGTAATTATATTGCATAACTTGATCTAATATGATACTAATTAATTTAGTAACATTGTATAAAGAGAATGAGAAAAAATATGTGGGATAGGGAGAGAAAAAAATTGAAAAAATATTTAATTTTTAAATTATATATAATAAAAAAATTTTAGTCCTCTTTCCAAATAGTAAAGATGAGGACCCTAGGGTTATGACGGCAGTAAGCATCGAGAATCCCAGTTGTAGGATGATTGAACGCCAACTGGGTGATACGTCCATGCACAGTAACAGATCCTTGATAGAAAGGCACGTGCATTGTTCGAACACCAAATCATTGGGTAGATGAGATCCCAAGCCACATTGAATAAGCCCTACTTCGTTAACAACCCTCCTCTCCTACCCTCTTATCAATCATACCACCTATCTGGTCCTCGAACAAAAACTAGTATGCTATTGTTTTCAATAGAGAGGATGGTTGCACTAGGAAAGCCCGTGGGAACACAAGCTAGGGCGTTATGTTTTTTATTTGTTGCCTCAGCTCAAATCTCAATAACTTGTCTTCCTCAATCCTCCTGAGAGTCTATATATGTGAGCACTTCATGATCTTCCAGATTTTGAATCGGAATAAATCCTAAATTCCAATTTGGGTCTGGATTTTGATTCGTACTCCAACCTCCAAACCAACTAATTATTCTTTGATTTCAAAATCTCAAATATAATTAGGATAAGAAATATTTAATTTGAGTCATGATAATAATATCGGATATTATAAGATCAAAGTGACCCTAAAATTAATATCTCACTTTTAGAAGATGAAAGGTTGAGATTTAAGAGGAGAAGTTTCTAGAGAACTCTATCATCTTCCATCTTTCTTGTCTCTACCTCTGCTCTCAATCTCTCTCTCTCTTTCTATCTCCTTCGCCAATTCTCTTCTCGTTCACCTCTTCTCTTCTACAGTGTCTTATTCTCCCTCTATTTCTCGTCTTCTCTCTCTTTCATAACAACTCCATTGATTCACTTCCTCCTTCACTAACTAAAGTAAGGAAATATTTGTCAGAGTTGCTTCGATAGGATTTTTATTCACTTTGTTGTTCTTTGCACTGAGGTAAGTTATAAAGAATTTCCCTCTCTGAATTTTTCCCATTGAAATGTTGCGACATTTTTGCCCTTATTGGCCTTATTGCTTTGGGTTATGGTGTTTCTTCAATTTTTCTTTTCCTTTATATTAGTGATAAGTAATCTTAATAAAAATTTTCCCCTACATTTTTTTTTGGTATTCAGAATTTAAAAGTTTTCTCTCTCTTGATCATTGTGTCGTTTTCTTCTTTGAAAGAACAACTCTACATTTTTTTCTATATTTGTTTCTCCTATATACTTAATCAAAATCAATATTCATGTCTTGTTAAACTTAGAAAATACTTATTCGATTAATTGATAGTTATATTTAGTGATAGTTTTATTTTTTGCCCGTTCGTGGTTATGTTGCCTCTGTTTTGCTTCTACTACTAATATTTTAGGTACTGATTAAAGAAAAGTCTTTTACAAAAAAGCTATTCATGAGAAGACAGTTAGGTGATTGTTCTTTTCCCCAATATTCTTTCATTTGCTTATGCTTTTGTAACAAATTTTTTGATTTTTTTTATTTCGGGTAGATTGTCAAATAGAATACTCAAGAAAATAATAATAGAGGTAAAACAATAACTCATTAAGTTACTGTTTTTATTTCAATACAAAACCTTTTTGCTTTATTTGGAATTAGCTTATTATCATTGATTCATATGTATAATGTGATTGTAAATTATAACTCATTCTAATTCCTTTTTGAATGTAAATGTTTTGAAGTTGGAGCACTATACATACATATAAGTGTGGGATGCTCACCTTTTCTTCTTGGTCAACATTCTCAGCTGCCCAAATTCTTCAAAGTTCTCGGCTACCCAATTCTTCAACATTCTCAGCTGCCCAATTCTTCAAAAATCTCGGCTGCCAATTTTCACTCAAATTTTTGCAGCTGCTGTCCTCTCCCAAACCAAGGCTGCCGATTGGAATTTTGGGAACAAAGTGCGAGAGTTGCCTATAAATAGGCACTCCTACACCTCAACAATACACATTCAAGCAAGACATAATTTCTCTCAATAAATTTTTCCTTCTTTCATTATATTCTCTACTTCTTGTTTTGAGTATTTTTCTTCGATAGAGAATTATTATTTGGGTTATTTGTCTTGTTAGCCCAGATAAAATATTTTGTACTCCCTACAAATTTATAGTGGAAATTTTGACTCTCTCGCCGGTGATTTTTTTGCTTCTATTTACGGAGGATTTTTTTCACCTAAAATTTTTAGTATCATTTTTACTGTCATTCTTAATTTCTCATAATATTTGGTTGAATTTATCTCACTTTCGCACTCTTTATATCCCTATAATAAGACATATTTTTCACCATATTAATCCATATATTTTTCTGAAAAATGCTCAACACGAGTTTCCATGTATGTCACTATTAATCTTGTTCGAACCACTCTTTAATTTTAGGGACGTTGCATACACTATTCCTAAATACTAGTATTGACTGGATACAACTTTCGAAGGTTGCAAATGATTAAAAAGCAAAGCAAGGGTTCTGTTTGATGCAAGATGGGAACCGAAGTAGCAGAAAATAATTTCCAGGTTGCATATCTTTGAGTAGCCACTGGGTTGCCATTTTGCAACCTAATAGCAATGATTGGAGCATGGATCTGTCTCGAAGACGACTGGTTGTGCATCTGGTGTGTACCATTTTATGATGTCCGGGAAAGTATCTCTGTGGGAGACCAAAAGATAATCTGTTCCAAGTTTGGTAATTCGATCAAGATCTACTTGATGATCTGGAGGAGGGTCAGAGACAGGAAGACGAATCATAGCAATCCTCGGATAGTTTTGCTTGATAGACTGACACTACAAGAAAAATTAAATTTTGCGACGGCAAATTGCGACGGAAATTAGCGTCGCAAATATGCGACGGATTTGCGACAAAATAGCTAGGGGCTAAATAAGTGGTTTAATTTGCGACGGAAAAATAACCGTCGCAAATCCGTCGGTGATCTGCGACGGATTTGCGACGGAAATTAAAATTTAAATTAAAAAATAATTTTCGTCGCAAATCCGTCGCAGATTTGCGACGGAAAATAAAAATTAAATAAAAAGAAATGTCCGTCGCAAATCCGTAGCAAATATGCGATGGATTTGCGACGGAAAGGAAAAATTAAATTAAAAAAATAATTCCCGTCGCATATTTGCTACGGATTTGCGACGGATTTATTTTTGCGACGGAATTGCAACAGATTTGCAATGGAATAATTTTCTTTCCTCCTATTCTTGCATCTTTATTTGTTTTTGGTGCGCCATACGTCACGGTGTTCATAAATGAAGTATTTAATTAAATATGTAATAGTATTTATATAAAGACACATACGAATATATATCTTGTAATTTATTTTGATGTAACATATATATACACTATAATGACACATAATACTAAAACATAGAAAGATATATTACATATATGTGTAACGGTAATAGTTAATGTATTAAGTATGACTAATTTATAATATGTAATAATGTTCCACAACATATAATCTTGATGAAGTATATAAAGTGTTGATGAAGTATATAAATACATATACTAGCACAATTTATATAATAACTAAAATGAGAATATGTCATAATTATTCATTATTCACAAATCCCAACCATAAACTTATTGGAGCAATGGAAGAGAAAGAAAAGAATTTTAAAAAAGCATTAGAAATTAAATTTGGTCGCAATTCCGTCGCAAAGCCGTTGCAAATTTGAGACGGATTTGCGACGGTCTTATTACCGTTAATACATATAATTCGGAATAAATTCCGTCGCAAATCCGTTGCAAAAGTGCTAAGGATTTGCGACCGCATTTGAAATTAAATTACCCGCGAAATGAGCCGCCAAATTGAAAATAACTATGTTGCAAAATCGTCGCTCTTCTGCGACGATTTTGCGAAGCATTTATGAACGTTAAATAAAAAAATAAAAAAAATTCCGTCGCAAATCTGCGACGGATTTTTTACCATTTAAAAAATAATAATAAAAAAAAATCTAACCGATTTTTTACCATTTAAAAAAAATAAATAAAAATTCCGTCGACAATCCGTCGCAAAAAATTCTTCTTCTTCACAATATATCAACACTCAAATTTTCCAAACAATCCCACTTTCCCACCAATCGGTTTGCCTGCCGCCTATCCCCCCACACCCCGTGCTTGCCGAGCCCCTCCCCCCCTGCGCCCGTGCCTTCCCAGCCCCCCCACGCCCTGCGCTCGCCGAAGCCCACCCCCCGCGCCATTGCTCGCCGAGGCCTCCCACGCCCGCCGCGCGCCCTGCCGAGTGAAGCCCACCCCCTGCGCCCGTGCTCGCCATTCCCCGCCCTCGCGCCGCCCGCCCTGCTGAAAGCCCACCCCCCCGCGCTGCCGAGCACTGCTGTCTGCCGAGGCTCGACGAGCCCGAGCCCTGCGGCGTGAACCGCCCTGCCGAGGCTGCTGCAGAGCCCTGAGCCCATGTGCGACCGCCCGACCCCTGCCGAGCACTCGCTAGCGCGCTGCAGAGCACTGCCTGACTGCCGAGGCTCTCAGCGAGCCCAGCCGCGAGCGTGAACCGCTAGTCGAGCAACCATGTTGCCGAGGCCTCGCCGAGCCCGGCCCGCTGCTCGACCACCCAGCCCTCGCCGAGCACTGCTGCTGCCGAGACTCGCCGAGCCTAGACGCGACCGCCTGCACAGCGCACAGACACGCCACAGCCTACTGAAATTGTGTTTTTCATTTTTTTTTTGGTTTTTTCCAGTTTTTTTGTTTTGTGATTTTTTTTTAATTTCTGTTTTTTTTGGTTTTTTCCAATTTTTTCTGTTTTGTGATTTTTTATGTTATTTCTATTTTTTTTGGTTTTTTTCAGTTTTTTCTGTTTTTTGATTTTTATGTTATCTCTGTTTCTATGAATTTTTTTGTTATTAATTTTTTCTATTTTTGGCATATGTGTTTTCTGTTTTTTATTGCACTGTTTTTTAAAATTTGTTAATGGAGATTGGTATTGATGTGTTTTAATTTTGTTAAGATGTTATTTCATTTACGAAGATGCTTATGAATTTTGGGTATATTTACGTGGATTTACTATTTGGGAGAGTTTAATTTAGATTTGGAGATTGATTGTGGTGGCCTTGTGCCTGGAAAATGTCCATTTTACGGTGGAGATCTTTGTCAATTTTTTTTACACTTGCTTAACACTTGTCTCTAAATTTTTTTTTCTATTATAACAAGAAATAAAAAAATTTATAAATTTATTTGTTGAATTAGGTAAAATTTAATAGGTAATATTTTTTGAACTTTTTTTTAATTTTTTCTACGAGTTCTTATAATATTTAGGAAGATTGCAGAGGTATTTTTCGAGTATACTTACGTGGATTTAATTTTTGCGAGAATTTAATTTGAATTTGGAGATTGATTGTAGTGGCCTTGCGCTCGGAAAATGTCCATTTTACAGTGGAGATCGTTTGTCAATTTTTTTTACACTTGTCTCTAAGTTTTTGACTCGTATTATAACAAGAATTAAAAAATCCTAATTTTTTTTGTGGAATTAGGTAAAATTTAATAGGCAATATTTTTGTGTACTGATTTTTTCTGTTTTTTAATTTTTTTTGCAGTGCTTTTTTAATTTTTTAATGTAGATGGATTATCGTAGTTGGATGTATAAGCGACATACGCAAGAGGGGATTAAGGGAATCACAAATGAATATAAAGATAGGGTTAAGGGTTTTATAACTTATTGTTTGTTGAACGGGCACACTTCGTGGTTGAGATGTCCTTGTGCGAAGTGTAAGAACAAGGTGCACATTTCTCCCGATGAAGTGCGAGTGCACTTGTATAGGTTTGGATTTGTGCCGATTATTACCGTTGGACCGATCACGGTGAGAGTCTTACTCCGTTACATCCGGGGACAGTTCCAACCAATTCTGAATCACAATCTATCCCTAATAATCCATTTCAACAGATGGTAATGGATGGCGTTGGTTCGAACCATCTTTTAGACCCGCCGGTGGGTGTCGGCGATGAAGAACCTCCCAATGTTGAAGCCAAGAAATTTTATGATATGTTAAAATCTGCCGATACTCCTTTGTGGGATGGATGCACGAACCATTCGCAGTTATCATTTGTTGCTCGCATGCTGAATATAAAATATGAGAATAATATTTCAGAAAGATATTTTAATTAGGTAATGCAACTAATTAAGGAGGTTCTGCCAAAGGATAATCTGCTTCCGGAGGACTTGTACCGTACCAAGAATATGGTTTCTGGACTCGGCTTGCCTGTGGAGAAAATAGATTGTTGCCCAAACAGTTGCATGCTTTATTGGAAGGCAGATATTGGTTTGCGGGAATGTAAGTTCTGTGCGAGTCCCCGGTACATGCAGAGGAGGAAATTTCGGAAGAATAGACAGCAAAAAGATGTCCCTTTTAAGAAAATGTACTACTTTCCCTTGACTCGAGATTGCGAGAGGTTGTATGCATCAAAAACGCATTGCAGAACACATGAGGTGTGCACGCTGAAGCTGTGCGGGAATGAGGGATTGATGAGTCATCCACGGGACGGTGAAGCATGGCATCATTTTGATTGTGTGCATGTGGAATTTGCGAAAAGAGGTTACGTAACGTACGTTTAGCGCTATGCACCGATGGGTTCTCACCATTTGGAATGTCGGGAAAGCAATATTCCGATTGACCTCGTCATTATTACGCCGTACAACTTATCACCGTGGATGTGTATGAAGGATCGTTTGTGATGTTTTTTGACGATAATTATTCCGAGGGCGAGGAACCCGAAGCATAAGATCGATGTCTATCTACGAGCCACTGGTGGAAGAATTACAAAATTTGTGGAGCACTTTGAGTGTCGACTTATGACGTCTCCAAAAAGAAGAATTTTCAAATGCGAGCTGCCCTCCTATGGACCATTAATGATTTTCCAACTTATGGTATGTTGAGCGGTTGGAGCACTGCCGGAAGACTGGCTTGTCCCTACTGTATGGAGCAAACAAAGTCATTTCATCTACAACATGGCTCAAAGCAATTGGTTTGACTGTTACCGCCGGTTCTTGCCGATAGATCATCAATACAGAAGAGACGGAAAATCATTTCGAAAGGATCGCGGTCGTGAGACCTCTCAACCTATTAAGCGATCTTGCGGGGATGAGATGTGGCATAGAGTCAGCGGTTTACCGAGAATTGTCGATACTGCTGCGGAAGTTGGCAAGGATGATGGTAGAGGTGTATACCACAACTGGGCTAAGCGTAGCATCTTCTGGGACTTACCGTATTGGAAATCAAATTTAATTTGCCACAATGTTGACGTCATGCATAATGAAAAGAATGTGTTCGAAAACGTGTTTAATACTGTAATGGACGTGAAGGGCAAGTCAAAGGATAATGTAAAGGCTCGGCGAGATTTGGAGGTGTATTGTAATAGGCCGGGAGTTACATATTACATGTGTCGGAAATGGTAAAGTTTCTATGCCGAAAGCTAAGTACTCTCTAACGAAGCAAGAAAAAAAGGGTTGTATTGGAGTGGGTTAGGGATTTGAGGCTGCCCTGGATGGATATGCGTCTAACTTAGGTCGGTGTGTTGATTTGAACGGGTTGAAGATGTCGGGCATGAAGACGCATGACTGTCATCACGTATTTATGGAAAGATTGCTTCCTATTGCATTTAGAGAGTTCCTCCCCGCACCTATTTGGAATGTGCTAACGGAATTAAGTTTATTCTATCGGGATTTATGTGCTCCAAAAGCTCGTCAACATCTCGTATGAGAGAGTGGGAGAAGAACATAGTAATCCTACTATGCAAGTTGGAAAGGATATTTCCTCCCTGCATTTTTGATGTGATGGAGCATTTAATGATTCACTTACCTTACGCAGCAAGGATTGCTGAGTCCGGGTTCAATATAGATGGATGTACCCGTTTAAGAGGTTAGGCCTTCGACATGAGCATTTAAACTGTTTGTTTTAACTACTCGATGTAGAATTTCTAACACCGTTAAAATGACAAAGTGCGAGTTCTTATATCGCTCGAAGTTGAAAGTAAAAAAATAAGGCAAGGGTCGAGGGATCAATTTGCAATGCATATTTGATTGAAGAGGCGTCTACGTTTTTTTCTTACTACTTCGAGTCGGGATGTCAGACTAGACATACAAATCGGCTCGAAATGACGAAGGTGTTTCGGAAAGATGTGGGTTGTCCATATGTAATGCAGCGAGCAAGGTGATCGGGAATACAATTACGGATACCTTTCTCCGAGGAATTTAAGGCAGACTATTAATTACATATATCTCAATTGTGAAGAGATACAACCGTTGGTAACCTACGTCTTTTTTTCATATTTTTCAGCTGTTTTACTTGATTCTTCGTGGTTTACTGACACTCGACTTATACAATGACTATGAAACGATGAAATTCGAGTTGAATTGCGGTGCCGCCGACCCTGTACTAACGGAGGAGGAAATTGATAGGAGATTTGAGGGCGAGTTTCTCATATGGTTCGAGGCTTATGTAAGTTTTTTTTTGTCGAGTAGTAATCAACAAGGCTTAAGAAAAATTGTTCTAAATAGTCAATAACACCGTTTATATGTTGCGAGTGCAAGATCATCAAAATAACGTGATGATTTCGAAAATATTAAAAAGTCTATCACAGGGGACCTTCAAGGCGGTGAAATCTTGTAAGGGATATATAATAAATGGTTTCGATTTCATACGCAAGATCATGGAGTCGGAAAGAGGACTGTTAATTGTGGTGTATGGGTTAAGGGCGAGGACGAAGATATTGGCAGCAGGAGCGACTATTATGGGATTTTGAATGAGATCATTGAAGTGCGGTTTCAGGGATTCCATCTAGGGATGTTATTTTATTTAAGTGTGACTGGTATGATCCTGTGCTTAACAGGGGCGTCGGGGATTCATCCACATTACCAAGCGTGAGATGTTCATTCCAGGAAAAGATACCCCAAATATGATCCATTTGTCTTAGCTGTGCAAGCTTAGCAAGTATACTATGCCACTTATCCTGGAAGTAAAAGAAATAAGTCTGATTGGGTGGGAGTATGCAAATCGAAGGCTCGTCATGTCATCGATGCACCTATTGTTGAGAGACCATACCAAGAAGATGTAGATGAATCGATCACATTCAATGTACGTGGTGAAGATGACATAATCGGCGAACTTGTGCATGAAACAGGTGAAGGGGAGATTCTGGATGATAATGAACCAGAAAATACGGAATATGATGACCTGGATGATTCTGATACAGAAGTTGAAAGTGAATGGGAATCAGAAGATGATTCGAGTGAGGACGAAAATAGTGAATAATTTATTGTATGTATGCATTTCCTTACATATACTACGTCACTTATTTATTTTTAACAATTTATTGTATTTATATTTTACATGTTACTAATGATTACATAGCTAACGAAAATTTTCTTCTTTTTCAGATGCCTCCACGTAGGTCACGTTCGATTGGGATGAGTGATCGTACTCCTTCTCCATCTTTACCCGGTCCGATGTCTTTACCGAGTGAGGATGACACACGTGGAGCGGAGTTCAAGCATACGCCTTTGACCCCAGCTTCTGTGGTACCCTCTACGGCTGCTTCTACAGGTGAGACTCAGACAGAGGAAGTGCGCATTCCGATAGCCCCGAGTGGCGGCGAGTAAGTTTCTATTTACTTTTATGGGAATGTATTCAAATTTTTTTGAAAGGATAACTAACTATTCATCCGTATAGCTGAACAGTTTTTTTCCCAGTGGGAGGGGACAGTGCATTCGATATCGGATACGTTTCAACGGCATTTCACTGGACCGTTTCCTAATTTTGAGGCGGTCCCATTAGAGCTTCGGGACATGTGGTTCCAGATGTGGAGTGTAAGTAACAAATTATAAAATATATATCCACATTAGTATATATATCTACATATTCTCTATATATTTAATTTTTTTAAATAACTTTGCGGGACTACGTTATCGATGGCTTCCAGAGCATGCTGATCAGATACGACGAATTTGGGACAAATGCACTCGTCGTCTATCGGATCAGCTCTCAAAGGCTCGTTGTATAGGGAAATGTACACCGTGGATATCTCCTGACATTTGGAGCCAACTCTGGCGGGATCACCGGAGCACGGAACAATTCGGGGCGTGTTTCGGGCCACTGCTAAGCGAGACAGAGCGACCACGCTGGACCGACTCACACGGGAGGATGCATTTCCTTGGCTGAGCACGAGCGTCGGATGGTAATGATTATTTTTTTCTTGTTATTTAATTCTAGTATAATTACTAAATATTTATATTAATATATTCGTAGCGTAAGGAGCGCGGAGATGACTTCCACTTCACCGATATGTACGAGGCGACACACAAATATAAGAGTGGCCCAAAAAGGGGCACGTTTGTCAGTGAGAAATCACAACATACGTTGGTAAGTTTACATATTATATTACTCCGTATTTTATATTAATTATTTTATTGTTGGAATCCGTTATAAATTTACGTTGTATACAATTTGCAGGATAGCGTCAACGCTTTGAAGGAGCGCTATTCGCAGGTGGAATCCCAGGATTCGGTGACTTCTCAGCAACCACCGGATGAAAAGTCCCTATTTATGGAGGTTGCTGGCGGTGCTTCGAAGAATCGGATTTTTGGATTGGGTTCCGAGGCAGTTCACATGCGACGGAGGTTATGTCGATCCACGTCACCCTACTGCTCCGACGGCTTGCTCGATTACATCGCATCCGAGTACGCATCTTTTCACGATCACTGCAGAGAGAGAGGTCGATGCGCGGTTATTTTCAGCAACGCTTTGCTAGTTTGGACCGAGTATTTGCGAGTTATGTCCCGAGGCATTACATCCGCCTCCGCCGCCTTCTCCGCCTCCACCTCCTTTTTTCGATACAGATTCTCAAGAGCGGGCATGAGCGAGGCTGGTGAGGATTACACGATCGATCCGCCCTGACGACCATCCTCCAACGACTGGCCCTCCAGATCCACCTCCGCCTCCTCCACCGTCTGCAGTACCGCCTTCTATAATTACATAGATTTTGTTTCATTTTTTTCATTGTTGTACACATACAATATTGACATTTAACGGATTCATTATATTTATTTTAATTTAATATTTTATTTTTAATTATTTTATTGATTATGCTTATTTTTTAAGAATAATTATTTAAAAATTATTAAAAATTACCACTTAAAATTTTTAAAATATTTAATTTAAAATTAAATAATAAATTGAGTTGCGACGAAATATATCCGTCTCAAATCCGTCGCAGATTTGCGACGGATATATTCCGTCGCAAATTTGCGACGGATATTTTCCGTCGCAATTCAGCGACGGTAAATAGTCTGTCGCAGATTTGCTACGGAAAATAGTCGTCGCAAATTAGCGACGGATATTTTCCGTCGCAGATTTGCGACGGATATGTTCCGTAGCAAATCTGCGACGGAATATTTGCCATCGCTGAATTGCGACGGAAAATATCCGTCGCAAATTTGCGACGGAACATATCCGTCGCAAATCTGCAACGGGCTGTATCCGTCGCAAATTTGCGACAGATATATCCGTCGCAAATCTGCGACGGGAAGTATCCGTCGCAAATTTACGACGAAAATGTTATCCGTCGCAAATTTGCGACTTCTATTTTTGCGACGAACTATTTCGTCACAATCTATAATTTGCTACGGATTTACGACGGAATAGTCCGTCGCAAAAATGAAAAATTCTTGTAGTGTGAAGATGCTTATGATCAAATCTGAACTGGAAGTATTCGAAAGAGAATAATTTCAGAAACTCAAACTTGGACTGTCTAAGAAGGTATGACTTGGATCAACACAATGGCCAACTCTTGGGCACTCAAAGGATCGTGTCCTCTTATCTTTCAACAATCCAAGAAGGAATGAAATCAACCATTCAAGAAGAAATACTTACAATTTCTAAGTATCACCGAATAAGGATCTAAGCTAAAGCCATATCAGAAATAGAAACAGAGGAGAAGAATAGAGGAAACTTAGAAAGAGTTTCAGCACAACCAACAAGATGTAAACGAACTTCACATTTGGGGAAGAATTGGATGGTAATGGGGAGTTTTATGAAGAATTGAGGATTCTGCCAAAGTGGATGAGAACATTTAGTAAGAAACTCTGTGTGAGATTCCGATTCGACAAAAGTAGAAAGAAGTAGCAGACTTTGAAGGTTATATTGCTTATCTCAAAGTGCAGGTCGAGTCTACTCCTTACTCTTCTCCTCCTCCAGCTACTACTACCCCTCCAGTCTCTTCCAACTTCTTTCCACCTTTCACAAATCCCTTCCAGCCACCATCCAAAACACAATACTCTGCTTTTGGAACCATGGGATATGAAATGTCTAAACCTTCTCCAAGCACTTTCAACGCTGCTCAATGGTTGAAAGCAAAGCAAGCCCAGAAACAACAACATAAGCCTGCTCCTCCTCCTCCGAAAGTTCAAAAGCAAGCTATGATTCAGAATCCTCTGACTCCTATACTTCAAGAAGCGGCTACCGCTCAGCCCGTTCCTCATATTGCCGTTGTTCAAGAACAAACTCCATATGAGACCCAGTACTCTTCTCCAACAGAGTCTGAGAGGAGGAAGATTCCAGAGGCTGATTTGCAGCTTCATGGACCTTTTCATATTCTGTGACCCAAGCGTCAGGAAGGAGACTGAGGAGTTCAGATTTGGGAATCTGTCTTGGGACATGGGTGCAAACAGCTGACTGTTTGTCATCTACCTTGATAAGAAGAGCATCTTTTCTACCAGGAAGGGAGAGATCTATGGCATGATTTTGGACTCGGTAGATCATTTGATAGTGTAAAGTTGCAGTGAGAGCATCATGTACCTGAGAGGCTCTTGCAATCTGGACTTGTAGATTGAGAGCATTTAGCAGATGTGGATCTGCTAGAGACATGTTGAAATTGGGGTACAATGTGATGAATACCGTGCCCATTTTGCTGGAGGGATATCATCGAGCTGAAATGTGAGTGTGCTTGAAGTAGCCAGTTTCTTAGAAGTTTGAGATGACTCAGGCTCATTGAGTTTTTCCAAATGAAATGTTACTCTTTTCAAAGATCTGATCTAGATAAACATTTGCAACGTATGACTCAATTGCTTTATCTTCTTGGTGCAGATGTTAGTCTAAAGCAAGCTTTCCTTAGCTCAATCCCTCAAGTTTTAGCTCAAGGAGCCGATGTATACATCAGACAACCGGAAGATCAATGTCCCAGGTTCTCAGAATAAGGGGCACCTGGCAAGAGGCATTTGAGGAAGACGTTCCCAACCAGTACATATCGTGTGCCCTTAAGTGCAGCATGCCTGGCGACTGGTAGAGCCAACGGCATATGAGACTGCAAGCTGTCTCAGACATTCACACCCCTTTCTGCTAGTACGATTCTTCCTGGCACCAAAAACGCTATAGGCTGTCTCAGCAAAGGCGATGGCAGATGAGAATTCCTCATTACTTGGCAATCACTATCCAGTAGTCCATCAGTTCCTGGGATGTGGTAGATCTGATTTTAAACTTTCAATTCCCAAACCAAATAGAGACCACATAGCCACAAACGGATATGCCTGTCACGGTTTCTGCAGGGAGAGAGAGGCATAAAAGAAATATGCAAATAGGCATTTGTACCAATAATTCATGGAAGTGCATCGAAAGAAATCATTTCTCTTTTAGCATATGTTAGTCCAGAAAGTGCTGAAAACTATTAAGTAAAAACTGGCAATCTCAGAGAATAAAGGGCAAATTCTAGGGCCCTTTTGTGTGTGTATGTGTGTGAACAAGTAGTATTTGAATGAGTAAAAAGCACATGTAACATGATAGAAATGCGAGAGCAATACTCATTTCCTCCCTAAGATGTTTCTTTACTAGCAAAGTAAACGAACAAGCAGGCATTACGCAGTTGTAGCTTTCTTGAAGAGGTTACAGAATGATTTTTCATTATTAATTTTGAGTCACAATATTTTTTCTATCGATTTTACAAATAATGAATACCTCATGCTCAATAAGTATATGTTTACAAGTATAGTAT
Organism: Rauvolfia tetraphylla; assembly: GCA_030512225.1. Classification (NCBI taxonomy): domain Eukaryota; kingdom Viridiplantae; phylum Streptophyta; class Magnoliopsida; order Gentianales; family Apocynaceae; genus Rauvolfia; species Rauvolfia tetraphylla. Next base: position 6,329,565 of record JAJQKT010000062.1, read on the forward strand.
TGGAAGGGTTACATACCAGAAGAAATCTCTCACTTTACCTCGTATAGATGGATGGTGACTTGATTACCATAGAGTTCGTATACGAATCTTTTTCGGCTTAGGAGGAAATCAAATTGCCTGAAACACAAGTGCAACTACCTTATCTTCCTCCTTGAGCTGCCTCAATGAATACAATTCCTGTCTGCTTGCTCAATTCCCAAGCAACGCTCCTATTCATCCACTTCAGAGTACCACAGACATAGTGGTTCTTAGTGGCATGTTGTGACAGTATTTGTAGTAAGCATTCAAGTTCTTTGGTCCAAAGATTCGCGTACTCGTTGGACTTTTTGCCATGAGATTTTGTTCTGGAAGTAGTAGCGATCAAATGTGACTATAAACATCAGTTCCTATGGTGTGAGGTTGATCCTAGCAAGTGAATTTGTGATTTGTTGTACTACTTGACGTATGCAAATATCTGCACAAAAGGGAAATCAGATTCCCTTCCATAATTTTAACTTTGCCGGAGGGTTTACCTCCGCTTTAGAGAGGAAATAGAGCAGATCCAATAGGGATGCAAAATAACTACTACTAGTCACTTCTGGAGGCCCGTGCTACGTCAACCCCCTTCACTAGACAACTTCACATGCTAAATAGGATTTTTCTGTACTTTCTATTAGGCCAGGGGCCACTGAGCCCCAAATGGTGCAGGACATTCGATGAACCATTTGTTTGGCCATATCTACCTTGTCAAAATCTTCTAAAATTTTGGCTTCTGAGGACAGTTTGTTTAATCCATCCGAACTGGCCTTTATAAAAAGAATGTTTTGTCCATCTCGTCTGCGTGCAATTTCAGGGAAACTAATGGGTCGTAAGATAGGATATGTTGTATTCAAAGGAAGATGCACGAGGGTATTCACAAACTGGGAGGTGGCGCGGTCTCAATTAGGGGATACGGTGGAAACTAGTATCATAGATATGAAATGGTGGTAGAAGCTTTACATGTGTAGAACCATTACAAAGCAGGCATTGACGGGCGTCATCACCATCTTGGTCTTCCGTCGGTTAACTCTCTCTCAGGTGATAACTTTCCAAGCACTGTGACCCCCTTGAACATGTCCCTTGTTCTTTCTCGCGATCGATTGCCTCCTGCCGGGGTATCTTTTTCAGCAACCATTATCAGTAGCTCAATCCAATCACCTCATCAACTACCGCTACAAACATGGATTACAAGGAAACTTGATAAGTAGACATTTCTATGTTTTAGGGATTATGCACCGAAGATAGCTTCGTAACTTCGTAGGCATTATGCACCTATGACTTGCCAACAGTTTGTTTTGTTCCTTTCTCAGCTATCCCGAGCACGATAGGACTAAAAATCCCCAGCATTATTTTTGAATGTATATTTGTATGGTTTTGATAATCCTAGCAAAGAAATGCATATCACGTCTTGAAGCATCCAATTATGTATTTACCCCAGGTTGTGTATCTAGTTGTGCCCTATCATCTATTATTTTTCTTCCTTCTTTTGTTTTGGATGAATGACCATCTCGTACCTGCTACAGGCCGAAGATCAGAAAGATATATCGGCAGAGCAGGTAGAAGAAATAAAAGTAGCTTAAAAAATTATAACAGTCAAAAGAAAAAGGTTATCCGAGGATCTCACTTCTATTCATTTGTACCAGAGAGCAAATGAGAGATAAGCACGACAATAGTGAACATAAAACATGAATCCCCCAATGTATGATGAATAGAGAAATTTTTTATTGAATTTTTTATGTAAAATAACACATTTCTTTCTTTTTCCTTTCTAATGATACAGGATAAATAATGCTTCTTTCCTGGTATTTATTATTTTTATAATATTCTAATAAAATGCATGCTTTCACTAATTAATGTAAATTAGTTCATAAAGTTTATGCGATTTATTTTTTTATATCTTTTACCATTATATTTTCCCTGAAATAACATTAGTATTGAAGATTTTCAATTAACATAACAATTTCTTTTGATCATTTTAACTTTTCTTTGTGTTAAAAAATAATATTCCTTTAAGTCAAGCTTTTGCAATGCTAAAAGTTGATGTGCACCATTTTTGCCATTTTCATAATTAGTTTCATGATATTCGATAGGATACAAATTTGTTTTCCATTAAAGATTAGTTTGTATTGTTTTTGGTCTCGTGATATTACTTTTTACATTTTCATAAATTATATTAGGATTTAAACTTTTGAGTTCCAGTAATTATTTGTCATGATTCTTTTAGTTTTTCTAAGAAATCAATATTGTTCATTTTGTTTTTTGAAAATCCGAACAAGTGTAGTTCATTTTTACATTTTAACTAATTAATTTATTATAATAAGATAAATATTTTTCACTAATCACAGAAATGTTTTGATGAAATCAGTTGTATACTCTCATGCTATTATAATTTTGAATTTTTATAAATTATAATGTTATTTAAGATATTTTTATTAGTATAATTATTTTTCAAGTGATTTATGGAGATTAGGTAGTTTCTTCTAAAGTGATTTATAAGATATTTAATTACTATAATTATTTCTCAAGTGATTTATATATTTAATTTGTTTTTCTAAAATAGAATTGTCATTTATTTTTATGGAGATTAGGTAATTTGTTATTATATCCGGTTGCATTTTATATTTTGGGGTTTGAAAAGTTTGTAACTAAGTGGGCACTTAATATACTTATTAAGTAGTTACAAATTAGTAGATCATTTCTCTCTCTACCCACTCTATTCTCCTCCTCCCTACATCTCTTTGCGTGAAGACATCTCCGTCTCGTCTCCTGCCAGATCTGGCCACCAACCTTTGCCAGAGGTCGGATCTTGGTCGAATCCTTTTCTTTCTTGCCTTTTTTTTTTTTTTTTTGTGATCTCACCTCCCATTTTAATTATAAATTACTGTAGATCTTTTTCTACGCAATTATCATCAAAATTCAAGATGCAAAGGCAGGATCTTTTGTAGATGGTTGAAGATTTTGCTGTTTCTCTCCTCCTCCTTGGAGGAACCTATCTACTCGGACTTGATGTGGACTCTCTTTCAGTGTTCTGATTCTTTTTAAAACCATTGATTTACCCTTGATTTTCTAAATTGTTGTCTTTTAAGGAATATGCTGAAATTAAATTTTGCTTGCCTTTGTGCTTTAAGGATGGTGATAAAGATGCTGCGAAAAATATCAGAGTATGTCTGTTTATTATCTTACTAGTATTAGTATTATTGTACTTGACCCACCTTCGATATCTAGGATGTGGGATGTTTATTGCTACCATAGTTTTCAAAATATTGTGCAATTTTAATTATTCTTATTATTGGGTTATCCCAATTCTTCAATTCCCTTTTTTTGATGCATTAGAAGAAGAATTTAAGGATTGTTTTGATTGTAATTGCCCTGGCCATTTTACTATTAATGGATAATCATTTATTCATCCAAAAAAAAGTAGTTACAAATTAGTAGTTAGTGAAGCATTGTCCATAAATATTTACTTTTGAATATTTTGAAATAAAATTTCCAAATTCCATATATAACTTCTTAGTATTTGCATCACCAAAATAATTCATCCAACCAAGCCTATTTTTTACCACCATGTATAACTTTATTTAAATCCACATGGCCTTTTCTCATACTTTTAGTGTAGCATATATAACTTATAGCTCCATTGCAATGTATTTGAAAGACCTAAAAGGGGGTGAATATGGTTTATGGCTAATTTTCAAAATCTTTTCCCTTTTGAAAACTTTGTTTGGAAATAGTGAAGTTTTGAGAATTAATAGAGTCTTGAGAAGTAGATACAAGAAGATGTAAGAATTTTGACAGTTGAAATGAATGCTTAAAAGAGCTTATCAAAAGAGATTTAAAGAACACAATAGATAGGCAAGTAAAGCAAGATAGACGAAGATCACAAACAATTTATAGTGGTTTAATCTCTTTAAAATCTACATCCACTACCTTGAGTCTACACTCAAGAATTTTAAACTCAACTATATAAATAGTAAATACAAGTACACCAAAGGTTCACCCAACATGGGTTTTACACTACAATATCTTTCTCACACAAGAATCAAGATTCCCCCTATCATAAATGGTTTTATATCTTCAAGACAACCTTGAATAAAGTAAGTAGATGAAGGATTAAAGAAGGATATTACCAATTACATGGTAGATGATGACAAATACTAGTAGCACTAATTCACCTTTTTATCTTTGGAATCTCAAATAGTCAAATAAAGCACAAGGCGAAAGAAAACTTTTTGATGTTTAAATGATTTTGGAGTACAAATATTTTTGTAGTGTTCAAAACTTCTCAAAAATTTGAAGTTTATGACTTGTGTAAGGTTTGAAAATCAATTCTAATGTTCAAATAACGGCTACTAACAGTACAATTCGGTCGACTGAACTTGGATCCCTATGTCTGAATTGGTCGTTTGAACTTACTATGTACCAGGTTACCAAGATAAATTTAGTTTACCAAACTTGGATCTCTGCTTCCGAATGTTTGTCCGAACTTTTCAAATTTTGTTAAAATATTTAGAAATCAACTACAATAAGTTTCAAATAATTTTAGATGTAATAATATGTCAATTAAGACCTTTTGAGTACTAAGACGTTCACAAATATTTAGTAAATCAATAGTGATCAAAGCCTTTTTAAAGTTCAAAAACCAAGTTTAGTGCTTCCTCATGTATTCTATAGATTCCAGAAGTAAGAAGTGTAAGGTTTACAAGAAAATACCTATTTTTCTAAGACAAACCTACATTAGTTTCTTCAAAGGCTTAAATCTTCAAGGATAAGCTCTACATTCTTTAATCACTTGAGCACATTTGAGTAGTCTTAGTATTACAACTCCAAGACAATTAGAACACTTGACTTCTCAATCCAAAAAATCCTATCACATAATAAGCATATGAATTAGTTCTCATCGATGTTTGTCATAGATCAAAATTACTTGACACTACAAGAAAACACGCAATTAGTGACGAATTTTTCTATTGCTAATTCTGCAACAGATTAGCAAGGGAATCTCTACAAATGACATAATTTGACAAAAAATACAAATCCGCCATTAATCCCTCGCAAAATTGGGAGAGATTAGTGACGTCTCTATTTTTAATTTTTTTTAATTTAAGATTTAAGAGGTCGTTGCTAATCCATTGTAAATTTGTAATGGATTAGTGACGAAAACGTGAAAAATTAAAAAACACATACTAATTTAAAAATTATGAGTCTGTTGCAGATTTGCAACAAAATACTAAAAAATAATAAAAAAATATATTCTAATTTAAAAATTAAGAGGCCATTGCTAATCCATATGAAATTTGCAATGGATTATTGATGAAATCTTATATATATATATATATATATATATATATATATATATATATATATATATATATATATATAATTTAAAAATTAAGATTAGCATTGTAAATTTGCAATGAATTAGCAACGGAAAAGTGAAAAAATAAAAAAACACATACTAATTGAAAAATTGTGATGAATCTTTAAAAAATATAAAAAATATATTCTAATTTAAAAATGAAGAGGTAGTTGCTAATCCATTATAAATTTGTAATGGATTAACGATGAAAATGTGAAAAAATTAAAAAAATACACACTAATTTAAAAATCATGATTCCGTTATATATTTACAACGGATTAGTGACGGAATAGTAACAAAAATAAAAATATATATTCTAATTTAAAAATTAAGAGGTCGTTGCTAATCCATTGAAAATTTACAACGAATTAGCGACAAAAATGTGAAAAAAATAAAAAATATATGCTAATTTTAAAATTTCCAGGCCATTGCTAATTCGTTGTAAATTTGCAACGGATTAGTGACGAAAAATTGTTAAAAACAAAAAAAAAATACTTTGTCGTTGCTAATCACAGGCAAATGTACAATGGATTAGCAACAGAATCATAATTTTTAAATTTACAATAGATTTTTGCAAGCTCTATTTTAGCCATCACTAATCCCATACAAATTAGCGAGGACTAAGCGATAGCTTTTAAAATTTTAAAATTTTTGCTAGTATTTTTTTTTATGTGGGAATGGAAAATTTTGAATGGTTTTTACTTTTTTATAGCTAGCATCACTAATTGGTTTCAAATTAACAATGGATTTGCTAGGGAACGTTGGATTTTTGTTAATCCCTTGTTGATTTGAATGGATTTGTGGTGGAATTTATTTTCAGTATTTTCTTTAACAATTTTCCTCTTTTTTTGTCATAGATTAAATGGAGGACATAGATCCATGGATAATGCATATTTCTTCACTATGTTATACCTTGTGCATCATAAATACTCTTTTTAATTAAACCTAAGTTATGTGTATGATATCATATATATAATTAAAGTTGTCGTATATTTAACGTGTTTATATATGCGAATGCCTTTTTTGACATGATATCTAATAATGTCATTCAAATGTCGGGAGGAAATAAAATTATAGTTACTTATAATATATATTAATATAACGTTACTGATCATGTATAGTTTATATAAAATTCATTGATCTTTAGTTTAATTAATCAGTTTATGACCAATAGTAACATTAGCTTAATCAATTATTGATTATAAGGAATATTTTTGTATAGAATATTGTAGTAGTATTAATTACATAACTATTGTATTTTGTATTCACACAAACACAATGCAAGTGCACCCATCGTTTAAATTAGTATAATGGAAAGCAAGTTTAAATATCGTATCCACAGATATGGTTAAATATCATTACTCACTTTCTATTCTATTGTTTAACCTATCAAAATTTCTTGTGAAAATGGTTGAAATTACTACTAGGAATAGAAGTGCAACTTAACTAATTAAACCAACTTAACTAATTTTTATTTGCAAGAGAGAATTCATTTGAGAAAAAAATACTTGAATGGTTAATCCCTCTAGAATTACCTATGTGATAGAAAAGTCCCTTGGTTGATGAATTGCCCTTTTTATGTTTAATGAAATTCTTCAATTAAAACTCTCTCTATCTCTAGATGAAAGTTCTCTAGTCTTAAATTAATTAGTTAAAACCTCTTTCTAACCAATTCAATCCAAGAATGCATTAAGAATTGTGAATTTTCAATTAGATTTCTCTAATTACCAAGAAGATGTTGAGGTTTCTATCTCTAGTCACCTAAATCATCCACATTGTTTGTGTATGGTCTATTTCATCCTTCCTTTCTGAATTCCAAGTGACAATTTCCGGATTATGAATCAATTATCAATCACCCTTCCTTTCTCAATTTCAAGTGAAAAAAAATTCCATATTATGCATCAATTATCCACTAAATCAATTCAACCATTCAAACCCACAAACAATCCACAAGAAATTCAAACTCAATCAACCAAGGAAACAAGTCATTCACATAGATAAAAACTAGGGTTCATAACCATCCAAGTATTCAAGAATTTAGTTCATCAACATTTTACAACTCAAAGAACATAAAGCAACAAAAAAAGAGAAAGAATTGCTCATTTTCATGGTTGAAATCTTCTCTTCTTCAAGGATTGAAGTTCTTCACATTTTTGTTGAGAAAATTGCAGCTTTTGTTTTGAATCTTCAAGGTGGATGTTCTCCTTCTTCAAAGATTGAATCTTCTTTCTTGATTTCTCTTGTAAAGATGAAGATTTGGGATGGGATTTGTGTGAGTTTTTGTGTGTTTTTGCTGCGTCTCTAGCCAACCCTAGTCGTCTGCCACTTCTTGCCCTTGAAGGGTATTTAAATCCAGCCCAAAAGAGAGAGAAAATTAGCAGGAAAACAGGTTCAAATTCACACAAACGGTGCCGCATGGTCTGGACTAAACGGCGCCGCTTGTTTCCAGTTTTTGTGCAGTGTTCTGCTGCACAACTGTGATAGTAATTTTGACTTCTAGGTAAATTCAACTTCATGCATAGATGAAGATCTTATATTTCCACAGAACTTTGAATCACCTCAATTGGATATCTATAACTCAAGATATGATCCTTATACCAAAATATGTCAAAACTAGAACACAATACAGGATAGGTGAATTTGCAACATAAGCAGGGCGATCAAATGAACTTGGATTGGCATAAATTTTACCATTATGAAAACTTCAGAATGTCCTCTATAAATTTTTAGAAGATTCCTTTTGCATTTGAAATCTATATGGAGGTTAAAATCCCACTTGAAAATTCTCTACTGGGATATTTTTCTCTGTATTTCTTTATTTTTTTTCATTGTGTAAAATCTCCTTATTTGCTTCATTCAATTCTAAATCTTCAACAAACTCACCTAAAACAAATAAGAGATAAAGGGAGTGTAAATGGTGATTAAAACACCAAAATTTAACAAAAATTTAAGCTCAAAATGATCATTATATAAAGCACATTCAATATAGAATATCAGTAACATTGAATTAATTATGCAAATTATTAATTTTTTGAAAGTCCATTGCCAATCCCTTGCAAATTTGCAACATATTAACGACTGAAATTTAAATTTTTGAGTAAAAATATATTTTTTAATTATTATGTAGCTGTCCGCCTGGCTATATTGCTAGTAAAAGTATTATAATTTTATTTTTTAGTAGCTAATCCTGAGCAAATTTGCGAGGGACTAATTATAGAAATTTAATAGAGCAATTTTTTATTTTGGTCGAGCCAGTCGTAGGTAATCCAGAGTAAATTTGTGAGGGATTGACGATAAAAATTTAATAGAGTAATTTTTTATTTTGGTCGAGGTAGCCGTAGGTAATCCCAACAAATTTGCGAGGAATTAGCGACAAACCTCTCATTTGCAGTAGAAATAATTTTTTTAAAAAAATAAATAAATATTAGCGAATGAATTTTTTAGTCACAAATAGGTATTTATGGGTGAAGACTTAGGTTTCTTCACCCATTTTGTCGTGTCTGCATTTTCCCCCAATTTCAATTTCGACCCCTTTGCCTAACGCCATTGACCTCTGCCGGCCCGCCCCTTATTTTTGCCCCAATTCCGGTGCAGTCCTTCAACTGTTGCCTCATGCCATCACAATTGGTAGTGCCCATTGAACTAGATTGCCAATGGCTAGTCAAACTAAAACTCTTTGTACTTTTGCAACCTAGACTACTATTTTAGCCACTGGAAAACAACCGAATCTAGACCTCAGGAACTTAAAGACCAATGGAAAGGCCATTATGGTTCACTCTCTCATCTTCTTTGCTTTCTATGCGATTCTCATCCTCGTTATCCATGTTCATATCTACACCGGATGTATAGGAGACATGTACAAGGAATCAAGGGGATTACAATTGAGTATAAAAGGAGTTAAGAGTTTTATTGCCTACTATATGTCGAAAGGGCAGACATCATGGCTAAGATGTTCATATACAAAATTTTTTTAAAAAAACAAGCTTACTTATCTCCCGATGAAGTGGAGATGCACTTATATAGATTTTGATTTGTTCCAAATTACTTTCGTAGGACAAGTCATGGCGAGGGTTTCACTACAATGCAGCCAAGGTCTACACCACATAGACCTCTATCGGGTCAACATCCGTCAATCAATTCCAGCAGATGGTAATCGATGCGTTAGTGGAGATTTTCCAAAAGAACAATAGTCGTCTGTCAATGTTGAAGAACCTCGTAATACTAAGGCAAAGAAATTTTATGACATATCATCCATGATACTCTTATATGGAAAGAATGCACGAACCACTCAATGTTATCAATTGTGTCTTGATTGTTGAATATGAAATATGAGAACAACATTTCAAAGAGATACTTCAGTCACGTAACGCAACTGATAAAGGAGGTTTTACTGCGCAACAATAAGCTCCTGCATGACTTATATCAAACAAAGAAAATGGTCTCGGGACTTGGTTTGCCGCTTCAGAAGATAGATGTTTGTCCTAATAATTGCATGCTTTATTGGAAGGATGATGTTGATATGAAGGATTGCGAATTTTGTGGCCATACTTGCTATATGTCGAGAAAGAAAGTCTGGAAGAATATGTAGAGAAAGGATGTCCCTTTCAAAAGAATGTATTACCTTCCATTGATACTAAGGCTTCAAAGACTCTTTGTATCTAAAATGACTGCTGCACACATGAGATGCCATGCGGAGAGTCAACCAGAACAGGGGGTTATGAGTCATCCAAGAGACAGTGAAGCGTGGCAGCAGTTCAATCTTAGCCATCCTGAGTTTGCCAGGGAGGTCCGTAATGTGCGTTTTGCACTATGTAGTCATGAGTTTTCACCTTTTGAAATGTCGGAAAAACAATATTCTAGCTGACCCGCAATTGTTATCCCATACAACTTCCCACCGTGGATGTGCACGGAAGATCCAATAATGTTCCGATAGTAATTATTCCAGAGCCGAAGAATCCGAAGCAAAAGATTGATATTTATTTGCAACCACTGGTTGTTGAATTACAACAACTATGGTATAGTGGAGTCCTAGCATATGATATATCAAAGTGGCAAAATTTTAAAATGTGAGTGGCACTTTTATAGACTATTAAGGACTTTCCCGCAAACGGTATGTTAAGCGGATAGAATACAGCTAGTAGATTAGCATGTCCCTATTGTATGGAGCAAATAAACTCCTTCCAACTACAAAATGGGTCGAAACAATCGTGGTTTGATTGCCGTCGGCAGTTCCTGCCCTTTGATCACCCATATAGAAAGGATACCAAGTCTTTCAAAAAAGACAAAGGTCATGAGATCTCCCAACCCTTAAAGCGACCTTCTGGAGATGAGATATGGTATAGGGTGTGCACACTGCTCAGGATAGTTGATATAGCCAAGGAGGTTGGTAAGGATAACACTAGAGGCATTTACCATAATTGGACCAAGAGAAGTATCTTTTAGGATTTGCCATATTGAAAACGAATCTGGTTCACGATAACATTGACGTCATGCATAATTAAAAAAATGTGTTCGACAATGTGTTTAACACCGTGATAGATGTCAAGGGTTAATCAAAGGATAATGTGAAGGCTCAACGTGATGTTAAGACTTATTGTAACAAATCTGAGTTGCACATTGCTAGTGTCTGTGAAGTGAAGATTTCTATTCTGAAGGCTAAGTATTCACTAACGTTCCCACAGAAGAGACTTGTACTCGAGTGGGTGAAGGATATTCGGTTCCCGGACGGCAAAACTTTCACAGATTTCTGCAAATTTTATAATTTGTTTTTAAAATTTTTAATAATTACTTATTTAATTGTGTTGTTGCATTTTTTATAATTTGTAACTATATTTATCGTACATTACGTGGCATAAGTAGTTTTATTGTTATTGTATTCATTTTTAAAAAAATAGTAGAAACATATGGAACACAACAACTCACATTCTGTTGTGAGACTGTGACAGATGTTTTGATTTCTTGATGAAGTAAGACTATGAAATCTACTGATCTGAGTCTTGATATCTTCATAACAATTGTAGATCATGATCTTATCTTTCCATAGGGCTTTGAATCTCCTCAATTGGACATCTAGAAATCAAGATAGGATCATTATACCAAAATGTATCAAAACTGGGACAAAATCCAAGATATGTAACTTTGCAACATAAGCAGGGTGGATCACTTTTGCATTTGAAATCTCTATAGATTTCAAAATCTCACTTCAAAATTCTCTGTCATGCTATTTTGCTCTGCATTTTTCTGCTTTCTTCATTGTGTAAAATCTCCTTGTTTGCTTATTCTATTCCAAATCTTCAATAAGGTAATGAAGAGATAAATGGAGTAGAAATGGTGATCGAAATACCAAAATTCAACAGAAATTTAATCTCAAAATTATCATTACATGAAGTATAAATATGAGATATCAAGTAGCTTACGGGCAAGATGGTTATATTGGCTACGAGCATCTGCATGGATGATGACGCCTATAATGTGGTTGATAGAGAGCTGGATGCATTGTGCAAACATGCTCAATGGCTACTAGCACGTTCTGACAGAGTGGATGCCAGTATTTCTGGGACAATATGTTAATGCAGTGACCGACCTTACTCATTGTATTCCAATATCTGCATACTATACCCAAATATTCATTGTATAGTAATTGTTCACATGTCAAAAATCAGAATAAATATTCTAAAAATTGAAAATAATTATTCAATAATAATTCCAAAATAATTGTTATGTCAAAAGGGAATAATTGTTCACTTCCAACAAAATATTAGGGCTACTTATATCGCTTAAGGCTACCTTCCCCTTGTATGTTTGCCGGTCCCCTTCCTTGCAGGCGCAGCAACAGTCAAACCTTCATGGTCCACGTTATCCTTCCATTGAATTGCAGCAGCTATTGTTTCATCCAAGACCCTATTTTCAGCTTGCCTGGGGATTCAAGCTACAATCTTTCCTCTTCCTCGATTTATGAATTCTGACTTGAGCCAAGTTGCAAAGCAATCCTAGGGGATATGGCCTATCCAGTGCTCCATAATCCAACAAACAAAAACCCGACAATTGCAACCATTTGGCTGATTGGGCCCAATAGGGACTTCCCATATAAAAACACTGAAGTCCACTTGTGTTCCCCCCATCCCTCCTACTTCTTAAACCACATCGTGAAATCTTGGACCATATAGTCTCCGCCTGATCGATGAACATCTTCAAAAACCTCTAGGCACGGCATGCTGTTCAGGCAGAAAAACTTCTTCGCTTGCATATCAACGGCAGCGAAGAGGAGAAAATGTCTATTCTGGAGTGTCCGGAAAAAAAATTGAAATACATTACAGGTATTTATATAAGAAAATAATTATTCATAACAAATTGAAATAATTATTCAAGGCCAGTGAAGATAAACATCTTACAATGTTGCACAGAACAGGATCAAACGACTTCTCTTGGCAAACCTTACACTATTCCTGTCATCTCCTCACTTAGTGTAACAGTTCCAGACTTAGCAAATAGTAACACTGTTCACATGAACAGTTTTTTTCCAGAGAAATTGGACGCACAAGAAAAATTCGATCATCTGAATTTTGAACAGTAACACTGTTCATGTAACAGTGTTTTTTAGAAAAATTCCGGCGCACAAGAAAAATTTGGTCGTCCAAAGTTTAAACAGTATCGTCTAGATTTTCTGAAACTAGCCGTTTTGTAACCGTTTTAACTGATTTTCAAAATATATAAAAGCTATAAACTCCAGATTTTTGATAGAATTTTTTAACTTGAGAAATCCTTCAAGCTCTAACTTGTTTGACATCAAAATTTTTTGAAAAGCTCTCAAATTGTCTTGTGCTCAAAGGTTAAAATTCAAGATTCCAAAGGCAAGAAGTGAAATGGTGCTAGCAATTGTATTCATCCACCAAGAAGTGTTGGTAACATCCAAAATCTATCTTTACATTATTGTTGTGATTGATACAAGGTTATCTTGTGACGTAAAATCTTTTTGGTAAGGGTGAGCCGTAGACTAGATTAATCAAGGTTGTGGTGTAAAACCAATGTGTGGATAAGCTTTGGATTAGATTGATTTTAGGTTGTCTTTAGATATAAAATCCTTGTGGAAGGGTGAGCCTTGTTTGTAGAATTACAAAGGAGGTTATTGGTATAAAACCCTTGTTGGGTGAGCCTCTTGTGTAATTGCCTAAATTGAGCATATAGTGAATTGGTTGAAATCCTTGAGTGTGGACTCAATGTAGTGGATATAGATCTTGGAGAGATCGAACCACTATAAATTGTGTTTTCATTTCTTTATAGCTTTACTTGTTTACATACTTGTGTTATTATTATTTGTTCATAGTTGTTGATTGATTGGTTGTGGTCTTATAGATTGATAATCTTGTCTTAACCATCAAATCACATATAAACTTGAAGTTTGTGAATTTAAAGAAGAGCTTTTATTAAGGTAAAGGATTTGCAAAAGGGGAAAAGATTTTTAATAATTAGCCAAAGACCTAATTTATCCCCCCCCCCCCTCTTATGTCTTTCACTAGCAATGCACTAGCAACTACAAGCTACGAGTTCAGATAATACATAATTTAACCTGAACAATTATTTTTCCTATGATGAATCATTATTCTCCAAATGAATCATTATTCCTAATACCAAAATAATTGTTTAATTAACTTAGCTAAGATTAAAAAAAAGGGACTACTCTTTCCTGTCTGGGGGTTAGCAAGCAACACAAAATTGACAAGTGACTGCTCGTCGGCTATCATGGCATTCGGATAATTTTTTGCGACCTCATAAGGCGACCTCATTTTCGCACTAGCCTTGATCAATCACTACCTCTTCGTTGGCCTACATGTGGTTGGTTCAGGGACAACAACCATCATTTGATGTCTATTAGAGCCACTATCCCTTGTTACTTTCTGGGCAGAATCATTATTTCCTCTCTCATCCCCTCACATGAGTGACTTTCTTCTCCTTCCTTCTCAACCTCGATAGCTTCCCTCTCAAGTTCATCATTCTCCTTACTTTCAGGCAGATTTTTGTCTATAGGATCAATAGCTCATGTCCTAAAATGGTTCTTTCCAAAACCACCACTCCTGAAAGACCTCATCAGCTACTGTCATGGATAATAACAATTATTTAAAATCGTATCAATTATGCATAGTTTAAACTTATGACTCAATAGCATAATTATTTCCACATGCATGAATAATTATTCAATACGGTCTCCATAAAAGTGACCATAATGAAAATAACTATTCAATTCCAATGGAATAATTATTCAACAAGGTAAGGATAATCTTCACATCAAAAAAATAATTAGTCCTATGTGAATAATTATTCTGTATTATTCGAATAATTATTCAGAACATAAATATATAAACAATAGTACCAATAACAAATGCATGTTTTCCTCTGGCCAAGAACTAGGTTTTTTTTTTTTTGTGGCTAAACCTTCTCATGCCTTGACCAAGAACATCCCACATATGCCCAGCCCAGTTTAATTTTTTTATCTCTTCAACACTATCCACATGCGGTGCATATTTCCTCAGGTTTATCTTTAGTGAATTTATTATGGCTAACAGAGTCGCTACTGCTAACAGAATATATAACTTTGCATAGGTATGACTATCCCCCCGGAAGCATAAGATGCGTTGTTGCAATGCCTTTATTGTCACATATTTCTTCAGCGAGCATTTGACGCCTAGCTCAGCTGTAAAATTCTGACTACGTGAGTCCTTCCATTCAGTCCTCCATTCAGCAAACATTTCAATGGTGCCCTTTCACAGCCCGTATATTCGCTGAACATCCTTTTCCGTGACTGTTAGTGTCTTCCCATTTGGTAGTAGTGCAGAATCAGATTTTCAATCATAATCCTTGCAAATGGGTTTCAAAAGTTTTGTCTGTAGGTTTAACAACCGCAACTCTGTCAACTTCTCAAATCCTACCTTCTTCGGTGCATTTAGCTTCTATATATGATCACCGTATTCAAGCAGTTCTTGGTTGGCTTTAACAATGGCAGTTGTGTAACATCGAAACTGAAATTGACTCTCTTTTTGTAATTTTTTGTCCATTTTCAGTAGCCTTTTTGAGGAATAAATGATGGAAAAAGACTTACAGATGAAGCTTCTGCTCAAAAAACACTTACAAAATCATCGAAAGATGCAACCTTTTCACTGGGCTTCGTTCAACAGCTATGGTCGGCTGTCTTCTTTCTCTCAAAGCTTCCAGATGGTCTTTGGTTGTGGCTGAGAGAGAGTTTGCTTGCAACTTTTGGTTTGGTTTCTCAAGTAGTTGTAACATGAAGATTGAGAAGACATCTCATCAGATTTTTATACTTTTTCATTTTTTCATTTTGTTTTTGCATTCCAAATTTACCCTTGAGCTCCCCAACTGTTGGATCACAAATCAGCCAATCCAGTGATTCATTTGGCTGCCCACACGTATTGAGTAAATTTGTATTCAGCACCATAGCCATCCCGAGGAAGAAATGAATGGGTCGCGGGGCACCATAAAATGACCACATTGACCGAGCTTAGTCTTCACTTCTTTCGAAGACTGGGGACCTCTAATAGTTGTTGCTTCTTGCCTCAATGTTTTCACTTAGATGTGGAAAAAATTCTATCAAATACTGTATAAATAAAACCTTAATTTAAGAAGGGCAAAAAGTGCCACAGACACTCGAACTTTGTCAAATTATCGACTTTAGCACTCAAACTAAAAAACGGACGATTTTGACACTCGAACTTTAAATCGTGATTGACGTTGGCCCTTCCGTCCCACATGACCGTTAAATCTCGAACGCCATCTATCACATGACCGTCCACGTGACCAGTATTGGGGGTATTTTTGTCTAATTACATGTTGCCCTTTAGTCTCTCTAACGTCTTCCAATAAACTGATTCAAAATCTACAATCGTCACTCTTGGGTTCAAGAAATAATTTTTCCCATTGCAGTTTCTACATAGCTTTGACATTCAGAATCTGCATCCTCACAATAAAGCTCCACGCAAGGTTAGAAATACTCTTTGGCAGAAGCGGAATGAGCTAGGTCATCAGAAGCAGAAATGAATATCTCGATCCGTATACGATTTACCGTAAGTGAACTGGGTTTTATCTCCATTTGCACTCATCTTGCAAAAATTAGTTTTATGTGGCCTTACTGTTATGGGTTCCCTCTTTTTGTTCAGAAGTTGTGAACTTTGATGGGTTTTTCATACTTTTTTTCCTCCAAGATTTCATATTTGTTGAAGTAATGCGAGCTGTGTGTGTTTCTGTGATGAAACTTGCTTGGTGAAATTTTTTGTTAAATATGTTTAATTGACTTTGAAATGTAGTTGCAGAAGATAATCGTTTATTATTTTGTGTGTATTGATATCGCATACATGTACTTGCAGAAGACAATTGTGAGTATTTTACAAAAAAATTGCATCATGGTGGACACTTTACTAGGGAAGAGTATAGGTGGTATGAAGATGGTGAAGTAGATTACGTTGATTTTTGAAGCGTAGATAGGATGTCAATGCATGAAATTAATGCTATGTTAAAACAATTGGGTTACAAATATCAGACAATGTTGTATTACTATTTGGAGCCTTCCGGGGATATGAAGAATGGGCTAATTTTAGTGCAAGGTGACAATGAAGTTCTAATGATGTGTGCTCTTATAGAGAGGGTTAAGATCATTGAATTATATGTTGATGTTAGGAAAAGGGTGGAGATAATTGAATTGTTGATGCAACTTCCTGAGTTTAAGAGTGAGCAAAGAAAATGCAGTGTTGTGATTGAGGAAATTGAAGATGAAAACACACACGAAACTGAGGCTCATGTTGATGCTTCTAACTGTCATACATCTCAAACCCATGATAGAAGTACAATGGTTCAAGGTGTTGATCTTGTTGCTGCAAGCCAGATGTCTGTTAATATGCCAGAATGTAGGCACAACCATTAAGTAATATTGAGGAAGAAGTTGATGTTGTGGGTGGAGAGGGTATTGCCGTAAATGACGAAGTTCTTGACAGTTTCTTCCATGGGGGAGATAATGCTCAAGGGGTAATGGATGAGGGTGAAGGGGAGCAAGTTGATGGCCATCAAGCTGCTGCGGTAATAGAGCAAGAGTCCTCAGAATTTGATGACAGTTCTGATGCAGATTACGAGGTTGAACAATTCAGTGACGATGATTCGTATTGCATGGATGATGAGGTGGTTGATGATGATCTTGCTGCAGAGATGGCAGGTCAGAAAAATGGCGGTAAGGCAAAACAAAAAACTAGAGAGGCTTCTCAAGAGACAATGCAAGAAGGCCAAGATGCACTAGCTAAAGATGACATAGAGGAGCATCTTTCTGATGGAAAATCTGATTGCTCAGATTCTAAAAGTGAGCAATTTAGAGGAAGGTACAAATATTTCAATTCCGAGAGGGATATGATGACTATGTGGATGTCTGTTATAGAACAGATAACTTTATGAAGTTATAGGTTCATGTTCTTGAGCCAATCAATGGGGAAAATCAGTGGCCAGTAAGTGATGGGGTATTATTGGACCCCCCGATGGCATGCAAACAACCTGGACGGCCAAAAAAGGCTAGAAAACGGGCAGTGGAAGAAATTGAGGAAGGTTACGTAAGGATAAAGAGGAGAATTGTCATACACTGCAAAAGACGCAAGAAATCTGGCCATAATTCTAGAAGTTGCAAAGATAACATCCCAGAAAATGCAGATGTGGAGCACCAAAACAGACCTAGCGAGGATGAACAGCCAAGGCGAAGAAAGGTTAGTGAGAAGGAAACCAATTCCATTCTAGATTTCTGTGGAACATTACTGATTATAATTTTCCTTGCAGGCTCCTACCAGAAGAACATCACATTCAAATAGAGAGGGAACAAGTATTCCTCTGATAGGCCACTTCCAAGACCAAATAGAGGAAATAAGGGATATGCATCCGTGAAGAAATAGATGATTAATGTTAGCATTAGATGCCTGCTGGCTTTGGACTTATGTGGGTGTATTGTGGATCTGTAGTTTAAATATTCTGTCACATGTTAAACAAATAAATCTTTTGTTTGTGGGGCAGCGTATTTTGACTGCTTTTGCCTTGTTTATATCAATATAACCTTGTTTTTTCTTGGTTTTGCTTTGGTGCATATTCAATGGCTACATTTTTAGGACAGTTTTATTTTTTATTGCATTGGAACCTGGATTCATGGGAAAGCACTCTTGGAATATGAAAAACAGTCTACAACTAACAAGTTAGCTCTCAAACAAAAGGCCCGTGCCTGTAATGTACATAGAAGTTGACAAATTTACATTCACAACAACACATTTGGAAGTAATTGTCATGGAAGTTTTCTATCCTCAGCCACAAAATCAGCAAAAAAGAAAGAACCAAATGATAAAAAAAAAAAAAAAGGGCCCTATTAACAATGCCCTTACTAATTCCCACCCCAAAAGTATATGAACTAACTCCAGTAGAATATCATCTAGAGAATCACAAATGTAACCACAACCCATCTAAATCTTCATCTTAACCTGCGCACTTCGACTTCAATTTCTTGATTTCTGTTCTTCAACTTCTCATTCTCTTCTTCAAAATTTTTCCTGTCTTCAATAGCTGCCTCAAGCTCAAGCTCCACTCTATCAACCCGCTTCAATAGTCCAGGTATTACTTCCAAAGATCTGTCACACATTTCTGGATCCAACCACTGGAAAAAATTGCATCTCTCACCCTCCAAAAAGCAACCAAATAACACGGTAATTTACCCAAACTATTCCCTCAAAATTATCATTCACATGATTCATACTAACGAGAAGAAATAAAAAAGCTTACTTGGAAATATCCACAACTTGCAAATCTTCTAGAAGGGTTTTTATTGGTCCAAGAAGTCCTCAGTGCACAGATCCTTCCACAGTAACAGTTGGGTAGCAAAAACTTTGTTGAGGATCTAGGCATCCCTGCAAACTTGCTTGGAATTGGTGGAAAATGAAAGGAAAAAGATGAAAATACTTGGGGTTAGGTAGAATGTTGACCTTTGGTGACAAAGTATTTTTAGGACGTGCTTGGCATGTGATCAATATACTAGAGGAAAATATTGGCGCCATTACATCACCTAAGTTGTCAGACAAAATTATCCTCCAAGATGGTCATGTGATAGACGGCGTTCGAGATTTAACGGTCATATGGGACGGAAGGGCCAACGTTAATCACGATTTAAAATTCGAGTGTCAAAACCGTCCGTTTTTTAATTTGAGTGCTAAAGTTGATAATTTGACAAAGTTCGAATATCTGTGGCACTTTTTGCCCATTTAAGAATTGTGTTGACACTATGTTGGCAGTCCATACAAGGTTAATACACAAAGGAAGGGATTGATTTTTGCACTCCCTCTCTAACTTCTCGCACTTTGCTTCTGTTTTCTTGATTCAAAAGGCTAATTTACTCATAGTTAAAAATTCAAGTTGATCCCACCATTTTTAAATTGATTATTTTACCCTGTAAGGTAAACAAATATCTTTTATAACAAACCTCATAATTGAATTTGAACTTAAACAACAAAATAAAGTAGAGAGATTTATTAATTAAAGGAACTCTTATTAGGCAATAAATATCGATATTAAAAAAAATGTCAAGTAGAAAGGATTATTGGGAGTAAAAATCTTCTGTAAAATGTAGAGTGACAAGAATTTTGTACAAGACATTAATTTAAAATACTTTTGGATCAATAGACACTGCAAGGAAATGTTACAGAAATTTTCCATTTTAGATCCAAAACCATTTGGTGTATTGTTTATACTTTTTCTTCCAGTCTCCGGCATACAAATGCAGCCGTGTTGCTCATAACACCGAGTCTTTGTCAATCTTCATTCAGCTGGGGTTTCTGCGAAGGTATTAGCACATTAGAAAATTGCCTTTTTTTTTTTCCAATTTTTTCCTACTTCTTCGAGTTTCAATATGAATGTATAGATGAATTTTGTATCCCAACATCGTGACTTAGGGTGTGATTGGATAGAGTTTAGTTTTGAGATTTTTTGTCTTGGGTTTCGGGAGAGAGAAATTTTTGTGAGAGAAAAAGTGAGATGTGAGATGAGAAATTTGCATTGGGTTCCGTGTGGAATCCAATCCAAGTATACCCTTAATCTCCGTAAGTTATTCTTGTAGTCTAATTATTTTGTTATTTAAGTTCAATAATTATATTTATCATAAAAAGGTTCATTTCTTACGCTAAAGGATTAACTGGTCAACAAATGTGTTGAACTTGAATTTATTGCTTTTGGTAAACTGATTTTTTGGATTAGGAAAAGAAGGTAAGAGAGTGGGATAAGTTCAAGGGAATCGCAAAAATCACTCCCTAAACGTATTCCTGACAAGGATTTAATATGTAAGTCTAAAACAAAAATTCACAGAACATTCGCTGAACTTGAAAGCCCCGTCGGTCGAATGATTTGCTTATTTTTTGTGTTCTAAAGTGCAGACTGCTGGGCAGGGGGCCTGTTCTTCAGTTTCATTTGAAGGTATTATTATTTTTTTCTTATTTTAAAAAACTTTCTACGAAAAAGATGTGTGAATGTTATGTGTAGATGTCATTGCTTCTTTTACAATAGAGAATGTGTCATTGCTTCTTTATATAGTGCTAAAATATAAACATAACTAGATGGGCTGTTTGTTGTCAGAAACCGCCCTTTCCCTGTTTTCTCAGTATTTCTGTTTTTCTATGGTTGCAAACCCTAAAAATTAGATTCCCAAATCTTAAGTATTTGTTCTCATCTCACTTTGACAGACTATCAAACAGTGTATCTGCTGCTGGGCTGCTATTTTCTTTGCTTTGATCCTTTGAGATTAGATTCCACCTAGAAAAAGCGGGCTGGCGGCTCTTGCGGATCCGTTCTTGCTGCCTTCCCTATGTGGGGCTGATTGATTTTCCGCTTGTCAGAATGGGTAACTGCAGTGTAATCCACTGGGTTTTCTGTTATCTGTGACGGGGCCTCACTTTATCCTCTGAAGATGGAGAACGGAATGATTGAATTTGATATAGGTTTGGGAGGTTCAGTAGGGGGAGGCGAAGAGGACCCCCTTGATATTGAGGACCACCACCATGACCATATGGATGAAGATGAGATCATTGCTGATATTTCCCCCACTGCAGCTTCTGTGGCTGGACGAGGTAATGCTCTCCAAGAAACTTATATTCCTGAAGGTGACCTTGATCTTGAACCATATGAGGGCATGGAATTTGAATCAGAAGAGGCTGCGAAAGCTTTCTACAATTCTTATGCACGGCGAGTAGGGTTCAGCACCCGTGTGAGCTCCTCTCGTCGCTCGAGGAAGGATGGGGCTATCATACAGAGGTCCTTTGTTTGCGCTAAAGAAGGATTTCGCAACTTGAATGAAAAGCGCTCCAAGGACAGAGAAATCAAGCGTCCTCGGACCATTACCCGTGTGGGCTGCAAGGCGTCCCTCTCTGTCAAGATACAGGACTCTGGAAAGTGGGTTGTCTCTAACTTTGTCAAGGAGCACAATCATGAGCTGGTTACCCTTGACCAGGTCCATTGCCTCCGCTCTCACCGTCAAATCTCTGGGCCTGCTAAGACCTTGATTGATACTCTGCAGGCTGCTGGCATGGGTCCTCGCAGAATCATGTCTGCCCTCATCAAAGAGTATGGGGGTATTAGTAAGGTTGGGTTCACTGAGGTAGACTGTAGAAATTACATGCGAAATAATCGCCAAAGGAGTCTTGAAGGAGATATTCAGCTACTCCTTGATTATTTGAAGCAAATGCAATCTGAGAACCCTGCTTTCTTTTATGCAGTGCAGGCTGATGAGGACCATCACACAGGCAATGTATTCTGGGCTGATCCCAAGGCGATGGCCAACTACACTTACTTTGGTGATACTGTCACATTTGATACAACTTACAGGTCCAACAGGTATAGATTGCCCTTTGCACCATTTACTGGGGTAAATCATCATGGGCAACCTGTTTTGTTTGGCTGTGCATTCCTAATAAATGAATCAGAAGCATCATTTGTGTGGCTTTTTAAGACTTGGCTTGAAGCTATGTCTGGCCACCCTCCGGTGTCTATCTCGACAGATCATGATGCAGTGATTCAGTCAGCTGTCATACAGGTTTTCCCTGAGACACGCCATCGCTTCTGCAAGTGGCATATATTCAAGAAGTGCCAGGAGAAATTATCCCATGTGTTTCTCAAACATCCAAATTTTGAAGCAGACTTTCATAAGTGTGTGAACTTGACAGAATCAATTGAAGAGTTTGAGTCTTGCTGGTTCTCTCTTCTTGATAAGTATGAACTCAGGGATCATGAATGGCTACAGGCAATTTATGATGCTCGCAGTCAATGGGTTCCTGTGTATCTGCGCGATACATTCTTTGCAGAAATGTCTACAACCCAGCGTAGTGATAGTATGAATTCATATTTTGATGGTTATGTGAATGCATCTACTAATCTGAACCAGTTCGTTAAACTATATGAGAAAGCACTGGAGAGTCGCAACGAAAAAGAAGTTAAAGCAGACTATGATACAATGAATAGTTTACCAACTTTGAGGACTCCTTCTCCAATGGAGAAACAAGCATCTGAACTTTACACTAGAAAGCTATTCATGAGATTTCAGGAGGAGTTGGTTGGTACTTTGACTTTTATGGCTTCCAAAATAGAGGATGATGAAGATATCACTACCTATCAAGTAGCGAAATTTGGGGAAGACCACAAAGCATACTATGTGAGATTTAATGTTCTGGAGATGAAAGCCACTTGTAGCTGCCAGATGTTTGAGTTCTCAGGTATTCTTTGTAGGCACGTATTAGCAATCTTCAGAGTAACAAATGTTCTTACACTTCCATCTCATTACATCTTGAAGCGATGGACAAGAAATGCCAAGAGCAGTATTACATTGGAAGAACATGTTAATGATGTATTTAGTAGTTACTTGGAGTCGCATACAGTACGATATAATACACTGCGGCATGAAGCCTTTAAATTTGTTGATGAAGGAGCAGAGTCTGTTGATTCCTATAATGTTGCAATGGCTGCAATGGGAGAAGCTATGGAGAAAGTTGCGCTGGAGATAAAAAACGAAGGGAAGATTTCTTCAATTAGTGCCCGTATTAGGGATGAATCCAAAACGAATGGGGTTCAAGCAAATCATAGTACCCAAGACCATCGAGGAAGCATTGCCCAGCAACTTTCTGAGGTTGGTCTATTTTATTAATTGCTACTTGATGTTCTTATTTCCTTTTCCCTTTCTTATGGAGGAAATCCACTGAAGTCCTCTGTGTTCCTTTCTTGTTGGCTTTCTTTTCACATTCTTCTAATTTGTCTGTTTTAGAAAGGAAAAAACCACATGCATTTTGTTTGTGGGTTGATGAATGGAACTAATTGATATGCTGTCTATTTTATGAACTGGCTGGAGATGGATATAGCGATAAACTTCTATTATGCACCATCTGCTACTTTTGGAAGATCTTTTTGCTGCTTACCTCTTTCTCTTCCTTTGATTGAAGAGTAAAATTGTTTTTGGTTAAATACATCTCTGTTTGGAATTTTTGTTCCAATAGATTATTGCAGTATTTCTAAGATCTAGAGATTATTTAGAATAGTATCCCAGAATGAGAGAAGTATAATTAGGGAGGTTTATTTTGTGTAAGGCGCTTTGGGTGGGCTTTTATTGGTGAAAAGAATTTGAAGTCTTTGAGTATGTAGTATATGGTAATAAATATCACATTCATTCAGAATTATCAACTGTGACACTTGCCACAGTTTTTAGTGTGATTACCGTGATAGTGTAAATATTGGGGTTTATTGCCACAGTTGATTATAGGTTTTGTTTGATTCCTAATTCAAGGTTTTAAAGCCATCGCATGTCTTTAGTTACTTCCAAAGAAGCTAATGAGTAGAGTGGAGTTCTTCATACCGAGGATAATTACCTCTTTGAAATTTGTGGCATTAGTTGAAAGGATGTGGTTCAAACTATAGTTACTTTGATCAATCAGTAAAAATGGGTGGACTCTGGCATTTTGAGGTAGTGTTGGAATCTGATTGCTAAAGGAATCTATGGATATTGACATGGTGGCAGATAGGAATGAAGAGACGCACTAGTTGAAATGCCAGCGAGGAAATTTTAAAGCCTGAAAATGGTAGATTCCTGGACTATAAAGCCAATTATAGAACTGATTATGCTTTTATTATAGTTAAATATTGTAACCTACAGATGTATGACTGTGATTACTCTTTGCGTTCTAAAAGAATGACGGGAATTGTTGTCAACCAAATGTCTGGAAGATCTCACTCCCAAATATAGAAGCTTACTCTTACGGCAAGTGATACTTTTCAACTTTAATCTAATTGCTATAAATAGTAACACTTATTGAGTGCAATGTACCTCACTCAGAAAGAATTTTCTTTTCTTCGAATTCTTTTCCTAGAAAGTTATTTGACAACCAGAATCATGGGTGATATTGATTTATTCGAGATCAGTTTTTAGTTTCATATTTTCAAATTAGGAGTGATTTTCGAAGTGGAAGAAATAATTTTACAATCAGCAGGCAAGGAACGCCAATTTTGTTGTTTGGAATGTTTATTCCACATAAAGCTCATGAATAAATGTTTTGGAACTGAGTCTTTACAAAAGACAACATGCTATGGACTTGTGTGAAGTGCTTGACAGCACATCCGAGGCTCCACCCTCTGCATAAACATTTGTTCCTTATCTATTATCATTACAAAATGATGCAGTGGGTTTTTCTCTATAGTGACTGGTTGACTACCAAATTTGGGTAATCCAAGAATGCATTCACTACCCCGCTACACCACTGTTATATTCTCTACCATATCTTCTGGGGCATACAAGCTCATGAAAGCACCATACGCTAGATTGGGAACCCTTGGGTGCCATCAGGTTATCCATTCCTAATTATGACAATAAGCAAACTGAGGATCAATCTGGGATAAGGTTCTCGTTCATAAAAATTTTAAGAGGCAGCTAGTGACTGGGAGCAGTAAAAATATAAGAGACAGTGGGAGAGGGTTGTAGCATTGTAATGGGCACTTTATGCTTAGGAGACCGTAGAAGTTTGGGAATTAGATGAAATTGTTCATCTCATTACATTTTTAGTTCTCTTATGTCTTTAGTAGTAATTCCTGTCCTGCCTTGAGTAGATGTCTTATTTTACTTTCTAGTTGATGCATAGATCATGTTAATTTTCCCTAAATGTTAGTTTTGTTTAATTTTTTTCTTCTCTCAAATGCTATCTGCATAAAAAATGTTCATTGACATGTTTCTAATTTTATCTTTAGATTCAAATAACCGAATTCAACATTTTCTGTTCTCCATGTGAAAAATTATATACTCAATTCTGTTTCAAAATTTTGGGCCTTTTAGCCTTATTTCTCCTTATCAAAATATTAGGCCTTTTATGCATTTCAAGGAGTTTTTATGACATATTTTCCAATTCCATTCACCTCTTTATTTCATTCTCTGTCTCTGTCTCTCTCTCTGTCTCTCTCTCTCTTCCATTTATAAGATGCACTTTGTTTCAAAATTCTCTGTCCACCTCTTAATTCTCGTGGAGTAGTCAAAAAGGTCTCATGTTATGAAAGAGAGGGAATGCACACACACACACACATATGTTCCGGAAAAGGGGGAGTAATTTTGAGATAAGTACGTACATTTAAATTTTGAGTCTTTTTCTGTTTTCAATTAAAAATATGAGCCACTGAATTGGGCTGCATTGAAATGTTGTTTGAGCTTCAGCATTTCTAGGGTTCAAATTTAGCTTGGCCTGACCCAAGGTTAATCCGTTTTTGTGCAAAGTTTTAATAGTGTTGTTCTTCAGTAAAAACCATTGGATTCTATAAATCTACAGCATATGTAGCGTCAGGTAGACTGATTTTATGATTTTGAGTATATTTCTTTTAAGGAAAAAAGTTTTAAGATAATCGCAAACTAGCTTTGGAAATTGTTAGTGGAATGTGGTCTTTGATTTCTGAGTGATGTTATGTTTATACCCTAATTTCCTACTATACTGGCGAAAATGAACTAGTTGCTTTTCTAAATGAGCGTTTTATGTTTCAATTTGACGGCAGTGCACATCTTGCATATGCTTCATTACTGTTTCTTAAAATTCATGGTTTCATTAATTTTGGGTTTTTTTAAAGTAATACCACTACAAAAATAAGCTCCAGATATCCTTAAAAAAAAGTAGAAGTCACTGATCCTGTGGTGTTTATGTTTTGAGTCAGAAGAGGTTTTTGGATTTTCAGCAAATCAACTAAATTTGTTTGATTAAAGGTATATAAGTTTCTTTCATGTATTTGATGAAATAGTTTATGATGCTATGAGCTGAAAAGATGGTGTTATTAAAATGATTGGTGCTTTTAGGGCCTCTCTTCCAAATAAATTCCTTCAGATAATGGTTTCTAAATTAAGACAACATTTGATGACCACCTAGATCTTTTTCTGGTCACTTGTTAATATTGAGTTGCTCAATTGTCAAATGTTCCATTTCTCTCACAAACTATACTAGTTAAATTTTTTCTCAGAGTGAAGAAAGGCCCTTCTCGTTGCAGTTCCTTGTTTCATGAGGATTTGTTCCTTAATCCCTTCCCTTTCTTATACTACATAGCAGTGCTTCGATTTATTTTACTTACCTAACTTTAAAAAGAAAGGTTATGCTTTTACCATTTGTAACTGGCTTCTTTTAACTTTTCATGTCTAGATGCATTTGTCAATCAGCAAATGTTAATACTCGCATTTCTTGGATTTCCAATGTTGTGAGCCAGGATTCCTGGAGTTACTATCTTGGTTCATATATACGGTGTCTGTCTTTGATGCTAGTGAATACTTCTCCCGGCCTTCCTCTCAGAGGAAATTATGTCGCTTCTTGGGATGTCTATGTTGGTCTCCACTAATGTGCTACATTGAACAATTTCATCTTGAACAGTGTTTTTATTTGACCTCTACTTACTCTGGCCGTCTTTTAGCTGTAGCAACATTTGCCAAGCTGTTTTGTGCATCCTAATTTATCAAGGAAATCCTTCTTCTTTTTTAATTTTTGGTGGTAAGGAAACCTTCTCATTCTATGCGGTGAAATACCTATGAAAATGAAAGAAGGGAAGAAAAGAAACAAATCTTGTTTTCTTACTCTTGAGGAATACAATTGCTACTTTTTAATGTATGTCTTTGTGAGTCTTCCGAAGTCCTTGTATCTTCTGAACCGCTGAGATTTTCACTGTTAATTGAAGAATTCCTTGACATTCTTGTAGGAAGAAATGGACAAGAAGATCGGTGAACTAGTCCGGGAGCTGGATTTTGCTAACCGGAGGTGTGAAGTCTATCGTACCAATCTGCTCTCAGTTCTGAAGGATATTGAGGATCACAAAAGACAGCTGTCGATCAAAGTCCAGAACGTAAAGATTAGCATGAAGGATGGCTTCTAAAGGGAAATTGCAGCTTGTATACAAGGTGACATTTTATAATTGGAATATATATATGTTTGTATAATTTAAGCACAACCCGGTTTCCAACCTGAAGTTTTCTGCTAGTTGCCTCTGCTAGGCTGCTGTTAATAACTTTTATTTTCAGATATGTAAATAATTCACATAGATAATTGTAATTTTATTTTATTTATTTTTTAATTTGCCCTCTTTTGTCTAGATTTTATCCATGAATTATTTTGTATTCATTTCCGAAAATATTAGTGCCACAGCCCCTCAATTGCTATGTTTACTAATATTTTTGCTTATTGTTCCATCAGTTTCGAATTGAATGTCTATATTTTAACTAGGATTTTTATCAGTAAAGTACCCTAACCTTTGCACCTTTTCTCACTTTAGCACCTTAAATTTTTTTTTTGTTCCCTAAAGTGCCTTTTATTGATGGTAAATAGTAACACTGTTAACATTACTAGTAAAATTACATTATACCCCAAAATGATACGACAAAAATACTGTTAAACTTGTTAATCTGGCAACATTTCCCGTAGCTTTCAATTTGGAAAAATGGTAAACGGTAATCTGATATGCTTAATATAGTTTATATATAATGTCGTGTCATTCTTATTTTATTAAGTAGGTTAGTCTCTCATGCGTGCTTTTTTTGTTTATCTATTTGGTCAAATACCATGTCAAGCAGAAAGTTCACTTTACATGTCAATTATGGACAATACTTTGTGCGTGATCCACAATTAAGATATGTGGAGGATGAATTGGCAAGCTTTTGTGATGTGGATCCTAGCTTTATATGTTATTTTGATATTATTCATGACTTTAAAAGAATTATACGTTCAGACAACATGAAAATTTATTACGAAGATCCTGTCTTTGACTTCAAAACTGGTTTGAGACCCATTAACAGTAATGAGTCAGTTATGGAGATGTTTGGTTTGCATGGAGATGAGAAGAAAATTCAATGCTATGTTGCAGACCTGCATAATGTTTGCAGCACTACACTTGTTGATAGAGATGGAGTTATTGAGGATATAGTATTGAATACTGAGGAGCACTTGGAGGGGAATGCCGAGGGAGGCTTAGAGGGAAGTGAAGGGGAGGGTAAAGTGATGAATCTGATAGCACATGTGGGGGAGGATGAAGAAGACAGTGATTATGAGTCTGACTTTGATCTTTTCTTAGATGCTGACACTTAGATGATAGATGTGATAACTCAGAGAATGATGAGGTTACTAATGTGCAACAAACTCAACCTGTGTTAGATTTAGATATATTTCTATAGGAACAGGATCAGTAATGAATATGTGGATTATATTGATGCAAGACAAAGTGGCAAAATCACAGAGGTTGAAAACATCAGCCAGGATGAGGTTATAGAGCTACCATATGACTGATACTGAGGAATCACCAGAAAAATTTTCAGCATTTGTGCAGGAAGAGGATATGGATAATCCTAAACTAGAAAAGGGTTTGATATTTGGTGACAGATCTATTTACAGAAAAGCATTAAGATAGTATTCAATAAGGAATGGCTTAAGAACAAGAAGTACAGGATAACAGCTCAGTGCAAGAGCAAATGTGGTTGGAGGATCCATGCACCGATGCACGTCCCTATAAAGATACAACAGCATTTCAGATTAAGAGTTTGAAAGGATTACCGCATAGATGCCCTTGGAGTTATACAAACAAATGTGCAAATGCAAGATGGGTTTCCAGAATTTTTTGCAAGGTTATAACATCTGACGAAAAGCTTGATATATGGGGTGTAACAAACTGTTTAGAGAAGGTTTAAAGTGGATATTTCATCGCAGCAAATTTATACAGCTAGGGGAATGGCGATTGAAGCAGTCCAAGGTGAGCATAAACAACAATATTGGAGGCGGTTTGATTACTGTGAGACAATAAAATCAAAGAATCCTGGTTCAGTGGTAGATTTGGTGGTTGATAGGTCAAGAAGTGTGGATAAAAATATTGTGCCTAGTTCCCTAGTTTTTGAGAGAATATTTGTAATGTTTGCACCCTTGAAAGATGTGTTTATTAATGGTCGTAGGCCTGTTGTGTCATCTGAAATCAGCTTTTGGAGGCCATCTAATTGCTGTAGTTGGTAGGGATCCAAATAACCAAATGTACCCTATTGCAATTGCAGTTGGGGAATCCAAATGCAAGGATAGTTGGAGTTGTTCTTGGAAACTCTTGACTAATTGCATTGGAAAACCAAATGTCATGAATTGGGTTTTTGTTGCTGACCGTCGAAAGGTATCCATTCAATGATACTTTGATTAATATTTTTTAACATTTTAGGTGTTGTACAAAATGCTGCCTAACAATAGTTGAATTATATTATTTGTCATGGGATTAGTAGAGACCTTTGAGAACCTATTTCCATGAGTGGAGCATTGTTTTTGTGTAAGGGGTACATGTATGCCAATTTTAAATTGAGATTCAAGACTAAGAAGTTGAGGGATATCATGTGGGATGCGGCAAGGTCATACTTCGCAATTTGAGCACTATATGAATGAGCTACAAAAACGTGCTCCAGATGCTGCAGCATGGCTGAGCGCAATTCCAAAAACACTATGGGCAAGACACATTTTCAACAAGGTGAAAGTGTTACTTGTTAAGCAATAATATATATGAATGCTTCAACCAGTGGGTTAAAGAAGCAAGGGGTCAGCCCATTCTTTCTATGCTTGAAACAATAAGAAGGCAGCTCATGTGCAGGTTGCAAGAGGAGGGAATGGGTAATGAAATGCGATTCGGTCATTCGTCCCAGAATAGTAGACAAGGTAGAGATTACTAAGAGGATGGTGGTTGACTATGAAAGGCCATACGTGGTTGATTTGAGAGGGGCATACATATGCATGCAAAGAGCGGGATATGACAGGGATTCCTTGTGTATATGTGTGCACAGCCATCATTCATGACGGAGGAGAACCAGCATCTTACTGTGATCGATGTTATAGTCTAGAAACAGATAAACTTCCATATATGAACATTATAATGCCAATTCTGAACAAGCACATTGGTTGAAGACAACAAATGAGAAAGTTATTCCCCCTCCATTCAGAAGAGCTCCCAAGGAAAAAGGGCCTTGATGAGCAGCCTGATTCAACTAGGATATCAAAGAGAGGTGTAGTTGCACATTGTTTGCATTGTGGTCACGAGGGACAACGCAAGGAGGCGTGCAAATCAAGGTGCTCTTTTCATTAGACCCCACATTATAGATGGGGCAAGGAGACTGGTACAAATTCTTATTTTGTTCTAATCTTTGTGTTAAATGTTGACTTCTTAAACTGAATTTCTAATGTAAGTGGTAATCATTTTTTTTTTTTTTTTTAGCATAGAACAGAGATACATCCGCGAAGGTTGGAGCATCTACTGCACAATCATCTCAAAGTCATCCAGTTAGCACAACAATGGGTGATCAAGTACGAGAAAAAAAGTATTGTCATTTTGAGAGGTAGAGGGAGAGGAGGGTGGGGGGCGGCCAAGAGTGAGAGAAGGGGCAGCAATTGAGACTGAAACAGGGGTTGGCAGTAGAGGAAAGGGCAAGGTTAGAAGAGGGAGGGCATATGAAAGAGGTTGGAGGGGTAATAGTGGGCCATTATGTGGAATGGCATTGGAGAGTCAACAATGGGATCATTTAGACACATGAATGAGGTATTCTTTTCATATTACTTGTGTTTTAAATCTTGCTGTTTGAATTATAACTTATGCTTGTAATTACTGAAAACAGTCTTCTCTACCATCAAACTGAATCTGTCTGTCTCCAACAAAGATGGAAATCTAGCTATTCCTTACTTCAAATTGCTCCTTTTTCTTTCCTTTATCATAATTTTAACAAAATTTTCTTATCCGAAATAGTGCACAAGGACTCAAGTAGTTACTGAAGCAAGTTCATCTTCTGTGTCTTCTAGCATACTACCAACATAGGTACTATCTTTGAGCATTTCAGAGGCACTCGTGCAAATTCATTATTAGAAAAAGTTCAGCTAATCACTTATTTCAGAGGTACAAGATTAGGTGATGCTATCTTTTCCAGGCAAGCTACTCTAATTGGTCGCCATATTACCAATTCAAATGGTGGAAATTCTAACTGAATCTGATGGGGATATTTTCCATTTTTACATCTTTTGTTATTTATGTTGAATGTTGGAATGTCTTAACACTTCGATTTTGATTGGTAAATGAAGGTACAAACTAGATTAAATTTATTTTGACTACCTTGTTTCAGGTTTCTTCTGCAAGTCCAGGGTCCTTTCTTCAATGGATCATTTCCTCCAACATTTCCTCCAATTTACAAGAGGTACGGCCATTTGACTTGTAAAACAGAATACCCATTTGACTTACCCAGGGTGAATTAATAACATCAAATGAAAAGGAAAAAAAGAGAGCCTAGATTTTCCGGGGAGAAAATCGTGTTTAGGTACGTTGCCCTGGAAACCATCAAGAAAGGAACAAAATGAGTTCAACAGCAAAAATAGCACAGAGAGGTTTTCTGGTTCAACTATTTCCAGCTGCTCCCACAATTCATAGATCCGTCAGAACAATACCAACCAACAAAAACAGATGAAGAGGCCAAAAAAATTCCTGAACTGCAAGCAGCAGCAAAGTTATACTTCGTAAATTACATCTCATAAGATCACTCAGGAAACCCATTTAATTTCAATAACCTCATTGCATGCACTTTTATGTCCAGGAAAAAGGCACATGCAAGGGCATCAATTTAGAATTAGGAGGCGAAATTCTCATTTTCCAGAAACAACAACTATCGCATCTTTATTTACCTCCGTGAAGAAGACCGGGGAAGCTGCAATGCACTCTCGGAGATCACTGATCAGTCCGCCAGAAAATTCGCAAAACAAATACTAAAACAATCAAATTTGAAGAAGCGGGAAAATTCCTTAAACCCCAAAATTGTGAATAAAGCAAGTACGCTAAGATCAACCCCTAATTTCAATTAAACATGCGTCTGAGGAATCATTCATCAACGAGTGCAAAAGCCCAGCCGAAGAAAACCTGCATAAACTGCGTAAAAAAGTTAAAAAATGTGACTCCCACAGAAAAATTGCATATAATTCGATTTCCTTCCACAAAGAAGGCAGAGAAAACAGACAATTCAGCAGAGCCGTTTTGTGATCAGTAAAGAGAAGGGCAGAAGAATACAAGATCCACCAAATATTGAAAAGCTCAGGAGAGAGAAACAGAAGAGGAGAGAGACAGAGAGAGGAGATTAGAGAGAGAGATGGATAAGGAGGTGTCAGCTGATTATGGAATTTTCAAAAGAAGCCAAAGAGGAAAAGAAAGAGAAAAACTTTGAGATTTATTAGATGGCGAAAGGAGAGAGATCTTAGTTGAGAGAGATCTGGCCTACTAAACACCTCCCCATTTCACATAGCTCAGCTGGCAAAGGCCGAAAGTGTTGTAATGATAGCCTAACGTACGGTTAACAGTGTGGGGGTTCGAATCCTGCCAAAGGCATAGTATTTGGCTCCTTGTACAGTGGAGTAAACGGGCAGCCCTGGTTCCCTGGCCTGGCGAGGCACATCCCGCGGTTTACATCCTCTGCAATGCCCAAGGGGCTGGGCAGCGAGGGCCCTTACTGACTGGGGTACAACCAAAAAAATTCATTTTCTTACTAATAATGACAAGTTTTTCAAGAACAATTTAGCACTTGCTTCTGTAATCATTTGTATGATGAATTTGTTCTTTCCAAATCAAATTTTAATAATTTAGACTAATAATGACTTATGATGATTTTTAATAATTTGAATATTTTACAATTCTTTTTAAAAAATATTCAGTGCGCCAAATGTGATTGGGTGCCCCTTTTCTGGTTAATGCTCACAGGGGCGCACACTCTGGGCATCACCCACAAAAGAGGAGTGCCCAAGCTTCTAGGGTGTATTGCCTGAACCAGGCAACGTACATAGTTTGGGCGTCGCCTCTCAATTTTTTCGTTTCTTTGTTTTTATTTTTCTGTTGTATTTTTTAAATAATAATTTATTTTTAATAATGATTTTTTATTAATTATTTTTCTTTTAGATTTGTAGTTATTATTTTTTAAAATTTTATATTAGGAATCAGAATTATAATCTAATTACAATCATTTTAAATCAATTTAAATTTTAATTCCAATCAATTACTATTTTCTAAATCATGTCTATGCGTTATTAGAACATTCATTTCTAGAATCTCCCTATGCTAATGCCGATAATAATTATTTGCCATTAATTTTATCAAGTACTGCATATAGATTAGCCTCATAAGTATTTCTTTTTAATCTTCAATTGTTCATTGTAAATATTCTTTATCCAAGTATGTGTAGTTGCATCATTCATTTACTTTTTTTTCATAACCATCTTTGATTTTGCATGCAATGCTATCAGATCTTAAATTTATTTGTGTTTTTCTAGTGTTAATTTTAAAGCTAATGGATATCCCTGTTGATAATGACGAAAAACCCGATTGTATTGGCCCCTTCTGAATAACTAGCTGCCAATTGCTACCCCCACCTTTTCTTTTTTTAGTAGAAATAGATAATTAAATTTTTTGGTTGCAATGCCTTTTGAGTATTTTTTATACTATTAGTTTTTGCCTCTCTGTACTTACTAAATCTCTCACTATCTTTATTTTTCTTTGAAAATTAAATCACAAAGAACATATTTAATAATATTACCATTTATCACACACTCCTATAATGCTATAAATAAATAAATAAACAAAAAAATAGAAAAAATAAAAATGCCAAATATCCGATATATGTAAAGTAAAAGAACATAAAAATATATCAAGATAAATAAATAAAATTATTAACATAATTTGTAATATAAAATAAATAAATAAATAAATAAAATAGTAAAAAGAGAAAAAGGAATGCTCAGTTGATGGCCCCTAACTTGGGTGCACTAATAATGAAGTTAATATGCTGAGTACCCTTTTTTTCAGCATGTGCGAGAGGCTTTTCATAGCCATTAGATCAACATCTTTTGATCTAATAGTTGTGAGAGACCGGGGGTATTTTGGAGCAAAATTTATTTTTAGACTCCCGCCTAAAACTATCTATTCATGAACAGAATAATCTGCTTTTTTCTCCATCTATTTCTCTCTCCCTTTTTCATTCCGATTACTCTTCTCTCTCTTATCTATCCCTTCCCTTGAAGAATGACTCTCTTGCTTTCTCATCTATCTTATCTCTTGAATTTTTATCAGATTTTTTCTCTCTTAAATCTTTAGCAGATTGATTATTTTCTCTCCCCCCTCTCTCTTCTCTATTTTGTTCGCTATTGTTCTTTTGTAATCAAAGTTAGTATCAACGAAGGTAAAGGACGTTGTGTGAAAGATCTATTAGTCAATCTTCACAAATTCATCCAATACAGTTGCAAACATTCCGAATGGAGTTCTTGATATGAAAAGTGGGTTATCGAGAAGAGTGGAAGTTTGTTACATCTGAAGAGTGAAGACAAAAAATCAAGTTATTTAGAAAAGTGGTAATTTATTGTATCTGAAGAGTAAAGACAAAAAATCTATTATTATTGTTATTTGAATATTGTTATATTAAGTATTATTTTTTCTTGGTATCTTCTATTTAATCTCTAAAGGTGTATTCTTAACAGTAAAAAATAATTATGGTAATAGGAGTTTGTGTTGAATTAAGGGTTGTGTAAATATATTTAGTTTCACGTAAATATCCATTCAAATTGTTATAAAAAATTATGTAATATAGTAGATATATTCACTTAATTATTCATTCTTAAGTGAATAATTATTCACTTAGCGGAGAATAACTGTTCACTCTTAAGATAACATCTGACCAAATCAGAATTAAGTGAATAATTATTCACTTAGCAAAAAATAACTATTCACTCTTAAGATAACATCTGACCAAATCAGATATATTTAGTTTCACGTAAATATCCATTCAAATTGTTATGAATAATTATTTGATATAGTAGATCTAGTCACTTGATATTTCAAGTGAATAATTATTCACTTAATTATTCATTCTTAAGTGAATAATTATTCACTTAGTGGAGAATAATTGTTCACTCTTAAGATAACATCTGACCAAATCAGAATTAAGTGAATAATTATTCACTTAGCAAAAAATAACTATTCACTCTTAAGATAACATCTGACCAAATCAGATATATTTAGTTTCACGTAAATATCCATTTAAATTGTTATGAATAATTATTTGATATAGTAGATCTAGTCACTTGATATTTCAAGTGAATAATTATTCACTTAATTATTCATTCTTAAGTGAATAATTATTCACTTAGAGGAGAATAACTGTTCACTCTTAAGATAACATCTGACCAAATCAGAATTAAGTGAATAATTATTCACTTAGCAAAAAATAACTATTCACTCTTAAGATAACATCTGACCAAATCAGATATATTTAGTTTCACGTAAATATCCATTCAAATTGTTATGAATAATTATTTGATATAGTAGATCTAGTCACTTGATATTTCAAGTGAATAATTATTCACTTAATTATTCATTCTTAAGTGAATAATTATTCACTTAATGGAGAATAAATGTTCACTCTTAAGATAACATCTGACCAAATCAGAATTAAGTGAATAATTATTCACTTAGCAAAAAATAACTATTCACTCTTAAGATAATATCTGACCAAATCAGATATATTTAATTTCACGTAAATATCCATTCAAATTGTTATGAATAATTATTTGATATAGTAGATCTAGTCACTTGATATTTCAAGTGAATAATTATTCACTTAATTATTCATTCTTAAGTGAATAATTATTCACTTAACGGAGAATAAATGTTCACTCTTAAGATAACATCTGACCAAATCAGAATTAAGTGAATAATTATTCACTTAGCAAAAAATAACTATTCACTCTTAAGATAATATCTGACCAAATCAGATATACTTAATTTCACGTAAATATCCATTCAAATTGTTATGAATAATTATTTGATATAGTAGATCTAGTCACTTGATATTTCAAGTGAATAATTATTCACTTAGCGGAGAATAACTATTTACTCTTAAGATAACATCTGACCAAATTCTCTACCATCAAAATTATTCTTTGAAGTCATAAGAGTGTTTCACTGCTGAAATCATTCTTCAAACCAAAAAAATTAACACATCATTTTCTTACCTCCGCAAGCAGACCATAAATCTATTTTTAATGAAGATTTCTATAGCCTAGAAGCCACCAATAGTCTAACAAAAACTCATAATATCTAACTTCATTTTGACTATTAGTAAATCTGAAAAAATAATTTTTAAGCTCGAAAGAAAACTTGAAGGTTTGTCGAAACTGTTTAACACAAAATGACGATCTTGAAGAGAATGAATCATTTTGTTCTTTAATATTTGAAGACTTTCAGAGCAGTAGTGGAGAGAATACAGAAGATAGAAAGAAGAGATGAAGACAGAAAGAAGAGAGAGAGAAAAAAAAAAGAAAGAGAATTTGGTAGAATTGGTTGAAGAAAGTGGGTGAAAAAAGTATGTGTCAAAAAGTAGGTGAAAAAGTAGATTTCAAATCGTTTCAAACTTTTTTCTTTTTTCTCCCATAATTTTGCTTACCCAAAATACCCCTCATGCTTCATAACCGTCGGATCAAAAAACAATAAATAATAACAAATCGAAAGGTCAAAAGTTATCTGCATGTGCGGAAAAAAAGGGCGTCAGCACCCTAACCAGACCGCCCAACTTGAGTGCCCCCGAGTTAGGCACCATCATCTTTAGGGGCACACTAGATTTGGCGAACCTTTTTTAAAAAATTCAAATCAATGTGGTTTACCTTAATATTGACATGATTTGAGTGAGACGATGAATCTTAACAATCTATTAAACTCAACTATTTAGTGATTACTAAAAAAAATAAAATCGTATCTTAGTAAAATCGTTTAGCATTTAAAATCTATGAATTTAAAAATATAAGCGTAAAATTCATAGTAATTAGCATTATATTATTCTTATAGAAAAAACAATACGTTGCTTATATATTTTAGGGCCCTACAATTATTCTTAAACTATTTACATGGCATTTTATTTTTGCCTTCCAACTTTCTTTTTCTTTTTTTTTTTGGTTCACCATCTCACCTTGCTGTGGTTTCCAACGAGAAGAAGCCCTTGCTCTGTCTA
Source organism: Rauvolfia tetraphylla (assembly GCA_030512225.1). Classification (NCBI taxonomy): domain Eukaryota; kingdom Viridiplantae; phylum Streptophyta; class Magnoliopsida; order Gentianales; family Apocynaceae; genus Rauvolfia; species Rauvolfia tetraphylla. The sequence continues at coordinate 6,367,511 of JAJQKT010000062.1, forward strand.
TTCATAATAGCCGAGGCTTAAAATCATTCCAAGCTTGAAACACTTTCACGACCCCTTGTCCTGGGCCTTCCATTGTGGTCTGCCTAACAAGCCCATCTTTCTCTGGAGATTTGATCCTATTCTTTATCCGATTTTAGGCCCTAAGTGGTCATGTGGAACTCGAAACTATAAACACCATTTCCTCCTAAAAAAACATTCCAGTCCATGTAATGTGCCATGTAGACTAGGTTTGTCATCCTAACCCATCTCTTTTTATGATACTTCATTTTCTCCCAAATCAGCTGATTTTCCTCAAAGCTCCATAGAATTCAAATCTGACCTTCGAGTATATCAGGAAGCCTGGGCTGTTACCTAACAGCTTAAGCTTTTGGGGCAATTGGTATCAGAGCTCCTAGGTGTCTCGAAGGTCACGGGAACGAATCCTCGGTTACACAATGCGAGGTGAAACTCCACGCAAGAGCCAGCTGCAGAAGCATGGTGGACCTTCGAGTATATCAGGAAGCCTGGGCCGTTACCTAACAGCTTAAGCTTCTGGGGCAATATAAGTTTCCTCTGCCAAGACGGAATACATTGTTCCAATATCTTGCAAATGCAAAATGTGAAAGTATACTGGAAAAACTACTGTTGCCAACGTAAGAGCTGGGCATCTAGGATGGGAAGAATTTGTGATGGTGTGGTGACCTGTTTGAGAAGATATGATATGGGGTTCGGATCGGTGAAGGTCATGATTGACTGAGGTGGCGTAGAGGAAGCTCCTATAGTATTCCCCTATATCCTGACTGGCCCGCACATATAACACTTCACTAGAACTTTGACTGCACGGACCATTCCAAGTAACTGTTAGAATTTGGGAACCAAAACATTGGAAAAAGAGCTTGACAGGCCATACAGGGAAGGTGCCTTAGTGGTCTTCGGCACTACTGTCGTAGTCTGAATTATTGTGGGGCATCCAGGGTTTTCACCAAATTGCTCAAACATATGGAATCATGCTTGAACCTTTGGAGGCTTAATCTTCCAGGCATGTGTATTCTGATCCTTTTGGAAAGTTTTCTGCTTGAACTGAATCATCCTTGGAAAGGAAGACACTCATCCCATGCCTTGCACCTTTCAACATTTCCCATCTTCCTCATGAAGTCATAGAGACTATTCTGGATTACACCTTGCCTCTTTGAGTACTATGTAACTTATGGGTCTAAACCAGATCTGCCTGCACCAGATTTCATAGCCTTTTGAAAATAAGAGGGAGCAACCTTTAATCCGAATGGCATGACAGTCCCTGAACATACATCAATTGGCATTCCAGTAGTTGCATTATTAGATACAGGAGCAGCATGCATGGTCGACCTTCGAGTATATCAGGAAGCCTGGGCTGTTACCTAACAGCTTAAGCTTTTGGGGCAATTGGTATCAGAGCTCCTAGGTGTCTCGGAGGTCACGGGATCGAATCCTCGGTTACACAATGTGAGGTGAAACTCCACGCAAGAGCCAGCTGCGGAAGCATGGTGGACCTTCGAGTATATCAGGAAGCCTGGACCGTTACCTAACAGCTTAAGCTTTTGGAGCAATTGATATCAGAGCAAGATCTCCGCAAAATAAGGATGTGCGGGCTAGTCAGGATATAGGGGAGTCTCCATTAAGGACGAAGGAAGAGTGTGGCCATCAATCAAGGATGTGACACTCAATTCCTTCATTCTTAAAACTAAAACCCTAGTCAATAAGTTTGGGATATTAAATCAGCGACACGTTGAAGTGGAGCATGCAACTTTGGAAAGAAGACAAAAGTCCCTCAAATCACACAGTTTGTAATTCTTTATTTTCTTAGCCTTGTCAATCTAGCTGGCTATCGTAGTTCTTTTCTTTTATTGATTGTCTTTTTTTAACTGCAAATGTGGGGTTATCGTGGGACAATAGGGCTAATTGTTTATGGTTTTGAGGGTGTGTTGAAGCATTTTGTTCTAACACACCACCATGTCATCCTTTGTCATATTTGACAAATTGTTAAGCAATGGTCCTAATTGCATGTCTATATCTTAGTAATGCTTCTCCATGCTTAAATAAAGTTGAGATTCTCCATTGTAAATTTTGATTTTATTATTGTGTTGCATTGCAATTTACTTGTACTTTCTATCCCTTTAACTAGGGCAACTTGGTTGTCAGTTTTTTACTCTAAAAATATATCATGACGGTGAAACGTTTCATACTAGAGAGGGGTATCAAGGAGGGAGGGTTGACTTTTGTGATTTTTACAATGTTAATTCCTTCAAAAAAGAGCACCTGCAGTATGTTGCTAAGTTATCAGAAACGAAAGGTTGATTTAAGTGGTGGTATTATATGGTTTGGCTTGGTAAAGAGAAACGCATGCTGGCTACCAATGGGGATAAGGAGCTGAAAAAATTAATAGAGATGGGTGCAGCTGATGGGGAAGTGGAGGTGTTTATTGTTACAACATTTAGGGTTGTTACTAAGGGAGGTTATGTATATTACTTTGGTTGGAGGAAGGGAGATGGCATGGAAGAGAATGAGGGCAAGCCAAAGCAGGTGGTTATTTCTAAGGGAGGACCTAATAAATTTATCAAACACCATAAGACTATAGCAAAGAGGCTGGATAAAGGAAAAGTTGACCATTCTTACTTGGCACATGATGATGATAAAGTGGACATTGTGGCCCATGCTAATATTTCAGAAAAACGCCAAAGGTGAGGGCAATAAAGACAATGTTGGTATTGCAAAATCAGTAAAGATATCCAAAGGTGTTGAAGAAGGATTAGGGGCTAAAAGGGTAGACCAAAATATTTCATGTAGTGCTGGGGATTTGAGATAGTGATTGTAACTTATTTCAGGACTTTGCATTTGAGATAGTGATGAAGACTTTCTACAAGTGAGAAATCATAGTGCAGTGGAACAAGGAGATGATGTTGGTGTTGAAGATTCAGATGATGAACCTGTTACTATGGAAGATAGTAGAGTTGCAGCTTCAACTAAAACTAGTATGGCTACTGGTGCTATTGAAGATGGCAAAGTAAAGCAAATTCAAGTAGAATTGCTAGGGGCCAGAAAATACAGCAACCAGTAAGATTGACTTGTTTATGAGATGAGATTCCAATGAATGATGACTCAAATGGGGCAGATTCAAATGAATTACTTGGTCAAGAAACTGGTGGTAGTGATGATCAAGAAGTTAGTAGAGAAAAACCTAAAAGTATCAGGTTTAGACATGAGACTGACATGGAAGATCCTAGATTTATTGTGGGAATTGTTTTCAGAATTAGGGCGGTGTTAAAGGAAGCTATTAGTTTTCATAAAATTAAATGTAGCAGGATTGTGAAGATGATTGGTCTCTTTGTGTGTATTGTAAGCGACAACAGTTGGAGATTTTGAAACTGATGCCATTCATGCTGGTGTACAAGCCAATGATATGAGGCTTGGTTCTAAGCTATTTTTACATGCTAACATAATTAGACCACTAACTCTCCTGATTCAAAATTGTAATCTTCAAAAATAATTTATGGTTTTGCAGGCTATAAGGAACCAATCATCAAGAGCTTCCAATGGAGTGAAACATCTTACCCGTGAAGAACTTGCTACCCTAGTAAGTGCTACTAACTGCAGTAGTTCCATTGGATTGTATACATCCTATACACAACCAAAGAGTTTAGGATTGATGTATCTTTACCATTAAGATAGGTACATGTTAAAATTCAATCTATCAAAGAGAAATTAGTGCTCGGCTTAAGCATTAAGCAGAGGAAACATGAAAGAGAGAGAAACTCTGAAATGGAAGAATTTTTTGGAATATTACATTACCTGAAAATGATGCATACGAAGTATATATATACAAAAGTCAAGCGATTGAAGCACCACTACACTTCCATGCTAAATGCTATCTATATAAAAAATAAATAACTAATTAAAATGAATGAGCCACATCAGCACCCAAGTCAGCTTAGAAGTCCAATTGGCATCCAGCTAGCATCTGACTGGCAGACAGTTGTCTGCTATGTCAATTACATCATTTTGTATAAGTTTTCAATACCTTCCCGCAATCTAGATAGGGTAAATACTCTACAATCTAAGGCTAGCCACAAGATGTGAAAACTGGGGAAAAGGCAAAGCCTTGGTGAAGATATCTACTACTTGCTAGTGAGAAGAAATTCGCAAGGGCTTCACCAGACTAGTTTGGTATTCTTCCTAAGGAAAATGACAATCAAGCTCAACGCGTTTAGTTCTCTGATGAAACACATGACTCTCCACAATATGAATAGTTGCTTGATTTTCACAGTAAGGGGGGAATCTAGAAAGAGGAATATGCAAGTCTTGTAAAATAGAAGATAACCACCGCAAGTCACATACTATAGTAGCCAAGGCTTTGTATTATGCTTCTACTAAACTTCTAGAAACTATGGATTATTTCTTTGATTTCTAAGAAATCAATGCACAACCTAGAAACAAGCAAAAACCAGTAACTGACCTTCTGGTTTCCACATAACCTGCCTAATTTGAATTTACAAAAGCCTTAACCAGTAATTATGAAATAGATGGGGAAAACAAACCTTGACTTGGAGCTTTCTTCAAATACTTCAAAACTCTATGAGCAACTCATTTATGGTTCACAGTAGGTCTACCAATAAATTGCTTTAAGTGTTGGATTGTAAAACATATATCCGGCCTTGTAATAGTAAAACACAATAGTTTTCCAATGAGACTCCTATGAGCAGTAAGATTAGGCAAAGCAATTGAATCATTATGCTCAAACTTAGCATGAGCTTCCATAGGAGTATGACCTGGTTTACTGCCCAGGAAGCCAAACTCTACAAGCAAATCAACAGTATATTTTCTCTAAGATAGGTTCAGCCCTGGCTTATTCTTGCCACCTCTAATCCCAAAAAGTATTTCAATTCCCCCAAATCTTTGATTTTGAACCAAGCATGTAAAAAAGCTTTAACATGTTCAATTGCAGCTAAATCGTTGCTGGTGAGCAATATATCATCCACATAAATTAGTAATGTAATAAAAACCCTGTCATTTGCTTTAACAAACAAAGAGTAATCACTTTTAGATTGAATGATGCCAAAGACTGATTAATGTTTAAGTCAATTTTGTGTTCCATTGGCTACTAGCCTGCTTATGTCCATAAAGTGATTTGTTCAATTTACACACCAGTGACTTATTTGCAATGCTAAAAATTGGTGAAAGAATCATATAAACCTCTTCTTCAAGATAACCATACAAAAAAGCATTATTAACATCACAATAGTGTAAAAACCAATCCCTTGCCACTGCAACAGTTACCACAATTTTGATAGTAGTCACTTTTGCCACTGGTGAAAATGCTTCATTGTAGTCCATCCCTAGTTGTTGAGTGTAGCATTTTGCCACCAGCTAAGCCTAGCCTTATGTCTTTCTACAGTGCCATAAAAATGAAACTTAATTCTATATACCCATTTACATCCTATAGGCTAATTTTCAAGAGGTAAAGGAACTAGAGATCGAGTATTTGTACTTTCAAGTGTCTCAATTTCTTTTCTCATTACTTCCTGCCAAACTAGAACTCTAGCGGCTTCTTCATAACACTTAGGTTCAACATTTGATGAAACACTCAATGCAAAAGATTTGGAAGCAGGAGATAACAGATCATATGACAAAACTCTATCTAAACTGTGAGGATAGTAATAATTGTCTTGTAATCATAGTCCTTAACATAAACTGGCATCGTTTTAGGTCTTTCACACCTTCTAGGAACATGATTGATGTGAACTGTTTTTCGTACCCTTGTACTCTAATCCATCTCAATCTTCAACAATTTGCACACAAACACAAGGCAAGTGCACCTATCATTACGATTAATATAATGGCAAATACAATCAAATGTCGTATCCTCGGGGATAGTCAAATACCATTACTCACTTTTGCTCTATTGTTTAGTCAAACAATTCAATTGTGAAAATAACTGAAATAAACTACTAGGGATAGAAATATAACTTAAAAAATTAAACTAGCTTAACTAATCTTGCTAGCAAGGGAGAATTCAATTGAGAAAACAATACCTGAATCAAAAATCCCCCTAGAATTACCTATGTGATGGGAAAAAAACTCTTGATCGATTATCTTTCCTTTCTTATGGTTGGTGAAATTCCTATATTATGACTCACTCTATCTCTAGATGAGAGTCTTCCACCCATAGATTCATTAGTTGAAATCTTTTTCTAACCAATCTAACCAAAAAATGCATTTAGATTTGTGAATTTCCAATTAGATTTCTCTAATTGCCAAGAAAGTGTTGAGATTTCCATCTCTACTCACCTACATCACTCCCGTTGTTTGTGTCGTGGCCTATTTCACCTTTCCTTCTTCAATTCCAAGTGAAAAAACCCAACTCATTAATCAATTAAGAACAAAATCAATTCAAACAAACAATCCACAAACAATCCATAGATTGATAGAATACCTGAACGGCCAATTTTAATCATGCAAGGAAACGAATCATTCACATAGATAACAACTAGGTTTCATAACCATCCAAGTGTTCAAGAATTTAGCCCATCAACATATTACAATTCAAAGAACAAAAAGCAACAAAGGAGGAGGAAGAATTTCCCATTTTCAAGGCTCAAATCTTCTCTTCTTCTAGGTTGGGAGTTCTCTAACTTGGTTGTGAAAAGTTGCGTTCTTGATCTGGAATCTTCAAGATTGATTGCTCATTCTTCAAAGATTTGATCTACTCTCTTGATTTATCTTGCAAGATTGAGGATTTAGGAGAGGTTTTTATAGTTTTTCTTTCCGATTTTTTTCGCCTCCCTTCAAAACCTAGCTGCACTTCTTGAAAACCTTCAAGGTCCTATACATAGTTCTCCTAAAACAATGAGAGAAAAATTACAGAATTCTAGTTTTGGTCGACCCAAACGGTGCCGAAAACTTGATGTCGTGTTTTTCGTGTGCTTGTACTCTAACCTATATAAATCTTCAACAATTTGCACACAAACACAAGGCAAGTGCACCTATGGTTATGACTAATATAATGACAAGTATCATCAAATGTCGTATCATCAGGGATGGTCAATTAAAATTACTCACTTTTGCTCTATTGTTTAGTCTAACAATTCAATTGTGAAAATGATTGAAATACACTACTAGGGATAGAAATATAATTTAACTAATTAATCTATCTTAACTAATCTTCCTTTCAAGGAATTCAATTGAAAAAATAATACTTGAATGGAATATCCCCATACAATCACCTATGTGATGGGGAAAAAAACTCTTGGTCGATTATCTTTCCCTTCTTATTTTTGGTGAAATTCCTCCATTATGACTCACCCTATCTCTAGAAGGGAGTATTCTACCGGTACATTAGTTAGTTGAAATCTTTTTCTAACCAATTCAACCAAAGAATTCATTTAGATTTGTGAATTTTCAGTTAGATTTCTCTAATTACCGAGAAAGTGTTGATATTTCTATTTCTACTCACCTAAATCACTCCCGTTGTTTGTGTCATGGCCTATTTCAACCTTCCTTCTTCAATTCCAAGTGAAAAAACCCAACTCATTAATCAATGAAGAACCCAATCACTTCAAACAATCAAATCCCCAAACAATCCACATGAATTGGGAATTCAATCAATCAAGGAAACGAATCATTCACATATATAACAAGTGGGTTTCATAACCATCCAAGTGTTCAAGAATTTAGCCCATCAACATCTTACAATTCAAAGAACAAAAGCAACAAAGGAGGAGGAAGAATTGCCCATTTTCAAGGCTCAAATCTTCTCTTTTTCTAGGCTGGGAGTTCTCCAACTTGGTTGTGAAATGCTGGGAGTTCTCGTCTTGAAAACCTTCAAGGTCCTATACATAGTTCCCCTAGAACAATGAGAGAAAAATTATGGAATTCAAGTTCTGGTCGACCCAAACGGTGCCAAAAACTTGATGTCGTGCTTTCCATGCACTTGTACTCTAACCTATCTAAATCTTCAACAATTTGCACACAAACACGAGGCAAGTGATGCTATGGTTATGATTAATATAATGACAAGTATCATCAAATGTCGTATCATCGGCGATGGTCAATTAAAATTACTCACTTTTACGCTATTGTTTAGTCTAACAATTCAATTGTGAAAATGATTCAAATAAACTACTAGGGATAGAAATATAATTTATCTGATTAATCTATCATAACTAATCTTCCTTGCAAGACAGAAAGCAATTGAGAAAACAATACCTGAAGAGAAAATCACCTATGTGATGGGAAAAAAACTCTAGGTCGATTGATTATCTTTCCTTTCTTATGATTGGTAAAATTTCTATATTATGACTCACTCTATTTCTAGATGGGAGTGTTCTACCGTTACATTAGTTAGTTGAAATCCTTTTCTAACCAATTGAACCAAAGAATGCATTTAGATTTGTGAATTTTCAGTTAGATTTCTCTAATTACCGAGAAAGTGTTGATATTTCTTTCTCTACTCACCTAAATCACTCCCGTTGTTTGTGTCGTGGTCTATTTCAACCTTCCTTCTTCAATTCCAAGTGAAAAAACCCAACTCATTAATCAGTTATGAACCAAATCAGTTCAAACAATCAAATCCACAAACCAAGGAAAAAAAACTATGTGATGGGGAAAAAAACTCTTGGTCGATTATCTTTCCCTACTTATGTTTGGTGAAATTCCTACATTATGACTCACCCTATCTCTAGATGGGAGGGTTCTACCGTTACATTAGTTAGTTGAAATCCTTTTCTAACCAATTGAACCAAAGAATGCATTTAGATTTGTGAATTTTCAGTTAGATTTCTCTAATTACCGAGAAAGTGTTGATATTTCTTTCTCTACTCACCTACATCACTCCCATTTTTTGTGTCGTGGCCTATTTCAACCTTCCTTCTTCAATTCCAACTGAAAAAACCCAATCAAATCCACAAACAATCCACATCAATTGGGAATTCAATCAATCAAGGAAACGAATCATTCACATAGATAACAACTAGGTTTCATAACAATCCAAGTGTTCAAGAATTTAGCCCATCAACATCTTACAATTCAAAGAACAAAAAGCAACAAAGGAGGAGGAAGAATTGCCCATTTTCAAGGCTCAAATCTTCTCTTCTTCTAGACTGGGAGTTCTCCAACTTGATTGTGAAATGTTGTGTTCTTGATCTTGAATCTTCAAGATTGATTGCTCATTCTTCAAATATTTGATCTACTCTCTTGATTTATCTTGCAAGAATGGAGATTTGGGAGAGGTTTTTTTAGTTTTTCTTTCTGATTTTTTCGCCTTCCTTCAAACCCTAGCTACACCTCTTGAAAACCTTCAAGGTCCTATACATAGTTCTCCTAAAAAAAATGAGAGAAAAATTACAGAATTCTAGTTTTGGTCGACCCAAACGGTGCCGAAAACTTGATGTCGTGTTTTTCGTGCGCTTGTACTCTAACCTATATAAATCTTCAACAATTTGCACACAAACACAAGGCAAGTGCACCTATGGTTATGACTAATATAATGACAAGTATCATCAAATGTCGTATCATCAGGGATGGTCAATTAAAATTACTCACTTTTGCTCTATTGTTTAGTCTAACAATTCAATTGTGAAAATGATTGAAATACACTACTAGGGATAGAAATATAATTTAACTAATTAATCTATCTTAACTAATCTTCCTTTCAAGGAATTCAATTGAAAAAATAATACTTGAATGGAATATCCCCATACAATCACCTATGTGATGGGGAAAAAAACTCTTGGTCGATTATCTTTCCCTTCTTATTTTTGGTGAAATTCCTCCATTATGACTCACCCTATCTCTAGAAGGGAGTATTCTACCGGTACATTAGTTAGTTGAAATCTTTTTCTAACCAATTCAACCAAAGAATTCATTTAGATTTGTGAATTTTCAGTTAGATTTCTCTAATTACCGAGAAAGTGTTGATATTTCTATTTCTACTCACCTAAATCACTCCCGTTGTTTGTGTCATGGCCTATTTCAACCTTCCTTCTTCAATTCCAAGTGAAAAAACCCAACTCATTAATCAATGAAGAACCCAATCACTTCAAACAATCAAATCCCCAAACAATCCACATGAATTGGGAATTCAATCAATCAAGGAAACGAATCATTCACATATATAACAACTAGGTTTCATAACCATCCAAGTGTTCAAGAATTTAGCCCATCAACATCTTACAATTTGCAGAACAAAAACCAACAATTGGGGGGGGGGGGGGGATGAATTGCTCATTTTCATGGCTCAAATCTTCTCTTCTTCTAGGCTGGGAGTTGTCCAACTTGGTTATGAAAAGTTGTGTTCTTGACCTTGAATCTTCAAGATTGATTGCTCATTCTTCAAAAATTTGATCTACTCTCTTGATTTCCCTTGCAAGATTGAGGATTTGAGAGAGTTTTTTGTAGTTTTTCCTTCTATTTTTTTGCCTCCCCTAAAACCCTAGCTGTCGCTATTGAAAACATGCAAGGTTCTATATATAGTTCTCCCAAAGAATGAGAGAAAAATTGTAGAAATCTAGTTCTACTCGACCCAAACGGCGCCAAAAACTTGATGTCATGTTTTCCTTGCCCTTATACTCTAACCTATCCCAAACTTCAACAATTTGCACACAAACACAGGGCATGTGCACCTATTGTTATGATTAGTATAATGGCAAGTTTCATCAAATGTCGTATCCTCGTGGATGGTCAAATATAATTACTCACTTTTGCTCTATTGTTTAGTCTAACAATTCAATTGTGAAAACGATTGAAATAAACAACTAGGGATAGAAATATAACCTAACTAATTAATCTATCTTAACTAATCTTGCTTCCAATATAGAATTCAATTGAGAAAACAATACTTGAATAGAAAATCCTCATACAATCACCTATGTGATGGGAAAAAAAACTCTTGGTCGACTCTATCTCTAGATGAGAGGCTTCTACCCTTAGATTAATTAGTGGAAACCTCTTTCTAACTAATTCAATCTAAGAATGCATTTAGATTTGTGAATTTCCAATTAGATTTCTCTAATTGCCAAGAAAGTGTTGAGATTTCTATCTCTAGCCATCTACATCACTCCCGTTGTTTGTGTCATAGTCTATGGCACCGTTTGGTCTCTTGCAGGCGACGCCTTTTGCATCCAGTGTTGCTATAGTTTTCTATTGTACAACTTTGGCAGGTATTTTGATTTCTTGGTGAATGCAGAGCATAAAATCTGCTGATCTATGTCTTTATATCTTTTTGAAAGTTGTAGGTCATGATCATAGATTTACACTGAGCTTTAAATCACCTCAATTTGACATCTACAGCTCAAGATATGGTCGTTATACCAAAATTTGTCAAAACTGGGACAAAATCCAAGATAGCTGACTTTGCAACATAAGAAGGGTGGTCAAACGAACTTTGATTGATTCTGAAAACTTCAAAATGTCCTCTATAACTTTATAGAAGACCATGTTTTCATTTGAAATCTTTAAAGAAGCGAAAATATCACGTGAACATACTCTGTCCTGCTGCTCTGTTTTGCTCTGTTTTTGCATTCTTCTTATTTCTTCATTCAAACTGTGTAGAATCTCCTTCATTGCTTCGTTACTCCAAATCTTTAATAAACTCACCTAAAGAAAATAAGAGACAAAGGGGGGGTAAATGGTGATTGAAACACCAAAATTCAACTGAAATTTAAACTCAAAATGATCATTGTATAAAGCACAAATATGAAATATCAAATTCTCTCACACTTAGACATTGCTTGTCCCCAAGCAATACTGCAAAATAACTAAGAAAATTGAATAATAACCACAAGAAATAAAAAGCGTTTTAAGCATTTCAAAGGAAGGAAAAACAAAGAGTGCATTACTTCTTGAGAAATCTTGAGCATGTCTACACAATCAATCTAAAAGTTATCTCAAATACCTATCACAAAAATTAAACAATCACCCCTTTGTCTTATAATGCAAGCAAGAATCCGTGTGTGTGTGTGTTTAGCCAATGCAAACGCTTAACAATTATAGGGTTGAATGTCATATTATTAGCCAAGGGTTGAATGTCATATTATTAGTTAAGAAAGTGTAATACCTATAAGCCCATCATTCACAAAACCTCTCCACTAATACGGTAACCAAAGTTCAACCTAGATTAACTAGGACTTTTAAGCTTGTAACTTTAGGCTCAGGGAAAGCTTAAGGTGCCAAATAAAAGGTAAGGAATTCAAAGTCAAAGAAATGACAGCTAAAGAGAAAGGAATGAGACATAAAATAAAAGTAATAACCCTTTTTAACCGCAAAGAAATGTCACCATTCCCATATATCTAACCACAAACTCCTATCCTCAACAAGCTCCCCTCACCTTAAATTCAACAAACTTGCACCAAATCATAGTTCAAACCACAACTTTTTCTTCATCGTCTATCTTTGTCAACCACAAGTTTACACCTCAATTATGACAAAATTCACAATAATAATAATGAAAACATATATAATTCTTGAAGGCATCAAGAAATATGAGAAGCCTTCTTAGTAATAGACAAATATATAACAATTTTTTTCATTTTTTTTCGATTGAGGTATAATTCAATTCCCGATCATATAAGGTCATCACACCCTCTCTTTTTTTCTACCCATAAAGCCTATTTTTCCTATCATCTTCCATTCCACCCTTTGTTCTAATTTCCACAATACTCTTTACCAACTTAAGCGTAAAAATGCATTTAGCTCTCGCAAAGAAGGTTTAAATATAAAGAGTGGAGTTTAAAATTTGAAAGAAGGAAAAATCAAGAATATAGATTGGAAAATTTATGCACAAAGGCTTCAAGAAATGGTACTACGGATAAAATAAAAAAGGATGGCTAGAAAAGCTCAACTGGGACAAAGAAGGCCTATTACCATCATTTCAATATCAAACTAAGGTTACGTATTCATTTTGCCTCAAGGCAAGTGAATGCGGGTTCTAGGAAAAAAAATATGTTGAATTCTAAGGCCAATAACATAAGATTCAACTCCATAATCATCACAACAAAAGCAAGGAGGAATGTGCTTAAAAGATGAATTCCATACAAGCAAAGAATACAATGTGTGCTTACTTAATTTAAGTTTAAGGTACTAGTTATGACTTTTAGAATACTTGTATAACCATCTCCAAGAAAAGGTTAAACCCGCATGTCTTAAAATATCTTGAATATTTCAAAAATAAAAACAAGCAAATTCTATGAAAAATGATGAAAATAGCCTATACTACTAAAGCCAACTCACCCACACTTAAAACAACATTGTCCACAATGTTGGCAGAAAGATACAATAAAAACTACAAAACATGGCTGTTTCATATGCGAAGGCTAGGCGAACATATATGAGCAGCAAGCTGCACCTTCAATGTACTACACAGGAAAAGGAAATGAAAGAAAACTGTAAAAAACAATAGAATTAAAAATCAAATAGAAAAGCATAGTAAGAAAATAAATAGATAAAAGGACAAAAAATAGAAAATAGAGACTCCCCTTTGTGTCGCGTTCATAATACCGCAAGTTCCACCACTCGAGCCTGAGCCAGCTTCTAGAAATAGTTGTCACCAAAGGCCGGTAAGATACACTTCAAGTTGCTCTTGATTTAAAAGGAGTGTTGCTTGAGAGTCGGCAATGCCGGTACGTTGTTGGCCCCAAAATTGCTGTTGCTCAAAGATTTGTTGCTGGGCTTAACGGAGTTCCTCGAGCTGTTCATGAAAAGCTTGATCTGCCATGGAAAGATTGCCCAATTAAATCTGAATTTGAGCAAAGACAGTGCGCATTTCAGCTTGAAAATCAGCGGTGGAGGATGGGGCAATGGTCAAAAGAGTCCGACACATAGTTTCTTGGTCCACATGCATGTCTGACGTAGAATGGTAGCCTTGCTGACGATTGGCGTCAAATTAGGTGAGCCACTCATTCCTCAATTTTGGAGCATTTTCATGGGAGTACTTCAAAAGTCGAGGCGGAAATGGCAACCTTACCGCGGAAATCCACGTTAAAGTGTCGGAGAATCTAAGTGATAAGAAGAGGAAAAACAAACTATTTCGTGGCAAAACCTTATGTAACCACCTCATTCATTTGTGTTAGTAAAATAGAAGCCAATGGAATGGGTGATTGAGTAAACAATTTGTGAGTAATGTAAATATCCAAGCATCGAATCTCATTAAAATCAAGCAAATAAACCACTAAATGAAGCCTGGGAGAAAGAGTATTGCCGTTAAACCCATAGCTTGAAACCATTCTACTATGTGTAAGATGTAACACTCGCAAAGCAGTTGTAAAATTCCAATCCCAGTCAAAAAGCACCTCTTTTTTTTTTATTGTCCACACGAACCCAATTCCTTTCATCAGGGGTGTGAAGAATTTCAGCTAAAATGGTTTAAGTGAGGACAATTTGTTGACCCTTAACCTGAGTATGAATAACCTTGCCAAAATTTTCAAATTTATCTCTAATATTGGCATAAAATTCTTTGACAAGGACACGATAGTAAGTACTGGAAAGGTTAAGGATAGGCCCCCATCCTATGACTTGAAAGAAACCAAAAATATTAAACATCTCATCCATCTCAGCGAAAAAGGTGCTCTTAATGATCATAGAGTTGTGTTGACATGAAACATACCATTCCCGATGTTGATCATCGATGAAACAAGTAGAATGGAGGAATGGAATACTTGGTGGAGGTACTTGGGGTGATGGTGATGAATGGCCGGCTCTTGAAGAGGAAGCCACATCCCTTCTACAATCAACCGTGAAGAAAAACTACTCTACCAAATGTTAAAACGCAAATGGCACAAATAACGTTACAAGAAATACACAAAGAGATGAAAATTACAAATTTACTAAACAAAAAAAAAAACAATTACCACTAAAATTAAAACAAAGGCTAATAAACTCTTAAGCACTCTAAGTGATGAAATTAAATAAACTAACTACTAAATTAAAGAAAAGAAGACTATGGTAAGATAATGAAATGCATTGTAGTAAAGAAAGTCGCAAATTTAACAAGTAATATTCATTGTGGCATTTCATCAAACACATGGTAGGCATAGAATAAAGCAAGAAAAAGCCAAGAAAAATGGATAAGGATTCTAGCCAACAACAAACAAATCAACTCAACAATCACAATTTATGCCATTAAAAATAAAGCTTTTAAAAATAGAACAAGAGAAATCAAGATTTCAAGATAAAAGGTTAAAGAAACAAACAAGCCCTAGTTGAGTTCCTAAACGCTCTTCTACCTTGAAGCTCCAAAGCTGACCCAAGAAGAAGAATCTTCAAAAACTAGAAGTGGAAAGATGGTTTTGAGTAGAAAAATTTAGGGAGTTTGGGAGTTTCTTTAATGAGGAGGGGGGAAGAGAAATAGAGAAATGAAGAAAGAGAAAAATAGAAAAGAGATATCTTAAGAAAAGGAATCACAGCTTCTCGGTTTTGATTTTTTTTTTTTGAAATTGTGAAACGGTGCCTTTTGGACCACACCAAGCGGCGTCGTTTCAAACCAGTTCTGTAGAACTGGTAATTGCTACAGTGAAGCGGCACCGCTTGGTTTAGTCCAAATGGATTGAAACAGCCAAGAGGCGCCGCTTGGTCCATGAAAAACACATCTTTTAGGTCTTTTTTTCAACCAAAACACTTGACTAAAAATTCCACAACAAATTTTGACCAAAAAAAATTAATTACAAACATAAAAAATCACACCAAACAACACATTGTAAAACTTTTCACTCTTCAAGGCAATTAAAGTTTCAAACTCAAAACCACATTAAAGAAAATTGTGTACAAATAAAATAAAACAAATATGAAAGATTACTTATCTTCTGGATCATGGAGGATCAAAGAGGCTCTTTCAAGTTCTCTAGGATCTCCTCCATGATAGTGTTTGAGGCGATGACCGTTAACCTTGAAAATTCCTTTATCCGGATGTGTAACTTCTACCACACCATAAGGGTAGACTTTGTGTACTATGAACGGTCCTGACCATTGCTATTTGAGCTTTTTGGGAAGGAGCCTCAATTGAGAGTTAAACAATAGTACTTGATCTCCTTCCTTAAACTCCTGGTTCGACAATATGGGCTTGTCATGCCATTGCTTCACTTTTTCCTTGTAGATTAATGAGTTCTCGTAGGCATCTCTCCTCCACTCGCCAAGTTTATTAATTTGGAGCATACTTTTCTTTCCTGCAAGATCAAGATCAAAGTTAATCAACTTAATAGCCCAATATGCTTTATGCTTAGCCTCAATTGGCAAATGACAAGACTTTCCATAGACTAATATATCTGAAGTAAACCCGATGGGGGTCTTTTATGCAGTTCCTTATGCCCGTAAAACATCATCAAGCTTAACACTCCAATCCTTCCCAATATGCTCAACAATCCTTTCCAAAATTCTTTTGATTTCTCTATTAATAACTTTCACTTGGCCACTAGTCTGAGGATGATAAGGGGTCGCCATCTTATGAGTAACACCTAATCAAAGCAAGACCTTCTCAAGTTGTTGGTTACAAAAATGAGTTCCCCTGTCACTAATCATGGATCTAGGATTACCAAAGCAAGTAAACAATTTTTTAAAAAATTTAACAACTACTCTAGCATCATTTGTCGGCAAAGCTTGAGCTTCTACCCATCTAGAGACATAATCAACTGCGACCAAGATGTATGCATTACCAAAAGAGTTTGGACAAGGACCCACGAAATCAATACTCCAACAATCAAAGACTTCGCATACTTGAAATGTAGAGAAGGGTGTTTCATGCCTTTTTGAGATATTACTTGTCCCTTGGTAATTGCCACAGTTTTTCACATACCTTTGGGCATCTTAAACGAAGTCAGCTAATAGAATCCTGACTCAAGTACCTTTCTTGTTACCCTATTGGCTTGATAATGACCACCAGCCGGACCTTTATGGCAATGCTCTAATATGCCCATGTTCTCGGGGTAGGTTATGCATCTCCTTGTGATTTGATCTGCACAAATTCGAAACAAAAATGGATCCTCCCAAGGATAGTACTTTAACTCCGAAAAGAATTTTTTCTTTTGTGGAGGGGTTAAGTTCTTTGGTAAGATTCGACCCACAATATAATTAGCATAATTTGCAAACCAAGGAGTATGATCACTATTACCCATAACCGAGTATAGCCTCTTGTTAGAGAATGCATCATTGATGTCTTTCTCATTCAATGGCTCCAAATATGGATTCTCCAACCTTGATAGATGATTGACGGCAAGATTTTCTGCTTCCTTTTTATCTCCTATCTTCAAATCAAATTTCTGCAATAAAAGTACCCACCTAATTAGTCTAGGCTTTGCATCATGTTTGTTAAGAAGATATTTGAGTACCGAATGGTCCGTATAAACATTGACTTTAGACAAAACAAGATAGGGATGAAATTTATCAAAAGCAAAAACTATAGCAAGCGGCTCCTTCTCGGTTGTGGTATAGTTTTCTTGTGCTTCTGTCAATGTATTGCTTGCATAGTATATCGATTGAAAATGCCTTTTTCGCCTTTTGCCAAGCACTGGCCCTGCTTCAAAATCACTTGCATCGCACATTAGTTCAAAGGGGAAGGACCAATCAGGGGCAACCAATACAGGAGAGTCAATCAGTTTTTGCTTTAACACATTGAAAGCAATCAAGCATGTATCATGAAACACAAAGGGCACATCTTTTTCAAGTAAATTTTTAAGAGGTTTAGTAATTTTAGAAAAATCCTTTATAAACCTTCTGTAGAACCCTGCATGACCAATAGAACTTCTAATTGCTTTTACCGAAGTAGGTGGTGGGAATTTCTCTTTGGTTTCTACCTTGGCTCTATCAACCTCTATGCCTCTGGTAGAGATCATATGCCCTAATACAATGCCCTCTTTAACCATAAAATGGCATTTTCCCAATTCAAAACAATATTCGTTTCTTCACATCTTTGCAAAACGTTTTCAAGATTTTGCAAACAAAGCTCAAATGAATCACCAAAGACAGAGAAATCATCCATGAAGACCTCCATAATATCCTCCACTAGACCTTCAAAAATAGCTAACATGCACCTTTGAAAAATAGCATGAGCATTACACAGAGCAAAAGGCATGCGATGGTAAGCAAAAGTACCATAAGGACAAGCAAAAGTACCTATGACTGAGAAGTCTCTCAAGCATTTGTCAATGAAAGGCAGTGGAAAGTGATCCTTCCTAATGGCATCTATACATACCCTCTATCCCGTCACGATCCTCATATGAATCAACTTGTTCTTCTCATTGGGCACCATAGTCATCCCTCATTTCTTGGGAACTACTTGGATAGGACTCACCCATACACTATCCGAGATAGGATATATAAGACCGGCATCATGAAGCTTGATTACCTCCTCTTTGATCACTTCCTTCATGTTTGGATTCAGCCTTCTTTGGGGTTGCATCACCGGTTTGAAGTCTTCTTCCATCAATATTTTTGTGGGTGTAAAATGAAGGACTAATACCATTGATGTCAAAGATCTTCCATGCCATTGCCCTTATATGATTCTTTAACACCTTTTTGAGCTCTTCTTTATCCTCTTCTTGCAAATCGATTACAATGATCACCGGAAGCTTAGAATTATCCGCAAGGAAAACATACTCCAAATGATCCAGATACTTTTCCAACTCTAGCTCTGGGGGATCCTCAATGGAAGACTTCATTCTACTCCCTTTTTCCCTCTCAATTTTCTCAAACTCCACCCCTTCAATTGTGACTAGAGATGATGCCAAATGTGCTATGATTTCAGCAATCTCATGACACCCTTCTTTGTTTCTTCATCTTGAAACAAGGATATCTCCAACGGGTCATCATTTAATAATCCCTGCACATGATTGGAGGCAAGGTCTTAAATAACATCTACCCTATAACAAGAATCATCATGATCAAGAGGATATTTCATAGCCTCAGGAACCTTAAAATGACTTCTTCTTCTCCTACCCTAAGGGTCAACTTCCCTTCACATACATCTATACTAGCCTTAGCGGTAGTTAGAAAAGGTCTTCCTAAAATTAAAGGCACCTCCACATCCTCATTCATATCAAGTATCACAAAATCAACAGGAAATATGAATTTATCAACTTTCACAAGTACATCCTCAATAATTCCCCTAGGATACTTCACCGATTTGTCTCCCAATTGAATGCTCATCCTAGTCGGTTTAGGTTCACCCAATCCCAACTTTTTAAACATTTCATATGGCAAAAAATTAATGCTAGCCCCTAAATCTGCTAATGCTCTACCAATTGACAAACTACCAATAGGGAAAGGGATAGTGAAACTCCCTGGATCCTTTAGCTTTTGGGGTAGCTTGTTCTTGTTCTGATGAATGGCTGAACACTTCTCATTCAATGTCATCATTGAGAACTTGTCTAACTTTCTTTTCTTGGAAAGGATCTCCTTTACGAATTTAGCATATCTTGGCATCTGCAAAAGAGCTTTAACAAATAGTAAGCTAATATGCAATTGCTTAAAAAGTTCAAGAAACTTACCAAATTGTTCATCTTTTTTCTCTTGTTGAAGTCTGGCAGGATATGGGATTTTTTGCCTGTATTCTGGAATTTTCTTTTCTTTTGTGCTTCTTTCTTCTCATTCCTTTCTTCATCATATATATACACTGGTTCATCCATCTTCTTTTTTTCCTTTTCTTGCACCTTCTGCTTTGTAATTTCCAATTCCCTCCCACTTCTCAAGGTAATGGCTTTAGCATGTTTCCTAGGATTCGGCTCGGTATTGCTTGGGAGGGTTCCAGCTTGCCTTTCTGAAACAAGCTTCGCCAATTGGCCTATTTGATTTTCGAAGTTGTGAATGGAAGCCTCTTGGTTCCTTAGGGATGCTTCTTGATTTTGAAACTGGGTTTTGGTAGTCACAATGAATTTTGTCATTAATTCTTCAAGGCTAGGTTTCATTGGTTGTTGAAGATATGGAGGAAGTTGATGTTGATAAGGAAGAGATGTTTAGGGTCGGGAGTTTGATGAAACTTGGAAGCCGTGGGAGTTTGATGACTACCTCCTCAAAAATCATGAACCAAAAAGCTCATTCCTTAAGTACAAATACAAACAAATTCAACACAAGAAATGCTCACTAAAAATTCAACCCAAGGATTTTCCACTAAAATAGGACAAACACACAAAAACACAAAATAAACACTTCAATTCACCAATAATTAACAAAATTATAAACAAGAAAATAAATGCTAACACTAGTAACAAGTATTACAAAAACT
The DNA here is from genome assembly GCA_030512225.1 of Rauvolfia tetraphylla. Lineage (NCBI taxonomy): Eukaryota > Viridiplantae > Streptophyta > Magnoliopsida > Gentianales > Apocynaceae > Rauvolfia > Rauvolfia tetraphylla. The sequence continues at coordinate 6,387,723 of JAJQKT010000062.1, forward strand.
AACAAGTAAAATGACTAAATCAATAAAGTTTAATTTTTCCAACTATTGACCAATTATTCCCTGGTAACGGTGCCAAAAACTTGATGTGAAGTGTTTTCCGTGCCCTTATACTCAATTCTATCTCAATCTTCAACAATTTGTACACAAACATAAGGCAAGTGCACCTATGGTTATGATTAATATAATGGCAAGTATCATCAAATGTCGTATCCTAGGGGATGGTCAAATACTATTACTCACTTTTGCTCTATTGTTTAGTCTAACAATTCAATTGTGAAAAAGATTGAAATAAACTACTAGGGATAGAAATATAACTTAACTAATTAAACTAGCTTACCTAATCTAGCTTGCAAGAGAGAATTCAATTGAGAAAACAATACTTGAATGGAAAATCCACCTAAAATTACCTATGTGATAGAAAAATCCCTTGGTTGATTATTTTTTCCTTCTTATGTTTGGTGAAATTCCTATATTATGACTCACTCTATCTCTAGATGAGAGTCCTCTACCCTTAGATTAATTAGTTGAAATCTCTTTCTAACCAATTCAACCAAAGAATGCATTTAGATTAGAGAATTTCCAAAAAGATTTCTCTAATTACCAAGAAGATGTTGAAGTTCCTATCTCTAGTCACCTAAATCATCCCCATTGTGTATGTGTTAGCCCTAAGGGAAAATCATGTAGTTGTTTATTAATGACAAATATTGATGAGGACTAATATGCTTATATATTGTGTGATAGGATTGGTGAACTAAGAAGTATGAAGTCTCATTGCCTTCAAGCCAAAGTGCAAGAACAACTTCAATAAGCCAAAATGATTGAAGTTTGAAGAAGGTTGTTCAAAGATGATCTAAAGGCATTGAAGACTTGAAGTGTAGGGTATATATGCTAAATAGGTAAATATCTATGTAAACTCTACACTTGTATGTCTTGGAATCTATTGAATGCATAAGAGAGCATAAAATTAGTTTTCTTAATCTTAAATGGCCTTGAATGAATTTTTTGATGAATGTGTTTTTGTATCTTAAAAGATCTTGAGTAAACTTTGCATGATCAAAGAAATTTGATTATGGTTCTCAAGCTTATATATGTCTAAATAACTTATCTATACATACAAAATGTTTTCAAACTTATTGAAGTTAAATCTCAAATGATTTTACAAAGTTTGAAAGTGTTTCCAAGTGAAGAAGCCCAACTCATGAATCAATTGACAACCAAATCAATTCAAACAATCAAATCCACAAACAATCCATAAGAATTGGGAATTCAATCAACCAAGGACACCAATCATTCACATAGATAATAACTAGGTTTCATGACCATCCAAGTATTCAAGAATTTAACTCATGATTTTATAAAATAAAGAAGACAAAACATTAAAAGAGTTGAGAATGCACATTTTCATGGCTGAAACTCAAATCTTCAATGCTTGAGTTCTTCATTTTGGTCTTGGAAAAATTGCAGCTTTGACTTGAATCTTCAAGATGGATGTTCTCCTTCTTCAAAGATTTGATCTTCCCTCTCAAGTTCTCTTGAAAGGGTGGATGGAATTTTCTCTCAAAGAGAGCCTCTCTTCACCTCCTCCAAGAACCCTAGCTGCCTCCCTTGAAAACCTATAAGGTCCTATATATAATTCTCCCAAAAAATGAGAGAAAAATTGCAGAAATCTATCTTCAGCCCAAATGGCACCATTCAGGGTGGACTAAGTGGTGCCATTTTGCTTCTTGAAGGTGGCACCGTTTGGTCCCTTGCATCCAGTTTTGCTACAGTTTTTTGCTACACGACTGTGGTAGCTATTTTGAATTCTTGGTGAATTCATTGCATTAAATTTGCTGATCTAGGTCCTTATGTCTGAATAAAATTGTAGATCATGATTTTAGATTTTCACAGAGCTTCGAATCACCTCAATTCGACATCTAGAACTCAATATATGGTCGTTATCCCAAAATGTGTCAAAACTGGGACAAAATCCAGGACAACTGAATTTGCAACATAAGCAGGGTGGCCAAACGAACTTGGATTGGTATAAATTTTACCCTTCTGGAAACTTCAGACTGTCCTCTATAATTCTATAGAAGACCATGTTTGCATTTGAAACCTTTAAAGAATCCAAAATCTCACTTGAATATCCTCTATCCTGTTGCTCTATTTTTCTCTGTTTTTGCATTCTTCTTCTTTCTTCATTCAAAGTGTGTAGAATCTCCTTCATTGCTTCGTTACTCCAAATCTTCCATAAATTCACCTAAAGAAAGTAAGAGACAAATGGAGTGTAAATGGTAATTGAAACACCAAAATTCAACAGAAATTTAAACTCAAAATGATTATTATATGAAGCACAAATATGAGAGGATAAATTCTTAGAAGTAGACAAAGCAAGTGTAGTAACACTGGTTGTAAAGAAGAAGAAGAAAAAGGAGGATTAGCAAAAAATGGTTCCTCTAAGGGAACAGAAGGAACTGAACATTTTGGAAAACATGAGGAAGAACAATCAGAAGATGTAGCATGAAAAGGGAAAACATCTTGATGGAAAATTCTGTTTAGATATAATAATATGTCAATTAAGACCTTTTGAGTACTAAGCCATTAACAAACATTTGGTAAATCAATAGTGATCAAAGCCTTTTTAAAGTTCAAAAACTATGTTTTGTGCTTCCTCATGTATTCTATATATTTCAAAAGCAAGAAGTGTAGGGTTTACAAGAAGATACCTCTTTAGCTAGGGCAACCCTACACTAGTGTCTTCAAAGCCTTTGATCTTCTTGGACAAGCTCTACATTCTTCAATTACTTGATCACCTTTAAGTTGTCCTTAGTATTATATCTCCAAGGAAATGAGAACATTGGCTTCTCAATCCAAAAAATCTTATCACAGAATAAGTATGTGAATTAGTCTCCATCAATGCTCATCATTTGCATGGTTAAGTTTATGTAACTTTTTTGCGTTTGTCAAACTCTGTGTGTTGAAGTCGATTATGTACAGTTTAACACAACATATACAACAGAAAAATAAAATTTGACATAACAAAATTAGTAACGCAGTTCGGCTCAACAACCCAGAAAAGCAATCCACTAAACTTTATATTTCAAGAGTACAGGAACATGCTTTTAATCTTCTCTAGTGATTCTTCTAGTGGGCTTGACAAAACACCCTTTGCCAAATCTGCCTCAGCAGCCAGAAATCCAATAACCACAGTGTTGCCTTCACAATTGAAAACACACCAACCACAACTTTTGCCTCCACGATTGTTGAACTATCACTCAGGCATAGCTTGCTTTTGTTGAACTCTCCCCAATAGGAAGTGTCGAACTCCTTTCGACAAGATGCAGTAAGATCCTACTTGCACTTATTATTTTCAGCTGACCTCAATCAGTCACATCATCCTTCTACTCTGTGAGGTGGTTTGAACAGAATCTTGTCAAGTGCACTCTAGTGTGTGTTGAACTTCAGTTTCTAGTCCTTGACCAGAAACAACACAATTTAACACATGAACAGCATAATAGGAAGATAAATTGTGCTACTAAGCTCTCTAAAAATATAGCTTCTATAGTATGAGTTCAAAGAATAACTTTCTTAAGAATATTGCTTGAAGAACATAGAAGCCTCTCGTGAGAATAATATCGTGAGCTCCTTAAGGATTGATTCAAGAGTCTTCTTTGAGAGTTGATTTGCTTTGCCTTGAGGCTCATATACATAATATGCTAAAGAGTTCTAAGCTTCCTTCTTCTTCAAGATTGATATATGAAGAATATAGCAAGAAATCCCAAGATAGTAGGAAGTTAGATTTTCAAGGGATTCTCTAAATCCTAGAAGCTTTAGGAGATACCAAATATCTTCTTCTTGCCATAATAGAGTTTTGCTCAAACAATGACAACTTCCAAAGTAGATTTCTTTGTGTCATAAAGATCTTGGCAAATAACATCTCATAGAATCCTAGCACCAAGAGACTTTCCATATTTGTTTGCTCCATGTCACAACAATCTCCCAAACATATCGTAATAATCTCCCTCTTTGGCATTGTTTGTTGTAAAACCTCCATATGCCTTCATAATTTCTTGCTCAGTTAAGTATATGTCATGAGAATTTAGCGAAAGCACCTTGACATCACACATTCAACAACTTTAGAGAATTATGTTGAACCAGAGCATAATATTGCATGCATTTCAACAATAGTTCAACAGGAATAATAAACCATAATAAAGCAAGAATCCCTGTAAGGCAACATGGCTTATTACAGTAATCCCTAAAATAGCCAAAAATAATAAAATTGTTAATCAAAGGAATAAAATTGTTTAGCAATTAAAAATTAAAAGTAATATATATCAGTAATGTTAAACAGAAATCCACAAGATCCACAAGTAGAGACTCCTCCTATATCCTTGATCTCCTCCCTTTCTGGCAGACTCCTACCTGCACATTATCTCCCCTATCTCAAACATTTCATGATTTCTCCCATTTTGCAAGAAACAAGGTCAAAGTGTCATTGTTCCCTCAAAAGCTGATCGAGAGTTTCTTGGAGACGAAGTTGTGAGGTAAAGGCTGTCAACAGCTGTTGTGAAAGTTCATTGACTCTAGTTGTCAAAGTTTGGCATTGGTTGATACATTCTGCCACTTGCTCTTGAAGAGTTTGAGTATCATCATAGGCAGATGTTGAAGGGACATTGACATAAGAAGAGCTTGCAGCAACTTGTGTTGACTTCCTTCTGGCATTTGTTGTACTGGGAGAATTTGGCATAGAGATCTCAGACTTTGGCTTTGTCAGGGGTTGCTTGAAAGTCTTAATATCATTGACAATAGCATCCTTATTGAAAGCTTGAATACCTCAACATGAAGAAAGATAGTCAATAAGGAGACAAAGAAAATGAAGACTTACTGTACTTATAATGCTTATTCGAGCAAGTTTAATAATAGAATTAAACATGACAAAACCAATGTTAAACTACGTTATGTTCCAATCAAGTATAATAGTATTGCTCTGTCCCTCAGCACAACTGATATGTTGGCAGATGGCATCCAATTTATGTCCCTCAGCACAACTGATATGTTGGCAGATAGTTTGTACAGAGCAAAGTACTTCACTATCAAAGAAGAAAAGTTCAACTTATTTTCTCCTGGCCATTACTGAAGAGTATCTTCTGTCAATCCCTTGCAAAATGCTATCATGTTAAGGTCACCTTCAATATCACTTCCTTCAATCTCAGGATGATGATTGGCTCCAAGTAAACCAGCAAGCAGTTCAAGAGAGAATGACACTACAACACCCCTAACATAGACTGCATGATAAAATAAACTTCCTAGATCATCCACTCATTTGTCAAGGTTGGCAAAAAACTCATGCACCATGTTGAGGTTATAGGATTGAGCAGATCTATCAATCGAACACAGATCTCATAGACATATTTCTATGTTGTAGTCGGCTGTCATAATTGAAGAATAACACATCAGAAGCATCTTTTGCTTGAATTTTGCAACTCTTAATCTTCTCCCGTTTTACCTCACTTCTCAGGCCTTTCCTAGTGGGTTCCTTTACTTTTGTTTTTCCTTTTTGCTTTGCTGACACCTTAACTATTTTGACCTTAACATCATCAAAATTTGTTCCTTCACTACCAATCTCTACCATTTCAATAGGATATGGTTTAACAAGGGGAGTGGATTGCTCTTCTTCTGGTTTGCCAGATTGAGTTGCTCCAATATCAGTAATAATAGGAACAATCTTAGGAACAGACAAATCATGAGAAAATGCTTCTGATTCAATATGAGGGTCATTAACAATTCTAGGTTCAGCATGAGAACTAGGTGCATCATCATAGACATCATGTTCAATAGTTCGGATAGAATGATTAACATTAAACTCAACTCCTGTAGTCAAACCCCCAATATGCACAAATTCAACAGGCATCACATTACCTAAATTAACAGCCCTAGGTTCAATAGATTCGATTTGTATATTCTCCGCAACAGACTCAATAGAAGACAAAATAACAGGAATTGAATTCTCAGAATCCATAGTAGAATGATTACTAGAAATTCTAAAGAAGTAATCAGGCGCAAAGATTGTATTCCCAAGTAGTTCTCCATGAATCTCAGGACAGAGTTCATGTAACTTAAATAGCATGATATAGTAAAGCCAACACTACCTCCATCATATGACACAATATGCATATTTGAACTCTCTTCACTATTTGGTAGAGATGAAGTAGCATGAATATTATCAGATGTGTGATCCTCTTTTGTTGAAACCCTAGGCATGTCTGTCAAACTCCTCTATGAGCCCGATTCTACTGAAGTCCTGAGTCTTCTTCTCCGAAGCTATGGTCTGATAGGCTCTATTGTTGTCAAGGTTTCACAGGCGTCATGCTACGGTGAGGACAAAAGTTTCTTAAAGAGTGTGATTATGAAGCTAATGAAGATGAGCAGTCGATGAGAGAGAAAAGCACTTGTATTGAATCTGGAATAACGATCACACTTAATTCCCAACAAATAAGGGCCTTTAACAGTTTCCAAAACTGTCATTTAGAGCTCCTCTACTGGGTTGTCAAAAATCCAACCTATTTTTGTGATTTGTAAATTTTTTTAAAAACAAATAAATGTAGAAAATTGAGGAAAATATTTACAACAAAAAATGTGAAACACCTCCTACATAGTACATAATCCCAGTACACTTCTTAATTCCTCAAATATCGAAGCATCAATGTTAAGATATTTGCCAACTGCTTTTATGTTGCAACATATTCAATGATAACGGTCTTTTGTTCAACAAGTTCCCTGATGAAGTGATAAAGTATGTTAATGTGCCCTATTTGGCTATGTTGAACTGATTTTTTTGAGATATCTAATGTACTTGTATTGTCACAATACATCACCAGCTCCTTTTGTGTCAATCCATAGTCATTTAGTATTTGCTTCATCCATAACAACTGAGCACAATAGCATTCTGCTACAATATATTCTACTTCTGTTGTTGACAGAGAAATAGAATTCTATTTTTTTACTATATCAAGTATTGGAGGTGTTCTTTCGATCATCACAATTTCCATCCCAATCAATATCACTATAACCAATGAGATAAGTATTTGAGTCCTGGTTGAATAGATTCTATATTCCTTTGTATGATTAACCTACATAAAAATTCGTTTGACAGCCTTCTAATGTGACTCTTTTGGGGCTAATTAATACCTTGCATATACTCCAACACTGTATGATATGTTTGATCTGCTTGCTATTAAGTATAACAGGCTTGCAATGATGCTCTGATACATGTGTTGATCAACAGATTGACCTTTTTCATCTTTTGTCAATTTCTGATTAACACCAATGGGAGTTTTGATAGGTTTAGAGTATTCCATGTTGAACCTCCTAACCAAGTTAAATACATACGTGGTTTGTGAGATAAAAATGTCATCCTTTGATTGCTTAACCTGCAAACCAAGAAAGAAGGTAAGTTCACATACTATACTCATCTCAAATTCAGTTTGTATGAGTTCAACAAACTCCTTTGTGAGCTGTGCTGAGGTCGAGCCAAACAAAATATCATCAAAATAGATTTCTGCCACCATAACATGTGTGGTTATGTGTTTTATGAACATAGTAGTCTGATCAGCTCCTCCTCTATTGTAGTTTCTTGTTAACGAAAAGTTTGTCAATCTCTCGTACCAAGCCCTTGGTTCTTGTTTAAATTCGTGAAGTGCTTTTTTCAACTTGTACACATGATTTGGATGATCTGAATCAACAAATCCTTTTGGTTCTTCAACATACACCTTTTCTAGTATAAATCCATTTAAGAACGCACTTTTGACATCCATATGTTGAAGTGTGATTCTTCTTGCACAAGCAACAGCTAATAATAATCTAATAGATTCCATTCGTGCTACAGGGTCAAATATTTCTGTCAAAGTCCACTCCTTCAACTTGTGTGTATCATTGTGCAACAAGTCTTGCTTTGTTGCGTGTTATGTTTCCATATTCATAAGTTTTGTTGCAGAACACCTACTTTGTACCAATCACATTCACTTCATCTAGGCATAGAACAAGTTCCTAGACATCATTGTGCTTAAACTGTTGAAGTTCCTCCTGCATAGCAGCTATCCAGAATTCATTTGTCAATGCCTCTTTAACATTCTTTAATTCCAATGTTGAAGTGTAGCATGCGAGCATCACCATTTCCTTATGATTGATCTTTGTCTCCCCTTTGTTTTTTCTCGATTCATCCAAGCCTCCAATGATCAAATCTGTAGGATGATTTTTTTATTTCTTGAGGATGACTTTTTGTGTTGAACTACTTCTTCTATTGCTTCTGAATTTGTTATAGTATCAATTAACTCCTCTGGCTTCATGTTGATTTTCATATTAAAAGACTCCTGAGGTTTGATAGGATTTGACCCCTCCTCATCTGCTGTGGTTGTCTTATCATTTTTTTGTTGTAGTAGCATCCTCAACTACCACATTGATAATATCCATGACAACTGCACCTTTCTTGTCTTATCATTTTTTATTGTTAGAGTAGCCAAGAAATACTCCTTCATCACTTCTTGCATGAAACTTACTGCTAAAAATATGAAAATAGGTCAAGTTTGGCTTATGTCCTGTTCAAATTTTATATGCAGTCTTAGTAGTGTGATGCCTCAAGTATGTCCTATTAATGACATGTGTTGAAGTGTTAACAGCTTTTACCAACCATCTTTGAGATATCTCTTTAGAGTTTAACATAACTCAGAAAATTCCTGTTGAATACTATAACCAATACAAAATTTGTTAAACTGTTGGTTGTCAAACTCCTTACCATGATCACTTTGTAGTCTGTATAGTGTTGAATTATTTTGAGTGTGTAGCTTTAAATACAACTTTCGAAATGCATCAAAGGTTTCTAATTTTTTTCTCAAAAAGTCAACCCAAGTATATTTGGAGAAATCATCAACACACACTAATACATATCTTTTGCTTCCAACACTTTTAGTTTGAGTAGAACCAAAAAGAGCCATATGCATGAGCTCCAATGCTCTAGAAGTGTTGATCTCTGTTGTTTCTTTGTGAGAAGACCTTTTCTGCTTTCCAATTTGACATGGACCACATATTCTTCTTGTGGTTTTTGAAAGCTTTGGCATGCCTTGTGCTACTTCTATTGAGCTCAACTTTTTCAATAGGCTGTGATTTGTGTGCCCCAGCTTTTGATAACAAAGATCAACTTCATCATCCTGAGCAGTCATGCACCATTGATCATTTGGTTTTAGCAACTTGAAACAATTATATGATGTCCTAGCTCCAGTGAGAACCAGCCTGTTGGAGTCATCCATAACAAAATACTTGTCTTTTTTGAAGTTAACATGTAGATTATCATCACATAGTTGGCTTATACTTATTAGGTTCGCTTTCATTCCTCCAACAAATAGAACATCTTTAAGTGCAAGCATACCTTTGATATTTAATGATCCAATGCCAACTACATTATTTTTGCAGGCATAAGGTTACATTACCTCATTCACAGGCTATGTAGTTCAATAAGACTCCTTTCTGTCTTATCATGTGTCGAGAACAACCACTGTCAAGGTACCATACATCGTTCATACTTGCTATAAATGACACATGTGCAACATATCCTTCGAATTCTACCTTTCTAACCAAAATTTGCCTTTGTTGGACTGTCTGCCTACCATTGTTGAACTCTGCTTTCAAAATTTTATGCCATTGTTATAGATCTTTAATAAATATCAAACAGATGTTCCAAGTGTGTCCTGTAAGAGAGCAATAGTCACAAGTAACAAGGGCCTTTTTTGATTTTTGATAAACTTCTTTTTATCTGCAAGTGTCATCTTTCTTTCTGGTTCAATCCTACTTGTTGAAGAAGTATTGTTGTTGTTGTAGCCAGTCCTGTCAAATCTCTTGATGGCTTGCCAATAGATAGTATTTAATCAAGCTTCATCTTCCCTGAATTTAGATTTTTGATGTAGTGTTTTGCTTTCTCAAATTTGTCAGTGCTGAGTTGAAGTGATTTGACATGATGTTGTACCTACTGTTGAAGTTGTTCATGTTCCTATTACTGCAAAATATTCTACTGTTGTAGTTTCTAATTTTCTTCTTTTAATCTTTTGTTGATCTCTACAATTTCCAACCATTTTGTATACATCAACTCACATTCACTTCTTAATTTTTCATAGGCAATATCATCATCATCAGTTTCTGAATCCTTATCATCAATTTCACTTCTGTCAGACTGCAATTCTGCATTGGAATGGAATGCAACAAAATTGCTTATGTGATTTGACTCATCTCCATCTTCGTTGCTACTGTTGTTAGATTCCTTGTCATCATCACTCCATGCATCTTGTATGATTTGTTTTTCTTCAGGTTATTTGCACACTCATTTTGGGTATGACCAATTTCTCTGCATTCCTAACATCTAATACTATTATTGTTGTCACCTTTTCTGTCAAAAGTTTTTTGCCTCACCATTCTTCTTGTGTTCATCTCCTCTTCCAGTACCCTTGTTGAACTTCCGCTCATTAAACTTTTTGCTTTCTTTCTTTAGCATCTTGTCAAACTTCTTTGTCAACAAGGTAATGTTGTCAATATCAAAATTCATATGGGCTGCTTCCAAGCTTCCTTCAGCTTTTAGTGCAATACCTTTGTTTTTATGTTAAGTGCTGAGATGCATTTCAAAGGTCTGCAAGGATCCCATTAATTGATCCAACTTCAACTCTGACAAGTTCCCAACTTCTTCAATGGCAGAAACTTTGGTAGCAAATCTTGGCAGCAAGGATCTCAAGGTTTTGCGTACCAGTATTTCTTTAGAATATTTTTCGCCAAGTTGAAATGTTTGATTTACAATATCTCTCGATTTGCTGCTGAAGATGGGAATAGTCTTATCTTCTATCATTCTCAATTCCTCAAATTGGGAAGTCAACTTTTGTAACTTGACATCTTAATATGGCTTATTCCTTCATAAACAATTTGCAGCACCTCCCATGCCTCTTTTGCAGATTGACAAGTTAAGATTAATTTGAATTGCTCTACATCAACAGCTGTGAAGATAGCATTGAGAGCCCTATCATTTGTTTGCATTCATTCTTCATTCAATATCTATCCATTCCTCCATAAGTTTTTCAACAACAATCATTCATGATGGTTGGTGGAGTCCATCCTTTTTGAACCACAATATGCATTCTCATCTATAGTATGAATGAAGATTTTTATTCTTGCATCCCAATTTGCATAATATGCTCCATCCAATCGTGGTGGCCTTGTCATAGATCTTGTTTCTTTTGTCATAATTGCACAAACTACCTTTTCACGATCTCACTTGCTAATTAAATAGCCAAACAACAACAATTTGTGACCTATTTTAATACCACTTGTATGGTTAAGTTTATGCATCTTTTTCATATTTGTCAAACTCTGTGTGCTGAAGTTGATTCTGCACAGTTTAACACAACACACATAAATAGAAAAATAAAGTTTGACGCAAAGAAATTGGTAATGCAGTTCGGCTCAACAACCTACATCTACGAGGCCATACCTAGAAAAGCAATCCACTAAATTTTATATAACACACTCTCAATCTCCTCGAGTGATTCCCCTAGTGGACTTAGAAAACACCCTTTGCCAAAGTTGCCTCAATAGCTAGAAATCCAACAACCACAGTGTTGCCTTACTGATTGGAAATACACCAACCACAACTCTTGCTTCCCCGATTGTTGAACTATCATCCAGCCATAGCTAACTTTTGTAAAACTTTCTCCAATAGGATGTGTCGAATGCATTTTGACAGGATACGACAAGATCCCACTTGCACTTACTGTTTTCAACTAACCTCGATCAGTCACAATACCCTTCTACTCCGTGAGATGGTTTGAACAGAATCTTGTCAAGTGTACTCTAGTGTCTCACTACAAGAAAATAACAACTTTGAAACCTCGTTTTGAAACCAAAATTATCGGTTTCTAATTTGAAAGTGAATTAAAACCAACTACTAAATGATTTTAAATAATCGATTTCAATTAGTTTAAATTTTTGTTTTTTATTTTAAAATCAGTTTCTCATTTGACCCCGATTGTAAATGGTTTCTAATCAGTTCTAATATAAATATTAAATATTTTTGTAATTAAAAAACTAGTTTCAAATCGGTTTCTAATCCACATATTTTTAAATCTTACTGTGAATTGTAAAAACAGTTTCTAAGTAGGAATCGATCCAGTCTGTTTCAAAATCTATTGGAGTTTATTTGGTTATATACAATCAAGAATTGGAGTTTAATCACTAAATACACATAAGAAGTTTTATGTTTTTATATGCAATCACTAATTTACTGCAATCACTAAGTCCACATAATAAGTTAACAACAAGAATGGATAATTTTTCATTGTATATATAAATTAATAGCATTATTTTATAATGTATACAGCTTATAAAAATTATGTTCCTTACAATATTTTACTTTTGGATATTTTAGTAATATTATTAAATATTATATATTGCTCTATCTATATTATACAATTAATAATAAATTATTTATATTATTAACGAGATTAGTATTATATTAATTAATTTTATTATTTTTTTGAAGAAATATAATAGTCTTCAAAATTAACGCATTGTGAATATGCGCCATTAAGGTTTTACAATGTGAAATGCAAGTCCTTCATGATTGGGATTTTATTTTTTTCCTAAGACTGCATTACCATAATGCGTCATTAAACTTTCAAAAAAATTTCCACGTGTTCAAGCTCAGCTGAATCTTCGAGCACACTATCACTCTCTCTTGCTATGCTCTTGGCATTCCAGCCCAGCTGAATCTTCGAACACTCTCTCTCGCTACGCTCTTGGCATCTTGCAGGTTACTGTGTGCCCTCTCCTCTCTACACTAATTTCCCCTCCCTTCAATGGAATCTCTCTCAAATTTTTCGCATTTACCAACTATTGCAGCTGATAGAGGTTTCAATTCAGTCGAAGTCGTGTAGCTTGAAGATTTGTTTCTTTGGGTTCGTTGTTGGGCCAGTGTGAGCTGCTGCAAGATTACGCTGAGTGTTGTTGCTGTTGGGTCTTCAAAGTAGGTAAAATCCAGCTTTCTCTCTCTCTCTCTCTTTCTCTCTGTGTTTGTTAGTGGATTTTGCTTTTGTAGTTGGTTTACTACATGTTTAAAGATAGAGCCTTTTTCTTTTTTTTCTTTCTTTTTGTTGGGATGAATTGCAATGGAAGACCGGTTGAATCAATTGCACTGTGTTAATTTGTTTTTTACAACACTTTTTACCCTAAATGCTTGTAGGAAAATTTCATTGAGCAAAAATAAGGGTTTGAGTTCTGCAATTCCCATTCTTGGTTGCCTGTTTGCAGGGATAGTGTTTAGTCTGGTTAACTGGTTTTGGTTAATCGAATTTATTTGAGGTAGCAAATTTGGAACTTAAATATCAACTTTGCTTCATATCTATTCATAATTACTTTGATTAGTCCATCTTTTGCAGCTACACTTTATTGTCTTTTGAAATTGTTATTAGGATTATCAGTGAGCTATTGTGGACTGAAGTTTGCACAGTTAATAAATTCATTGCAGCCATCTTAAAATAACAAGTGAAGGATTTGATACTGGCATTTTTGTTTTGCAATTCCCAAGTGTATGGTAGAAGTTGACTAATTCCGATGGGCTCGATTTGCTACTAGTGAGATTTTGGTGATACGAAAGCCTAAGGATACAAAAAAGTTTCACTGTCTACAGAAACTCATGGGTAAAGAGCATTACAAGGGAGTGTAGAGTCTTACGGTGATATTTGGCAAACACAATCATCAACTCGAAATCAGGCACGATCATTCACTAGTTGCGCAGATGATGGAGCGAGAGTTGAGAATCATGGAGCAAATGAGCAAATTTTATGTTCAACCGAAACATATATTAGATCATTTGAAGTGAGAGAACCCGAGAGCCGTTGTTAAGTATGTGTTTCGATAACACCTAATTAATGCTCCTTACCTATAGGTTTATATATGTGTATTAAAATTTGTTGATAATATGAATAACATATATTATGTTGCTCGCTCGCACAGGGTGAAGACTGTGTACAATGCAAAACATAAGTAAGTGTGGCAAGAATGGAGTTTCGGACAATGGTTCAACAACTTTTCAAGTTGTTCATTGACTATGAATACATCCATTGGTATAGAGTTGAGCCAGGGGCCGAGATTCTAAGTGACTGTGTTTTCACTCATCTAGATTCATGTACAGTTATTCGTGCATATCTATTTGTGTTGATAATGGATACGACATGCAATATTGATAAGTATATTATAATTCTAGTGTAGAAATATCTTATTTTAGTTATAGATAATGTTCCTTAATTAAAAATATATGTAAAATTTTGATCATGTTCGTGTGTGTAATAATTCATTTAAAATAGGTAAAACATGTTGTAGTTGGAGATCGTTGGCGTCATGGTGATAGGTTGAAACTTTCTTATTTCAGGTGCTTAGATGAGGACAAAGCAGTCAGATAGTTATCGGTATGTGCTTGAATGTGTAAAGGATATATTTGATAGAAATTGTCCCCTGAACGTTGTCATACTAATCGGGAGCGCAGATTGATACAGGTTCTGGTCGACGCATTTCCCAATTCTAAGCACATATTGCGCTGGCGAAACATTTTGAAAAATGTTGAGCATCGGCGCTAAAAGGCTTGCCATGATAAGGTGGTCAGTTATCGAAAGGTACGTGGAGAAGGTTAGTTGATTCGTTTACGGATGAGGAGTAACTGCTTAATTATTCAAGCATGCAGTCATCATGGTCAAGATTCGGGAAGATGTTGATGTACATAGACGAGATACGATTGGATTCACATTGGGAATAGTTTATTTGAGTTTGGACAGGTCAGATCCTACAATTTGGTACTAAAACGACAAATCATGCAGAGAGCTCTCATGCAGCGAAGAAGTCATATCTAGGGAAGGCATCCGATATCTTCGACACTGTTTGGTCGAAGGTTCATTTTATGATCGAGACTCAATCAGGTCACGGCATCCACTATGCCTGCAAGTGACGGCCTGGCTATATTATCTACCGACAGCTGGCTGTCGCTCAACACTATTACCTTGTCGTTCTTCGTCAACAACTGGAACCCCACTCGTCAATCGGGTGTCAACGTTGGATGGCGCTGCACTACTTTGCTGACCGGTAGAGGAGTAGACTAGCTGGCACCGTGTGGAAATGCACCCGGTAAACTATCCCGCCGAACCGAAACACCTACTCCAACGACCGAACGAGCTTGGCTTCCCACCCCTACAACAATACGACACAATAATTCTTGTCGCGGTCTTGCGAAGGAATGCGTCAGAACTATCTCTAGAACAGTCTCCTCCTCTTTGATCTCTGCCTCTGCAACGAGCTGTTGTATATCTCCATCCGTATCCATGTCAATCTTCTGATCAACAACAAGGTCTTCCAAGTTCTCTACGTCCTCCATAATATCATCGGCCTCATCGTGATAGTCTTCAAGATGTCTGTAGTAAGTCACCGGGACCGATGATGGATAGCAGTACGACGGTCTTGCATCATCTCCATGTTTGCTAACGGTTGGCGGAACGTACGTAGGGACTATTGGGTAGTAATATACTGTAATCAAAAGAGACGATGTCATAGTGGGCCAAGGATATAGTGCATTCGGTGGATGAGAGCGTACATACCCAACACCTATTGCATGAGTGGCTGAAACTGGGACGAATCAACACCTATTGTGACGTTTGTACTAGTGACGGGGACTTCACTAGTACTCTGCCTCGCCATACCGGCTCGCTGTCACACAAATGCCGTAATTGACTACTGGCTATGTAATCAATCGCTATAGTCAACAATAGATCCTAAATCAAGCAATGCATCGCGTCGTTTTCGAGAAAGATCGAATCGATAATCTGTTATAGATATAAACAAATGCAATTAATTTTTTAAAATAAAAAATTTATATACAAAATTAAATAAAAAATTACATAATTTTATATTAAAAATTAATGATGATAATTATACATTATTAATAATACACTCTTAATAATATATA
Organism: Rauvolfia tetraphylla; assembly: GCA_030512225.1. Taxonomy (NCBI): domain Eukaryota; kingdom Viridiplantae; phylum Streptophyta; class Magnoliopsida; order Gentianales; family Apocynaceae; genus Rauvolfia; species Rauvolfia tetraphylla. The sequence goes on from JAJQKT010000062.1 coordinate 6,403,744, forward strand.
ATTTATATTAAAAATAAATTATTAATAATATAATTAAATTAACAAAATTATTAATAATATTAGTGATATAAAATAAAAATTATATACAAAATTAACAAAAAATGAAATAAAAAATTACATTTAACTTAATTTAATTTAAAAATATTCAAGTCTCATAGCAATAAAATCCTAATAACTGGTACATCTAAATAAAAATAGATGTGAAATAATGATATATTCGAAAATAATCCACATCCTATGGCATTGAAATTAAAATTAAAATACTATATTATTAATAATATATAATTTTATATTAAAAATTAAAATTTTTATATAATTAATGTTACAATAATTGATGATAATAACATCCCAATGATACCATAGTAATGAAATACTCCTCAACGAATAAAATGTAAATATAACTTAATGATATATCTATTAAATAAGCAGCACATGACATTTAATTAAAAAATTCAATGTTTAGTCTAAATTTACAATAAGTTAATATAAACTAAACTAAAAATAAAATTATGAAAATAAAATAATTAAAAGACTAGTTATAATTTTTCACATTTAAAAAACAAACGTCAAACGACAAATTTACTTACTAAATTGGACAGTATTTGACATAATAATAGTATCCGACAGTCAATATTACACTAATTAGAAAAAATTATAAAATTTATGTGTCGTATAAATATAAACAAATATATTATAGTAATTTTTTTAAAAAATTTTTCTTGATTGCAATTCCTGCCAATTACTTGCGGAATTTGCACCCAAATTTATAATTTCTGTACCAATTCTTCTAGTTGATGGTGAAATTGGCTAACCAATTAAGCTAGTGAGTGGTGGAATTGGATAGATGTGCTGAGGTTGATTTTGAAGTTTTTTTATATAAAATAACGTAAAATTAAATATAATTTAATATATTAATATTTGTTCGCAAAAAAAATATAACCGTTATTGATAGATCTGAATTTTCTACTTCAAAGACTTTAAAAAAACTAAATAATTCATATAAATAAATAGTAAATAATAAAAAATTTTTACACAATATATAATTTTTAAAAAATTATATATAATACAACTCTCAGTCTAATACACAAATTCACAGAACATTCGCTGAACTTGAAAGCCACGTGGGACGAAGGATTTGCTAATCTTTTTGTGTTCTAAATTGCAGACTGCTGGGCAGGGGATCTGCTTTTCAGTTTCATTTGAAGGTATTATTTTTTTCCTTCAAATGCTATCTATTTTAAAAACCTTTCTACAAAAAATATGTGTGAATGTTATGTGTGGATGTCATTGCATTTTTCACAATAGAGAATGTGACATTACTTTGGTGAATCTCTTAGAAAATTGTTTGTTTATATAATGCTAAAATATAAACATAATCAGTTGGAGATAGACAGTTATTACTTATTAGGCTGTTTGTTAGTTGGATCTGCCTTTTCTCTGTTTTCTATTTTTGATTTTCTATGGGTGGGAACTTTAAAAAATAGATTCTTAGTTTTTGTTTGAATTGGATTAAATTAAAAATTATAAAAATTAAATTATTTAAAAAAAATAGAAAAAACTCAACTTATTTGATTTTATCTCACTTTGACAGACTATCAAACGGTGTATCTGCACCTGGCCTGCTGTTTTCTTTGCTTTGATCCTTTGAGTTTAGTTTCCACCTAGCAAAAGCTGGCTGGCAGCTCTTGCGGATCCGTTCTTGCTGCCTTCCCTATGTGGGGCTGATTGATTTTCCGCTTGTCAGAATGGGTAACTGCAGTGTAATCCACTGGGTTTTCTGTTATTTGTGACGGCCTCACTTTATCCTCTGAAGATGGGGAACGGAGTGATTGAATTTGATATAGGTTTGGGAGGTTCAGTACGGGGAGGCCGAGACGAACCCCACGATGTTGAGGACCACCACCATGACCATATGGATGAAGATGAAAACGTTGCTGATATTTCCCCCACTGCAGCTTCTGTGGCTGGACGAGGTAATGCTCTCCAAGAAACTTATATTCCTGAAGGTGACCTTGATCTGGAACCATATGAGGGCATGGAATTTGAATCAGAAGAGGCTGCGAAAGCTTTCTACAATTCTTATGCACGGCGAGTAGGGTTCAGCACCCGTGTGAACTCCTCTCGTCGCTCGAGGAAGGATGGGGCTATCATACAGAGGTCCTTTGTTTGCGCTAAAGAAGGATTTCGCAACTTGAAAGGAAAGCGCTCCAAGGACAGAGAAATCAAGCGTCGTCGGACTATTACCCGTGTGGGCTGCAAGGCGTCTCTATCTGTCAAGATACAGGACTCTGGAAAGTGGGTTGTCTCTAACTTTGTCAAGGAGCACAATCATGAGCTGGCTACCCTTGACCAGGTCCATTGCCTCCGCTCTCACCGTCAAATCTCGGGGCCTGCTAAGACCTTGATTGATACTCTGCAGGCTGCTGGCATGGGTCCTCGCAGAATCATGTCTGCCCTCATCAAAGAGTATGGTGGTATTAGTGAGGTTGGGTTCACTGAGGTAGACTGTAAGAATTACGTGCGAAATAATCGCCAAAGGAGTCTTGAAGGAGATATTCAGCTACTTCTAGATTATTTGAAGCAAATGCAATCTGAGAACCCTGCTTTCTTTTATGCAGTGCAGGGTGATGAGGGCCATCACACAGGCAATGTATTCTGGGCTGATCCCAAGGCGATGGCCAACCACACTTACTTTGGTGATACTGTCACATTTGATACAACTTACAGGTCCAACAGGTATAGATTGCCCTTTGCACCATTTACTGGGGTAAATCATCATGGACAACCTGTTTTGTTTGGCTGTGCATTCCTAATAAATGAATCAGAAGCATCATTTGTGTGGCTTTTTAAGACTTGGCTTGAAGCTCTGTCTGGCCAACCTCCGGTGTCTATCACGACAGATCATGATGCAGTGATTCAGTCAGCTGTCATGCAGGTTTTCCCCGAGACACGCCATCGCTTCTGCAAATGGCATATATTCAAGAAGTGCCAGGAGAAATTGTCCCATGTGTTTCTTAAACATCCAAATTTTGAAGCAGACTTTCATAAGAGTGTGAACTTGACAGAATCAATTGAAGAGTTTGAGTCTTGCTGGTTCTCTCTTCTTGATAAGTATGAACTCAGGGATCATGAATGGCTACAGGCGATTTATGATGCTCGCAGTCAATGGGTTCCTGTGTATCTCCGTGATACATTCTTTGCAGAAATATCTATAACCCAGCGTAGTGATATTATGAATTCATATTTTGATGGTTATGTGAATGCATCTACTAATCTGAACCAGTTCTTTAAACTATATGAGAAAGCACTGGAGAGTCGCAATGAAAAAGAAGTTAAAGCAGACTATGATACAATGAATAGTTTACCAACTTTGAGGACTCCTTCTCCAATGGAGAAACAAGCATCTGAACTTTACACTAGAAAGTTATTCATGAGATTTCAGGAGGAGTTGGTAGGTACTTTGACTTTTATGGCATCCAAAATAGAGGATGATGAAGAGGTCTCTACCTATCAAGTAGCAAAATTTGGGGAAGATCACAAAGCATACTATGTAAGATTTAATGTTCTGGAGATGAAAGCCACTTGTAGCTGCCAGATGTTTGAGTTCTCGGGTATTCTTTGTAGGCACGTATTAGCAATCTTCAGAGTAACAAATGTTCTTATGCTTCCATCTCATTACATCTTGAGGCGATGGACAAGAAACGCCAAGAGCAGTATTACATTGGAAGAACATGTTAATGATGTATTTAGTAGTTACTTGGAGTCGCATACAGTACGATATAATACACTGCGGCATGAAGCCTTTAAATTTGTTGATGAAGGAGCAGAGTCTGTTGATTCCTATAATGTTGCAATGGCTGCAATGGGAGAAGCTATGGAGAAAGTTGCTCTGGAGATAAAAAATGAAGGGAAGATTTCTTTAATTAGTGCCCGTATTAGGGATGAATCCAAAACGAATGGGGTTCAGGCAAATCATACTACCCAAGACCATCGAGGAAGCATTGCCCAGCAACTTTCTGAGGTTGGTCTATTTTATTAATTGCTACTTGATGTTCTTATTTCCTTTTCCCTTTCTTATGGAGGAAATCCACTGAAGTCCTCTGTGTTCCGTTCTTGTTGGCTTTCTTTTCGCATTCTTTTAATTTGTCTGTTTTAGAAAGGAAAAAACCACATTCATTTTGTTTGTGGGCTAATGAATGGAACTAATTGATATGCTGTCTATTTTATGAACTGGCTGGAGATAGATATAGTAACAGAAAACTTCTATTATGCACCATCTGCTACTTTTGGCAGATCTTTTTGCTGCTAACCTCTTTCTCTTCCCTTGATTAAAGAGTAAAATTGTTTATGTTTAAATACATCTCTGTTTAGAATTTTTGTTCCAATAGATTATTGCAGTCTTTTTAACATCTAGAGCTTATATAGAATAGTATCCCAGAGTGAGAGAAGTATAATTAGAGAGGTTGATTCTTTGTAAGGTGCTTTGGGTTGACTTTTATTGGTGAAAAATATTTGAAGGAGTATGTAGTATATGGTAATAAATATCACATTTAACCACCATTCAGAATTACCAACTGTGACACTTGCCACTGTTTTTAGTGTGATTACCGTGATAGTGTAAGTATTGGGGTTTATTGCCACAGTTGGTTATAGGTTTTGTTTGGTTCCTAATTCAAGGTTTTAAAGTCATCATGGCTCTAGTTACTTGCAAAGAAGCTAATAACTAGAGTGGAGTTCTTCATACCGAGGATAATTACCTCTTTGAAATTTGTGGCATTAGTTGAAAGAATGTGATTCCAACTATAGTTACTTTGATCAATCAGTAAAAATAGGTTGACTTTGGCATTTTGTGGTAGAGTTGTAATCTGATTGCTAAAGGAATCTATGGATATTGACATGGTGACAGATAGGAATGAAGAGACTCACTAGTTGAAATGCCAGCGAGGAAAATTTAAAGCCTGAAAATGGTAGATTCCTGGACTATAAAGCCAATTATAAAACTGATTATGCTTTTATTATTGTTAAATATTGTAACCTACAGATTGTATGACTGTGATTACTCTGTGTCTAAAAGAATTACAGGAATTGTTGTCAACCAAATGTCTGGAAGATTTCACTCCCAAATATAGAAGCTCACTCTTATGGCAAGTGATACTTTTCAACTTCAATATAATTGCTATAAATAGTAACACTTATTGAATGCTGTGTACCTCTCACGGAAAGATTTTTCTTTTCTTCAAATTCTTTTTCCTTGAAAGTTACTTGACAACCAGAATTATGGGTGATATTGATTTATTCGAGATCAGTTTTTAGTTTCATATTTTCAAAGTAGAAGGAGTGACTTTCAAAGTAGAAGAAATAATTTTACAATCTGCAGGCAAGAAACGCCAATTTTGTTGTTTGGAATGTTTATTCCATATCAACCACATGAAGAAATGTTTTGAAACTGAGTCTTTACAAAAGACAACATGCTATGGACTTGTGTGAAGTGCTTGACAGCACATCCGAGGCTCCACCCTCCACATAAGCATTTGTTCCTTATCTATTATCATTGCAAAAAGATGCAGTGGATTTTTCTCTATAGTGACTGGTTGACTACCAAATTTGGGTAATCCAAGAATGCATTTGTATTTCCTTTTTCCACTACCTTGCTACACCACTGTAATATTCTCTACCATATCTTCTGGGGCATACAAGCCCATGAAAGCACCATAATCGCTAGTTATGGAGAAGAGGCTTATTCTTCTGTTGGATGCAAATTTAAATGTTCTTTAGATTGGGAACCCTTGGGTGCCATCAGATTCTCCATTTCCTAATTATGGCAATAAGCAAACTGAGGATCGAACTGGGGTAAGGTTCTCGATTCATAAAAAATTTAAGGGGCAGCTAGTGACTGGGAGCAGTAAAAATATAAGAGAAAGTGGGAGAGGATTGTAGCATTGTAATGGGCACTTTATGCTTAGGAGACTGTAGAAGTTTGGGAATTAGATGAAATTGTTGATCTCATTAGATTTTCAGTTCTCTTATGTCTTTAGTAGTAATTCCTGTCCTGCCTTGAGTAGATGTCTTATTTTACTTTCTAGTTGATGCATAGATCATGCTATTTTTCCCTAAATGTGAGTTTTGTTTAATTGTTTTTCTTCTCTCAAATGCTATCTGCATCAAAATGTTCATTGACATGTTTCAAATTTTTTCTTTTGATTCAAATAACCAAATTTGACATTTTCTGTTCTCTACGTGAAAAATTTTATACTCCCTCTGCTTCAAAATTTTGGGCCTTTTAGCCTTATTTCTCCTTATCAAAATATTAGGCCTTTTATGCATTTCAAGGAGTATTTATTACATATTTTCCAATTCTATTCACCTCTTTATTTCACTCTCTCTCTCTTCCATTTATAAGAGGTAGTTTGTTTAAAAAGTCTCTGTCCACCTCTTAATTCTTGTGGAGTAGTCAAAAAGGTCTCGTGTTATGAAAGAGAGGGAAAACACACACACACACTTGTATTCCGGAAAAGAGGGAGTAATTTTGACTTAAGTACGTACATATAAATTTTGAGATAAGTACGTATATATAAATTTTGAGTCTTTTTCTGTTTTCAATTAAAAATATGAGCCACTGAATTGAGCTGCATTGAAATGTTGTTTGAGCTTCAGCATTTCTAGGGTTCGAATTTAGCTTGGCCTGAACCAAGGTTAATTCCTTTTCGTGCGAAGTTTTAATGGTGTTCTTATTCAGTAAAAATCATTGGATTCTATAAATCTACAGTATATGTAGTGTCAGGTAGACTCATTTTATGATTTTGAGTACATTTCTTTTGTGCAAAAAAGTTTGAAGATAATCGCAAACTAGCTTTGGAAACTGTCAGTGGAATGTGGTCTTTGATTCCTGGGTGATGTTATGTTTATAGCCTAATTTCCTACTATACTGGAGAAGATGAACTAGTTACTTTTCTAAATGAGCATTTTATGTTTCAATTTGACAGCAGTGCACATCTTGCATATGCTGCATTCTTACTGTTTCATTAATTGTGGGATTTTTTTAGTAATACTGCTACAAAAATAAGCTCCAGATATCCTTTAAAAAAGTAAATCCTATTGATTGCAGCTTTCTCCAGACCTCCGGTAAAAGCATGACAAAAAAACAGCTCGGTACGATCCCTCCGTCACCCCATAATGAAAGGGGTGATCTCGAAGTCACTGATCCTGTGGTGTTTATGTTTTGAGTCAAAAGAGGTTTTTAGATTTTCAGCAAATCAACTAAACTTGTTTGATTAAAGGTATATAATTTTCTTTCATGTAATTGATGAAATTAGTTTATGATGCTATGAGCTGAAAAGATCGTGTTGTTAAAATGATTGGTCCTTTTAGGGCCTCTCTTCCAAATAAATTCCTTGAGATAATGTTTTCTAAATTAAGACAACATTTGATGACCACCTAGATCTTTTTCTAGTCACTTTTTAATATTGAGTTGCTCAATTGTCAAATGTTCCATTTCTCTCACAAACTATGCTAGTTAATTATTTCTCGGAGTGAAGAAAGGCCCTTCTCGTTGCAGTTCCTTGTCTCATGAGGATGTGTTCCTTAATCCCTTCCCTTTCTTATACTACATGGCAGTGCTTCGATTTATTTTAGTTACCTAACTTTATAAAGGTTATGCTTTTACCATTTGTAACTGGCTTCTTTTAACTTTTCATGTCTAGATGCATTTCTAAATCAGCAAATGTTAATACCTGCATTTCTTGGATTTCCAATGTTGTGAGCCAGGATTCCTTGGAGTTACTATCTTGGTCATGTATATGGTGTCTATCTTTGATGCTACTGATTACTTCTCCTGGCCTTCCTCTCAGAGGAAATTATGTCGCTTCTTGGGATGCCTATGTTAGTCTCCAGTAATGTGCTACATTGAACAATTTCCTCTTGAACAGTGTTTTTATTTGACCTCTACTTATTCTGGCCATCTTTGAGCTGTAGCAACATTTGCCAAGCTATTTTTTGCATCCTAATTTATCAAGGAAATCCTTTTTCTTTTTTAATTTTTGGTAGAAAGGAAACCATCTCATTCTATGCGGTGAAATACCTATGAAAATTAAAGAAGGGAAGAAAAGAAACAAAATCTTGTATTCTTACTCTGAGGAATACAATTGCTATTTTTTTACTGTATGTCTTCCTGAGAGTCTTCCGAAGTCCTCGTTCCTGCTGAACCTCTGAGATTTTCAGACTGTCAATTGAAGAATTCCTTGACAATCTTTTAGGAAGAAATGGACAAGAAGATCGGTGAACTAGTTCGTGAGCTGGATTTTGCTAACCGGAGGTGTGAAGTCTATCATACCAATCTGCTGTCAGTTCTGAAGGATATTGAGGATCACAAAAGGCAGGTGTCGATCAAAGTCCAGAACGTAAGGATTAGCATGAAGGATGGCTTCTAAAGGAAAATTGCAGCTTGTATACGAGGTGACTTTTTATAATTGGAATATATATATATTTGTATAATTTTAAGCACAACTCTTAAGGTTTCCAACCTGAAGTTTTCTGCTAGTTGCCTCTATCTTGGTTTTATTTGCTAGGCTGCTGTTAATTAACTTTTATTTTCAGATATGTAAACAATTCACATAGATAATTGTAATTTTATTTTATTTTTTAATTTGCCCCCTTTTGTCTAGATTTTATACAAGAATTATTTTGTATTCATTTCCGAAAATATTACTGCCACAGCCCCTCAATTGCTATGTTTACTATTATTTTTGCTTATTGTTCCATCAGTTTCAAATTGAATCTCTACATTTTAACTAGGGTTTTTATCTGTAAAGTACCTTAATGTTTTTTTTTTGTTTCACTAAAGTACCTTTTTTTACAGTGAATAGTAACACTGTTAACATTACTAGTAAAATTACATTATACCCCAAAATGATAGGACAAAAATACTATTTTACCCAAGACAACGGTTGCAAAACTTGAATTTGCTAATATGCCCATATAATTGGGTGGGAAACAAATTCTATGCCGTTGCACGTGAATCGGAGGAATTTTGTTTCGCATCATTTCTCATCAGAAAAACCCTTGAAAATGCACCTCTCTGTGAAAAAATGCATTCTTTTCTGATATTGAAACCTGTTATCCCAAAACTTTGTAGCTCATCATACAATCTAACAAGAAGCTAACCAAATCAAAGGTTGAATCGAAGATTCGCATTGAAAAAATCCCAAAATTTGTATTTTCCCAAAGCTCGAAGGTCCACGGCTTTTTTATCATCTGAAGGTAGAAGCAGACATTTCGTTTGTAAAAGGCACGAACTACATGAGTTGTCAGATCAGTGAAAAGTAGAGTTTGGTAATTGCAGGAGCTAGCTTCATTCATTCCTTGTTCGTTGAACCACTAGTTTATATGGGTTTGTAGAATCAAACTAAAAGTAACTTCTTTGCTTGCGGGATTCTCTGATTTTTCTTCATGGATAGATTTTGTTGTAGGTTTTTGTAATTTACTAAAATTTTATGTTTCTCTGTTTGAGCAAAGCTGGAAGAAATCTTACTTGTGTTTCAAACTACTAAAATGCCTAAACTCTTTTGTAAATAAGGTGATTCCTCTGTGACGTGCATGACTGTCCACAGTCACTTTAATATGTAATTTTGGGATCTATGGTAACTTGTTAATCTGGCAACATTTCCCGTAGCTTTCAATTTGGAAAAATGGTAAACAGTAATCTGATTTGCTTAATATAGCTTATATCTAATCTTGTGTCATTCTTATTTTATTAAGTAGGTTAAGTCTCTTACGTGTGCTTTTTTTGTTTATCTATTTGGTCAAATACCATGTCAAGCAGAAAGTTCACTTTATATGTCAATTATGGACGATACTTTGTGCGTGATCCACAATTAAGATTGTGGAGGATGAATTGGCAAGCTTTTCTGATGTGGATCCTAACTTTATATGTTATTTTGATATTATTCATGACTTTAAAAGAATTGGGCTTTCAGACAACATGAAAATTTGTTACGAAGATCCTGTCTTTGACTTCAAAACTGGTTTGAGACCTATTAACAGTGATGAGTCAGTTATGGAGATGTTTGGTTTGCATGGTGATGAGAAGAAAATTCAATGAATGTTTGCAGCACTACACTTGTTGATAGAGATAGAGTTGTTGAGGATATTCATACTGAGGAGCACTTGGAGGGGAATGTTGAGGGAGGCGTAGAGGAAAGTGAAGGAAGGGTAAAGTGATGAATCTGATAGCACATATGCTGTGGGGGGGGATGAAGAAGACAGTGATTATGAGTCTGACTTTGATGTTTTCTTAGATGCTGACACTTTAGATGATAGATGTGATAACTCAGAGAATGATGAGGTTACTAATGTGCAACAAACTCTAACATATATTTCTATGGGAACAGGATCAGTAATGAATATGTGGATTGTATTGATGCAAGACAAGTGGCAAAATCATAGAGGCTGAAAACATCAGCCATGATGAGGTTATAGAGCCAGCATATGACTCTGATATTGAGGAATCACCAGAAAAATTTTCAGCATTTGTGCAGTAGGAGGATATGGGTAATCCTAAACTAGAAAAGGGTTTGATATTTGCTGACAGATTTGTTTACAGAAAAGCATTAAGACAGTATTCAATAAGGAATGGCTTAAGAACAAGTATAGGATAACAGCTCATTGCAAGAGCAAATGTGGTTGGAGGATCCATGCACGTTCTACAAAGGTACAACAACATTTCAGATTAAGAGTTTGAAAGGGTTACTGCATAGATGCCCGTGGAGTTACACAAACAAAAGTGCAAATGCAAGATGGGTTTCCAGAATTTTTTCCAAGGATATAACATCTGACGAGAAGCGTGATATATGGGGTGCAAAAAACTGTTAAGAGGAGGTTTAAAGTGGATATTTCATCGCAGCAAATTTATAGAGCTAGGGTAATGGCGATTGAAGCAGTCCAAGGTGAGCATAAACAACAATATTGGAGGCGGTTTGATTACTCTGAGACAATAAAATCAAAGAATCCTGGTTCGGTGGTAGATTTGGTGGTTGATAGGTCAAGAAGTGTGGATAAAAATAGTGTGCCCAGATCCCCAGTTTTTAAGAGAATATTTGTAATGTTTGCAGTATTGAAAGATGTGTTTATTAATGGTCGTAGGCCTGTTATTGGGCTAGATGCCTGTTATCTGAAATCAGCTTTTGGAGGCCATCTAATTGCTGTAGTTAGGAGGGTTCCAAATAACCAAATATACCCTATTGCAATTGCAGTTGGGGAATCCGAATGCAAGGATAGATGGAGTTGGGAGTTCTTGGGAACTCTGACTGATCACATTGGAAAACCAAATGTCATGAATTGGGCTTTTGTTGCTGACCGTCAGAAGGTATCCATTCAGTGATACTTTGATTAGTATTTTTTAACATTTTAGGTGTTGCACAAAAAGCTGCCTAACAATATTTGAATTATATTATTTGTCATGGGATTGGTAGAGACCTTTGAGAACCTATTTCCAGGAGTGGAGCATTGGTTTTGTGTAAGGGGTACTTGAATCCAGTTTTAAATTGAGGTTCAAGGATAAGAAGTTGAGGGATACCATGTGGGCTGGGGCAAGGTCATACTTACCTTCGCAATTTGCACTGTATGAATGAGCTACAAAAAAATGCTCCAGATGCTGCAGCATGGCTGAGAGCAATTCCAAAAATACTATGGGCAAGGCACACATTTTCAACAAGGTCAAAGTGTTATTTGTTAACTAATAATATATGTGAATGCTTCAACCAGTGGGTTAAAGAAGCAAGGGGTTAGCCCATTCTTTCTATGCTTGAAAGAATAAGAAGGCAGCTCATGTGCAGGTTGCAAGAGGAAGGAATGGGTAATGAAGTGCAAGTCGGTCATTAGTCCAAGAATAGTAGACAAGGTAGAGATTACTAAGAGGAAGGTAATTGACTATTGAGGCAATTAAAGCAGGTAACGGAGTTTGGTAAGTCACTGAATATGAAAGGCCATATGTGGTTGATCTGAGAGGGCATACATGTACATGAAAAGAGTGGGATATGATAGGGATTCCTTGTGTATATGTGCACAGAGCCATCATTCATGATGGAGGAGAACCAGCATCTTACTGTGATCGATGTTATAGTCTAGAAACATGTGAACTTCCATATATGAACATCATAATGCCAATTCCTGAACAAGCACATTGGTTTAAGACAACAAATGAGAAAGTTATTCCCCCTCCATTGCTCCTAGTAGGCCTAAAAAACTAAGGAAAAAAGGCCTTGATGATTAGCCTGATTCAACTAGGATATCAAAGAGGTGTAGATGCACATTGTTCGCATTGTGGTCACGAGGGACATAACACAAGGTGTACAAATCAAGGTGCTCTTTTCATTAGACTCCACATTATATATAGATGGGGCAAGGAGACTGTTATCTTTGTGTTAAATGTTGACTTGTTAAACTGAATTTCTAATGTAAGTGGGAATCATTAGTATTTTTTTTTTTTAAGCATAGGACAGAGATAAACCCGTGAAGGCTGGAGCATCTAATGCACAATCATCTCGAAGTCATCCAATTAGCGCAAAAATTGGTGATGAAGTAAGTGAAAAAAGTGTTGTCATTTTGAGAGGTAGAGGGGGACCCGGGGGTGGGGGGTGGCGTGGCAAGGGTGAGAGAAAGGGCAGCAATTGAGACTGAAACAGGGGTTGGCAGGTGTAGAGGAAGGGGCAAGGTTAGAAGAGGGAGGGCATTTGAAAGAGGTTGGAGGGGTAATAGTGGGCCATTATGTGGATTTGGCAACTGGAATGGCATTGGACAGTCAACAATGAGATCATTTAGACACGTGAATGAGGTATTTTTTATGTGTTTTAAACAACGTTGTTTGAATTAACTAACTTATGCTTGTAATTACTGAAAACAGATTCGTCCGTCTATACCATCAAACTGACTCTATCTGTCTCCAACAAAGATGGAAATCTAGCTGTTCGTTACTTTAAATTGCTCCTTTTTCTTTCCTTTATCATAATTTTAACAAAATTTTCTTATCCGAAATAGTGCACATGGACTCAAATAATTACTGAAGCAAGTTCATCTTGTGTGTCTTCTAGCATACTACCAACATAGGTACTATTTTTGAGCATTTCAGAGGCACTCGTGCAAATTCATTATTAGAAAATGTTCAGCAAATCACTTATTTCAGAGGTAGAAGATTAGGTGAGGCTATATTTTCCAGGCAAGCTACTTTAATTGGTCGCCATATTCCCAATTCAAATGGTGGAAATTCTAACTGAAGCTGATGGGATATTTCCATTTTTATATCTTTTGTTAATTTTGTTGGATGTTGGAATGTCTAACACTTCAATTTTGTTGGGTAAATGAAGGTACAAACTAGATTATTTGGATTACCTTGTTTCAGGTTTTGGAATAGTTAGCTACATTTATTGATATTTGAGGTAATTGCATTCCAGTTCCTTTAGGCAAGAAATCTGATTTAATAGTACTAGCTTAAGCTTGTTTTGACTGCCTTGATTATTTTTGATCAGCTATGTACTTCCTAGTGGTATCATGTCAATTGTTAATAACAACTGTATTGGTATTTGACAAATTTTAAGTTATCCCTTTTCCTTTCTCACAAATTTCAAGCTTAGTCCACTTGAAAAAATTGTAATTTTCTCTTCTTAAAGGTCAAGAGATCAGTCAATGGTTTGTAAGAAGTGTTATTAGCTTGTAGTTGGTGCAGCCAGGAAACTTTCTTCTTAGATTGTCTTGCGTCCAAGATTTAAGGTGTATCTCCTCGTATTTGCATCTATAAATGCATTGGTTTATTGTAGAAGATGTGTATGTTCGGGGAAAGGATCTCCCCAATTCATGGTTGAATCTTCTCGTATTTGCGTCTATAAATACATTTGTTTATTGTAGAAAATGAGTATTTATTTGAAATGAATACGAACGGCGTCGTAAACATTTCAGACGTAGCCGCGCGCATGAAAATTTTAGTTTGAGAAATTCATGAATCAAAGTAGCAGGAAACAAAGGTTTATTAAACAATGAGAATAGTTATTGTATGGTGCTGAAGGGAAAAGACTTGAAAGAATAGCTGTTGGTTGTTTTTCAATTGAATGAAGGAGGGTATTTTTGTCAATAAATATAACGGTAATACTCCTGCAAAATCTGTATTTTCCCCGAGGTTTGTTATGGCAAAAATGATATTCAATTGTCTGACTGCTGCAGTGTGTTGGGCTGTCCACTGAGGAGGGGACTTGGATCTCTTTGGTCAATTTTTTGCAAAGTGTCCCTTTTGGTTACATATGTAACATTTTTAGATGTAACATCTTTTGAAAAGAGAAGGATGTCATCATAATTGAAATCTTCATCATCTGAGGATGTGGGCTCCGGATAGTGGTGTATGCGTTGTCCATGGCTATCATAATCCAAGCCTCTCACTTTTCTATCCATAAACTCCCTGCTTCCACCCATGAGCAATATGTTACTCAACGAACGGAAGGCATTTTAGTGAAACAAAAAAAAAAAAAAACGTTAGGGGTACAAGCTATTAGGGCTTATATTTTCAGGGGGAATAGATTGTTCTAAATTATTTACTCATCTAAAATGTGGCACTTGAGTTGTATGTATAAAATTTTATTGAAAACCATCGTGTGAGTAAGTGATATTTTATTAATTGGTACATAAAATTAGTCGATGAATATAAAAAGTTCAAAACAAAGAATATGTGCAAATTATGAGAAAGTTTCTTCTTAGAAAATCACCTCATCTCAAAGCATATACAAATTCCATTAATCATATTTCACAAAATAAAATGAGCAGAAAACAAAGTCGATGAATGTGAAACACTTTCTTTCTTACTTGGGGTAGGATTCGTTATAAGCTAATCTTTAGTTTGAACTTGAGACAGTGCAGGTAGTCCTGAAAGTTCTGTTTTGTTTCTATAATTCAGTTTGTGCCTTGCACTTAGTGTTCTTTTGCATTTTTTCTATTCGCACTTCGAGATTGTAAGCTGTGGATTTCCGCCCGCTAATAAACGGATAGGTGTCAGTACCAAACCCTCTGGCATCAAAGGTGGCTTTTTCCAAAAAAAAAAAAAAAAAAGTTGAAAG
Organism: Rauvolfia tetraphylla; assembly: GCA_030512225.1. Lineage (NCBI taxonomy): Eukaryota > Viridiplantae > Streptophyta > Magnoliopsida > Gentianales > Apocynaceae > Rauvolfia > Rauvolfia tetraphylla. The sequence continues at coordinate 6,418,833 of JAJQKT010000062.1, forward strand.
TGGCGCTCTCAGTTCTAATCTTCTGGAAGTAGGAGTATGTATTATTTGAAAAAAATTTAAAAATCGAACTGAATCGAAATTTAATTCGGTTTTTGGTTCGAGTTTTTAAAATTTTGATTTGGAAAAAATTCAGTTTTTTCATTTTTAAATTAAATTTCAATTTGGTTTCGGTTTAGACCAAGCCAAACCGAAAAAACTGAATTTTTTCTAAAATTTTTCTAAATTAATAATTAAGTATAATTAAAAATCAATAATTTTAATTAAATTAATTCTTAATAAAAGTTATTTTAAATTTAAAATAATTAATTTTTGTATATTTTCAGAAATATTATTTAAAGACTAATAACTCAAATTAAATTAAATTTTAATTAAGATTATAATCAATATTAGAGTATAATTAATGTTATTTTAAAATTTAAATTCTTAATTTTATATATTTTGATTTTCTTCAAATCGAATTTTTTCCAAATCAAAATATTTAGATTTGAAGAAAATTCAGTTTGATGGTAAATTAAATTTGGTTCGATTTTAAAAAAAATAAAAAAAATTATTTTTTTAAATAGTAAAACTAAATATTCTCCAAAACCGGAACACCTGCAAGTGTTTAAATGAATTGATAAGCTTCGAAATTGAGGTTCTTGTCAGTTAAATTGCCTAAGCCTGTCAGTAAATAGGGTTGAAGGAGTTGTCAAATTCCATCTTTTCCTCCATTAACTTTCACACTTCTTCTTTTTCCTTTTTTTTTCCTGTCCTTTTATGATTCTTGTAGTTGAACTGAAGGCCCAAATTCAATGCCCTGTTTCTTGGATTGCATTTTCAATTTCGTTTCATCGGCCCATTATGAGCATAAATACATTGAAATAGACAAAGCCACTTATGCTTGTTCAATCCGTTTTCGATTTGGTTTTATAAATAATTTTAAAAACTAAATTAAATTTAATTTTTTATAAAATTCAACTGATTCAAAATAAATTAATTTAATTCGATTTAATTTGGTTAAAAATTGAATTTGAAAAAAAAATAAGAATGTACGTCTACAATGCGCTTTTTTAGCTTAAAAATGTATTCCTACAATGCGTTAAGTTGTAATTTTATTTAAAAAATTTATTTTTTAATTAAGAATGCATTATCTAAATAGATTATTACATAACAACGCATTTATGTAATGTGTTTATCTATAATTTTTTAAAATTTTGTTTTTTTGGTTCTGTTTTCGATCTCAGCATGAAAATAAAAAATTGAATCGAATTATACAAAATTTTTATAAATAAAATCGAACCGAAATGTAAATTTTAATTTGATTCGATTTGATTTTTCAAATTGCACCGAATAATTAATACCTTTAAAGCCACTAAGATTGTCAAAGCATATTATAGACTAAAGTCAATTAGATAATAAAAATAATTTTATATTATTATCATTTCCTTTTCAAGATTTTCCTTTCCTTTGTTGGCATTTTCAATTTGTTGCACCTTTAATGCAAGTTCGGAAGCCAAAAAAAAAAAAAAAGGAAAAAGAAAAAGGACATCATATGAGCTTAAAGAGCTTTATTTCTGGTCATGGAAAGATCATCTTAGCCAGCTTCTGCAAAAGTCTACTTCAGTTTTTATAGTGGAATGTAAAACATTATTTAATTATTAACTATAGAAAAATCTTTCAAATTATCCAAAAAACTATATATGGGAGTTTCAATCGACTCACGTTTTTTGTTTTTTATTTTTTATACTTATCAACGAATTTTATTGATTAATTAATGAAATTCTATCCGCCCACACAATGGTTTCCAATGGAATTTCGTGCGTGAAGATTTTGTACCACATGTTGGACGAACAAAATTGTCAAAACAAGCCATTTCCTCACAAAATAATGCGTCAACCCCCCCCCCCCCCCCCCCCCGCGCCTCCCACTCCTTCTACTTTCCTCACTCATTGTGTCCTTTGTGACCTGCATAACAGAAGTTGTTATGGAGTATATTTTCAAAATAAATAGCTCGTTTTGAATGATTTACATCTCTAAAATATAACATGAGAGCTACATGTACGAAATTCCATAGAAAATCATCATGTGATTCTGTGAATGGCCCATGCTTCATTAATTGATACATGAAATAAGTTTATAGTATAAAAATTAAAAATAAAAAATACGGAAAGCTTGATACTCTCATATATAGTTTATGGATATTTGAAGAATTTCCCCTATTGACTTTTATGTTTACGAAATTGCTACTGAGTAGTGAGAAATAGACCTCCACCAAATTTATTAGGTTACATTTTTTCTTGTAACCCTACCTTAGAGTGCTGAGAAATTTGACAAGGGCACTTACTCCTATGAGAACTCGACATGTACCATTGTATATACATTTTTGAAGCGTTTTAAGTTCAGAAGATTCTATAAACTACCACTGACTCGTGCGGTGCATGCATACGGCTACGTCAAATTGCTTAAAAGCATGAAATTGTATCTTTTTTGTGAAAAGAAACAAATATGACAAAAAGACAAAAAAGTTTGAAGAAAATTATAATCCCACTTTGATGACTAACTAATTTTATAGTATCAGAAGAATTTGAATTGCGGAATGCACTGAAGTACTTGGCAACAAGTTTTTCTGAAAATTTCTTTTGTAACATAAAGTAATTAATGCTTTTAAAAGAAAAGCAAGATTGTTACGTGCATAGATTATTATGGCAGTTGTAATTGTGCTCCACTATATATAGATGGCCTATGGAAGTTTTCGTCACTGCAAACAAAGGCCGCCCCCCCGCCCCCTCGCCCGTCCTTCTTTCATACCTACCTACAAACACAACAATGAAGAAGAGCTCTTCCTTCAATTTCACAGTTTGTTCAATAATGCTAGCAGCTCTTTTGTTTGGTGAATATTGGTCTCTATAATTTTTTTCCTTGTTCTTAAGAAAAGTATTTGTACATTTTGATTGATTAAAGACTATGTTTTTTCTTTTTTTGCATCTCTTTATTATGTTTATATGGTAGGAGCCTTATTCATAGGCGAAACAACTGCTGCAGAAGGATCGAAAGTGGCCCCTCCTCGTTGCAGGATCAATGAAGACTGCTTAGGAGTATGCACAGGTTGCAAGTTCTGCCTCTGCTACAATGGTTGGTGTGTTCGTGGCTGCGCCGATAGCAGAAATTCTTAAAATGAATCGCATGTATCTCTGCAGTTTCACTGAAAGCCGTAATTTTATTTTCAGTTACTCATTTTGTAAATCGGTGTAATTTTCTCTTGATTTTCATTTTAAACGGATCTGTATGCGTTTAAGAAAAGTTTCTTTTTCTTGAAAAATGAAAAGAAGAAAACAATTGAGACATTTTATTTTATATTTTTGAGATATAATATGTAAAGTTTGAAGAATGAAGCCTATTAAGAATCACTTGACAGTGGAATTCAAGTATTAGCCTCCAGAATCACTTATGGCAATTTAATTATATTTTGTTACTGGTTTTTAAAGTCTTCCATTATCTTTACTTTTATTATAGTAATATAAAATAAGTAATATGTATTTAATTTGGTTTTATTTTGAAGAAAAAGGAAGAAATAATATTAATGCACAAGAATTAGCGCCGATAAGTGCATTTACAGAGCCTCGTTGGGTGGCGGAAGGTGTGTCGCTAAAGTCATCTCTATTTTTGGGAGCTACCTCGTGGGATGAATTTAAAGAAAAGTAAAATTTTCTGATTGAAATTACTGAATAAAGAAAGGAACTCTTCGGATCAGACTCAACTAGTCCGAACTTTACTATTTATTAGTTTTGACAATTTTGATTTTACCTAAGTTCAGAAGGGAAAATTTTAGAAAGAAAAACATTTTGGATTCGATGCGGTAATCTGCTAATTATAATTTAAGATGGGAAACTTTGCTGGCCAAAAATTCTGGTTATTTTGAGCTAGTTGAGGGCGGCTACGTGTTTGCAGAGAGAGGGGGCTAAGTATATTAGTGACAATCTAGCAAACTTCATATAGTTAAGTGCATGTGCATTTAACCTCAATGCAGAAATAATATATAGTATTCAAGTCATTCTAGGTACGTAATTATTTGGACAATACCATTGAAATAAACTAACTTCGAATAGATCTTTATTTCTTGAATTCTTGAAGAGCTATATACTTTTAACATTTAATGAAGAGAATATCGTTAGAATTATGTCAAAATCTAAGGTTAATTACAAAGAAAAAGGAGAAAGTGTTTATGTTATGCCAAAATCCTTCTTAATCAATCATCTAACAGATCCGAAAGGTCATAGACTTTAATTTATCAATACGCTCAGGGGGAGGAGAGCAAGTGTGTCACGAGCTCACCATTAGGATCTGCAGCAGCAAAAATTTCCCGATCAAAGCAATGCCGTCCAAGAAGTACAGGAAGATATTAACATAGAAAAGAAAAAGAGTTAGAAATTATATCACGTTTACAGTCTCTAGTCCTCAGGATTTGTGGAAGATTACTCTTAGGATTTGTAGTCAAATATGAAGCAGAGATTGGATCAAGAGCTCACCGTTCATCCAATTCTTCTTTGGCTGAAAGTGAAATGCTGTTCTTTGCTAGTCAAACATTTTCTTAGTCCATGAAAAAGAATTACTTTATGAATTTATGCACAAGAATTACTTTATGAATGCATGGATACTCTGCATATTTCTCTATTTTCCTCTTAAGCCTATGCCTTTGTTCCGGACTGTTATTGGTCAATGTTGTAGAAAAGATATGTGATATTTTGTTTTTTTGGGTTATCTTATGAGTTGAACTTGGAGTGGCCTTTGAGCCTAGAAAAGTCTATTTTTTAGGGGAGACTCTGTCAAAGTTTGTTTAAGGATGTCTTAATTGAGAACTTTAGGATAATGTTATAGAAAATTTTAAAAATTTATTAGGGCAATGCTACTTAATGTAGATGGACGTATTGGAGACACGTGCAAAGAATCAAAGGGATTACAATTGAATATGAACAAGGGGTAAAGGGTTTTATTACCTATTGTTTGTCGAAAGGTTAGACGTCATAGCTAAGATGTCCATGTGCAAAATATAAGAATAGATCTCACCTAATCTCCCGATGAGGTGGAGATGCACTTGTATAGATTTGGCTTTGTCCCTAATTATTATTGTTAGACAAGTCATAGCAAGGGTCTCACGCCGGTGCATCCTAAGTCCACAGCAATTGGTACCTTTGTTCAGCCAGCCTCAGTTAATCAATTGTAGCAGATGGTAATTGATGCAGTTGGTGGAGACTTTCCAATAGACCTTCCATCATTTGTTGATGTAAAGGAACCACCTAATGCAGAAGCTAAGAGATTTTATGATATGTTGGAAGCTGTTGACACTCTTATATAGGAAGGACGAGAAATTGGGAGGGACGAGAGCAGAGACATCTACCACAATTAGGCTAAAAGGAGCATCTTTTGAGATTTATCGTATTGGAAAGATAATTTGATTCGCCATAACATAGATGTGATGTATAATAAGAAAAATATCTTCGATAATGTGTTTAACACCATAATGGATGTAAAAGGTAAATCGAAAAACAATGTAAAAGCTCACCGTTTTTACGGAGATATTACTTCCTATTGCATTCAGAGAATTTCTTCCGATATCAATATGGAACGTTGTAATAGAGTTAAGTCTTTTCTATCATGACTTGTGTTCCCCTAAACTATCGATGTCTTGTATGAGGGAATGGGAGAAAAACATTGCAATTCTCATGTGTAAGTTAGAAAATATTTTTTTGCCCGGGTTCTTTGACGTGATGGAGCACCTTTTGATCCATTTGCCTTATGTAGCCAGGGTTGCTGGCCTTGTTCAATATCGATGGATGTATCAATTTGAGAGGTAAATGTTTGTTTGACAATGTACAATTCTCAATTGTTTTACTGGACACTCGATATAATGTATATGATTTTATTATTGATATTTCAGGTTCTTGTATTATTTGAAAAATAAGGTTAAGAATAAGGAAAGGGTTGAAGGATCTATTTGCAATGATTATTTAATTGAAGAAGTTTTGACATTTTTCTCATGTTATTTTGAGCCTCATGTGCTGATAAGATATACAAGCATAGCTCGAAATGATGAAGGTGCTAGCGAAACAAACTTGCATGGCCCTAGTATGTCAATATGCAATATTTTAGGAAGGGTGATCGGGAAAATTTGAACCAGATATCTAACATCGGAGGAATTTAAGGCAGCTACAATGTATATCTTTCTCAATTACAAGGAACTGCAACTGTTTATTAGGTAATTTTGCATATTATACTACTACATAGGTCATGTGTTACCTCAATTCTTATAGACTGATTCAAGTTGGAATGATTAACGTATAGTAAATTCAAGGGCGAATTACAAGCCGTTGCACTACATATAACGGAGAAGGAAGTTGACAGGAGATTAGAGCATGACTTTCCGGCATGGTTCAAAACTTATGTAATTCTTCCACCTATCTTATTTTTTAGTGTTTTTTAACTACCATCCTCATTTTCTGCCTAACATGTAGTTTTGTTATAGGTTCACCATCTTGAGAATAATGTGACTGACAAAATCTTAAAAGCTTGGCTTGGGGCCTTTCGAGGTAGGTGAAGTCTTTTTATGCGCACTTAATAAATGGTTTTAGATTCCACACGTACGATTAAGGAATGGGAAAGAAAATCGTCAATAGTGGAGTTTGCGTCAAAGGTGGAGAAGAAAATATGGGAGACTATTATGAAATCGTGAAGGAGATTATTGAGGTGCAGTTCTCTGGGACTCCCTGTCAGAAGGTTGTCTTATTCAAGTGTGATTGGTTTGATTCAACTGTTAATAGGGGAGTGAAAGTACATTCGCGATTTAAAATTGTAGGCCTGTTAGCCCTAAATATTGATTAATGATAAATATTGATAAGGACTAATCTGCTTATATATTGTGTGATAGGATTGGTGAACTAAGAAGTATGAAGTCTCATTGCCTTCAAGTTAAAGTGCAAGAACAAATTCAATAAGCCAAAGTGATTAAAGTTTGAAGAAGGTTGTTCAAAGATGATCTAAAGGCATTGAAGACTTGAAGTGTAGGGTATATATATGCTAAATAAGTAAAAATCTGTGTAAACTCTACACTTGTGTGTCTTGGAATCTTGATTGGCTTTGAATGAACTTTTGTTAATAAATGTGTTTTGTATCTTAAAAGATTTTGAGTAAACTTTGCATGATCAAAGAGATTTGATCATGGTTCTTAAGTTTGCATATGTCTATATAACTTATCTATAAGTACAAAATGTTTTTAAACTTACTGAAGTTAAATCTAAAATCATTTTACAAAGTTTGAAAACCAAAATTTAAAATGGCTATCGTGCTTCAAAAAAATTCGGTCGTCTGATTTTTGTAGCAAAAAATTGGTTACTGTTTTTCTAGAGAAATTCGAATGAAGATTCGGACGCACAAAAAAAATTCGATCGTCCAAATTTTCTAAAACTAGCCGTTTTATAGCTGTTAAAACTGATTTTTAAATTCTATAAAAGGTATAAACTTCAAATCTTTTGTAAGTTTTGAATCCTTGAGAACTCTAAACATTCCAAAGCGTTTAGCAAACATTTTAAGCTCTCTTTTGTCTTGTGCTTTCAATTGATGAATCAAGATTCCAAAGACAACAAAGTGTGAAGGTGAAACATTATGTAATCATCTACCAACAAGTGGTAACATCTACACATTCTCCTCTCTTTATTAAATTGTGTTTTCTACTAGCTCAGTATAAGGTTATCTTGATAACAAAAAATCCTTTAGATAAGGATGATCCTTGAAATTGTGATTCAAGGTTGTTTGTAGACATAAAATCCTTTGGTAGGGTGAACCTTGTTTATAGAATTGCTAAAGAGGTTGTGTGTAAAACCATTGTGTGGTGAGCCTCTTATGTAATATAGTAGATTGTTTGAAATCCTTAAGTGTAGGCTTAAGGTAGTGGACGTAGATCTTGAAGAGATCGAACTACTATAAATTGTTTGTGCTCATTGCTCTTACATTGTTAACAACTTTGCTATTAATTGTTTAATTCTTTTATTGAACCAAGCTCACACAATCTGTTTTTTGCTTAGAATTATAAAGGGACTTTGTTTGCAAAAATTAGCCAAATACCTAATTCACCCCCCTCCCCCTTAGGTATTTCAATTGGTATTAGAGCAAGGACTTCTTGTGTTGTTTTACAACCTAGAAGTTAAAGATCTTATGACTAATATTTCAAACTTACCTTACCTAGAAGGGTCTTCCACAAATAGACCACATGTGTTTGATGGAACAAACTATACCTTTTGGAAATCTAGAGTTAAGATATATATTTGTTCTATCAATTTTGATTTGTGGAATATTGTTGAAAAAGGTCCTTATATTCCTATGAAAATGAGAGCTGATGGAGTAACCTTAGAACCAAAGTCTACTGACCAATTTGATGAAGATGATTCAAAGAAAATGACATTAAATTATCAGGCGATGAACATCTTAAGTTGTGCATTAGATGTAACTGAATATAATAGAGTTAGTGGTTGTGATGCTGCTCATGATATGTGGAGATTACTTCAAATAACACATGAAGGTACAAACCAAGTTAAAGAGTCAAATCTTGCTATGTTAGTTAGGGACTATGAGCTATTTACCATGAAGCAAGGTGAGAATATTAGTGATATGTTTACTAGATTTACTAATATTTTTAATGGACTAAAAGCTTATGAGACGATCTATACAATTGGAGAGCAAAACAGAAAAATCTTGGATGCTTTACCAAAATCTTGGCAACCAAAGACACTTGCAATTGAGGAATCAAAGGATTTGAAAACTCTTTGACTTGAAGAGATCATTGGATCACTCCTCACACATGAGATGAAGATGAAGAGATTAAATGACAATGAAGATGAAGAAAAAGAAAGAAAAGGAGTTGTGCTCAAAACTTCAAATCACTTGAGTGAACAAGAAAAATCATCAAGTGAAGAAGAAGGTGGAAACAGTGGAGAAGAGGAGATTGCCATGGCTGTTAGGAAATTCAAAAGATTCTACAAGAAGGAGTTTCTCAAGAAAGGAAGAAAGCCAACCAAGAAGAGTGGACAGTCTTCATTCTTCAAACCTCAATGTTTTGAATGCAAGAGTACAGAACATCTTGTTGTTGATTGTTCCAAAGTTTTGGAAAGGGAAAGAGACAAGAACAAAAAGCTGCCAAGAAAGGAAAAGGACTGGCTGGAACATGGGATCAACAAAAAAGTGAAGATGATAGTGAAGAAAAGGCCAACATATGGTTTATGTCAATTGATGATGAGGTACAATCTTCTCCTTCCATTTCTAATATCTATGATGATGATGTTGGCCCTAGTGAATTATTTGTAGAAATGTATGAAGAATTAAAAAAGGCTTTTAAAAGAAATAAAGAAATGAAATTCAAAATTAGTGATTTATCAAATTAGAATTCAAAATTATGTGTTAAAAATGGGAAACTTCTTGAGACCATTAATTGTCTAAACATTGAAAAAGAAGTTTTAAATGCAACCATACAAAACATATCTTTTGAAAATAAAGAGCTTTGCATAAAAGTTGTTTCTCTTGAAACAATGCTTAATGATCATGAGATTTTAAAAAGGAAAGTTAATGATCTTACATCATGCATTCAAAAGTTTACAAATGGAAGAGAAAATTTAAATAAATTACTTGGCTATCAAAGAACTTCGTTTGCAAAGCATGGTCTTGGTTATACTCATGATAGCTATGCTCCAAAATATAAAAACTCTTTTGCTAAAGAAACTTTTAATTCTAGGCCTCATATTTGTTGTACATATTGTGGTAAGCATGGACACGAGGTATCAAAATGTTTTGTAAAACGAAAGATTGAAAATGGTGTTAAGACCATTTGGAAAGTTAAAAGAACTTTCACTAACCCCCTTGGACCCAAGAAAATATGGGTACCAAAAATCACTCTTTCTAATTTAGTGTAGGTTCGCTTTGTTTCAAGATCAAGTGCCACAAAATGGTTTCTTGACAGTGTCTGTTCAAGACATATGATAGGAAATGCCTCACTTGTTAGTGAGCTTCAAGCAACAAGTGAAGGCTTTGTCACATTTGGTGATAAGAAGAAAGGAAAAATACTTGGAATAGGTAACATTGGTAAAGGTTCCTTTTCTCTTATTAAACAAGTATTGCTCACTGATGGTTTAAAATATAATTTACTTAGCATTAGTCAATTATGTGACAATGGATGTAAAGTAGAATTCAAATGTGATACTTGTACTATTCTTGATAGTGTAAGTAGCAAAACCATCTTTGTTGCTAGAAGAGTTGGAAACGTATATGTGTTATATCTTGATGAACTGATTACAAATGATATCAAATGTCTTGCCATTCATGATAATGATGGATTTTTGTGGCATAGAAGATTAGGACATGTAAGCATGGATTTACTGAATAAACTTTCTACACAAGAGCTAGTTAGAGGATTACCCAAAATGCATTTTGATAAAACACGTCTTTGTGATGCTTGTCAATATAGAAAACAATCAAAAATATCTTTTAAACCAAAGAAAATGGTCTCTACTTCAAAACCTCTTGAACTAGTTTACATGGACGTATTTGGACCAATGAGGATCACTAGTCTTGGTGGTAAAAGATATACTTATGTGATTGTCGATGATTTTTTCAAGATTTACTTAGGTGCTCTTCTTAGCTCTAAAGGATGAAACATTTCACGAATTTGCAAAACTTTTCAAAAAGGTTCAAACATCCCTTGAATATAAACTGATTTCTATTAGAAGTGACAATGGAAGATAATTTTGCAATCAAGAGTTTACAAAATTTTGTGATGAATATGGTATTACTCACAATTTCTCAGCTGCTAAAACACCTCAACAAAATGGTGTTGTTGAAAGGAAAAATAGAACTTTACAAGAGATGGCTAGATCAATACTTTGTGAAAATTCCTTGCCAAAATACTTTTGGGTTGACGCTGTAAATACTACTTGCTATGTAATAAATAGAGTTTTATTAAGACCATTTATAAGAAAAACACCTTTTGAACTTCTATTTAATAAAACTCCTTCAATTGTTTATTTTAAAGTGTTTGGTTGTAAATGTTTTATTTTAAATACCAGTGATAATATGGGAAAATTTGATAGAAAATCAGATGAAGGAGTATTTCTTGGCTATTCATCAAATAAAAAGGCATATAGAGTTTATAACAAAAGAACATTATGTGTTGAAGAAACCATACATGTAACTTTTGATGAATCTAACATTTATCTTCAAAGAAGAAATGAAGATGATTCAGGTTCCTCAATGATTAAAAATCAAACTCAATATCAAGTACCCACATTGGAAGAACATGCCAAGAAAGAAGAAATAATGGAGCAAGAACAAGATGGTCAACCAAGCAATGATCAAGAGTTTCCATAGAATCTAACATATGCAAGAGGCCATTCTAAGGAGCAAATCATTGGTGATGTCTCCCAAGGAGTTAAAACAAGGCGGTACTTTATTGATAACTTTGCTCTTTTATCTCACATTGAACCTAAAAATATTGATAATGCATTGTGTGATAATTTCTGGATCATTGCTATGGAAGAAGAGTTAAATCAGTTTGAAAGAAACAAAGTTTGGACTCTTGTTCCAAGACCTCATGATCATTCCATTATTGGTACAAAATGGGTTTTTAGAAACAAATTAAATGAATTAGGAGAAGTTGTTAGAAATAAGACTAGACTCGTTGCTCAAGGCTTCAACCAAGAAGAAGGCATTGATTATGATGAAACTTTTGCTCTAGTAGCCAGATTGGAATCTATAAGAATACTTTTGGCTTATGCTTGTTTTAAAGGTTTTAAACTATTTCAAATGGATGTCAAAAGTGCTTTTCTAAATGGTTTTATTGAAGAAGAGGTTTATGTAGAACAACCTCCTGGTTTTATTCATGAAAAATTTTCAAATCATGTCTTTAAGTTAACCAAAGCTCTATATGGATTGAAACAAGGCCCAAGAGTTTGGTATGAACGATTAAGTGGATTTATTCTTTTAAAAGTTTTGCAAAAGGAAAAGTGGACACAACTCTTTTTATAAAAATATCTACTAATAATGATATTTTACTTGTGCAAATTTATGTTGATGATATTATTTTTGGTGCCATTAACACATCTCTTTGTGAAGAATTTGCCAAATCTATGCAAAATGAATTTGAAATGAGCATGATGGGAGAACTGAATTTCTTTCTTGGGCTGCAAATTAAGCAAACCAAGGATGGAGTCTTCATCAATCAAGCAAAGTATACCAAGGAGCTCTTGAAAAGATTTGGAATGGATCAAGCTAAAGGGATAGGTACTCTAATGAGCTCATCAACCAAACTTGATAAAGATGAAAAAGGTAAAAATATTGATGAGAAATCATATAGAGGTATGATTGGAAGTTTACTCTATCTCACAGCAAGTAGACCATATATTATGTTTGCTGTGTGCTTATGTGCTATATTTCAATCGTGTCCTAAAGAATCTCATCTAATTTCTGTGAAACGTATTTTTCGTTATTTGATTGATATACATGACTATGGTCTTTGATTTTCAAAATCTTCATCTTTTGAAATTATTGAATATTCAGATGCTAACTATGCTGGATGTAAAATTGAACGTAAAAGTACAAGTGGTTATTATCAATTTCTTGGTAGTTGTCTTATGTCTTGGTATAGTAAAAAACAAGCTTGTGTGTCTTTGTCTATTGCTAAAGCTGAATACATAGCTGCGAATAGTTGTTATGCTCAATTATTATGGATGCAGCATACCTTACTTGATTATGGTCTTAAATTCAATTGTGTGCCTATACTATGTGATAATACTAGTGCTATCAATTTGAGCATAAATCCCATTCAACATTCTAGGACTAAGCGTATAGAAATTAAACATCATTTCATTCGTGATCATGTGAACATGAGAGATATATGTTTAGAATACATAAATACAAATGATCAAATTGCTGATATATTTACAAAGCCCTTGACTAAGGAAAGGTTTAATCATCTAAGAATTAGGAATCTCAAAATTCAATTACTAATGTGTGTGTTGAAGTTTGGTGAAAACAGAAAATTTTCGAACGCAGTATTCGGATGCATAACAGAAAATTCGGTCGACCGAATTTTCTAAGTTGAAGAAACAGAGACTTTCGACCAAAAATTCGGACGCAAACCTTTTCTAAGTTGAAGAAACAAAGACTTTCGACCAAAAATTCGGGCGCAAACCTGAAAAATCGGTCGTCCGAATTTTGTGGATGCAACATTTTAAATAAAGCCGAATCAATTTCTCTTAATACTTCAACTTCCGAATTCTCTCCTATTTTAAAACCAACCTTACCCATCCACGTCCGAATCATAATCTCTCTAAAATTTCATCATTTTCTCTTTGAATTGCTTTCATTTTTGAATTCCAAACCTTATACACATCCGAAAAATCAATTTTTTCTTAAGCAACAACATCATGGTGAGGACAAAGAGGCCAAATATTGAAAAAGGGAAAAGAAAAGCCAAGGAGGGTGATGGAGGCTTAATCATCCACGAACCAAGAAGAGTTCGAATTCCTCAAGCTTTGTCTGAAATTGACAGGTTTGTTTCAATCAAGGCTACTCATGAATTTGATGAATGGAACCAAAATAGCAGAAAAATTATCCCTGGGTATAAGGTGAATGTTGATAAACTATCAAGTATGAATATTGTTCTATCATGTTTTATTGATATTGGTTGGAGTAGCTTGTTATTCATTGATGAAGAATTCTATCCTACACTCATATATGAATTCTATGCAAACCTAAAAGAAGAAAGAACTGAGCTTGTAGGGGATGATGTGATTCAATGGTATTCGTCTAGAGTATCCCAAGTGAATTTTGAATTTAGTGATGGCTTGATTAACAGAATTTGTGGAGTAGGTGATAGTGGGGCAAAATATTACTCACCTTCTATGCATTGTTATAATCGTGAACTCTTCACAAATGAAAGATTTGAAGAGGCATTCACTAATGGCAGAGAATTTAGGTCCATTAGAGAGAGGAAAATTAGGAGCTTAGATGCTAGAGGTAGAGTATTGCATCACATGATTACTACTATGATTGTTCCTAATTTTGGACATAAGTCATCTGTTGGTAACATGCACACGGTAATCATGTTAGCCTTGCATGAACATAGGAGATTGAATTTTGGATACATAGCTTTAAAGCACATGATTACTGCAAGGAAAACTGTAACCAAGGCATTCCCATTTGGAAGGATGTTGACAAGGATTTTTAAGCATTTTCGGATTAAACTTCCAGGGAGAGGACAATTTAAAAGTGGAGAGATCTATACTAATGAAACTCTTAAGAGAATGCAGTTAGTCCTTGATGATGATGGCATATGGAGAACTAAAAGAGAAATCCCTCCAAGAAGAGAGGAGAGTAAAGAAAGTGAAGAAACTGAGGAAAAAGAGGATGAAGAAGAAACTCTTGCAAGAGAGATGAAAACTAAGAGGAAACATGATACTTCAAGTGAGGGGGAGTAACCTCTCTAAAAAGAAGATTATTTGAAGAAGTCCCTCAACCAAATGTTGGAATTGATTCTAGAAGTGAGGGAATAACTAGAGGTGACACCATAGCAGCTAAGGCATTCCAAGAAGCCTTGAATAATCATATCAAGGAAATGGAGAAAATGTATAAGTTTTTCGAATCCTTTGCTCCAATGGTTCTTGGAAAACTAGATGGATTAGACAGTAGAGTGAGGCATATTGAAGAAATTCTGATGAGGAATACACAAAGTGGTGAAGGACCCTCTAGGGATCAAGATAGAGATGAGGATAATGGAGATAAGGTAGGGAACAAAGAAGATGAAGATGATAACAGTGATGTTGGGGATGATAATCAAGGAGGAAATGAAGAGAATGTGGCAAGGCAAGAATAAGAAGAAGAAAATGAACCAGTACATGAAGAGCCCCAAGAAGGAAGAAGTGAGCCACAAGAAGGAGGAAGTCAAGTAGAAAAAGCAAACATCGTCTCACCTTCAACCATATCCTTCAGCCAAGGAAGAGTGAAGCATTTGGCAATGAAGAAAGGATTTAGCAAAGCCTCTCCATCAACATCACAAGACTGAGCATTTCTTCCCTTTTATCTTTTTACTGTTTTTTTTAAATTGCTTTGTATTAAGTTTTTTATTATGTGTTATGTGTTATGAACTTGTTAAGTATTTTGCTGCATTTTATGTAATAGTGAAGCTCAATGATGAAATCTCAGTGATGAGAGCTTCCTTTTTTAACTATTATATGTGCTAAATTGTTAGTTTCATTTTCATTGATTCCATTTTTGAGTGATGACAAAAGGGGGAGAAAAATGATGACTGTGCAAAATGCATTATGCTACTGTGATTTGCTAAATATATTATGTGATGACTGTGATTTGCAAAATGTATTATGCTATAACTGTATTTTGTGCTTTATTGTTTGTTTTCTAAAATCCAATTAAGTGGTTGATTCTTGACTTATCTTTTGATTTTAAACAAATGGATGCATGAGTTTTGTGGTTCTGTAAAGCTAAACTGAGTGCTATTGTGGACATACATATTTGAGTATTTCAACATTTCATTTGAATACAAAATCACCTTTTCAAACTTGTTACCAAAAATTTGGACAAAAACTTCGGATGCATCGATATTTTGTTGCCAAAATGTGCTTTTTTGTTGTTCAAATTGATTCAAATATGTTTTAATCTCTCATAATATATTTGAACACTCTTATGAAAGCTTATTTACAGAATTTGGAGCTTTTATTTATCTTATTTTAAAGTTTGGACTTGCTATGTTAAAATTCGGATGCATAATATCTCTAGTCCAAATGTGTTGAAAAATGAGCACAGTCTAAGGGGGAGCATTGTTAAACTTTTACAACCACTCTTAGAATCTTTTCTAAATGCTTAAATGTTGTATCTTCTATCCTAGTAGTTGGAAGGAAGGAGGTTAATGGAGGTTGGTTGGGTTATAGGCTCATATTGAGCCTTTTGATTGTCAATGTGCCAAATTGGTTAATATATATGATTGACATCTATACTTCTTCGTTTTACATTGTTTAAATCCATCACATTTTGCATCACAGTTTGTCATCTCAAAAAAGGGGGAGATTGTTAGCCCTAAGGACAAATCATGTAGTTTTTGATTAATGACAAATATTGATGAGGATTAATATGCTTATATATTGTGTGATAGGATTGGTGAACTAGGAAGTATGAAGTCTCATTGCCTTCAAGCCAAAGTGCAAGAAAAAATTCAATAAGCCAAAGTGATTGAAGTTTGAAGAAGGTTGTTCAAAGATGATCTAAAGGCATTGAAGACTTGAAGTGTAGGGTATATATGCTAAATAGGTAAATCTCTATGTAAACTCTACACTTGTGTGTCTTGGAATCTATTGAATGCATAAGAGAGCATAAAAATATTTTTCTTAATCTTGAATGGCATTGAATGAACTGTTTGTTAATAAATGTATATTTTTGTATCTTAAAAGATTTTGAGTAAACTATGCATGATCAAAGAGATTTGATCATGGTTCTTAAGTTTACATATGTCTATATAACTTATCTATAAGTAGAAAATGTTTTTAAACTTGTTGAATTTAAATCTCAAATCATTTTACAAAGTTTGAAAACCAAAATTTAAAATGGCTATTGTGCTTCCAAAAAAATCGGTCGTCCAATTTTTGTAGCAAAAGATTGGTTACTATTTTTTCAGAGAAATTCGGACGAAAATTCGGAAGCATGAAAAACATTCGGTCGTCCAAATTTTGTCTTTAGCATGGTTACTGTTTTTCTAGAGAAATTCGGACGAAGATTCGGAAGCATGCAAAAAATTCGGTCGTCCTAATTTTCTGAAACTAGCCGTTACTAGCCATTTTATGACTGTTAAAACTGATTTTCAAATTCTATAAAAGCCATAAACTTCAGATCGTTTGTAAGTTTTGAATCCTTGAGAACTCTAAATATTCCAAAGCCTTTAGCGAACATTTTAAACTCTCTTTTGTCTTGTGCTTTCAATTGATGATTCAAGATTCCAAAGACAACAAAGTGTGAAGGTGAAACATTGTGTAATCATCTACCAACAAGTGGTAACATCTACACATTCTCCTCTCTTTATTAAATTGTGTTTTCTACTAGCTCATGGCAGGGTTATCTTGATAACATAAAATTCTTTAGATAAGGTTGATCCTTGAAATTGTGATTCAAGGTTGTTTGTAGATATAAAATCCTTTGGTAGGGTGAACCTTGTTTATAGAATTGCTAAAGAGGTTGTGAGTGTAAAACTATTGTGTGGTGAGCCTCTTATGCAATATAGTAGATTGTTTGAAATGCTTAAGTGTAGGCTTAAGGTAGTGGACGTAGATCTTGAAGAGATTGAACCACTATAAATTGTTTGTGGTCATTGCTCTTACATTGTTTAACAGCTTTGCTATTAATTGTTTAATTCTCTTATTGAACCAAGCTCACACAATCTGTTTTTTGCTTAGAATTATAAAAGGACTTTGTTTGCAAAAATTATCCAAATACCTAATTCACCCTCCCTCTTAGGTATTTCATGACCCCTTTGTGTTAGCTTAGCAAGCCAATCAAAGTGTATTATACATCCTACCCAGGTTATAAAAAGAACAAGTCTGATTGGATAAGCATCTGCAAACCAAAGGCTCGTCACGCAATTGATGCACCCATAGTTGATCAACCATATCAAGAGGAGGTCGACGGCTCAATGGCTGTTAATATAACCATTGAAGATGAGATGATTGGTGGACTTGCAAATGAATCTGAAGAAGGTGAGATAGTAGATACTTAAGATTTAAGAGCACAAGAGGATGTGGATGTGGATGTAGAAGAAGCTAATTCAGAAACAGATTCTCCTACGGATGATGATATGAGTGATGATTTATTAGACGATGAAGAAAATGAATAGGATTAGTTTCTTTCAAACGTGAGCTCTAATTTTACAATTTGATGAATAATTTATTTTGTATTTATTGATTTAGAATCTAACTTGTTTACTGTTATGTGGGATTAGATTATGTCAACGAGACGAGCACTACCAGAGCAGTCTGAGACTGGGGATGATCATACTCCGTCTCTAAGTTCTGATTCGCAGTTATGCAGTTTGCTACCTTTGTCCTCTCTGGACTAGTCAGGACAACAACAGACCCCTATATCAATACCTTTCACAGCTGCATCTGCACCAAGAGCAGAGATCTCAAAGACACCCATTTTGATTGTGCCTGATGGTGACAGGTAAGTACTATCTATTTTTTAGATTTGTTTTTGATTTGGTACACATTGAGCTATCTTTGAGAAGGGTATTTTGACACCCTTAAAGTTTTATGATCATTTTTGAAATTGTGTTTAAGAAGGCTCTTTGTCAAAACATGTAATAGTCAACATGGCTAAAGGTATCAGAATATCAACTTGTACTCATATTGTGCGTACCATCCTATTCTCTTCAATTGAATCTGTTTAATTGAATGTTTGTTTTATTAAAATAGTTTCACCCCACCGGTGGATGCTGTTAGAGAGATATCCCTGATATTTCAATGACACTACACTGTGCCTTACGCCAGATTTTCAGAAATTCCTGTAGATGTACAGAACATGTGGTTCGACTTATGGACTATAAGTAAAAAATATAAAATTTTAGTTCTTTTTATATTGTAGACATGGGTGTTAATATAATTCTAAAAGCAAATATGTAACAGATGCTTTTTTATCTAACAATTTTGCAGAGTCGTTTTAGGTGGTTCCCATAGCATAACAATCATATACGGCAGATTTGGAATAAGAAGTCTCGTGAGCGACTTTCTAACCAACTATGCAAGAGTTGGGTTAAACAAAAACCTCCAAATTGGATTTCACCAGATTTTTGGGAGTAGGTTTCAACGCGTTTCTACTGTTGCTAACCGGAATAGAGTTGTTGGTAGTGGTATATCTCACACGGGTGGGTCTACATATTTTACGAAGTATGAGAATAGGATGGTACATTTCATTAGTTTACACTTTCTAAACTAGTTCTTAAATATTTTTTTGCAAAAATAACATTTAGCATTTTTTATATTAAAATTACAGTGAAAAGAAAAAGGTGACGACTTTCGTTATGTGGAGTTGTTTAAGAAACTTCATACTTTCTAAAGAGGGCCAGAGTGAGTTTGTCAGTGAGAAGTCACGACAAACTTTGGTACGAATCAAACATCTTTTACAGTTATAAAATAGCTTTTATAATTATTAATATTTATATAGAGTTTTTATTTTTTATTTCTGAAGGATAATGTTCATGCCATTAAAGAACTTTATTATCAGAGTCTGAAAGTTCTGTGACTTCTTGTCAACCTCCTGACGAGAAGTCACTATTCTTTGAGGCCAGGGGAGGCTTGAAGAAGAATAGCGTCTTTGGATTCGGCTTTGAGGGATTGAAGGTCAAACGGATGTTGGATCATTCTTCTACTTCAGAGGAGCAGCTATTTTCTTGTCATACGATGTTAGCCATCTACAGAAGAAGTTGAATGACGAGACAAAGAGGCGGCAGAAAGTTGAGAAGAAGTTGCGCCACGTGCAAAAGAGTTACTTATCGTTTTTGTCATAAATTCTGAATCTGCCTCTGCCTTCTCCTTCATTGCTTGTTGGTAATGATGATACGGATGATGAGGATGATGATAACGATGCAGTTGACTCACCGGATCACCATCCTCCTTCCCAGGGCAGCACAAATCTGCCTCTACCACCGCCACCGCCACCGCCACCTACTTCAGCTCCAACTCTGACATTTGCCGTGAAGGCTAATTGATATATTAGAATTTCATTTTGTAAATGTATGATTTTGATTTGATATGTGATGTTTTACTGATATTTTATTTAACGATTTGTATTGGTAAGAGCAGCACTTTTATAGCTTACTTATTCATGTACAACATTTTAGGAAGTTTTAATATTTAAACTTTTATAAGGCAACAAACTATAATTATTTAAAATACATTTTAAAAAAATTTTAAAAAATTAGTGACAGATTAGCAACAAATTAAAGCAAAAATTATTTTAAAAAATTATAAATAAAAAAATCCCTGGCTAAGCGATCGCAAATTAGTGACCAATTAGCGACAAAATTAGTGAGGGAAGGAGTTGAGTAGGAACAAAATTTAAAATACTTTGGAAAAATATATATCTATCGCTAATCTCACGCTAAGTAGTGATGAAAAATTAAATTAAAATTAAAACATTTTAAATTCGGATGCTAATCCATGCAAATTAGTGATTGACTTTGTGACAGATTGATAAGAAAATAAAATATTAATATATTAAAAAAATCTGTCGCTAATTTGCAAGGAATTAACACTTCCCTCATCTCTTTCTTTGCTTTTGTTAGTTTATTGAAGATTTAGATTACAACAAAGCAAGGAAAGAGATTCTACATACTTGAATTAAAGAAAGAAGTCGAAATAGAACATCTTCAAGTGGGAATTTGTCCTCCTCAAAGTTTCAAATGCAAAATGAGCCTTCTTGACAATTGTATATGGCATTCTGAAGTTTTCAGAATGGAAAAGTTTATGCCATTCCAAGCCCCTTTGGCCTCCCTAATTATGATGCAAAACGTCTCTGGATGAGATTTTAGTTTTGACAGTGTTTGGTAAAATGATAACCTTGAGTTTTAGACATTCATTTGAGGTGAAGACATCAAGACATATCATCTGATTTCATGCTCTGAATTCACCAAAAATCAAACAACTGTAACAGTCATGATTTTGCAACAGAACAAAGCATTACTGGAGCAAAACTGAGCTGAGGTGGCACCACTTGGACCACCCTAGGCGGTGCAGCTTGGGCCACAGTAGATTCTTATGTTTTTTATCTCTCTATTTTGAGGGATATATATTGATGTGATTTTTGTGCCCTTATATTTAATTCTATCACAATTTTCAACAATTTGCACACAAACACAAAGGAAGTGCACCTAACGTTATGATTAGTATAATGCCAAGTACTTCAAATGTAGTATCCTTGGGGATGATCAAATACTATTACTCACTTTTTGCTCTATTGTTTAGTCTACCAATTCGATTATGAAAATGATTGAAATAAACTACTAGGAATAATAATCTAACTTAACTAATTGAATCTATTCCACCATTCCTTTCTCAATTCCAAGTGAAAAAACCCAATTCATGAATCAACCAACAATTAAGTTCATTCAAGCAATCAAATTCACAAAAAATACATAAGAAATTGGAATGCAATCAACCAAGGAAATAAATTTATTCACACAGAAAATAACTAGGGTCAATAACCATCTAAGTATTCAAATGTTTAGCTCATCGCCATATTACAAATCAAAGAACATAAAGCAACAAAGAAAGAGGAAGAATTGCTTATTCTCATGTCTTCAAATCTTATCTTCTTCAAAGCTTGATGTCTTCAACTTGATTTTGAAGAGTTGAGTTCCTGAGCTTGAATCTCTAAGATGGATTGCTTCTTTTTCAATGATTCCATCTCCTCTCTTGATTTCTCTTGCAAGAATCAGGATTTTGGAGGAGATTTTCTCTCAACACTCTCCTCTTTTTTGCCTTCTCTAAAATCCCAACTGCCTCCCTCTTTTTTCCCTCACAATATATATACATATATACATATATATATATATATATATATATATATATATATATATATATATATATATATATCAATATGATCATTCCATAAAGCACAAATATGAAATATCAAACTCCCTACTCTTAGACATTGCTTGTCCCCAAGCCATACTACAAAACAACTAAGAAATTTGAATAATAATCAAACGAAATAAAGAGTGTTTCCAAGCATTTCAAAGGAGAAAAAAATAGAGAGAGCATTACTTAATTGAGAAAATTTTGAGCAAGTCTACACAATCAATCTAAAAGTCATTCCAAATGCCCATCACAAAGATTAAACAATTACCCCTTGTCTCATAATGCAAGTGAGAATGTGTGCGCGTGCTGAACAATTATAAGGATGAAAATTAGATTATTGATCAAGGAATTCACTGTAAGTTCATAAAACTTGCACACATCATGCTTCAACTCACGACTTTCCCATCATCACTCATCTATGTCAACCCATAAGTTTATACCTCAATCATGTCAAAATTCAAAATAATAACAACGAAAACAATGAAGGCATGAAGAAATGTGATAAGCCTTCAAAGGAATAAGTGTTGTGTTGTTTTGCATTGCCTTTATACTAAATTTTTAATACAATCTCTAACAATTTGCACACAAACACTAGGCAAGTGCACCTATCATTATGAGTAGTATAATGGCAAGTACATTCAAATGTCGTATCCACAGGAGTGGTTAAATATCATTACTCACTTTCTACTCTATTGTTTAGCCTAACAAATTTTTTTTTGTAAAAATGATTAGAATAACTACTAGGAAAAGAAATCTACTTTAACTAGTTAAACCAACTTAACCAATCTTGCTTGCAAGAGAGAATTCAATAGAGAAAACAATACTTGGATGGAAAATCCCCCTAGAATTACCTATGTGATAGAAAGTCCCTTGGTTGATGAATTCCTTAATTAGAACTCACTCTATCTCTAGGTGAAAGTTCCCTATTCTTAAATTAATTAGTTGGAATCTCTTTCTAACCAATTTAATCCAAGAATGCATTAAGATTTGTTAATTTCCAATTCGATTTCTCTAATTACCAAGAAGATGTTGAGGTTTCTATCTCTAGTCACCTAAATCATCCCCATTGTTTGTATATGGTCTATTTCACCATTCCTTTCTCAATTCCAAGTGAAAAAATCCAAATTTTGAATCAATCATCCACCCAATCAATTCAACCAATCAAACTCACAAACACTCCACAATAAATTCCAGTTTCTGAATCAATCATCCACCCAATCAATTCAACCAAACAAACCCACAAACAATCCACAAGAAATTCAAACTCAATCAACCAAGGAAACAATTCATTCACATAGATAAAAAATAGGGTTCATAACCATCCAAGTATTCAAGAATTTAGTTCATCAACATATTACACATGGTTGAAATCTCCTCTTCTTTAAGGCTGAAATTCGTCACTGTCGTGTTGAGAAACTTGCAGCTTTTGTCTTGAATATTCAAGGTGTATGTCCTCCTTCTTCAAGAATTAAATCTTCTCTCTTGAATTCCCTTGGAAAGATGAAGATTTGAGATGGGATTTGAGTGAATTTTTGTGTGTTTTTGCTGCCTTTTCTTCACTCCCAGCCACTTGCCTCTTTTTGCCCTAAAGGAGTATTTAAATCCTGCCCAAAAGAGAGAGAAAAGCGCTACGTGGTCTGGACTAAACGGCGCAGCTTGCTCCTAGTTTTTGTGCAAGGTTCTGCTGCACGACTGTGACACTATTTTGATTTTTATGTGAATTTAGAGCATTAAATCGGCTGATCTAGGTCTTGGTGTCTTCATAAAAGTTATATATCAGGATCTTAGTTTTCCACAGGGCCTTAAATTACCACAATTAGGCATAAAAAACTCAGGATATGACCATTATACAAAAAAATATCAAAATTGGAACACAATGCAGGACAGGTGACTTTGCAGCATCAACAGGGTAGGCAAATGAACTCCGATTGATATAAATTTTACCATCCTGAAAACTTCAGAATTTTATAGAAGACTACTTTTGCATTTGAAATTTTCATAGAGGTAAAATTTCCACTTGAAATGTCTGTACTAGGCTATTTTTCTTCATTGTGTAAAATCTCTTAGTTTGCTTCATTTAATTCCAAATCTTCAGCAAACTCACCTAGTGATTAAAACACCAAAATTTAGCAGAAATGTGAGTTCAAAATGGTCATTATATGAAGCACAAATATAGAATATCAAACTTCCCCACCCTTAGACATTGCTTGTCCCCGACCAATACTACAAAACTACTATGAAATTTGAACAATAATCCACAAGAAATAAAAAGTGTTTTGAAGTATTACAGAGGAGTGCAAAATAGAGAAAGCATTACTTCTTGAGAAATCTTGAGCAATCTACACAATCAATCTAAAAGTCATCCTAAGTATCCATGACAAAGATTAAACAATCACCCCCTTATCTTACAATGCAAGCAAGAATGCGTGTGTGTGTATAAGTCCAACCAATGCAAATGTTCAACAATTATAAGAGTGAATTTAATGTTATTGGCCAAGGAAGTCTCATCAAGAAAGCATAATACCCCATAAGCCCGGCATTCACAAAACCTCTGCACTAATACAGTAACCAAAATTTAACCTCGATTAGGTAGGACTTTTATGCTTGTAACTTTAGGCTCAGGGAAAGTTTAGGATGCCAAACGAAAGGTAAGGAATTCAAAGTGAAAGAAATGAGAGCTAAAGAGAAAGGAATGAGAGATAAAACAAAAGTAATAACCCTTATTAGCCACAAGGAAGAATATCACCATTCCCCTACATTCAACCACAAACTCCCATTCTTTACCAAATTCCTTCACTTTGGATTCAACCACTTGCAGATATTAAGCTTCAACCCACAACCTTTCCATCATCACCCATCTTTGTCAACCCGTAAATTTAACCTCAATCATGACAAAATTCACAATAATAATAATGAAAACATATATACATCTTGAAGGCATTAAGAAATGTAAGAAGCCTTCTCAATAATAGACAAATATATAACAATTTTTTTCTTTTTTTTTTCGATTGAGTTGTAATTCAATTCCTAATCATATAAGGTCATCTCACCACTCTTTTCTTTTTTTTTTATAAAGCCTATTTTTCCTATCATCTTTCATTCCACCCATTGTTCTAATTTTCACAATACTTTTTGCTAACTTAAGGGTAAAAATGCATTTAGCTCTCGCAAAGAAGCGTTAAATATAAAGAGTGGAGTTTAAAATTTGAAAGAAGAAAAAATCTAGAATATAGATGGAAAATTTTATGCACAAAGGCTTCTAGAAAGGCTCAATCGGGACAAAGAAGGCCTATTACCATCATTTCAAAATCAAACTAAGGTTACTTACTCATTTCGCCTCAAGGCAAGTGAATGCGGGTTCTAAGGCAAAAGTTATGTTGAATTCTATGGCCAATAACACAAGATTCAACTCTATAATTTTCACAACAAAAGGAAAGAGGAAATGTGTTGAAAAGATAAATTCCATATAAGCAAAGAATACAAGGGGTGCATACTTAATCTAAGTTTAAGGTACTAGTTATGACCTTTAGAATGCTTGTATAACTACTTTTTGAGAAAAGATAAAACATGCAAGTCTTGAAGTACCTTGAAGATTCCAAAAATAAAAACAAGCAAATTCAACAAAAAATCATGAAAATAGCCTATATTACTAAAGCCAACTCCCCCACACTAAGACAACATTGTCAGTAATGTTGGGAGAGAGACAAACAAAAGACTGCTTAAATAGAAATATATGACATAAACTACAGAAGAACACCACACCAAACCATCAAACACAAAAATGGTGAAAAACATGGCTGCACCTTCTATATACTTCACAGCAAAAAGAAATGAAAGAAAAATGGAAATAAGAAAAACTTAATCAGGAAAACATAGCGTGAAAATAAATAAATAAAGGTCAAAAATACCGCCGGTTCCACCGCTTGACCAGGGGCCTCTATGGAGTTCCTATTGTTGCATTGTGTGCATAAGTTGCTCTTGATTCTGAAGGAGTGTTGGCCTCTATGGAGTTCCTTGTGGTTGGTCTCTATGGAGTTCTTCAAGCTGTTCTTGACGAGTGTGGTCTACCATAGAAAGGCGGCCCAATTGAATCTGGATTTCAGCAAATCTTGTGCGGATTTCATCTTGAAAATCTACGGTGGATGATGAGGTGCTGTTTGGATGAGGTCGGCTCAAACTTTCTGGATCTACAAGCATGCCTGCCATAGAAGGAATGCCTTGCCGAAGTTTAGCGTAAAATCTCATGATCCATTCATTTCGCTCATCGTCATATTGGTAGCCGCAGTTTTGTAGTGTTCTCATGGTGAGCACTTCAGAAGCTGATGTGGAAAGGGTAGCCTCTCTGCGAAAATCTACGTTAAAGCGTAGGAGAATCTGTGTGATAAGAAGAGGAAAAACAAACGCTTTCGTGGTAAAACCAGATGCAGCCACCTCATTCATTTGTGTTAGTAAAATGGAAGCTAATGGAATGAGTGATTGAGTAAGCAGTTTGTGGGTAATATAAATGTCCGAGTATCGAACCTCATTTAATCCACTCGCCCTAGGTAGAACATTAAAAGCAAGTAAATACACCACTAAACAAAGCCTAGGGGAAAGGGTATTGGCGTTAAAACCATAACTTGAACCTATTCTGCTATATGTTAGATGTAATGCTCGCCAAGCTATTTTAAAATCCCATTCCCGGTTAGCGAGTACCTCTTTTTTTTTATTGTCTATACGAACCCAATTCCCTTCATCAGTAATGTGATGAAGTTCAGCGAGAAGGGTGCGGGTGACGACAATTGGTTGACCCTTAGCCTGAGTATGAAGGACCTTGCCAAATTTTTCAAATTTATCCCTAATATTGGCATAAAATTCTTTGACAAGGACAAGATAGTAAGTTCCGGAAAGGTTAAGGATAGGCCCTCATCCTATGGCTTGGAATAAACTAGAAATATTAAATCGCTCATCCACCTCAACGGAAACGGTACGCTCAATGATCATGGAGTTTTGTTGACGTGAAGTGTACCACTCCCGATGTTGATCATCGGTGTAGGATAGAGATATGAAATATTGGATGGAGGTACTTGGGGTGATTATGAGGAAGGGCCGGCTCTCGAAGAGGAAGCCACATGCCCTGTGCGTTTAGGCTTTTGGGGTTGGGCAGTGGTTTTCCTCGGCATGCTTTCTTTTTCAGAATTAACCGTTAAGAGAAATTAGGCTACTTATGTGAAAATACAAATGCCACAAATAACTTTACAAGGATTACACACAAAAAATAAAAATTGAAAATTGGCTACACAAGACAAACAATTATCACTAAAAATTTAAGACAAAGGCTAGTTAACTCGTAAATATACTAAGTAATAAAATTAAATAAACTAACTATTAAATTAACGAAAAGAAGTCTATGCTACTAACGAAAAGTAGTAAAGAATATCACAAATTTAACAAGTAAGTTTCATTGTGGCTTTTCATTAAACACATGGTAGGCACAGTGGAAAACAAGAGATAACCAACAAAAATAGAGAAAAATTGCAAGCCAACAACAAACAAATTTGCACCACAATCACAATTGACTGAAGCATTTAACAAAAAAAATAAGAAAAATGAAGATTGTAAGATAAAAGGTTAAAGAGACAAACTAATTCTAGTGGATTGCTTGAAAGTTCTTGTGCCTCAATGTTGAGTCAAGAAGAAGAATCTCCAAAAATTAGAAGTGGGAGGATGAGTTGAGGTGAAATAAAAATGTGGGAAGGTTGAGATTTTCTTGAACAAGAAATTGAAAGAGAGAACCGAGAGAAGAGGAGAAGGAAGAAGGGAGAAAATAGAGGAAATGAGAGAAAGAAATGCAGGTCTCGGTTTTGGATTTTGGTTTTTTTTTTTAAATTGAAAAGCAAAACGGCGCCGTTTGGTCAACACCAAGTATTTCGGCAGAATGCTGCCTTCCCTTTTTTGTTTTTTGTGTGAACAGTGGAACGGTGCCGTTTTAAACTAGTTCTGAATCTGGATCAAAACGGTTTTTTTTAAATAGTGAAACGGCGTCACTTGGTGTTATCCAAGCGGCGCCGTTTCACTCCAAATCTACAGAATTGGATTACAGCTACAGTGAAAGTGGCTTTGTTTTGTCCCATCCAAACAGCACTGCTTCAATCCAGTTCTGCAGGGACTGGATTCAAACAGGACGCGCCACAATTTTGAAAAAAAGGATAATTGATTACAAACTAAAACAAAAAAAGCCAAACAACACATATAAAGCTCTTCACAATTTAAAGAAATTAAAATTTTCAAACTCAAAACCACATTAAGTAAAATTATGTACAATTAACTAAATAGATATAAAAGATCACTTATCTTTCGGATCATGGAGGATTAAAGAGGCTTTTTCAAGTTCTCTAGGATCTCTCCATGATATTGTTTGAGAAGATGGCTGTTAACCTTGAAAATTCCCTTATCCGGATGTACAACTTCTACTACACCAAAAGGGTAAACTTTGTGTACTACGAATGGTCCGGACCATCGTGATTTAAGGTTTCCAGAAAAGAGCCTCAATCGAGAGTTAAATAATAGCACTTGATCTCCCTCCTTAAATTCCCTATTCGACAATAAGTGCTTGTTATGCCATTGCTTCACTTTTTCCTTGTAGATTCGCGAGTTCTTATAGGCATCTATCCTCTACTCATCAAGTTCGTTAATTTGGAGTATTATGGTCTTCCCTACAAGATCATGATCAAAATTAATCAACTTAATTGCCCAATTTGCTTTATGCTCAACCTCAACCGGTAAATGACAAGACTTTCCATAGACTAATCTATAAGGAGTAAACCCGATGGAAGTCTTGTATGTGGTCCTATATGCCCACAAAGCATCATCAAGCTTAACACTCTAATCCTTCCTAGTTTGTTCAACAATATTTTCCAAAATTCTATTGATTTCTCTATTAACCACTTCCACTTGACCACTAGTTTGAGGGTGATAAGGGGTTGCCATCTTGTGAGTAACACCCAATCGAAGCAAGACCTTCTCAAGTTGTTGGTTACAAAAATGAGTTTCCCGATCACTAATTATGGCTCTAGGAATGCCAAAGCGAGTAAACAATTTTTTTAAAAATTTAACAATTACTCTAGTATTATTTGTTGTCAAAGCTTGGGCTTCCACCCATCTAGAGACATAATCAACTGCAACCAAGATGTATGCATTACCAAAAGAGTTTGGAAAAGGACCCATGAAGTCAATACCCAAACAATCAAAGACTTCACATACTTGAAATGTAGAGAGGGGCATTTCATGCCTTTTTGAGATATTACCTATTCATTGGCAATTGTCACAATTTTCTACATACCTTTGGGCATCTCTAAACAAAGTCGCCCAATAAAATCCCGAGTCAAATACCTTTCTTGCTGTCCCATTGGCTTGATAATGACCACCAACCGGACCTTTATGGCAATGCTCTAATATGCTCATGTTCTCAGGGCTGGCTACATATCCCCTTATGAGTTGATCTGCACAAATTTGGAACAAAAACGGATCCTTCCAAAGATAGTACTTTAATTCTGAAAAGAATTTCTTCTTCTGTTGAGGGCTTAAATTCTTTGGTAAGATCCGACCCACAATATAATAAGCATAATCTGCAAACCAAGGAGTGGGATCATCATTACCTATAACCAAGTATAGCCTCTCATCAGGGAACGTGTCATTGATGTCCTCCTCATTCAATTGCTCAAAATGTGGGTTCTCCAACCTCGATAGATGATCAGCGGCAAGATTCTCCACTCCCTTTTTATCTCTTATCTCCAAATCAAATTCGTGCAATAAAAGTACCCACCTAATTAGTCTAGGCTTTGCATCATTTTTGTTGAGAAGATATTTAAGTGCTTAATGATCAGTATAAACAATGACTTTAGACAAAACAAGATAGGGGCGAAATTTATCAAAAGCAAAAACTATGGCAAGAAGCTCATTCTCGATTGTGGTGTAGTTTTCTTGTGCTTCCGTCAAGGTCTTGCTTGCATAATATCTCGGTTGAAAATGGCTTTCTTGCCTTTGTCCAAGCACTGTCCCTACTACAAAATCAATTACATCACACGTTAGTTCAAAGGGAATGGACCAATAGGGGGCAACCAATATGGGAGAGTCAATCAAATTTTGCTTCAACATAATGAAAGCGATTAAGCATGTATCATCAAACACAAAGGGCGCATCGTTTTCAAGCAAATTTGTAAGAGGTTTAGCAGTTTTAGAAAATCTTTTATAAACCTTCTATAGAACCCTGCATGACCAAGAAAACTTCTAATTGCCTTTACCGAAGTAGGTGGTGGCAATTTTTCGATGGTTTCTACCTTGGCTCTATCAACCTCTATGCCCCTGCTAGATATCTTATGCCCAAATACAATGCCTTCTTTAACCATAAAATGACATTTCTCCCAATTGAAAACAAAATTGGTTTCTTCACATCTTTGCAAAACGTTTTCAAGATTTTCAAACAAAACTCAAAAGAATCACAAAAAACTGAGAAATCATCCATAAAAACCTCCATAAAAACCTCCACCAAACCATCAAAAAAAGCTAACATGTACCTTTGAAAAGTTACAGGAGCGTTACACAAACCAAAAGGCATGCGACGGTAAGCCAAAGTACCATAAGGACAGGTAAATGTAGTTTTCTCTTGATCTTCTGGGGCTATTAGAATTTGAAAGTACCCCAAAACACCAGCAAGAAAACAGTAATACCTATGACCGGCAAGTCTCTCCAGCATTGATCAATGAAAGGTAGTGGAAAGTGATCCTTCTGAGTGGCATCATTAAGCTTTCAATAATCTATGCACACTCTTCTGCTCGTCACGGTCCTCATAGGAATCAACTCGTTTTTCTCATTAGGCATGACGGTCATCCCTCCTTTCTTGGGAACTACTTGGACGGGACTCACCCACAGACTATCCGAGATAGGATATATAAGACCGGCATTAAGAAGTTTGATTACCTCTGCTTTGACCACTTCCTGGTTTAGCCTTTGTTAGCCCTAAGGGCAAATAATGTAGTTATGATTAGTTTTGAATAATGACAAACATTGATGAGGACTAATGTACTTGTATGTTTGAGTGATAGGATTGATAGATTGAGAAGCATGAAGTCTTATTGCCTTGGAGTCACAATGTAAGAATAACTCCACTATGCCAAAAGTGATTGAAGATTGAAGAGTATGTTCAAGATGATTGAAGGCATTGAAGACTTAGAGTGTAGAGTTCTTATGCTAAATAGGTATATTTTTCTGTAAACTCTACACTTGTATGTCTTGGAATTAGTTGAATGCATAAGAGAGCACAAAACTTGTTTTTGAAATGATTTTTAATGAACTTCTCAAGAGCAAGTATTTTTTCAAAGTCTCAAATGATCATAAGTAAACTTTGGATGATTAAAATGTTTTGGTAACTGTTTTTGTGTTTAAAAGTGCCTAAATGACTTATCCATTCATACAAAATGATTTCAATGTTATTAAGGATGATTTTTAAATGATTTGACAAAATTTGCTTTGAAAATGATCACTGTGCTTCTAGAGAAGTTTGGACGCAAGTTCGGACGTATGGAGTAAAGTTTGGACGTCCAAACTTTCTCTGATAGCATGGTTACTATTTTTCTAGTGAAGTTTGGATGCAAGTTCGGACGTCTGAACTTTTCCAAACAGCTTGGCTCAGTAAAGTTCAGACGCAAGTTCGGACGCATGGCAGAAAGTTTGGACATCCGAACTTCTCTGAAACTAGCATTTACTAACCGTTTTATAGCTATTGCAATTGATTTTTCAAATCTATAAAAGCTATAAACTTCAGATTTTTTATAAGTTTTGAATCCTTGAGAACTCTAAGCATCCCAAAGTCTTTAGAAAACATTTTAAGCTCTCTTTTGTATTGTGCTTTCAATTGATCATTCAAGATTCCAAAGACAACAAAGTGTGAAGGTGCAACATTGTGTAAACATCTACCAACAAGTGGTAACATCCACGCATTCTTCTTACTCTATTAAACTGTATTTTTTTTACTAGCTCATTGCAAAGTTATCTTGTGACTTAAAACTCTTGTGGAGGGTGAGACATAGACTAGATTAATCAAGGTTGTTGTGTAAAACCCATTGGTGAGGGTGAGTCTTGGATTAGATTGGTCTAGGTTGTCCTTGGATATAAAATCCTTCTGAAAGGGTGAACCTTATTTTTATAATTACTAAAAGAGGTTGTGAGTGTAAAACCATTGTGTGGTGAGACTCTTATGTAATTTGTAGACTTGAGCTTATAGTAGATTGTTTGAAATCCTTAAGTGTAGGCTTAAGGTAGTGGACGTAGATCTTGAAGAGATTGAACCACTATAAATTGCTTGTGTTCCTTGTTCTTTTATTGAACCAATCATATACAATCTATTTTTCACTTAGACTTATAAAAGGACTGTGGTTGAAAATAATTTGCCAAATACCTAATTCACCCCTACTCTTAGGTATTTCAGCCTTCTTTGGGGTTGCACCACCGGTTTAAAGTCTTCTTCCATCAATATTTTGTGGGTGTAAAATGAAGGGCTAATACCATTGATGTCAGATATCTTCCATGCCATTGCCTTTGTATGCTTCTTTAGCACCTTTATGAGCTCTTCTTTCTGTTCTTCTTGCAAATCGGTTGCAATGATCACCGGGAGTTTAGAATTATCTGCAAGGAAAATATACTCCAAATGATCCGACAATTTTTTCAACTCTAGCTCCAGGGGTTCTTCAATGGAGGACTTTATTCTACCCTTTTTTTCCCTCTCAATTTTCTCGAACTCCACCCCTTCAGTTATGATTGGAGATGACTCCATATGTGCTATGACTTCACCATTCTCATGATACTCCTTCTTTGCTTCTTCAACTTGAAACAAGGATACCTCTAAAGGATCATCATCTAATAGTCCTTGCACATGGTTGGAGACAATGTCATCAAATAGTAACTTGATATGCAATTGCTTATAAAGTTCAAGAAACTTACCAAATTATTCATCTTTTTCTCTTGCTGAAGTCGAGCAGGATATGGAATTTTTTGCCTATATTTTTGAATTTTCTTATTCTTTTGTGTTTCTTTCTTTTCAACCCTTTCTTCATCCTCAAACATATACGGGCTCATCATTCTTCCCTTCTTCATTTTCTTGCTTCTTTTGCTTTGGAATCTCCAATTCCTTTCCACTTCTCAAGGTAATGGCTTTAGCATGTTCTCTTGGGTTCCGCTCGGTATTACTTGGGAGAGTTCCAGCTTGCTTTTCGGAAACAAGTTTTGCCAGTTGGCCTATTTGATTTTCCAAGTTGTGAATGGAAGCCTGTTGGTTCCTCAGGGATACTTCTTGATATTGGAACCGGGTTTCGGTAGTCTTAATGAACTTTGTCATCAATTCTTCAAGGCTAGGCTTCACCGGTTGTTGGAGAGGTGGAGGTGGCTGATGTTGATAAGGAAGAGATGTTTGGGGTCGAGGATTTGATGAAACTTGGAAGTCAGGAGGATGAAACGGTCTTTGTTGCCTTTGGTTGCTCCATGAGAAGTTTGGATGATTTCGCCACCCTGGATTATAGGTATTACTATAAGGATTGTTAGCTTGCCTACCTCTTCCAAGGAAATCCACATGCCCTATTGATGATGCATTAGAAGTTCCCATGGTTTGGCACTCATATTTTGGATGACCACCTCCGCAGAAATCACAAGCCATCATCACTTGGGAGGTTTTAGGTGACAAACTCAAGCTCTCAATCTTCTTGTTTAATGCATCGAATTTTGCCTCCAAAGCCATCATCACGTCTACATTGTGTATTCCACTAGGTTTGGTTTTCGGCCTTGGATTCCCCCACCGGTAGTTGTTCATGGCAATGTTTTTAATGAGGTCTTGTAACTCTTCCGGTGTCTTCAAACTAGTGGTACCTCCCGAAGAAGCATCAATGAGATGCTTGGAAGGGAAGTTTAATCCACTATGGAATGTTTGCATTTGCAGCCCCAAATCTAGACCATGATGTGGACATTTCCTCAAGAGCTCCTTCCATCTCTCCCAAGAATCATATAAACTTTCACTCTCCATTTGTTGAAAAGAGAAAAAGTCATTTCTTAGCTTGGCAGTCATTGCCGAAGGGAAATATCTAGCTTGGAATTTCTCGGCAAGATTGTTTCATGTAGTGATGGAACCCGATGGAAGTGACTTCAACCATGACTTGGCTAGATCCCTCAATGAAAATGGAAATAATCGAAGATGGATGGCATCTTCAGAAGCCCCATTAATCTTGAAAGTATCACATAT
Organism: Rauvolfia tetraphylla; assembly: GCA_030512225.1. Classification (NCBI taxonomy): domain Eukaryota; kingdom Viridiplantae; phylum Streptophyta; class Magnoliopsida; order Gentianales; family Apocynaceae; genus Rauvolfia; species Rauvolfia tetraphylla. Next base: position 6,452,745 of record JAJQKT010000062.1, read on the forward strand.
TTCCAAGAAGTTGGCAATATGAGCATTTGGGTCTTCATCAGGTAAACCATCAAATTGCATCAATTGTTGAACCATTTGGATGATATTCGGTTTGATCTCAAAATTGTTGGCTTCAACTCTTGGTCGGGCAATGCTTGACTCCGCTCCTAACAAAGAAGGTCGTGCATAGTCTCCCATTGTCCTTGGTCTTGCATTTCCGTCATGTGCCATAGTGTTCTCAATTTGAGGAGTTTCACCTTCAACTTCAATTCCTTCAAGTATCACCTCTAGGTTTATAACCCTTGGATCCCAATAAAAAATCTACTCAACTTCGGAATTAAGTTGATTCAATTCTTCCAAATTACTTGAGGTCGAAAACCAAAAAGAATTCACACTTTCACCACAAATAAAAGTAAAAGTTTAACTCAAATAACACTCACTTAAAACAGAACAAACAACAAAGAAACATAAGCTAAGAACTCCAATTCACTAATAACTAAAAGAAATGACCAAGAAGACAATAAATGCTAACACTAGTAACAAGTATTAGAACAATAGATAAGTAGAAACAAATATGACTAAATCAATAGAGTTCAAGCTTTCTTAATATTGATCAAAATTCCCCGGCAACGGCGCCAAAAACTTGTTGTGTTATTTTGCATTGCCTTTATACTAAATTTTTATTACAATCTCTAACAATTTGCACACAAACACTAAGCAAGTGCACCTATCCTTATGAGTAGTACAATGACAAGTAAATTTAAATTTCGTATCCACGGGGGTGGTTAAATATCATTACTCACTTTCTACTCTATTGTTTAGCCTAACAAATTTGTTTGTGAAAATGATTGGAATAACTACTAGGAAAAGAAATCTACTTTAACTGATTAAACCAACTTAACCAATCTTGCTTGCAAGAGAGAATTCAATAGAGAAAACAATACTTGGATGGAAAATCCCCCTAGAATTACCTATGTGATAGAAAGTCTCTTGGTTGATGAATTGCCCTTCTTATGTTTGATGAAATTCCTTAATTAGAACTCACTCTATCTCCAGATGAAAGTTCTCTATTATTAAATTAGTTAGTTGAAATCTCTTTCGAACTAATGTAATTGAAGAATGCATTAAGATTTGTGAATTTCCAATTAGATTTCTCTAATTACCAAGAAGATGTTGAGGTTTCTATCTCTAGTCACTTAAATCATCCCCATTGTTTGTGTATGGTCTATTTCACCCTTCCTTTCTCAATTCCAAGTGAAAAAATCCAGATTTTGAATCAATCATCCGCCCAATCAATTCAACCAATCAAACTCACAAACACTCCACAAGAAATTTCAGATTTTGAATCAATCATCCACCCAATCAATTCAACCAATCAAGCCCAAAAACAATCCACAAGAAATTCAAACTCAATCAACCAAGGAAACAATTCATTCACATAGATAAAAACTAGGTTTCATAACCATCCAAGTATTCAAGAATTTAGTTCATCAACATATTACAATTCATAGAACATAAAGCAATAAAGAAAGAGAAAGAATTGCTCATTTTCATGGTTGAAATCTCCTCTTCTTAAGGCTGAAATTCGTCACTGTAGTATTGAGAAAATTGTAGCTTTTGTCTTGAATCTTTAAGGTGTATGTCCTCATTCTTCAAGAATTCAATCTTCTTTTTTTAAAATCCCTTGCAAAGATGAAGATTTGAGATGGGATTTGAGTGAATTTTTGTGTGTTTTTGCTGCCTTTTCTTCACTCCTAGCCGCTGCCTCTTTTTGCCCTAAAGAAGTATTTAAATCCTGTCCAAAAGAGAGAGAAAAGCAGCAGAGAAACTGCTTCAGATCAACATAAACGGCTCTGCTTGGTCTGGACTAAACGGCGCTGCTTGCTCCCAGTTTTGGTGCAAGGTTCTACTGCACGATTGTAACACTATTTTGAAATTTAGGTGAATTCAGAGCATTAAATTTGCTGATCTAGGTCTTGGTGTCTTCATAAAAGTTGTATATCAGGATCTTGGTTTTCCACAAGACTTTAAATTACCACAATTGGGCATAAAAAACGTAGGATATGTTCGTTATAGAAAAAAGTATCAAAACTGGAACATGATGCAGGACAGCTGACTTTGTAGCATCCGCAGTGTAGGCAAATGAACCGCAATTGATATAAATTTTAGCATCCTAAAAACTTCATAATGTTCTCTATAATTTTATAGAAGACCACTTTTGCATTTGAAATTTCCATAGAGGTAACATTCCCACTTAAATTTCTCTACCAGGCTGTTTTTTCTCTGCATATCTCTGTTTTTCTTTATTGTGTAAAATCTCTTTGTCTGCTTCATTTAATTCCAAATCTTCAGCAAACTCACCTAAATCAAATAAGAGATAAAGGAGTGTAAATGGTGATTAAAACACCAAAATTTAGCAGAAATGTGAGCTCAAAATGATCATTATATGAAGCACAAATATAGAATATCAATAAGCCTATATATTTATTTCTTATTTATTTTTATCCGATTGAGGTATATTTTGATTCCCGATCATATAAAGAAGTTTCAACTCACCCCTCTCTTTTTTTCTCCCCTATCTATAAAGCCTATTTTCTATCATCTTCCCTTTTACCTTTCATGCCAACCTCCACATTACTCTTTCCCATCTTAAGGGTAAAATACATTTATCTCTCAAAAAAAATGTTACCTATAAAAATTAGAGTTTAAAATTTGAAAGAAGAAAAACGAGAAATAGAAATTGAAAAATTCATGTACTAAGGCTTCAATTAGGGTACTATGGATAAAATAAAAAGGGATGCCTAGAAAGGCTCAATCGGGACAAAGAAAGCACATTACCATCATTTAAAGATTAAAATAAGGGTAGTTGCTCATTTCGACTCAAGGCTAGTGAATGTAGGTTCTAAGACAACTTTTATTGAATTCTAAGGCAAATAACACAAGATTCAACTCCATAATAATCACAACAAAAGCAAAGGTGAATGTGCTTAGAAGAAAAATTCTATTGATGTGTTTCCCGTGCCTTTATAATTAGTATATTGAAAGTACTTCAAATGTCGTATTGTTGTATGTTTTTCGTGCCCTTAGACTCTATTCTATCACAATCTTCAACAATTTACACACAAACACAAGGCAAGCGCACCTATCATTATGATTAGTATAATGGCAAGTACTTCAAATGTTGTATCCTTGAGGATAGTCAAGTAGCATTACTCACTTTCTGTTCTATTGTTTAGCCTATTAAATTTTGTTTATGAAGATGATGGAAATAAGTTACTAGGAATAAAAATATAACTTAACCAATAGAATTCAGTTTATCTAATTTTTTTTTTTGCAAGAGAAAATTTCAATTAAGAAAATAATACTTGAATGGAAAAGCCCCCTAAAATTACCTATGTGATAGAAAAGTCTCTAGATTAATGAATTTCTCTTCTTATGTTTGATGAAATTCCTATATTAGAACTCACGCTAGCTTTAGATGAGAGTCCTCTACTCTTTGATTAATTAGTTGAAATCTCTTTCTAATCAATTCAATCTAAGGATGCATTTAGATTTGTGAATTTTCAATTAGATTTATCTAATCACCAGGAAAGTGTTTAGATTCCTATCTCTAATAACCCAAATCACTCCTATTATTTGTGTCATGGTCTATTTTGCCCTTCCTCTCTCAATTCTAAGTGAAAAATCTAGTTTATGAATCAATTAACAACCAAATCAATTCAAGCAATCATATCCACAAATAATCCATAAGAATTTAGAATTCAATCAACCAAGTATTCACATAGATAAAAACTAAGATTCATAACCATCCGAGTATTCAAGAATTTAGCTCATGATTTTACAGAATAAAGAACACAAAACATTAAAAGAGTTGAGAATGCTCATTTTCATGGCTAAAACACAAATTTTCTATGCTTAAGATCTTCACTTTAGCCTTGGAAAAAATGCAGCTTGGACTCTAATCTTCATGATGGATGTTCTTCTTCAAAGATTTGATCTTCTCTCATGACTTCTCTTGCAAAGATTGAAGATTTGAGAGAGATTTTTGGACTATTTTCTCTCTATTTTTTTGGCCTCTCTAGAAACTTAGCCGCCCTTCCCTGTTTTTGCCCCCAAACAGCGCCGATAGGTCCACACCAAGCGGCACCACTTGCTACCAGTTTTTCTATAGTATTCTGCTATGCAATTGTGATAGCTATTTAGATTTCTTAGTGAATTCAGAGTATGAAACCGGGCGATCTAGGTCTTTATATCTTCATTAACATTGTGTATCATGATCTTATTTTTTTGTGGAGCTTTGAATCACCTCAATTGGACAAATATAACAAAAGTTATAGTCACTATACCAAAATGTGTCAAAACTGGAACCAAATCCAGAAACATTGAATTTTCACTGTAATTAGGGTGGTCAAGTGAGCTTGGATTGACATGAATTTTACCATTATGGAAACTTTAGAATGTCTTGTATAATTGTCTAGAAGGACTCTTTATTATTTGAAACCTTTAAAGAGTCCAAAATCTCTCTTGAAAATGCTCTGTCCTGCTGCCCTATTTTGTATTTTTCTTCATTCTAAGTGTATAAAACCTCCTTTATTGCTCCATTGTACTCCAAATATTCAATAAACTCACCTAAAGCAAAGAAGAAATAAAAGAAGTGTAAATGGTGATTGAAACACCAAAATTAAACAGTAATTTAATCTAAAAATTACAACTATGAAATATCACGTATCTGCAGAGATGATCAAGTACCATTGCTTACTCTTCACTCTATTGTTTAGTCTACCAATTCGATTATGAAAATGATTGAAATAAGCTACTCGCAATAAAAAAATTTAAACTAGCTTAACTAATCTTGCTTGCGAGAGAGAAGCCTGTTGATACAACAATACTTGAATGGAAAATCGCCCTAGAATTGCCTATGTGATAGAAAAATCTCTTGGTTGATTATCTTTCTCTCCTTATGTGTGGTGAACTTCCTATATTAAGGCTCAATCTATCTCTAGATGAGAGTCCTCTATCCTTAGATTAATTAACTGAAATCTCTTTCTAGCTAATTTAACCTAAGATTGCATTTTGATTAGGGAATTTCCAATTAGATTTCTCTAATCACCAAGAAGATGTTGAAGCTCCTATCTCTAGTTACCTAAATCATCCCCATTGTTTGTGCATGGTTTATTCCACCATTCCTTTCTCTATTCTAAGTGAAAAACCCAACTCATGAATCAACCAACAATCAAGTTCACTCAAGCAATCAAATCCGCAAACAATACATTAGATATTGGAGCTCAAGCAACCAAGGAAATAAATTCATTGACATAGATAATAACTAGGGTTCTAACCATCCAGATATTCAAATGTTTAGCTTATCATCATATTACAAACCATAGAACACAAAGCAACAAAGAAAGAGGAAGAATTGTTCATTCTCATGTCTTCAAATCTTCACTTTTTCAAAGCTTGAAGTTGTGCTCTTCAGCTTGAATCTGCAAGATTGATTGCTTCTTCTTCAATGATTCCACCCCCTCTCTTGATTTCTGTTGCAAGAATGAGGATTTTGGATGTACTTCTCTCTCAAAACTCTTCTGTTTTTGGCCTCCTCCAAAACCCTAGCCGTCCCCCTTCTTTTACAAAAAGAGGCGTTGCTTCAACTCAGTTATGCTACAGTAATCCACTATTCTGCGCTTGTGATAGTTGTCTGATTTCTTGGTAAATTTAAAGTATGAAATTAGGCGATATATATATATATCACAAAAAAAGGCGTTGCTTCAACTCAGTTATGCTACAGTAATCCAATATTCTGCGATTGTGACAGTTGTTTGATTTCTTGGTAAATTTAAAGTTTTAAATTAGGCGATCTAGGTCCTTATGTCTTCATTAAAGTTGTATCTAATGATCTTATCCTTCCATAGAGATTTTAATCACCTAAATCAGATGTCTAGAACTCAAGATATAGTCATTTTACCAGAGACACTGACATGAATTTTTTCATTATGGAAACTTTATAATGTTCTCTATGATTGTCAAGTAGTATACTTCTATATTTGAAAGCTTTAAGAGGTCCAAATCCTTCTTAAAAATGCTCTATTCTGCTGATTCCTGCATTCATCTTCTTTCTTCATTCTAAATGTGTAGACTCTCCTTCATTGCTTCATTGTACTCCAAATCTTCAATAAAATCACCTACATCAAGGAATGGATAAAGAGAGTGTAAATGGTGATTGAAACACCAAAATTCGATAGAAATTCAAGGCCAAAATGATCATTCCATAAATCACAAAGATGAAATATCATTTATACAATAGTTATGACCTTCAGAATTCTTGTATAGCAAATCTCCATGGAAAAATCAAACATAAAAGTCTTGCAATATCTTGAAGATTCTAAAAATGAGAACAACAAAAATCAACAAAAGATTATGAAAATAAACTATACAACTTCCAACTCCCCCACAGTTAAGTCAATATTGTCTGCAATGTTGGGAGAAAGATAAACAAAACAAAAACGATAATGTGAGAACATAAAAGCAATAAGGCAAGAAAACTAAAGAAATAAGTAAAAATAAAAGCATAGTACTAAAATAAATAAAAGGATAGAAACATAATTTGAGAACTCCTCTTGAGATCATGCTCACACACCGCCTACTCCACCACTCGGTCATGGGCCAGCTCCTGGGAATAGTTGCCGTCAGTGGCCATTGTGGTATGCTTCTTGTCTTGCCATCGTTGCATAAGTTGTTCTTGATTCACAGCTCCTATAAAATCTCTTGCATCTTACATTAGTTCGAAGGGGAGGGACCAATTAGGGGCAACCAATGTAGGAGAATCAATATGTTTTTCATCGACACATTGAAAGCAATTAAGCATTTCTCATCAAAAAGAAAGGGCACAACTTTTTCAAGAAAAATTTTGGGAGGTTTTGCAATTTTTGAAAAATCCTTTATAAACCTGCTATAGAAACAGCATGACCAAGAAAACTTCTAATTGCCTTTACCGAAGTAGGTGGTGGCAATTTATCTATGGTTTCTACCTTGGCTTTATCCTTTGCTAAAAATCTTATGCCCCCAACACAATGGCCCCTTTAACCTAAAATGACACTTTTAATAATTCAAAACAAAATTGGTTTCTTCACATCTTTCAACATTTTTTCAAACAAAGCTGAAAGGAATCACTTGAATACTTGGATGGTTATGAACTCTAGTTATTATCTATGTGAATGAATTTCTTTTCTTGGTTGATTGAGATCCAATTTCTCATGTATTGTTTGTGGATTTGATTGATTGAATGAACTTGATTGTTGGTTGATTCATGAGTTAGGTTTTTCACTTGGAATTGAGAAAGAAAGGGTGGAATAGACCATACACAAACAATGAGGTTGATTTAGGTGACTAAAGATAGGGGCTTCAACATCTTCTTGGTAATTAGAGAAATCTAATTGGAAAATTCATTAATCTAAATGCATTCTTAGATTAAATTAGTTAGAAAGAGATTTCAACTAATTAATCTAAGGGTAGAGGGCTCTCATCTAGAGATAGAGTGAGCCCTAACAAAAGAATTTCACCAAACATGAGAAAGGAAAGATAATCAACCAAGATATTTTTCTATCATATAGGTAATTCTAGGGGGAATTATCCATGCAAGTATTATTTTCTCAATATAATTAAGTATAAGGGCACAAGAATCACATCAGCTAACAATTCTACATTTGACTCTAACGTCATTGAATTATTGTGGGGTTCAACTCATTGACCCAACATAATAAATACCGTAAGTATAAAATCAAAAGGCTTCCTATAAAACAATAATACTTCGTAGACTATTGCATGAGAGAGTTGAAAAACTCATTTCAAGAAGCATGGTTGGCCTTATCTAGCCTACCATTTTTAGTGGAGGGTGTTGTAGCTTCAGACCTACAAATACCAGGCGTTTGAAATACTGCTTCCATGTATTGAAGAACTAAACCTTCTTAATATAAGTATGAGATTCTGCGAGTACCACAAAAAGCTAACTCTACTGTTATGCAAATATCTCATTCAAGAGCCAATTGTGTGTTCTCAAAGTCATTACCCTTTTCCTTCGGGGACAGGGAAGAATTACCATGTGCTATATCATCTTCATCAGCCTCGACCATATCTGGCACACGATTATCAATGTGAAGAGCATCACGAGTCCTCTGCTCTTGAATATTATGTTCTACTGGATTAGTTGTATCACGAACAAAAAATTTCCAAATCATTTTGATATCATCCTCACCATCCCTAGAGCACTTCTTGAGTCCTGCAGAGTCAAGATCCAATCACAAAAACATGGTAAAATGGCAGTGTATATAGATTTAGTCTATCATATAAACAAGTTTTGCTTCTTTAATTTCCTTTCATTAGCCATACATCCCACTAGTCAATTGATTAAGTTTGTCGATAAAATTAATCTATGTAAAGAAGCTAAAGAAGTGACCATAAGCTGTAAACATACATGCATTTTGGTATCAGAAAGGAGAAAAAGAATGAATAAATATATAACCAGAGTTTATCATACAGTCTGTTGTTCTTCTCCTTGTCCTTCTACACTTTGTTTTCTCCATGCTGAACTCCTTAGTCATCTGAAAGGATTTAGTAGCTCCTCTTGAACTGCTGAAAATCCACAAAAATTTTCAGCTTGCTAGAAATGCACTTGAAACTTCTGAGCTCTTGTTCTTTGAGCATTGGAGGAAGACAAACTTATGTCTTGAAACTTTTGAGCTCTTGTTCTTTGAGCATTAGAGATATGTTGAGTTTCAATGCAAGAGGTTGATGAGATTCAAACAGAAGATTTCTTTCTTTCTTTCCCTCGTTTCTTTTAAAAGGTTCAGAAGAGGAAAAGACAACTGACACAATTGTAGTAATAAATTCCACAGATAATGAATATTGATTGAATGTGTTGGTGAATTTCCCAAATTAAGAGACTTTGAATTTAATGAATTCATTGAAAATTATTTTATTAAATTCAATCATTGCTTTTTGAATTCATGTACAATCATAGCAATGTTTTACCAAATTACACATTAATTTTTCTATCTAAAAATATATAATTTTCAATATTTTTTCCAATATATTTGCTTGCAGTTTATGGGCATGAAGTTGCAAACCGTTTGCCGAAAATGGTACGCAAGGTAAAGCCAATTATGCTTCTTCAAATGAGCTTTTCAACACTCTTATGCAATAGTTTGTGTAGTACTACTGCTTTGCAGGAAGACTTTTGATTTCCCGTTTCTTGTATTTCTTGTATTTACTTCGGGAATCATCGCTTTTGGAAAATACATTTTCGATTAATGTACATTCATACCCAATGTTTTACCAAAATACATGTTGACTTTTGAAATCTAAAAGCATATTTTCAATGTTTGATGCAACGGATCCATGTTTAAACGTTTTCTTTTAGTCTGTAATAGTAGCCAGGAGTACACCCTTGCCGTCCCAAAACCGTCGGCATTTTGAAGAATTCTTACAGGTAATATATAACATAGAATTTATAATTGGACTTTTTCGACTAAAAAATAGGAAGGGCGTCAAATGTATTTATAGACATCTTTCACTACACTAGCACTGTTCATGTGCATTCGCATGTGAGAGAATTTTGTAGAATAAACTCTTTTAGTTTATATTTTTGAATATTAAAATATCTTAGATTTTAAATGTCTCTCTAAAATTTATTGTTTGCTTTATTATCACACTTCATGTAATTTTACCTCTACATAACTCCCACATAACTCTAATTAAATTAGAGATATTAAAGATTGTCAAAGTAATATAATTTCCAATTTTCAAATTAATTGTTTCTTATACAACTCCAAAGTAATTGTCTTAAAGATGCCAAAGACCATTGAAATGACAACAGTACATATCAAAGAAATAAAAATAATAATTTTTCTAAAGAGCGTTTCAAGACATTCAAGAAAGAAAATAATAAATAAGTTTAAATTCTCATAATCCTTATTCATATTTTTAGTATAGTATAAATAAATAAGCATTTGTTTCAAGTAAGAAGAAAGTTTCAAGAAAGACACGGGGGGGAAGCCAACATCCTTGAGTATTATAGGCATAGATTGACGCTTGGATTAACTAATTGGATAGTAATTTTTGTAGGTGCAAAGGCAATTAATAATATAAAAGTTGAAAGTTTCAATGAGTATTAGGTGTTGAGTTTTAAACTTATAATTTCATTGCTAAAACTTTTTTCCTCAGGGTGTCACCTTTTTGTTTTTTAATTCAGATTAATAGACAAGAGAGTTTTCTAAAAACAAGAAAGAAATTTATTTTGTATCATAGAGATAAATTTTGGAACAACAAAAAATATGAGAAATAATTGATAGCTGAATGTCAATACACAATCTTATTAATTGCAGAAAGCACAAGAAAAATTTTGAACTCTGTCCTTATAACCTAGGCCAACTATCCCTGTTTGATGGAAAATATGAGAGCCATCTGTAAGTTCGCAGATAAGCCAGAACTCAGAAATCAGAGTTTGCAGCACTGCAGACCCTTCTTATGAACCCATTTTGACCTGTGAGAGGATCAATATCCCCCATTTTAATCATGGAAGCTGCAAAATCTGATAAAAAGAGTCTATTATCTCTGCTATATTCCGCAACAATGCTGTCCGTAGTGCCTCCGTTGAAGAGGACCTGATCGGAGTGCAGAAGACCCTTCCTTTCCATTATATTCCTGAAGTAATTGTTGTCAAATGAATTTGGCGTTACAAAATCAAGTGCAGCCAAATTCTGGTTCCTGTCGCCTTCATTTCTAGGGCAACGGCGTCTTTTTCTACTAGCAAAGCCAGCATCAATGTCCGTCCCATTGCCATATATCCGATCCCGAAAAGTAAAGCATTGTGCTTGTCCAAGCGTGTGAGCTCCTGGATTTGGTTTCGAATTTCATATTCATTAATTCTTGATGTTAAACAAAGCCTAAGAAAGAAAAGAGAGCAGCATTGAAAACTTCATCGTTACCTGAAAGAGCAACCAAGTCCCTCTCATTAAGACCTTTTCTTCCGAAATCAGCAATAAGAACATCAAGATTAGCAGTGAAAGCTGGAATATCACTTTCTGCTTCCGAACGACTGGCGGCGGTGGAATCTCTTCTTCCAAGCTTCACTTGCCATGAAGGGCCGCCGACCTAGTCGTATATATTAGATAATTATATGTTAGATATTTATTACTCCTTTTTGTTTTAAAAATATAACGTATTTGACAAAAATGAGAGATTTTTTTTTTGTTATATTTTTAACGAATTTAATTTATTTTCTTCAACTCCCAACCACCGGTCACCTCTCTTCTCTCTTTCTCTACCATTGGAGTTTCTTGTTTTTCCGCGCTATTTTTTTAAAGAATAATTCTTAATTCTTAAGGTATAGCGCCAAATAATTTGATATGAGAGAGAACAGGGAATTATGGGTGAGGGTAATTTTTTTAAAAAATTAATTCTTAAAGTATAATGCCATATATTTTGATAATGAAAAAAAGGGAGTCAAAGGACATATATTTTGAAATATAGGAATTAGTAATGGATGAGGTGAAATTATCTCCCTCAATTAACAAGCAATATACTTACAGCAACTGAGGCATCCCTTGCTGCAACTGCTAGTATGTCTGCACAAGAAACAACTCCAGGACACACAGTTTCTACCTCACGCTTGGCAGCCTCTATCACATGAAAGCCTCTAACAGAATCGTCATTCGGCCTCGCAGTCTGCTCGCTTTCGATGGACTCCGTCTCTTCTAGTAAGATTGATGCATCACAACCCTGCACAAAACAATCATGAAAATGCAGGCGAATGAGCGAGGCTGCCATACGACGCTCGCGAGAAATGGCTCGTCGGATAGAAGTACGAATCGTGCTAAGTGCATCCGGGCATGTATTGTCGTAAAATGCAGGAGATAATTGTGCTTCACATTGAGAGAAGCCAATGAACAAAATCACAGAAACAACAAATGCTCCTGTTATGGATTCCATCTTAGAGCCGATCACAGTTGCCAATCGGGAGATTGTCTTTTCTATGGAAAAGAAATACACAACAAAAATTTATCTGTATGCTACCAAAAACCAGAAAAGTTCTGAACTAAGGATGCTTCTGAAGGCTCACCAGCAATCCCATTTATAGAGGTATGATTCTAGTCCTGGAGTTAAGAAAAGTCCCTATTCGCAGTTCTGGAGACTTACTCAATATCCAAAACCCAGACTACTTCTTCTACATACTTTGGTTGTTGGCTTTGATAGGTCTCTGCATGTATTTGTTGAATTTTCTCTTCATATAAACATAGTGATGGTCAACATGCGAAGAAAAGGTAGTATTGAAGGTGACTTAAAACTACCATAAGGCGAACCGTACACTAGGATTTCTGGCAGTGGGCATTAGGGTTTAAACAAAAACTCATTGGTTTAATAATTAATGATATCAAAGAATTGGGAACCTTTATAATAGTGTACATCGTTATTTAATTCTTGGTTCAACATTTATACATCAGTCGATTAGCTTAAAAGTAGGATTTCCATATATTAAACAGAAGGAAATTATTGCATGAGGAGATCATATTTTTATTATTCCCTCAATTTCAAAATATAAGTCTTCTTGTCATTTTTTACATAGATTAAGGAAGCATAAAATAAGTGGTACTTTTTCTATTATATTCTTAATTAATTTCACTAATATAATAGAGAATAATAAAGAAAAACAGAAAAATAAAGAAAAAGGGAAAAACTAGTGGCGGTCAAGGAAGAGCAAAGAAAATAAGGAGAAGAAGAAGAACACATTAAATCATAAGTTGAATCTTCACAAGGGCTTGGTATTCTTGAGCAATTAAAAGCATAGTTTGATTAGAAAAATTAATTTCTATTTAGAAATAAAGTTTTGGTATCTTCATGAAAGTTGTAGATCAAGATCTTATCTTTCCAAAGAGCTTTGAATCACCTCAATGGGACACCTAGAACTCAAGATATGATCGTTCTACCAAAATGTGTCAAAACTGGAACATAATGTAGGATAGGTGATTTTGCAGTATAAGCAGGGTAGGCAAATGAACTCTGATTGACATACATTTTACTATTATGAAAACTTCGGAATGTCTTCTATAATTGTCTAGAATACCGCTTTGCATTTGAAATTTCCATGAAGGTCAAAATTCTACTTGAACATTCTCTACCAGTCTATTTTTCTCTGCATTTCTCTGTTTTTTCTTCATGGTGTAAAATCTCCTTGTTTGCTTCATTCAATTTCAAATCTTCAACAAACTCACCTAAAGAAAATAAGGGATAAAGGGAGTGTAAATGGTGATTAAAACACCAAAATTTAGCATAAATTTGAGCTCAAAAAGATTATTATATGAAGCACAAATATAGAATATCAGTACTCAAAAAGAAAAACAAGCTGATTCCCGTTAGGACTGTGATGGGGTGGAAGGTATGATTCGATTACCAGAAGCTCAATAATGCCACTTGAAAGGATCATTTTCCTTTGCCTTTCATTGATCAAATGCTTGAGAGACTTGCGGGTCATAGGTGTTATTATTTTCTTGATGGTTTTTCGGGGTATTTTCAAATTCTAATAGCCCCGAAGGATCAAGAGAAAATTACTTTTACTTGTCCTTGTGGTACTTTTACTTACCTTCATATGTCATTTGGTCTTTGTAATGCTACTGCTACTTTTCAAAGATGCATGTTGGCAATTTTTGAAGGTCTAGTAGAGGATATTATGGAAGTCTTTATGGATGATTTCTCTATTTTCTGTGATTCCTTTGAACTTTGTTTGAAAAATCTTGAAAAGGTTTTGCAAAGATGTGAAGAAACCAATTTAGTTTTGAATTGGGAGAAATGTCATTTTATGGTTAAAGAAGGTATTGTTTTGGGGCATAAGATTTCTAGCAAGGGCATAGAGGTTGATTAAGCCAAGATAGAAACCATAGAGAAATTACCACCACCAACTTCAGTGAAAGCAATTAGAAGTTTTCTTGGTCATGCTGGTTTCTATAGAAGGTTTATAAAGGATTTTTCTAAAATTTCCAAACCTCTCACCAATTTACTTGAAAAAGAAATAGCCTTTTTGTTTGATGAGAATTGCTTCCTTGCTTTCAATTTGTTGAAACAAAAACAGATAGTGTCTCCTATCTTGGTTGCCCCCAATTGGTCCCTTCCCTTTGTGCGATACAAGTGATTTTGCAGTAGGAGCAGTACTTGGACAAAGGAGAGAAAGTTATTTTCAACCAATATACTATGCAAGCAAGATCTTAATTGAAGTAGAAGAGAATTATACCACAACTGAGAAGGAGCTGCTTGCTATAGTTTTTGCTTTTGAAAAATTTTGTCCTTATCTCATCTTGTCTAAAGTTGTTGTTTAAACGGACCATTCGACACTCACATATTTTCTTAACAAACATGATGCAAAGCCTAGACTAATTCGGTGGGTACTTTTGTTGTAGGAATTTGATTTGGAGATAAGGGACAAAAAGGGAGTAGAAAATCTTGCTGCCGATCATCTATCACGATTGGAGAACCTATATTTGGAGCGATAGAATGAGGAAGACATCAATGATATATTCCTTGATGAGAGGTTATACTCGGTGGTAGGTCACAATAATCGCACTCCTTGGTTTGCAAATTATGCTAACTATATTGTAGGTCGGATCTTACTGAAGAACATGACTCCTCAACAAAAGAAGAAATTCTTTTCAGAGTTAAAGTAGTATTTTTGGGAGGATCCATATCTATTTAGAATTTGTGCAGATCAAATCATAAGGAGAAGTGTAGCATACCCCGAGAATATGGACATTTTGGAGCATTGCCAGAGTGGTCCAACCTGTGGTCATTATCAAGCTAATGGGACAGCCACAAAGGTACTAGAATCGGGATTCTATTGGCCAACTTTGTTTAAGGATGCCCAAAGGTATGTTAAAAAGTGTGATAATTGCCAACGTACAGGTAATATCTCAAAAAGACATGAAATACCTCTCTCTACATTTCAAGTTTGTGAAGTATTTGACTGTTAGGGTATTGATTTCATGGGTCCTTTTCCAAACTCTTTTGGTAATGCATATATTTTGGTCACAGTTGATTATGTCTCTAGATGGGTCGAAGCCCAAGCATTGCTCACAAATGATGCTAGAGTAGTTATTAAGTTCTTGAAGAAATTGGTTACTCGCTTTGGCATTCCTAGAGCTATAATAAGTGATAGGGAAACTCACTTTTGTAACCAAAAACTTGAGAAAGTCTTGCATCGATTAGGTGTTACTCACAAGATGGCGACGCCGTATCATCCTCAAACTAGTGGTCAAGTAGAAGTTGTTAATAGAGAAATCAAAAGAATTTTGGAAAAGATTGTTGAGCATACTAGAAAGGATTGGAGCATTAAGCTTGATGATGCTTTGTGGGCATATAGGACAACATACAAGACTCCCATCGGGTCTACTCCATATAGATTGGTTTATGGGAAATCTTATTATTTACCGGTAGAGGTTGAGCATAAAGCATATTGGGCTATCAAGTTGGTTAACTTTGATCTTAACATTGCATAATAGAAAAGAATGCTCCAAATCAACGAAATTGATGAATGGATGAGAGAAGCCTATGATAATTCATGAATTTACAAGGAGAAGGTGAAGCAATGGATGACAAACATGTGTTGCCAAACCAAGAATTTAAGGAAGGAGATCAAGTATTCTTGTTCAATTCTTGGTCGAGGCTCTTTCCTGGAAATTTCAAATCTTGATGGTCCGGACCGTTTGAGGTAAACAAGGTCTACCCTTATGGTGTAGTGGAGGTTGCACATCCAGATAAAGGAACATTTAAAGTTAACTATCATCGCCTCTATCATTTAAAGTTAATTATGTTCATGAGTTATTATTTTGTTAAAATTGGTTGTTGAATTTGTGGTTGCACGATTGTAGTCTTGAAAAAAAAAGTGAATCAGTGCCGTCTGCAAAACTATTCGCAGGTGTAAAAAAAAAATAGGATGAGAGCGAAGCTAGCCCCGAAGCTAGTGGTGGAGCAAGCGGTGTATGAACGCTACATCAGGGGAGTTCTCTTTTCTCTTTTTCTCATTCTCTTTGTTTATTTTCTTCTTATGTTTTTCTGCTTGAATTCTAATTTTGTCCTTGTTTCCAACTTTCTCTTATGCATTCTTGTTGTGTAGTATATAGAAGGTGCAGAATACTGCTCATATGGGTTCACCCAGCCTTCACGTACGAAACAACCCTTTTGTTAACCGTTTTTGTGTTTGGTTTTTTGGAGTGCAATCATTAAATTTCTATTTATAGTCTTTTGTGTATCTTTCTCCCAACATTGGGGACAATGTTGCCTTAAGTGTAGAGGAGTTGGTTTTAGTATAGTTTATTTTTATGAATTCTGGATGAATTTTCTTGTTTTTATTTTTGGAATCATGAAGGTATTTCAAAACTTGCATGTTTAATCTTTTCTCATAAAGTAGTTATACAATCATTATAAATATATTAACTAGTACCTTAAACTTGATTAATGATATTCCATAGTTGTGCTCTATATAATTATCATTTTGAGCTTGATTTTATGTTAAATTTTGGTGTTTTAATCACCATTTATACTCCCTTTATCTCTTATTTGCTTTAGGTGATGTTATTGAAGATTTGGAATTAAATGAAGCAAAGAAGGGAAATTTATACAATGAAGAAAAACAGAGAAATGCAGAGAAAAATAGACTGGTAGAGACTTTTCATGTGTGATTTTGACCTTCATACAGATTCTAAATGCACAATTGGTATTCTAGACAATTATAGAGGACATTCTGAAGTTTTCATAATGGTAAATTTGTGTCAATCGGAGTTCATGTGCCTACCCTACTTATGCTGTAAAGTCACCTGTTCTGCATTGGGTTCTATTTTTGACACAGTTCGGTATAATGCTTATATCTTGAGTTATAGATGCCCACTTGAGGTGATTCAATCTCTGTGGAAAGCTAAGATCCTGATATACAACTTTTATGAAGCCATCAAGACCTAGATCAGCCGATTTGATGCTCTGAATTCACCTAAAATTCAAAACAGTGTCACAATCGGGCAGCAGAAACTTGCACCAAAACTGGGGGCAAGTGGTGCCGTTTGGTGTGATATAAGCAGCACCGTTTGTGTCAATCTGAAGCTGCTTTTAAGCTGCATTTCTCTCTCTTTTGGGGCAGATTTTGATACCCCTTTAGGGCAAAAACGAGAGAGAGGGTTGGAGTGGCTAGAGAACAGCAAAAACCTACTCAAATCCCATCCCAAATCTTCATCTTTGCACGAGAAATCAAGAGAGAAGATTGAATCTTTGAAGAATGAGAACATCCACCCTGAAGATTCCAGACAAAAGTTGCAACTTTCTCAACAAAATCGTGAAGAACTTCAACCTTGAAGAAGAGAGGAGATTTCAACCATGAAAATGAGCAATTCTTCCTCTTTCTTTGTTGTTTTATGTTCTTTGATTTGTAATATGTTGATGAACTAAAATTTTGAATACTTGGATGGGTATGAACCCTAGATTTTTCCTATGTGAATGAATTGTTTCCTTAGTTGATTGAATTCGAATTTCTTGTGGATTGTTTGTGGGTTTGAATGGTTGAATTGATTGAGTGGATTATTGATGCATAATCTGGAATTTTTGTTCACTTGGAATTGAGAAAGGAAGGGTGATATATAATTGATTCATAATCTGAAAATTTTCACTTGGAATTGAGAAAGGAAGGGTGAAATAGACCATTCACAAACAATGGGGATGATTTAGGTGACTAGAGATAGAAACCTAAACATCTTCTTGATAATTAGAGAAATCTAATTGGAAATTCACAATTCTTAATGCATTCTTGGGTTGAATTGGTTAGAAAGAGATTTCAACTAATTAATCTAAGAGTAGAGAACTTTCATCTAGAGATATAGTGAGTTCTATCATTGGAATTTCATCAAACATAAGAAGTGAAATTTATCAACCAAGGGACATTTCTATCACATAGGTAATTCTAGGGGGATTAACCATCCAAGTATTGTTTTCTCTATTGAATTCTCTCTTACAAGCAAGATTTAAGTTGGTTTAACTAGTTAAGTTAGATTCTTTTTCCTAGTAGTTATTTAAAACATTTTCACAAACAAAATTTGTTAGGCTAAATAATAGAGTATAAAGTGAGTAATGGAATTTAACCACCCCCGTGGATACGACATTTGCATTTACTTGCCATTGTACTACTCATAACGATAGGTGTACTTGCCTAGTGTTTTGTGTGCAAATTGTTAGCGATTGCAATAAAATTGAGTATAAAGGCATAGAAATAAAGCACAACAAGTTTTTGGTGTCGCTGCCGGGGAATTTGGTTAATATTAGGAAAGCTTGAAATCTATTGATTTAGTCATTATACTTATTTGTTGTTATAATACTTAGTTTGTGTAAGCATTTGTCGTCTTGTTTGTAATTTTGTAAATTATTGGTGAATTGAAGTGTTTAGCTTGTGTTTTTATGTGTTTGCCCTGTTTTAGTGAGAAAACCTTGGTTTGAATTTTTAGTGAGCATTTTTGTGTTGAATTTTTGTTTGTATTTTTACTTAAGGAATGAGCTTTTTGGATTATGATTTGTCACCACAACCCTCTCAAGTGATGATGTCTTATGAATTTTGTGGATGTAGTTATCCAACCTATGAGTGCCAAGCCTTGGGAACTTCCAATGCATGGTCAATGGAGCGAGGGAACTATCTTGGAGAAAGCAAGCAATCCCACAATTCATACAACAATACTTTTAATCCAGAATGGCACAATTATCCAAACTTCTCATGGAACAATCAAGGGCACCAAACGCAAACATATTCTCTCGGTTTCCAAACTTCATCAAGTTCCCGACCCCAAGTATTCCTTCCTTACCAATACCAACCTCCTTCACCTCCTCAACAATCAGTGAAGTCTAACCTTGAAGAGTTGATGACAAAGTTCATAGCAAACACCGAAACCCAAGTTCAAACTCAAAAAGCCCGGAACCAAAGAATTGAAGCATCCTTAAAGAACCAAGAGGCCACTCTTCACAACTTGGTGAAGCTTGTTTCAGAGAGACAAGTTGGGACCCTCCCAAACAATACCGAGCCAAATCCTAGGGAGTGGGCTGAAGCTATTAATTTGAGGAGTGAGACTGAATTGAAGGTCCCAAAGCCTAATGTGCAAAAGAAAGGAGAAGGGAAGATGGATGAGAAAGTGTATGTTGAAGATGAACATGAAGGAATTGAAAAGAATGAAGAACAAAAGAAAGAGGATGAAGTTACCTTTGGAGATCGCCATAGTTCAAGGTGAAGAAACAAAGAAGGGGCGATGTGAGATTGATGAAATCATAGTACATGTGAAATCATTGAAAAGACTGAAATGGAAAAGGAAAGTAGAATGAACTCCTCAATTGGAGATCCTCCGGAGTCAGAATTGAAGAAGATAACGGGTCACTTGGATTAGGCTTTCCTTGTGGATTAGTCCTTCATTTTCCATTCACAAAACATTAATGGAAGAAGGCTTCAAACCAATGGTGCAACCCCAAGGGAGGCGTGATCAAAATCAAGATTTCAAGCCGGGAGATCAAGTGATGTTGAACGACTTTCAATGGAGACTTTCTACTAATAAGTTTAAGTCTAAATGGACTTTTTCATTCTTGGTAAGCAAAATAATTCTATTTGAAGTTGTGAAAAACTATCATCCGGAAAAGGGAACATTAATGGCAAGAAAACATAGACTTAAACTTTATTATGTTGGAGTTAGAAAGAAAAGAAGATTGTCTCCATACTTCTATGACCCGGGAGGGTAAGTGATTTTCACCATCATGCTCTTCTTCATATGTACACAATTTTGTTTCATGTGGTTTAAAGTTTGAAAATTTTAATCGTCTTGAATTGTGAAGAGGTTTATAATATGTTGTTCGGTGTAATTTTTATGTTTGTAATCAATTATTTTGTTAAAATTTGTTGTTGAATTTGTAGTTAGGTTTGTTTAAAAAAAAATTCAAACAGCACTGTACTGTTCATTGCCGTCCACTGTAGCAGAACTGCATTTAAACGGCACCGTTTGGTGTGCTCCAAACGGCGCGGGGTACTGTTCATCTACGACTGTTCATGTTTGCACTGTTCATGCACTGTTTTACTATTCATGGCTACTGTTCAAAAAAATTTTTTCCTTCCCCATTTTTTTTGGGTTCTTTCTTGCTTTCTTCTATGCCTACCATGTGTTTGATGAAATGACACAATGAAACTTGTTAAAATTGTGAATTTTCTTTATTAGTTTACATTCCATTAGCTTACTATAGACTTCCTTTCTTTAATTTAGTGGTTGGTTTATTTAATTTTGTTACTTAGCATGGTTAAGAGTTAATTAGTTGTTGTTTTAAATTTTAGTGATAATTGTTTATCTTGTTTAGCCAATTTTCACTTTATATTTTTTTTATGTGTATTACTTGTAACGTTCTTTGTGGCATTTGTATTTTCACATTGGTAGACTTGTTTCTTTTAACAGTTGATTTTGAAAAAGAAAGCATTTCATAGAGAACCGCAGCTCGAGGAACTCCATATAGCCCAACAACAAATCCTTGAGCAACAACAAATTTTGTGCCATCAATTTGCCGGCATCGCCGAATATCACGCAAAGCTCCTTCAGCCCAGGCTAGAGTGGTGGAGCCGGCGGTTTATGAACAAAGGGGAGTTCTTTCTTTTCTATTTTGGTCCTTTTATTTATTTATTTTATTGGTATGTTTTTATACTTCTGCTTTCATTATGTCATTGTTTCTAGCTTTGTTTCATTTCTTTTTGCTGTGAAGTATATAGAAGGTGCAGCTTGCTGCTTATATGGTTTCGCCCAGCCTTCACGTACGAAACAGCCATGTTTTTCACTGTTTGTGTGTTTGGTCTTTTGGTATGGCTTTCTTGTGTAGTTTGTGTTACATATTTCTATTTATGCAATTTGTTGTTTCTCTTCCTCCCAATATTGTGGACAATGTTGTCTTAAGTGTGGGGGAGTTTAGTTGGCTTTAGTAGTATAGGTTATTTTGATGATTTTTTTTGATTGAATTTGCTTGTTTTTATTTTTTGAATCTTCAAGGTACTTCAAGACTTGCATGTGTTATCTTTTCTCAAAGAGTAGTTATACAAGCATTCTAAAGGTCATGACTAGTACCTTAAACTTAGATTAAGTAAGCACCCCTTGTATTCCTTACTTGTATGGAATTCATCATTTAAGCACATTCCACTTTACTTTTGTTGTGATGATTATGGAATTGAATCTTGTGCTATTGGCCTTAGAATTCAACATAACTTTTACCCTAGAACCCGCATTCACTTGCCTTGAGGCGAAATGAGTAAGTAACCTTAGTTTGATCTCGAAATGATGGTAATAGGCCTTCTTTGTCCCGATTGAGCCTTTCTATCCACCGCTCTTTATTTTTATCCATAGTACCCTTTCTTGAAGCCTTTGTACATAAATTTTCTAATCTATATTCTAGATTTTTCTTTTTTTCAAATTTTAAACTCCACTCTTTATAATTAACCCTTCTTTGCGAGAGCTAAATGTATTTTTACCCTTAAGATTAGCAAAGAGTATTGTGGAAATTAGAACAAAAGGGTGGAATAAAAAAAAAGAAAAAAAAGAGTGGTGAGATGACTTTATATGATTGGGAATTGGATTATACCTCAATCAAAAAAAAAAAAAAAAGAGAGAGAAAAAAAAGAAGAAAAATGAGAAAAGAAAAAAAATTGTTATATATTTGTCTATTATTGAGAAGGCTTCTTACATTTTTTGATGCCTTCAAGATATATATATGTTTTCATTATTATTATTATTGTAAATTTTGTCATGATTGAGGTTAAATTTATGAGTTGACAAAGATGGGCGATGATGGAAAGATTGTGGGTTGAAGCTTAATATGTGCAAGTGGTTGAATCCAAAGTGAAGGGATTTGGTAGAGAATGGGAGTTTGTTGTTGAATGTAGGAGAATGGTGATATTCCTTATGGCTAATAAGGGTTATTACTTTTGTTTTATGTCTCATTCCTTTCTCTTTAGCTCTCATTTCTTTGACTTTGAATTCCCTACCTTTCGTTTGGCACCCTAAACTTTCCCTGAGCCTAATATTACAAGCATGAAAGTCCTACCTAATCGAGATTAAATTTTGGTTACCGTATTAGTGGAGAGGTTTTGTAAATGTCAGGCTTATAGGGTACTATGTTTTCTTGATGAGAATTCCTTGGCCAATGACATGAAATTCACTCTTATAATTTTTGAGCATTTGCATTAGCTAGAAACACAAGACACACGAATTCTTGCTTGCATTGTAAGACAAGGAGGTGATTGTTTAATCTTTGTGATGGATACTTAGGATGACTTTTAGATTGATTGTGTAGATTGCTCAAGATTTCTCAAAAAGTAATACCATTGATGTCAGATATCTTCCATGCCATTGCCTTTGTATGCTTCTTTAGCACCTTTATGAGCTCTTCTTTCTGTTCTTCTTGCAAATCGGTTGCAATGATCACCGGGAGTTTAGAATTATCTGCATGGAAAATATACTCCAAATGATCCGACAATTTTTTCAACTCTAGCTCCAGGTGTTCTTCAATGGAGAACTTTATTCTACCCTTTTTTTCCCTCTCAATTTTCTCGAACTCCACCCCTTCAGTTATGATTGGAGATGACTCCATATGTGCTATGACTTTACCATTCTCATGATACTCCTTCTTTGCTTCTTCATCTTGAAACAAGGATACCTCTAAAGGATCATCATCTAATAGTCCTTGCACATGGTTGGAGACAATGTCATCAAATAGTAACTTGACATGCAATTGCTTATAAAGTTCAAGAAACTTACCAAATTATTCATCATTTTTCTCTTGCTGAAGTCGAGAAGGATATGGAATTTTTGGCCTATATTTTTGAATTTTCTTATTCTTTTGTGTTTCTTTCTTCTCAACCCTTTCTTCATCCTCAAACATATACGGGCTCATCATTCTTCCCTTCTTCATTTTCTTGCTTCTTTTGCTTTGGAATCTCCAATTCCTTTCCACTTCTCAAGGTAATGGCTTTAGCATGTTCTCTTGGGTTCCGCTCGGTAATGCTTGGGAGAGTTCCAGCTTGCTTTTCGGAAACAAGCTTTGCCAGTTGGCCTATTTGATTTTCCAAGTTGTGAATGGAAGCCTGTTGGTTCCTCAGGGATACTTCTTGATATTGGAACCGGGTTTCGGTAGTCTCAATGAACTTTGTCATCAATTCTTCAAGGCTAGCTTCACCGGTTGTTGGAGAGGTGGAGGTGGCTGATGTTGATAAGGAAGAGATGTTTGGGGTCGAGGATTTGATGAAACTTGGAAGTCAGGCGGATGAAACGGTCTTTGTTGCCCTTGGTTGCTCCATGAGAAGTTTGGATGATTTCACCACCCTGGATTATAGGTATTACTATAAGGATTGTTAGGTTGCCTACCTCTTCCAAGGAAATCCACATGCCCTATTGATGATGCATTAGAAGTTCCCATGGTTTGGCACTCATAGTTTGGATGATCACCTCCGCAAAAATCACAAGCCATCATCACTTGGGAGGTTTTAGGTGACAAACTCAAGCTCTCAATCTTCTTGTTTAATGCATCGAATTTTGCCTCCAAAGCCATCATCACGTCTACATTGTGTATTCCACTAGGTTTGGTTTTCGGCCTTGGATTCCCCCACCGGTAGTTGTTCATGGCAATGTTTTCAATGAGGTCTTGTAACTCTTCCGGTGTCTTCAAACTAGTGGTACCTCCCGAAGAAGCATCAATGAGATGCTTGGAAGGGAAGTTTAATCCACTATGGAATGTTTGCATTTGCAGCCCCAAATCTAGACAATGATGTGGACATTTCCTCAAGAGCTCCTTCCATCTCTCCCAAGAATCATATAAACTTTCACTCTCCATTTGTTGAAAAGAGAAAAAGTCATTTCTTAGCTTGGCAGTCATTGCCGAAGGGAAATATCTAGTTAGGAACTTCTCGGCAAGATTGTTCCATGTAGTGATGGAACCCGATGGAAGTGACTTCAACCATGACTTGGCTAGATCCCTCAATGAAAATGGAAATAATCGAAGATGGATGGCATCTTCGGAAGCCCCATTAATCTTGAAAGTATCACATATTTCCAAGAAGTTGGCAATATGAGCATTTGGGTCTTCATCAGGTAAACCATCAAATTGCATCAATTGTTGAACCATTTGGATGATATTCGGTTTGATCTCAAATTTGTTGGCTTCAACTCTTGGTCGGGCAATGCTTGAATCCGCTCCTAACAAGGAAGGTCGTGCATAGTCTCCTATTGTCCTTGGTCTTGCATTTCCGTCATGTGCCATAGTGTTCTCAATTTGAGGAGTTTCATCTTCAACTTCAATTCCTTCAAGTATCACCTCTAGGTTTATACCCCTTGGATCCCAATAAAAAATCTACTCAACTTCGGAATTAAGTTGATTCAATTCTTCCAAATTACTTGAGGTCGAAAACCAAAAAGAATTCACACTTTCACCACAAATAAAAGTAAAAGTTTAACTCAAATAACACTCACTTAAAACAGAACAAACAACAAAGAAACATAAGCTAAGAACTCCAATTCACTAATAACTAAAAGAAATGACCAACAAGACAATAAATGCTAACACTAGTAACAAGTATTAGAACAATAGATAAGTAGAAACAAATATGACTAAATCAATAGAGTTCAAGCTTTCCTAATATTGATCAAAATTGCCCGGCAACGGCGCCAAAAACTTGTTGTGTTGTTTTGCATTGCCTTTATACTAAATTTTTATTATAATCTCTAACAATTTGCACACAAACACTAAGCAAGTGCACCTATCCTTATGAGTAGTACAATGACAAGTAAATTTAAATGCCGTATCCACGGGGGTGGTTAAATATCATTACTCACTTTCTACTCTATTGTTTAGCCTAACAAATTTGTTTGTGAAAATGATTGGAATAACTACTAGGAAAAGAAATCTACTTTAATTGATTAAACCAACTTAACCAATCTCGCTTGCAAGAGAGAATTCAATAGAGAAAACAATACTTGGATGGAAAATCCCCCCAGAATTACCTATGTGATAGAAAGTCCCTTGGTTGATGAATTGTCCTTCTTATGTTTGATGAAATTCCTTAATTAGAACTCACTCTATCTCCAGATGAAAGTTCTCTATTCTTAAATTAATTAGTTGAAATCTCTTTCGAACTAATGTAATTGAAGAATGCATTAAGATTTGTAAATTTCCAATTAGATTTCTCTAATTACCAAGAAGATGTTGAGGTTTCTATCTCTAGTCACTTAAATCATCCCCATTGTTTGTGTATGGTCTATTTCACCTTTCCTTTCTCAATTCCAAGTGAAAAAATCCAGATTTTGAATCAATCATCCGCCCAATCAGTTCAACCAATCAAACTCACAAACACTCCACAAGAAATTCCAGATTTTGAATCAATCATCCACCCAATCAATTCAACCAATCAAACCCACAAACATTCCACAAGAACTTCAAACTCAATCAACCAAGGAAACAATTCATATAGATAAAAACTAGGGTTCATAACCATCCAAGTATTCAAGAATTTAGTTCATCAACATATTAAAATTCATAGAACATAAAGCAATAAAGAAAGAGAAAGAATTGCTCATTTTCATGGTTGAAATCTCCTCTTCTTAAGGCTGAAATTCGTCACTGTAGTATTGAGAAAATTGTAGCTTTTGTCTTGAATCTTCAAGGTGTATGTCCTCCTTCTTCAAGAATTCAATCTTCTCTCTTGAATTCCCTTGCAAAGATGAAGATTTGAGATGGGATTTGGGTGAATTTTTGTGTGTTTTTGCTGCATTTTCTTCACTCCCAGCCGCTGCCTCTTTTTGCCCTAAAGGAGTATTTAAATCCTGTCCAAAAGAGAGAGAAAAGCAGCAGAGAAACTGCTTCAGATCAACATAAACAGCTCTGCTTGGTCTGGACTAAACGGCGCTGCTTGCTCCCAGTTTTGGTGCAAGGTTCTACTGCACGATTGTGACACTATTTTGAAATTTAGGTGAATTCAGAGCATTACATTTGCTGGTCTAGGTCTTGGTGTCTTCATAAAAGTTGTATATCAGGATCTTGGTTTTCCACAAGGCTTTAAATTACCACAATTGGGCATAAAAAACGTAGGATATGTTCGTTATAGAAAAAAGTATCAAAACTGGAACATGATGCAGGACAGCTGAATTTGTAGCATCCGCAGTGTAGGCAAATGAACCCCAATTGATATAAATTTTACCATCCTAAAAACTTCATAATGTTCTCTATAATTTTATAGAAGACCACTTTTGCATTTGAAATTTCCATAGAGGTAACATTCCCACTTAAATTTCTCTACCAGGCTGTTTTTTCTCTGCATTTCTCTGCTTTTCTTTATTGTGTAAAATCTGTTTGTTTGCTTCATTTAATTCCAAATCTTTAGTAAACTCACGTAAATCAAATAAGAGATAAGGGGAGTGTAAATGGTGATTAAAACACCAAAATTTAGCAGAAATGTGAGCTCAAAATGATCATTATATGAAGCACAAATATAGAATATCAATAAGCCTATATATTTATTTTTTATTTATTTTTTTCCGATTGAGGCATATTTTGATTCCCGATCATATAAAGAAGTTTCATCTCACCCCCTCTCTTTTTTTCTCCCCTATCTATAAAGCCTATTTTCTATCATCTTCCCTTTTACCTTTCATGCCAACCTCCACATTACTCTTTCCCATGTTAAGGGTAAAATACATTTATCTCTCAAAAAAAATGTTACCTATAAAAAGTAGAGTTTAAAATTTGAAAGATGAAAAACGAGAAATAGAAATTGAAAAATTCATGTACTAAGGCTTCAATTAGGGTATTATGGATAAAATAAAAAGGAATGGCTAGAAAGGCTCAATCGGGACAAAGAAATCACATTACCATCATTTAAAGATTAAACTAAGGGTACTTACTCATTTCGACTCAAGGCTAGTGAATGTAGGTTCTAAGACAACTTTTATTGAATTCTAAGGCAAATAACACAAGATTCAACTCCATAATAATCACAACAAAAGCAAAGGAGAATGTGCTTAGAAGACAAATTCTATTGATGTGTTTCCCGTGCCTTTATAATTAGTATACTGAAACTACTTCAAATGTCGTATTGTTGTATGTTTTTCGTGCCCTTAGACTCTATTCTATCACAATCTTCAGCAATTTACACACAAACGCAAGGCAATCGCACCTATCATTATGATTAGTATAATGGCAAGTACTTCAAATGTTGTATCCTTGAGGATAGTCAAGTAGCATTACTCACTTTCTGTTCTATTGCTTAGCCTATTAAATTTTTTTTATGAAGATGATGGAAATAAATTACTAGGAATAAAAATATAACTTAACCAATAGAATTCAGTTTATCTAAATTTTTTTCTTGCAAGAGAAAATTTCAATTAAGAAAATAATACTTGAATGGAAAAGTCCCCTAAAATTACCTGTGTGATAGAAAAGTCTCTAGATTAATGAATTTCTCTTCTTATTTTTGATGAAATTCCTATATTAGAACTCATGCTAGCTTTAGATGAGAGTCCTCTACTCTTTGATTAATTAGTTGAAATATCTTTCTAATCAATTCAATCTAAGGATGCATTTAGATTTGTGAATTTTCAATTAGATTTCTCTAATCACCAAGAAAGTGTTTAGATTCCTATCTCTAATAACCCAAATCACTCCTATTATTTGTGTCACGGTCTATTTTGCCCTTCCTCTCTCAATTCCAAGTGAAAAATCTAGTTTATGAATCAATTAACAACCAAATCAATTCAAGCAATCATATCCACAAATAATCCATAAGAATTCAGAATTCAATCAACCAAGTATTCACATAGATAAAAACTAAGATTCATAACCATCCGAGTATTCAAGAATCTAGTTTTTGGACTATTTTCTCTCTATTTTTTTGGCCTCTCTAGAAACTTAGCCGCCCTTCCCTGTTTTTGCCCTCAAAAGATATACTTCCAAAAAAGAGAGGAAAAAATGCATAAAATGCTGTTTCGGCGGCCGATAGGTCCACACCAAGCGGCACCACTTGCAACCAGTTTTTCTACAGTATTCTGCTATGCAATTGTGATAGCTATTTAGACTTCTTAGTGAATTCAGAGTATGAAACCGAACGATCTAGGTCTTGATATCTTCATTAACATTGTGTATCATGATCTTATTTTTTTGTGGAGCTTTGGATCACCTCAATTGGACAAATATAACAAAAGTTATAGTCACTATACCAAAATGTGTCAAAACTGGAACCAAATCCAGAAACATTGAATTTTCACTGTAATTAGGGTGGTCAAGTGAGCTTGGATTGACATGAATTTTACCATTATGGAAACTTTAGAATGTCTTGTATAATTGTCTAGAAGGACGCTTTTGTATTTGAAACCTTTAAAGAGTCCAAAATCTCTCTTGAAAATACTCTGTCCTGCTGCCCTATTTTGTATTTTTCTTCATTCTAAGTGTATAAAACCTGCTTTATTGCTCCATTGTACTCCAAATATTCAATAAACTCAACTAAAGCAAAGAAGAAATAAAAGAAGTGTAAATGGTGATTGAAACACCAAAATTAAACAGTAATTTAATCTAAAAATTACAACTATGAAATATCACGTATCCGCAGAGATGATCAAGTACCATTGCTTACTCTTCACTCTATTGTTTAGTCAACCAATTCGATTATGAAAATGATTGAAATAAGCTACTCGCAATAAAAAAATTTAAACTAGCTTAACTAATCTTGCTTGCGAGAGAGAATTCGGTTGATACAACAATACTTGAATGGAAAATCACCCTAGAATTGCCTATGTGATAGAAAAATCTTTTGGTTGATTATCTTTCTCTCCTTATGTTTGGTGAACTTCCTATATTAAGGCTCAATCTATCTCTAGATGAGAGTCCTCCATCCTTAGATTAATTAACTGAAATCTCTTTCTAGCTAATTTAACCTAAGATTGCATTTTGATTATGGAATTTCCAATTAGATTTCTCTAATCACCAAGAAGATGTTGAAGCTCCTATCTCTAGTTACCTAAATCATCCCCATTGTTTATGCATGGTTCACTCAAGCAATCAAATCCGCAAACAATACATTAGATATTGGAGCTCAAGCAACCAAGGAAATAAATTCATTGACATAGATAATAACTAGGGTTCTAACCATCCACATATTCAAATGTTTAGCTTATCATCATATTACAAACCATAGAACACAAAGCAACAAGGAAAGAGGAACAATTGCTCATTTTCATGTCTTCAAATCTTCACTTTTTCAAAGCTTGAAGTTGTGTTTTTCAGCTTGAATCTGCAAGATTGATTGCTTCTTCTTCAATGATTCCACCCCCTCTCTTGATTTCTCTTGCAAGAATGAGGATTTTGGATGTAATTCTCTCTCAAAACTCTTCTTTTTTTGGCCTCCTCCAAAACCCTAGCCGTCCCCCTTTTTTTACAAAAAGAGGCGTTGCTTCAACTCAGTTATGCTACAGTAATCCACTATTCTGCGATTGTGATAGTTGTTTGATTTCTTGGTAAATTTAAAGTATGAAATTAGGCGATATATACATATATATATATACATACATACATATATATATATATATATCACAAAAAAAAGCGTTGCTTCAACTCAGTTATGCTACAGTAATCCAATATTCTGCGATTGTGACAGTTGTTTGATTTCTTGGTAAATTTAAATTATTAAATTAGGCGATCTAGGTCCTTATGTCTTCATTAAAGTTGTATCTAATGATCTTATCCTTCCATAGAGATTTTAATCACCTAAATCAGATGTCTAGAACTCAAGATATAGTCATTTTACCAGAGACACTGACATGAATTTTTTCATTATGGAAACTTTATAATGTTCTCTATGATTGTCAAGTAGTATACTTCTATATTTGAAAGCTTTAAGAGGTCCAAATCCTTCTTAAAAATGCTCTATTCTGCTGATTCCTGCATTCATCTTCTTTCTTCATTCTAAATGTGTAGACTCTCCTTCACTGCTTCATTGTACTCCAAATCTTCAATAAAATCACCTACATCAAGGAATGGATAAAGAGAGTGTAAATGGTGATTGAAACACCTAAATTCGATAGAAATTCAAGGTCAAAATGATCATTCCATAAATCACAAAGATGAAATATCATTTATACAAGTAATGAATACAAGGGGTGGTTACTTAATCTAAGTTTAAGGTACTAGTTATGACCTTCAGAATTCTTGTATAGCAAATCTCCATGGAAAAATCAAACATAAAAGTCTTGCAATATCTTGAAGATTCTAAAAATGAGAAGAACAAAAATCAACAAAAAATTATGAAAATAAACTATACAACTTCCAACTCCCCCATAGTTAAGTCAATATTGTCTGCAATGTTGGGAGAAAGATAAACAAAACAAAAACGATAATGTGAGAACATAAAAGCAATAAGGCAAGAAAACTAAAGAAATAAGTAAAAATAAAAGCATAGTACTAAAATAAATAAAAGGATAGAAACATAATTTGAGAACTCCTCTTGAGATCATGCTCACACACCGCCTACTCCACCACTCGGTCACGGGCCAGCTCCTGGGAATAGTTGCCGTCAGTGGCCAGTGTGGTATGCTTCTTGTCTTGCCATCGTTGCATAAGTTGTTCTTGATTCACAGCTCCTGTAAAATCTCTTGCATCTTACATTAGTTCGAAGGGGAGGGACCAATTAGGGGCAACCAATGTAGGACAATCAATATGTTTTTCATCGATACATTGAAAGCAATTAAGCATTTCTCATCAAAAAGAAAGGGCACAACTTTTTCAAGAAAAATTTTGAGAGGTTTAGCAATTTTTGAAAAATCCTTTATAAACCTGCTATAGAAACAGCATGACCAAGAATAATTCTAATTGCCTTTACCGAAGTAGGTGGTGGCAATTTATCTATGGTTTCTACCTTGGCTTTATCCTTTGCTAAAAATCTTATGCCCCCAACACAATGGCCCCTTTAACCTAAAATGACACTTTTAATAATTCAAAACAAAATTGGTTTCTTCACATCTTTCAACATTTTTTCAAACAAAGCTGAAAGGAATCACTTGAATACTTGGATGGTTATGAACTCTAGTTATTATCTATGTGAATGAATTTCTTTTCTTGGTTGATTGAGATCCAATTTCTCATGTATTGTTTGTGGATTTGATTGATTGAATGAACTTGATTGTTGGTTGATTCATGAGTTGGGTTTTTCACTTGGAATTGAGAAAGAAAGGGTGGAATAGACCATACACAAACAATGAGGTTGATTTAGGTGACTAAAGATAGGGGCTTCAACATCTTCTTGGTAGTTAGAGAAATCTAATTGGAAATTCATTAATCTAAATGCATTCTTAGATTATATTAGTTAGAAAGAGATTTCAACTAATTAATCTAATGGTAGAGGGCTCTCATCTAGAGATAGAGTGAGCCCTAACAAAAGAATTTCACCAAACGTGAGAAGGGAAAGATAATCAACCAAGATATTTTTCTATCATATAGGTAATTCTAGGGGGAATTATCCATGCAAGTATTATTTTCTCAATATAATTAAGTATAAGGGCACAAGAATCACATCAGCTAACAATTCTACATTTGACTCTAACGTCATTGAATTATTGTGGGGTTCAACTCATTGACCCAACATAATAAATACCGTAAGTATAAAATCAAAAGGCTTCCTATAAAACAATAATACTTCGTAGACTATTGCATGAGAGAGTTGAAAAACTCATTTCAAGAAGCATGGTTGGCCTTATCTAGCCTACCATTTTTAGTGGAGGGTGTTGTAGCTTCAGACCTACAAATACCAGGCGTTTGAAGTACTGCTTCCATGTATTGAAGAACTAAACCTTCTTAATATAAGTATGAGATTCTGCGAGTACCACAAAAAGCTAACTCTACTGTTATGTAAATATTTCATTCAAGAGCCAATTGTGTGTTCTCAAAGTCATTACCCTTTTCCTTCGGGGACAGGGAAGAATTACCATGTGCTATATCATCTTCATCAGCCTCGACCATATTTGGCACACGATTATCAATGTGAAGAGCATCACGAGTCCTCTGCTCTTGAATATTATGTTCTACTGGATTAGTTGTATCACGAACAAAAAATTTCCAAATCATTTTGATATCATCCTCACCATCCCTAGAGCACTTCTTGAGTCCTGCAGAGTCAAGATCCAATCACAAAAACATGGTAAAATGGCAGTGTATATAGATTTAGTCTATCATATGAACAAGTTTTGCTTCTTTAATTTCCTTTCATTAGCCATACATCCCACTAGTCAATTGATTAAGTTTGTCAATAAAATTAATCTATGTAAAGAAGCTAAAGAAGTGACCATAAGCTGTAAACATACATGCATTTTGGTATCAGAAAGGAGAAAAAGAATGAATAAATATATAACCAGAGTTTATCATACAGTCTGTTGTTCTTCTCCTTGTCCTTCTACACTTTGTTTTCTCCATGCTGAACTCCTTAGTCATCTGAAAGGATTTAGTAGCTCCTCTTGAACTGCTGAAAATCCACAAAAATTTTCAGCTTGCTAGAAATGCACTTGAAACTTCTGAGCTCTTGTTCTTTGAGCATTGGAGGAAGACAAACTTATGTCTTGAAACTTTTGAGCTCTTGTTCTTTGAGCATTAGAGATATGTTGAGTTTCAATGCAAGAGGTTGATGAGATTCAAACAGAAGATTTCTTTCTTTCTTTCCCTCGTTTCTTTTAAAAGGTTCAGAAGAGGAAAAGACAACTGACACAATTGTAGTAATAAATTCCACAGATAATGAATATTGATTGAATGTGTTGGTGAAGTCCCCAAATTAAGAGACTTTGAATTTAATGAATTCATTGAAAATTATTTTATTAAATTCAATCATTGCTTTTTGAATTCATGTACAATCATAGCAATGTTTTACCAAATTACACATTAATTTTTCTATCTAAAAATATATAATTTTCAATATTTTTTCCAATATATTTGCTTGCAGTTTATGGGCATGAAGTTGCAAACCGTTTGCCGAAAATGGTACGCAAGGTAAAGCCAATTATGCTTCTTCAAATGATTTTCAACACTCTTATGCAATAGTTTGTGTAGTACTACTGCTTTGCAGGAAGACTTTTGATTTCCCGTTTCTTGTATTTACTACGGGTATCATCGCTTTTGGAAAATACATTTTGGATTAATGTACATTCATACCCAATGTTTTACCAAAATACATGTTGACTTTTGAAATCTAAAAGCATATTTTCAATGTTTGATGCAACGGATCCATGTTTGTTTTCTTTTAGTCTGTAATAGTAGCCAGGAGTACAGGTAATATATAACATAGAATTTATAATTGGACTTTTTCGACTAAAAAATAGGAAGGGCGTCAAATGTATTTATGGACATCTTTCACTACACTAGCACTGTTCATGTGCATTCGCATGTGAGAGAATTTTGTAGAATAAACTCTTTTAGTTTATATTTTTGAATATTAAAATATTTTAGATTTTAAATGTCTCTCTAAAATTTATTGTTTGCTTTATTATCACACTTCATGTAATTTTACCTCTACATAACTCCCACATAACTCTAATTAAATTAGAGATATTAAAGATTGTCAAAGTAATATAATTTCCAATTTTCAAATTAATTGTTTCTTATACAACTCCAAAGTAATTGTCTTAAAGATGCCAAAGACCATTGAAATGACAACAGTACATATCAAAGAAATAAAAATAATAATTTTTCTAAAGAGCGTTTAAAGACATTCAAGAAAGAAAATAATAAATAAGTTTAAATTCTCATAATCCTTATTCATATTTTTAGTATAGTATAAATAAATAAGCATTTGTTTCAAGTAAGAAGAAAGTTTCAAGAAAGACACAGGGGGGGAAGCCAACATCCTTGAGTATTATAGGCATAGATTGACGCTTGGATTAACTAATTGGATAGTAATTTTTGTAGGTGCAAAGGCAATTAATAATATAAAAGTTGAAAGTTTCAATGAGTATTAGGTGTTGAGTTTTAAACTTATAATTTCATTGCTAAAACTTTTTTCCTCAGGGTGTCACCTTTTTGTTTTTTAATTCAGATTAATAGACAAGAGAGTTTTCTAAAAAACAAGAAAGAAATTTATTTTGTATCATAGAGATAAATTTTGGAACAACAAAAAATATGAGAAATAATTGATAGCTGAATGTCAATACACAATCTTATTAATTGCAGAAAGCACAAGAAAAATTTTGAACTCTGTCCTTATAACCTAGGCCAACTATCCCTGTTTGATGGAAAATATGAGAGCCATCTGTAAGTTCGCAGATAAGCCAGAACTCAGAAATCAGAGTTTGCAGCACTGCAGACCCTTCTTATGACCCCATTTTGACCTGTGAGAGGATCAATATCCCCCATTTTAATCATGGAAGCTGCAAAATCTGATAAAAAGAGTCTATTATCTCTGCTATATTCCGCAACAATGCTGTCCGTAGTGCCTCCGTTGAAGAGGACCTGATCGGAGTGCAGAAGACCCTTCCTTTCCATTATATTCCTGAAGTAATTGTTGTCAAATGAATTTGGCGTTACAAAATCAAGTGCAGCCAAATTCGGTTCCCGTCGCCTTCATTTCTAGGGCAACGGCGTCTTTTTCTACTAGCAAAGCCAGCATCAATGTCCGTCCCATTGCCATATATCCGATCCCGAAAAGTAAAGCATTGTGCTTGTCCAAGCGTGTGAGCTCCTGGATTTGGTTTCGAATTTCATATTCATTAATTCTTGATGTTAAACAAAGCCTAAGAAAGAAAAGAGAGCAGAATTGAAAACTTCATCGTTACCTGAAAGAGCAACCAAGTCCCTCTCATTAAGACCTTTTCTTCCGAAATCAGCAATAAGAACATCAAGATTAGCAGTGAAAGCTGGAATATCACTTTCTGCTTCCGAACGACTGGCGGCGGTGGAATCTCTTCTTCCAAGCTTCACTTGCCATGAAGGGCCGCCGACCTAGTCGTATATATTAGATAATTATATGTTAGATATTTATTACTCCTTTTTGTTTTAAAAATATAACGTATTTGACAAAAATGAGAGATTTTTTTTGTTATATCTTTAACGAATTTAATTTATTTTCTTCAACTCCCAACCACCGGTCACCTCTCTTCTCTCTTTTTCTACCATTGGAGTTTCTTGTTTTTCCGCGCTATTTTTTTAAAAAATAATTCTTAATTCTTAAGGTATAGCGCCAAATATTTTGATATGAGAGAGAACAGGGAATTATGGGTGAGGGTAATTTTTTAAAAAAATTAATTCTTAAAGTATAATGCCATATATTTTGATAATGAAAAAAAGGGAGTCAAAGGACATATATTTTGAAATATAGGAATTAGTAATGGATGAGGTGAAATTATCTCCCTCAATTAACTAGCAATATACTTACAGCAACTGAGGCATCCCTTGCTGCAACTGCTAGTATGTCTGCACAAGAAACAACTCCAGGACACACAGTTTCTACCTCACGCTTGGCAGCCTCTATCACATGAAAGCCTCTAACAGAATCGTCGTTCGGCCTCGCAGTCTGCTCGCTTTCGATGGATTCCGTCTCTTCTAGTAAGATTGATGCATCACAACCCTGCACAAAACAATCATGAAAATGCAGGCGAATGAGCGAGGCTGCCATACGACGCTCGCGAGAAATGGCTCGTCGGATAGAAGTACGAATCGTGCTAACTGCATCCGGGCATGTATTGTCGTAAAATGCAGGAGATAATTGTGCTTCACATTGAGAGAAGCCAATGAACAAAATCACAGAAACAACAAATGCTCCTGTTATGGATTCCATCTTAGAGCCGATCACAGTTGCCAATCGGGAGATTGTCTTTTCTATGGAAAAGAAATACACAACAAAAATTTATCTGTATGCTACCAAAAACCAGAAAAGTTCTGAACTAAGGATGCTTCTGAAGGCTCACCAGCAATCCCATTTATAGAGGTATGATTCTTGTCCTGGAGTTAAGAAAAGTCCCTATTCGCAGTTCTGGAGACTTACTCAACATCCAAAACCCTGACTACTTCTTCTACATACTTTGGTTGTTGGCTTTGATAGGTCTCTGCATGTATTTGTTGAATTTTCTCGTCATATAAACCTAGTTATGGTCAACATGCGAAGAAAAGGTAGTATTGAAGGTGACTTAAAACTACCATAAGGCGAACCGTACACTAGGATTTCTGGCAGTGGGCATTAGGGTTTAAACAAAAACTCATTGGTTTAATAATTAATGATATCAAAGAATTGGGAACCTTTATAATAGTGTACATCGTTATTTAATTCTTGGTTCAACATTTATACATCAGTCGATTAGCTTAAAAGTAGGATTTCCATATATTAAACAGAAGGAAATTATTGCATGAGGAGATCATATTTTTATTATTCCCTCAATTTCAAAATATAAGTCTTCTTGGCATTTTTTACATAGATTAAGGAAGCATAAAATAAGTGGTACTTTTTCTATTATATTCTTAATTAATTTCACTAATATAATAGAGAATAATAAAGAAAAACAGAAAAAGGGAAAAACTAGTGGCGGTCAAGGAAGAGCAAAGAAAATAAGGAGAAGAAGAAGAACACATTAAATCATAAGTTGAATCTTCACAAGGGCTTGGTATTCTCGAGCAATTAAAAGCATAGTTTGATTAGAAAAATTAATTTCTATTTAGAAATAAAGTTTTGTTATCTTCATGAAAGTTGTAGATCAAGATCTTATCTTTCCAAAGAGCTTTGAATCACCTCAATGGGACACCTAGAACTCAAGATATGATCGTTTTACCAAAATGTGTCAAAACTGGAACATAATGTAGGATAGGTGATTTTGCAGTATAAGCAGGGTAGGCAAATGAACTCTGATTGACATACATTTTACTATTATGAAAACTTCGGAATGTCTTCTATAATTGTCTAGAATACCGCTTTGCATTTGAAATTTCCATGAAGGTCAAAATTCTACTTGAACATTCTCTACCAGTCTATTTTTCTCTGCATTTCTCTGTTTTTTCTTCATGGTGTAAAATCTCCTTGTTTGCTTCATTCAATTTTAAATCTTCAACAAACTCACCTAAAGAAAATAAGGGATAAAGGGAGTATAAATGGTGATTAAAACACCAAAATTTAGCATAAATTTGAGCTCAAAAAGATTATTATATGAAGCACAAATGTAGAATATCAGTACTCAAAAAGAAAAACAAGCTGATTCCCGTGAGGACTGTGATGGGGTGGAGGGTATGATTCGATTACCAGAAGCTCAGTGATGCCACTTGAAAGGATCATTTTCCTTTGCCTTTCATTGATCAAATGCTTGAGAGACTTGCGGGTCATAGGTGTTATTATTTTCTTGATGGTTTTTCGGGGTATTTTCAAATTCTAATAGCCCCGGAGGATCAAGAGAAAATTACTTTTTCTTGTCCTTGTGGTACTTTTACTTACCTTCATATGTCATTTGGTCTTTGTAATGCTACTGCTACTTTTCAAAGATGCATGTTAGCAATTTTTGAAGGTCTAGTAGAGGATATTATGGAAGTCTTTATGGATGATTTCTCTATTTTCTGTGATTCCTTTGAACTTTGTTTGAAAAATCTTGAAAAGGTCTTGCAAAGATGTGAAGAAACCAATTTAGTTTTGAATTGGGAGAAATGTCGTTTTATGGTTAAAGAAGGTATTGTTTTGGGGCATAAGATTTCTAGCAAGGGCATAGAGGTTGATTAAGCCAAGATAGAAACCATAGAGAAATTACCACCACCAACTTCAGTGAAAGCAATTAGAAGTTTTCTTGGTCATGCTGGTTTCTATAGAAGGTTTATAAAGGATTTTTCTAAAATTTCCAAACCTCTCACCAATTTACTTGAAAAGGAAATAGCCTTTTTGTTTGATGAGAATTGCTTCCTTGCTTTCAATTTGTTGAAACAAAAACAGATAGAGTCTCCTATCTTGGTTGCCCCCAATTGGTCCCTTCCCTTTGTGCGATACAAGTGATTTTGCAGTAGGAGCAGTACTTGGACAAAGGAGAGAAAGTTATTTTCAACCAATATACTATGCAAGCAAGATCTTAACTGAAGCAGAAGAGAATTATACCACAACTGAGAAGGAGCTGCTTGCTATAGTTTTTGCTTTTGAAAAATTTTGTCCTTATCTCATCTTGTCTAAAGTTGTTGTTTAAACGGACCATTCGACACTCACATATTTTCTTAACAAACATGATGCAAAGCCTAGACTAATTCGGTGGGTACTTTTGTTGTAGGAATTTGATTTGGAGGGAGTAGAAAATCTTACTGCCGATCATCTATCACGATTGGAGAACCTATATTTGGAGCGATAGAATGAGGAAGACATCAATGATACATTCCTTGATGAGAGGTTATACTCGGTGGTAGGTCACAATGATCACACTCCTTGGTTTGCAAATTATGCTAACTATATTGTAGGTTGGATCTTACTGAAGAACATGACTCCTCAACAAAAGAAGAAATTCTTTTCAAAGTTAAAGTAGTATTTTTGGGAGGATCCATATCTATTTAGAATTTGTGCAGATCAAATCATAAGGAGAAGTGTAGCATACCCCGAAAATATGGACATTTTGGAGCATTGCCAGAATGGTCCAACCTGTGGTCATTATCAAGCTAATGGGACAGCCAGAAAGGTACTAGAATCGGGATTCTATTGGCCGACTTTGTTTAAAGATGCCCAAAGGTATGTTAAAAAGTGTGATAATTGCCAACGTACAGGTAATATCTCAAAAAGACATGAAATACCTCTCTCTACATTTCAAGTTTGTGAAGTATTTGACTGTTAGGGTATTGATTTCATGGGTCCTTTTCCAAACTCTTTTGGTAATGCATATATTTTGGTCACAGTTGATTATGTCTCTAGATGGGTCGAAGCCCAAGCATTGCTCACAAATGATGCTAGAGTAGTTATTAAGTTCTTGAAGAAATTGGTTACTCGCTTTGGCATTCCTAGAGCTATAGTAAGTGATAGGGAAACTCACTTTTGTAACCAAAAACTTGAGAAAGTCTTGTATCGATTAGGTGTTACTCACAAGATGGCAACGCCGTATCATCCTCAAACTAGTGGTCAAGTAGAAGTTGTTAATAGAGAAATCAAAAGAATTTTGGAAAAGGTTGTTGAGCATACTAGAAAGGATTGGAGCGTTAAGCTTGATGATGCTTTGTGGGCATATAGGACAGCATACAAGACTCCCATCGGGTCTACTCCATATAGATTGGTTTATGGGAAATCTTATTATTTACCGGTAGAGGTTGAGCATAAAGCATATTGGGCTATCAAGTTGGTTAACTTTGATCTTAACATTGCATAATAGAAAAGAATGCTCCAAATCAACGAAATTGATGAATGGATGAGAGAAGCCTATGATAATTCATGAATTTACAAGGAGAAGGTGAATTTACAAACATGTGTTGCCAAACCAAGAATTTAAGGAAGGAGATCAAGTATTCTTGTTCAATTCTTGGTCGAGGCTCTTTCCTGGAAATTTCAAATCTTGATGGTCCGGACCGTTTGAGGTAAACAAGGTCTACCCTTATGGTGTAGTGGAGGTTGCACATCCAGATAAAGGAACATTTAAAGTTAACTATCATCGCCTCTATCATTTAAAGTTAATTATGTTCATGAGTTATTATTTTGTTAAAATTGGTTGTTGAATTTGTGGTTGCACGTTTGTAGTCTTGAAAAAAAAAGTGAATCAGTGCCGTCTGCAAAACTATTCGCAGGTGTAAAAAAAAAATAGGATGAGAGCGAAGCTAGCCCCGAACTAGTGGTGGAGCAAGCGGTGTATGAACGCTACATCAGGGGAGTTCTCTTTTCTCTTTTTCTCATTCTCTTTGTTTATTTTCTTCTTATGTTTTTCTGCTTGAATTCTAATTTTGTCCTTGTTTCCAACTTTCTCTTATGCATTCTTGTTGTGTAGTATATAGAAGGTGCAGAATGCTGCTCATATGGGTTCACCCAGCCTTCACGTACAAAACAACCCTTTTGTTAACCGTTTCTGTGTTTGGTTTTTTGGAGTGCAATCATTAAATTTCTATTTATAGTCTTTTGTGTATTTTTCTCCCAACATTGGGGACAATGTTGCCTTAAGTGTGGAGGAGTTGGTTTTAGTATAGTTTATTTTTATGAATTCTGGATGAATTTTCTTGTTTTTATTTTTGGAATCATGAAGGTATTTCAAAACTTGCATGTTTAATCTTTTCTCATAAAGTAGTTATACAATCATTATAAATGTATTAACTAGTACCTTAAACTTGATTAATGATATTCCATAGTTGTGCTCTATATAATTATCATTTTGAGCTTGATTTTATGTAAATTTTGGTGTATTAATCACCATTTATACTCCCTTTATCTCTTATTTGCTTTAGGTGATGTTATTGAAGATTTGGAATTAAATGAAGCAAACAAGGGAAATTTATACAATGAAGAAAAACAGAGAAATGCAGAGAAAAAATAAACTGGTAGAGAATTTTCACGTGTGATTTTGACCTTCATACAGATTCCAAATGCACAATTGGTATTCTAGACAATTATAGAGGACATTCTGAAGTTTTCATAATGGTAAATTTGTGTCAATCGGAGTTCATGTGCCTACCCTAGTTATGCTGTAAAATCACCTAATCTGCATTGGGTTCTATTTTTGAAACAGTTCAGTATAATGCTCATATCTTGAGTTATAGATGCCTACTTGAGGTGATTCAAATCTCTGTGGAAATCTAAGATCCTGATATACAACGTTTACGAAGCCATCAAGACCTAGATCAGCCGATTTGATGCTCTGAATTCACCTAGAAGTCAAAACAGTGTTACAGTCGGGCAGCAGAAACTTGCACCAAAACTGGGGGCAAGCGGCGCCGTTTGGTGTGATATAAGCGGCACTGTTTGTGTCGATCTTAAGCTGCTTTTAAGCTGCATTTCTCTCTCTTTTGGGGCAGATTTTGATACCC
This sequence comes from Rauvolfia tetraphylla, assembly GCA_030512225.1. Lineage (NCBI taxonomy): Eukaryota > Viridiplantae > Streptophyta > Magnoliopsida > Gentianales > Apocynaceae > Rauvolfia > Rauvolfia tetraphylla. The sequence continues at coordinate 6,493,752 of JAJQKT010000062.1, forward strand.
ATTTAGGGCAAAAACGAGAGAGAGGGCTGGAGTGGCCAGAAAACAGCAAAAACCTACTCAAATCCCATCCCAAATCTTCATCTTTGCACAAGAAATCAAGAGAGAAGATTGAATCTTTGAAGAAGGAGAACATCCACCCTGAAGATTCCAGACAAAAGCTGCAACTTTCTCAACAAAATCGTGAAGAACTTCAACCTTGAAGAAGAGAGGAGATTTCAACCATGAAAATGAGCAATTCTTCCTCTTTCTTTGTTGTTTTATGTTCTTTGATTTGTAATATGTTGGTGAACTAAAATTTTGAATACTTGGATGGGTATGAACCCTAGATTTTTCCTATGTGAAAGAATTGTTTCCTTAGTTGATTGAATTCGAATTTCTTGTGGATTGTTTGTGGGTTTGAATGGTTGAATTGATTGAGTGGATTATTGATGCATAATCTGGAATTTTTGTTCACTTGGAATTGAGAAAGGAAGGGTGATGTATAATTGATTCATAATCTGGAAATTTTCACTTGGAATTGAGAAAGGAATGGTGAAATAGACCATACACAAACAATGGGGATGATTTAGGTGACTAGAGATAGAAACCTAAACATCTTCTTGATAATTAGAGAAATCTAATTGGAAATTCACAATTCTTAATGCATTCTTGGGTTGAATTGGTTAGAAAGAGATTTCAACTAATTAATCTAAGAGTAGAGAACTTTCATCTAGAGATAGAGTGAGTTCTGTCGTTGAAATTTCATCAAACATAAGAAGTGAAATTTATCAACCAAGGGACATTTCTATCACATAGGTAATTCTAGGGGGATTAACCATCCAAGTATTGTTTTCTCTATTGAATTCTCTCTTACAAGCAAGATAAGTTGGTTTAACTAGTTAAGTTAGATTCTTTTTCCTAGTAGTTATTTAAAACATTTTCACAAACAAAATTTGTTAGGCTAAATAATAGAGTATAAAGTGAGTAATGGTATTTAACCACCCCCGTGGATACGACATTTGAATTTACTTGCCATTGTACTACTCATAACGATATGTGCACTTGCCTAGTGTTTGTGTGCAAATTGCTAGAGATTGTAATAAAATTGAGCATAAAGGCATAGAAATAAAACACAACAATTGACTAAGCACCCCTTGTATTCTTTGCTTGTAAAAAATTTATCTTTTAAGCATATTTTTCTTTGCTTTTGTTGTACTGATTATGGAGTTGAATCTTGTATTATTGGCCTTAGAATTGAACAAAATTTTTATCCTAAAACACGCATTCACTTGTCTTAAGGCGAAAGGAATAGGTAACCTTAGTTTGATCTTGAAATGAGGGTAATAGGTCTTCTTTGTCCTGATTGAGCCATTCTAGCCATCCATTTTTATTTTATCCATAGTACCCTGCTTGAAGCCTTTATGCATAAATTTTCCAATCTATATTTTTTATTTTTCCTTCTTTCAAATTTTAAACTCCACTCTTTATATTTATCAACCCTTCTTTGCGAGAGCTAAATGCATTTTTACCCTTAAGTCAGCAAAGAGTATTGTGGAAATTGGAACAAATTGTGGAATGGAAGATGATAGGAAAAATAGGTTTTATGGGTAGAAAAAAAGAAAAAAAACAAAAAAAGATGGGTGAGATGACCTTATATGAACGGTGATGATGATGGAAAAGTTGTGGGATGGACTATGATTTGTACAAGTTTGTTGAATCCAAGGTGAGGGAATTTTGTAGAGAATGGGAGTTTGTGGTTAGATATATGGGAATGGTGATATTTCTTGTGGCTAATAAGGGCTATTACATTTGTTTTATGTCTCATTCCTTTCTATTTAGCTTTCATTTCTTTGACTTTGAATTCCTTACATTTCATTTGACACCTTAAACTTTACCTGAGCCTAAAGTTATAAGCTTGAAAGTTCTACCTAATCGAGGTTAAATTTTTGTTGCCGTATTAGTGGAGAGGTTTTCTGAATGCCAGGCTCATGGGGCATTATGCTTTGCTGATGTGAATTCCTTGGCCAATAATATGACATTTCCCTCTTATAATTATTGAGCATTTGCATTGGCTGGACATACACATACATAGGAATTCTTACTCGCTTTATAAGACAAGGAGTGATTGTTTAATCTTTGTGATGGGTATTTGGGACGACGTTTAGATTGTTTGTGTAGACATGCTCAAAATTTTCTTAAGATGTAATGTTGTCTCTATGTTGCCTCCCTTTGAAATGCTTCAAAACACTCTTTATTTCTTGTGGTTTATTGTTCAAATTTCTTAGTTGTTTTGTAGTATTGCTTGGGGACAATCAATGTCTAAGTGTGGGGGAGTTTATATTTCATATTTGTACTTAATATAATGATCATTTTGAGCTCAAATTTCTGTTGAATTTTAGTGTTTCAAACATCATTTACACTTCCTTTATCTCTTATTTGTTTTAGATGAGTTTATTGAAGATTTGGAGCACAATGAAGCAATGAAGGATATTCTACATACTTATAATGAACAATTCAAGAGAGATTTTGTCCTCCTTAGAGATTTCAAATGCAGACATGATCTTCTAGACAATTATAGAGGAGATTCTGAAGTTTCCAGAATAGTAACATTTACATCAATCCGAATTCGTTGGTTCACCTTACATATAGTGCAAAGTCAGTAATTTGGATTTGGTTCCAGTTTTGACGCATTGTGGTTATTCAAATGGAGGTGATTCAAAGCTTTGTATAAATATACTAGTATTATCTACATCTTTCATGAAGACAAGAAAACCTAGATCGTCCGTTTTGGCAGAAATAGAATTTTCTGCAATTGTTGCTCTCTTTTTGGGCGGTATATATATACCCTTTTAGGGCATTTGAAGGGGGCGGCCATCTAGGGTTCCAGAGAGGAGAAAGAAGAGAGAAAACATCCCAAAATTGTCAATCTTTGCAAGAGAAATCAAGAGAAAAGATCAAATCTTTGAAGAAGGAGAACATCAATCTTGAAGATTCAAGCTCAAGAACACAACTTTTCACAACCAAGTTGGAGAACTCCAAGCCTTGAAGAAGAGAATATTTGAGCCATGGAAATGAGCAATTCTTACTCTTTCTTTATTGCTTTATGTTCTTTGAATTGTAATATGTTGATGAGCTAAATTCTTGAATACTTGGAGGGTTATGAACCCTAGTTATTATCTATGTGAATGATTGGTTTTCTTGGTTGATTGACTTCCGAATTCTTGTGGATTGTTCGTGGGTTTGATTGTTTGAATTGATTCAGCTATTAATTGATTCATAATCTTGATTTTTTCAATTAGAATTGAAAAAGAAAGGGTGAAATAGACTATATACAAACAATGGGGATGATTTAGTTGACTAGAGATAGAAACATCAACATCTTACTGGTAATTAGAGAAATCTAATTTGAAGTTAGATTGCTTGAATTAATTCAGTAGTTGATTGACTCGTAATCTGGATTTTTCACTTGGATTGAGAAAGGAAGGGTGAATAGACCATACACAAGCAATGGGGATGATTTAGGTGACTAGAGATAGGAACCTCAACATCTTCTTGGTAATTAGATAATCTAATTTGAAATTCACTAATGTAAATGTATTTTTAGGTTGAATTGGTTAGGAAGAGATTTTAACTAATTAATCTAAAAGTAGAGGACTTTCATCTAGAGATAAAGTGAGTTATAATTTAGGAATTTCATCAAACATAAGAAGGGGAATTCATTAACCAAGGGGCTTTTCTATCACATAGGTAATTCTAGGGAGATTTTTCATTCAAATATTATTCTCTCAATTGAAATTTTTTCTTACAAACTGAAATTTACATAAACTGAATTTTTCTATTTAAGTTAGATTTTTATTCCTAGTGGTTATTTCAATCATTTTCACAAGCAAATTTGATAGACTAAACAATAGAGTAGAAAGTGAGTAATGATAATTGATCATCCCCGTGGATACGACATTTAAATTACTTATCATTATACTAATCAAAACAATAGTTGCACTTGCCTAGTGTTTTGTGTGAAAATTATTAGATATTGTGATAAAATTTAGTATTAGGAAATGCAAAACAACACAACAGCTATATATACTTATTTTCAATTATTATAAAAGTATAATTAAATATCACACAAGTGATATATACTTAGCACTCATATAAGTATACAGGTTTGTAAAATAGTAATTATATATAATGCTAATATATTTTATCTATATAAGTACAATTATGAATTTTTTATTAATGATTAAGCACACTTAATAAGTTAATACACGAGTTTATAACCTATTAAATAATTATAATACATAATACTGATTTAAAAATATAATATGTACATATACAGTTTAATAAAATAATTGTACAATAATATCACAATAGGAAGCTTAGTTTGGTGGAGGAGCAGAACAACCAATGTTCGAGTCATGCAAAGGGCAATTTTCACATGTGTGTCAGCTTGGGCTCGCGGCCACGTATCAAGCTCGATAATTTATTTATTTATTTACTTGTATTTATTATTTATTTTTTAAAATCAGTTTCAATTCAATTTCTAAATTCAGTTTCAATGTAATTTCAAAACTAGCAGTTATATTCAGTTTCAAAATCAGTTTCAATTCGGTTACAAAAATCAGACCACAATCACCATATTTAGATATGATTTTCTATGGTTAAAAATAGATTTCAAATCTTTGTTTTGAATTCGATTTGTCCGTTTCAAAATTATTTTTTTTTCTTGTAGTGAAAGTAACCGCCATGAATATGTGCACACAATTAAAAAAAAAAGAATCGATATCTTATTGTAATATCTCCAAAATAATTAAATGTAGTGTAAAAAGAGCACTTCGACCATCATCATTAAAAAATAACAGTGAAGGGTAATAGAGATTTTTTTCTTAATAAAGAAGAACTAGAGTGACTACAAGAATAATAACGCTAATTGCGAAGCTCTAATACTAATATGATTTATATGAATTCAAAATATGATGGCATGAGACATAAAAATAGAATATCCTTTGTGTTAGCCCTAAGGGCAAATCATGTAGTTATGATTAGTTTTGAATAATGGCAAACATTGATGAGGACTAATGTGCTTGTATGTTGAGTGATAGGATTGATGGATTGAGAAGCATGAAGTCTTATTGCCATGGAGTCATAATGCAAGAACAACTCAACTATGCCAAAGGGGATTGAAGATTGAAGAGTATGTTCAATATGATTGAAGGCATTAAAGACTTAGAGTGTAGAGTTCTTATACTATATAGGTATATTTTTTCTATAAACTCTACACTTGTATGTCTTGGAATCTGTTGAATGCATGGGAAAGCACAAAAGTTGTTTTTAATGGTTGTTAATAAACTTTGTGATAACAAGTATGTTTTTTGAAATCTCAAATGATCTTAAGAAGATTTTGTATGATTAAAATATTGTGGTAACGTTTTTTGTGTTTAAATGTGCCTCAATGATGTGTCCTTTCTTGCAAAACGTTTCAATATTATTAACAATGATTTTCAAAAGAGTTGACTAAATTTGATAAGTTTGGATGCAAGTTTGGTCGTTCAAACTCTGGAAATGGTTACTGTGCTTCCAGAGAAGTTCGAACGCAAGTTCGGACGCATGGAGTAAAGTTCGAACGTCCAAACTTTCTCTGATAATATGGTCAATGTTTTTCCAGAGAAGTTCGGATGCAAGTTCGGACGCATGAGAAAAAGTTCGGACGTCCAAAATTTTCCAGGCAGCTTGGCACAGCAAAGTTTGGACACAAGTTCGGACGAATGGCATGAAGTTCAGACTTCCGAACATCTCTGAAACTAGCCGTTTTATAGCTGTTGCATTTGAATTTTCACATCTATAAAAGTTATAAACTTCAGATTTTTTGTAACTTTTGAATTCTTGTGAACTCTAAACATTCTAAAGCTTTTAGCAAATATTTTTCAAGCTCTCTCTTTTCTTGCGCATTCAATTGATCAATCCAAAGACATCAAAGTGTGAAGGAGCAAATATTGTGTAAACATCTACCAACAAGTGGTAACCTCTACACACTATTTTCTTCTTATCAAATTGCATTTTCTACTAGCTCTTGCGAGGTTATCTTGACAACATAAAACCCTTTAGATAAGGGTGATCCTTGAAATTGTGATTCAAGGTTGTTTATAGATGTAAAACCATTGTGTGGTGAGCCTTGTTTGTAAAAGTTACTAGAAGAGGTTGTGAGTGTAAAACCATTGTGTGGTGAGCCTCTCATGTAATTTGTGACCTTGAGCATATAATAGATTGAATGAAATCCTTAAGCATAGGCTCAAGGTAGTGGACGTAGATCTTGACGATCGAACCACTATAAATTGCTTGAGTTCCTTTGTCATTACATTCTTTTTGTTTTGCTATCAATCATCTTCAACTGTATTCATATAATCTATTCTTTGCTTAGACTTATAAAGAAATCTTTGTTTGCAAAAATTAGCCAAATACCTAATTCACCCCCCTAGGTATTTCACTTTGTATTGGAATATCCTAAAAATTATAAATTAAATTGTAAAAGATGCACTTCAATCTCTGTTATCATGTTAAAGGAAATAAAAAATGCGCTAAAAGGGGCATTCATTTTAAAAATACCAAAGTGACCAAGGGAAATAATTATGGCAATTTTAAAGCTTAAATGGTAATGTAAATTATGAAAATTCTAAAATATAATTGCGTAACAAATATAAAAGCACACTAACCTCCATTAAGTTCTTTACATAATTAATAAAAATTTATATCTTATAAGAATATAATCAAAATAATTAATGCATGGTAAAAATAAAGTTCTACCTCAATATTTTCAAAAAAAATAGAGAAAGAAATATAAAAATAGTCTATGCCACCTTTAAGAAATAGTAATATACATAAATTAATAAATATGTAACATGCTCCAAACTTTATTATAAAAAAAAGAAAATAAAAAAATGAAAAATAAATTTTTATTTTAAGAAAAGCAAAATAACCATCATAGATAAGTGTACTTTTTTTCACTTCAAATATCAATATAATTTTACAAAAGGCCTAGCATGTGGAGTTGCAAGTAAGCTGTAACAGTCTCATTTAACTGAATTGTCATGTAAAATTATAAATTTTACTTTTACTAAATAAATTTTCAAGAGATCTTACTCTAACATGTATATATAAGTACTAAAAATATATTTTACACATTCTTAAAATTAATAGAAATATATACATTATAAGGTTTAGAGTAAATCTATAATTATAAAAAAATTAAAAACTGATTTTATAAATTATTTAAGAAAAATTTTAAAAAAACACACAACAGAAGATTAGCTGCACGGCTGATCCTCATTTTCCCATTTCCCCCCATTTCTCTTCTCTATCTCTCACTTCAATTTTTAACAAATTCTTCACACACAAATTAAATCATTTAAATTCAAGTTTAGAGCTATATCAAAAGTCTCCAAATCAAGGTAAAATCTTCAATTTTTCTCATTAAGGTTCAGTTTAATTATTTTCAAAAATTATTGTAGCAGTAAATTTATATGAATTTTAATACATTGTTGGATGCTTCAATTATGTTCAATTTTTGAACGAAGGTTCTTGTTATCATCTTCTACCTACAAAAAACGTTTAATTAATTTGTAAGTATGTTTGATATATTTGTTGAATTTTTAAAAAATTTAGACAGATTTACTTATTTTTGTGAATTTTTGTTTTGATTAAATATTGAGTATTTAAAGGTTTATTATATTGTTATAATGCAAAAAGAGTATAAAAATATGTAAATGGAATAATTTTTCTATATTGGTATATTAGGAATAAAATGGAATAATTGGGATTTTTGTAGAGAATGATGGATTTTAATATTTTTATTCCCAAGAAAATTTGTTAGTTTCTATTTTAAAACAATTTTATCAATGCAATAATTTTTAGTTCTAATTAACATTAATCATGCATTCATTTATATATATATATATATATATATATATATATATATATATATATATATATATATATATATATATATATATATATATATTGAGGACTACAAAATCTTGTCATTTTAAGTTATGCTATTTTAAAAATATTTTTATTTATTTATTGCACACTGAGTAAAGTATTTATTTTGCCATGGCTCAATTTTGTGAAATGTGTTATTAACCTTAAATTGTTATTTTTCCGTGGCTCGACTTTTGTGAATAAATGTGTTGTTAACTTTAAATTATTATTTTGTCTTGGCTCGACTTTTGTGAAAATATGTAGTACTAATATAGGTTGTTGTTTTTCCGTGGCTCGGCTTGTATATTTATATAATATACTAAACCATGAGAATTGATTTTGTTTTTGATGAGTTCTAAATGTGAATTCTGTGTAAACTCCGCCGTTGGGATATAAATTAACTCTCATGCAGGATGAGATTATTGATTTGTGTGGAGAGTACCTTTGTGTCATATGTGAAAAGGCCACTAGGAGGTGTTGTGCGGAGATTTCCTTTGTGACGCATGTGAGATGGCCGTTGGAAGGGCGGTGGAAGTTTTTATGTTCTTGTATGGTCTGGTAAGAGTCATGTGAATTGTATTTGTTGATTTTGCCGTTATTTTTCAAAATAATGATTATTACTTGAAGGTACATATATATAAATATATCAAATTTCACGTGATTTCTAAATCAAACTATCTTGTTGTACTGAACGAAGTTATTCTCATAAAAAGTCAATGATAACTTATATATATTTTTAAAGTGTTATAAACTCAATATGGTATATTTACTCTCACACTGTACAAGTACATAGAAATATCACTGGGTTTTGTAGCTCATTATTCTCTCATCATATTTAAGGATTTTTATAATTGAATTGAGAGTATAGTTTTTCTTCTACGTCTCAGCAGCAGCTAATATTGTGGAGGCGTCTATCATTTGTAATCATTTTTGGTCTATCAATGCATTTTAATATTTCAAATGGTTATCAATTTAATTCATATGTATATAGAGAGATCTCAATCTTCGAAAAATAATTATGTTTTGTATAAACTATTTTATATAATCTTTTGCTATAAAACGGCTGGTGCCCCTTATATTGTTTTTGGTTGTTATGTGTTTAGAAATATTAGAATTTGTACTTATATCATATAGTAGTATTACAAGTTGCATTATAGTTCAAAAATAGGAAAGTGATAATTCACTCCTCGGTAAGGTCCGCCCAGAGTGGATCATTACATGTCAAGCGTGCACAAGAGCGTGAATCAGACGAAACTCTATTTTTGTTAACTAACACTGCAACATTCCTTCTGTCAAAAAATGAATATCCAGTTTTTTGTTTTTTTCTTTTTTGTATCATAAAATGGACTGCCAATTAGGGACAACTGCAAAAGCTTCCCTTTATTTGGTTAGTATTAGTACCGCTAAGTACTTTTTGTGCCTGCAATAATCAGTAATAAACCAAATTTGCCAAAATGTTAACTCAGTAAGAATTGTGTCAAGTACATGGAAAAGTATATCTTTTAATGTTTGATACATTGTATTCTTGTACCATTAGTAGATGCTGATTCAGATTTTCATCTCTTTTATACATAGACGGACATGAGTAAATTTTTGAATTACAGATGGAAAAAAACTCATTACCATATTCAACTGCAGCCTCCTTATATAATACCCTCCCAACTGTTTCATTCTCATCTCTTCTTTTTCGATCCCCTCTTGAGAAATTTCCAATCAGATAATAGCCAGCTTCTGATATCTCCTCAAGCGATCTCTCATGACCAAAAGTCCTGAAAATCAAGGCAAGTCCCTTTTCACAAGCGAGCAGTGCAGCAACTGCGAGTTGAAACCGGCTGTTTTTCTGTACTATGTATGGCACAAAGGCCGCTACTTGCATATCTGCACAGCCTGCATTCTCAGCCTCCACCAAGGAGCGTTTTGTCCCATTTGTTTCAACGTCTATGATGACCATAACTCTCCTCCTAAAGATTGTGTCAAGTGTTGCCGCTGTAAATCTGTTTGTCATCTTAACTGTATCTCTAAGCCCCACTTTGACACTTCCATCTTGCCGGGCTTCTACGCCGCCCCTTCCTCCTCCTCCGTTCCCATGTCTGCACAAAGCTGGGTTTGTCCTTATTGCTCTGATCCGAACTTGAAATTTTTCCAAGTTATTCGAGATGAGATATCTGAAGGAGTGAAAATTGATAGCTATTTGGCATCACAAATGCTGGCTGCTGCTACCATCTCGAAACGTTCCATTCTGAAAGCCGTGACAATGACTACTTTTCGAGCTAATATACTCTGCAAGGAGGCCGCGGAGGCAAAGAAGGAAGCCAAAGAAGCACTGCGTAATCTTGATGAGTCGACTTTTACACCTCAGGAGGGATGTAGCAAATCTATGTTTGAGTTTGAGTCAACTGATGATGGGTCAGATGATGATGCTACTGATTATTTAACGGAAGATGAATCAGGAAATGCTTCAGATGACGAAAATCAGAACGAATGAAAAGATGCATTTTGAATTTTTCAGTGGAATCAGAAGATTGACCCAGTCAAATTACTCATGAATCTTCAGAAGTCAATGAAGATTGAAAATAATATTTAATCTTTTCTATATAAAAAACCATGAAGTTATGTATGCTGCAATTTTAGATGGCTTGTTAGCTTGTGTTTTTTGAACCCTCATGGAATAAATTTGAACAGGATTTTCAATGTGAAATCTATGGTGTGAGATTTGCATTCATGTAAGTGTTTGTGCTTGTTTTTTTGTTGTTATACTTCCATTTCTTCACAGAATTGATATTCTTTTTGTAATTCTTGCAAATCATGTCTAGTTTTCTGTACGCAAAACTTAACGTGCTCATATGAAAAATCTATGTAGCTATGTTTCAAATATATACGGAAACTTTAATTTTAATTTTCCTGTACCACTACAGTGGTAGGAGTTGCCCATTGTCGGCCCAACCTTACATTAGTATTGTAAAACCACAAATCTTAAGTCCCAATTACTGGTTGGAAACTTCTCAAAAATCTGGAAGTGAAGCAAGGATCCCGATCTGACATTATGCTGACTGATACTCTATGCAATCTCAATATATTCTTGACATAAATTTCTACCAATTTTTCTAGTGAATAGATGAAATACAAAATTGTTTCGACGGAACCTTCTGATGTACCCTAGATTGGCTATATATACACAACTCCAGCCATTATTCTTTTTATTACTAAATCAAATGAATGCGCCAAATCAAAGAAGGCAGTGAAAGGAATGACTCCCTTCTTAGGAATCAGTAAATTCTATAAATGATTTCAATGATTGTTCTGATGTATTGTGGAAATTCTTTGAAAAGGAAGAATCAACTAAGTTGAAAGGCAAGAATCAACTAAGGTGAAATAAAATCTCTCATTTTCCCCTCGAATAGATTTTTTTTTTCAAAGAAATCTTGTTATGTTGTTTTGATTTTGAAGGGTGCACTAATCCTTTGAGCCCGGTCCCGACGGGTATCATCTCTCCCAAAACAATGTTCTCTTTCAGACCTTTCAACCAATAGATACGTCCCCGGAGAGCTGCCTTTGGTAAAACTCAAGCAGTTTCTTGAAAACTTGCTTCAGATATGAAACTTTGAGTATTAAGAGATGTTATCGTTATTCCCAATAAGATGGATCTTATTGACTAAAGCGATACAACTTTGCACTCTAGCTAGCTCAGCACCAATGAGTTGATGTAGATAGTGTTATTGGAACCCCATCATTCAATATCTGTAAAAATGGGTTGAAAATATATATTTTTTTCAAATAATTACTCTAAATATAGAAAAAAATTTTTAATACAAATTAAACGATAAGTTTAAACAACTTTTGGATTTATCAAAGAAAGCTTTATTCTTTTAGATGCAAACTAAAACTTCATTTAATTTTAATTGGAATTTTTTTTTGAATCGAGAAGTTTAGCATTTTTTTTAGGTGAATTCGAAATTGTTCGAATGGTGTAATAATCAACTACTGACGTTGGTAACCGACCCAAAGTAATTTGATTATAATTGAATCCGTGATGATCATAACTTGAAAGTTCGTATTCTACAATCATTGATAAATAATTTGTTGGAAAATACTCAACGCAATTACATAAAATATACAGATTCCATTATAGGTAAAGTATTTGGGTTCAAAGCCCTACGCGCTCTGCGTGGGAAGATCTGCTAATCCTTTCGGCTTATATTAAAACTTTCCAAGGCCCGCCTTATGGCATCAAGGTTGAGAGAGATAAATTTAACAAATACGGTTGTCCCCTGTTGGGATGTACAATTAAACCTAACGTAACCTGGTCCAGAGCATCTATTATTATACCCACAATGGTCTGACATACTATTGCTATCCACAATGGAAAGGAACATTTGTCTATTTATATAATAGATCGCATGGTCGGCCACAAATTGGGAGAATATGAATGATGGTCAATAAACAATACGAGCTGCCAGGTACATCAGTCAAGGTTTTACGATTACTCTGTTTCAAGCAAATCGTTTACCTATAACTGTTCAATACTTCTACGAAAAACTAATCACGTCAAAATGTTTTCAAGGCCGAATCCACTTTGAATTTGATATAAGTACTGCCGTTCTTTTTGAGGCAGTACGGGCTGTGCCCTATTAAAAGAAAATTGTGATTTTTTATAAATAAAATAATAAATATCTGTGCAACAAATTCTGCTTTGGGGTTTACATATACTCAAAATTGTTGTTATAATTGAAATAGAGAAGGATACTGATGTATCAATTTGTATGTTTTTTTTTCATGTCATTAGGAAAGAAAATCTAATTTAAAATTTCAAATGGTTCATGAATTCGTAGTCAGCAGTCAATAGTTAATAGTTCCAATTCTTCATAAATTTTGACTTTTGCAAATGAAAACCCACATTTGATTTTTCAATACAATAGAAAGTGAGAGGAATCGGAAATTTTGAGATACTCCATTTTGGGATACTAAACAGGGGTGGATCCAATCTAATCAAAACAGTCCTACATTTTGTCTCTGTGGACCGAGGAGAAAAGGGGCTCGGCGAGAACAGGAGTGTGCCATGAGAGAAGCAAGAAGGTCCACCTATTTAAAATATACAACGTGGATTTTGACAATGTAATGTCGTTGAACTCTCATGTCAATCTGAATGAATCGTCCTTTCTACAAAGGTCAATTTTCACCTTCTTACAAATTTTGTCTCGGTAGGACATGTATTTCTATTACTGTGAAATTTATGAATAAAGTAGTTAGGGGTTACCATTATCCATTTTGTAGTGACTTTTTTTTTTTAAAACAACGTTTTGACAGAAATAACTGAGATGATGCTGGAAGGAAGAATCTGTCGATCACCAAAGAAGCGAAATGGTTCTTGTCTAGGAACTCTAACTATTTCTTCTTTTCTATTGCAATCAATCAAGGCATGATGATGACTAAGCCAATCCATCCCGAGTATCAAATTAGAATCAACAATCGCAAAAGGTGTCAAGTCAGCAAATAGTACACGATCTCCAAGCCAATTTTTGCAACCCCGATACACAACTTTAATAACAAATTCAGTGCTTGTAAGGTCTCAATCACAAGACGATATGCTAGGCTAGATATGGGTAAAGTAGCATAGGATGCAAATGATGAATATATAAAAAAATTTGATTATCCAGAATCGAATAATAGCTTAGTATCTCTATAAAAAATGAGCAATAATAGTGATAACACCTTGACATGTCTATGCTTGTTGATAAATCACTACATAAACCTAACCTCAACCTCTGCCATTCAATAGGGCTGCTCCTCTACCCTAATATAATTTGTGTCAACTAGTCTGGCTTCCTCGACTCTGATGACCTCTGCCTCAATTAGTTTGCTATGGGATGAGTATGGATCTGAATACTGATGTATTTTGTCCCTTCTGTGTAACAATTTCCTATCTGACTCTAAGGGCAATCTCTAGATGTATGTGCTACCTAGCGGCATATATAACACACAATACCACCCTCACAATAATTAGCTACTATATGTCCGGGTCTCCCAAACTTAAAACATAATCCTCTAGTTCGAAGTGCTCCAGTACTACTGCTAGTTGCTGTTTTACCTAGTTGTCTCTGAGGAAATGTGGTTGTACTCTAAGTAATAAATCCTGGATTTTCACTTTGTCTATTTGATAAGAACAGTCTTTGATCGGAAAAACCGTCTTGATGGACTACCACCTCTCTGATTTGAACTGCCAAACTGACTGCTCTATTTCTGCCCAATTTCTCTCCTAAAATAAGTCATAATCCTCTTTGAATGTGACTCGTATCCTCCACTCTCAAATATGTTAGTCTACACCATAAGTGCTTTACTTGCCAAGTCTAAGAAACCATTACAAGAAATATTACATAGTCAATATCTAATATCTATTGATAGTCCATTATAAAAGTCAGTGTATATCCTCAATAGGGGAGCATGGGGTAGGCTACCAATGCAAAGAACCCCATCGCGTACATTTTTGCGAGTGCGTCCCCTAGCACGACATCTCTATGCTCCCTCACCACGTGACATCCTCAGCAGCTTACAAAACAGAAACTCACTATCAAAACTTGCATGATGCATGTAACTAAAGAGTCTACAGAATCTATAACCTAAGCTCTGATACCGAAATTGTAACGATCCACTCCAGGGCGGGCCCTACCTAGGAGTGAATCATCACTTTCCTGTTCCAGAGGTGCAATGCAACCTGTAGTACCACTATATGAACGAATGTAAATTCTAATAGTATTTAAACAAATTACAACAAAAATAATATATGGTGCACCGGCCGTTCTATAGCAAAAGAATACATAAAATAGTTTATACAAAACATAATTATCGTGAAAGATTGAGATCTCTATATACATATACTAATTAAATTAATAACCATGTGAAATGTTACAATGCATTGACAAACCAAAATAATTACAAATGATAAAGACCTCTACAATATTAGCTGCTGCTGAGGATTCAACTGTCACGTGCGACTTAAAAAGAGAACTATACTCTCAATTCCACTATGAAACTCCTGAAATATAATGAGAGAATAATGAGCTACGAAGCCCAGTGAAATTTCTAGACTGTTTAAAAATAGATATAAGTTATCCTTGACTGTTTATGAGAATAACTTCATTAGTACAACAAAATAGTCTGATTTGAAAATCACGTAAAATAGAATATATTTATATATGTACATTCAAGTAAAAATCACCATTTTGAAAAAATAACGGTCAAATCAACAAACACAATTCACACGATTCTTACGAGTCCACACAAGCACATAAAAACTTCCACCGCCCTTCCAATGGCCATCTCACGCGCGACACAAAAGAACTCTCCACACAACACCTCCCATTGGCCTTCTCACACACGGCGCAAAGGGACTCTCCACACAACATCTCCCAATGGCCTTCTCACACACGGCACAAAGGGACTCTCAACACAAATCAATAATCTCACCCTGCAGGGGAGTCACTTCATATCTCGACGGCGGAGTTTACACATAATTCACATTTACAACTTATCAACAGCCAAGCAATTCTCATGGTTTAGTATATTATATAAATATACAAGCCGAGCCACAACAAAACAATAAATTATATTACAACTATATATTTTTACAAAAGCCGAGTCACGGCAAAATAATAATTTCAAATTAACAACACAATGATTCACAAAAGCCGAGCCACGGCAAAACAACAAATCAAGGATAGCAACACATTTATTCACAAAGCCGAGCCACGGCAAAATAAATATTTTACTTAGCGTAAATTAAATAAATAAAATATATAAAAAATATATAACTTAAAATGTTAGGATTTTGTGGTCCACAACCTTCACAAGTAAGATAGAAATCTCACATCAAGTGAAAAGCATAAATCTACGCTACTCCACCCTTGGTTCTACCTCGACAATCTCGTGACCTAATATATAATTACGTAGCAATAAACGAATTTAATATCACTCTAAAATGCTCAAATATTGACATACATATATATACATGAATGAATGCATGAGTAATATTAATTAGAATTAAAAATTATTGAATTTCATAAAATTATTTTAAAATAGAAACTACCTGCTTTTCTTGGGAATAAAAATATTAAAATATTAATTTTAATAAAATACACCATTCTCCACAAAAATCTCAATTATTTCATTTTATTCCTAATATACCAATTTAGGGAAATTAAAATAATTTATTTTAATAAAATTCACAATTCAGAAAAATATTCTGTTTAATTCTTTTTATATATTTCTATACTCTTTTTGCATTATAACAATCTAATAAACATTTAAATACTCAATATTTAATCAAAACAAAAATTTACAAAAATAAATAAATCTGTCCAGTTTTTTCAAAAATTCAGAAAAATATCAAACATGCTTAAAACTTAACGACATTGTTTTTGTAGGTAGACTATGACAACAAGAACCTTCGTTCAAAAATTGAAGAAAATCGGAGCATCTAACAATTTATTAAAATTCATACAAATTTATTGCTACAGTAATTCTCAAAAATAATTAAACTCAACAATAATAAGAAAAAATTGAAGATTTTACCTAGATTTGGAGACTTTGTTGTTGTTCTAAACCTGGGTTTGAAGGATTTGAATTATTGTGTGAAGATTTGGTGAAGAATTGAAGAGAGAAGAGAAGAGAGAAAAAGAAGGAAATGGGAGAATTGGGGAAATTGGGGAAGGGGGATCAGCCGTATTGCTGATCCTCTTTTTTTTTTTAATACAAAATAATTCGCAAAACCATCCTTCAATTTTTTTTCATTATAGATTTACCCTAAAACTTATAATGTATATTTTCTCTTTATTTTAAGAATGTATAAAATAGATTTTTAGCAATTTATAGTTATCATAAAACCACTTGAAAAATTATTAGTTGGGATGATGATTTGTTGCTCATGGAATTTGCCTACAACAATAGCTTTCAAACTAGTTTAGGTACGGTACCATTTGAGGCTTTGTATGGGACGAGGTACAGGACTCCAATATGTTGGATGGAGGTGGGAGAAGTCTATATATCCAGTGTAAATTTAGTGTAGCGCACCACAAAAAAAAAAAAAAAGAGATTCCAATCATTAGAGGACATCTCCGATTAACACAAACTCAGCAAAAGAGTTATACAGACAAGAGATGTAGAGCATTGGAATTTTAACTAGGAGATTAGGTATTTTTTAAAGTATCACTGTGGAAGGGCATTCTTAGATTTGGACGTAAAGAAAAATTTGGGCCGTGTTATATTAGACCTTACGAGATCACTGAAAAAGTTGGCCCTGTTGCATATAGATTGTCATTACCTGTGGAGCTTAGTCGCATCCATGATATCTTTCATGTATCTGCTCTTCGAAAGTATATAGCAGATCCTTCGCATGTGTTAATTGAACAACCGGTAAATTTGCAAGAGGATTTGACTTATGTAGAGCAATCGGTGCAAATAATTGATCGGAAGGTGCAAGTATTAAGAAGTCGAGTTATTCATATGGTTAAAGTACTTTGGAGAAACCATGGCATAGAGGAGTCTACGTGGGAACGCGAGGAGCTTATGAGAAATCAATACCCTCATCTTTTCTCGAATTTTGCCTAACTTGTAAGGTAGCATTTATTTTAGAGGGTTAGATATGATTGCCTCATACATTGCATAGGCATTTTAACATTCACGATTATTTAACGCATCGTCATTTCTTATATACATATGCACTAGTTTTCAAAAATAATTTTATACATGTATACTCCTTTTCATTGAAATTTCGGGGACGAAATTTATTTTAGAGGGTTAGAATTGTAAAACCACAAATCTTAGTTTTACCAAATAAATTTTCAAGTGGTTTTATGATAACTATAAATTGCTAAAAATCTATTTTATACATTCTTAAAATAAAGAGAAAATATACATTATAAGTTTTAGGGTAAATCTATAATGAAAAAAAAATTGAAGAATGGTTTTGCAAATTATTTTGTATTAAAAAAAAAAGAGGATCAACAATACGGCTGATCCCCCTTCCCCAATTTCCCCAATTCTCCCATTTCCTTCTTTTTCTCTCTTCTCTTCTCTCTTCTCTCTTCTCTCTTCAATTCTTCACCAAATCTTCACACAATAATTCAAATCCTTCAAACCCAGGTTTAGAACAACATCAAAGTCTCCAAATCTAGGTAAAATCTTCAATTTTTTCTTATTATTGTTGAGTTTAATTATTTTCGGGAATTACTGTAGCAGTAACTTTGTATGAATTTTAATAAATTGTTAGATGCTCCGATTTTCTTCAATTTTTGAACGAAGGTTCTTGTTGTCATAGTCTACCTACAGAAAAAATGTCGTTAAGTTTTAAGCATGTTTGATATTTTTCTGAATTTTTGAAAAAACTGGAGAGATTTATTTATTTTTGTAAATTTTTGTTTTGATTAAATATTGAGTATTTAAATGTTTATTAGATTGTTATAATGCAAAAAGAGTATAGAAATATATAAAAATAATTAAACAAAATATTTTTCTGAATTGTGAATTTTATTAAAATAAATTATTTTAATTTCCCTAAATTGATATATTAGGAATAAAATGAAATAATTGAGATTTTTGTGGAGAATGGTGGATTTTATTAAAATTAATATTTTAATATTTTTATTCCCAAGAAAAGCAGGTAGTTTCTATTTTAAAATAATTTTATGAAATTCAATAATTTTTAGTTCTAATTAATATTACTCATGCATTCATTCATGTATATATATGTGTGTCAATATTTGAGCATTTTAGAGTGATATTAAATTCGTTTATTGCTACGTAATTATATATTAGGTCCCGAGATTGTCGAGGTAGAACCAAGGGTGGAGTAGCGTAGATTTATGCTTTCCACTTGAGGTGAGATTTCTATCTTACTTGTGAAGGTTGAGGACCACAAAATCCTAACATTTTAAGTTATATATTTTTTATATATTTTATTTATTTAATTTACGCTAAGTAAAATATTTATTTTACCGTGGCTCGACTTTGTGAATAAATGTGTTGCTATCCTTGATTTGTTGTTTTGCCGTGGCTCGGCTTTTATGAATAAATGTGTTGTTAAGCTTCAATTGTTATTTTGCCGTGGCTCCGCTTTTGTGAATCAATGTGTTGTTAATTTGAAATTATTATTTTGTCGTGACTCGGCTTTTGTAAAAATATATAGTAGTAATATAATTTGTTGTTTTGTTGTGGCTCGGCTTGTATATTTATATAATATACTAAACCATGAGAATTGCTTGGCTGTTGATGAGTTGTAAATGTGAATTATGTGTAAACTCCGCCGTCGAGATATGAAGTGACTCCCCTGCAGGGTGAGATTATTGATTTGTGTGGAGAGTCCCTTTGCGCCGTGTGTGAGAAGGCCATTGGGAGATGTTGTGTGGAGAGTCCCTTTGCGCCGTGTGTGAGAAGGCCAATGGGAGGTGTTGTGTGGAGAGTTCCTTTGTGCCACGTGTGAGATGGCCATTGGAAGGGCTGCAGAAGTTTTTATGTGCTTGTGTGGACTCGTAAGAGTCGTGTGAATTGTGTTTGTTGATTTGACCGTTATTTTTTTAAAATGGTGATTTTTACTTGAATGTACATATATAAATATATTCTATTTTACGTGATTTTCAAATCAGACTATTTTGTTGTACTAATGAAGTTATTCTCATAAATAGTCAAGGATAACTTATATCTATTTTAAAAAAATGTTTTAAATTCAATACGGTATATTTTCTTTCAAACTGTACAAGTACCTAAAAATTTCACTGGGCTTCGTAGCTCATTATTCTCTCATTATATTTCAGCAGTTTCATAGTGGAATTGAGAGTATAGTTCTCTTTTTACGTCGCACGTGACAGTTGAATCCTCAGCAGCTGCTAATATTGTAGAGGTCTTTATCATTTGTAATTATTTTGGTTTGTCAATGCATTGTAACATTTCATGTGGTTATTAATTTAATTAGTATATGTACATAGAGATCTCAATCTTTCGCAATAATTATGTTTTGTATAAACCATTTTATGTATTTTTTTGCTATAGAACGGCCGGTGCACCATATATTATTTTTGTTGTAATTTGTTTAAATACTATTAGAATTTACATTCGTTCATATAGTGGTACTACAGGTTGCATTGCACCTCTGGAACAGAAAAGTGATGATTCACTCCTAGGTAGGGCCCGCCCTGCAGTGGATCGTTACAAGTATGATATTTTCCGCTTTGGATTAAGCCCTCACGGATTTGTTTTTGGACATATTTCAAAAAGTCTCATATTAATGGAGTTATCTTGACTCTTATATTTTTAGCAACTCTTTCTTCAATTTTCCATGTGTGACTTGGTACGTAACCCAACAATCCTCCCCTCAAACTAAGGACCACACAAGTCACATCCTCTCTTTCAGCGATAATCCATTTGATCTATCAACCAACTTGCACCACCGCTATCAACCATCTTGCACAACCGTTACCAACCAGCGGGACACGCCGCCTGACTACCACATTATCAGGAAGACTTTCGACAAAAGGCATCAACCGCAGATCTCTATTTGCTATATTCAGTTGATTTGCCAACCATCTTGCACCGCCGCTACCAACCAACGAGACATGTCGCCTGACCATAACATTATCAGGAAGACGTTTGACACAAGGCATCAACCGCAGATCTCCATTCGCTAAATCTATTTGATCTACCAACCATCTTGCACCGTCGCTACCAACTAGTTGGACACGTCGCCTGACCACAACATTATCAAGAAGACTTTTGGCACAAGGCATCAACCGTAGATCTCGATTCACTGCTATTGTGTTGCTTTGCATGCCATTATACTAAATTTTATCACAATCTCTAACAATTTTCACACATAACACTAGGCAAGTGCACATATTCACGGGGATAATCAATTATCATTATTCACTTTCTACTCTATTATTTAGTCTATAAAATTTGCTTGTGAAAATGATTCAAATAACAACTAGGAATAAAAATCTATCTTAAGCAGAAAAATTCAGTTTATGTAAATTTCAGTTTGCAAGAGAAAATTTCAATTGAGAGAATAATACTTGAACGGAAAATCTCCCTAGAATTACCTATGTAATAGAAAAGTCCCTTGGTTAATGAATTCTCCTTTTTATGTTTGATGAAATTCTTAAATTAGAACTCACTCTATCTCTAAATGAAAGTCCTCTCATTTTAGATTAATTGGTTGAATTCTCTTCCTAACCAATTCAACCTAAAAATGCATTTGCATTAGTTAATTTCCAATTAGATTCTCTAATTACCAAGAAGATGTTGAGGTTCCTATCTCTAGTCACCTAAATCATCACCATTGTTTATGTATGGTCTATTTCACCATTCCTTTCTGAATTCCAAGTAAAAAATCCAGATTATGAGTCAATCAACAACTGAATTAATTCAAGCAATCAAACCTCCAAATTATATTTCTCTAATTACCAAGAAGATGTTGAGGTTTCTATCTTTAGTCACCTAAATCATCCCCATTGTTTGTATATGGTCTATTTCACCATTCCTTTCTCAATTTCGAGTGAAAAAATCCAGTTGATGAATCAATTAATAGCTCATTAAATTCTGACAATCAAACCCACAAACAATCCACAAGAATTCAGAATTCAATCAACCAAGAAAACCAATCATTCACATAGATCATAACTAGGGTTCATAACCATCCAAGTATTCAAGAATTTAGCTCATCAACATATTACAATTCAAAGAACATAAAGCAATAAAGAAATAGTAAGAATTGCTCATTTTCGTGGCTCAAAAATTATCTTCTTCAAGGCTTGGAGTTCTCCAACTTGGTTGTGAAAAGTTGTGTTCTTGAGCTTGAATCTTCAAGATTGATGTTCTCCTTCTTCAAAGATTTGATCTTCTCTCTTGATTTCTCCTGCAGAGATTGACGATTTTGGGAGAGGTTTTGGGATGTTTTCTGTTGTGTTGTTTTGCATGCCCTTATACTAAATTTTATCACAATCTCTAACAATTTTCACAAAAAACACTAGGCAAGTGCACCTATCATTTTGATTAGTATAAAATGTCGTATCCACGGGGATGATCTATTACCATTACTCATTTTCTACTTTATTGTTTACTCTATCAAATTTGCTGGTGAAAATGATTGAAATAACAACTAGGAATAAAAATCTAACTTAAACAGAAAAATTTAGTTTAGGTAAATTTCAGTTTTGCAAGAGCAAATTTCAATTACGAGAATAATACTTGAATGGAAAATTCCCCTAGAATTACCTACGTGATAGAAAAGTCCCTTGGTTAATGAATTCCCCTTCTTATGTTTGATGAAATTCCTAAATTATAACTCACTCTATCTCTATATGAAAGTCCTCTACTTTTAGATTAATTAGTTGAAATCTCTTCCTAACCAATTCAACCTAAAAATACATTTGCATTAGTGAATTTCCAATTAGATTCTCTAATTACCAAGAAGATGTTGAGGTTCCTATCTCTAGTCACCTAAATCATCCCCATTGTTTGTGTATGGTCTATTCACCCTTCCTTTCTCAATTCCAAGTGAAAAATCCAGATTATGAGTCAATCAACAACTGAATTAATTCAAGCAATCAAACCTCAAATTAGATTTCTCTAATTACCAAGAAGATGTTGAGGTTTCTATCTCTAGTCAACTAAATCATCCTCATTGTTTGTATATAGTCTATCCCTTCCTTTTTCAATTCTAAGTGAAAAAATAAAGATTATGAATCAATTAATAGCTGAATCAATTCAGACAATCAAACTCACGAACAATCCACAAGAATTCGGAATTCAATCAACCAAGAAAACCAATCCTTCACATAGATAATAACTACGGTTCATAACCCTCCAAGTATTCAAGAATTTAGCTCATCAACATATTACAATTCAAAGAAAATAAAGCAATAAAGAAAGAGTAAGAATTTCTCATTTTCATGGCTCAAATATTCTCTTCTTCAAGGCTTGGAGTTGTCCAACATAGTTGTGAAATGTTGTGTTCTTGAGCTTGAATCTTCAAGATTGATGTTCTCCTTCTTCAAAGATTTGATCTTCTCTCTTGATTTCTTTTGCAATGATTGAAGTTTTGGGAGAGGTTTTGGATGTTTTTCTCTCTGTTTTTCTCCTCTCTGGAACCCTAGGCAGCCGCCCCCTTCAATTGCCCTAAAAGGGTATATATATACTGCCCAAAAAGAGAGCAACAATTTCAGAAAATTCTGTTTCTGCCAAAACGGTACCGTTTGGCTTATTGGTGAAGCCAAAGCATTAAATCGGACGATCTAGGATTTATTGTCTTCATACAAGTTTTGCATAATACTCCTAGGTTTCTACAGAGCTTTGAATCACCTACATTGGACATCTACAATGTGTCAAAACTGGAACCAAATCCAGAAATACTGATTTTGCACTATATGTAGGGTGACCAAACGAATTCGGATTGATGTAAATGTTACCATTTTGGAAACTTCAGAATCTCCTATATAATTGTTCAGAAGATCATGTCTGCATTTGAAATCTCTAAGGAGGTCAAAATCCCACTTGAATTATTCTGTCCCATTGTCATGTTTTGCTGCTCTGTTTTGTATTCTTCTTTTTTTTTCTTCATTATAAGTATGGAGAATCTCCTTCATTGCTTCATTGTGCTCCAAATCTTCAATAAACTCATCTAAACCAAATAAGAGAGAAAGGGAGTGTAAATGGTGTTTGAAAACTAAAATTCAACAGAAATTTGAGCTCAAAATGATCATTATATTAGGCACAAATATGAAATATCAAACTCCTCCACACTTAGACATTGCTTGTCCCCAAGCAATACTACAAAACAACTAAGATATTTGAACAATAAACCATAGGAGATAAAGAGTGTTCTGAAGCATTTCAAAGGGAGGCAGCATAGAGACAACATTACATCTTAAGAAAATTTTGAGCATGTCTACACAAACAATCTAAACTTCGTCCCAAATATCCATCACAAAGATTAAACAATCACCCCTTGTCTTATAAAGCGAGTAAGAATTCGTATGTATGTGTGTGTCCAACCAATGCAAATGCTCAATCATTATAAGAGGGAAATGCCATATTTTTGGTCAAGGAATTCACATCAACAAAGCATAATGCCCCATAAGCTTGGCATTCACAAAACCTATCCACTAATACGGTAACCAAAATTTAACCTCGATTAGGTAGGACTTTCAAGCTTATAACTTTAGGCTCAGGGAAAGTTTAAGGTGTCAAACGAAAGGTAAGGAATTCAAAGTCAAAGAAATGAGAGCTGAATAGAAAAGAATGAGACATAAAACAAATGTAATAACCCTTATTAGCCACAAGAAATATCATCATTCCCATATATTTAACCACAAACTCCCATTCTCTACAAAATTCCCTCACATTCGATTCAACAAACTTGTACAAATCATAGTCCATCCCACAACTTTTCCATCATCACCCATCTATGGCAACCCAAAAGTTTATACCTCAATCATGACAAAATTTACAATAATACAATGAAAACAATGAAGGCATCAAGAAATGTGATAAATCTTCAAAGCAATAAACATACACATATTTTTCTTTTTTTTTTTTGATTTGTTTTGAGGTATAATTCAATTTCCAATCATATGAGGTCATCTCACCCTTTTTTTTGTTTTTTTCTTTTTTTCTACCCATAAAACCTATTTTTCTTATCATCTTCCATTCCACCATTTGTTCCAATTTCCACAATACTCTTTGCTGACTTAAGGGTAAAAATGCATTTAGCTCTCGCAAAGAAGGGTTAATAAATATAGAGAGTGGAGTTTAAAATTTCAAAGAAGGAAAAATAAAAATATAGATTGGAAAATTTATGCATATAGGCTTTAAGTATGGTACTATGGATAAAATAAAAAGGGATGGCAAAAAAAGGCTAAATCGAGACAAAGAAGTCCTATTACCCTCATTTCAAGATCAAACTAAGGTTACCTATTCATTTCGGCTTAAGGCAAGTGAATGCGGGTTCTAGGGCAAAAATTTTGTTAAATTCTAAGGCCAATAATACAAGATTCAACTCCATAATCAGTACAACAAAAGCAAAGGAAAATGTGCTTAAAAGATGAATTTTATACAATGAAAGAATACAAGGGGTGCTTAGTTAATCAAGTTTAAGGTACTAGTTAAGGCATTTAGAATGATTGTATAACTACTCTCTGTGGGAAAAGATTAAACATGCAAGTTTTGAAATACCTTGATGATTCCAAAAATAAAAACAAGAAAATTCATCCAGAATTCATAGAAATAAACTATACTAAAGCCAACTCCCCCACACTTAAGGCAACATTGTCCCTAATGTTGGGAGAAAGATACACAAAAGACTATAAATAGAAATTTAAACAACCAAACACAAAAATGGTTAACAAAAGAGTTGTTTCGTACGCGAAGGTTGGGTGAACCTATATGAGCAGCAAGCTGCGCCTTCTATATACTACACAATAGGAATGCATAAGAGAAAGTTGGAAACAAGGACAAAATTAGAATTCAAGCATAAAAACATAAGAAGAAAATAAAGAAAGAGAATTAGAAAAAGAGAAAAGAGAATTCCCCAGACGTAACGTTCATACACCGCTTGCTCCACCACTAGCTCCGAGGCTAGCTTCACTCTCCTCTTTTTTGTACACCTGTGAATAGTGCTACAGACGACACTGATTCACTTTTTTTTTCAAGACTACAAACATGCAACCACAAATTCAACAACCAATTTTAACAAAATAACAACTCATGAACATAAATATTACACCAAACAACACACAACAGAAAAGTTCCACAACTCAAAATAATTAAAACTTGAAAGTCAAAACCAAAGTAAATAAAATTATGTACAGATGTATAGAAAGCATTGCAAATCACTTATCATTCAGATCATGGAGGATTAAAGAAACTTTTTCAAGTCCTTCAGATCCCCTCCATGATAGAGTTTGAGGCGATGACTGTTAACTTTAAATGTTCCTTTATCTGGATGTGTAACCTCTACTACACCATAAGGGTAGACCTTGTTTACTTCAAACGGTCTGGACCATCGTGATTTGAGTTTTCTGGGAAAGAGCCTCAATCGAGAGTTAAACAATAGCACTTGATCTCCCTCCTTATATTCCTGGTTCGACAATATGTGCTTGTCATGCCATTGCTTTACTTTTTCCTTGTAGATTCGCGAGTTCTCATAGGCATCTCTTCTCCATTCATCAAATTCATTAATTTGGAGCATTCTTTTCTTTCCTGCAAGATCAAGATCAAAATTAATCAATTTGATAGCCCAATATGCTTTGTGTTCAACCTCAACTGGTAAATAACAAGACTTCCCATAGACTAATCTATATGGAGTAAACCCGATAGGAGTCTTGTATGCTGTCCTATATGCCCACAAAGTATCATTAAGCTTAACACTCCAATCCTTTCTAGTATGCTGAACAATCTTTTCCAAAATTCTTTTGATTTCTCTATTAACAACTTCTACTTGACCACTAGTTTGAGGGTGATAAGGGGTTGCCATCTTGTGAGTAACTCCTAATCGAAGCAAGACTTTCTCAAGTTGTTGGTTACAAAAGTGGGTTCCCCTATCACTTATTATAGCTCTAGGAAAGCCAAAGCGAGTAAACAATTTCTTCAAGAACTTAGCAACCACTCTAGCATCATTTGTAGGTAAAGCTTGGGCTTCAACCCATCTAGAGACATAATCAACTGCGGCCAAAATATATGTATTACCAAAAGAGTTTGGAAAAGGACCCATGAAATCAATACCGCAACAGTCAAATACTTCACAAACTTGAAATGTATAGAGAGGCATTTAATGTCTTTTTGAGATATTACCTATCCATTGGCAATTATCACACTTTTCGACATACCTTTGGGCATCCTTATACAAAGTCAGCCAATAGAATCCTGACTCTAGTACCTTTCTGGCTGTCCCATTAGCTTGATAATGACCACCGGCCGGACCTTTATGGCAATGCTCCAAGATGTCCATATTCTCGGTGTATGTTACACATCTCCTTCTGATTTGATCTGCACAAATTCGAAACAGATATGGATCCTCCCAAAGATAGTACTTTAACTCCAAAAAAAATTTCTTCTTTCATTGAGGAGTCAAGTTCTTTGGTAAGATCTGTCCTACAATATAATTAGCATAATCTGCAAACCAAGGAGTGTGATCACTGTGACCTACAATCTAGTATAACCTCTCGTCAGGGAATGTATCGTTGATGTCTTCCTCATTCAATCGCTCCAAATATGGGTTCTCCAACCATGATAGATGATCGGCAACAAGATTTTCTGCTCCCTTTTTGTCCCTTATCTCCAAAGCAAATTCTTGCAATAAAAGTACCCACCGGATTAGTCTAATGGTTAAGAAGATATTTGAGTGCCGAATGGTTAGTATAAACAATGACTTTAGACAAAATGAGATAAGGACGAAAATTTTCAGAAGCAACAACTATAGCAAGAAGCTCCTTCTCAGTTGGGGTGTAGTTTTCTTGTGCTTCCGTCAAGGTCTTGCTTGCATAGTATATCGGTCGAAAATGCCTTTCTAGCCTTTGTCCAAGCACTGCCCCAACTGCAAAGTCACTTGCATCGCACATTAATTCAACGGGAATGGACCAATCGGTGGCAACCAATATGGGAGAATCAATTAGTTTTTTCTTTAACACATTGAAAGTAATTGACCATGTATCATCAAACACAAAGGGCGCATCTTTTTCAAGAAAATTCGTAAGAGGTTTAGCAATTTTTGAGAAATCCTTTATAAACCTTCTATAGAATCCTGCATGACCAAGAAAACTCCTAATTGCTTTTACCAAAGTAGGTGGTGTCAATTTCTCTATGGTTTCTACCTTAGCTCTATCAACCTCTATGCCTCTACTAGATATCTTATGCCCCTAAACAATGCCTTTTTAACCATAAAATGACATTTCTCCCAATTCAAAACTAAATTGGTTTCTTCACATCTTTGCAAAACCTTTCCAAGATTTTTCAAACAAAGTTCAAAGGAATCACTAAAGACAGAGAAATCATCCATAAACACTTCCATAATATCCTCCACCAGACCTTCAAAAATAGCTAACATGCATCTTTGAAAAGTAGCAGGAGCATTACGAAGACCAAATGGCATACGACGGTAAGCAAAAGTACCATAAGGACAAGTAAAAGTAGCTTTTTCTTGATCCTCCAGGGCTATTGGATTTTGAAAATACCCCAAAAAACCATCAAGAAAACAATAATAACTATGACCTGCGAGTCTCTCAAGTATTTGATCAATGAAAGGCAGTGGAAAATGATCCTTCCGAGTGGCATCATTGAACTTCTGGTAATCGATGTATACCCTCCATCCCGTCACGGTCCTCATGGGAATCAGCTCATTTTTCTCATTGGGTACCAAGGTCATCCCTCCTTTCTTGGGGACTACTTGGATGAGACTAACCCATGGACTATCCGAGATAGGATAAATAAGACCGGCATAAAGAAGCTTGATTACCCCCACTTTTACCACTTCTTTCATGTTTGGATTTAACCTTCTTTGGGGTTGCACCACTGGCTTGAAGTCTTCTTCTATCAATATTTTATGGGTGCAGAATGAAAGACTAATACCATCGATGTTAGAGATTTTCCATGCCATTGCCTTTTTATGTTTCTTTAACACTTTAATGAGCTCTTGTTTTTGCTCTTTTTGCAAATTGTTTGGAATGATCACCGGAAGTTTAGAATTTTCTGCAAGAAAAACATACTTCAAATGATTCGGTAACTTCCATCAATATTTTATGGGTGCAGAATGAAGGAATAATTCCCCTAGGATACTTAACCAATCTATCTGCCAATTGAATGCTCATCCTAGTAGGTTTAGGTTCACCCAATCCCAACTTTTTAAACATGTCATATGGCAACAAATTAATGCTAGCTCCTAAATTCGCTAATGCTCTACCAATTGACAAACTACCAATAGTGCAAGGGATAGTAAAACTCACTCGATCCTTTAACTTTTGGGGTAACTTGTATTTGTTCTGAAGAATGGCTGAACATTCTTCGTTCAATGTCACCATTGAGAACTCTTCTAGCTTTCTTTTCTTGGAAAGGATCTCCTTTAAGAATTTAGCATAACTTGGCATCTGTGAAAGAGCTTCAACAAATGGTAAGTTGATATGCAGTTGCTTAAAGAGATCAAGAAATTTACCAAATTGTTCATCCTTTTTCTCTTGTTGAAGTCGGGCAGGATATGGAATTTTTTGCTCGTATTCTAGAATTTCCTTTTTCTTTTGTGCTTCTTTCTTCTCAATCCTTTCTTCATCATAAACATGCAATGGTTCTTCCATCTTTCCTTTTTCTCTTTCTTGCTCCTTTTGCTTTGGAACCTCCAATTCCTTCCCACTCCTCAAAGTGATGGCTTTAGCATGTTCTCTCGAATTTTGCTCGGTATTACTTCGGAGGGTTCCAACTTTCCTTTCCGAAACAAGCTTCACCAATTGGCCTATTTGATTTTCCAAGTTATGAATAGAAGCCTCTTGGTTCCTTAGGGATGCTTCTTGAATTTGGAACCTATTTTCAGTTGCCGCAATAAACTTTGCCATTAATTCCTCAAGGCTAGACTTCACCGGTGGTTGAGGAGGTGGAGGAGGTTGATGTTCATAAGGAAGAGATGGTTGGGGTCGAGAGCTTGATGAAGATTGGAAACCGGGAGGATGTAGCAGTCTTTGTTGTCCTTGATTACTCCATGAAAAGTTTGGATGATTCCGCCACCCCGGATTATAAGTATTGCTATAAGGATTGTTGGGCTGCCTCCCTCCTCCAAGATAGTCCACATGCTCCGATGACGATGTATTAGAAGTTCCCATGATTTGGCATTCATGATTTGGGTGGCCATCTCCGCAAAAGTCTCATGCCATCAACGCTTGGGAGATTGAAGGTGACCAACTTAAGCTCTCGTTCTTTTTGTTTAGGGCATCAAACTTAGCCTCCAAAGCCATCATCATATCTACATCTACATAGTGTACTCCATTAGCCTTGGCTTTCGGTCTAGGATTCCCCCATTGATAATTGTTTATTGCAATATTTTCAATAAGATCATGTAACTTTTCCAGTGTCTTCAAATTTGTAGTTCCTCCCGAAGAAGCATCAATGAGTTGCTTGGAAGGGAAATTTAACCCACTATGGAATGTTTGCATTTGCAGCCCCAAATCTAGACCATGATGTGGGCATTTTCTCAATAGCTCCTTCCACCTCTCCCTGGAATCATATAAGCTCTCACTCTCTATTTGTTGAAAATAGAAGATGTCATTCCTTAGCTTGGCTGTCCTTGCTGGAGGGAAGTATTTAGCGAGAAACTTCTCGGCAAGATCGTTCGATGTAGTAATAGAGCCCGGTGGAAGTGAGTTCAACCATGACTTGGCTCGATCTCTCAATGAAAATGGAAATAGCCAAAGGTGGATGGCATTTTCGGAAGCCCCGTTAATCTTGAAAGTATCACATATTTCTAAGAAGTTGGCAACGTGAGAATTTAGGTCTTCGTCTGGCAAACCATCGAATTGCACCAATTGTTCAACCATTTGGATAATATTTGGCTTAAGCTCAAAATTGTTTGTTTCAACTCTTGGCCGAGCAATGCTTGACTCTGTTCCTAACAAAGAAGGTCGTGCATAATCTCCCATAGTTATTTGCCTTTCATTCCCATTGTGTGCCATATTGTTCACTTGTTGAATATTTTCAACTTCAATTTCAACTCCCTCAAGTACTACTTCAAGATTGATACCCCTTGGATCCCAATGAAAAATCTGTTTAGCTTGGGAATTAAGTTGAGACAATTCCTCCAAATCACTTGGATCATAAACCAAAACAAATTCACACCTTCACCACAAATAAAAGTAAACGTTTAATGCAAGGATTTTTTTTTCTTCACTAAAACAGACCAAAAACAGAAAAAATAGCTTAAACAAAACAAAAACAAAAGAACACAAACTAAGTACTTCAATTCACCAATAACTAACAAAATTACAAACAAGAAAATAAATGCTAACACTAGTAACAAGTATTACACAAACTAACAAGTAAAATGACTAAATCAATAGAGTTTGAGCTTTCCTAATGTTGACCAATTACTCCCCGGCAACGGCGCCAAAAACTTGTTGTGTTGTTTTACATGCCCTTATACTAAATTTTATCACAATCTCAAACAATTTTCACACAAAACACTAGGCGAGTGCACCTATCGTTTTGATTAGTATAATGACAAGTAATTTAAAGGTCGTATCCACGGGGATGATCAATTACCATTACTCACTTTCTACTCTATTATTTAGTCTATCAAATTTGCTTGTGAAAATGAATGAAATAACAACTAGGAATAAAAATCTAACTTAAATAGAAAAATTCAGTTTACGTAAATTTCAGTTTTGCAAGAGAAAATTTGTATTGAGAGAATAATACTTGAATGGAAAATCCCCCTAGAATTACCTATGTGATAGAAAAGTCCCTTGGTTAATGAATTCCCCTTCTTATGTTTGATGAAATTCCTAAATTAGAACTCACTCTATCTCTAGATGAAAGTCCTCTACTTTTAAATTAATTGGTTGAAATCTCTTCCTAACCAATTCAAACTAAAAATTCATTTACATTAGTGAATTTCCAATTAGATTCTTTAATTACCAAGAAGATGTTGAGGTTCCTATCTCTAGTCACCTAAATCATCCCCACTATTTGTGCATGGTCTATTTCACACTTCCTTTCTCAATTCTAAGTGAAAAATCCAGATTATGAGTCAATCAACAACTGAATTAATTAAAGCAATCAAACCTCCAAATTAGATTTCTCAAATTACCAAGAAGATCTTCAGGTTTCTATCTCTAGTCACCTAAATCATCTCCATTGTTTGTATATGGTTAATTTCACAATTCCTTTCTCAATTCCAGGTGAAAAAATCCAGATTATGAATCAATTAACGGCTGAGTCAATTCAAACAATCAAACCCACAAACAATCCACAAGAATTCGGAATTCAATCAACCAAGAAAGCCAATTAGGCACATAGATAATGACTAGGGTTCATAACCATCCAAGTATTCAAGAATTTAGCTCATCAACATATTACAATTCAAAGAACATAAAGAAATAAAGAAAGAGTAAGAATCGCTCATTTTCATGGCTCAAATCTTCTCTTCTCCAAGGCTTGGAGTTCTCCAACTTGGTTGTGAAAAGTTGTATTCTTGAGCTTGAATCTTCAAGATTGATGTTCTCCTTCTTCAAAGATTTGATCTTCTCTCTTGATTTCTCTTGCAGAGATTGACGATTTTGGGATAGGTTTTGGGATGTTTTCTCTCTTTTTTTCTCCTCTCTAGAACCCTAGATGGCCGTCCCCTTCAAATGCCCTAAAAGGGTATAGATATACCTCCCAAAAGGAGAGCAACAATTGCAGAAAATTCTGTTTCTGCCAAAATGGTACCTTTTGGATTATTGGTGAATTCAGAGCATTAAATCGGACAATCTAGGTTTGTTTATCTTCTTGAAAGTTGTAGATAATACTCTTACGTTTCTACAGAGCTTTCAAGCACCTCCATTGGACAACTATAACTCCAGATATGGTAATTACACCACAATGTGTCAAAACTAGAACCAAATCCAGAAATACTGACTTTGCAGTATATGTAAGGTTACCAAACGAATTCGGATTGATGTAAATGTTACTATTATGGAAACTTCAGAATCTCCTCTATAATTGTACAGAAGATCATGTCTGAAATCTCTAAGGACTTCCAAATCCCACTTGAACTGTTCTGTTTTGCTGCTCTGTTTTGCTTTCTTCTTCTTTTTTCTTCATCATAAGTATGTAGAATCTCCTTCATTACTTCATTGTACTCCAAATCTTCCATAAACTCATCTAAAACAAATAAGAGATAAAGGTAGTGTAAATGGTGTTTGAAACACTAAAATTCAACAGAAATTTGGGCTCAAAATGATCATTATATTAAGCACAAATATAAAATATCAACTACAGAGGAGTTTCCCACACAACACTACGTCACCCAGCCAAACGATCCGCTCTGATACCACTTGTTAGGAGTTGCCTATTGTCGCCCTAACCCTATATTAGTATGATATTAGCCGCTTTCGGCTAAACACTCACGGATTTATTTTTGGGCATCTCTCAAAAGGCCTCATACTAATGGAGTTATCTTGACTCTTATATTTTAGGCAACTCTTTCTCCGATTTTTCATGTGGGAATTTGTTT
This sequence comes from Rauvolfia tetraphylla, assembly GCA_030512225.1. Taxonomy (NCBI): domain Eukaryota; kingdom Viridiplantae; phylum Streptophyta; class Magnoliopsida; order Gentianales; family Apocynaceae; genus Rauvolfia; species Rauvolfia tetraphylla. Next base: position 6,526,930 of record JAJQKT010000062.1, read on the forward strand.
GTAACCCAACATATAGTACTAATTTTGTGTATCTTTGATGAGCCACCCTCCACCAACACTAGGGTTTCTAGGGTTGTTGAAGGCTTGTGCATCTTTTAGGCCATTCTTGAAGGGGCAAATTTGTCTAAGAAATCCCCTTCAAACCAAAAGAAAAGGAAAGAGAAAAAGAAAACGCTACCAACTAAGGGTTGGTTCATGGATTTTACCAAAGAAAAGAAAACACTTTTCCTTAGAAAAAGTTTTCCTGTGATTGGTTGTGAGAGAAAAGATTAAGGGAAATAAAATAAAGAAATTAATATGAAAAATTTTGTTAGAAACTAAGAAAATCCTTATCCTCACAAAAGAGTGAGGAAAAAGAAAACACGCTAGAAAATAGTAATGAGCTGATCAACAACGTCAGCTCTCAGCCTCTTCTGTCTTCGAGCTTGTCTCATCCACTTCTCTATCTTCAATCTTTCTCCCTCAACCAAACCTTCTTCATCAGACTATGGCATTTAACACAAATGGCAAACGGCCGTCGACTTCAAACATCAATCCAATAACTACAAAGCCTATCAAAAATAGGCTTCATCTATTACCAAACTCACACTCTAGAAAAATCCTTCATCAGAGGCTTACTAATGGTAGTTTTTAAAGATTTAAAGAAACCTATTCGGTTTTGATATTCTGGATTCTAGGGCTTCACTAGAGAGAATTTCTGATCTTAATATATCATCAGATCTAGAAGGTGAGAGTATACCTCAGCAGAAGATGAGCTAGAAGAGGTATGCTAAGTTTATGATTTTTTTCTCTTTGTATTTGTCTTTTTCTGGTTTATACGAAGTTTAATTATTTTTTGTTTGATGTTGTTTTGTTTATATGTGTAATCCTTATTATATTGATCCTTATGATTTTCTCAGATTCTAAGATAGTTATTACCATATTACCATATTTCTGTATTCTCAATTGGGTTTGAAAATCTTAATTTTCTCTTATGAATTTTAGCTTTCTTTCTTTTTGAATTCAGTTTGTTTGCTTTTGGTTCTTTTGCGTAGGCATCATGGATTTCCAAGATTTTAGTGTGAGAATTTACAGTTGTACTCCTTCACATGTCTTAATCCCACCTCCAAAATGGAAAAGAATGACTTTTTTCTTATTTTAGAAGAACCATCATTATGAGCCAGAATGAAAAATAGGGAAACAACATGATCTTGCCATGCTATGGAAGATAGACTAGATTCAGAAGCATTTTCATTGCATCTAACATTTGCACATTAAGAATCCTCTACTGCCAGTGTTTACTCAAGGATGAAAGTTTAGTTCTCATCATAATTAAATTCATCCAAGTCTCTATCTTTTGCTGCCCTTTCCACAGCCAACTCCAAATTTAGTTGTTGATTTCATTTTACTTCACATTCTGAGGATTCTCCTGAATGGTGTGGTGGTGTGGCTTGGAGTTCTTGGCTACCTTTAATGCTTATTGTTTCCAGTATCACATTGATTGTACCAAATGCAATACTCGTAACATGAGTGTGTTGCACATAATTTGTCTAGTATGCTTCATCTTTTAGTGTGATTTGGTAGTCTTATTAATGCCAAGTGTTATAATCACATATAACTATTTTCTTCCTCTATTTTGTCAGGTTGATAATATGAATATCTTTATTATGATTTTCTCCTTCTTATTATATAATCTCTGTGTAATCAAACACAGTTTGATGATATTGAGTAAAGGAACAAGTTTAGAAAATGACTGCAACATGTGTAGTTGCTTATGCAACTCATGCCACTTTTCTTTTGTCATTAATTCATAAGCCAAACTCTGAAGAACAAAACATTTCAAATTGTGAGGGGGAGGGGGTTATTATAGATATATTTGACGGCAACGATGTACTAACTTAGGAGATGTAGATTATCGGTAACAATTGCGTATGGGAAAAGAGGCATTTTTTAATCTTGTCTGCCTAATTAGACGATGAGATCTTCTTCAAGATAGTACATGTAGTAATGTGCAGGAGCAGGTTGCCAGATGTCTTCACATACTTGCCCATGATATTCGGAATCGTATAATTAAATTTTCTTTTATGCGTTCGGGAGAGACTATTAGTAGGCATTTCCATGATGTGCTAAAAGCCATTGTTGTGTGTTTTTTCGTGCACTTATACTTTATTATATTATAATCTTCAACAATTTGCACACAAATACAATGTAAGTGCACCTATCGTTATGATTAGAATAATGTCAATCACTTCAAATGTCGTATCCAGGACCGTGATCAAATATCATTACTCACTTTCTACTCTATTGTTTAGCCTATCAAATTTGCTTGTGAAAACAATTGAAATAACTGTAGGAATAGAAATATAACTTAACTAATTAAACTAGATTAACTAATCTTGCTTGAAAGAGAGAATTCAATTAAGATAACAATACTTGAATGGAAAATCCCCTTAAAATTACCTATGTGATAGAAAAATCTCTTGGTTGATTATCTTTTCCTTTTTATATTTGGTGAAATTCCTATATTAGGACTAACTCTTATCTCTAGATGAGAGTCCTCTATCCTTGGATTAATTAGTTGAAATCTATCTTTAACCAATTCAACCTAAGAATGCATTTGGATTAGTGAATTTCCAATTAGATTTCTCTAATTACTAAGAAGATGTTGAAGTTCATATCTCTACTCACCTAAATCATCCCCATTGTATGTATATGTTTTATTCCACCTTTCCTTTCTCAATTCCAAGTGAAAAATCAAGTTCATGAATCAATTAACAACTAAATCAATTCAAGCAATCAAAACCAACAAACAATCCATAAGAAATCAGAATTCAATCAACCAAGAAAGCCAATCAGTCACATAGATAATAACTATAGTTCATAACCATCCAAGTATTCAAGAATTTACTAATCAACATATTACATTTCAAGGAATAGAAAGTAACAAAGAAGGAGGAAGAATTGTTGATTTTCATGGTTCATATCTTCTGTTCTTCAAGGCTTGGAGTTCTCCAACTTGGTTGTGAAAAGTTGTGTTCTTGAACTTGAATCTTCAAGATTGATTGCTCCTTCTTCCAAGACTTGATCTTCTCTCTTGATTTCTCTTGCAAAGATTGAAGATTTTGGATGAGATTTTCTCTCAAATATAGCCTCTCTTGGCCTCCTCCAATAACCCTAGCCGCTCCTCTTGAGAACCCATAAGGTTCTATATATAGTTCTCCCAAAAACTGAGAGAAAAATTGCAGAAATTTGGTTCTACTCGACCCAAATGGCGCCGCTTGGTCCCTTGCAGGCGGCACTGTTTGCTCCCAGTTTGCTACAGTATTTTGTTGCACGACTGTGTCATCTTTTTTGAATTCTTGGTGATTTCAGAGCAGGAAATCGGTCGATATAGGTTTTTATGTCTGCATAAATGTTATAGATCATGATCTTATCTTTCCACATAGATTTGAATCACCTCAATTGAACATCTAGAGCTCAAGATATGATCACTATACCAAAATGCGTGAAAACTGAAACCAAAATATGAACACTATATGCAGGGTGACGAAACAAACTTGGATTGACATAAATTTTACCATTATGGAAACTTCAGAATGTCTATCTAAGTGTCTAGAAGACCACTTTTGCATTTGAAACTTTTCAGGATGTCAAAATCCCACTTGCAAATTCCCTAGTATGCTGTTTTACTCAACATTTTTCTGCTTTCTTCGTTATATAAAATCTCCTTCATTGCTTCATTCTACTCCAAATCTTCAATAAACTCACATAAAAAAATGAAGAGATAAAGGAAGTGTAAATGGTGATCGAAACACCAAAATTTATTAGAAATTTAAGCTCAAAATGATCATTATGAGTAGCGCAAATATGAAGTATCAAACTCCCCCACACTTAGACATTGCTTGTCCTTAAGCAATACTACAAAACAAGTAAGAAATTTGACCAATAATCCACAAGAAATAAAAAGTGTTTTGATGTATTTCAAAGGAACGCAAAAACAAAGAGAGTGTTACTTCTTGAGAAATGTTGAGCATGTCTGCACAATCAATCTAAAAGTCATCCAAATACCCATCACAAATATTAAAGAATCATCCCCTTGTATTATAAAGCAAGTAAGAATTTGTGTGTGTCTGTTCCCAACCAATGCAAATGCTCAACAATTATGGGAGGGCAATGTCATATTATTGGTCTAGGAATTCTCAGCAAGAAAGCATAATGCCACATAAGTCCGACATCCACTAATACAGTAATCAAAGTTGAACCTAGATTACATAAGACTTTCAAACTTGTACCCTTAGGCTAAGAAAAAGTTTAGGGTGGCAAATGAAAGGTAAGGAATTCAAAGTCAAGAAATGAGAGCCAAAGAGAAAGGAATGAGACATAGAACAAAAGTAATAACCCTTTTTAACTAGAATAAATATCACCATTCTCATACATCCAACATCAAACTCCCATCCTCTACAAAATTCTCTCATCTTAAATTCAACAAATTTGTACCAAATCATAGTTCAATCAACAACTTTTTCTTCATCATCTATTTTTGTCAACCACAAGTTTATACCTCAATCATGAAAACATTCACAATAATAACAATAAAAACATATATATACTTCTTGAAGGCATCAAGAAATAGGGTAAGCCTTCAAAGCAACAAACATATATATAAATGTTTTCTTTCTTTTTCTCTCTTTTTTTATTTTTTTGATTTTTTTATTGAGGTATATTTCAATTGTTGATCATATAAAAAATAATTCATCTCCCTTTTTCTTTAAATAACTCAACCCATAAAGCCATTATTCCTATCATCTTTCCCTCCACCCTTTGTTCCAATTTCCACAATTCTTTTTGCCAACTTAAGGGTAAAAATGCATTTAGCTCTCGTAAAGAAGGTTAAAATATAAAGAGTGGAATTTAAAATTTGAACGAAGAAAAAAAATCAAGAATATAGATTAGAAAATTTATGCACAAAGGCTTCAAGATGGGTACTCTAGATAAGATAAAAAAGGGATGGCTAGAAAAACTCAATTGAGAAAATGAAGGCCTATTACCATCATTTGAATATCAAACTAAGGTTACTTATTCATTTCGTCTCAAGGCAAGTGAATGCGGGTTCTAGGACAAAATATTCTACTGAATTCTAAGGCCAATAACGCAAGATTCAACTCCATAATCATCACAACAAAAGCAAAGGAGAATGTGCTTAAAAGAGAAATTCCATACAAACAAAGAATACAAGCGGTGCTTACTTAATCTAAGTTTAAGGTACTACTCTTTGAGAAAAGATTAAATATGCAAATCTTGAAATATCTTGAAGATTCCAAAGAAAAAACCAAGAAAATTCAATGAAAAATTATGAAAATAAACTATACTACTAAAGCCAACTCCCCCACACTTGAGAAAATATTGTCCCTAATGTTGGGAGAAAGATACACAAAAGGCGACATAAATAGAAATCTAATCAACTGAATCCAACAAAATGAAAACCTAACAAAAATTTAAAAAAATGACCGCAAGTAACACAAACAACACAAGAACTCCACACCGACAACCAAACACAAAAATGGTTAAAAACATGAATGTTTCATACGTGAAGGCTAGGCAAACCCATATGAGCAACAAACTGTACCTTCTATATACTACACAGGGAAATGAAAGAAAGCTGAAAATAATGACATAATTAAAACTCAAGCATGAAAAAATAGTGATAAAATAAAATAAAAGGATAAAGATAGAAAATGGAGAACTCCCCTTTTCATAGGGCCCAAGCACTGCCAACTTCACCAAAACATAAACACTACAAAAACACCATATAACAAGCTTCAAACACAATAACAAAGTAAACACAGAAATCAAAGCAAAAGAAAACTATGTACAAAGGAGAGACTTTTCCGGAAGCTTACTCATCCCCTAAGTTAGGGGAGCATGGACACAATCGTCCCGACCTCCTTCTCAAAGCAGCATGATAAAGTTTGAATCTATGTTTGCTTACCATTAAGGTTTCCTTTTTCAGATGATAGATTTCCACCTCTTCATACAGGAGTGCCTTATTTACCAAAAATGAGCTCGTCTACTTAGACTTAAAATTTACTTGTGAACAACCTCCATTGAGAGTCATTCAATAGCACTTGCTCTCCTGGCTTGAAATCTTGATTTTGGTCAATGTTTTGGGTTTGCTTCATTTTCACCTTTGATGAAGAATCCCTTGTGGAATAGTTTTCCTCATTTCTATTGCAGACTTTCACATCAACCACAATCTCCTCTATTAATTGATTCATTTTCTTCTTCTCTGTATCATCGCCTTGGATTAAAGACGGATTGAAAGAGTCTTTCACTAAGGTTTCCTATAAAGAATTACAAAAATGAGTATCTGAATCATCAATCTTACCATGAGAATGATTAGGATCTAAAAAATGCTTCAAAGGTTTCAAAGCTTTAAAAATGACGTCCTCATCTTCTACCCTAAGGGTTAGCTTTCCTTCACTCACATTTATATTGGCATTAGCAGTAGCTAAAAGATGTCTCTCTAAAATCAAAGGAACCTCAACACTCTCCTCCATGTCAAGTATCACAGAGTCCACAAGGAATATGAATTTATGAACTATTACAAGCACATCCTCAATGTTGTGCTGTTTTGTATTGCCTTTATACTAAATTTTTATTACAATCTCTAACAATTTGCACAAAAATACTAGGCAAGTGCACCTCTCGTTATGAGTAGTACAACGGCAAGTAAATTCAAATGTCGTATCCACGGGGATGGTTAAATATCGTTACTCACTTTCTACTCTATTGTTTAGCCTACCAAATTTGTTTGTGAAAATGATTGGAATAACTAGTAGGAAAAGAAATCTAACTTAACTAATTAAACTAACTTAACCAATCTTGCTTGCAAGAGAGAATTCAATACATAAAACAATACTTGAATGGTTAATCCCCCTAGAATTACCTATGTGATAGAAAAGTCCCTTGGTTGATGAATTGCCCTTCTTATGTTTGATGAAATTCCTCAATTAAAACTGACTCTATATCTAGATGAAAGTTCTCTACTCTTAGATTAATTAGTTGAAATCTCTTTCTAACCAATTCAACCCAAGAATGCAATAAGAATTGTGAATTTCCAATTAGATTTCTCTAATTACCAAGAAGATGTTGAGGTTTTTATCTCTAGTCACCTAAACCACCCCCATTGTTTGTGTATGGTCTATTTCACCCTTCCTTTCTCAATTCCAAGTGAAAAAATTCCAGATTATGCACCAATAATCCACTCAATCAATTCAACCATTCAAACCCACAAACAATCCACAAGAAATTTGAATTCAATCAACCAAGGAAACAATTCATTCACATAGGTAAAATCTAGGGTTCATACCCGTCCAAGTATTCAAAAGTTTAGCTCATCAACATATTACAATTCAAAGAACATAAAGCAATAAATAAAGAGTATGAATTGCTCATTTTCATGGTAGAAATCTTCTCTTCTTCAAGGCTTGAAATTCGTCACTGTGATGCTGAGAAAATTGCATCTTTTTCCATGAATCTTCAAGGTGGATGTTCTCCTTCTTCAAAGATTCAATCTTCTCTCTTGATTTATCTTGCAAGATTGATGGATTGGAAGACGAATTTGGTGTGTTTCTTGGTGTTTTGTACCCTCTCTAGCCAACCCAAGCTGCCTCCTTTTCTTGCACTTAAAGGGTATTTAAATCCAGCCCAAAAGATAGAGAAAAGCAACAGAGAAACAGATTTAGATCGACAGAGTTTTGGTAGCCACAATGAGCTTTATCATTAAATTTTCAAGGCTAGACTTCACCGGTTGTTGAAGAGATTGATATTGGTAAGGAAGATATGCTTGGGGTCGAGAACTTGGTGAAGATTGGAATTCGGGAGGATGTGTTAGTCTTTGTTGCCCTTGATTGCTCCATGGGAAGTTTGGATGATTCTGCCACCTTGGATTATAAGTATTGCTATAGGGATTGTTGGTTTGCAGTCTGATATCTCATATTTGTGCTTCATGTAATATCATTTTGAGATTAAGTTTTTGTTGAATTTTGGTATTTCGATTACCATTTACACTCTCTTTATTTATTCTTTGATTTAGATGAGTTTATTGAAGATAATATGGATATTTTACACAATGAAGAAAGCAGAAAAATACAGAGCAAAACAGCATGATAGAGAATTTCAATGTGAGATTTTGACCTCTATAGAGATTTTAAATGCAAAAGTGATATTCTATAAATTTATAGAGGACATTATGAAGGTTTTATAATGGTATAATTTATGTCAATCCAAGTTCGTTTGTCCACCCTACATATGTTACAAATTCACCTATCCTGGATTTTGTCCCCGTTTTGACACATTTTGGTGTAATGATCATATCTTGACTTCTAGATGTCCCATTGAGGTGATTCAAAGCCCTATGGAACGATAAGATCATGATATACAATTTTATGAGACATAAAGACCTATATCAACATATTTCATGCTCTTAATTTATCAAGAAATAAAAACAACTGCCGTTGTCTCATAGCAAAAAAACTGTAGCAAAACTGGGGCCAAACGACATCGCCTTCAAGGAACCAAGCGGTGCCATCTTCAAGAAGAGAAACGGTGCCACTTAGAACCTCCTAAACGGTGACGTTTGGTCCAAAGACTGATTTCTGCAATTTTTCTCTCATTTTTTGGGAGAACTATATATACGATGTTATGGGTTTTGAAGAGGGATGGCTAGGGTTCATGGAGAAGGTCAAGAGAGGCCAAAAAACATAGAGAAAAACTACAAAAACCTCTCCTAAATCCTCAATCTTTGCAAGTCAAATTAAGATAGAAGATCAAATATTTGAAGAAGATGCAATCAATCTTGAAGATTCAAGCTCCTGAACACAACTCTTGGCAATCAAGTTGGAGAACTTCAAGCCTTGAAGAAGAGAAGATTTGAAACATGAAAATGAGAAATTCTTTCTCATTCTTTGTTGCTTTATGTTCTTTGAATTGTAATATGTTGATGAGCTAAATTCTTGAATACTTCGATGGTTATGAACCCTAGTTATTATCTATGTGAATGATTGGTTCTCTTGGTTGATTGAAATCTGATTTCTTATGCATTGTTTATGGATATGATTGATTGAATTGATTCATAATCTGGATTTTTCACTTGGAATTGAGAAAGGAATGGTGAAATAGACCAGGACACAAATAATGAGAGTGATTTAGGTGACTGGAGATAGAAATCTCAACACTTTCTTGATGATTTGAGAAATCTAATTGGATATTCACAAATCTTAATGCATTCTTGGGTTGAATTGGTTAGAAAGAGATTTCAACTAATTAATCTAAGAGTAGGACTTTCATCTAGAGATAGAGTGGGTTGTAATTGAGGACTTTCATCAAACATCAGTAGGGCAATTCATTAACCAAGCGGCTTTTCTATCACATAGGCAATTATAGGGGGATTTTCGATTCAAGTTGTACTTTCTCAATTGAAATTTTCTCTTGCAAATTAAATTTTAGATAAACTGAATTTTTGTGGTTAAGTAGATTTTTATTCTTATTAGTTATTCCTATTATCTCCACAACCAAATTTCATAGGCTAAACAATAGAGTTGAAAGTGAGTAATGTTATTTGACCATCTCTGAGGATACGACATTTGAAGTACTTGCTAATATACTAATCATAATGATAGGTGCGCTTGCCTAGTGTTTGTGTGCAAATTGCTAGAGATTGTGATGAAATTAAGTATAAGGGCATAGAAAAACACACAACAAGTTTTTGGCGCCGTTGCCAAGGAATAATTGGTCAATATTAGGGAAACTCAAACTCCGTTGATTTAGTGATTTTACTTGTTATTTTTTGTAATACTGGTTACTAGTGTTAGCATTTATTTTCTTGTTTGTGATTTTGTTAATTATTGGTGAATTGAAGTGTTTAGCTTGTGTTTTTGTGTGTTTGTCCTATTTTAGTGAGAAATCCTTGGGTTGAATTTTTAGTGAGCATTTCTTGTGTTGAATTTGTTTGTATTTGCACTTAAGGAATGAACATTTTGGTTCATGATTTGGCACCTCAATCCTCCCTAGTGATGATGGCTTATGAAGTTTTGAAAGTGGTCATTCAACCCATGAGTGCCAAACCATGGGAACTTCTAATGCATGGTCAACGGAGCTTGTTGACTATTTTGGAGATGGGGAGCAACTCTACAATTCGTACAACAATACTTATAATTCGGGTTGGTACAATCATCTGAACTTCTTATGGAGCAATCAAGGGCAATAAAGACCAATACATTCTCCCGATTTCCAAACTTCATCAAGTTCCCGATCCCAAGTACTCTTTAACAATCAGTGAAATCTAGCCTTCAAAAGTTGATGAGAAAGTTCAAACTCAAAAAGCACATAATCAAAGAATTGAAGCATCCTTAAAGAACCAAGAGTACTCCCTTCACAACTCGGTGAAGCTCGTTTCAGAAAGACAAGTTGGGACTCTCCCAAAGAATTCCGAGCCAAATCCTATGGAATGTGCTGAAGATATTACTTTGAGGAGTGGGACGGAATTGAAGGTCCCAAAGCCTAACCCGCAAGAAGAAAGAGAAAGAAATATAGGTGAGAAACTACATGTTGATGATGAACAATATGGAATTTGTTAGCCCTAACGGCAAACCATGAAGTTACGATTAGTTTTGATTAATGACAAATATTGATGAGGACTAATTTTTATATCATTTGTGTGATAGGATTGTTGGATTAAGAAGTAAAGAGTTCTTATTGCCTTGAAGCTAAAAGTGATAAGGACAGCTCAAGTGTTATCAAGGATCAAGAATGCATAGCATGTCCTACGAATTGAAGGCTTTACAAACTTTAGTGTAGGTTTACACTTGCTAAATAGGTATATCTTTTGTAAACCCTATACTTGTTTGTCTTGGAATCTGTTGAATGCATAAGAGAGTACAAAACTTGTTTTTAAATCTTAAATGGCTTTAAATGAAATTTTTAAATAACAAGTATGTTTTTGAATCCTAAATTATTTTGAGTCAACTTTGAATCATCAAAGTGTTTTGGTAACGGTTTCTAAGTTTAAAAGTGTTTAAATGACTTATCTCTTTATACAAAATGATTTCAAACTTATTGAAGTTGATTTCCAAATAATTTGACAAAGTTGGAATAGTTCGGATGCAAGTTTGGACGTCCAAACTTTGAAAATAGCTATTGTACTTCCAGAGGGGTGAAAGTTCAGCCATCCGAATTTTCCCTGCAAACATGGTTACTGTTTTTCCAGAGAAATTCGGACTCAAGTTCAGATTCACTGGGCAAAATTCGGATTCGGTCATCCGAATTTTCCCACACAACATGTAATAGTAATGTTCGGACGACTGTTCGGACGCCAAGGATCAAGTTCGGTCGTCCGAACTTACCAGAAACTAGCCGTTACTGGCCGTTTTATGATTGTTAAAATCGATTTTTAAAATATATAAAATCCAAAAACTTCAGATATTTTGTAACTTTTGAATATCTAAGAAATCCTAACACTTGCAAATTCTCTACCACTTTTTTTCATAAATTTTACCATTCTGAAAAACTTTAGAATATCCTCTATAATTTTCTAGAATCTCCATGGAGGTCAAAATCCCACTTACAAATTCTCTACCAGTCTGGTTTTCTCTGCATTTTCTTGTTTTTTTTCATTGTGTAAAATCTCCTTGTGTGCTTCATTCAATTTCAAATCTTCAACAAACTCACCTAAAACAAATAAGAGATAAATGGAGTGTAAATAGTGATTAAAACACCAAAATTTAGCAGAAATTTGAGCTCAAAATGATTATTATATGAAGCACATATATAGAATATCATAAAATATTTGGTTTGATCTCAAAATTTTTAGCTTCAACTCTTGGCCAAGCAATGCTGGACTCCGTCCCTAACCATGAAGGTCGTGCATAGTCTTCCATTGACCTTTGTCTTTCATTTCCTTCATGTGCCATATGGTTCACTTGTTGAAGATTTTCTCCTTCAATTTCAACTCCCTCAAGTACTACTTCAAGATTGATCCCCTCAGATCCCAATGTAAAAGCTACTCAAGTTCAGAATTAAGTTGATCCAATTTCTCCGAATTACTTGATGTCATAAACCAAAAAAAAAAAATTCACACCTTCACCCCAAATAAAACTAAATGTTTAACCCAAGGACTTTTTTTTCACTAAAACAAAGAAAAAATAGAGAAACACAAACTAAACACTCCAATTCACCAATAACTAACAAAATTACAAATAAGAAAATAAATACTAATACTAGTAAAATGTAAAATAACTAAGTCAGTAAAGTTTTTAAGTTTTCCTAATATTGACCAATTAGTCCCTGACAATGGCGCCAAAAGCCATTGTTGTGTGTTTTTATGTGCCCTTATACTTTATTATATTATAATCTTCAACAATTTGCTCACAAACATAAGGTAAGTGTACCTATCGTTTTGATTAGTATAATGGCAAGTACTTCAAATGTCGTATTCATGACCATGGTCAAATATCATTACTCACTTTCCACTCTATTGTTTAGCCTACCAAATTTCCTTGTGAAAATGATTGAAATAACTATAGGAATAGAAATATAACTTAACTAATTAATCTAGATTAACTAAGCTTGCATAAAAGAAAAAATTCAATTGAAAATACTTGAATGGAAAATCCCCCTAGAATTACCTATGTGATAGAAAAATCTCTTAGTTGATTATCTTTCCCTTCTTATGTTTGGTTAAATTCTGATATTAGGACTAACTCTATCTCTAGATGAGAGTCCTCTATCCTTAGATTAATTATTTCAAATTCCTTTCTAACCAATTCAACCTAAGAATGCATTTAGATTAGTGAATTTCCAATTAGATTTCTCTAATTACTAAAAAGATGTTGAGGTTCCTATCTCTACTCACATAAATCATCCCCATTGCTGGATTTAAATACCCTTTAAGGGCAACAAGAGACAAGCAGCTAGGGCTTGGAGAAGAGGCCAAAAACACCAAGAAAAGCTCACAAAATCCTCCTCCAAATCCATCAATATTGCAAGAGAAATAAAGTGAGAAGATCAAATTCTTCAAGAAGGAGAAATCAATCTTGAAGATTCAAGACAAAAGCTACAATTTTTTTCAACACAACCTTAAGAACATAGCTTTCCATAGCCAAATTGGAGAACTTCAAGCCCTGAAGAAGAGAAGATTTGAACCATGAAAATGAGCAATTCTTCCTCTTTCTTTGTTACTTTATGTTCTTTGAATTGTAATATGTTGATGAGTTAAAATTTCTGAGTACTTGGATGGTTATGAACTGTAGTGTTTATCTATTTGAAGGAATTGTTTCCTTGGTTGATTGAGTTTGAATTTCTTGTGGATTGTTTGTGGGTTTGATTGGTTGATAATTGATTCATAATCTGGCATTTTTTTTCACATGGAATTGAGAAAGGAAGGGTGAAATATACCATACACAAACAATGGGGATGATTTAGATAACTAGAGATAGAAACCTCAACATCTTCTTGGTAATTAGAGAAATCTAATTAGAAATTCACAATTATTAATACATTCTTGGGTTGAATTGGTTAGAAAGAGATTTTCAATAATTAATCTAAGAGTAGAGGACTTTCATCTAGGGATAGAGTGAGTTTTAATTGAGGAATTTCATCAAACATAAGAAGGGCAATTCATCAACCAAGGGACTTTTCTATCACATGGGTAATTCTAGGGGGATTTTCCATTCAAGTATTGTTTTCTCAATTGAATTCTCTCTTGCAAGCAAGATTGGTTAAGTTGGTTTAATTAGTTAAGTTAGACTTCTATTCCTAGTAGTTATTTTAACCATTTTCAAAAGCAAACTTCATGGGCTAAACAATGGAGTGGAAAGTGAGTAATGATATTTAACAATCCCTGTGGATACAATATCTAAGCTTACTTGCCATTATACTAATTATAACGATAGGTGCACTTGCCGTGTGTTTGAATACAAATTGTTGAAGATTGCGATAAAATTGAGTATAAGGGCAAAGAAAACGAAAACAACACCTCATTTTTGGGTTGCACCACCAATTTGAAGCCTTCTTCCATTAATATTTTGTGAGTACAAAATGAAGGACTAATACCCTTGAGTACTGAGAGTTTTGGAATGTCCAGGAGCAAAGCCTAATCCAAGTGATCCGGTAGCTTCTTCAATTCCAACTCCGGAGAATCTTCAATGAAGGACTTTATTCTACTTCCCTTTTCCAATTCAGCCTTTTCAAACTCCGTCTCTTTGATATTGAGTGGCGATGACTACACATGTGCTATGATTTCATCAATCTCACGTCTCCCCTTCTTTGCCTTTTCACCTAGAAGTATGGCGATCTCCAAAGGTTCTTCATCGTTTCTATTTTGTCCTTCCTTCTTTTCAATTCCTTCTTGCTCATCTTCAACATGCACTTTGTCATCCATCTTCCCTTCTTCTATTTTTTGTACGTTAGGCTATGAGACCTTTAATTCCATCCCACTCCTCAAAGTAGCAGTTTTAGCACATTTCCTAGGATTTAACTTGGTATTGTTTGGGAGAGTCCCAACTTGTCTTTCTGAAATGAGCTTCACCAAGCTGTGAAGGGATGCCTCTTGGTTCTTTAAGGATGCATCAATTCTTTGGCTACGTGCTTTTTAAGTTTGAACATGGGTTTTGGTATCCGCTATGAACTTTGTCATTAACTCTTCAAGGCTAGATTTCATCCATTGTTGAGGAGGTAAAGGAGGTTGTATTGGTAAGGAAGGAGTGCTTAGGGTCGGGAACTTGATGAAGTTTGGAAACAGAGAGAATATGTTGGTCTTTGCTGCCCTTGGTTGCTCCATGATAAGTATTGTTGCATGAATTGTAGGATTGCTTCCTTTCTCCAAAATAGTTCCCCTGCTGCATTGACCATGCATTGGAAGCTCCCACGGTTTAACACTCATGAGTTGGATAACCATCTCCACAAAAGTCATAAGACATCATTACATGGGTAGGTTGTGGTGACAAATCATGAACCAAAAAGCTCAGTCCTTAAATAAAAATACAAATAAAAATTCAGCACAAGAAATGCTCACTAAAAATTCAAACCAAGGCTTTCTCACTAAAACATGACAACAACACAAAAATACAAAATAAACACTTCAATTCTCTGATTACTAACCAAATTACAAAAAAGAAAAAAAAAATGATAACACAAGTAACAAAAACAGAGAATCACAAACTAAACACTTCAATTCACTAATAACTAACAAAATAAAAAACAACAAAATGAATACTAACACTGGTAACAAGTATTATACAAACTAACAAGTAAAATGGCTAAATTAATAGAGTTTGAGCTTTCCTAATATTGACCAATTAGCCCCTGGCAACACGCCAAAAACTTGTTGCGGTGTTTTCTTTACCCTAGTACTTAATTTTTATCAATCTCTAACAATTTGTACACAAACACTATGCAAGCGCATCTATCGTTATGATTAGTGTAATGGAAAGTACTTCAAATATCGTATCTACGGGGATAGTCAATTACCATTACTCACTTTTCACTCTATTGTTTAGCATAACAAAATTTGTTTATTAAAATTATTGAAATAGCTGCTAGGAAAAGAAATCTAACTTATCTAATTAAACTAGCTTAAACAATCTTGCTTGCAAGAGAGAATTCCATTGAGAAAACAATACTTGAATGGAAAATCCCCCTAGAATTACCTATGTGATAGAAAAATCCTATTGTGTTGTTTTCTATGCCTTTGTACTCAATTTTATCACAATTTTCAACAATATTCAAACAAACACAAGGCAACTGCACCTATCGTTATGATTAATATAATGGTAAGTTAGTTTAAATATCGTATCCACGTAGATGGTTAAATATCATTACTCACTTTCTACTCCATTGTTTAGCCTATCAAATTCCCTTGTGAAAATGGTTAAAATAGCTAATAGGAATAGAAGTCTAACTTAACTAATTAAACCAACTTAACCAATCTTGTTTGCAAGAGAGAATTCAATTGAGAAAATAGTACTTGAATGGAAAATCCGCCTAAAATTACTTATGCGGCAGAAAAGTACCTTTGTTGATGAATTACCCTTCTTATGTTTGATGAAATTCCTCAAGTAAAACACACTCCATCTCTAGATGAAAGTCCTCTGCTCTTAGATTAATTAGTTGAAATATCTTTCTAACCAATTCAACCTAAAAATGCATTAAGAATTGTGAATTTCCAATTAGATTTCTCTAATTACCAAAAAGATGTTGAGGTTTCTATCCCTAGTCATCTAAATCATCCCTATTGTTTTGTATGGTCTATTTCACCCTTCCTTTGTCAATTCCAAGTGAAAATTTTCAGATTATAAATCAATTATTACTCACCCTTCCTTTCCCAATTCCAAGTGAAAAAATTCTAGATTATGAATCAATTATCAACCAAATCAATTCAACCAATCAAACACCACAAACAATCCACAAGAAATTCGAACTCAAACAACCAAGGAAACAATTTATTCACATAGATAAAAATTAGAGTTCATAACCATCCAAGTATTCAGAAATTTAGCTCATCAACATATTACAATTCAATGAATATAAGGCAACAAAGAAAGAGGAAGAATTTCTCATTTTCGTGGTTGAATTCTTCTCTTCTTCAAGGCCTGAGGTTCGTCACGTTGTGTTGAAAAAATTGCACCTTTTGTCTTGAATCTTCAAGATTAATTGCTCATTCTTCAATAATTTGATCTTGTCTCTTAATTTCTTGTGCAAGATTGATGAATTGGAGGAGGATTTTGTGTGTCTTTCATGGTGTTTTTGGCCTTTTCTCCAAGCCCTAGCCGTCTCCCTCTTCTTGCCGTAAAAGGGTATTTAAATCCAGCCCAAAAGAGAGAGAAAAAAATAGCAGAAGAAAAGGATTCTGTATGACACAAACGATGCCACTTAGTTCACACCAACCGGCACCGTTTGGTCCCAGTTTTGGTGAAGTGTTCTGCTGCACGACTATGACAGTGGTTTTGACTTCTAGGAAAATTCATAGCGTGAAATTGGCTGAACTAGGTCTTGATGGCTTCATGAAAGTTTTAGCTCATGATCTCAGCTCAATTTGACATCTAGAACTCAAGATATGATCATTCTACAAAAATGTGTCAAAATTGGAACAAAGCCCAGGACATATGATATAGCAACATTACCAGGGTAGCCAAACGAACTCAAATTGACATAAATTTTACCATTCTTAAAACTTTCGAATGTCCTTTATAAGTGTTTAGAAGATCCCTTTCGCATTTGAAATCACTATAGAGGTAAAACTTTTGTGTGAAAATTCTCTACTAGGCTATTTTGTTTTGCATTTCTCTATTGTTTAAAATCTTCTTGTTTACTTCATTCTATTTCAAATCCTCAATAAACTCACCTAAAGCAAATAAGAGATAAAGAGAGTGTGAATGGTGATTGAAAAACCAAAATTTAGTAGAAATGTAAGCTCAAAATGATCATTATATGAAGTACAAATATAGAATATCAAACTCCCCCACACTTAGACATTGCTTGTCCCTAGACCTGCGAAGTCAGAGGAGTATGCAATAATACAAAACAACTAAGAAATTTGAACAACAGTCCGCAAGAAATAAAAAGTGTTTTGAAGCATTACAAAGGAGTACAAAACTGAGAAATCTTGAGCAATATACGCAATCAATCTAAAAGTCATCCCAAATATCCCTCACAAAGATTAAACAATCTCCCCCTTGTCTTATAATGCAAGCAAGAATTCGTATGTGTTGTATTTCCAGCCAATGCAAATGCTCAACAATTATAAGAGTGAATTTCATGTCATTAGCCAAGGAAATCTCATCAAGAAAGCACAAAATCTCTCCACTAATACAGTAACCAAAATTTAACACTTTTATGCTTTTAACTTTAGGCTCAAGGAAAGTTTAGGTGCCAAAAGAAAGGCAAGGGATTCAAAGTCATAGAAATGAGAGCTAAATATAAAGGAATCAGACATAAAACAAAAAACAAAAGCAATAACCCTTATTAGCCACAAGAAATATCAGCATCCCCATACATTCAACCACAAACTCCTATTCTCTACAAAATCCCCTCACTTTGGATTCAACCACTTCCACGCATTATGCTTCCACCCACAACTTTTGCATCATCACCCATCTTTGTGAAACCATAAATTTAACCTCAATCATGACAAAATTCACAATAATCATAATGAAAGCATATATAGTTCTTGAAGGCATCAAGAAATGTAAGAAGCATTCTCAATAATAGACAAATATATAATAATAATTTTTTTCTATTGTTTTCTTTTTTTTTTTTGATTGAGGTATATTTCAATTCCCGATCATGAAAAGTCATCTCACCCCTATTTTCTTTTTTTTTCTTTTTTATCCATAAAGCCTATTTTTCCTATCATCTTCCATTCCACCTTTTCTTTCAATTTCCATAGTACTCTTTGCTAACTTAAGGGTAAATATACATTTAGCTCTCGCAAAGAAGGTCAAATATAAAAAATAGAGTTTAAAATTTGAAAGAAGGAAAAATCAAGAATATAGATTGGAAAATTATGCACAAAGGCTTCAAGAAAGCGTACTACGGATAAAATAAAGAGCGGTGGCTAGAAAGGCTCAATCGGGACAAAGAAAGCCTATTACCTTCATTTCAAGTTCAAACTAAGATTACTTACTCATTTCGCCGCAAGGCAATTGAATGCGGGTTACAAGGTAAAAGTTGTGTTGCATTCTAAGGCCAATAACACAAGATTCAACTCCATAATCTTCACCACAAAACCAAAGTGGAAATGTGCTTAAAGGATGAATTCTATTCAAGCAAAAAATACAAGGGGTGTTTACTTAATCTAAGTTTAACTACTTCTTAAGAAAAGATTATATATGCAAGTCTTGAGATATCTTGAAGATTCCAAAAATAAAAACAAGAAAATTCAATGAAAAATAGTGAAAATAACCTATACTACTAAAGCCAACTCCTCCACACTTAAGACAACATTGTCCGCAATGTTGGAGGGGATTTTGTGGTTTTTCTCAAAGTTTTACAGCCTCTTTAGCCAACCCTAGCCTTCTGCCTCTTCTTGCCCTTAAAGGGTATTTATATCCAACTCAAAAGAGAGAGAAAAATAGCAGAAAAATAGGTTATGCTCGACCCAAATGGCACCACTTAGTCTGGACTAAACGGCGCCTCTTACATCCAATTGTACTACAGCTACTTTGCAAGTCGGCTGCGACAGCTATTTTGAATTTTTGGTGAATTTAGAGCATGAACTTGGCTGATATATGTCTTGATGTCTTCATAAAGGTTGTAGATCTACATTCGTATATTTCTACAAAGCTTTGAATCACCACAAGTCAACATCTATAACTCAGTATATGATCTTTCTACCAAAATGTGTCAAAACGGGGATAAAATCCTAGACAGGTGATTTTGCAACAGAACCAGAATGGACAAAAGAACTTGGATTGACATAAATTTTACCATTCTGAAAACTTCAGAATGTCCTCTATAAGTGTCTAGAAGATCCCTTTCGATTTGAAATCTCTATAGAGGTCAAAATCCCACTTGAAAATTTTCTGTCAGGTTGTTTTGCTCTACATTTCTCTGTTTTCTTCATTGTGTAAAATCTCCTTGTTTGCTTCATTCTATTACAAATCTTCAATAAACTCACCTAAATCATCCCCATTGTTTGTGTATGGTCTATTTCACCCTTCCTTTCTCACAAAGCTATGGCTAACTGTGAAATATGATTCTTCATTATTTGACGCTAGTTCATGAGTTGCTTTTGTAGGATTAGTGATACAAGTTGACTATTATCTTGACATTTTACTAAATGGAAGTTTATTAGTACTGTACAGAGTAGAGTTTAAGGCATTAGACTAGCCGATTTAGTTAGAATTATTATTGCTTTAAATGTTTTTAAAATATTGAGATTTTAATATCTAATACAAAATTTGTATTCATATCTCTTACTTTTTTTCTTACTGAACTATTAGTGGGTCATTTTCTTATTAATTTTTATACCAAATTCTTATAAACTAAACAAGGGAAATCACTCTCTTTAGTATTTTCCCTAGTTAAGCAAACAATAAATGATTTTTTAATTTCCTAAGGATTCATCTTCTTTTTCATCATTTTCCTTTTCCTCACTAAAATCCTTGAACCAAACAGACTCTAAAAGAATTCTAGGTTTCCTCACCAGAAAACCCTATCCATCTTCTCTACTTTCATGTTGCTAGCTCTCCCCTATTCACTACCATTGCAGCAAATTTGCTTGAACCTCTTTTGCCGTTCTCTACATGGAAATATTTCATCCCCATTTCATGAGCACATTTGATCGAAATTATAGAAATATTTAGGTATGGTTTTGCCAAAAAGTAATTTCGAAACTGTCGGACTATGAGAAATTGAAATTTTTGTTTTTGACTTAATTTTGCTGATATAAGTTTGCCTATAAAACTTTCGCGACTCATTGGATGCTCAACGCTCATGAAGTCGGGATGATTATTTACGTGAGCTTGGGCTACTTTCCATGGAGTAATGTCTATGTCTTTTGTTGAAATCATATAAAAATACAAAATATAAATTGGGATTTGGTCTCTGAAACCAATAATGGCTACAAGACAAGGATCAAACGCCCATAGGTTCCAGGGATAGACTTACCAGGCAAGCAGATTCACCTGCTTTATATATTCACGACTTCATCATCAAAGCATTTTCCAGAAATTTCATTGTATGGCTTGATGCATGAACTCGGTTTCATCTTCATTGCTAGAGGCAAAGTGCCACAATATTTCTTTACTGAAAGTTTGCTATTGGATGTAGAAAAGGGAAGAGGTAAGCTACAATGGTATTGAATAGGGAAGAGAGGAATGACAGGAGAAAATAGGGTATGTTTTCTGGTGGGAAAGGGAGCTTTTCTTTTGTCGGTGGTGGATGAGGGCGTTTCTTTAGGGAGGGATGCTTAAGACTGATTTGCCGTGGCCTAAAAGAATTGGGACAAGAGAAATGTGCGCGCACCTTCTCCGATAAGAAACCATGGTATTGGTATGTCATGTTCTATTAAAGTTACGCGAAATTAATATGTAATGGTGGAGGAGCAAGATCTCCAGCTTTTCTCTTCAGTTGAACAACGGGGTATTATTAAACACAAAGCTGCTTAATTGTTGCATGCTCCTAAGAATGTAAATGGGATATTATACCCATAAACTTGTACAAAACTTGTATCAATAATGATACCCTTCCCATAAAAAATAATTTAAAAAAACTCTACAAAAAGATAAAACTAAAATTTTTATGCAGAAATAGTTAAATGATAATTAAACAGATTTTTTAAAACCTTAATATTTTTTAAGTATCAGAGATTAAATTACTTAACCAGTGATCAAATATATTTGAAAGTCACAAACAAACCTACCCCACAAATAGAAGTGTTATCCCCTATTAGAAAGGAAGTAAATCCTGCGCTAGATAAGGATTGGACTCCCAACTTTGGATGGTTCACCTATTTCCATTTAGATAGAACCCTCAATTTCTAGTACTTCTTGATGCTGTTTCTATGTAATAATCCAATCTCATGTTCTCCTCTTTGTTACACCCTTCTTGAGAGACTGAATCCTGTTTCTGCTATGTAATTATATATTATTGACACTACCCTAGCTATCGGTTACTAATGATGCGCAGAGCTTCCTTTGATTGAATTTATTGATACAGCGCTTTCCGCCAAGGTTTCTTAATTACTTTCTCAACCTGTTCAAGAGGCATTGCAGCCTCAATCAAAAACCTTGTTCAGTTCGCTGAAAGGCTATGTTACTAAACAATCAGATAGAAAATGAAATGATGGACCTTATAGAAAGAGACTTCAGAACTTTTGTGATGATTATAATCTATGGAAAGAAAAGTGAAAGTCCTAAGAGTGGGGGGTTGGGGGGGGGGGGAGTAATAATGTCTTTGGATGCTTTTTGAAAACTATTTCCTTTTTATGAACTTGGTTTGGAAAGATTATATTCAATTGTTTCAATGAGAATGTAATGAACACAATGATAAAGCAATACACAAGGAAGAGCAAAGAGCATAAGCAATTTATCGTAATTCAATCTCTTCAAGATCTACATCCACTACCTCGAGTCCACACTCAATGATTTCAACCAATCTATTCAATACTCAAATTCAATCAATTACACAAGAGACCCATCCCATAAGGATTTTACATGAACAACCTCTTTTGCAATGCTACAAACAAGGTTCACCCTACCACAAGGATTTTATATCTAAAAACAACCTTGAATCAATGCCTTAAGGATCACCCTCACCAGATAACCTTGTATTGAGCAAATAGATAAAGAGATGAAAATAGAGATGTAATGAGATATTATCACTGTTTGGCAGATGATTATACAAGTTAACACCACTTCACCTTATTGTATTTGAAATCTTGAAGTGTACACCTATACTATAGGCTTCAAAGCCTTCAATTCGTAGGACACTTGAGTTGCCCTTAGCACTTTTAACTCCAAGGCAATAAGAACTCTTTACTTCGTAATCCAAAAATCCTATCACACAAATAGCATATAAATTAGTCCTTATCAATGTTTGTCATTAATCAAGACTAATCAAAACTACTTGATTTACCCTTAAGGCTAACAATCTCCCCATTTTTTATGATGACAAACTTTGATGCAAAATGTGATGGATTTAAATAGTGTAGTACGAAGAATCATTGATGTCAATGATAAATAATAACCTATTTAGCACTTTGACATTCGAATGGCTCAATATGAGCCTATGGCCCAACCAACCTCCATTTACCTCATTCCTTCCAACAACTTGGTTAGAAGATATAGCATATAAGTAATAAGAAGGCTTCTATGAAAGGTTTTAAATGTCAAAAAAGATTAACAATGCTCCCCCTTAGATTGTGCTAATTTTTCAAGAAGTTTGGGAAAATGTTTTTTTGCATTTTCAAATGAACTATAGAAGTACTCAAACATGTATAGCTACAATGGCATTTGATTTACTCATACAAAAAATCACAGATTGGTCAAAAATTCGATCTCAACTCAACTATTATCATCACTCAATATCAATACAATAGTAGCTATATGCACAATCAGATTGAGTACTATTATCATCACAGTCATAACTGAAATTTAATATAGAAATACTTCATTTGGCATAAACACATAAACAAATTTTGTCATCATATTTTTCTTCCCCTTTTGTCATCACTCAAAGATGGGGTGAATCACAATCATTATGGTTAAGTGTCATTATCCCATATAAGCAACATTTAGCAAACATTATGCTAATCTCATTTTGCAATATGAGTAACATTTAGCAAACATCAATCCAAGTAAATAACATATCAACAACAATAAACAATATTTATCATGTTAACACATTTGGGTAAATCAACTTCTTCTCCCTTTAATTGAACTTGGGGTGATCAAAGTATCATTAACCAAAGAAGCTCTCAACACTAACGTTTTATCATTGAGCTTCATAAAAACTTCACAAAAACTAGAAAGAACATCTAAGTTGCATAAACCATGCTAGAAATAAAAAGAGTTGTGAAAGGCATAAATTATACTAAGTACATCTAAGTTACTAAAGCAGTAAAGATAGGAGAGAAGAGATACTTCGTCTTGTGATGTTGATGGAGAGCATTTGCTAAATCCCTTCTTAACTGCTACATGTTTAACTCTTCCTTGATTGAATGTCAGGTTGGAGGAAGTGATAATTTCAACTTTTACAATCAAGCTTCCTTCCTCAGTAATGCCAGCTTGCTGCTCCTTTTGGTCTTCCCTTTGTGACTTGGCATCCTTTTCTTCATTCTTTTTTCTTGTTCTAGCCACTAGCTCAAAATCATCTCCTTGGTCATCATCTTTCTCTTTCGTTCTGTCTTCCTTATCTTCATCATCATCCGTTTCTTCTCTTTCTTGAGGCCTAGAGGTTCCTTCACCACTTTAAACATTTCTCATTAATATCTCTTCAATGTGCTTTACTCTATTTTCCAAACCATCTAGTTTTCCAAGAACCGTTGGAGCAAAGGATTCAAAGAACTTGTACATTTTCTCCACTTCCTTGTTGTGGTTGTTTAAGACTTCTTGGAATGCCTTAGCAACGATGGTATCACCTCTAGTAATCCCTTCATCGCTAGGGGCCTCTTCAACGTTGGATGTGATTAAGGAGTAGGCACTTCTTCAAAGAGTCTTCTCTTGAAGGGAGATTGCCCCCCATCACTTGATAAGTCATGCCTCTTCTGTCTTCATTTCCCTTGCTAAAGTTTCTTCTTCATCTTCTTCTTCTTCAACCTCTTCTTCTTCAACTTCTTCTTCTTCAACCTCTTCTTCGTCAACTTCTTCACTTTCTTCAACTTCTTTCCTTTTTAAAGGAGTTTCTCTTTTTGTTCTCCATATTCCATCTTCATTGAGAACTAATTGCATCCTTTTGAGAGAATCGTTAGTGTAGATCTCTCCACTCTTGAAAACTTGTCCTCTTCCAGGAAGTTTGACTTGGAAATGTTCAAAGAACTTAGTAAGTAATATTCCATAAGGCAAGGCCTTATTTCCAGTATTTCTTACTCCCATCATGTGTCTCAAAGCCATACACCCAAAATTTAACCTTATATGTTCATGTCGAGCTTGCATTAGTACAACATGCATGTTACCAACAGAGGACTTATGTCCAAAGTTTCGAATTATCATTGTAGTAATCATATGATGCAACACTCTTCCCTTGGCATCCAATGCCTTGATTTCCCTTTCTTTGATAGATCTAAATTGCCTACCATTGGTGAAAACTTCTTCAAACCTTTCAGTGGTAAACAATTCATGAATAAAGCAATGTTGCCCCAAAAAGTAATACTGTGTTCCACTACGATCTACTCCACAAATTCTATTTACTAGAGTATCATTGAACTCAAAAACAACTTGTGACACTCTAGATGAATACCATTGAACTACATTGTCTCCTATATGTTCAATTCTCTCCTCTTTAAGATTTGCATAAAACTCATATATAAGAGTAGGATAAAATTCTTCATCAACTTTTATTAACCGCTCCATCCAATTTCACCAAAAAGAAATAGGACATTACCCATATTGGAAAGTTTGTCCACACTGACCACGTGTCTAGGAATGATTTTTCTGCTCCTTTTACTCCATTCTTCAAATTCACTGGCAGCTTTGATGGAGATGAATCTGTCCACTCTAGATGAAGTTTGAGGAATTCGAATTTTTCTAGGTTCGTTGATGATTGATCCACCATCACTTTCCTTTGCTTTGCCCGTTCCTTTTTCAACATTTACTTTCTTTATCCTCACCACAATGTTTTTCTTTGAGAGAAAGTGAATTGTAAGGTATATTTAGGGCTTAGAACTCGAAAATACTAGTGTTTGAGATGATGATGGTGAAATCACAGAGAAATTTGGGTTTGGACGGAGGTGGGTCGTGTGGGATTTGAAGGAAGAGGGAATTCGGAAGTTAGAAATGAGAGGAATAACTGTTTGATTCTATTTAAAGCAGCTGTACTCATAAAGTTCAGACGCTCAAATATTCTGGTCTGTATCCAAACTAACATCTGAACTTCTCTATTTCTTCAGTTTCAGTAAATTTGGACAACCAAATTTTTTTGTCAAGCATCCGAATCTTTCTGTATAGAATTTTTTGGAGAAATTTTGGACGTCTGAATTTCACACAATGCATTAGAATTATGCGTCCGAATATTCCCTGTTTTTACCGTACTTCAACACACGCATTAGTAATTGAATTTTGAAATTCCCAAAAGTCTTCTTTGGTAACAGAACCTTTCCTCGGCCAAAGGCTTGGTAAATATATCAGCAATTTGATCAGTATTCACATAGTCCAAGCATATATCACCTTTAGCTACATGATGATAATTAAAATGATTTTTAATCTCTATATACTTAGTCCTAGAATGTTAAGTGGGATTTATGCTTAGATTGATGGCACTGGTATTGTCACATAGAATGGGCACACAATTAAAATTTAGACCATAATCAAGTAGAGTGTGCTTCATCCATAGTACTTGAGCACAACAACTAACGGCGGCGATATATTCAGCCTCCGCAATAGATAAGGACACACATGCTTGTTTCTTACTATACCACGATACAAGACAACTACCAAGAAATTGACATTGACCACTAGTACTTTTACACTCGACTTTGCATCCTACAGAATCAGCATGTGAATATCTAACAAGGTCAAAAAATGAAGATCATGTGTATCAATCAAATAACAAAAAAATGTGTTTTATAGAACTTAAATGAGACTCTTTAGGAAAAGATTAAAATCTAGCACATAAGCATGCAACAAACATAATATCTGGTTTACTTGCGGTAAGATAAAGTAATCTTCCAATCATACCTCTATGTACCTTTTCATCAATATTTTTACCTTTCTCATCTTTATCAAGTTTGCTTGATGAACTCATTAGAGTGCTTATTCCTTTGGCTTGATCCATTCGAAATCTTTTCAAGTGCTCCTTGGTGTACTTTACTTGATTATGAAGACTCCATCCTTAGTTTGCTTAATTTGTAGCCCAAGAAAGAAATTGGGTTCTCCCATTATGCTCATTTCGAATTCATTTTGCATTAATTTGGCAAACGTATCATAGAGAGATGTATTAGTAGCACCAAATATGATGTCATCCACATAAATTTGCACAAGTAAGAGATCATTATTGCAAGACATTTTTATAAACATTGTTGTATCAATCTTTCCTTTTGAAAATCCTTTTGAGAGAAGAAGGCCACTTAATCTTTCATACCAAACTCTAGGAGCTTGTTTCAATCCATATAAAGCTTTGGTTAGCTTGAAAACATAGTTAGGAAACTTTGCATGAGTAAAACCGGGTGGTTCTTCTACATAAACCTCTTTCTTAATAAAACCATTTAGGATGGACTTTTGACATCCATTTGAAATAGTTTAAAACCTTTAAAACAGGCAAAAGCTAAAAGTATTCTTATGGATTCAAGTCTGGCTACTGGAGCAAAATTTTCATCATAATCAATATCTTCTTCTTGATTGCATCCTTGGGCAACATGTCTAGCCTTATTTCTAACAACTTCTCCAAGTTCATTTAATTTTTTTCTAAAAACCCATTTTGTACCAATGACAGAATGATCATGACATCTTGGGACAAGAGTCCAAACTTTATTTCTTTCAAATTAATTTAGCTCCTCTTGCATAGTAATAATCCAAAAATCATCACGTAAGGCATCATCAATGTTTTTAGGCTCAATAAAGTACCGCCTTGTTTTAACTCCTTTGGAGACATCACTGATGGTTTGCTCTTTAGGGTGGCCTCTTGCATATCTTAGATCTTTTGGAACCTCTTGGTCACTACTAGGTTGGCCATCTTGTTGTTGCTCTATTATTTCTTTTTCTTTGACATGTTCTTCCAAAGTTGGTACTTGAAGATGAGTTTGATTATCAATCATTAAGGTACTTACATCATCTTCATTTCTTCTTTGAAGGTAAATGTTAGATTAATCGAAGGTCACATGGATGGTTTCCTCAACACATAATGATCTTTTGTTATAAACTCTATAGGTCTTTTTATTTGATGAATAACCAAGAAATATACCTTCATCGAATTTTCTATCAAATTTTTCCAAGTTATCATGAGTATTTAAGATAAAGCACTTACAACCAAATACCTTAAAATAAACAATTGAAGGAGTTTTATCAAATAGAAGTTTGAAAGGTGTTTTTTGTAGAAAAGGTCTTAAAAGAACTCTATTCATTACGTAGCAAGTAGTGTTTACAGCTTTGGCCCAAAAATATTTTGCTAAACAGTTTTCACAAAGTATTGATCTAGCCATCTCTTGTAAAGTTCTATTTTTCCTTTCAAAAACATCATTTTGTTGGGGGTATTTTGGCAACTGAAAATTTGTGTATAATATCATTTTCATCACAAAATTTTGTAAAGTCTTGATTACAAATTTCTCGTCCATTGTCACTCCTAATAGAAATCAATTTGCAATCAAGGGAGATTGGACCTTTTTGAAAATTTCTACAAATTCCTGAAAAACTTCATCATTTTGAGCTAGAAAGATCACCCATGTAAATCTTGAAAAATCATCAACAATCACATACACATAGCTCTTACCGCTAAGACTAGTGGTCTTCATTGGTCCAAACAAATCCATATGAATTAGTTCAAGAGGTTTTGATGTAGAGATCATTTTCTTTGTTTTGAAAGATGTTTTCGTCTGTTTTCCATATTGACAAGCATCACAAAGGTGAGTTTTATCAAAATGTATTCTAGGTAGTCCTCTAACCAATTCTTGTGAGGAAAGTTTGTTCAACAAGTCCATGCTCACACGACCTAATCTCCTATGCCATAGATATCCATCATTATCTTGAATGGCAAGACATTTAACATCATTTTCAACAAGCCCATCAAGATATAGTACATACACATTTCCAATTCTATTTGGAACAAAAATAGTTTTGCCACGCACACTATCAAGAATAGTACAAGTGTCACATTTAAATTTGAAATACCTAAGAGGGGGGGTGAATTAGGTATTTGGCTAATTTTCACAAATTCAAACTTTATAGATGAGCAGACCTATTGCAGATTAAGTGAATGAGAATAAACCACAGTTTATGACAAAGCAGTATAAGAAATGTAAACAAATGAACACAAACAATTTATAGTGGTTCGATCCTCAAGATCTACCTCCACTACCTTAAGCATACACTTAAGGATTTCAATAACTCTACTATGTGCTCAAGTTCAAAGATTACAGGAGAGGTTCACCACACTTTGGTTTTACACATACAACCTCTACTTGTAATTTTTACAAACAAGGCTCACCAACCTATGGTTTTATATCTCAAAAAACCTTGAATCACAACTTCAAGGATCACCCTTATCTAAAGGGTTTTATGTTATCAAGATAACCTTGCTAGAGCTAGTAGAACAATACAAATGATTAAGTAAAGAAGAGTGTGTAGATGTTACCACTGGTTGGTAGAATTTACACAAAATTGCACCTTCACACTTTGATGTCTTTGGATTGATCAATTTAATGCACAAGATGTAAGAGAGCTTGAGAAATGTTTGTAATTGACTTTTGAAAGCTTAATATTCAAATTGTAAGTTCTTCCAAAAGATTGCACGTTTATAGCTTTTATAGAATTTGAAAATCAGTTGAAACAGCTATAAAACGGCTACTTTCAGGAAATTCGGACGATCGAATTCTACGTCCAATTTTTCTGGACGACCGAATTCTTCCCTCGCCATGTCCCGAATCTTCTTCCGAATTTCTCTCGGAAGAACAAGTAACTATGTCGAAGACCAAAATTCGGACGACTGAATTTTTTCTTCATGCGTCCCGAATCTTCTTCCGAATTTCTTCGGAAGAACAAGAGTAAATTTTTGCTACCAAATTCGGACGACCGAATTTAATGGAATTGTGTTCAAACTTTGTAAAACCATTTGAAACTAATCTTCCAAATATTTGAAATACATTTGATATCTATAGATAACTTATATAGACAAATATAAGTTTGAAAACCATCATCAAACTCATTTGATCATTTAAAGTTTACTTAAAAACTTTTAGAACACAAAACCATATTTTCTAAAGATTCATTCAAAAGTCTTTTTTAAACTTAAGAAACCAATTTTTATGCTCTCTTATGCATTCAATAGACTCCAAGACATACAAGTGTAGAGTTCACATAGATATTACCTATCATCATACCTACTCTACACTTCAAGTCTTCAATGCCTTGAGTTTATCTTTGAATACACATCAAAAGTCTCATAGCTTAATGAGGTTGTTCTTTGCTCTTCCTTTTGAAGGCAATGAGACTTCAAACTTCTTTCTTCACAAATCCTATCACACAATATAAACATATTAGTTCTCATCAATATTTGTCATGAATCAAAATTACATGATTTGCCCTTAGGGCTTACAATCTCCCCCTTTTTGATGATGACAAACTTTGATGCAATATGTGATGGATTTAAACAGATTAGCACAGAGAAGTATGGATGTCAATGATAGAAATTAACCAATTTAGCACATTGACATGCAAAAGGCTCATTATGAGCCTATGACCCAACCATCCTCCATTTGCCTCCTTCCTTCCAGCAATTAGGATAGAAGATATAGCATTTAAGTATTTAGAAAACTTCTAAGAGAGGTTTTAAGGTTGTTAAAAGCTTATCAATGCTCCCCCTTAGATTGTGCTCATTTTTCAACACATTTGGACTAGAGATATCATGCATCCGAATTTTGTGCATAGCAAGTCCAAACTTTAAAATGAGTAAAATGAAAGCTTCAAATTTTGTAAATAAGTTTTTCTAAGGTTGCTTAAACATATTGGAAGAGATTAAAACATATTTGAATTAATTTGAACAACAAAAGAGCACATTTTGACAACACAATATGGATGCATCCGAATTTTATATCATGCATCCGAATTTTGAATCACATGCATCCGAATTTTTAAACTCATGTCCCAACTGCAACAGATTCAATATAATTGAAGATTTGAAATGATATAAAGGTTTCATACTGTTGTTCAAACATAATGGAGTAGAGTAAAACAGATTGGAACCAATTTGAATAAATAGAAAAAATATTTTGACCATAAATATAAATGCATCCAATCTTAAAACCTTGCATCCAAATTTGATTAAGGACTGAGTTCACATAATGACTAAGGTTTCACATGTATTGCATCATATTGCAAATGCATCATAATTTTCTCCCCCTTTTGTCATCATAAAAAAATTTAAAGGGATCAATGAAAATGAGATGTTCAAGTTAGCATATAAAAGAAGCTCTCATCACTAGGATTTCATCATTGAGCTTCACTATTACATAAAAAATATTTAACAAGTTCAGAATAGAAAATGCAACAAAATGCTTAGAAAACTGAACAAAATACAGTAAAGAGATTAGAAGAGAAGGCTTAGTCTTGTGATGATGAAGTTGATGGGGAGGCTCGGCTCACTCCTTTCTTGACTGCCAAGTGCTTGACTCTTCCTTGACTGAAAGAGATTGTTGTTGGAGATACAATTGCAGCTTGAGCTACTTGGCTCCCTGCCACTGGTGGATCTTCAAGAGCATGTTCTTGTTCTTCTTCTTCTGCTATAGTCTCTTCATTTCCACCCTTATTATCATCTTCATCACTGCTATCTTGATTATCTTCTTTCTCTCGCTTCTCTTTTTCTTTCCTCCTCCTTTCCATCTTGAGGTTTAGAGGTTCCTTCACCACTTTGAGTATTTCTCATAAGGATATCTTCAATGTGTTTTACTCGTTTTCCAGATCCATCCAATTTTCCAAGAACCATTGGAGCAAATGACTCAAAGAATTTGTACATTTTCTCCATTTCCTTGACATGATTGTTCAAGGCTTCTTGGAATGTTTTGGCTATAATGGTGTCCCCTCTAGATACTCCTTTACTACTAGACTTAACTCCAGCTTCTTCTTCAAATAATCTCCTTTTGTTGGGGGTTGCTCCCCTCACTTGAGGTGTCATGTTTTCTTTTTGTTTTCATTTCCCTAACAAGGGTTTCCTCTTCATCCTCTTCTTCTTCTTCCTCTTCACTCTCTATAACTTTCTCTCTTTCTATCCTTTTCGGAGGAGTTTCTCTTTTTGTCCTCCATACATTATCCTCATCATGAACTAATTGCATTCTCTTAAGAGTTTCATTTGTATAAATTTCACCACTCTTAAAAGTTTGCCCTCTTCCAGAAGTTTGATCTTAAAATGCTTGAATATTCCGAGTTAATAACCTTCCAAATGGGAATGCCTTAGTTATCGTTTTTTCGGCTGCAATCATATGTTTCAATGCTATATACCCAAAATTCATCCTTCTATTCTCATGAAGGGGCTAACATGATTACCATATGCATATTTCCAACTCGATGACTTATGTCCAAAATTAGGAACAATCATTGTAGTCACCATGTGATGTAAAACTCTACCTCTAGCATCCAAATTCTTAATTTCCCTTTCCTTTATGGCCCTAAACTCTCTTCCATTTGTAAATGCATCTTCAAATCTAACATGTGTGAATAGTTCACTGATCATAGCAATGCATGGATGCTCGAATAATATCTAGCTCCCTCATCTCCTACCCCCACATATTCTATTTATCAATCCTTCATTGAATTCAATGTCCATTTGTGATACTCTAGATGAATACCATTGTATCACATTATCCCCTATCATCTCAATTCTATCCTCTTTCGATTTGCATAGAATTCATATATCAAAGTGGGATAAAATTCTTCATCAATGAAGAGCAAACTACTCCAACCAATATCATTGAAATGAGATAGGACAATATCCATATTTGACAGACTTATCAATATCTACCTTGTATCCAGGAATGATTTTTCTACTATTCTTATTCCATTCATCAAATTCATGAGTAGATTTGATAGAGATAAACCCTGTCAACTCCGGGATTGTGTTTGAGGAATGCGAATCTTCCTTGGTCGATTGAGGATTGGATCTCCATCTCCTTCCTTAGCCTTTCCTTTTCCTTTCTCAACATTGGGGCTTCTTTGTTCTCACCATGATGTTTTCTCTTGAGAAGGATTTGTTTTCCGTATGAAATTAGGGCTTAGACGTTTAAAAATGAAGGAAAATCGGGATGAGAGTGTGGGATTTTGAAGGGATTTTGATTCGGATGTGAATGGGTGTGAGATTTTTTTAAAAAGGATGTGAAATTCGGAAGTAGTAATGTTGAAGAGATTGTTTCGACTTTATTTAAAAAATCTCGTCCAGTAAAAATTCGATCGACCGATTTTTTCAGTGTCCATGTCCGAATTTTCGAAAGCGAAAGTTTCTGTTTCTTTAGTTCGAAAAATTCGGTCGACCGAATTTTCTCGACTCGCGTCCGAATTCTTGATCAAAAGTCTCTGTTTCTTGACACTCGTAAAATTCGGTCGACCGAATCTTCTGCAGTAGCATCCGAATTTTGAATCAAAACTTTCCCCGCATTCATCATGACTTCAACAAACACATTAGTCATTGAATCTTGAAATTCCTAAGAGTCTTCTTAGGTGATTGAACCTTTCCTCACCCAAAGGCTTTGTAAATATGTCAGCAATTTGATCATTTGTATTTATATATTCTAAGCATATATCTTTCTTAATCACATGGTCACGAATAAAATGATGTTTTATCTCTATATGCTTAGTCCTAGAATGTTGAATAGGATTTATGCTCAAGTTAATGGCACTAGTATTATCACATAATATGGGAACACAATTGAATTTAAGACCATAATCAAGTAAAGTATGCTGCATCCATAACAATTGTGCACAACAACTTCCCTGCAGACTATGTATTCAGACTTCGCAAAGTGGATAAAGACACACAAGCTTGCTTTTTACTAAACCAAGATACAAGACAACTACCAAGAAATTGACAATGCCCACTTGTGCTTTTACGTTCAACTTTACATCCCAAAGCATAATCCGCATCGAATATCCAATAAGTTCAAAAGATGAAGTTTTCGAAAATCAAAGGCCATAATCATGAGTATCAATCAAGTAACGAAAAATTCGCTTTAATGTAAATTAGATGAGATTCTTTAGGACAAGATTGGAATCTAGCACACAAGCATACAGACAAACATAATATCCGGTCTACTAGTCGTGAGATAGAGTAAACTTCCCTATCATACCTCTATATAATTTTTTCATCAATACTTTTACCTTTCTCATCTTTGTCAAGTTTAGTTGATGAACTCATTGGAGTACTAATTCCTTTTGCATGGTCCATTCCAAACCTTTTTAATAGCTCCTTAGTATATTTTGCTTGGTTGATGAAGACTCCATCCTTGGTTTGCTTAATTTGTAGTGCAAGGAAGAAACTTAGTTCTCCCATCATGCTCATCTCAAATTCATTTTGCATAGTTTTAGCAAACTCTTCACAAAGAGAAGTATTAGTAGAACCAAAAATGATATCATCAACATAGATTTGTACAAGCAAAATATCAGTTTTAGAAGGTGTTTTAATAAAAAGAGTTGTGTCTACTTTTCCTTTAGTAAAACCTTTAGAGAGAAGAAAACCACTTAATCTTTCATACCAAGATCTTGGAGCTTGTTTCAGTCCATATAGAGCTTTAGATAATTTGAAAACATGATTTGGAAATTTTTCATGAATAAATCCAGGAGGTTGTTCTACATAAACTTCTTCTTCAATAAAACCATTTAGAAAAGCACTTTTGACATCATTTGAAATAGTTTAAAGTCTTTAAAACAAGCAAATGCCAAGAGTATTCTGATAGACTCTAATCAGCTATCGGAGCAAAAGTTTCATCATAATCAATACCTTCTTCTTGATTGAAGCCTTGAGCAACAAGTCTAGCTTTATTTCTAACTACTTCTCCTAGTTCATTTAACTTATTTCTAAATATCCATTTCGTACCAATAACAGAATGATCATGAGGTCTAGGAACAAGAGTCCAAACTTTATTTCTCTCAAACTGATTTAACTCTTCTTCCATAGCAATAATCCAGAAATTATCACACAATGCATCATCAATATTTTTAGGTTCAATATGTGATAAAAGTGAAAAATTATCAATAAAGTACCGTCTTGTTTTAACTCCTTGAGAGACATCACCAATGATTTGCTCCTTAGGATGACTTCTTGCATATGTGAGATCCTTTGGAAGCTCTTGATTATTGCTTGATTGACCATCATGTTCTTGCTCCATTATTTCTTCTTCTTTAGCATGATCTTCTAATGTAGGTACTTGGTGTTGAGTTTGATTTTCAACCATTGACGAACTCAGTATCATCTTCATTTCTTCTTTGAAGATAAATATTAGATTCATCAAAAGTTACATGAATAGTTTCTTCAACACATAATGTCCTTTTTATTATAGACTCTATAAGCCTTTTTTATTAGATGAATAGCCTAGAAATATACCTTCATCGATTTCTGTCAAACTTACCAAGATTGTCACTAGTATTTAAAATAAAGCATTTACAACCAAATACTTTAAAATAAACAATTGAAGGAGTTTTATCAAATAGAAGTTCAAAAGGTGTTTTTCTTATAAAAGGTCTTAGTAAAACTCTATTCATTACATAGCATGTCTGTATTTACAAACTTTCACCTCAAAAGTACTTAGGTAAAGAGTTTTCACAAAGCATTGATCTAGCCATTTCTTGTAATGTTCTGTTTTTCCTCTCAACAACTCCATTTTGTTGAGGTGTTTTGGCTGCTGAAAAATTATGAGTGATACCATACTCATCACAAAAATTTTGTAAAATCTTGATTGCAAAACTCTCTTCCATTATCACTTCTAATAGATATTAGATTGCAATTAAGAGAAATTTGAACCTTCTTAAAAAGTTTTGAAAATTCATAAAATGTTTCATCTTTTTTGTGATAAAAAATATTACCCATGTAAATCTGGAAAAATCATCAACAATCACATAAGCATATCTTTTACCACCAAGACTAGTAGTCCTCATAGGTCAAAATAAGTCCATGTGAACTAGTTCAAGAGGTTTTGAGGTAGACACCATTTTCTTTGGTTTGAAGGATGTTTTTGATTGTTTTCCATATTGACAAGCATCACAAATCCGAGTTTTGTCAAAATGCATTTTTGGTAATCCTCTAACTAGTTCTTGAGTAGAAAGTTTGTTCAATAAATCCATGCTCACATGTCCTAATCTTCTATGCCATAAAAATCCATCATTGTCATGTATTGCAAGACATTTAATGTCATTAGTAATAAGCTCATCAAGATATAACACATATACATTACTTACTCTTTTAGCTACAAAGATAGTTTTATTGCTTGCATTATCAAGAATAGTACAAGTATCACATTTAAACTCTACTTTGCAACCATTATCACATAATTGGCTAATGCTAAGTAAATTATATTTTAAACCATCAATAAGCAATACTTGTTTAATTAGAGGAAAAGAACCTTTACCAATATTACTAATTCCAAGTATTTTTTCCTTCTTTTTAATTATCACCAAATGTGACAAAATCTTCACTTGTTACTTGAAGTTCACTAATAAGTGAAGCATTTCATGTCATGTGTCTTGAGCAACCACTGTCAAGAAACCACTTAGGGGTGCTTGATCTTGAGGCAAATTGATCCTACAACAAATTAGAGAAAGTGACTTTTGGTACCCATATTTTCTTGGGTCCAAGGGGGTTAGTGATAATTTCTTTAACTCTTCAAATGGTTTTGGGTTAGTGATAATTTCTTTAACTCTCCAAATGGTTTTAATACCATTCTCTATTTTTATTTTCACATAACATTTGGAGATTTTGTATCCATGTCTACCACAATAAGTGCAACATGTATGAAGCATTGAAGTAGGAGTAGCTTTAATAAATAATGTTTTATATTTTGGAACATTGTTTTCATGATTGTAGCCAAGGCCATTTTTCGCAAGAGAGGATCTTTGAGATCCAAGTAATTTGTCATGATTATCGTTTCCATTTGTAAATTTTTCAATGCATAATGTAAGATCATCAACTTTCTTTCTCAACATTTCATGATTACTAAGCATTGTTTCTAGAGAAAAGATTTTTGTGCAATGATGTTTATTTTCAAGAGATAAGCTTTGTAAAGCTACACTTTAATTTTTCTTTTCAATGTTTAAGCAATGAATAGATTCAAGAAGTTTTCCATTTTCACAACATAATTTGGAATTTTCATTCAATAACTCATTAATTTTGGTTTTCATTTCCTTACTCCTTTTTGAGGCCTTTTTTAATTCTCCATACATCTCAACAAGTAATTCACTAGGATCAATATCATCATCACAACAAGTGAAAATTGAAGGAGTAGATTATACCTCACATTTATTACCATAAAGCATAAATTGGCTCTTCCTTCACTTTGTTGTTGGTCCCAAGTGCCAGCAAGTCCCTTTCCTTTCTTGAGAGATTACTTTTTGAGTTTGATGTTCTTTCCTTTTCCAAAGCTTTAGTACAATCAGCAACAAGATGTTCGGTGCTTTTGCGTTCAAATCATTGAGGTTTGAACAATGATAATGACTGTCCACTTTTCTTGAATGGCCTTTTTTCTTTCTTGATAAATTTGTTTTTATACGATTTCTTGAATTTTCTTACCGCCATAGCCATCTCATCATCTTCACCATTTTCATCTTTGTCACTTGATGATTTTTCTTGTTCACTAAGATGATTGGAGGTTTTAAGTATGACTCCCTTCCTTCCCTTCTCTTCATCTCAATAATATTTAATCTCTTGACTTTCGTCTCATGTGTAAGTAGTGATCCGATAGAAATGATGGACCTTATGGAAAGAGACTTCAAAACTTTTGTGATGATTATAATCTATGGAAAGAAAATTGAAAGACCTGAGAGGGGGGGATAAATTAGGTCTTTGGCTAATTTTCGTAAACTATTTCCTTTTTATGAACTTGGTTTGGAAAATTATATTCAATTGTTTCAACGAGAATGTAATGAACACAATGATAAAACAATATACAAGGAAGAGCAAAGAGCACAAGTAATTTATAGTGGTTCGATCTCTTCAAAATCTACATCCACTACCTCAAGTCTACACTCAAGGATTTTAACCAATCTATTCAATACTCAAATTCAATCAATTCTTCAAGAGGCTCATCCTACAAGGATTTTACACCAACGACTTCTTTTGCAATGCTACAAACAAAGTTCACTCTACCACAAGGATTTTATATCTAAAAACAACCTTGAATCAATGCCTTAAGGATCACCCTTACCAAAAGGGTTTTATATCACAAGATAACCTTGTATTGAGCAAATAGATAAAGGGGCAAAAATCTGAATCTGAACTTGCATCTAAATTTATCTGGAAATTCAGCAGTCATGTCCAAAGTTTGGAAGTTCGAACTTGCGTCCGAACTGTTCAAACTTTGTCAAAACATTTGAAAATCAACCTCAATAAGGTTGAAATTATTTTGTACTAAAAGATAAATCTTTTAAAATCTTTTGAACTCAAAGACTATTATCAAAGCACTTGGTAATTCAAAGATTATTGAAAGCCATTTATGATTTAAAAACAAGTTTTGTGCTCTCGTATGCATTTAATAGATTCCAAGACAAAGAAGTGTAGGGTTTACAAGAATATACCTATTAAGTAAGTATAAACCTGCACTAGAGTCTTCAAAGCCTTCAATTCATAGGATACTTGAGTTGTCCTTAGCACTTTTAGCTCCAAAGGCAATAAGAATTCTTTACTTCTTAATCAAAAAATCCTATATCACAAATAGCATATAAATTAGTCCTTATCAATGTTTGTCATTAATCAAAACTATATGAGTTGTCCTTAGGGCTAACAAAAAGTTTGTGCAACAAGTGATATCCCTATCTTACATGGGATAAGTGTAAGAAGAATGAATACTAAATACTCAATGTTAATTTGGGATATTCATTTTAGTATCACAAAGACAATTGTCAAGTAGTTGGCCACGGGTGCTGTCAAATCTATAATTCGTTGATAATTTTGTAAGAAATGATCTCCAATATTGTCAGACATGGGAATTAGATGAAATTTGATGGGATCTTAAAACTAATTAATTTTTGATAAATTTCAAATAATTACGAAATTTTCTTTCATTATATTGGACCTTGTATAGAATGTGTCAATGTCAATGGGAAAAAGGCACAAGGGGATGCAAGTGGAATACTGTCTGACAAAGCAAAAATTTACTATTCTCATCCTTACGTTGAATGTCACTAAATATCGTAAATGCCGCTTATTCAGTCTTCTACTGAAGAAACGCACAAAGTAACATTTCAATCTTCAACTATAACTACCAAGTTTAAACAAGCCCTTCAAAAGTTAAACTGCTTTGCCCTTCAGAAATTGAATTGATCCATCATTTTCATTCAAACACAGACATCCGAGAAGTTCTCACATCATCTTATTATAGTGTATGCAGTCCCCTGAATTCTTTATGACTAACCTTACCGCTGATTATATTGCTTTTCCCTTCAAACTTTTCTCCCATCAAATGAAAATGGCGCTCAAAAAACATGTTATTTCAGTGACACTCTTCTTTTTCATTCTCTTAATTTTAACAGGTGAAGCTCGCCTTGTGACTCGTCAAGTAGCCAAGAAACCAACACAGAATGTCTCCGGAGCTTCCTCTCTATCATTCTTCTATGATCATCTACCATCTCTGGCATCACCCTCATTTGATTGCACTAAACATTATATCGTAGCCCACATGGAAGCCATAGCCTCCAGAAGCGGAGAGTTTGTAAGAAACGAGATCGTGAGACACTTGGAGGATCCTACGGTGAAGGAATCAGGTAGAATATGTCTGATTACATGCTTTGGGGACTATCAGTTTGCCATCGGTTCCTTAATAGACGGCATTAGTGATGTATCCCAAAGAAAATTTACCGATGCCCTTGAAGATATTGTTCAATTCTCGTTAGCAACTGAACCGTGCATGAAATGCTCTAGTGAAATTGCATTTCAAGATCCAGAAATCAAAGCATTCCAAAGCTGGGTTTGGAGCAGTACTGAAGATGTCCAAGATAAGCTCAAATGCTGCATAAATTTGGAGAAAAATGTCCGTGATTTCTAGTTTCGCTAGAGGTTGTTACATAATTAGTGGATTTGTTGCCACATTGTCAGAGGTTAAGGCATTATATTGCTTCTGTTTGAATTATTTCTACCACTTTGCATCTTATCCCGATTAATCCTATTCATGAGAAACTATAACGCGCTACACTTCTTTTTCCTAAGGTTCCTCTTTTTTCTATAGGCTCTACAATTTTATTAAAAAAAATACTGACACGTGGTGATTTGATAAAGACATAACAAAAGATACAATATGGGACAAAAGATACAATTTGCGTTTCCTTTTTCGGTATAATCTGGTGCCTTATCATCTGCTTTTGCAATTTTCTGTTATCTTCTTGCAGTTGATCGTAAATCTTACGTTTGGATGAACATATTCAACTATAATAGTTTATGAGATTCTTAATACCCAACAGCCCAAAGCTCCACGTAAGTAAAAGGTTGTTTGTACTAATAGCGCATGTAAGATAGAATGAAAGTATAGTTAAGTCATGTTGAGATAAAAGGCTTTTTCCTTAGAGTAGAGCTCCAAAATAGTATTATAGAAATTACAATACAATGACAGAAAAGACCTAATTAATATAATAAGTAGTTTTAAAAAATATAATGTAAGAATCAATTAAGATTGTTATATGATAAACTTTCAAAATACTACTATTATGGTATACATATTTGTTGTTAAAATTGCCTTACAATTCTAAGATTCACACTTCAAAATCTATATTGGTTGGCCACATGTTTTTCATGATTTATCTTAGTCTTTGGGTGGCTAAGAAAATTCAATATTGGTTAGCTATGTTTGGTGACCTAACTTGGACTAAGATGGTACAATATTGGTTGGCTATGTTTGGTGAGCTAACTTAACACATTTTCAACAATGGTAGGAAGACTTGAAGTTTGTTCACATGGTGATATATCTCTATATAAGGCAATCTTGCTTGGAGCAAAGAAGAAATCCATAAGACATCCAAAAGAGAGGAATTCATCCAAGAGAGAAATCCTCCAAGAGATTCTCCCTAAACTATCCTCTCTTTTTTCATATACTACCTCTTCATATATATACACACTCTTGTTATATTTATTGAGTGTAGTGAGGTGTTATCTTGAGTGTATTCTTTGTGTGGGTGTAAAACTATTTGTATCTTCTCCATATTTTTCATAGTGCATTTACTCCTCTCTGGCCCCGTGGTTTTTTCCCTCTACATTGGAGGGTTTCCACGTAAATCTTGTGTCTCTTCCATTTATTATTTTACTTCTCATTTTATCATCAACTATCCGAACTAAATATTTATCCATTACCACGCCAATTCCGCAACATTTGTAGACTATATTATATTTTTGTATGTTCCTGTTTGCATGCATGTGTATATCTATACACACGTTGTAGTAGAATGAAATAAAATCAAGACATCCCAAGAAGCAATCTCTATTAGCAAATAGAGTGAGATAACATTCACCAAAAAAAAAAAAAAAAAGAGTGAGATAACAATTCGTAGGTTGCAAGAGATGGTGCAGTTCCTTAGTAGGACTAAGGAACTGATCAGTTCAGGCACTAACATCTATGAGACAGAGGTGGACGCCATCAATTTCAATAGGTTGCTTGACGAAGCTTTGATGAATTTTTAATCTTTGATTTCTAAGGAGATAGATGAGCACACATGAGCTAATATTCTTTGGAGTATCTCAAAGACCTTGGCTGCCAATGATCATTTAGATTTATCAATGCGAAGGTAAAATTAATTATATATTTTCCTTAAATATGTTCTTTAATTGATGACAATGAATTAGGACAAGAATATTTTTAGATCTATATATTATTGCATAGTACTACACTTTCTCCACTAGAGTTATTCAAAAAGCACTAGAATTCTAATATATATTACAATCCTTGAAATAGAACTTGCATAAGAATTTAATAGAAGTTATTTACTAGAATTCAATTGATAAACAAGACAAATAAGGCATATATTTTCAAATGTTGTCTTTTATTGTATTCTTTAGTTCTTACTTCTTTACAATTGTTGCATCCAAAAACCTTACAAAGATGTTGAACCGTGCATGAATAGGTGAGGAATGTGCATTTTATGTGCATCTTATGTGCAAATTTCCTGTAACTATCGATTTTCTTACATTTCAAATGCGTAATCATATTTCTATTACAACTTCGTCAAATTCTGTTGTGCGCAAGCAAACCAAATAGCAAACCGAGTATTTAAGGCAATTTGTGAATGGTTTTCATGTCAGCAGCTTCAAGGAGAGCCCCTTTCTCCACATGATCCCACCAACTGAACAAGAAGTTGTCAACAACCAATCTGGACCAAGGGGACAGCTTCAAGCCCTCTTCACCAGCATCCAACTTTCTTAAAAGTTCTTTCAGCTTATCTCTAGACACATACTTGAAATCAACAACTTTATCTGGATTTGGATTAACCGTAACATCCCGGATAATGAACAGCAGGTAGTCAACTATGAATAAGAGAAAAGTGTTAAATATCATCTTGAATTCGAGTGCCAAGACGGATCAAACCCAACACGGATAAGAGAAATCCATTGATGACAAACAGGTTTTGTAGAAATAAGCTGAGGTAACATGCTAAAGCTGTAAAGCACACGGCGCAGTAGTACAAAGCTCATATTACGCACTGAATATATGCAAAACAAAACGAGGGCATTCTCTTCAAGAAGCTCAGTTTCCCGATACAGAGGATGCAAATGCAACAAAAGAAAACTTAAATGACAAGCATTACAGAAAATCTTTTCAGGCGGACCATTTTTTTTTTTTTTTTCATTTTGGAGGGACTTAGAAGGTGGAACTGATTCATCTTCTAATGTGAAAAAAAATGGTTAGTCAAGATGTGAAAAAGAACAACGAAAAAGAGTTGGTAATCAGAAAAATCGAATTCATACTTCAAGAAAGCAAATTCATACTCCTAAGATATTGCAAGAACAGTAAATATCTCAAGCTAAATCAGTTATGACGACTGCTCGTATGATGCATAATTAAGGATATTAATTTAAAATTACCAATTAAGTGATACATAAACTGCTGTCGTACTTCCTTGCCATAATGCCATGTCAAGGATTTAAACTTCTGAAACAGGATTCGAGTAAAAGTAATTTTCAACACTGCATAACTGAAGAAATTACTCATATTTTTTGTTGAACAAGAATGCACTAAAAGCTCTGTGCAGCAAAGTGCATCTGCGAGGGAATGATGGAAATTTAGTGCCAAATATTTGAAATAGGAACAAAAGTATCACCTAGAAACTGAAAAATATATTCAAAATTAAAACGATTAGGTAT
This sequence comes from Rauvolfia tetraphylla, assembly GCA_030512225.1. Classification (NCBI taxonomy): domain Eukaryota; kingdom Viridiplantae; phylum Streptophyta; class Magnoliopsida; order Gentianales; family Apocynaceae; genus Rauvolfia; species Rauvolfia tetraphylla. Next base: position 6,569,803 of record JAJQKT010000062.1, read on the forward strand.
ATATCATCACAATTGCACATCATCATATTTTTCTTGACGAGTTTTAGCATTGCACATAAATTCTTTGTGACAAATCTGGAGTCCGAATGAAAATTTCAAATCTATAAACCAAAATGCACACGAGAGTAAGAAAATATCCTGAAAACCACCTAATTCCTCTCTTTGAGGCATCCTCTCCAGGAGGAAAATCATAAAATATCACCTCAAGAAGACTTTAAAAAGAGGAAAAGATTCTAAAAGAGAAAAAAAAAAGCAAAAATTACAGCCTTGTGAATAATGGTTTTTAATCTTTTTAAATTAACTAAAAATTTGCAATTTTTTTTCGTTTCCTATCTTAAACAAAATAGAAGATATCAGCTTCATGAAAAAATTAAATAATCCAACTAAAGACTGTGGACACGACAATATCCTAAAGGAGTGTCAAACTCCAATAATGAAAGAATTAGGCTTATGATTAAAGGAAATTTAAACTTAAATAAAAGCTTCATGATAATTCAATGAAATCTCCAACGCAACAGTATTACGAATTACAATGACTCTAAAATCCACACGAGAATCAATAAAGCTCATAAATAACAAAATAATTAATCGGTAAGATCCATAAAATTTAATCTCCAGTGGTCCATAAGCTCAGCTCATAATCTTCTTCATTGAGTTATGGTAATTTGTAATACTGTTACTGAACCATTCGTAATCTTCTTATACTGTTCCATTCATTGCGTTCTTCATCATCTTCTGAGAATTTGGAAAATGCAATAAGATTGCAAACTCACTAGCCCAGCAAGTAAACCTAACTCTCCTGGGAATGAGCGCGGCTACACACTATAATTGGCTTTCTTATACAAACATACTTCACTAAATAAAATGACTTTCAAACTCTTATTTTGAAAAACTCTGTTCGTACAAAGGATTGAAAGGCATTTTTTAAAAGTTGAAACTCTTAAAAAACATTTCCATTGATCCCCATAATATAATTATAATTCAGTTAATGACTTGAATGAAACAAGAAAAAAACCGCAATTTTGTAATTTTCTTATTTTAAATGCAAAACGAAAGCTAAAAACCGTAGTACAAATCTTAGACTGGAAACACAACTTCTTATACATTCCAAGCACTTATAACAGTAGAATTTTAAAGTGCAACTTCTTACCTGTAAATTCTATTCATTATTAAATTTTAAAGTGATTTTATTCGTATGACAGTAGAATCTTTAAATCTAAAACATTAAAATGAGAAAGCGGCAAAAAAATAAAAATCCATGGCATAGTTAGAAGGACATAGAGAAAAACAAATGTGACAACTGAAATTTTTTTCTGGCTTTCTATATAGTGTATATGTTAGGAATTTTAAAAAATAAAAAATTAATGACAATGAAAATAATTGTAAGTGTAGAATTGAGAAAGTATAGAACATGTGTAACTGATGGAAAATACTATGAAATTACTAACCTATGACAAAAGGGGAAAAAAAAGAATTGTAAAAGCTAAAACAACAAAGTCCAATCCTGTGAGCATAGTTATATAAAAAAAAATAACTATTTACAACTTTTTGAATAATAAAGTATTACTACATTAATATAAAAGAAAATTTAAAATATTAACCCGTGCCAAAAAAGATAAGAATTAAAAGCAAATAACTCTTTCCTAAAGATTCTCCATTCCAAGAGCGATATGTTTTTAATGAAAAGAGCAACAAAAAGTTTCAAACAGAAAAATTAATTTTGTGAACAATAATTATTAGAAAATTTCTTATTAATCAAAATAAAATTTCTAGTACAATAAAAATGCCAAAAATATTTAAGCATTAATAATAATTATAGTCGGGAAAATGAGAATAAACTTTGTTTAAAGCATATAGCAAATGTAAATTAAAGAAATAAAAATTACTTTTTCTGGAATAAAATAGATTTTATTTTCCATATAAAAAAATATTTCCATAATAAAGTTTAGTCCCATTTACCAGGAAAAAGTTTACTCCTGGATATATATTGTAAAACTATAAATTTTACGTTTACTAAATAAATTTTTCAAGTGGTATTATAATAACTATAAATTGCTAAAAATCTGTTTTACATATTTTTAGAATGAAAAGAAATTATAATTATATTAAAGGTTTTAGGGTAAATCTATAATTATAAAAAAAATTGAAGGTTAATTTTGTAAATTTTTATTAAAAAAATTAAAAAAAAAAAAGAGGATCAGCCGTGCGGCTGATCTTCAAACCCTCATTTCCCCCATTTCCATTTCTCCTTTCTCTCTTCTCTCTTCTCTATCTCTCTCTTCAATTCTTCACCAATTCTTCACAAAAAAATTAAATCCTTAAAATTCTAGTTTAGAACTACATCAAAAGTCTCCAAAACAAGGTAAAATCTTCAAATTTTTCTTATTTTGGTTGAGTTTAATTATTTTCAGGAATTACTGTAGCAGTAAATTTACATGAATTTTAATAATTTGTTAGATGCTTTGATTTTGTTCAATTTTTGAACGAAGGTTCTTGCTAAAATATTCTACCTACAAAAAACGTTTCTTTAATTTTCAACCATGTTTGATATATTTTATGAATTTTTGAATAGACTAGACAGATTTACAATTTTTGTAAATTTTTGTTTTGATTAAATATTGAGTATTTAAAAGTTTATTTGACTATTATAATGCAAAAGGAGTATAAAAATATGTAAAAATAATAAAACGTAATATTTTTTTGAATTGATATATTAGGAATCAAATGGGATAATTTTCCTACATTGGTATATTAGGAATAAAATAGAATAATTGGCATTTTGTAGAGAATGGTGGATTTTATTAAAATTAATTATTTTAATTTTCTCAAATTGGTATATTAGGAATAAAATAGAAAATTGGCATTTTTTAGAAAATGGTGGATGTTAGCCCTAAGGGCAAATCATGTAGTTTTGATTAATGACAAATATTGATGAGAACTAATATGTTTATATTGTGTGATAGGATTTGTGAACTAAGAAGTTTGGAGTCTCATTGCCTTCAAGCCAAAGTGCAAGAGTAACCTCAATAAACTATGAAGTCTTTTGAGGTTTATTCAAAGATGAACTCAAGGCATTGAAGACTTGAAGTGTAGAGTAGGTATGATAATAGATAATATCTACGTAAACTCTACACTTGTATGTCTTGGAGTTTATTGAATGCATAAGAGAGCATAAAATAGGTTTCTTAATCTTAAAAGGCTTTGAATAATTAGCCGTTTTATAGCTGTTTTAACTGATTTTCAAATTCTATAAAAGTTATAAACATGCAATCTTTTGTAAGTTTTGAATCCTTGAATACTCTAAGCATTCTAAAGCCTTTTACAAACAATTCTTAAGCTCTCTTATGTCTTGTACATTCAATTGATCAATCCAAAGACATCAAAGTGTGAAGGTGCAACTTTGTGTATTATCTACCAACAAGTGGTAACATCTACATACTCTTCTTTAAATTATTAAATTGTGTTGGTCTACTAGCTGTAGCAAGGTTATCTTGATAACATAAAATCCTTTAGATAAGGGTGATCCTTGAAGTTGTGATTCAAGGTTGTTTGAGATAAAAAACCATTGTATTTGGCGATCCTTGTATTGTAAAAAGTTACTAGAAGAGGTTGTGAGTGTAAAACCATAGTGTAGTGAGCCTCTCTTGTATTCTGTAAACTTGAGCACATAGTAGAGTAATTGAAATCCTTAAGTGTAGGCTTAAGGTAGTGGAGGTAGATCTTGAGAATCGAACCACTATAAATTGCTTATGTTTTTTTATCTTCTTTTCTTATATTGCTTTGCTATAAATTGTTTCTATTTTGTTCATATAATCTGTTATTGATCCATACACATAAAAGGTTTGATTTTGCAAAAATAATCCAAATACCTAATTCACCCCCCCCCCCTCTTAGGTATTTTGGTATCAGAGCTAGAACTTCTTTGTGTGGTTTTACAACCTAGAAGACAAAGATCCTATGGCTAATATTTCAAACCTACCTTACCTACAAGGATCTTCTACAAATAGACCACCGTTGTTTGATGGAACAAATTACACTTTTTGGAAGTCTAGAGTTAAAATATATATTTGTTCTATCAATTTTGATTTATGGAACATAGTTGAGAAAGGTCCCTATGTCCCAATGAAAATGAGAGCAGATGGAGTAACCTCAGAACCCAAATCCACTGATGAATTTGATGAACATGATTCAAGGAAAATGATATTAAATTATCAGGCCATGAACATATTAAGCTGTGCATTAGATGTTACTGAATACAATAGAGTTAGTGGGTGTGATTCTGCTCATGATATGTGGAGATCACTCCAAATTACACATGAAGGTACTAATCAAGTTAAAGAATCTAAACTTGCTATGCTTGTTAGAGATTATGAACTGTTTACTATGAAACAAGGTGAAAATATTAGTGATATGTTTACAAGGTTTACTAATATTTTCAATGGCTTGAAAGCTTATGGTAAAAGCTATACTATGGGAGAGCAAAACAGAAAGATTTTGGATGCTCTACCAAAATCCTGGCAGCCAAAGACGCTTGCTATTGAGGAGTCCAAAGATCTAAAAACTCTTCCTCTTGAAGAGCTTATTGGATCACTACTCACACATGAAATGAAGATGAAACGGTTGAATGATAAGGAAGATGAAGAAAAGGGAAGAAAAGGAGTAGTACTTAATAATTCAAACAACTTGAGTGAACAAGGACAATCTTCAAGTGAAAAAGAAGGAGGAAATAGTGGAGAAGAAGAGATTACAATGGCAGTGAAGAAGTTTAAGACATTCTACAAAAAAGAGTTTCTCAAGAAAGGAAGAAAGCCAGTCAATAAGAGTGGACAATCCTCATCCTATAAACCTCAATGTTTTGAATGCAAGAGTACAGAGCATCTTATTGCTAAATGTCCCAAAGTGTTAGAGAGGGAAAGAGAAAGCAAAAACAGAAAGAAATCTGTCAAGAAAGGAAAAGGATTAGCTGGGACGTGGGATCAACAAGAAAGTGAGGATGACAGTGAAGGGAAGGCCAACCTATGCTTTATGGCCATTGATGATGAGGTACAATCTTCACCTTCTATTTCAAATTTTTGTGATGATGATATTGATTCTAGTGATTTAATTGTAGAACTGTATGAAGAGTTGAAAAAGGCTTCAAAAAGAAATAAAGAAATGAAATCCAAAATAAATGATTTTTCAAATTAAAATTCAAAATTATGTGTTGAAAATGATAAACTTCTTGAGACCATTAATTCTCTTACCATTGAAAAGGAAGTTTTGAAAACTACCATACAAAATGTATCTTTTGAAAACAAAAAGCTTTGTTCAAGAATTATTTCTCTTGAATCAATGCTAAAAGATCATGAGTTTTTAAAAGGGAAAGTAAATGATCTTACTTTATGCATTGAGAGATTTACAAATGGAAGAGAAAATTTATATAAATTACTTGGTTATCAAAGATCCTCATTTGTAAAGTATGGTCTTGGTTTTACACATGATTGTTTTGATCCAAAACAAAAAGGGTTATTTGTTAAAGAATCTTCTCATTATAGGTCTCATACTTGTTGCACATATTGTGGTAGGCATGGACACAAGGTTTCTAAGTGCTTTATAAAAAGAAAGATAGAAAATGGGGTTAAGACCATTTGGAAAGTCAAGGAACTATTACTAACCCCCTTGGACCCAAGAAGATATGGGTACCAAAAATCACTCTTTCCAATTTGGTATAGGTACAATTTGCCTCAAGATCAAGTGCCACTAAATGGTTTCTTGACAGTGGATACTCAAGGCACATGACTGGAAATGCATCACTTGTTAGTGAGCTTCAAGCTACAAGTGAAGGTTTTGTCACATTTGGAGATAAGAAGAAAGGGAAAATACTTGGAATAGGTAACATTGGTAAAGGTTCTTTCCCTCTTATCAAGCAAGTTTTACTTATTGATGGTTTAAAGTATAATTTACTTAGTATTAGTCAATTATGTGACAATGGTTGCAAAGTAGAGTTTAAATGTGATACTTGTACTATTCTTGATAGTACAAGTAATAAAACTACTTTTGTTGCTAAAAGAGTTAGTAATGTATATGTGTTATATCTTGATGAGCTTATCGCTAATGATATTAATTGTCTAGCCATTCATGACAATGATGGATTTTTATGGCATAGAAGATTAGGACATGTGAGCATGGATTTATTGAACAAACTTTCTACTCAAGAATTAGTTAGAGGATTACCAAAAATGCATTTTGATAAAACCCGTCTTTGTGATGCTTGTCAATATGGAAAACAATCAAAAACATCTTTTAAACCAAAGAAAATGGTTTCTACCTCAAAACCTCTTGAACTAGTTCACATGGATTTATTTGGACCTATGAGGACTACTAGTCTTGGTGGTAAAAGATATGCATATGTGATTGTTGATGATTTTTCAAGATTTACATAGGTAATCTTTTTATCACAAAAAGATGAAACATTTTATGAATTTTCAATACTTTTCAAGAAGGTTCAAATTTCTCTTGATTGCAAACTGATCTCTATTAGAAGTGATAATGGAAGAGAGTTTTGTAACCAAGATTTTACAAAATTCTGTGATGAGTATGGCATTACTCATAATTTTTCAGCTGCCAAAACACCTCAACAAAATGGTGTTGTTGAGAGGAAAAACAGAACATTACAAAAAATGGCTAGATCAATGCTTTGTGAAAATTCTTTACCAAAATACTTTTGGGCTGAAGCTGTAAATACAGCATGCTATGTAATGAATAGAGTTTTACTAAGACCTTTTATAAGAAAAACATCTTTTGAACTTCTATTTGATAAAACTCCATCAATTGTCTATTTTAAAGTTTTTGGTTGTAAGTGCTTTATTTTAAACACTAGTGACAATCTTGGTAAGTTTGATAGAAAATCAGATGAAGGCATATTTCTTGGCTATTCATGTAACTTTTGATGAATCTAACATTTATCTTCAAAGAAGAAATGAAGATGATGCAGGTTCCTCAAAGGTTGAAAATCAAACTCAACACCAAGTACCTACATTACAAGATCATGCCAAAGAAGAAGAAATAATGGAGCAAGAACAAGATGGTCAATCAAGCAATAATCAAGAACTTCCAAAGGATCTCACATATGCAAGAAGTCATCCTAAGGAGCAAATCATTGGTGATGTCTCCCAAGGAGTTAAAATAAGACGGTACTTTATTGATAATTTTGCCCTTTTATCTCATATTGAACCGAAATATATTGGTGATGCATTGTGTGATAATTTCTGAATTATTGCTATGGAAGAAGAGTTAAATCAGTTTGAGAGAAATAAAGTTTGGACTCTTGTTCCTAGACCTCATGATCATTCTGTTATTGGTACAAAATGGTTCTTTAGAAATAAGTTAAATGAACTAGGAGAAGTTGTTAGAAATAAAGCTAGACTTGTTGCTCAAGGCTTCAACCAAGAAGAAGGCATTGATTATGATGAAACTTTTGCTCCAGTGGCCAGATTAGAGTCTATTAGAATACTTTTGGCATTTGCTTGTTTTAAAGATTTTAAACTATTTCAAATGGATGTCAAAAGTGTTTTTTTAAATGGATTTATTGAAGAAGAGGTTTATGTAGAACAACCTCCTGGTTTTATTCATAAAAATTTTCCAAATCATGTTTTCAAGTTAACCAAAGCTGTATATGGACTGAAAAATGCTCTAAGAGCTTGGTATGAAAGATTAAGTGGTTCTCTTCTTTCAAAAGGTTTTACAAAAGGAAAAGTAGATACAACTCTTTTTATAAAAACGTCTTCTAAAAATGATATTTTACTTGGCAAATTTATGTTGATGATATCATTTTTGGTGCTACTAATACTTCCCTTTGTGAAGAGTTTGCTAAATCCATGCAAAATGAATTTGAGATGAGCATGATGGGAGAACTAAGTTTCTTCCTTGGGCTGCAAATTAAGCAAACCAAGGATGGAGTCTTCATCAATCAAGCAAAGTATACCAAGGAGCTACTGAAAAGATTTGGAATGGATCTAACAAAAGGAATAGGTACTCCAATGAGTTCATCAACTAAACTTGACAAAGATGAGAAAGGTAAAAGTATTGATGAGAAATTATATAGAGGTATGATCGGAAACTTACTCTATCTCACAGCTAGTAGACCAGATATTATGTTTGTTGTATGCTTGTGTGCTAGATTCCAATCATGTCCTAAAGAATCTCATCTAATTTCTGTCAAACGCATTTTTCGTTATTTGATTGGATACTCTAATGCTGACTATGCTGGTTGCAAAGTTGAACGTAAAAGCACAAGTGGCCATTGTCAATTTCTTGGTAGTTGTCTTGTATCTTGGTTTAGTAAAAAGCAAGCTTGTGTGTCTTTATCCACTGCAGAAGCTGAATACATAGCTGCAGGCAGTTGTTGTGCACAATTGCTATGGATAAAGCATACCTTACTTGATTATGGTCTTAAATTCAATTGTGTGCCCATACTATGTGATAATACTAGTGCTATTAACTTGAGCATAAATCCCATTCAACATTCTAGGACTAAGCATATAGAGATAAAACATCATTTCATTCGTGATCATGTGATTAAGAAAGATATATGCTTAGAATATATAAATACAAATGATCAAATTGTTGACATATTTACAAAGCCTTTCGCTGAGGAAAAGTTCAATCACCTAAGAAGACTCTTAGCAATTTCAAGATTCAATGACTAATGTGTGTATTGAAGTTTTGATGAAAACAGGAAATTTTCAATCCAAAATTCGGATGCACCTGAGTGAAAAGAAACAGAGACTTTTGATCAAGAATTCGGATGCAAGACAGAAAATTCGGTCGACCGAATTTTCTGAACTTAAAAAACAGAAACTTTCGACTGAAAATTCGGACGCAGACCTGAAAATTTGGTCGTCCGAATTTTTCGGACGTGACTATTTAAACGAAGATTAAACAGTCTTCTCAACACTTCAACTTCCGAATTTCACATCCTTTTTAAAGCCTCTCATACCCATTCACATTTGAATCAAAATCGCTTCAAAATCACACATTCTCATCCCGATTTGCCGTCACTTTTAAACTTCTAACCCTAAATTCATACAGAAAACCAATACTTCTCAAAAGAAAACATCATGGTGAGAACAAAGAAGCCAAATGTTGAGAAAGGGAAAGGAAAGGCTAAGGAAGGAGATGGAGACTCAATACTCAACCAACCAAGAAGAATTCGAATCCCTCAAACACTATCTGGGGTTGACAGGTTTGTCTCAATTAAAGCTACTCATGAATTTGATGAATGGAATAAGAATAGTAGAAAGATCATTCCTGGATATAAGGTGGATATTGATAAATTGTCAAGCATGGATATTGTTCTATCTTATTTCAAGGATATTGGTTGGAGTAGTTTGCTATTCGTTGATGAAGAATACTATCCTACTTTGATATATGAATTCTATGAAAATTTGAAAGAAGAAAGAATTGAGATGGTAGGGGATAATGTGATACAATGGTATTCATCTAGAGTATCCCAAGTTGACATTGAATTTAATGAAGGATTGATAAACATAATTTGTGGAGTGGGTGACAATGGAGCTAGATATTATTCACCTTCCATGCATTGCTATGATTGTGAACTCTTTACATATGTTAGATTTGAAGAAGCATTTACCAATGGAAGAGAGTTTAGATCTATAAAGGAGAGGGAAATCAAGAACTTGGATGCTAGAGGTAGAGTGATGCATCACATGGTAACTATTATGATTGTTCCTAATTTTGGACATAAGTCGTCAGTTAGAAATATGCATATGGTAATCATGTTAGCCTTGCATGAGCATAGGAGAATGAACTTTGGGTATATAGCCTTGAAACACATGATTACTGCAAGAAAAACAGTAACCAAGGCATTCCCATTCGGAAGGTTATTGACAAGAATCTTTAAGCATTTTAAGATCAAACGTTTGGAAAGAGGGCAAGCCTTTAAGAGTGGGGAAATTTACACTAATGAAACTCTTAGGAGAATGCAATTAGTTCATGATGAGGATAATGTATGGAGAACAAAAAGAGAAACCCCTCCAAAAAGAATAGAAAGAGAGAAAATAATAGAAAGTGCAGAGGAGGAAGAAGAAGAGGATGAAGAGGAAACCCTTGCTAGGGAAATGAAAACATAAAGGAAGCATGACACCTCAAGTGAGGGGAAGCAACCTCCGACAAAAAGGAGATTGTTTGAAGAAGAAACTGGAATTGGTTCAACTGGTAAAGGAGTAACTAGAGGTGACACCATAGTAGCCAAAGCATTCCAAGAAGCTTGAACAATCATGTCAAGGAAATGGAGAAGATGTATAAGTTCTTTGAATCATTTGCTCCAATGGTTCTTGGAAAGTTAGATGGACTGGAGAATAAGGTAAAGCACATTGAAGAAATCCTTATGAGAAACACTCAAAGTGGTGAAGGACCCTCTAAGCCTCAAGATGGAAATGAGGAAGAAAGCGATAGAGAAGCAAAAAAAGGAGATAATAAGGACAGCAGTGATGAAGATGATGATCAAGGTGGAGATGAAGAGACTGTGGCAGAAGAAGAAGAGGAAGAACATGCTCATGAAGATCCACCAGTAGCAAGAAGCCAAGTAGCTCAAGCTGAAATAGTCTCTCCATCAACAATTTCTTTCAGTCAAGGAAGAGTGAAGCACTTGGGCATCAAGAAAGGAGTGAGCCGAGCCTCCCCATCAACCTCAACATCACAAGACTAAGCTTTCTTTTCTATTCTCTTTACTGCTTTTTAATTTGCTTATCTTTATTTGTTTTGTAATTCTGAACTTGTTAAGTATTTTGCTGCATTTTATGTAATAGTGAAGCTCAATGATGAAATCCCAGTGATGAGAGCTTCTTTTATATGCTAAATTGAAAGTCTCATTTTCATTGATCCCTCTATTTTTTTTTTAATGATGACAAAAGGGGGAGAAAAATAATGAACTGAGTCTTTAATGATGAGTTTTTAATGATGCTGCAATATGAGTCTTTATGCATTAAAATTCGGATGCAACGTTTAAAGATTCGGATGCATCCATATCTACGGTCAAAATGTACTCTTTTGTTGTTCAAATTGATTCAAATCTGTCTTAATCTCTTCCATTATGTTTGAACAACATTATGAAAGCTTTATTTCACGTTAAACATCCATTATATTGAATCTATTGCAGTTTGGACTTAAATTTCAAAGTTTGGATGCATGAGTTTAAAAATTCGGACGCATGAGTTTAAAAATTCGGATGCATTCATATTTCATTGTCAAAATGTGCTCCTTTGTTGTTCAAACTGATTCAAATATGTTTTAATCTCTTCTAATATGTTTGAATAACCTTAGGAAAGCTTATTTTCAAAAATTACAGCTTTCATTTCACTTATTTTACAATTCGAACTTGATATGTCAAAATTTGGATTCAAAACATCTTAAGTCCAAATGTGTTAAAAAATGAGCACAATCTAAGGGGGAGCATTGTTAATCTTTTCTGACCTTTAAAACGTCTCTCAAAAGTTTCTAAATGCTTAAATACAATATCTTCTATTCTAGTTGTGTTGGAAGGAAGGAGGTTAATGGAGGTCGGTTGGGTCATAGGCTCATATTGAGCCTTTTGTATGTCAATATTCTAAATTGGTTGTTTTCTATCATTGACATCAATACTTCTTTGTGCTACTCTGTTTAAATCTATCACATTTTGCATCAAAGTTTGTCATCATCAAAAAGGGGGAGATTGTTAGCCCTAAGGGCAAATCATATAGTTTTGATTAATGACAAATATTGATGAGAACTAATATGTTTATATTGTGTGATAGGATTTGTGAACTAAGAAGTTTGGAGTCTCATTGCCTTCAAGCCAAAGTACGAGAGCAACCTCAATAAACTATGAGGTCTTTTGAGGTTTATTCAAAGATGAAGACTTGAAGTGTAGAGTAGGTATGATAATAGATAATATCTATGTAAACTATACACTTGTATGTCTTGGAGTTTATTGAATGCATAATAGAGCATAAAATAGGTTTCTTAATCTTAAAAGGCTTTGAATAAATTTCTTTCTGAATGTGATTTTGTGTCCTAAAATTTTTTAAGTAAACTTTATATGATCAAAGGAATTTGATTTTAGTTTTCAAACTTATATATGTCTAAATAAGTTTTCTATATATACCAAATGTTTTTCAAACCTTTGGAAGTTAAATCTCAAATGATTTTACAAGGTTTGAATATGATTCCAAGAAATTCCGTCGTCAAAATTTTGTTGCAAAAGTTTGCTATTGTTCTTCCAAAGAAATTTGGAAGAAGATTCGGACGCATGAAGAAAAATTTGGTCGTCCGAATTTTGGCCCTCAGTATCACTGTTTTTCCAGAGAAATTTGGACGAAGATTCGGACGCAGCAGAAAGAATTCGGACCTCAATAAAAATTCGGACGCAGAATTCGCTCGTCCGAATTTCCTGAAAATAGCCGTTAACTAGCCATTTTATAGCTGTTTTAACTGATTTTCAAATTCTATAAAAGGTATAAACGTGCAATCTTTTGTAAGTTTTGAATCCTTGAACACTCTAAGCAATCTAAAGCCTTTTACAAACAATTCTGAAGCTCTCTTATGTCTTGTACATTCAATTGATCAATCCAAAGACATCAAAGTGTGAAGGTGCAACTTTGTGTATTATCTACCAACAAGTGGTAACATCTACATACTCTTCTTTAAATTATTAAATTGTGTTGGTCTACTAGCTCTGGCAAGGTTATCTTGATAACATAAAATCCTTTAGATAAGGGTGATCCTTGAAGTTGTGATTCAAGGTTGTTTGAGATATAAAACCATTGTGTTTGGCGAGCCTTATATTATAAAAAGTTACTAGAAGAGGTTGTGAGTGTAAAACCATAGTGTGATGAGCCTCCCTTGTAATCTGTAAACTTGAGCACATAGTAGAGTAATTGAAATCCTTAAGTGTAGGCTTAAGGTAGTGGAGGTAGATCTTGAGGATCGAACCACTATAAATTGCTTGTGTTCTATGATCTTCTTTTCTTATATTGCTTTGCTATAAATTGTTTCCATTTTGTTCATATAATCTGTTATTGATCTATAAACATAAAAGGTTTGATTTTGCAAAAATAATCCAAATACCTGATTCACCCCCCTCTTAGGTATTTCAATTGGTATCAGAGTTAGAACTTCTTTGGGTGGTTTTACAACCTCGAAGACAAAGATCCTATGGCTAATATTTCAAACCTACCTTGCCGTGGCTCGTCTTTGTGAATATATGTTGTGGAAACTTTGAATTTGTTATTTTGTCGTGGTTCGACTTTGTGAATAAATGTGTTGTTAACCTTGAATTGTTATTTTGTCGTGGATCGACTTTTGTAAATAAATGTGCTGTTAAGCTTGAATGATTATTTTGTTGTGGCTCTTCTTTTGTGAATAAATGTGTTGTTAATTTTAAATTATTATTTGACCGTGACTTGACTTTTTGTGAAAATATATAGTAATAATGTAAGTTGTTGTTTACCGTGGCTCGTCTTGTATATACTAAACCATGAGAATTGAGTGGTTGTTGATGAGTTGTAAGTGTGAATACTCCACCGTCGGGATATGAATTGAATCGCCTGTAGGGTAAGATTATTCATTTGTGTGGAGAGTCCCTTTGCACCGTGTGTGAGAAGGAGATTTTACACAATGAAGAAAAACAGAGCAATGAAGAAGAAAAACAGCCTAGTAGAGACATTTCAAGTGGGATTGTGACCTCCATGAAGATTTCAAATACAAAAGTTTCTTCTAGACAACTATAGCGGACATTCTAAAGTTTTCAGAATGATAAAATTCATGTCAATCAGAGTTCAGTTACCTACCATGCTTATGCTACAAAATCACATATCCTGCATTGTGTTAAAGTTTTGACACATTTTGGTATAATGATCATATCTTATGTTGTAGATGCTCAATTGAGGTGATTCAAAGCTTTGTGTCAATTTAAGATCCTGATCTACAACGTTTTTGGAAATACCAAGACCTATATCAGCCGACATAATGCTTTGAATTCACCTAGAAATCAAAAGAGTGTCACAGTCGTGCAGCAAAAACTTGCACCAAAACTGGGGGCAAGCGGCACCGTTTGGTGTGATCCAAGCGGTGCCGTTTGTGTCAATCTGAAGCTGTCTCTATGCTGCATTTTTCTCTCTTTTGGGGGAGATTTAAATACCCCTTTAGGGCAAAAGCAAGGGACACGGCTGGAGTGGGGAGAAAACAGCAAAAACACACCAAAAACTCACTCAAATCCCATCCCAAATCTTCATCTTTGCAAGAGAAATCAAGAGAGAAGATTGAATCTTTGAAGATGGAGAACATTCACCTTGAAGATTCATGGAAAAATCGGCAATTTTCTCAATGCTACAGTGACAAATTTCAAACCTGAGGAGGAGAAGATTTTACACCATGAAAATGAGCAATTCTTACTCTTTCTTTATTGGTTTATATTCTTTGAGTTGTAATATGTTGATGAACTAAAATTTTGAATACTTGGATGGGTATGAACCCTAGATTTTACCTATGTGAATGAATTGTTTCCTTGGTTTATTGAATTCGAATTTCTTGTGGATTGTTTGTGGGTTTGAATGGTTGAATTGATTGAGTGGATTATTGATGCATAACCTGGAATTTTTTCACTTGGAATTGAGAAAGGAAGGGTGGAATAGACCATACACAAACAATGTGGATGATTTAGGTGACTAGAGATAGAAACCTCAACATCTTCTTGGTAATTAGAGAAATGTAATTGGAAATTCATAATTCTTAATGCATTCTTAGGTTAAATTGGTTAGAAAGAGATTTCAACTAATTAATCTAAGAGTAACGAACTTTCATCTAGAGATAGAGTGAGTTTTAATTGAGGAATTTCATCAAACATAAGAAGGGAAATTTATCAACCAAGGGACTTTCTATCACATAGGTAATTCTAGAGGGATTTGCCATCCAAGTATTGTTTTCTCTATTGAATTCTCTCTTGCAAGCAAGATTGGTTAATTTGGTTTAATTAGTTAAGTTAGATTTCTTTTCTTAGTAGTTATTCCAATCATTTTCACAACCAAATTTCTTAGGCTAAACAATAGAGTAGAAAGTGAGTGATGATATTTAACCAGCCATGTGGATACGATATTCAAACTTGCTTGCCATCATACTAATTTAAACGATGGGTGCATTTGCCTTCTGTTTGTGTGCAAATTATTGAGGATTGTGATAAAATTAAGTATAAAGGCATAGAAAACAAAACACAACATGTGAATTGTGTTTGTTGATTTTGCCGTTATTTTTCAAAATGGTGATTATTACTTGAAAGTACATACACACACACACACACATATATATATATATTTTTTATTTTACATAATTTCTAAATCAGACTATTTTGTTGTACTAAACGAAGTTATTCTCATAAAAAGTCAAGAGTAACTTATATCTATTTTAGAAATGCTATAAACTCAATACGGTATATTTGCTTTCAAACTGTACAAGTACCTAAAAATTTTACTGGGCTTCGTAGCTCATTACTCTCTCATTATATTTCAGGATTTTCATAGTTGAATTCAGAATATAGTCTCTTTCTACATTGCACGTGAGAGTTGAATCCTCAGCAGCCGCTAATATTGTAGAGGCCTTTATCAATTACAATTATTTTTAGTCTGTCAATGCACTGTAACATTTCAAGTGGTTATTAATTTCATTAGTATTGTATAAACCTTATTATGTACTCTTTTGCTATAGAACGGCCGATGCGCCTTATATTATTTTTTGTTCTTATTTGTTTATAAATTATTAGAATTTACACATGTATCATATAGTGGTATTACAGGTTGCACTGCAACTCTGGAACAAGAAAGTAATGATTCACTCCTAGATAGGGCCCTCCCGGGAGTGGTTCGTTACAAATTTTATCATAATCTTCAACAATTTGCACACAAATACAAGGAAAGTGCACCTATCATTATGACTAGTATAATGGCAAGTAAGTTTAAATATCGTATTTACGGGGATGACTAAATATCATTACTCACTTTCTATTATATTGTTTAGCCTATCATAGTTGCTTGTGAAAATGGTTAAAATAACTAATAGGAATAGAAATATAACTTAACTAATTAAACCAACTTAACCAATCTTGATTGCAAGAGAGAATTCAATTGAGAAAACAATACTTGAATGGTTATTCCCCATAGAATTACCTATGTGATAGAAAAGTTCATGTGTTGATGAATTGCCCTTTATATGTTTGATGAAATTTATCAATTAAAACTCACTCTAACTCTAGATGAAAGTTCTCTACTCTTAGATTAATTAGTTGAAATCTCTTTCTAACCAATTCAACCCAAGAATACATTAAGAATTGTGAATTTCCAATTAAATTTCTCTAATTACCAAGAACATGTTGAGGTTTCTATCTCTAGTCACCTAAATCATTCACATTGTTTGTGTATGGTCTATTTCACCCTTCCTTTCTCAATTCCAAGTGAAAATTTCTAGATTATGAATCAATTATCAATCACCCTTCCTTTCTCAATTCCAAGGGAAAAAATTCCAGAGTATGCATCAATTATCCACTAAATTAACTCAACCATTCAAACCCACAAACAATTCACAAGATATTCAAATTCAATCAACCAAGGAAACAATTCATTCACATAGATAAGAACTAGGATTCATTGTAAAATCATAAATTTTACTTTTTCTAAATAAAATTTTCAAGAATTTTTACTCTAACATGTGTATATATATGATAACTATAAATTACAAAAAATCTAATTTTACACATTCTTAAAATAAAGAAAAATATATACATTATAAGTTTTAAGGTAAATCTATAATTATAAAAAAATTAAAGGTTGATTTTGCAAGTTTTGAAAAAAAAGAAAAGAAAAAAAAAGGACCAGCCACACGGCTGATCCTCCCCTCCCCCATTTTCCCCATTTCCTCTTCTCTTTTCTCTCTTCTCTTTTCTCTATCCCTCTCTTCAATTCTTCACCAAATATTCACTAATTCTTCACACAAAAATTAAATCCTTCAAACCCAGATTTAGAACTACATCAAAAGTCTCCAAATCAAGGTAAAATCTTTAATTTTTTCTCATTATGGTTGAGTTTAATTATTTTCAAGAATTACTGTAATAGTAATATTTAATGAATAAATTGTTGGATGCTCCAATTGTGTTCAATTTTTGAACGACAGTTCTTGTTGTCATATTCTACCTACAGAATAAATTTCGTTAATTTTTAAGCATGTTTGATATTTTTCTGAAGTTTTGAAAAATCTGGACAAATTTATTTATTTTTCTAAATTTTTTTTATTAAATATTGAATATTTAAATGTGTATTAGATTGTTATAATCCAAAAGGAGTATAAAAATATATAAAAAAAGAATAAAATAGAATATTGTTTTGAATTGATATATTAGGAATAAAATGAAATAATTAAAATTTTTGTGGAGAATGGTGGATTTTATTAAAATTAATATTTTAATATTTTTATTCTCTAGAAAAATAGGTAGTTTCTATTTTTAAATAATTTTATCAAATTTAATAATTTTTAGCTCTAATTAATATTAATCATGTATTCATTCATGTATGTATATATATGTGTGTGTGTGTGTCAATATTTGAGCACTTTAGAGTGACATTAAATTTGTTTATTACTACATAATTATATATTAGATCCCAAGATTGCCGAGGTAGAACCAAGGGTGGAGTAGCGTAGATTTGTGCTTTTCGCTTGAGGTGAGATTTCTAACTTACTTGTGGAGGTTGATGACCACAAAATCCTAATATTTTTAAGTTATGCTTTTTTATATTTTATTTATTTAATTTACGCTAAGTAAATATTTATTTTGTCGTGGCTCATCTTTGTGAATATATATTGTGGAAACTTTGAATTGTGCTTATATGGACTCGAAAGAGTCGTATGAATTGTGTTTGTTGATTGGACCGTTATTTTTTAAAAATGGTGATTATTACTTGAATGTACATATATATAAATATATTCTATTCTACGTGATTTTCAAATTGGACTATTTTGTTGTACTAAATGAAGTTATTCTCATAAAAAGTCAAGGATAACTTATATCTATTTTAAAAATATTATAAACTCAGTACGGTATATTTTCTTTCAAACTGTACAAGTACCTGTAAATATCACTTGGCTTCGTAGCTCATTATTCTCTGATTATATTTCAGGATTTTTATAGCTGAATTCAAAGTATAGTTCTCTTTTTACGTCGCACGTGACAGTTGAGTCCTCAGCAGCAGCTAATATTGTTGAGACTTTTATCATTTGCAATTATTTTGGTTTGTCAATGCATTGTAACATTTCAAGTGGTTATTGATTTAATTAGTATGTGTATAGAGAGATCTCAATATTTTGAAACAATTATGTTTTGTATAATTTATTTTATGTACTTGTTGTGTTTTGTTGTCTATGCCTTTATACTCAATTTTATCACAATCTTCAACAATTTGCACACAAACACAAGGCAAGTGCACCTATCGTTTAGATAATATAATGGCAAGCAAGTTAAATATCGTATCCACGGGGATGGTCAATTACCATTACTCACTTGTAATTCTATTGTTTAGCCTATCAAATTTTCTTGTGAAAATGATGGAAATAGTTGCTTGGAAACGAAATCTAATTTGACTAATTAAACTAACTTAACTAATTTTTGTTTTGCAAGAGAGAATCCAATACAGAAAACAATACTTGGATGGTTAATCCCCCTAGAATTACCTATGTGATAGAAATGTCCCTTGGTTGATGAATTTCACTTCTTATGTTTAATAAAATTCCAATGATAGAACTCACTCTATCTCTAGATGAAAGTTCTCTAATCTTAGATTAATTAGTTGAAATCTCTTTCTAACCAATTCAACCCAAGAATGCATTAAGAATTGTGAATTTCCAATTAGATTTCTCTAATTATCAAGAAGATATTTAGATTTCTATCTCTAGTCACCTAAATCATCTCCATTGTTTGTGTATGGTCTATTTCACCCTTCCTTTCTCAATTCCAAGTACAAATTTCCAGATTTTGAATCAATTGTCAATCACCCTTCCTTTCTCAATTCCAAGTGAACACAATTGTAGATTATGCATCAATAATCCACTCAATCAATTCAACCATTCATACCCACAAACAATCCACAAGAAATTCAAACTCAATCAACCAAGGAAACAATTCATTTACATAGATAAAAACTAGGGTTCATACCCATCCAAGTATTCAAAAGTTTAGTTCATCAACATATTACAATTCATAGAACAATAACCAACAAAGAAAGAGAAAGAATTGCTCATTTTCATGGTAGGAATCCTCTCTTCTTCAAGGTTGAAATTCGTCACTGTAGCATGGACGAAATTGCAGCTTTTTCCATGAATCTTCAAGGTGGATGTTCTCCTTCTTCAAAGATTCAATCTTCTCTCTTGATTTCTCTTGCAAAGATGAAGATTTGGGATGGGATTTGAGTGAGTTTTTGTTGTTTTTGGAGCCTCCCAGCCTTCTCTCTTGTTTCTGCCCTAAAGGGGTATGAAAATCTCCCACAAAAGAGAGAGAAATGCAGCTTAAATGCAGCTTCAGATCGGCACAAACGGCGCCGCTTATATCACACCAAACGGCGCCGCTTGTCCCCAGTTTTGGTGCAAGTTTCTGCTGCCCGACTGTGACACTGTTTTGACTTCTAGGTGAATTTCGACCCCCAAATCGGCTGATCTAGGTCTTGATGTCTTCATGAAAGTTGTAGATCCGGATCTTAGATGTCCATAGAGATTTGAATCACATCAATTGGGCATCTAGAACGCAGGATATGATCATTATACCAAACTGTGTCAAAAATGGAACCCAATGCAGAACAGGTGACTTTGCAGCATAATTAGGTTAGGCAAATGAACTCCGATTGACACAAATTTTACCATTATGAAATCTTCAGAATGTCCTCTATAATTGTCTAGAATACCACTTTTGCATTTGAAATCTTCATAGAGGTCAAAATCCAACTTGAAATATATCTACCAGTCTATTTTTCCTCTGCATTTCTCTATTGATCTTCATTGTGTAAATTTCCCTTATTTGCTTCATTTAATTCCAAATCTTCAATAATATCACCTAAAGCAAATAAGAGATAAAGGGAGTATAAATGGTGATTAAAACACCAAAATTTAACATAAAATCAAGCTCAAAATGATAATTATATGAAGCACAAATATAGAATATCAAACTCCCCCACACTTAGACATTGCTTGTCCCCAAGCAATACTACAAAACAGTTAAGAAATTTGAACAATAATCCACAAGAAATAACGAGTGTTTTGAAGTATTACAAAGGAATGCAAAACAGAGAAAGCATGACTTTTTGAGAAATCTTGAGCAATCCACACAATCAATCTAAAAGTCATCCTAAGTATCCATCACAAAGATTAAACAATCACCCCCTTGTCTTACAATGCAAGCAAGAATTCGTGTGTGTTATGTTTCCAACTAATGCAAATGCTCAAAAATTATAAGAGTGAATTTCATGTTATTGGCCAAGGAATTCTCATCAAGAAAGCAAAATACCCTATAAGCCCGACATTTACAAAACCTCTCCACTAATACGGTAACCAAAATTTAATCTCGATTAGGTAGGACTTTCATGCTTGTAATATTAGGCTCAGGGAAAGTTTAGGGTACCAAACGAAGGTAAGGAATTCAAGATCAAAGAAATGAGAGCTAAAGAGAAAGGAATGAGATATAAAACAAAAGCAATAACCCTTATTAGCCACAAGGAATATCACCATTCCCCTACATTCAACCACAAACTCCCATTCTCAACCAAATCCCTTCACTTTGGATTCAACCACTTGCACATATTAAGCTTCAACCCACAATCTTTCCATCATCACCCATCTTTGTCAACTCATAAATTTAATCTCAATCATGACAAAATTTACAATAATAATAATGAAAACATATATACATCTTGAAGGCATCCAGAAATGTAAGAAACCTTCTCAATAATAGACAAATAACAAATCTCTTTTTTTTTTTTTTTTTTTGATTGAGGTGTAATCAAATTCCCGATCATATAAGGTCATCTCACCACTCTTTTCTTCTTTTTTTTTCATAAAGCCTATTTTTTTTCCTAACATCTTCCATTCCACCCATTGTTCCAATTTCCACAATACTCTTTTGCTAACTTAAGGGTAAAAATGCATTTAGCTCTCATAAAAGAAGGGTTAAATATAAGGAGTGGAGTTTAAAATTTGAAAGAAGGAAAAATCTAGAATATAGATTGAAAAATTTGTGACAAAGGCTTCAAGAAAGGGTACTACGGTTAAAATAAAGAGTGGTGGCTAGAAATGCTCAATCGGGACCAAGAAGGCCTATTACCATCATTTCAAGATCAAACTAAGGTTACTTACTCATTTCGCCTCAAGGCAAGTGAATGCGGGTTCTAGAGTAAAAGTTATGTTGAATTCTAAAGCCAATAACACAAGATTCAATTCCATAATCATCACAACAAAAGCAAAGTGGAATGTGCTTAAACGATGAATTCCATACATGCAAGGAATACAAGGGGTGTTTACTTAATCCAAGTTTAAGGTACTAGTCATGACCTTTAGAATGCTTGTATAACTACTCTTTGAGAAAAGATTAAACATGCAAGTCTTAAAATACCGTGAAGATTCCAAAAATAAAAACAAGCAAATTCAATAAAAAAAAATCATGAAAATAGCCTATACTACTAAAGCCAACTAAAATAGCCTATACTACTAAAGCCAACTAAACTCCCCCACACTTAAGACAACATTGTCCTCAATGTTGGGAGGAAGAGAAACAACAAATTGCATAAATAGAAATATGTAACACAAACTACACAAGAAAGCCATACCAAACGACCAAACACACAAACAGTGAAAAACATGGCTGTTTCGTACGTGAAGGCTGGGCGAAACCATATGAGCAGCAAGCTGCACCTTCTATATACTTTACAGCAAAAATAAATAAAACAAAACTAGAAACAATGACATAATGAAAGTAGAAGCATAAAAACATACCAATAAAATAAATAAATAAAAGGACCAAAATAGACAAGAAAGAACTCCCCTTTTGTTCATAAACCGCCGGCTCCACCACTCTAGCCTGGGCTGAAGGAGCTTTGCGCGATATTCAGCGATGCCGGCAAATTGATGGCCCAAAATTTGTTGTTGCTTAAGGATTTGTTGTTGGGCTATATGGAGTTCCTCGAGCTGCGGTTTTCTATGAAATGCATTCTTTTTCAAAATCAAACGTTAAGAGAAACTAGCCTACCAATGTGAAAATACAAATGTCACAAAGAACGTTACAAGTAATACATACATAAAAAAAAAATGAAAAGTGCAAATTGGCTAAACAAGAAAAGCAATTATCACTAAAATTTAAAACAACAACTAATTAACTCTTAACTATGCGAAGTAACAAAATTAAATAAACCCTCCACTAAATTAAAGAAAGAAAGTCTATAGTAAGCTAATGAAATGCAAAGTAATAAAGAAAATCACAAATTTAACAACTTTCATTGTGACATGTCATTTAACACATGGTAGGCATAGAAGAAAGCAAAAAAAAGAACCAACAAAATGGGAAGAAAGGAAAAAAAAAAAAAAAATTCATGAACAGTAAAACGGCTCATGAATAGTAACCCGACGCCGTTTAGTTTTTTTTTTTTTTTTTTTTTGCCATACTCAACTACAAATTCAACAACAAAATTTAACAAAATAATTTATTACAAACATAAAAATCATATCCAACAACACATTATAAAACTCTTCACAATTCAAGGAAATTAAAATTTTCAAACTCAAAACCACATTAAACACAATTATGTACAAAAAACATTATACAACAAGTCTCAAACACAAGAACAGAGTGACAACATAAAATAGAAATTAAAACCAAAGAAAAAAAGAAAAAAAAAAATATGCACAAATGAAAAACGTTGCTTGAAGAAGCTTACTCATCCCCAAAGTCAAGGGAGCACAAACATGATCGTCCCAAGTTCTTTCTCACTACAGTATGATGAAGTTTGAGTCTATGTTTGCTTACCATTAAGGTTCCCTTTTCCGGATGATAGATTTCTACTACTTCATATGGGAGTACTTTACTTACCACAAATGGGCCAATCCACTTAGATTTAAATTTACTTGTGAACAACCGCCATCGCGAGTCATTCAATAAAACTTGCTCTCCCGACTTGAAATCTTGATTTTGGTCAATGTTTTGGTCTTGCTTTATTTTCACCTTTAATGACGAATCTCTTGTACAATAGTTTTCCGCATTTCCATTGGAACCTTTCACATCAACCGCAATCTCTTCTACTAACTTATTCTTCTTCTTCTTTGCATCATTGCCTTTGATTAAAGATGGATCCAAAGAATCTTTCACGAAGGTTTCCTGTAAAGAATTAGAGACATGAGCATCTATATCATCAATCTTACCATGAGAATGATTAGGATCTGAAGAATATTTCAAAGGTTTCAAAGCTTTAAGTACGACCTCCTCGTCTTCTACCCTAAGGGTCAACTTTCCTTCACTCACATTTATATTGGCCTTAGCAGTAGCTAGAAAAGGTCTTCCTAAGATCAAAGGAATCTCAACACTCTCATCCATGTCAAGTATCACAAAATCAACAGGAAATATGAATTTATCAACTTTGACAAGCACATCTTCAACAATACCCCTAGGATGTCTAACTGAACCATCTGCAAATTGAATACTCATCTTAGTATGCTTTGGTTCACCTAGGCTTAATTGTTTGAAAACATTAAATGGCAGCAAGTTGACGCTAGCACCCAAGTCAGCCAATGATTTATCAAAAGAAAGACTACCAATATTGCAAGGAATATTAAAACTCCCTGGATCTTTTAGCTTTTGAGGTAGCTTTCCTTTGTTTTGAAGGATGGCAGAGCATTCCTCATTCAATGTTACCGTTGAAAGTTCTCGAAGCCTCTTCCTTTTCGAAAGGACATCCTTGAGGAACTTAGCATATTTCGGCATCTCTGAAAGAATTTCAACAAATGGTAAGTTAATGTGCAATTGTTTGAATAGTTCAAGAAATTTACCAAGTTGCTCATCCTTTCTATCTCTTAGAAGTGCGGCGGGGTATGGAATTCTAGGCTTGTACTCCGGAACCATCTTCTTCAAATGCTCTTCTTTTTTCTCAAGAACTGTTTCTTTAACTTGATTTTCATTTTCCCCCATGCCTTGGGATTTCACCTTACATTCCAAAGCATTTGATTTATTTTCACTTCCCAAAATCACCATATTCACATGTTCTCGTGGATTGGTAACTGTGTTGCTAGGTAAACTGCCCATTTGTCTTTCCGAAACAAGCTTTGCCAATTGACTTATTTGATTTTCCAAATTTTGAATGGAAGCTTGTTGGTTCCTCAGGGATGCTTCTTGATTTTGGAACCGGGTTTCGGTAGTCTCAATGAACTTTGTCATTAATTCTTCAAGGCTAGGCTTCACCAGTTGTTGAAGAGGTGGAGGAGGTTGATGTTGATAAGGAAGAGATATTTGGGGTTGAGAATTTGATGAAACTTGGAAGCCGGGAGGTTGAAACGGTCTTTGTGCCCTTGGTTGCTCCATGAGAAGTTTGGATGATTCCGCCACCCCGGATTATAGGTATTACTATAAGGGTTGTTGGGTTGCCTTCCTCCTCCAAGGAAATCCACATGCTCCGTTGATGATGCATTAGAAGTTCCCATGGTTTGGCACTCATGGTTTGGATGACCACCTCCACAAAAATCACAAGCCATCATCACTTGGGAGGTTTGAGGTGACAAACTCAAGCTCTCAATCTTCTTATTTAAGGCATCGAATTTTGCCTCCAAAGCCGTCATCATGTCTACATTGTGTATTCCACTAGGCTTGGCTTTCGGTCTAGGATTCCCCCCATTGGTAGTTGTTCATGGCAATGTTTTCAATGAGGTCTTGTAACTCTTCCGGTGTTTTCAAACTAGTGGTACCTCCCGAAGAAGCATCAATGAGTTGCTTGGAAGGGAAATTTAATCCACTATGGAATGTTTGCATTTGAAGCCCCAAATCTAGACCATGATGTGGACATTTCCTCAATAGCTCCTTCCATCTCTCCCAAGAATCATATAAACTTTCACTCTCCATTTGTTGGAAAGAGAAGATATCATTTCTTAGCTTTGCAGTCCCTTGCTGGGAGGGAAATATCTAGCGAGGAACTTCTCGGCAAGATTGTTCCATGTAGTGATGGAACCCGGTGGAAGTGATTTCAACCATGACTTGGCTCGATCCCTCAGTGAAAATGGAAATAGCCGAAGGCGGATGGCATCTTCGGAAGCCCCATTAATCTTGAAAGTATCATATATCTCCAAAAAGTTGGCAATATGAGCATTCGGGTCTTCGTCCGGTAAACCATCAAATTGTACCAATTGTTGAACCATTTGGATGATATTCGGTTTGATCTCAAAATTGTTGGCTTCAACTCTTGGTCGGGCAATGCTTGACTCCGCTCCTAACAATGAAGGTCGTGCATAGTCTCCCATTGTCCTTGGCCTTGCATTTCCGTCATGTGCCATATTGTTCTCAATTTGAGGATTCTCACCTTCAACTTCAATTCCTTCAAGTATCACCTCTAGGTTTATACCTCTTGGATCCCAATAAAAAATCTGCTCAACTTCGGAATTAAGTTGATTCAATTCTCCCGAATTACTTGAGGTCATAAACCAAAAGAATTCACACCTTCACCACAAATCAAGTAAAAGTTTAGCTCAAAGAACACTTACTTAAAATAGAACAAAAAAAAAACAGAGAAACATAAGCTAAGAACTCCAATTCACTAATGACTTACAAAATTACAAACAAGACAACAAATACTAAAACTAGAAATAGGTATTATAACAACAAATAAGTGAAATGACTAAATCAATAGATTTCAAGCTTTCCTAATATTAACCAAATTCCCCGGCAACGGCAGCAGCTAATATTGTTGAGACTTTTATCATTTGCAATTATTTTGGTTTGTCAATGCATTGTAACATTTCAAGTGGTTATTGATTTAATTAGTATGTGTATAGAGAGATCTCAATATTTTGAAACAATTATGTTTTGTATAATTTATTTTATGTACTTGTTGTGTTTTGTTGTCTATGCCTTTATACTCAATTTTATCACAATCTTCAACAATTTGCACACAAACACAAGGCAAGTGCACCTATCGTTTAGATAATATAATGGCAAGCAAGTTAAATATCGTATCCACGGGGATGGTCAATTACCATTACTCACTTGTAATTCTATTGTTTAGCCTATCAAATTTTCTTGTGAAAATGATGGAAATAGTTGCTTGGAAACGAAATCTAATTTGACTAATTAAACTAACTTAACTAATTTTTGTTTGCAAGAGAGAATCCAATACAGAAAACAATACTTGGATGGTTAATCCCCCTAGAATTACCTATGTGATAGAAATGTCCCTTGGTTGATGAATTTCACTTCTTATGTTTAATAAAATTCCAATGATAGAACTCACTCTATCTCTAGATGAAAGTTCTCTAATCTTAGATTAATTAGTTGAAATCTCTTTCTAACCAATTCAACCCAAGAATGCATTAAGAATTGTGAATTTCCAATTAGATTTCTCTAATTATCAAGAAGATATTTAGATTTCTATCTCTAGTCACCTAAATCATCTCCATTGTTTGTGTATGGTCTATTTCACCCTTCCTTTCTCAATTCCAAGTGCAAATTTCCAGATTTTGAATCAATTGTCAATCACCCTTCCTTTCTCAATTCCAAGTGAACACAATTGTAGATTATGCATCAATAATCCACTCAATCAATTCAACCATTCATACCCACAAACAATCCACAAGAAATTCAAACTCAATCAACCAAGGAAACAATTCATTTACATAGATAAAAACTAGGGTTCATACCCATCCAAGTATTCAAAAGTTTAGTTCATCAACATATTACAATTCATAGAACAATAACCAACAAAGAAAGAGAAAGAATTGCTCATTTTCATGGTAGGAATCCTCTCTTCTTCAAGGTTGAAATTCGTCACTGTAGCATGGACGAAATTGCAGCTTTTTCCATGAATCTTCAAGGTGGATGTTCTCCTTCTTCAAAGATTCAATCTTCTCTCTTGATTTCTCTTGCAAAGATGAAGATTTGGGATGGGATTTGAGTGAGTTTTTGTTGTTTTTGGAGCCTCCCAGCCTTCTCTCTTGTTTCTGCCCTAAAGGGGTATGAAAATCTCCCACAAAAGAGAGAGAAATGCAGCTTAAAAGCAGCTTCAGATCGGCACAAACGGCGCCGCTTATATCACACCAAACGGCGCCGCTTGTCCCCAGTTTTGGTGCAAGTTTCTGCTGCCCGACTGTGACACTGTTTTGACTTCTAGGTGAATTTCGACCCCCAAATCGGCTGATCTAGGTCTTGATGTCTTCATGACAGTTGTAGATCCGGATATTAGCTGTCCACACAGATTTGAATCACATCAATTGGGCATCTATAACGCAAGATATGATCATTATACCAAACTGTGTCAAAAATGGAACCCAATGCAGAACAGGTGACTTTGCAGCATAATTAGGTTAGGCAAATGAACTCCGATTGACACAAATTTTACCATTCTGAAATCAATGTCCTCTATAATTGTCTAGAATACCACTTTTGCATTTGAAATCTTCATAGAGGTCAAAATCCAACTTGAAATATATCTACCAGTCTGTTTTTCCTCTGCATTTCTCTATTGATCTTCATTGTGTAAATTTCCCTTATTTGCTTCATTTAATTCCAAATCTTCAATAATATCACCTAAAGCAAATAAGAGATAAAGGGAGTATAAATGGTGATTAAAACACCAAAATTTAACATAAAATCAAGCTCAAAATGATAATTATATGAAGCACAAATATAGAATATCAGTACTCGTTTGCTATAGAACGGCCGGTGTGCCTTATTTATTTGTGTTGTTATTTGCTTAGACACTATTAGAATTTACACTCATATCATATAGTGGTATTACAGGCTGCATTACATCTCTGGAACAGGAAAGTGGGTTGTTACAATTTCGGTATTGTTGTGTTGTTTTGCATGCCCTTATACTAAATTTTATCACAATCTCTAACAATTTTCACACAAAACATTAGGCAAGTGCACCTATCGCTTTGATTAGTATAATGACAAGTAATTTAAATGTCGTATCCACGGGGATGATCAATTACCATTACTCACTTTCTACTCCATTGTTTAGTCTATCAAATTTGCTTGTGAAAATGATTGAAATAACACCTAGGAATAAAAATCTAACTTAAACAGAAAAATTCAGTTTATGTAAATTTCAGTTTGCAGGAGAAAATTTCAATTGAGAGAATAATACTTGAATGGAAAATCCCCCTAGAATTACCTATGTGATAGAAAAGTCCCTTGGTTAATGAATTCCCCTTCCTATGTTTGATGAAATTCATAAATTAGTACTCTCTCTATCTCTAGATGAAAGTCCTCTACCTTTAGATTAATTGGTTGATATCTCTTCCTAACCAATTCAACCTAAAAATGCATTTACATTAGTGAATTTCAATTAGATTCTCTAATTACCAAGAAGATGTTGAGGTTCCTATCTCTAGTCACCTAAATCATCCTCATTGTTTCTGTATGGTCTATTTCACCCTTTCTTTCTCAATTCCAAGTGAAAAATCCAGATTATGAGCCAATCAACAACTGAATTAATTCAAGCAATCAAACCTCCAAATTAGATTTCTCTAATTACCAAGATGTTGAGGTTTCTATCTCTAGTCACCTAAATCATCCCCATTGTTTGTATATGGTCTATTTCACCCTTCCTTTCTCAATTCCAAGTGGAAAAATCCAGATTATGAATCAATTAATAGCTGAGTCAATTCAAACAATCAAACCCACAAACAATCCACAAGAATTCGGAATTCAATCAACCAAGAAAACAAATCATTCACATAGATAATAACTAGGGTTCATAACCATCCAAGTATTCAAGAATTTAGCTCATCAACATATTACAATTTAAAGAACATAAAGCAATAAAGAAAGAGTAAGAATTGCTCATTTCATGGCTCAAATATTCTCTTCTTCAAGGCTTGGAGTTCTCCAACTTGGTTGTGAAAAGTTGTGTTCTTGAGCTTGAATCTTCAAGATTGATGTTCTCCTTCTTCAAAGATTTGATCTTCTCTCTTGATTTCTCTTGCAAAGATTGAAGATTTGGGAGAGGTTTTGGATGTTTTTCTCTCTGGTTTTCTCCTCTCTGGAACCCTAGACGGCCGCCCCCTTCAAATGACCTAAAAGGGTATATATATACCTCACAAAAAGAGAGCAACAATTGCAGAAAATTCTGTTTCTGCCAAAACGGTACCGTTTGGATTATTGGTGATTAAGAGCATTAAATAGGACGATCTAGGTTTTCATGTCTTCATAAACGTTATAGATAATACGCTTATGTTTCTTCAGAGCTTTGAATCACCTCCGTTGGACATCTAGAACTCCAGATATGGTAATTACAACACAGTGTGTCAAAACTGGAACCAAATTCAGAAATACTGATTTGCACTATATGTAGGGTGACCAAACGAATTCGGATTGATGTAAATGTTACCATTCTGGAAATTTCCGAATCTCCTCTATAATTGTCCAGAAGATCATATCTGCATTTAAAATCTCTAAGGAGGTCAAAATCCCACTTGGATTGTTCTGTCCCGCTGCCCTGTTTTGCATTCTTCTTTTTTTTTTCTTCATTATAAGTATGTAGAATCTCCTGCATTACTTCATTGTGCTCCAAATCTTCAATAAACTCATCTAAACCAAATAAGAGAGAAAGGGAGTGTAAATGGTGTTTGAAAACTACAATTCAACAGAAATTTGAGCTCAAAATGATCATTATATTAAGCACAAATATGAAATATCAAACTCCCCCACACTTAGACATTGCTTGTCCCCAAGTAATACTACAAAACAACTAAGAAATTTGAACAATAAACCACAAGAAATAAAGAATGTTTTGAAGCATTTCAAAGGGAGGCAGCATAGAGACAACATTACTTCTTTAAGAAAATTTGGAGCATGTCTACACAAACAATCTAAACGTCGTCCCAAATACCCATCACAAAGATTAAACAATCACCCCCTTGACTTATAAAGCAAGTAAGAATTCGTATGTATGTGTGTGTCCAGCCAATGCAAATGCTCAATAATTATAAGAGGGGAATGTCATATTATTGGCCAAGGAATTCGTATTAACAAAGCATAATGCCCCATAAGCCTGGCATTCACAAAACCTCTCCACTAATACTGTAACCAAAATTTAACCTCGATTAGGTAGGACTTTCAAGCTTGTAACTTTAGGCTTAGGGAAAGTTTAAGGTGTCAAACGAAAGGTAAGGAATTCAAAGTCAAAGAAATGAGAGCTAAATAGAAAGTAATAACCCTTATTAGCCACAAGAAATATCACCATTCCCATATATTTAACCACAAACTCCCATTCTCTACAAAATTCCCTCACCTTGGATTCAACAAACTTGTATAAATCATAGTCCATCCCACAACTTTTCCATCATCACCCATCTATGGCAACCCAAAAGTTTATACCTCAATCATGACAAAATTTACAATAATACAATGAAAACAATGAAGGCATCAAGAAATCTGAGAAGCCTTCAAAGCAATAAACATACACATATTTTTCTCTTTTTTTTTTTGTTTTTTTTTATTTTTTTTTCGAGGTATAATTCAATTTCCGATCATATAAGGTCATCACACCCATCTTTTTGTTTTCTCTACCCATAAAACCTATTTTTCCTGTCTTCCATTCCACCATTTGTTCAAATTTCCACAATACTCTTTGCTAACTTAAGGGTAAAAATGCATTTAGCTCTCTCAAAGAATGGTCAATAAATTTAAAGAGTGGAGTTTAAAGTTTGATAGAAGGAAAAATAAATAAAAAAATATATAGATTGGAAAATTTATGCATAAAGGCTTCAAGTAGGGTACTATGGATAAAATAAAAAAGGATGGCTAGAAAGGCTCGATCGGGACAAAGAAGGCCTATTACCCTCATTTCAAGATCAAACTAAGGTTACCTATTCATTTCGCCTCAAAGCAAGTGAATGCGGGTTCTAGGACAAAAATTTTGTTAAATTCTAAGGCCAATAATGCAAGATTCAACTCCATAATCAGTACAACAAAAGCAAAGGAATGTGCTTAAAAGATGAATTTTATACAAGCAAAGAATACAAGGGGTGCTTAGTTAATCAAGTTTAAGGTACTAGTTAAGACATTTAGAATGATTGTATAACTACTCTCTGAAAAAAAAAAAAATTTGAACATGCAAGTTTTGAAATACCTTGATGATTCCAAAAATAAAAATAAGAAAATTCATCCATAGTTCATAAAAATAAACTATACTAAAGCCAACTCCCCCACACTTAAGGCAACATTGTCCCCAATGTTGGGAGAAAGATACACAAAAGACTATAAATAGAAATTTAAAGATTGCACTCCAAAAAACCAAACACAAAAACGGTTAACAAAAGGGTTGTTTCGTACGTGAAGGCTGGGTAAACCCATATGAGCAGCAAGCTGCACCTTCTATATACTACACAACAAGAATGCATAAGAGAAAGTTGGAAACAAGGACAAAATTAGAATTCAAGCATAAAACATAAGAAGAAAATAAAGAAAGAGAATGAGAAAAAGAGAAAAGAGAACTCCCCAGATGTAGCGTTCATGCACCGCTTGCTCCACCACTAGCTTCGGGGCCAGCTTCGCTCTCCTCTTTTTTTTTTTTTTATTTCCAAGAATCCAGATCATGGAGGATTAAAGAAACGTTTTCAAGTCCCTTAGGATCCCCGCCATGATAGAGTTTGAGTCGATGACCATTAACTTTAAATGTTCCTTTATCTGGATGTGCAACCTCCACTACACCATAAGGGTAGACCTTGTTTACTTCAAACGGTCCAGACCATCTAGATTTGAGCTTTCCGGGAAAGAGCCTCAACCGAGTATTGAACAATAATACTCGATCTCCTTCCTTAAATTCTCGGTTCGGCAGCACGTGTTTGTCGTGCCATTGCTTCACCTTCTCCTTGTAGATTAGTGAATTATCATAGGCTTCTCTCCTCCATTCATCAATTTCATTGATTTGGAGCATTCTTTGCTTTCCTGCAATGTTAAGATCAAAGTTAACCAACTTGATAGCCCAATATGCTTTATGCTCAACCTCCACGGGTAAATGACAAGATTTTCCATAAACCAATCTATATGGAGTAGACCCGATGGGAGTCTTGTATGCTGTCCTATATGCCCACAAAGCATCATCAAGCTTAACACTCCAATCCTTTCTAGTATGCTCAACAATCTTTTTCAAAATTCTTTTGATTTCTCTATTAACAACTTCTACTTGACCACTAGTTTGAGGATGATACGGCGTTGCCATCTTGTGAGTAACACCTAATCGATGCAAGACTTTCTCAAGTTGTTGGTTACAAAAGTGAGTTCCCCTATCACTTATTATAGCTCTTGGAATGCCAAAGCGAGTAAACAATTTCTTCAAGAATTTAACAACTACTCTAGCATCATTTGTGGGCAAAGCTTGGGCTTCAACCCATCTAGAGACATAATCAACTGCGACCAAAATATATGTATTACCAAAAGAGTTTGGAAAAGGACCCATAAAATAAATACCCCAACAGTCAAATATTTCACAAACTTGAAATGTAGAGAGAGGCATTTCATGTCTTTTTGAGATATTACCTGTACGTCAATTATCACACTTTTCAACATACCTTTGGGCATCCTTAAACAAAGTCGGCCAATAGAATCCCGATTCTAGTACCTTTCTGGCTGTCCCATTAGCTTGATAATGACCACCGGCTGGACCTTTATGGCAATGCTCCAAAATGTCCATATTCTCAGGGTATGCTACACATCTCCTTATGATTTGATCTGCACAAATTCGAAATAGATATGGATCTTCCCAAAGATAGTACTTTAACTCCGAAAAGAATTTCTTCTTTTGTTGAGGAGTCAAGTTCTTCGGTAAGATCCGACCTACAATATAGTTAGCATAATCTGCAAACCAAGGAGTGTGATCATTATGACCTACGATTGAGTATAACCTCTCATCAGGAAATGTATCATTGATGTCTTCCTCATTCAATCGCTCCAAATGTGGGTTCTCCAATCGCGATAGATGATCGGCAGCAAGATTTTCTGCTCCCTTTTTGTCCCTTATCTCCAAATCAAATTCCTGCAACAAAAGTACCCACCGAATTAGTCTAGGCTTTGCATCACGTTTGTTAAGAAGATATTTGAGTGCCGAATGGTCAGTATAAACTACAACTTTAGACAAAATGAGATAAGAATGAAATTTTTCAAAAGCAAAAACTATAGCAAGCAGCTCCTTCTCAGTTGTGGTATAATTCTCTTGTGCTTCCGTTAAGGTCTTGCTTGCATAGTATATTGGTTGAAAATACCTTTCTCTCCTTTGTCCAAGTACTGCTCCTACTGCAAAATCACTTGCATCACACATTAGTTCAAAGGGAAGAGACCAATCGGGAGCAACCAAGATAGGAGACTCTATCAGTTTTTGTTTCAACAAATTGAAAGCAAAGAAGCAATTCTCATCAAACATAAAGGCCACATCTTTTTCAAGTAAATTTGTGAGAGGTTTGGAAATTTTAGAAAAACCTTTATAAACCTTCTATAAAAACCAGCATGACCAAGAAAACTTCTAATTGCCTTCACCGAAGTTGGTGGTGGTAATTTCTCTATGGTTTCTATCTTGGCTTTATCAACCTCTATGCCCTTGCTAGAAATCTTATGCCCCAAAACAATACCTTCTTTAACCATAAAATGACATTTCTCCCAATTCAAAACTAAATTGGTTTCTTCACATCTTTGCAAAACCTTTTCAAGATTTTGCAAACAAAGTTCAAAGGAATCACCAAAGACAGAGAAATCATCCATAAAGACTTCCATAATATCCTCAACTAGACCTTCAAAAATAGCTAACATGCATCTTTGAAAAGTAGCAGGAGCATTACAAAGACCAAATGGCATACGATGGTAAGCAAAAGTACCATAAGGACAAGTAAAAGTAGTTTTCTCTTGATCCTCCGGGGCTATTGGAATTTGAAAATACCCCGAAAAACCATCAAGAAAACAATAATACTTGTGACCGGTGAGTCTCTCAAGCATTTGATCAATGAAAGGTAATGGAAAATGATCCTTCCGAGTGGCATCATTGAGCTTCCGGTAATCGATGCATACCCTCCATCCCGTCACGGTCCTCATGGGAATCATCTCGTTTTTCTCATTGGGTACCACAGTCATCCCTCCTTTCTTGGGTACTACTTGGACAGGACAAACCCATGGACTATCCGAGATAGGATAAATAAGACCGGCATCAAGAAGCTTGATTACCTCCGCTTTTACCACTTCCTTCATGTTTGGATTTAACCTTCTTTGGGGTTGCACCACTGGCTTGAAGTCTTCTTCCATCAATATTTTGTGGGTGCAAAATGAAGGACTAATACCATTGATGTCAGAGATTTTCCATGCCATTGCCTTTTTATGCTTCTTTAACACTTTGATGAGCTCTTGTTTCTGCTCTTTTTGCAAATTGTTTGCAATGATCACCGGAAGTTTATAATTATCTGCAAGAAAAACATATTCCAAATGATCTGGTAACTTCTTCAACTCCAACTCTGGGGGATCTTCAATGGGAGATTTCATTCTACTCCCTTTTTCCCTTTCAATCTTCTCAAACATCATCCCTTTGGTTGTGATTGGGGATGACTCCAAATGTGCTATAATTTCGTCAACTTCATGCTGCCCATCCTTTATTTCTTCACCTTGAAATAGAGATATTTTCAATGGGTCATCAATCAATAATTCCTGCACATAATCGAAGACAATGTTACCAATAACATCTATCCTATAACAAGAATCATCATGATCAAAAGAATGTTTCATAGCCTCAGGAACTTTAAAAATAACTTCTTCTTCTCCAACCCTAAGGGTCAATTTTCCTTCACATACATCTATATTAGCCTTAGCGGTAGCTAGAAAAGGTCTCCCTAAAATTAATGGCACATCAATATCCTCATTCATATCAAGCATCACAAAATCAACAGGAAATATGAATTTATCAACTTTCACAAGCACATCTTCAATAATTCCCCTAGGATACTTAACCGATCTATCTGCCAATTGAATGCTCATCCTAGTAGGTTTAGGTTCACCCAATCCTAACTTCTTAAACATGTCATATGGCAACAAATTAATGCTAGCTCCTAAATCAGTTGATGCTCTACCAATTGACAAACTACCAATAGTGCAAGGGATAGTGAAACTCCCTGGATCCTTTAGCTTTTGGGGTAACATGTTTTTGTTTTGAAGAATGGCTGAACATTCCTCATTCAATGTCACCATTGAGAACTCTTCTAGCTTTCTTTTCTTGGAAAGGATCTCCTTTAAGAATTTAGCATATCTTGTCATCTGTGAAAGAGCTTCAACAAACGGTAAGTTGATATGCAATTGCTTAAAGAGTTCAAGAAATTTACCAAATTGTTTGTCCTTTTTCTCTTGTTGAAGTCGGGTAGGATATGGAATTTTCGGCTTGTATTCTGGAATTTCCTTTTTCTTTTGTGCTTCTTTCTTCTCAATCCTTTCTTCATCATCCACATGCAATAGTTCTTCCATCTTCCCTTTTTCTGTATCTTGCTCCTTTTGCTTTGGAACCTCCAATTCCTTCCCATTCCTCAAAGTGATGGCTTTAGCATTTGGCTCGGTATTACTTGGGAGGGTTCCAACTTGCCCTTCCGAAACAAGCTTCGCCAATTGGCCTATTTGATTTTCCAAGTTGTGAATAGAAGCCTCTTGGTTCCTTAGGGATGCTTCTTGAATTTGGAATCGATTTTCACTTGCCGCAATAAACTTTGTCATTAATTCCTCAAGGCTAGACTTCACCGGTGGTTGAGGAGGTGGAGTAGGTTGATGTTCGTAAGGAAGAGATGGTTGGGGTCGAGAGCTTGATGAAGATTGGAAACCGGGATGATGTAGCGGTCTTTGTTGCCCTTGATTACTCCATGAAAAGTTTGGATGATTTCGCCACCCCGGATTATAAGTATTGCTATAAGGATTGTTGGGCTGCCTCCCTCCTCCAAGATAGTCCACATGCTCCGATGACGATGTATTAGAAGTTCCCATGATTTGACATTCATGATTTGGGTGACCATCTCCGCAAAAGTCACAAGCCATCATCACTTGGGAGATTGAAGGTGAACGACTTAAGCTCTCGATCTTCTTGTTTAGGGCTTCAAACTTAGCCTCCAAAGCCATCATCATATCTACATTGTGTACTCCATTAGCCTTGGTTTTCGGTCTAGGATTCCCCCATTGGTAATTGTTCATTGCAATATTTTCAATAAGATCATGTAACTCTTCCGGTGTCTTCAAATTTGTAGTTCCTCCCGATGAAGCATCAATAAGTTGCTTGGAAGGGAAATTTAACCCACTATGGAATGTTTGCATTTGCAGCCCCAAATCTAGACCATGATGTGGGCATTTTCTCAATAGCTCCTTCCACCTCTCCCAAGAATCATATAAGCTCTCACTCTCCATTTGTTGAAAAGAAAAGATGTCATTCCTTAGCTTGGCTGTCCTTGCTGGAGGGAAGTATTTAGAGAGAAACTTCTCGGCAAGATCGTTCCATGTAGTAATAGAGCCCGGTGGAAGTGACTTCAACCATGACTTGGCTCGATCCCTCAATGAAAATGGAAATAGCCGAAGGCGGATGGCATCTTCGGAAGCCCCGTTAATCTTGAAAGTATCACATATTTCCAAGAAGTTGGCAATGTGAGCATTTGGGTCTTCGTCCGGCAAACCATCGAGTTGCACCAATTGTTGAAACATTTGGATAATATTTGGCTTGATCTCAAAATTGTTTGCTTCAACTCTTGGACGAGCAATGCTTGACTCCGTTCCTAACAAAGAAGGTCGTGCATAATCTCCCATAGTTCTTTGCCTTTCATTCCCATTGTGTGCCATATTGTTCACTTGTTGAATATTTTCACCTTCAATTTCAACTCCCTCAAGTACTACAACAAGATTGATACCCCTTGGATCCCAATGAAAAATTTGTTCAGCTTGGGAATTAAGTTGAGGCAATTCCTCCAAATCACTTGAGATCATAAACCAAAACAAATTCACACCTTCACCACAAAGAAAAGTAAATGTTTAAAGCAAGCAATTTTTGTTTTTCTTCACTAAAACAGAACAAAAACAGAAAAATAGCTTAAATAAAACAAAAACAGAGGAACACAAACTAAGTACTTCAATTAATCAATAACTAACAAAATTACAAACAAGAAAACAAATGCCAGCACTAGTAACAAGTATTACACAAACTAACAAGTAAAATGACTAGATCAATAGAGTTTGAGCTTTCCTAATATTGACCAATTATTCCCCAGCAACGGCGCCAAAAACTTGTTGTGTTGTTTTGCATGCCCTTATACTAAATTTTATCACAATCTCTAACAATTTTCACACAAAACATTAGGCAAGTGCACCTATCGCTTTGATTAGTATAATGACAAGTAATTTAAATGTCGTATCCACGGGGATGATCAATTACCATTACTCACTTTCTACTCCATTGTTTAGTCTATCAAATTTGCTTGTGAAAATGATTGAAATAACACCTGGGAATAAAAATCTAACTTAAACAGAAAAATTCAGTTTATGTAAATTTCAGTTTGCAAGAGAAAATTTCAATTGAGAGAATAATACTTGAATGGAAAATCCCCCTAGAATTACCTATGTGATAGAAAAGTCCCTTGGTTAATGAATTCCCCTTCCTATGTTTGATGAAATTCCTAAATTAGTACTCTCTCTATCTCTAGATGAAAGTCCTCTACCTTTAGATTAATTGGTTGAAATCTCTTCCTAACCAATTCAACCTAAAAATGCATTTACATTAGTGAATTTCAATTAGATTCTCTAATTACCAAGAAGATGTTGAGGTTCCTATCTCTAGTCACCTAAATCATCCTCATTGTTTGTGTATGGTCTATTTCACCCTTCCTTTCTCAATTCCAAGTGCAAAATCCAGATTATGAGCCAATCAACAACTGAATTAATTCAAGCAATCAAACCTCCAAATTAGATTTCTCTAATTACCAAGATGTTGAGGTTTCTATCTCTAGTCACCTAAATCATCCCCATTGTTTGTATATGGTCTATTTCACCCTTCCTTTCTCAATTCCAAGTGAACAAATCCAGATTATGAATCAATTAATAGCTGAGTCAATTCAAACAATCAAACCCACAAACAATCCACAAGAATTCGGAATTCAATCAACCAAGAAAACAAATCATTCACATAGATAATAACTAGGGTTCATAACCATCCAAGTATTCAAGAATTTAGCTCATCAACATATTACAATTTAAAGAACATAAAGCAATAAAGAAAGAGTAAGAATTGCTCATTTTCATGGCTCAAATATTCTCTTCTTCAAGGCTTGGAGTTCTCCAACTTGGTTGTGAAAAGTTGTGTTCTTGAGCTTGAATCTTCAAGATTGATGTTCTCCTTCTTCAAAGATTTGATCTTCTCTCTTGATTTCTCTTGCAAAGATTGAAGATTTGGGAGAGGTTTTGGATGTTTTTCTCTCTGTTTTTCTCCTCTCTGGAACCCTAGACGGCCGCCCCCTTCAAATGACCTAAAAGGGTATATATATACCTCACAAAAAGAGAGCAACAATTGCAGAAAATTCTGTTTCTGCCAAAACGGTACCGTTTGGATTATTGGTGATTAAGAGCATTAAATAGGACGATCTAGGTTTTCATGTCTTCATAAACGTTATAGATAATACGCTTATGTTTCTTCAGAGCTTTGAATCACCTCCGTTGGACATCTAGAACTCCAGATATGGTAATTAAAACACAATGTGTCAAAACTGGAACCAAATTCAGAAATACTGATTTGCACTATATGTAGGGTGACCAAACGAATTCGGATTGATGTAAATGTTACCATTCTGGAAATTTCCGAATCTCCTCTATAATTGTCCAGAAGATCATATCTGCATTTAAAATCTCTAAGGAGGTCAAAATCCCACTTGGATTGTTCTGTCCCGCTGCCCTGTTTTGCATTCTTCTTTTTTTTTTCTTCATTATAAGTATGTAGAATCTCCTGCATTGCTTCATTGTGCTCCAAATCTTCAATAAACTCATCTAAACCAAATAAGAGAGAAAGGGAGTGTAAATGGTGTTTGAAAACTAAAATTCAACAGAAATTTGAGCTCAAAATGATCATTATATTAAGCACAAATATGAAATATCAGGTATCAGAGCTTAGGTTATAGATTCTGTAGACTCTTTAGTTACATGCATCATGCAAGTTTTGATAGTGAGTCTCGGTTTTGTAAACTGCTAAGGATGTCACGTGGTGAGGGAGGATGGAGAGGTCGTGCTAGGGGACGCACTCGCGAAAATGTATGCGATAGGGTTCTTTGCATTGGTAGCCTACCCCATGCTCCCCAATTGAGGATATACACTGACTTTTATAACGGACTATCAATAGATATTAGATATTGACTAAGTAATATTCTTATAATGGTTTCTTAGACTTGGCAAGTAAAGCACTTATAGTAGAGACTAACATATTTGAGAGTCGAGGATACAAGTCACATTCAATGAGGATTATGACTGATTTTAGGAGAGAAATTAGGCAGAAATAGAGCAGTCAGTTTGGCAGTTCAAATCAGAGAGGTGGTAGTCCATCAAGAGGGTTTTTCAATCAAAGACCGTTCTTATCAAATAGACAAAGTGGGCATCCAGGATTTATTACTTAGAGTATAGCCGCATTTCCTCAGAGACAACTAGGAAAAACAGCAACTAGCAGTAGTACTGGAGCACTTCGAGCTAATGGATTGTGTTTTAAGTGTGGGAGACTCGAACATATAGCAGCTAATTGTTGTGAGGATGGTATTGTGTGCTATATATGCTGCTAGGTAGGACATACATCTAGAGATTGCCCTTAGAGTCAGATAGGAAATTGTTGCACAGAAGGGACAAAATACATTAGTATTCAGATCTATACTCGTCCAATAGCAAACTAGTTGAGGCAGAGGTTATCAGAGTCGAGGAAGCCAGACTAGTTGACACAAATTATATTAGGGTAGAGGAGCAGCCCTATTGAATGGTAGAGGTCGAGGTCAGGTTTATGCTGTGATTCATCAACAAGCACAGACATGTCAAGGTGTTATCACGAGTATTGCTCATTTTTTATAGAGATACTAAGCTATTATTCAATTCTGGAGAATCACATTCTATTATAT
Organism: Rauvolfia tetraphylla; assembly: GCA_030512225.1. Classification (NCBI taxonomy): domain Eukaryota; kingdom Viridiplantae; phylum Streptophyta; class Magnoliopsida; order Gentianales; family Apocynaceae; genus Rauvolfia; species Rauvolfia tetraphylla. The sequence continues at coordinate 6,610,186 of JAJQKT010000062.1, forward strand.
CTTCATCATTTGCATCCTATGCTACATTACCCATATCTAGCCTAGCATATCATCCTGTGATTGAGACCTTACAAACACTAAATTTGTTATTAAAGATGTGTATCGGGGTTGCAAAAATTGGCTTGGAGATCGTGTACTATTTGCTGACTTGATACCTTTTGCGATTGTTGATTCTAATTCAATATTTGAGATGGATTGGCTTAGTCGTCATCATGCCTTCATTGACTGCAATAGAGAAGAAGAAATTTTTAGAGTTCCTATATAAGAACCATTTTGCTTCTTTGGTGATTGACAGATTATTCCTTCCAGCATCATCTCAGTTATTTCTGCCAAAAATTAATAATGGTAACCCCTAACTACTTCATTCATGAATTTCACAGTAATAGAAATTCATGTCCCACCGAGACATAATTTGTAACTTGCTATCCTCTTGCCTAGAAGGCGAAGATTGACCTTTGTAGAAAGGACGATTCATTCAAATTGACATGAGAGTCCAACGACATTACATTGTCAGAATCCATGTTCTATATTTTAAAGAGGTGGACCTTCTTGCTTCTCTCATGGCACACTCCTCTTCTCGCCGAGGCCCTTTTCTCCTCAGTCCACAAAGACAAAATGTAGGACTTTTTTGATTAGATTGGATCCACCCCTATTTAGTATCCCAAAATTGAGTATCTCAGAATACCCGATTCCTTTCACTTTCTATTATATTGAAAAATCAAATGTGGGTTTTCATTCGCAAAAGTCAAAATTTATGAAACATTAGAACCATTAACTATTGACGGCTGACTACTAATTCATGAACCACTTGAATTTTCAAATTGGAATTTCTTTCCTAATGACATGAAAAAATACAAATTGATACATCAGTATCCTTCTCTATTTCAATTATAACAACAATTCTGAGTATATGTAAACCCCAGAGCAGAAATTGTTACACGGATATTTATTATTTTATTTATATATGTTGCCTATAAGTAATTAAAAGTAATTCTCAGCAAATTATCGTATTTTAATTTTTAATTGAATAGAAAATCACAATTTTCTTTTAATAGAGCACAGCCCGTGCTACCTCAAAAAGAATGGTAGTACATTTATCAAATTCAAATTGGATTCGGCCTCGAAAATATTTTGATGTGATTAGTTTTTCGTAGGGGTATTGAACAGTTATAGGTAAACGATTTGTTTGAAACAAAGTAATCGTAAAACCTTGACCGATGTACCGGCAGCTCGTATTGTTTGTTGACCATCATTCATATTCTCCCAATTTGTGGCCGACCATGCGATCTGTTATATTAATAGGCAGATGTTCCTTTTCATTGTGGATAGCAATAGTATGTCTGACCATTATGGGTATAATAATAGATGCTTTGGACCATGTTACGTTAGGTTTAATAGTACATCCCAACAGGGGACAACCATATTTGTTCAATTTATCTCTCTCAACCTAGATGACATGAGGCGGGCCTTGGAAAGTTTTAATATAAGCCAGAGGGATTAGCAGATCTTGTAAACGTAGAGCGCGTAGGGCTTTGAACCCAAATACATTACCTATAATAGAATCTGTATATTTTATGTAATTGCGTTGAGTATTGTCCAACAAATTATTTATCAATGATTGTGGAATACGAACTTTCAAGTTATGATCGTCACGGATTCAATTATAATCAAATTGCTTTGGGTCAGTTACGAACGTCAGTAGTTGATTATTACACCATTCAAACAATTTCAAATTCACCTCAAATAAAAACAAAATGGCTAAACTTCTCAATTCAAAAAAAATTCTAATTAAAATTAAATTAAGTTTCAATTTGGATCTAAAAGAATGAGGCTTTCTTTGATAAATCCAAAAGTTGTTTAAACTTATCGTTTAATTTGTATTAAAAATCTCTTTCTATATTTAGAGTAATTATTTGAAAATATATATTTTCAAACCATTTTTGCAGATATTGAATTTAGGGTTCCAATAACACTATATACATCAACTCATTGGTGCTGAGCTAACTATAGTGCAAAGTTGTATCTCTTTGGTCAATAAGATCCATCTTATTGGGAATAACAAGAGCATCTCTCAATAGTCAAAGTTTCATATCTGAAGCAAGTTTTCAAGAAACTACTTGACTTTTACCAAAGGCAGCTTTCCGGGCACGTATCGATTGGTTGAAAGGTCTGAAAGAAAATGTTGTTTTGGGGGGGATGATACCCATCAGCACAGGGTTCAAAGGATTAGTGCACCCTTCAAAATCAGAACAACAGAACAAGATTTCTTTGGGAAAAAAAACTATTCAAGGGGAAAATGAGAGAAATTTTGTTTCACCTTAGTTGATTCTTGCCTTTCAAATTAGTTGATTCTTTCTTTTCAAAGAATTTCCAGAATACATCAGAACAATCATTGAAATCATTTATAGGATTTAATGATTCCTAAGAAGGGAGTCATTCCTTTCACTACCTTCTTTGATTTGGTGCATTCAATTGATTTAGTAATAGATTTAGTAATAAAAAGAATAATAGCAGGAGTTGTGTATCTATAGCCAATCTAGGGTAGAGCAGAAGGTTCCGTCGGAACAATTTTGTATTTCATCTATTCACTAGAAAAATTGGTAGAAAATTATGTCAAAAACATATTGAGATTGCATAGAGTACCAGTCAGCATAGTATCAGATCAGGATCCTCGTTTCACTTTCATATTTTTGAGAAGTTTCCAACCAGTAACTAGGACTAAACTTAATATAAATACAGTCTTTCATCCACAGACAGATGGGCAATCATAGAAAGTTATACAAACCTTGGAGGATATGTTGCGTGCTTATGTTATGAGTTATTCCACTAGTTGGGATGATGATTTGTCGCAAATTGAATTTGTCTACAACAATAGCTTTCAAACTAGTTTAGGTACGGCACCGTTTGAGGCTTTGTATGGGATGAGATACAGGACTCCAGTATGTTGGATAGAGGTTGGAGAAGTCTAGATATCCAGTGTAGAGTTAGTGTAGTGCAAAAGAGTTATATGGACAAGAGACGTAGAGCATTGGAAGTTTAACTAGGAGATTAGGTATTTTTGAATGTATCACTGTGGAAGGGCATTCTTAGATTTGGACGTAAAGGAAAACTAGAGTGGTGTTATATTAGACCTTACAAGATCACTAAAAAGTTTGGCCCTGTTGCATATAGATTGTCATTACCTACGGAGCTTAGTCGCATCCATGATATCTTTCATGTATGTACTCTTCGAAAGTATATAGCGGATCCTTTGCATATATTGATTGAATAACCAGTAAATTTGGAAGAGGATTTGACTTATGTGGAGGAGTCGATGCAAATAATTGATCGGAAGGTGCAAGTATTAAGAAATCGAGTCATTCATATGGTTAAAGTACTTTAGAGAAACCATAGTACAGAGCAGTCTACGTGCAAGCGTGAGGAGCTAACGAGAAATCAATACCCTCATCTTTTCACTTGTGAGGTAGCATTTATTTTAGAGGCTTAGATATGATTGCCTCATACATTGCATAGACATTTCAACATTCATTATTATTTAATGAATCGTCGTTTCTTATATACATTTGCATTAGTTTTAAAAATATTTTTTATACATGTGTACTTTTTCTTTTCTCTAAAATTTCGGGGAAAAATTTATTTTAGAGGGTTAGAATTGTAAAACCATAAATTTTACTTTTTCTAAATAAATTTTTCAAGAAGTTTTACTCTAACATGTGTATATATATGATAACTATAAATTGCAAAAAATCTGTTTTTACACATTCTTAAAATAAAGAAGGGTAAATCTATAATTATAAAAATTTAAAGGTTGATTTTCATAAGTTTTGAAAAAAAGAAAAAAGAAAAAAAAGAGGGCCAGCTGCATGGCTGATCCTCCCCTCCCCCATTTTAAGCATTTTAGAGTGACATTAAATTTGTTAATTACTACGTAATTATATATTAGGTCTCGAGATTGCCGAGGTAGAACCAAGGGTGGAGTAGCGTAGATATATTCTTTTCGCTTGATGTGAGATTTCTAGCTTACTTGTGGAGGTTGAGGACCACAAAATCCTAATATTTTAAGTTATGTTTTTTATATTTTATTCATTTAATTTACGCTAAGTAAATATTTATTTTGTCATGGCTCGGCTTTATGAATATATGTTGTGGAAACTTTGAATTTGTTATTTGCCGTGGCTTAGCTTTGTGAATAAATGTGTTGTTACTTTGGAAATTGTTATTTTGCCGTGGCTCGACTTTTATGAATAATGTGTTGTTAACTTTAAATTCTTATTATGCAGTGGCTCGGCTTTTTGTGAAAGTATATAGTAGTAATATAAGTTATTGTTTTGTCGTGACTTGACTTGTATATTTGTATAATATACTAAACCATGACAATTGATTGGTTATTAATGTGTTGTAAATGTGAATTATGTGTAAACTCCGCCGTCGGGATATGGATTGACTCTCCTGCAGGGTGAGATTATTGATTTACGTGGAGAGTCCCTTTGTGCCGTATGTGAGAAGGCCATTGGGAGATGTTGTGTGGAGTCCCTTTGCGCCGTGTGTGAGAAGGCCATTAGAGGTGTTGTGTGGAGAGTTCCTTTGTGCCACGTGTGAGATGGCCATTGGAAGGGCGACGGAAGTTTTTATGTACTTATATGGACTCGAAAGAGTCGTGTGAATTGTGTTTGTTGATTTGACCGCTATTTTTCAAAATGGTGATTATTACTTGAATGTACATATATATAAATATAATCCAAAAGGAGTATAAAAATATATAAAAAAAGAATAAAATAGAATATTGTTTTGAATTGATATATTAGGAATAAAATGAAATAATTAAAATTTTGTGGAGAATGGTGGATTTTATTAAAATTAATATTTTAATATTTTTATTCTCTAGAAAAATAGGTAGTTTCTATTTTTAAATAATTTTATCAAATTTAATAATTTTTAGCTCTAATTAATATTAATCATGTATTCATTCATGTATGTATATATATGTGTGTGTGTGTGTCAATATTTGAGCATTTTAGAGTGACATTAAATTTGTTTATTACTACATAATTATATATTAGATCCCGAGATTGCCGAGGTAGAACCAAGGGTGGAGTAGCGTAGATTTATGCTTTTCGCTTGAGGTGAGATTTCTAGCTTACTTGTGGAGGTTGATGACCACAAAATCCTAATTTATTTAAGTTATGCTTTTTTATATTTTATTTATTTAATTTACGCTAAATAAATACTTATTTTGTCGTGGCTCATCTTTGTGAATATATATTGTGGAAACTTTGAATTGTGCTTATATGGACTCGAAAGAGTCGTATGAATTGTGTTTGTTGATTGGACCGTTATTTTTTAAAAATGGTGATTATTACTTGAATGTACATATATATAAATATATTCTATTCTACGTGATTTTCAAATTGGACTATTTTGTTGTACTAAATGAAGTTATTCTCATAAAAAGTCAAGGATAACTTATATCTATTTTAAAAATGTTATAAACTCAGTACGGTATATTTTCCTTCAAACTGTACAAGTACCTATAAATTTCACTGGGCTTCGTAGCTCATTATTCTCTCATTATATTTCAGGATTTTCATAGATGAATTCAAAGTATAGTTCTCTTTCTACGTCGCACGTGACAGTTGAGTCATCAGCAGCAGCTAATTTTGCAGAGACTTTTATCATTTGTAATTATTTTGGTTTGTCAATGCATTGTAACATTTCAAGCGGTTATTGATTTAATTAGTATGTGTATAGAGAGATCTCAATATTTCGAAACAATTATGTTTTATATAATTTATTTTATGTACTCTTTTGCTATAGAATAGCCGGTACTCCTTATTTATTTGTGTTGTTATTTGCTTAGACACTATTAGAATTTACACTCGTATCATATAGTGGTATTACAGGTTGCATTACACCTCTGGAATAGGAAAGTGATGATTCACTGCTAGGTAGGGCCCACCCGAGAGAAGGTTGTTACATTCATAACCATCCAAGTATTCAAGAATTTAGTTTATCAACATAGTAAAATTCAAAGAACATAAAGCAACAAAGAAAGAGGAAAAATTGCTCATTTTCAAAGTTGAAATCTTCTCTTCTTCAATGCTTGAAGATCTTCACGCTTTTGTTGAGAAAATTGCAGTTTTCGCCTTGAATCTTCAAGGTGGATGTTCTCCTTCTTTAAAGATTCAATCTTCTCTCTTGATTTATCTTGCAAAGATTAATGAATTGGAAGAAGAATTTGGGAGTGTTTTTCTATGTTTTTGCATTTAAATGGCATTTAAATCCAGCTTAAAAGAGAGAGAAAAATAGTAGAAAAAAGAGTTCTGCACGACACAAATGGCACCACTTAGTCCACACCAAGTGGCGCCATTTGGTTCCAATTTTGGTTAAGTGTTTTGTTGTACGACTCTGACAGTGATTTTGAATTCTAAGTGAATACATAGCATGTAATCACTCTGACAATGGTTTTGATATCTTCATAAAAGTTGTAGATCATGCTCTTAAATTTCCACAGAGCTTTGAATTACCTCAATTGGACATCTAGGACTCAAGATATCATCATTCTACCAAGATGTATCAAAACTGGAACAAAGTCCAGGATAGTTGATTTACAACATAAGCAGGTCAGTCAAATAAACTCGGATTGACATAAAATTTACTATTATAAAAACGTCAAAATGTCCGCTATAAGTGTCTAGAATATCACTTTTGCATTTGAAAGCTCTATAGAGGTCAAACTTCTACTTGAAATTTCTCTACTAGGCTATTTTCCTCCTCATTTCTCTTTTTTCTTTATTGTGTAAAATCTCCTTGTTTGCTTCATTCTATTCCAAATCTTCAATAAACTCACCTAAAGCAAATAAGAGATAAAGGGAGTGTAAATGTTGATTGAAATACCAAAATTTAACAGAAATTTAGGTTCAAAATAATCATTATATGAAGCACAAATATATAATATCACATAGAAATTTAGCAAAGAAAATAGCTGGAATGTTTAGCATTTTGAAACATGGACTTTCTCTAACTTTGACAACATTATACCTCATTTCAAGGTTACATTCAAAGTAATTTTATGATTACCCGAGTTTTTCTCAGTATAGGTTTCTTAAAATTATCATTCTCCTAAAAGATTTTAAAGATGAGATATCTAAAGCAGTAAAAATTGATAGCCATCTGGCATCACAAATGAATTCCAATATGACTATAATTCTTAAAAACCTTCAGAAAACAATTTATAGAACAATTACTCGGAATCAGAATATGAATTTCAATATGTCATGAGTTATGTCTCCATACACAACAACATAGGAGCATCAGTAAAAGGATTACAGGCAAGGAATCAAAGAACATAGTGAATTTGTCATTATGTTCTAATCAGATGAATATTACCTTTTCCTTTAACTGAGGATTTTGGTGACTAAAAGTGGAGCATACTTTTATATTTCACATACAATTTATGATTGCATTATAGTTGGATATTAATTCAAATTTACATCTCTCGAATCTGTAAAAAGACATAAATAAGTAAGAGGCTAATTTATATTTGTCTCTCTTCACATGCAATGCATGCCTTTTGACTATGCAGTAGAATAAGGGAAAATCACATACTAAAAACGCGCTGTTTTGTTCATATAAACTATTCATTCCGTTTCAAAATATATATTTTACTTTCAACTTTCTTTTGTTTCAAAATATAATTTTTCTTTCTATATAAAAGCTTTATTTATTACTTTGTTTTTAATTTTCTGTGTAAAATAGAAATAGTTCATATATTTTGAGACAGAGGAAGTATTGTGTGAAGGTTACATGATTGTCCATTCTTCTATTTTATGCCATTTTAAGAGTTTTCATAAATAATTTTATTATTTCAGCTTTTGAAATAGCATGATTATCTCTCATAGTAACTTTTGTTTTTTCTTTTTTGAGAATTTTTTTTTACATTCCTTTCTCTAATATGTTTTTTTTATTTTGTTGGTAATAATAAAGGTTGAAGCACACTTTTTAGCGCACGATATCTTAAGACTTCATGGTTTCCTTCCTATTTTTTAATTGTCTTCAATACCTTGTAATTCAAGTAGCCGAGGTGGCAATGTTTTGATAGAACATTCAACTAGAAAGTATCACAATCTGGGGAATATTCTCCGCATATCATCATTCATGTATATATCCAAATCACCACTATTAAACATCAACATGAGAATACTCTCCATATTTTCTAGGGAAATGCGAAATATATTAGAGCAAGAACTGACGATATTCATGAAAAACAAAAAGACTTATAAATCAAACGAAGGGCACAACTGTTGAATGTAGAACATTCTTTATCTTCTTCAACAATGCAAACCCAGACTATGGTTTGAAACAACAAACGACGGACAGAAATTAGTTAACGAACACTGTAAACTAACTGTTTGTAACAACAAGAACTGTAAAACTATTGGATATGTGTATCAGATCTGTGTATATTTGTATATGTTTATATGTTTATCTAGAGAGGATTTCCGTATTCATGAAGTTAGGATGTTGAGTTTGTTTGGGTCTTTATTTCCTAAGACTCTTCAGTCTATAGGTCTTTATTTTCCTAAGACTCTTCGGTCTATATATTGGACAGGAGCACATTGTATAGAAAAATGCTTGCTACATAAATCACATTTGCAGTGTAGACTTTTGTTATGGTATCAGAGCAAGGTTTCTCACTAAAAATATTTCTTTGTTATTGATCAAATGTCAGACATGTCTGAGTCAATTGGCAGGCAAGCTGAAACTGAATTCAGTTCTGGACAACAGGCCATTGCTACTGACATAATGTCACCCTATTATATACATCCATCTGACAATCCTGGTCAGATTTTTGTCACAGAATTACTCACTGATTCCAATTACGGAGAGTGGGTAATGGATATGACAACAGCATTGTCGGCCAAAAACAAGATGGGTTTTGTGGATGGTACCATTGTTATGCCTCTGCCTAATTCATCAGATCTGGCTCATTGGATTCGGAGTGATGCCATGGTACGAGGATGGCTCAAGAGTTCAATGGAGAAATCACTCAGAAACAGCATACGTTATGCCAAAACTGCAAACGAGATTTGGCGAGATCTCAAAGAACGTTACGGTAAAGGGAGTTCACCAAGGCAATATGAGTTAAGACAAGCAGTAAGTTTGTTACAGCAGGAGCGGTTGAGTGTATCGGCATATTATACTCACCTCAAAATGCTATGGGATGAGACTCAATCTATTTTACCCTTGCCGAGTTGTATGTGTGCAGGTTGCACATGTGACATCAACAAGAATCTCGTTCGCATGAGAGAAAAGGAGCAGCTGTATGATTTTTTGATGGGACTTGATGAATCATTCCATCATGTTATTTCCCAGATTCTTGTCATGAGACCTGTGCCAACTTTAGGAGAAGCCTATCACATGGTGGCCGAGGAAGAACAACGGAAAATTATTGCTACCAGTAGGAGATCCTCCACAGAAGCAACAGCTTTCAATGTACAAGCTAATGCGATGGTTGCAGCAGTTAGAAAAGAAAAGAAATGGCGAGAAGGTGACAAAAGGAATAGCAAGAAAGACAGACAGCGTTGTTCTCATTGCCAAAAGCTAGGGCATGAGGTAGAAAAATGTTTTGAGATCATTGGCTATCCTCCACATTGGAAACGGCCAGATACAAGTAGTCGAGGTGGTACACAGGTAGAATTTTCAAGGGCAGCTTTCGTTGGTGCAGATACAAGTCCGGTACCAGGCTTGTCGATGAAAGATTATATGAAGCTTATAGATCACCTAAATCCAAAACAAGAAGTACCAAAAAAGAGCATAGATCAAGGACCCATGGTGAACATGGCTGGTAAGTTCGGTAGTGGTGGTGTATGGGTCAGACAAAAATCTGATGACAGATCTTAGAACAACAGTTCACTTGCAACAACCAGTCAGGATGCCAAACGGAGAAAGTATTCGAGTACAGGGAGTTGGAAGAGTTTCTCTTTCCAGCAATCTAATTTTGGATGATGTCCTGTTTATACCAGATTTCAAGTGCAACTTAATTTCAGTATCAAAGTTAACACAATCACACAATTGTGTTTTAACTTTCTTGTCGGAATTTTGTATTTTGCAGGACTTACCATGGAAGAATCTGATTGGAGTGGGTAAGCAGCAAGGGGGCTTGTATATCTTCAAAAATCTTAATCAGCAGCATGTGATTTTGGCAGCTCAAAGGGAGGTTGAACTAGAAATGTTGCACCAGAGGTTGGGACATGCTTCAGCTGAAAAATTGCAGCATGTTTGTGGTGTTCAAACAGTTAAGTTGAAATCATGTGATTCTTGTTTAAGAGCAAAACTTCATCGTTTTCCTTTTGGTAGTAGTTCAATAAATACCAAGGCGTGTTTTGAGCTTGTCCATTGTGATGTTTGGGGAGGTTATTGAACTCCTTCAATGAGTGTAGCTCATTACTTTCTTACTTTGGTGGATGATTATAGTAGAGCTACTTGGGTATACTTATTGAAAACCAAATCTGAAGTTGAGATTGTTATACTGCATTTTTCCAACATGATTGAAACTCAGTTTGGAGCTAGAATTAAGCAAGTCAGAAGTGATAATGGAGGTGAGTTTCTGTCTAGTAAATTGCTTCAATTTTATTCTGAAAAAGGTATTATGACTCAAACTTCATGTCCTTACACACCTCAGCAAAATGGCATAGTAGAAAGGAGACATCAATATATTCTTGAAGTAGCAAGATCTATTCGTTTTAAGGCTGGATTACCAATATCATTTTGGGGGGGAGTGTATTTCTACAGCGGTATATATCATCAATAGATTGCCGTCTAAAGCATTAAACAATAAAACTCCATATCAGGTTTTGTTTGGCAAGAGTCCTACTTATGATCACATGAGAACATTTGGTTGTTTGGTTTATGTGCATAACAAGAAAGTTTCTGATAAATTTGATGAGCGAGGGAAACCGGGAATTTTTGTGGGATATCCTAGTGGACAGAAAGGGTATAAAATTTATGATAAAACCAACGCACAGATCTATGTGTCTAGAGATGTTCATTTTATAGAAGATAGATTCCCTTATTTAGAGGAGATTTCATCTGTAGAATTCCAGCCTTCAAATCTCACTGATGTGTCCTATACTGATCCACACCCTATAAACCAACCAACTAGTGTTCAAGAATTTCTGTTGGCTGAAGATTTCTCACCGCGGCCAGAGAGCAGCCCGAAAGAACCTGCCGCCTGTCCAAAAACCACTACTCAGGCACCTCCTCAAGTTTCACCATCTCCTACAGAAGCTGCAACAGAAGAGCCTCCAGATTCTCAACTCATAACAAAGATTGCAGCCGAGGGGCGTCCGCTTAGTCGGCGGGTTCGAACAAGACCACATTATCTTGCAGACTACATAACTGATTTACCAGCTTCCCTTGCTGCTCAAACTTGCCCATCTTCAACAGAAAATTCCAAGGTATATCCTCTAGCAAATTACGTTTCTTACAGGAATTTTACAGCTCAACATAAAGCCTTCCTCGCGGCCATTGTGACCCACGATGAGCCAAAATATTTTTCTTAGGCTATGCAGCAAGCTTGCTGACGTGAAGCAATGAAAAAGGAAATAGCAGCTTTAGAAGCAAATCAAACATGGGAGCTCCAACACCTGCCTCCTGGCAAACGTGCAATTGATTCCAAATGGGTTTATAAAATCAAGTTTAAGCCTAATGGTGATGTTGAAAGGTACAAAGCCAAGCTGGTAGCTAAAGGTTACACACAAAAGGAAGGTGAAGATTTTCATGAAACATTCGCGCCAGTGGCAAAGTTAGTCACAGTTAGAACTCTATTAGCAGTGGCACTTGTCAAAGGATGGTTTTTTCATCAATTGGATGTGAATAATGCCTTTCTTCACGGTGACCTTGAAGAAGAGGTATATATGCGTATTCCTCAAGGCTTTCACCGTCCAGGAGATACACGGGTGTGTCGTTTGAGAAGGTCTTTGTATGGCCTCAAACAAGCCTCTCGAAATTGGCATCATCGTCTCACCACAGAATTCATCTCTCTCGGGTTTTATCAATCCAAGGCAGATTATTCTTTATTTGTCTTCAACAAAGGCGCTGTTTATGTTGCTGTTGTAGTGTATGTCGACGATATTCTCCTCGGAGGAAATTCTCTGTCTTTTATTGAGAAAGTCAAGCACTGATTGGATAAAATGTTCACCATCAAAGATTTAGGTCGACTGAAGTTCTTCCTTGGCATAGAGGCTGCTGTTGCTCCTGGCGGTTTGGTGTTAAGTCAACACAAGTATGCGATGGATATTTTGAAAGAATGTGGTATGTTAGGCTGTCGCCCGATTTCCACCCCACTCGAACAGAACCATCAGCTCCACAATCCTTCTACTGCAACCATGATTTCTTTTTGTGATCATGGTCGCTACCGGAGGATTATCGGGCGCCTTCTCTATCTCACCATCACACGGCCAGATATATCTTATGCAGTGAATGTGCTTAGTCAATTTGTTGCTGCTCCACAACAAATGCATTGGGATGCAATGATGCGAGTGCTGCGTTATATCAAACAGTCCCCCGGACAAGGTATTCTTTTGAATAAGCATAGCCCATTGGAGTTAATTGGTTATTGTGATGCAGATTGGGCCGGTTGCAAAACAACTTAGAAGTCCACCACTGGTTTTTTGATCAAGCTTGGTCATTCTCCTATTTCTTGGAAGACCAAGAAACAGTCGGTTGTTGCACGCTCTTCTGCTGAAGCCGAATATCGAGCAATGGCTTCTACAGTCAGTGAATTAATTTTATTACGCTATTTGCTCAAGGAACTTACGATAGCTCAGCTGGCTCCTACAATGCTTTTCTGTGATAATCAGGCCGTTGTACATATTGCTGTCAATCCTGTTTTTCACGAGCGCACGAAACATGTTGAGTTAGATTGTCATTTCGTTCGTGAGCGCGTCCAGTCTCGTGACATTCTACCTGCTAAAATTCATACCACGAATCAAATCCCTGATTTATTCACCAAGGCTCTTGGCAAGGACGCTTTTCTTTATTTACTCTTCAAGCTTGGAGTTCACAATCTTCACTCCCACGCTTGAGGGGGAGTATCGGATATGTGTATCAGATCTGTGTATATTTGTATATGTTTATATGTTTATCTAGAGAGGATTTCCGTATTCATGAAGTTAGGATGTTGAGTTTGTTTGGGTCTTTATTTCCTAAGACTCTTCAGTCTATAGGTCTTTATTTTCCTAAGACTCTTCGGTCTATATATTGGACAGGAGCACATTGTATAGAAAAATGCTTGCTACATAAATCACATTTGCAGTGTAGACTTTTGTTAAAAACAAGGGCTCCATTTCAAATGCCAATTTAAGACAACTTATGAATGTTTTTCATGTCAGCAGCCTCAAGGAGAGTCCCTTTCTCCACATGATCCCACCAGGCGAACAAGAAGTTGTCAACAACCAATCTGAACCAAGGGGACAGCTTCAAGGCCTCTTCACCAGCGTCCACCTTTCTTATAAGTTCTTTCACCCCATCTCGAGACACATACTTGAAATCAGCAACTTCGTCTGGATTTGGATTCACCTTAACATCCCGAACAATGAACAGAAGGTAGTCAACTGCCAACAAGAGAAAATGGTGTTAAATATCATCGCAAATTCGAGCGCCAAGACGGATAAAACACGACACAATAAGAGAAACCCAGTTGATGACAAACAGATATGATACTTTCTATGTTGTGATATGCATGTATATGCAGAAATGATGAGTTGCTTATTATGACGAAGCAGGGTAAGTATCATTACGTTCATGCTCTCCCCATTTGCTGTCAGCGGCTGCTATGTAAAGCATACGGCCGAGGGGTATGAACTCATGTACCGGGACGTCTTCAGGGGCAATGCCCAGTTCATCTAGAAGTTTCCTTTGTGCAGCATTCCTTACTCCTAGTTACGAAATAAAGTATAGATGAGAAAGGGCAACGTAAACCACATATTTCATATGCATTAAACTTTGTTAAAACACACCGAGAGCGTTCTCTTCAATAAGCTCAGTTTCTCGATACAGAGGATGGCTGCAGCAGGTGTTTGTCCAGACCAGGGGAAAGGTCACTTTAGTTGCAGACCTTTGCTGCAAAAACGCATACAATATAATAAAAGATAAAAATATAAACTTAATCACACTCTGATAAGGTACAAAAAATTCCATCTTAATGCTAAAAGACGGCTAGTCAATAATCTGAGAAATTGATTTCATACTTCAAGAAATAAAATGAGTACACTTTTCAACTATATATACCTGAAGAAGTAACTCATATTTTGTGCTGAACAAGAATACACTAAAAGCTCTGTGCAGCATATTGTCAGATTCGATCTTTTCCATCAAGTGACCTGCATATCAAAAAGTTCTTTCACAGTAGCCTTTTGCAGATTAAGGAGACAAATGTGCAGGGGAAAGTGGTGGAAAAACCATCAAAAGAAAAACTGCTGCAGAACCCCCACAAATACCCCCATTAAGCTTAAAATTATTTCTTATCAGACTGATTAACTTGAAAATTCAAAACCAGAATCTTACAAGCAGTGCAATTAATGAGGTTTTAGGACAAATACATTCAAACCTGTAAGAGGTGGAAGTGAGTGAAAGGTTCCTACTTACAGTTGTATTTAGTGTCATGACCAACAACCACATCATTCTCATCCACCAGAAGGCATCTGTGGGGGTATCATTAAAGTTTAGTTCCAAAACATAGAGTAGATAGAAATAATCAGAAACTAACGCAATAGCTTTTCGGTCATGATTGGAATAGGAGTGACATTATCTCACAGAAGTTGATATATAAAAGTATTCGAAAAGCAAAACAATACATATCATCAAAATCTTGTCCTGACTATTCTTACTGGTCTGAATCAAATCCCTGGGAATTCCTCTCTTTGAAAACACCACCAAAATTCATCTCCTTGAAATATCCTGTCTAAGAGAAAATAGGCCTCCAAAAGACTTAAAATGGGAAATGAATTTAAATAAAAAAACAAGTGGAAAAATACAGCAGTGTGAATGATGGGCTTTGTATCTTTATAAATTCATAACCAATTAGCAACAAAATTTTGTTTCCTTTCTCCTATCAGAAGCAAAACAATTTTAAAGAAAAATCAAAAACTGGTGAAGAAAGCAAATGATCAGACTAATTTGCACTCAAATCACAGAAAGCCAAATCTAACGCTCAATTCACCAAAAACTAAACGAAAAGACAGATCTAACCCCCAAAAAAAACGTAAAAAAAAAAACTCAAATCAGGAAGCACACAGTTGAAAAAACGTTGTACGCCTAATACATGCATAAGGAGTGAAAAGTGACTCACTCATCCTCAAACATGAGGCGTCGCTGGACAACGTCCATGGTGGAATCAGCAGAAGCATTACCCATGGACGAAGTTGGAAGAGCAGTGATTGGAACGAAGGAAGATCGTGAAGAAATGGAGTAGACAGATTCATATATGCCTGCTGCTGCTGAAGAAGAGATGGAAGTGCACCGGGACTTAGGCTTGAGAAGAACGAGCGAAGTGGAAACTCTCTTCGGAATGATTTGAAACGATGGAGTTGTCAAATTAATGCAAGACATTTTCTCATAGACAATGTACTTATTAAAGATGGAGTTGGGGATTTTCGCTTCGCTGTCTCAGCCAGAGGGTGAGAATGCATCTCAGTCCTTTTGTCTTACCTATTTATAATAGAGATGTATCGCAATTATGGTATTCATTTAATTAAATAGTTCATTGTTTCAAAATATAAGTTTTGTTGTCCTTTTCTTCATTTTCTTTATTTTCTTCATTTTCAAAATATCAAAATATAAGATTACTTTTCTAAAGTTACCCACTTATCTACATAATTCCCTCAATCTTTATTATATATAGAAAATTGCTTAACGATATAATAAGAAAAATAATCTTATTTTCTTGTTTCTTAAATTATGTAGAAATAATCAAAATATCTTATATTTTAAAATTGAAGGAGCAATAGAATTTAAGTAAAAACGTATTGCAATTAAGGTTTGCAATTTTGAACGTTGCATTTTCTAACGTTAGGTTCGTTTGCTAATGATGCTGGATTTATTTTGTTAGAAAGATGATGCTGGATGTTACGACGCTTTGTCATACTATAGAATAATTTATCTCATGCTTATTGGAGTATTTTTCTAATGTTCAATTCGTCTACGCAGAAGGATAATGATAAGGATTTTCTTAGTGAGAAAGATGACGTTGGATGTTTCGAGATCGATCAATATTCCATTAATGTTTTGTCATCCTTTATTTAGATATGAAATCTTTTAATTCTAATAAATAAAAAAAATAAGGGCTCGTTTAGCTGGAAATGAATCAGGACAACCTACCATTGGATTGTCTTACCCTATATAAGAATGATACAAGATGGTACGGCATCTAGAATGATGGTGTAGCATAATAATGGATTGAATTTTGCTAATGCTTTGTCATCCTTTATTTAGATAGAAACTTTTTAATTGGGAGAAATATTCCCATATCTAAATCACTTTTCCCGCTAGCACAAGAACCCACCAGAGTAGAATAAGGTGGGATGAATAATGATATTCGACTTATCTATTACGCGGATTTTACATATAACAGCTTTCTACTTATATATTATTAAACAACATACCAATCAATTATTTATCTTGTAAAATGAACTGATTAAAATTTTTAAATTATATTTTGCAATTTTCCCTTTCTAGACTGCAGTCTTATAATACAAATAATTTTTCTCTTTTATTGTTAAATTGTTGTGTTTTGATTGTCCGTCAAAACTAATAAGTATGAGATTTTCCTTTCTGATCTCATAAATTAAATAAATGGACCTAATAGTTATATACCAAAAGTTTTTTGTTGAGTGCATTACTATCAAACCAATTTATTCATGCAAGTGATGAATTGATTGTGAAAACATTTTACTTTATTTCAAGCCTATCTTGGAAATAATTTTATATGCATTGCAAATCCAAGGCCAGAAATAAGAAATATATCGAGAATGTTTACAAACGCTCCCCCTTCAAAAACAATAAAAAATAAGGAAAAAGAAGACTGGAATTCCCAGAATCCAATATATTTGTGCACAAATTGCATCCCTTTAACGAAACTACAAAAAAAAAAAAATTATTGCCTTAACATCCTTGAATGTGGAGACAAAGCCACAGGTTGTAAAGTCAAAACTAGGTTAATCAAGCTATCAAGCCCATAATACGTGACTTCTAAGAACACTAGGAATCGTGAAATGGAGCCAATAAATTGGCCGAAGAAGTACCTATCCTCCATGATGAGCTAATTTCCTACCTTGATAATTTCCATCATGAGGTCTCTTTTTACCTAACATTTATTCTATCCCTGGGAATGATGATTTGGGCTCAATCACTACTTGCAACTTCCAAGTTTAGTGCGGAGCTCTTCACCAATTCTCTTTGCCCATTTTTGAAATTCCAAAAGCTCTGCATCTTTTGATAAACTTTTGGCTGAGCACTGCAAGCAGGATTCAATGGCTTTAGTGTAAGCAGCCACATCTCGAGCAGCTTGATCATGTTTGCTTTCAGAAAAAAATTTAATGGCCCTTGCCATAGACTCGGCGGCCCTTTCATATCCCTGGTAGCATGACATCAGACATTTTCTCTCAACTTCCCCGGTTTTCATATCATCCAAGCGTTTCCCGATCTGGTACCTGACAAAATCCCAGGTTTTGTTGGCCGTGATCTGCATCTGCTCTTGAATTTCCTTTTTAACACATTCTGATGTATGCTTTCCAGTTTCTGTTGGAGGATTTTCATTCTTTGCTTCAGCTGTGAAAATTGAGAGAACGATGAAGATGATGATGATGGAGATTGCGCCATTGTTTAGTACCATTTTCTTGTTGAAGTGAGAGAAAGAGAGATTAGAAGGAGATGGATGATTATTGAAATCATAGACTTGGAGGGTGCTATATATACTAGTGAGGAAGTGTCTAAGGTTGTTCTTGTTGAGATATTGGTGTACGAGAGAAATTCATGGAATTTTTAGTATTATTAATGGAGATAGTGCAAACTAAATCAACTTTTTAAGGCCATGCACCAACTGGGTAACTATTATAGTTAAAAGCTAGTCCGGATGTTGTTGCATTAAAAGGGGAGACACAGACCAAGTTTAAGGACATTGTAAGATGTGGGAATGACAATTAATTGTTGTCTATGAAATAAATTCTTTGTTTCTGTACAAAAGTTATTTAATATCATTTGATTCAAACTGCAGTTTAAAGAAAGGACAGGAAGAAAATATAAAATTTATGACATAAATAATTGGATCCCTGATATATAAATATAATACTTAATCCAAGTGAAAATATATTTGGTACGAAAAGTTAGAACGGCTTTTATATTTGATAAATTCCCGATAGAATAAAGGAACGTTTTAATTTATTCGATCTACCTCATTTCAGATGATTTACACATGGAATTTCCGAAAAAGAACGTACTAAAACATGGCAACAACAACAGAGAGCTTGCACTTATTAATGCTTTTTGTTTTTGCTTTTGGGATTTAAATATGAAGCTATCAAGAACTAATTAAATTATTCTTCAATTTCTTTTAAATAAAGAAACTACCTTACCTTGAACATTCGCTAATGTGTTCTTGTTCATTGTTGAAAGGATGTCAAAATGATTTTCTGTTAAACTAGAGACGTTTCGAAAATCAGGCTGCCAAATTAGCTCCCAAATCTTCAGGAGCTGGCTGTTGTTTTCCTTTGTTTTAGTGTTAGAATTTCTATCTTGAATGCAGTGGTTGCAAGATTTAAGATCTTGATCGAAATTGTTTAAGGATGTTGAAATGATCAGCTAGGAGTATTTTTCTGGATTAGAAAGGAAGACAATGTGCTTTGTTTATTCCATATTTTCCTTCTCCTTCATAAAAATATTTCCGGAGGTTTCTTTATTTCATATTTCAGAAGAAACTTGGAAAGAAGTTCCATATCCAAAATAGTCGAAACTAAAAACGATGTTCTGCTTACATTATGCTTGATGATCGAATGAAATGACATTTTCAATTTATTTTTTCATTTTAGTCTTTGGATTGTAAAATTGAAGTAGGAAAGGTATTTCTATTTTTTTAAAAAAAAAGTCATTACAAGAGGGAGTAGGGAATGCATTTCTATATAAAAATTTGAGGAAAGATCTTTGTAGAAAAAGGTGGAAACTTGAACAAGAATTTGGTGAAATTACCACAGCTTTAGAACCCTAATCAAATGAATACTATTTTGTAAACGTAAGTTATTTTGTTGGCAATATTAAACCAAGTACAATTAAAAGATTTATTATTTATTATATTTACTAGTTTTACCCACTGTTGTTTGGAAAAGAATTTCTTGTTTAAATAGGTATAGAATCTAGATTTAAGAACTCTATATATATGAGTTGTATCTAGGGTTATGTGTACTATAAAGTCATAATTTAGACATTAATCATATGAGGACTAGAGAGAGTGTTGATTTGTTATATTGACAGATTAGATTGTCTTTGTTCATTGGTTGTTGAATCCTATCACCTTCAAATCCTTATATTTTTTTTTAATCCTCTAAATTGGTATTGGAATGCCAGTAGATAGACATGGTAGGATTTTCTTATCCTCCTATTTATTGTCTTTATGTTAAAATTCTTTCATCTCGTCCAATGTTTGGCATTGACAAAAAGAATAATTTTGATATGTGGTATCAATATATGCAAGATATTCTTAAAGATATTAGAGATTGGAATATTATTAAAGAGGGGTTTGAAAAACCTCCTTCCAACACTGAATTAAAAGAAGAAAAGAAGAAACGTATTACGTATCCTCACGCAACATCATATTCAAACTATAGTGGCGTTAGATGTAACAAAGAAATTTTTGTATGCAAAATCAACAAAAAGAATTTGGAGGTAAATTTCTTTTTCAAATTCAGGCAGAAAAGGAATAGTTGAAAAAGAAAAAGTTTTTGGATTTGAAAATGTTGAAGAAAATAATGTTGTTGATGAGGAGAAAAAAATATTTTAACTTCTCTAGATGAAGAAAAAGTTTCATGGAAATGATTCAAGATAAAGTTGATTCATCCACTTTGGAAAATTCTGATTTGATTGATAGTTCTTCAGTGATTCAGAAGAAAACATTGACTTGAGTGACAGTAGAAATATTAACTCCATAGATCATATTTGTTGTGATAGTCCAATTTCTTTGTCAAGTCCTGTTATTGATGATGTGCTAGTGATTGAAGACCTTTCACAGGAAGAAAATTTTGATTGGATGATTAGTTCTAATAGATTTGGATTTGACAAATTATTTCATTGAAGCGGAGAATATTTCTTATAATATGTGCAGTGCAAGATTATTCTTTATTGAAGCTAAGCGGGTGAATCTATAGGAGTGTTTTGATCATGGGGATTTCATAATGAAGTTGTTTGAGAAGTACAAGATTCTATCATCTTCTCTTATGGAATTGAAGGTTTGTCATATAGATTTTTTTGGAAAAATTATATTCAAATTTTAAGCTCGAGACATTCGACTAGGAGAATATGGAAGTATATATTGATTAAGATAAGTTAGTAACAAAAATATTTGCCAAGTATAGGATTCGTGCACCTTCTCGTGTGAAGATGAAAATCATTCATAAATTAGTGTTGCACTTATTACTACAGAGTATACAAAAGTGATTTTGACTCCTTATGAGATTATACCTGGTTTCTTGTCGAGCTTGGCTTAAGGGAGGCAATCTTTGTAATACTAAACCAAATATGATTAGAAGATTATTAGTTATGATATGTATTAGTTTTGCCCTATTCAATTTTGATTTAGTAGTTTCGTATTATTGCTTGGAATGGAATTCTTAATTTAAATAGCTTTAGTAATTTAGATTTAAGAACACTATATATATAAGTTAGTATATAGGGTTATGTGTGATATGGAGTCATAGTTTATAGATTAGTCATATGAGGACTCAAGAGAGTCTTGATTTGTTATATTGAGAGATTAGATTATATTTTCTAAATCCCTATTTAATATTTTTCTAAATCCTTCATATTTTTATTCTCCTTCGGTTTCTTCTTATGTCGATTTCTTATAGTTCACTGGGTTTGCATGTTATAAGAACTCAAACTTTCAATCTAATATTTTTCTTTCTTATACTATATTTTCTTGAATATTGTATTTTCTTATTTATTTTCCTTTCTTTCAAACTTTGTTTGAATATAGTTATAGTGAATAACCTGAAAAAAGAGGGAAGAATTTCGGACCAACAGAAGTTTATTTCATTCACAACGATTTACTAATTTCTTCCCCACATTTAATCAATCATGTGTCGTCCAACCTCATAAGAGCCTCTCCCAGTTTTCAACTACCTTTTCCAAGCTGGTGTACAGAATTAAAATGTTCAGTTAGTTTGCACAATCTCCACAAATAATACTACAAAATCTATGAATCTCTCCGAAACAAAAATATCCTTAAAGACCAATAGCCTTTTTCTTACTAGTATATATATGACATCCTCTGAAGTGCTTAATTCCCATAATCATTCATCTCCCTCTAATATTTCCTTCTCCAACAAGAAAATGGCACTCAACAATGGCGCAATCTCAATCATCCCCTTCTTCATCATTCTCTCAATCTTTGCAGCTCAAGCAAAGAATGTCTTGCCAGTACCATCTGTTAATAGAGCTGCATCATCAGAATGTGATAAAAAGTACATTGAAGAGCACATGAAGGCTACTGCGAAGGAAACAAGGGAGTTTCTCAAAAATGAGATCAGGAAACTCTTGAATGATCAGAGCACTGGAGAAGCCGAGAGGGATTGCCTGACGTCATGCTACCAGGCATACGAGAGAGCGCAAATATCTTAAAACTGCTCTAGACGTGATTGCTTACACTCGAACAATTGAACCCTGCGCGCGGTGCTCGACCAAACATTTATCTAAACATGTGGAATTTCTGGAATTCCAGAAATCGGCTGAGAGAAAAGGTGATGATCTCAGCAATAAACTTAGACATTGCAAGGACTGATTCTCCCAAATCATTCACAGGGACAATCAACAATGTTGTCTGGAACGATTTTTCATTATTTTTCACTTTGAGAAACTACTGTGTTAGGGAATGATCTCCTGACCATTGTGTTAGAATTGTCTGATGTCTTCCAAACTCCACATTAGTATGATATTGTCCGCTTTGGGCAAAACCCTCACGGATTTATTTTTGAGTATCTCCCAAAAGGCCTCATACTAATAGAGTTATCTTGAATCTTATATTTAGACAACTCTTCCATCAATTTTTCCATGTGGGATTTAGTTTGCATCCCAACAATTCTCCCTTCAAACTAAAGACCACACAAGTCACGTCCTCTCCTTCAGCGATAATTCATTTGATCTACCAACCATCTTACACCGCCGCTACCAACCAGCGGGACACGCCGCCTGACTATCACATTATCAGGAAGACTTTCGACACAATGTATTAACCGCAGATCTCCAATGAGGGGGCATCTCACACAGTGCCACGTCACCCAAACGAACCATTGGCTCTGATATCAGTTGTTAGGAATTCGAGTATTAGCACACACGCAAAATCTATACTGTAGAAAAGTAAATAACACGAGACACAAGGATTTACGTAGTTCGGTCGATGTGACCTACGTCCACGGGCTGCAACCAGAATTTTTCTATTGCTTTCTACCTCTCATCCTCATCAAGAATTTCAAGTACAAAGTGTTATATTTATAGAGACTAATTAGGATTTCTAACTTAGACAATAAGAAACATAAAACAGGCCCAATTACACTAAGCCCATCAAAACTCCATAACCCAACAATCTCCCACTTGGAGGCTTGATAATCTTCAAACTACCATCCGCTGTGAACACCTGTACTTTTTGCAATCTTACTCAATTCTCCTGGTTGTAGCGGCCTTCTCATCAGTCAACTTGAAGGCCCGCTGAAGCTCCCCCCGAGCTCCAACACATCAGTCATGGCTAGAACTGCCCCTGACCAGTTCTTTGTCCCTACCGGCTCTCACTGAAACGAACTGTTGGATCCTTAGATATCGTAAGAATAAAAAACACTCTCCATATTCAGCAAGTAATCCCCTGGAGAGACTTCATCAGTTCGAATATTAGTTCTTTTAACCCACTGTCATCTGAGAACTGAAACTGAAGCACTACCCGTGCTCCCACTGTCACGAAATCCTCTAATTGGTTTAGCTGAACTCTTCCACGCACATTCCTTCTGAATCTTCACTTTGGCTTTAGGTTTCTCACTTGCAAAGCGAACCGGACTTTGTTTTTCTTTTGAATTGGGATGGTCTCTCTCTCAGATGGTAAACTAACCATATACAGCGAATCTCTCTTGCTTCCTCGAGCCATGACTATATTTCCCTTAACAACTTTCCACTGTCCGTTCCCGAACTTAACCTCATGTCCTTGTTCATCCAACTGCCCGACATAAATTAACCTTTTCCTCAAATTTGGAATCACCCTGACATCCTTCAAAGTCCATGAACCGGCTGAAGTAACCAAATCTATATCACCCATACCCGTAACTTCAAGAACATCATCATTTGCTAGTCTTGCCTTACCAAAGTCTCCTTCTTTCAGATTTTGCAATGCTTCACTATAGCATGAAATGAAGCACCAGAATTCATGACCCAGGAATCCACCGTGCTCTATACACTGCAGATCAAGGTATCATCTTCTGTGTAGTCTTTTGCATAGTTCGCTTCTTTCTTTTCATTCAGACACTGATTCCTAAAGTGTCCCATCTCTTTACATTTCCAACAGGTCATATCATTCAGAGTCCTAGACTGACTTCTTTTTCTGTTCCCGCTCCCACTACCTCTGTTATTCCTTCTTCCTCTGCCAACATTCAACAATTCACTATATGATTCACCTAAACTTCTTCGTCTGACGTCTTCGCCCAGAATAATATCTTGAATCCCATCATAAGTGAGCTTGCTGGTGGAACTAGTAATCGTTGTAACAGTTCTAGACCAGCTATCTGGCAATGAAGATATCAGTAGTAAAGTCTGAACCTCATCCTCAAATTTTATATCGACCGACCCAAGTCTGGACAAAATCGAGTTCATATTGTTGATGTGCACTGTTACTGGATTTTCTTCTTTCATCCTTGTGTTCACCAATTCTCGAATCAAGAAAACCTTATTAGTTGCCGATGGCTTTTCGTACATATTCGCGACCGCTTTCAACATATCTGCCGTTGACTTTTCCTTGACGATGTTAAATGCCACGTTTCTAGACAACATCAAACGGATCTACCCTAGAGCCTGCCGATCCTTGAGATTTACTGCTCATCGGTCATGCAATCCGATTTCACCCCAAACAGGGGTTCGTGAAGATCTTTCTGGTACATATAATTTTCAATCTGCATCTTCTAGAAACTAAAATCGGATCCATCAAACTTCTTCATTTCAATCTTCATATTCTCCATCTGCACAAATCGTGGTGAATTTCTCCTAGCTCTGATACCAGTTGTTAGAATTGTGTGATGTCTTCCAAACTCCACATTAGTATGATATTGTCCGCTTTGGGCAAAGCCCTCACAGATTTGTTTTTGGATATCTCCCAAAAGGTCTCATACTAATAGAGTTATATTGAATCTTATATTTAGACAACTCTTCCATCAATTTTTCCATGTGGGATTTAGTTTGCATCCCAACACATTGAAGTATGGATAATTCTTCAGCCAACATTCCCCCCAACCCCCAACCCCCTATTGCATGATTGCTGCTGGTTTTATAAGTCATATATTATAGCTTGATAGCTCGAATAACCTAGTTTTCAAGTCTACAATGTTCTTGAAGTGAGGCATTTTGTAAGTATTGAAGGAAAAGCTACTTTTGGACAAAAAAGTACACTTTGGGATTCCAGCTTTTATTTATTTATGAAAATGTTTTATGGATGAAGTTGATCTGGATCAAGAAGGGCAGTAAAGTAATTTTATGCTAAAATGTAATATACATTTATATTTTTACCCTTCATAGATTTGAATTTGAAAAGTTTCAGCTTTGAAATTCAAACATTGCATTTAATGAAAGTTTCTTTTCTTCTCTTGCTAATTTTAATAGCTCAACATTTTACTCTATCCGTTTCATAATAAGTTTGATTGTAGAAATCTTCTCACATGTTAAGATACTAGTTAAATCAACTAGTTTACCTTTTACTACCATCTTTACAATACAGAAACTACCATCTTTACTACATTAATGTTATTGTTTTATTATAAGGGTAAATAAGGAAAAGAAAGTTAAATTTTTGCCGAATGATATTTATTATGTAACGATATAAAAGTTCTACAATGACATTTATTTTGAAACAGATAAAGTATTTATTAAAATTACCATTTTCTCTCTAAGTCGACGTGTTGACTATTGAAAGAATGGTGTTGATGATTTAAGTCGATCATCTAAAGAAAATAATAAAATTAAAAAATAAATTTCAATTAAATGAAAATTAATAAAAATTTCTTATGATCATTAGAAGACTCTAGTTTATGAAGGTCTTGGGTCTTGGCCACATCAATTCGTGATATAAATTTATGCAAATAAAAGAGAATAATCTTGAAGAAATTAAATAGTTTTTCTCACAAAAAAATTTTAAATAGTCAACAATTTTATTGGATATTTTAAAAATATATTATCTAATTGTCCAATCTAGATTCCAATTTGATCGCATATAAGTTCTTGACTCTACATTTGTCATAATTAGTATCTAAATTTATGTAAATAATAAAAAGAATTTACCTCTAAAAAAAGCAAATAAGGAGAATTATTTAGGAAATTAAATGATCGATATAATATTTTTTAAAATGATATATAATTAGTAAAAAATTAGAAAAAATATAATTTGGGTCAATATTGACCTGAATAACTTATAATAGAGCATTAATAAGTAATGAGATGAACTTTCTAGCCACTCGCTTCTAAGTTATAATAGTATTGTATACTATATATTATTGTCCTAACAGTCATAGTGACTGGTTTTATTTTCCAAAAAATAAAAAATAAATTTTTTATTCATTCCATTTAATAATTTCTATATATTATATATGTGAATTGTTATCTTAGTGTTATATTAATTTTAATAATTAGTTATATTTTTCAAATACTAAAAGTTAATTTTCTTATTAATCTAATTCATTCTTGATACATCTTTTTTTATATTCTATATATGAATTTATTTCTAATATAAACTATCAAACTACTTTTCTCAATTTTTTATTCTTTGAGTTTTCAGTATTTCTTTTATTGTAATTACTTATATTTATTTTAAATTAAGAAGTGTAAATTTATTTTTATGATTGGATAGATTTATTTTGATTAAAAATTAGAGATTTTAGATAATAATTTTAACTTTTTATTTGCCAAATTCCCTTGAAAGAAACGCATTAGCTAATAGGTATTAATGTTAAAACTCCTTAACCGATCTTGAAGTCATAATAGTATTATAAGTATATTGTTGTCATACTAGTCATATAGAATAGTTTTACTTGGGAAAAAATCCTTAGTAGTTTATCCATGTTATGAATTTAAGTGTTGGTAACAGCGTTACTCAATATGTTTGGAGAATAATATAAAACTAAGAAAAGAGAAGAGAATATAGAGAGAGAAAGTAGAACTCAAGAATCAAGACTAAAATCTGTCTTTTATTAATGTCATCATATGCCCCTATATATAGGCTCATAATACAAGAGTTTATGAAAACTCAAATTCTAATGGGGAAAGGAAATCAAATCTGATTATGAGTCATATTTGAGAGTTCAGTTCTCTTCAGGAAACTGATTAATATGAACATCCACATATTATTTCATAACACTCCCCCTTGGATGTTCATAACATAAAGAATATGACTCGTTAAAACCTTGCTAGATAAAAACCCAGTGGGAAAAAAACTCTAGTGGAGGAAAAAGAGTACATTATTATTTATGTCTTTATTACTCCCCCTGATAAGAAAATCTTTTAAAATTTCTTAACCGATGCTTTCCAATCAAATGTTACTATCAGTAAAATCTTAGTAAATAGATTTGTCAAATAATCAAATGATCAAATTCATTACACATCAATATCACATCTCTTCTGGAGTTTGTGATTAAAAATATACTTTATCATATCTCCTTAGAGGATATAGATTTAGAGGATATAGATTTATCTCGAATACATTAATCATGATCAAATATATTCTCAACCAAAATCATGAATTTCTACTACTTCAACATGAGTTGAAGATGTGGCTGTTATAATCAACACATGCCTATAAATGTATAGTTTATGTGAATCATATAGGTAACTTATACATTGCATATTCATCTCAACAGGAGTTGGTTTTTTTCTCAATATTCGAGATAAGTTATCTCAAGAAGATGTCAATAGGCAAGCTTAATGCCATCTCAAAATTTATTGGGTAAAGAAGAACTATAATAGATATATGGTTATATGAAAAACAAGTGTATTTATGCAATAAATTGCAGAGTTATGGTACTTTAAGACCAAAGAGTTCTTCAGTATCCTTTAATAGATATAAATGATCTCACATATAATAACCCAATAACTATTGATGTGCTATGTCCATGTGAAACATCTGTAGGATGTTCAATCAAAACAAAATGTTGGCTTTTCAAAACGTTGATCAAATACTTGCTCCTCTAATTTCTTCAGGAAAAATATCTTGATTATCAAATTATTTTCTCTTTTCAAAATCATATATCTATAGAATTTATATATTTATCCTGTTGGGATATTTATCCAAATAGAAATATCTATAAATAAAATATTATATTGACTAACTCTACAGGAGTCAGACAAACAATCAATATACAATATTATGCAAATAAACAATATTTTGAACTTCTAGTTCATTAATACTTGTGCATAGATCAAGATAATAAAAGTCATAAATGATATCCTCTTTAATTGAAGTTTTTCTCCCCTTAATGTGGAGAACACTATGTCAATCAATAGATTGTACAATGAGGATATATTCTGATAAAGAAATATATATAACAAGTATAGCTACGCATAGAATTTCTTTATATATGGACATATTCAATCATTCTTTCAATAAAAATTCACTAAGATAATCTCAATATGTTCTACAGGAACAATTATATGCTTCAAGCATATCGAGTCCATCAGGGACTTCAAATATAAATACTATTATCAAATGATAACAAATATAAACACATATTAATTGTTATCATGCACTATTATATCCACCACTATAAATGTATTTCTTCGTTATCAGTGACAGGTTTTACAAAGAATCATACGCCATAACTCATGGCTATATTCACTTTTGTGGTTTGTATTTTATAAACAAATATTAATTGCTATCTCTTTGGATTACACTTCAAGTGTATAATTCCTGCTAGGAATACATGTACACTTCAAGTGTACTTGTGAATATTTTAAAGTCTGCAAACCTCGATTTGAAAATCCTCAACATATTATGCGCATTAATATCTTTAAAGTCATATATTTGTGCGATTCTAATAGCTCCCAATCATGTTGAGATCTCATCATTTATCATAGTTTCAGGTACCTGAATTTCTTCTATAAATAATTTATCAATCAGGTTTTGGGAGAAAAATTCTTCTGGAATTTAAATCTCCTTGATTTAACATATTTGACCATCTTAAGCCTTTGTTCCAGTGAGGAGTTTGTATCTTTGGAACTGGCTTATCTACCACATTTCAATTGTGTCTCAAATTTATTTGTAGTGGTAGATTATCCTTTAGAGATATCAAATAGGATCATTCTTTGTTGGATGTTGGTCAATTAATATACCTGACTACATAAATTAACCTTTGAACTTATGGTTCAAGGTATATTCTATGAGGATCAAAATAGAAGATCAAGATAAGACAAATACTAATATCTTTATCCAGCCTCATAATTTCTCCTCTTTATGTTGGGGCAACATGAAAGACCTAAGAGGGGGGTGAATTAGGTCTTTGGCTAATTAGCGAAAATCTTTTCCCTTTTTGCAAATCCTTTGCCTTAATAAAAGCTCTTCTATAAATTCACAAACTTCAAGTTTATATGTGATTTGATGGTAAAGACAAGCTTATTAAACTATAAGACCACAACCAATCAATCAACAACTATAAACAATAATAATAACATAAGTATGTAAAACAAGTAAAGCTATAAAGAAATGAACACACGATTTATAGTGGTTCGATCTCTCCAAGATCTACATCCACTACCTTGAGTCCACACTCAAGGATTTCAATCAATTCACTATATGTTTAATCCAAGCAATTACACAAGAGGCTCACCCTTCAATGGGTTTTACCACAACAACCTCTTTTCAATATAATAAACAAGATTCACTCTTATCACTAAGAGTTTTATGTCACTAGACAACCTAGACCAATCTAATCCAAGGCTCACCCTCACCAATGGGTTTTACACGACAACCTTGATTAATCAAGTCTATGACTCACCCTGCACAAGGGTTTTATTTCTCTTGACAACCTTGTATTAATCACAACAATAGTGTAAAGATAGAGTTTAGATGTTACCAACACTTCTTGGTGGATGAATACAATTGCTAGCACCTCTTCACTTCTTACCTTTGGAATCTTGAATTTTTAATCTTTGAGCACAAGGCAATTTGAGAGCTTTTGATATAATTTTGATGTAAAACAAGTTAGAGCCTCAAGAATTTCTTTTGTGCAAAAGTTCTTTCAAAAATCTAGAGTTTCTAGCCTTTATAGAATTTGAAAATCAGTTAAAACGGCTAGTAACGGCTAGTTTCGAAAAATTCGGACGATCGAATTTTTGGTCGAAAATTTTCGGACGCACTGTTCACTACTGTTCACTATGCGGGGGAAAATTCGGACGGTCGAATTTTTTCAGCTTCGTCGGAATTTGCGTCCGAATTTCTCTTGAAAAATAGTCGGGACTGTTCACATGAATAGTGTCACTGTTCATGTGAATAGCATTACTGTTTATATAAATATTGCATCCGAATTTTTCAAACTTTGTCAAAACATGTCCAAATCAATTCTAACAAGTTGGAAAAACCTTCTAGCCTAAAAGATAAGTCATTAAAGACCTTTTAAATGCAAAAACTATTTATGAAAACTTGATAATTTAGATAAGTTCAAAACTATTGAAACCATTTAAATCAAGTTTTGTGCTCTCAATTGCAAATCATAGATTCCAAGGCTTAAAAGTGTAGGGTTTAATAAGTTTACCTAGTAAGCACATGCAACCTACACTTCATGTCTTCAAAGCCTTCTAACATCTTGAACAAACTCTTCAATCTTCAATCACTTTGACATATTGGAGTTGTTCTTGCATTTTAGCTTCAAGGCAATGAGACTTCAAACTTCTTAATCCACAAATCCTATCACACAACATACAAGCATATTAGTCCTCATCAATGTTTGACATTAATCAAAACTAATCATAACTACATGATTTGCCCTTAGGGTTAACAATCTCCCCCTTTTTGATGATGACAAACTTTGATGCAAAATGTGATGGATTTAACAAAGTAGTACAAAGAAGTATTAATGTCAATGATAGAAAATAACCAATTTAGCACATTGACATACAAAAGGCTCAATATGAGCCTATGACCCAACCAATCTCCATTCACCTCCTTCCTTCCAACTATTAGGATAGAAGATATAGCATTTAAGCATTTAAAAAAGATTCTAAGAGAGGTTTTAAAGGTTATAAATGTTTAACAATACTCCCCCTTAGATTGTGCTTATTTTTCAACAAGTTTGGTGTAGAGATACTATGCATCCGAATTTTGACATATCAAGACCAAACTTTAAAATAAGTAAAATGAAAGCTGCAAATTTTGTAAATAAGCTTTCCTAAGGTTGTTCAAACATATTAGAAGAGATTAAAACATATTTGAATCAATTTGAACAACAAAGGAGCACATTTTGACAACACAATATGGATGCATCCGAATTTTAGAACATGCATCCGAATTTTTAAACTCATGCGTTCGAATTTTTAAACTCATACATCCGAATTTTGACATTCCAAGTCCAAATTGTAATAAATTCAATATAATGAAAGTTTAATGTGAAATAAATCTTTCCTTAGGTTGTTCAAACATAATGGAAGAGAATAAAACATATTTGAATCAATTTGAACAACAAAGAAGCACTTTTTGGCAACAAATATGCATGCATCTGAATTTCTGAAACATGCATCCGAATTTTTGGTCCAAATTTTAGACAACAAGTTTGAAAAGGTGATTTTGCATTCAAATGAAATGTTGATGTACTCAAATATGTATGTCCACTATAGCATTCAGTTTAGCTTTGCAAAATCACAAAATTCATGCATTCAATTGGTTTCTTGAAGTAATTCAAAATCATAGGTCAAGTCAAGAACCAAGTTCAAGATTTCAATCTCAACTTAACCATATTCCAAAATCTAAGAAAACAACTGAAACCTCACATATTATAACACTTTCAATTTAAATTCAAATGCAGCCAAATATTTTCACATTACTCATTACATATTGCACATCAACATATACACAGCACACAACACATTTACAGCAAGCACATAGCACATTTTGTAGTCATTCTTTCTCCCCCTTGACATATACATGGATTTTCAGAAAATTCACACATTTTCTCTTCATGCATGAGGAATTCCACTGCTATTTCACATTTTCACACATTTTGTCATCACATTTTCTTCTCCCCCTTTTGTCATCAATCAAAGGTGGGGTAAGAGTACTTGGACAACAAAAGTGAAACAAAAGAAGCTCTTATCACAAGGATTTCATATATTGAGCTTCAAAACATTATAATGACTAGAAAGGCACAAGTAAATTTCAATGTTAAAGCATAACATGTGCATCAAGGCATAAACTAAAATAAGCAGCAAAATAGAGTTTAGGGATAGAAAGGCTTAGTCTTGGATGTGCTTCATGGTCTTCACTTCCGAATTTGTTTGTTATGATGGCCATGTTTCCCTTGATCTCTATATGATGGGGTCCTTCATTTGCTGACTCCCTTCACCTCCTTCGTCTTGCTTGTTCTCATGGGATTTACCTCTTTGTTCTTCATTCTCATGCTCTTCTTTTTCTTGGAGTGCTTCACTGCCTTTTCCTTCATCGTAGTTTTCTTCTTTAGCTCTAAAGGAACTAGCACCATTTAAAAATCACTTGAGAAATCTTTCTCAAGTCTTCTTCCATATTCTTGAGCCTAGCTTCTAAACCATCAAATTTGCCAAGAATCATTAGAGCAACAGACTCGAAGAATTTACATAGTTGTTCAATGCCTCTTAAAACACATTGGCAACTATGGTGTTACTTCTAGTGAGATTATCACCTTCAATGGAGAATACCTCTTCAAATAGTCTTCCTTTTTTTTTATAGGGAGTTGCTCCCTCTCATTTGGTGACTCATGCTTCCCTTTTTTTTTTTTTTCCTTTCTCTAGCAAGGATTTCCTCTTCATCCTCTTCTTCTTCAATTTCTTCTTCCTCAACCTCCTCACTTTCTTGTTAATAGTCTCCCATATGATAAGGCATTGTTGGCTGATTTTCTTACACTAATCATATGCGTCAATGCCATGAATCCAAAGTTTAGTCTTCTATGTTCATGCAGGGCAAGCATAATCACCATATGCATAGTGGTAATCATGTGATGCATAACCCTTCTTCTAGCATTAAAGGCTTTGATTTCCTTTTCCCTAAATGACCTAAATTGTCTACCATTTGTGAAAGCCTCTTCAAATCTTTCATTTGTGAACAATTCATGAATAAAGAAATGTTATCCCAATGAGTAATACCTTGCCTCATTATCATCTACCCCACAAAATTTTGTTCACTAAGGCATCATTGAACTCAAAATCCACTTGATATACTCTAGAGAAATACCATTAAACTACATTATCCCCCTAATGTTCAATTCTTTGTTCTTTAAGATTTGCATAAAGCTCATATATAAGGGCAGTATAAAATTCTTCATCAATTACTGGTAAATTGCTCCAATCAATATCATCAAATAGAGATAGAACATTATCAATATTGGAGAGTTTATCCAAGTTTACTTTGTTTCCAGGAATAATTTTATTTTATTTTTGTTCTTCTTGCTCCATTACATTCTTTAGCAATATATATCCAAAATTCATTTTTTTTATGCATGGCTAGCATAATTATCGCATACATATTATCAATAGAAGATTTGTGTCCAACGTATGCTATTATCAATGTAGTAAGAATGTGATGTAAAACTCTTTCACTAGCATAAAAAAACTTTTATCTCTCTCTCCTTTCTAGTCTTGAGGCTTCTACCATTTATATAGGCATTCTCAATTCTTTCATGTGAGTATAACTCACTTATAAAACAATGTCCCTTGGAAGAATAATGTCTAAACCCAACATCCTCAACATCACAAATTCTATTGATCAATGCATTATCAATCTCAAAAATCAACTTGTGATATTCTTGAAAAATACCAATGAATAGCTTTATTACTAACTCGCTCAACTCTTTCTTCCTTATTATTTGCTTAAACTCCATAAACTAAATAAGGTAATAGCATTCATCAAACACAAGCAAACTAGCCCAGCTCATATAATTTAAAAAATGAGAGTATATTACCCATTTCGGATAGTTTGATGACATCCATCTAATGGCTTGGATTTGTCTTATGGTTCCTTTTTGTCCAATCATCAAATTCAGTAGTAGCATCCACTGTGACAAATCTATCCAGCCATAACATGTTTTGAGGAACATAAACCTTCCTTGGTTCATTGAATACTAGTCCTCCTTTTCTATCTTTGGCTTTTCCCTTTCCTTTTCTCATGCTAGGCTTCTTTGTCATCATCTGGAGCTACACGCTTGAATATACTCATTAGTTATTGAATTTTGAAATCCCTAAGCTTCTTCTAAGATTGGTCAAACCTTTCTTCGGCCAATGGCTTAGTAACGATATCATTAATTAGTTCATTAATGCAACCATGCTTTAAACAAGTATTACCCTTAATGAAGTGATCTCTAATGAGATGAAGTTTGATCTCTATAAGCTTTGTCCTAGTTTGTTGAATAGTATGATGATCAAATTTGTTGCATTAGTGTTATCACATAACATAGTCACACATTTAAAATATAGACGATAATCACTTAGAGTATCAATACAGTACTAGAGAATGTGTTTAACAGCAATCAAATGAGACTCTTTAGGACATGATGAAATCTAGCACACAAGCACATGACAAATATAATATTGGCTCTACTTGATGTCAAATGTAGTTGACTACTCCTATGACACCGTTTTATTCTTGTCAAGCATAGTTGATAAACTTATGGAAGTGCCTATTCCTTAACTTGATTCATGAAAGTGACATCCTTGGTTTTCTTGATTTGTAGGCCAAGAAAGAAATAGAGTTTTCCTATCATGCCCATTTCAAATTTACTTTGCATTAACTTGGCAAACACATCACAAAGTGAAGTATTAAAAGCACCAAAAAAAGAATTGTATCATATATTTGGACAACTTATAGATCATTGTTACAAGAGGTTTTTTTTTTTATGAAAATAGTAGTGTCAACCTTTCCTCTTGAAAATCCCTTTGAAAGAAGAAAAACACTCAATTTTTTTTTTATACAAAGCTCTAGGAGCTTGTTTTAAATCATACAAAGCTTTGTTTGAAAACATGGTTAGGAAACTTTTCATGATCAAAACCGGGTGATTGTTCCATATAAATCTCTTCCTCAATAGAAACATTTAGAAAAGCTCTTTTGACATTCATTTGAAATAATTTAAAACCTTTAAAGAAAGTAAAAGTCAAAAGCATTCTTATGGACTTAAGTCTAGCATTCGGAACAAAGGTTTCATCATAAACAATTCACTCTTCTTGATTGAATCCTTGGGTGACAAATCTTGATTTATTTTTTACACCTTCCACGGATTCATTGAGTTTATTTCTAAAAAAAAAAAACCATTTAGTTCCAATAATGGAATGATCATGAGATTTAGGAATTTTGAAATTTTGTATCTTTCAAATTGATTTAATTCCTCTTGCATAGTAATAATCCAAAAATCATTACACAATGCATCATCAATACTTTTAGGCTCATATGAGATAAAAGGAATAAAGTTATTGATAAAGTACCGCCTTATTTTTACTCCTTGGGAGATATCACCAATGATTTGCTCCTTAGGGTGCCCTCTTGAATATCTTAGGTTCTTTGAGAGCTCTTGGTCACCACTAGGTTGGTCATCTTGATTTTGTTCAATCATTTCTTCCTCATTGGTGTGATCCTCCAAAGTTAGTGCTTGAAGATGGGTTTGATAGTCATTCATAGATGTACCTACATCATTTTCATCTTTTCTTTCCAAGTAAATGTAAGATTCATCAAAACTAACATGAATAGTTTCCTCATCATGTAAGGTTCTTTTTCTTAGAAACTCTATAAGCCTTGTTGTTAGAGGAAAAACCAAGGAATATCCCATCATTCAATTTTCTATCAAATTTTCCAAGTTATCGCACATATTAAATATAAGGCACTTGTAACCAAAACTTTGAAATAGGCAATACAGGCAAGTAGTATTCAATATAAAGTACTTTGTTACACGTATTCATGTATATTTGATACAACCAGTCATGTATGTTTAAATTCTAGAGTATTCTATCAAATATAAGTTCAAAAGATTGTGAGCAATCCCATTCTCATCACAATGTTTTGTAAAATCTTGATTGTAAAATTCTCTCCCACGTGACTTCTAATAGTAATCAATTTGCACACAAGAGAGATTTGGACCCTTTTGAAAAGTCTTACAAATTCATGAAAGAACTTCATCTTTTTGAGCTATAAAGATCACCCATGTAAATCTAGAGAAATCATCAACAATCATATATGAATTCCTCTTACCATCAAGACTAGTGATCCTCAATGGTCCAAACAATCCATATAAACAATTTTTAAAAGGTTTTGAAGTGAAAGTCATTTTCTTAGGTTTGGAAGATTCTTTTGTTTGTTTTCCATATTGACAAGTATGTGAAAGACAATTTTCTCAAAACACATTTTTTGCAATCCTCCAACTAAATCTTGAGAAGAAAGTCAAAAAGTTCATGCTCACGTGATCAAATCTTCTATGTCAAGAAAATCAATCATTATTATAAGCAACAAGACATTCAAGCTTTTTAAGATAAAACACGCATTAAAACATTTTTTGAGTAATGGATCAAAATCACAAAATATCATTTTGTCGTACAAGTTTGGGCGACTGAACTTATGGTCTACATTCAAACTTCAAGTCCAAACATTTTGTAAAGTTTCATAAAGATGTTTTTGGCCAAGCAAATGCATAGATATTCCATCATAGCTATTTTAATCATTTTATCATGACATATAATCAATTTCAAAAAGTTTTGAGGTGAAATCACTTTCTTAGATTTGAAAGAAAATTTTGTTTGTTTTTTTTTTTTCATATTGACGAGAATTACAAGGATGATTTTTCTCAAAACGAATTTTTGTTAATCCTTTAACAAGTAAAAACAGTATTCAACAAGTCCATGCTAACATGATCAAGTTTGTTATGCCTTAAATAAACGTCATTATCATGAGTGGAAAATCATCTAACTTTATAAGCAACAAGTTCATCCAAGCAAGGCACATAACCATTACTAATACAATTTGCAACAAAAATAGTTCTACCATTGAGACCATCAAGTATAGTGCAAGTATTACATTTAAATTCAACTTTTCAATCATTGTCACATAATTGACTAATGCTAAGCAAGTTATAGTTCAAATCAGCACTAAGCAACAATAGTTTAAAAAGAAGAGAGGAACCTTTACCAACATTGGTTACTCTAAGAATTCCTCCTTTCTTCTTGCCTCAAAAACAAATCCTTCTTTGGTTGCCTTGACCTTGATTATAAATGAGGTCTTTTCCATTATTCTTTATGCCAACATCATCAATATACCTCTTAGTGGTGCTTGAGTTTGAATTGAAGTGTACCTGCAATAAAGGAGAGGAATTATCCTTTGGTACCCATACTTTCTTGGGTCCTTGGGGGTTAGTAATAGTTCCCTTAACTCTCCAAATAGTTTTTACACCATTCTCTACTTTTCTTTTAACATAACATTTGGTGACTTTATATCCATGTTTTCCACAATAAGTACAACAAGTATGATGCATGGAAGTAGAAGTAGCTCTAACAAAGAAGTTGTTATGTTTAGGCACATTGTTGGCATAATTGTAACCAAGACCATTTTTAGCAAGACAAGATCTTTGAGATCCAAGTAGTTTGTCAAGATTGTCTCTTCCATTTGTAAATTTTTTAACACATGATATAAGATCATTAATTTTTTTTTTTCAAAATTTCATGATCACTAAGCATTTTTTCAAGAGAAGAAACTTTTGTACAAAGAAATTTATTTTCAAGAGATATGTTTTGTAAAGAAACATTTAAAACTTCTTTTTCAATATTTAAACAATCAATAGATTCAAGAAGTTTTTTGTACTCACAAAATAATTTTGAATTTTCATTCAATAACTCATTATTTTGAGTTTCATTTCCATATTCTTTTTCGAAGCTTTTTTAAATTCTCCATACATCTCAACAAGTAATTCACTAGGATCATCAATATCATCATCATAAGAAGTTGAGGTAGATGGAGTAGGTTGTACCTCATCTTCCATTGCCATGCAGCACACATTTGTTCTTTCTTCTTCATGAGTGACTTGAAGTAGCTTTCACATTTCATGAGCGGAATCACATTCCATCACTCTATTGTATTCATTGACAACCAACGCACAACAAAGAATGTTCATTGCTTGGTAGTTTAATGTCATCTTCCTTGAATCGCTCTCATCATACTCCTCCATGGACTTCGGTTCCCTTGTAACTCCATCTGCTTTCAATCTCAATGGCACATAGGGACCTTTCTCAATAATATTCGACAATTCATAGTTAATAGAACAAATGTAAATCTCAATTCTAGACTTCCAAAAAATATAATTAGAACCATCAAACAATGGAGGTCTATTAGTGGAGGAACCATCCCCATA
Source organism: Rauvolfia tetraphylla (assembly GCA_030512225.1). NCBI lineage: Eukaryota > Viridiplantae > Streptophyta > Magnoliopsida > Gentianales > Apocynaceae > Rauvolfia > Rauvolfia tetraphylla. Next base: position 6,648,237 of record JAJQKT010000062.1, read on the forward strand.
AGGCAAATTTGATAAACTAGCCATATGATCTTTACATCTAGGTTGTTAGACCTTAAAAAGAAGACCTTACTCTGATACCAATTGAAAGACCTAAGAGGGGGGGTGAATTAGGTCTTTGGCTAATTAGCGAAAATCTTTTCCCTTTTTGCAAATCCTTTGCCTTAATAAAAGCTCTTCTTTAAATTCACAAACTTCAAGTTTATATGTGATTTGATGGTTAAGACAAGATTATTAAACTATAAGACCATAACCAATCAATCAACAACTATAAACAATAATAATAACACAAGTATGTAAAACAAGTAAAGCTATAAAGAAATGAACACACGATTTATAGTGGTTCGATCTCTCCAAGATCTACATCCACTACCTTGAGTCCACACTCAATGATTTCAATCAATTCACTATATGTTTAATCCAAGCAATTACACAAGAGGCTCACCCTTCAATGGGTTTTACCACAACAACCTCTTTTCAATATAATAAACAAGATTCACTCTTATCACTAAGAGTTTTATGTCACTAGACAACCTAGACCAATCTAATCCAAGGCTCACCCTCACCAATGGTTTTACACAACAACATTGATTAATCTAGTCTATGACTCACCCTCCACAAGGGTTTTATGTCTCTTGACAACCTTGTATTAATCACAACAATAGTGTAAAGATAGAGTTTAGATGTTACCAACACTTCTTGGTGGATGAATACAATTGCTAGCACCTCTTCACTTCTTGTCTTTGGAATCTTGAATTTTAAATCTTTGAGCACAAGGCAATTTGAGAGCTTTTGATATAATTTTGATATAAAACAAGTTAGAGCTTCAAGGATTTCTTTTGTGCAAAAGTTCTTTCAAAAATCTAGAGTTTCTAGCCTTTATAGAATTTGAAAATCAGTTAAAACGGCCATAAAACGGCTAGTAACACCTAGTTTCAGAAAATTCGGACGATCAAATTTTTGGTTGAAAATTTTCGGACTTACTGTTCACTATGCGGGGGAAAATTCGGACGACCGAATTTTTCCAGCTTCGTCCGAATTTGCATCCTAATTTCTCTGAAAAAATAGTCGGTACTGTTCACATAAATAGTGTCACTATGCGGGAAAAAATTCGGACCGAATTTTTCCAGTTTCGTCCGAATTTACGTCCGAATTTCTCTGGAAAAATAGTCGGTACTGTTCACATGAATAGTATTACTGTTCACAATGCAAGAAAAATTCAGACGACCCAATTTTTCATGCTGCGTCCGAATCTTGCATCCGAATTTTTCAAACTTTGTCAAAACATGTTCAAATCAATTCTAACAAGTTGGAAAAACCTTCTAACCTAAAAGATAAGTCATTAAAGACCTTTTAAGTGCAAAAACTATTTATGAAAACTTGATAATTTAGATAAGTTCAAAACCATTGAAACCATTTAAATCAAGTTTTGTGCTCTCAATTGCAAATCATAGATTCCAAGACTTAAGAGTGTAGGGTTTAAAAAGTTTACCTATTAAGCACATGCAACCTACACTTCATGTCTTCAAAGCCTTCTAACATCTTGAACAAACTCTTCAATCTTCAATCATTTTGACATATTGGAGTTGTTCTTGCATTTTAGCTTCAAGGCAATGAGACTTCAAACTTCTTAATCCATAAATCCTATCACACAATATACAAGCATATTAGTCCTCATCAATGTTTTTCATTAATCAAAACTAATCATAACTACATGATTTGCCCTTAGGGCTAACACAACATATTCAAAATTAACAAAATACGAATCTCTCCATTGAGATTTGCTCCCAACATATTTAATAATCTCTTTGAGAACCCATCTCATTACCTTTGTGGTGGAGCAACATACATAGTGCATCTCTAAATTTAAGATGAGAAATATTTGGTTTCTGACCACAAACCAACTACTATGAGGAGAATTATAATGTGTTGGCAAAATACGAAATAAGTGCTAATATATCACAATCATAAATATTCTGCAGGATGTTCAATATTTATCTCAATACAACCAGTATTATTAGGACAAATTATGTCTTTGAGAGAATCTTAAAACATGAGCTCATTATCAATGAATTGTGCAAACTACATGTTGCAAAAATAATAATATTCATAAGACTATTTGTTGATGCATCAACTAATAATTTCTCTATCTTCATCCCAAAATAACACATTCAACCCCAAGTAATACTGACAACTTTTAAATAAAACAAGTAGCACATATAAATTCATCATATTAGGAAATTTCTGATTCTATAATAAATTCATAATCATTCTTCGTATTTTAATGATCCGGGATAGTCTAACCGGTTATGCCAACTAATAAATTATTTATTAGTAAACTTCAAGTTTACTCAATATTGCATCTCAAATTCATAATTCTATGCAATATAACTCGGGAGAGATAAATAATGGTATCTATAATTGACATATATTTCTTGTCATAATGGTAATGCATATGTCTCAAAATTTCATTCATCCGATGTCTTGATATACTGATAATATAATCAATGCTCAAAAATATTTACGAGACTATATGGAGAATGATGTATTATAATCATTGGCCATTAGGTGAAGATCTGGTAGCTCTTATGGAGCTTTTAATCAATTAACTTTTCTAGAGTTATTTGATCAATTAGTTCTTCAAGAACCTTGGCATTACAATTTATAATTTGGACATATATTTTAAATTTTGTCAAAATAAATAACAAATATTGTTTAGACAAATTGTATCTTCACCATTCTTGATCCAAAATAAACTAAAATAATATAGGAAAGTAGCAATTCGATAATTTAAAATTTTGATTGACATTCAAAATGCTAAAAACTCTTTCTGGATATTCAAAAGAATTGGTTACGTTCACACATGCTATATTAATATTTTCGACATAAGCATCATTACTATCAATAGCATGATTTAGGGAAGTAAAACAATATCAATAATTAATAGATATTCATAACATGCTTGACGTACTACAGGTACGTGACAAACTTTCATATTGCATCAATAACATGTTAGAATTATTACTTTCCCTTTTTCCTTTTCGTTATTTTCTCACTTATGGTGAGTATCTATTTAGTGGGGATTTAATGAGTCATTCTTATAGTATAAGAACAAAGTGTATTTCTACTAGCTGCGACCAAAATCTCGTATATAAATATATTATAATTTCTAATGTCATTCGCTTCAGGGAATGATATAAATATATTTAGTCGAGCGTCAAAATATTTTATCCAGGACTCATTAGTCCCGTAAGATATAAATACAAAATACTTTTGAAAAACTTCTTCTCAATATTGCTACTACAGGAGCATGTTAGAGATATGAGAAAGGAAAATTCTTTTATTCATCACATCACTAGTAATATTTCTCCTTATAACTTTAATTGAGGAGAATTCTAAATGCAATAAAAGTTTGCATATTGATAGACATACAATCTTTTAGGCTCACTTATAACAAATCATCGCTATCATTTATATAACAATCATCTTCTGGTGATTATATGTTTCGTTCACAATTTGCTAGTAATCAAGTGGCTTTGATGCTTTGTATTTCTTAAATGGTGTCTTCAGGACCCACAATATCCAGATGCATATATTCTAGTAACCATGATTATATAGATTATTCTTACCATATCCGTATCTATGTCGATGGCTTCGACCATGACTATGACCTCTTCCAGGGTCATAACCATTGGTTCTAATATATTCACTCACAAATTTAAAGTAAACTGTATTTTTGGTAGAATGACTATCTTCTGGTAGTCAAATCTTTCTTTTAGATCCTTCCACAAAACAAAGTGTATCTTTCACAATAAGATATTCCGCCTTTAGATTCTCATTGAAATAATGACGGAGAAAAATTATGACTTTTATAAGATTTTGAGATGGTGTCTGCCAGACCCATATTATCTCAATAAATTTAAGCATCTAATGTCTATGACATATAATTCTTTTTATAAATATCAAGAGTAAAAAAACGAGTTTTGAAAAGTTTGCCATGAGAATTCAAAGATAGGAAAATACTTCTTTTTCTCTTGATTAAACTCTCAACTTCGGTGGCAGAGACTCGTGCTAATAACGTGTTATGAATTTAAGTGTTGGCAACACAGAATTGAAGCAAAGCGTTACTCAATATGTTTAGAGAATAATATAAAACTAAGAAAAGAGAAGAGAATATAGAGAGAGAAAGTAGAACTCAATAATCAAGACTAAAATATGTCTTTTATTAATGTCATCATATACCCCTATATATAGGCTCATAATACAAGAGTTTATGAAAACTCAAATTCTAATTGAGAAAGGAAATCAAATCTGATTAGGAGTCATATTTGAGAGTTCAGTCCTCTTCAGGAAACTGATTAATATGAACATCCACATATTATTTCATAACAATCCAATTAATTTACTCCTTATAATGTGTTGAATTGTTATCAAATATTAACATTGGTATTGTAATAAAAATAATAACTAGTTTTCTTAACGAAAATTTATTATTTTATAAAAAAACTAGTTTTATTGCTTTTTTTTTTCAAATAAAGAAAGCTTGTTATCTAGTTTATCTAATTCAATCTTGATATCATTTTTTTGAATTTTATTCTAGGCACTCCTTCTATCCTAAACTTAATGTCCACTTATCGATTCATTTTAAATGGGAAAGTACATATTCAATTGGGATATATGGGGTGCCTAAAATAAAATTAGCAAATTATCCATAATGAATTGTATATTTCTTTTATTTATATTACCAAAAAACTAAAAATCAAGTTATACTACTATCAAGTTTTCTTTAGTTTCTTAGTTTATATATTCTTTTATATATAATCACCTAGTTTTATTTCAGAATAGAAGGTGTGAATTTATTTTTATGATTGAATTGATTTATATTGGTTAAAAATTGGGTCTTTCCTTTAAGAAAAAACTAGTGATAATACCCGCGCGTTGCGCAAGTTATTTATTTATTTATTTGTGATATTAAAAATAAACTAATTTTTTAAAAATTAATTTAAGAATAATATTATATTGTATCATTTTTCTTTAACTTAAAAATACGTTCAAGATTATTAGTTGTATTCAAAAATTCAAAAGTCTATTATTTAATATTATTTAAAATTTTATTGATTGTAAAATTAATTACATATTGTCAATATTAAAGTAATTAGTAGATTCATGTATTTTAACATAAATTAAATTTCACCATAATTAAGGTGAGTAGTTATTTATATGAATTCATATGGAGACATTAATCAATAAAGTAACAAATTCTCAATATTTAACTTGGCATTGTTAGAATTAACCTAAGCTTAGAGAATTTCACATGTCACTTCCTAATGATTCAACCTCAAATTTGATTTAAGATAAATTCAAGATAATTATTTGTATATAAAATTTCAAAAGTCTATTGTTTAATATTATATTCATTGGGTGTACAATTAATTACATATTATCAATATTAAAGTAATTAATAGATTCTTGTGTTTTAATATAAATTAAATTTCACTAAAATTAAGGTGATTAGTTATATATATATATATATATATATATATATATATATATATAATAGATTTAAGATAATTCAAGATCACTAGTTGTATCTAAAAGTTTAAAAGTTTATTATTTAATATTATTTAAAGATTCATTGATTGTACAATTAATTGCATATTTTCAATATTAAAGTAATTAGTAGATTCGTATATTTTAACATAAATTGATTTTCACTGAAATTAAGGTGATTACTTGTATCGAAAAGTTCAAAAGTCTATTATTTAATATTGTTTAAAGATTCATTGATTGTACAATTAATTATATATTATCAATATTAAAGTAATTAGTAGATTCATAAAATTTAACATAAATTGAATTTTACCAAAATTAAGGTGATTAGTTATTTATATGAGCTCATATGGGCACATTAATCAACAAAGTAATAAATTCTCTAAATTCAACTTGGCATCATTAGAGTTAACTTAAGCTTAGAGAATTACACATGTCACTTCCTAGTGATTCAACCTCAACTTTAATATATATATATGTCTATTATTTTTTATTATAAGATAAATATATTATAAATATTTTTTATTTTAAAAAATATATTATTATTCCATTTTATGTGAATATCCTTAACAAATTGGTCTAATCATCATAAATCATAAAATAGTTTCTAATTCTTTTAATCAAAACTTACCATAAATTCCTTCCTAAGTCTTTGATGGTGGTATTATGTTGTGGTTCATGTGCATTTAAAACAATAATTATAACTTTACGTATTAATTTTATAATATATTCATGTATCTATCTTATAGTTAGAGACATATATATATAATAAGTAAATTTACGATAAGTTTAAGAACATTAGTTGTATCTATAAGTTTAAAAAATTATTGTTTAATATTGTTTATAGATTGATTAGTTGTAAAATTAATTATATATCATCAAAATTAATATAATTAGTAGATTCATGTATTTTAACATAAATTAAAATTTAATAATTATTGTTTCTTGAATTTATCCAAATGTATTTAAAATTTTGAAGAAAAATCTTTTCAAATTCTAATGATTAAATTAAGATCATTTTCAAATTCTATTTCTTCTTAAGGTCTTTTCAACTACTTTTTTTTTACTCTCAATATTTTAATTTTACTTAAACTTCCTTTTATGCTCTGCTATTAGCTATTTTCTAAAACTTTTGTAATATATATATAGATATGGTAATCAATTACTTTATTAAACTTATGTATTTAAAACAATAATTATAAATTTATGTATTAATTTTATAGTGGATTAATATATTTATCTTATAGCTAGAGACATATATATAATAAGTAGATTTAAGATAAGTTCAAGATCATTAATTGTATTTAAAAGTCAATTGTTTAATATTATTTATACATTCATTAGTTGTACAATTAATTATATCATCAATATCAAGGTAATTAGTAGGTTCATGTACTTTAACATAAATTGAATTTCACCAAAATTAAGATAATTAGTTCTTTATATGAGTTTATGTAGGCACATTAATCAATACATTCATAAATACACACAATGCAACTTGGCATAATAAGAATTCAATTAAGCTTAAAATTGTCCACATGTCACCACCTAATTATTCTATCTCAACTTTAATATATATATATATATATATATATATATATATATATATATAGAGAGAGAGAGAGAGAGAGAGAGAGAGAGAGAGATTTAAGAAATCTAGATAGATTACTTTTTTATTCATAAAATTCCTTTCTAAAGAAACTCATTAGTCAAAGAACAAACTAATAAAAATAAGCACCACTATTTTTCGAAACTTTCTTTTCATAGTCAACTACTCTCCCTATCTTCACCCCTTTGTTTACCACGTTGTGAACATAATTGGTTGTTCTTTGTACATTGCTTGTAAAATAAATTTTGTAGTTGCCAAATTGAATGAACTTAGTTGAATGAAAATATGTAGTAGTTATCTATGTAAAAATTGACAAATTGATTGGAGTTATAATGTTTAACGAAGAGATGCAATAGTTCACTATTCTTGTGAATGGAAAGATGAATCAGTCGACTATATACTTCAATGAACAGTAAACTCACTTTTTTAAAATCTTTCCTAAATGAAAATTTATAGTTGTTGTTTTCTGTAATTTAATTGGAACAATAACCAATACAAAAGTAATGTTAATTTAGGAGAGAGATGGAAGTCAAGAGATATTAGAAGGAAAGAGGAGATTTTAGAGGGATAGTTGGATCTTTCCCTCCAAAAGTTATTTTGAACATTTTAATTGTATTAACCCCTCTTGATCCACATTTATTATGGATCAAGATAATCCATTTAGCACTATCCTTTATTTATTTGGAATCAACAGATCCTCTTCCCCAAGTTACTCCCATCATTTCCTCCTATTGAAGGGTGGAGGTACGTACTAGCTAACAGTGGCCAATCAAAGAGCAAGGACATTAATGATGCGAAGGATTCGTTGAAAAGAAATAATGGTGGAGATTAATTCAGAAGCATCATTGAAGATGAATCTTGTTTAGGATCACAGAGAGACAACTAAAAAATGGCTTGATTAAAAATACCATGAACCATTCGTCTTTCCTTTATATTTCAATTATCATATGTTGAAAAAAAGTTATAATTGTTAAACAGAAAGCCCAAAGTTCTTGAAAGGAGGAAAGTAAATAGCGAAACTTTCCAAACCATCTAGTCCAACAGACTTATCATGTCTAAGGGGTACTTAGAAAAAATTGAAAAACAAATCAACAGATTGGGCAGAGCTTGAACTTTGACTGACCCAACTCATGGGCCCGATTGGTGATCCTAATGGTAGGAAAGGAGTTTGCAGTTTGATGAGGAAATAGATGAGGAGTGAGGAGTACTGGACAGAAGAAAACACCAAGTATATTCTTTTTTTTTTCCCACTTTTAAATGCATTTCCTTAAGAGACTCTTTTACTATTGACCAATAGGCCTTCAAGCCAAATTGACAAATTTGAATCCAAATTAGCGAGGATTTTTCTAGAGTGTGCTTTTGGGCACATGTTAATACTCATTAAATATCATATATATGGAAGTTTAGTCTATCACAAATCACATAAAATCTATTACCATAATGAAAATTGAATAATATTAAGAGAATTGAAAATTTAACTTACCATATATAGTATACTAATTAATCTGTGTCAACATGTGTACTTTAAGTACAAGTTAGAAAATCCAATTAGCAATGGCCTTAGGAGATGCACTCAATATTAATGGTGCTTTTCTAAAATTAAGCCTTCTATTTATTAGAAACTTTTCTACATCTTTTTAATTATCTTCGCTCTCCTTGATATTATTGTCCTTCATTCTCTCAACTGTTGGGGAAGGAGTTCTAAAAAGCACAAATTGGTTAGTACGTCATAGTTTGGAACGGGATACTTTGCTAGATTTATCAAACAATAATGAAGGCTTCGTCATACTGTTGCATTTCTAATTGATTTCGCAAACAAGAGAAGGAAAAAGAAAAAGAAAACTTATTCAAAGTCTCATTTCAAATCTTGAAAGGGTTACATGTCAAAATTCATCTCACAGCAAAACAGAACCAAACTAAAGGAATACTCTCTGATTTAGAGAGAGAAATAATAGAAAGAAAATAACATTGAGAGCTCGAAGATGAAGAAGCAAAATTTGATACATTCACTAAAATCCAATGTACAGAGTTGTTTATAAACAAGAATGACAACAAAACTTACACAATGCATTATGTACACATAAATAGTTAACTAATTGAACTAAAAATGCCATGTCATCAATTGCAAGATGTACGCCACCAATGCTCTAGTTGTATCACTTTTGTTGACTCAGCTGTGGTGCCACATCAGATGCATCACCTTCAAATCCAGCAAACTTTCTTGCATCAACTTCAACAACTCTATCTGTTTGTCTTGCATTGACTTCAACTTCATCAGCATTGACTTCAACTTCATCGGTTTGTCTTGCATTATCTTCTTCAGTAACATCTTCATTAGTCCCCCTCATGCTGGTATGGGCAAAAAGATTATGCACTCCAAAACTTCTTAACAAAGAAAAGAAACGAAGTGCAGCTAATGCTTTTGTAAATAAATCTGCTACTTGTAAAGAAGATATAACAGGCAATGGCTTGACCAAACCAGCCTGAAACTTATCCCTAACAAAATGACAGTCTAATTCAATATGCTTGGTCCGCTCATGAAACACAGGATTTTTCCACAATGTGAATGGCTGCTTGATTGTCACAATATAAAGGAATAGTAGAAGTAAGAGCCAACTGTAAATCATGAAGGATATAAGATAACCATTGAAGTTCACATACTGCAATTGCTAAAGCCCTATACTCTGCCTCTGTTGAACTTCTGGAAACCGTGGACTGTTTCTTTGCTTTCTAGGAAATTAATGCATTCCCTAAGAAAATGTAGAATCCTATTACTAATCTTCTTGTCTCAACTCAGCATACCCAGTCAGCATCTGCAAAGGCCTTTACTGCGAAATCAGAAGCTGTAGGAAAACACAAACCCTATCCAGGTGCTCTTTTCAAATACCACAGGATTCTATGTGCTGCCTTCATATGATTCTCTGTTGGTTAATCTAAAAACTGACTCAATTGTTGCACTGCAAAACTGATATCATGCCTGGTAATAGTCAAATATAACAATTTTCCGACTAAACTCCTGTAAATAGCATGATGAGGTAAAATCATAGAATCTGCATGTTCAAACTTAGCATGTGCCTCAATTGGTGTATTTGATGGTTTACAACCAAGAAAACAAAACTCTACTAAAAGATCAAGAGTATACTTCCTTTGGGATAAAGCCAGTCCAGTACTACTGCCAGCCACTTCCAATTCCAGAAAATACCTCAAATTGCCCAAATCCTTTATTTTAAATTAAGCATGAAGAAAGGACATGACTTATCAATTGCATCCAAGTTATTACTAACTAATACTACATCATCAACATAAGCCAATATAGCAATAAAAGTAGTGGCATTCACTTTGGTAAACAGTGAATAATCACTCTTTGACTTGTGAAATCCAAGAGATAACAAGGCTTGAGTGAGAGTAGCATTCCACTGTCTACTAGCCTGTTTCAACCCATAAAGTGACTTATTTAACTTGCACACCAATGATTTATTTTCACTTGCAAATCCTGGTGGAGGTACCATATAAACGTCTTCTTCAAGATCTCCATGTAAAAATGCATGGTGATATCACATTGATACAAATACCACCCTTTAGCTACTGTAACAGCTAGCATTGTTCTAATGGTAGTAATTTTAGCCACAGGTGAAAAAGTTTCCAGATAATCAATTCCCAACTCCTGAGTATACCCTTTAGCAACCAGTCTCGCTTTTACCTTTCCACTGTGCCATCTGAATTATACTTCACCTTGTACACCCATTTACTTCCTATGGGACGTTTGCCGAGTGGTAAAGGAACCAAATCCCAGGTTTTAGTTTGTTCTAATGCTGTAATCTCCTTTTTCATTGCTTCTTTCCAAACTGAATGTCTAACAGCCTTCTCATAACATTTAGGCTCAGCATTAACAGAAATATTCATGGCAAAAGTTTTGTAAGCTGGTGCTAACAAATCATAACACATGACATTTGCCAAAGAATGTGGACAAGATAAAAGATTATTACAAATGTAATCAATAAGATAAGCAGGTCTTGTTTTTTGTGTATTGGATCTTCGAGGTGCAGAAGTCATGATTGGAAGAGGAATAGAACTAGAAATGGAACCACTAGATGAAGTTAACACTGGACCAGTAGAAACAAGTTCTAAATCTTCAGAAGTGTTTGTAGAAATGGCATTAGTTTCATCAAAACCAGTAACTGGAAATGAAGAAGTATTTGTTGGTTTCGATTGATGAAAAACAGAAGATATGGAATCAGAAGAAGATTGAAAAGGAAATATGCTCTCATGAAATACAACATTTTTGGAAATGAATAAGTGAATAAGTCCAGTAATATATACCCTTTACTAGTTTGTGAGATTCCTAACAACACAGCTTTCCTTGCTCTAGTATCAAATTTGGTTCTACCTTGCTCTAGAGTGGAACCAAAAGATAGGCAACCAAAGACTCTAGGATTTGTGAAAGAAGGATCTCTACCATACAACATGAAATAAGGAGTTTTATGATGTAAAACAAGTGTAGGAAGCCTAATAATCAGATAAACTGCATGCTGGACACAAAAACCCCCAATAAGATAACGAAATATTAGACTAAAGTTTGAGAGCTCTACCAACATTCAAGATGTGTTGATGTTTTCTCTCCACTATGCCATTTTGTTATGGGTTTTCAACACGGGAAGTTTGATGTATAATGCCTTTGGATTGAAAGAATAAAGGCATATGAAATTCAGAACCATTATCAGTCCTGATGGTTTGAACTTGTTTTGCAAATATGTCCTTTGTTAGAAGAATAAGACGAACAAGGAATATTCTGAAAACAATAAGGAAAAACACAAGTAGAAGGATTACAAGAATTAGCTATATTTCCAGAAACAGTTGAAGAAGATTGACCAGAAGAATAACCTTCTAGATAGTAAACGCCATTGCAACACTTAGCTGATCCAATCCTCCTCAAGGTTGCAATGTCCTATATCAAACAACCATAGGGAAGAAACACAAGATTGCATAAGTTCTGTTGTATGAGCTTATCCATTGAAATCAGGTTGTATTGAAAAGAAGGAACATATAAGACTTCATACAGTATCAAATGTTCAGACAAGTTCACTTGGCCTTTATGAGTAATAGCCGCAGAATTGGAATTGGGTAATTTAACAAAAATATCATGAACAGGTGTAAAAGAATTAAAGTGTTTCAAGGAACAAATTATATGATCTGTAGCACCAGAATACAAAATCCAATGCCTAGAAGTTTCAGTAAAATGTTTACCTGTATATGCTGTTTTATCAAAATTTGTTGTGAGTAAGTGCAGTGGCTTGTCCTGCCATTGGAAAATGTTCTGTCAGGCGGCCAGCATTCTGTACCTTCATATTCTGCAACATCTGCATCAAATTATGATATTGCTCCTGTGTGATGCCTGCATTAGGATCTGCGATACTTGGCACAGTGACATTTTCATTCATCATCACATATTTTGCCTAATTTTTGCCTCTAGCACCAAAACCAGTATTGTATCCACCTTCCCTTGGTCTAAACTTATAATTTGGTGGAAAACCATATTTTCTGTAACACCTATCCACTATATGACCAGATTTTCCACAGAAAGTGCACTGTAGAAATTTTTGTCCAACGTTTTTTCTATTATTATCGGTCACATCATTACTTGTGCATTGTGATCCATCAGTTGATATACCTACATGCTGAAGTATTTTCTTGCCAACACTACCATTGCCATCCTTATTACAATTCATATCTACAGGTTTTGTTAGCATTACTTGTACTTCTGGATTTTGGCTAGAAGAGTAATTGAGTTGTCTCTCATGCTATATTGCCCTAGAAAATACATGATTGATCAAAGGCAGTGGTGTCATAACTAACACTTGTGATTTTAGGATGTCAAATTGTTCATTTAGACCTTTTAGAAAACGTATGACACATTCTGCATCAAAATACTCCCTCGTTTTCTTAATTGCAGCACAATTACAACTAGGCTCAGAAACACATAAAGGCAAAGGCCTCAAAGCATAGAGTTCATCTCATAGAATCCTCAACTGAGTATAATACTCATTCACTATTTTAGTTCCTTGCTTTACATTCTGAATTTCTTCTATAAGATCAGATAAATGATGCAAGGCACCACCAGAATAGTGTTCATATAAATCCTCCCACACTTTCTTAGCTGTGTCTAACCACATCAAACTTTGAGCAACAGTAGAGTTCATGGAACTAATTAACCAATATAAAATTGTGGTATTTACTTGCTGCCATAAAGTAAAATTGCGAGTACCTCTTGCTGGTGGTTCAATGGAGCCATCAATAAAACTAATTTTATTCTTAGAAATCAACACCATTCGCATAGCTCTACTCCAGCAGGGTAGTTAGCTTCTGTAAGAACTAGCTGAACCAGTGGTTGACTTGAACTGTCATTAGGATTCAAGTACAGAGGATTTGTTGGTAAATGCTCCACATTAGCCGCTATGACTAAATTTCTGCTGAACAAACTCAAAGTTGCAAGGAAATCAAAAAATCAAAGACACTTTGCTGTTCGAATTGAAACCACAAATAGCAAAACTAAAATTCTTGCTCTGATACCAGGTTAAAATTCATCTCACAGCAAAACAGAACCAAACTGAAGGAATACTCTCTAATGTAGAGAGAGAAATAATAGAAAGAAACTGATAGTGAGAGCTCGAAGATGAAGAAGCAAAATCTGATACATTCACTGAAATCCAATGTACAAAGTTATTTATACACAAGAATGACAAGAAAACTTACACAACGCATTATGTACACATAAATAGTTTAACTAATTGAACTAAAAATGCCATGTCATCAATTGGAAACTGCACGCCAGCAATGTTCCAGCTATATCACTTTTGTTAACTCAGCTGTGGTGCCACATTAGATGCATCACCTTCAAATCCAACAGACTTTCTTGCATCAACTTCATCAACTCTATCTGTTTGTCTTGTATTGACTTCAACTTCATCAGTTTGTCTTGCATTATATTCTTCTGTAACATCTTCATTATTACATGCATGGAACTGAAACTGAGGGATTAGTCTTGACTCCAACTTTTCTTCGTATTATTCATCGAAACCTATTTGTAATAATAACGCACTGAAAATAAATTTTGAGAAATAATTAGGTACAAATATTAGGATTACCCAAAAACCAAATAACTCTTTTTGGAAATCCTCCTAGTCTAGTCTCTTACAATTTAAGTCTTACTTCTAAAAAAGTAATGAATGAATAAGTAGATCCATTAATACTGATCTAGCTTCACTCCGGTCATTGTAAAATGAAGCCAGCAGGTTAGGTCCACTGCCATGTGCTGAAAAGTTTCAATTGAAGATAAGCCCTTTCCCTTCTAGATTTGGGCTACAACAGTTTCTCTGATAACTTTTGCCAGCCACATGACGCATTGTAACATTTTCAGACACCCTATATATTATATAATAAAATAAATTAATCATATATATGGTAGATTATCAATATATAATAGTTAGCACTATCAAACAGACCGTCGCCCCCAGGCTAGTCCATTTATCTATTTAATTAGGCAGGCTTGGACCTAGGGGTGTTCATCGGTTTGGATTGGAGAAAAATTGGTTTGACAATTTGGAGAAATTTCAGTTTTTTTAATTTTTTTTCAAAAACCAAACCAAACCTAATTAGTACTACAATCGAATTTCTCCAAACCGAATTTTTGGGAAAACAATCTAATCCACAATTCTGCAAAACAGAAATATAATAAAAATTCTATGTTCAATTGAGATTCTACAAGGGGGAAAAAGGAAAATCCAAAATCACGAACAAGAATGATTCCAAGTTGTACAAGTTTTAGCAATAATCTTAGATGGCAAAAGTCACAAAATATCCCACAACATAACCAAGGGATGCTTATTGAAGTTAAAAAAATTTATTTTGACCTAAAGACAACTTAGAAATTCGATTTTCGATTTGGTTCGGGTTGAGAAATTGCCAAGCCAAAATCCGAACCAAAATTTTGTTTGGATACCATAACCGAACTAAACCAAATTTTTTTGGAGAAACTCGAACTGAAAATTGAATTATATTTCGGTTTGGTTCGGTTATTCATGTTTCTCCAAATTGTGAACACCCCTACTTGGACCTAACTGGTCCAAGTCCGTTTAAAGGCAGGTTTATCTAGAATGTGAAACAATGGCGTTTCAAGCCTACGGATTATAACGGGTCAGAGTGGGTTGAGGCAGGCCAACCCATCAATTTTTTTTTTTAATCAGAATGTGGCATTTCATGTTGAGTAGGTTGAAAAAACAATGGTGTTTTATATATATAGGCCTACCCCACTCCGCTTAAGTCAGTTGGCAGCAAGCTGCAAACCAGCCCATTTGACAATGCTAATTTTTTTCCATTATATATTTAGATAAATCAAAATTTTTTAGCCATCAACAGCGGAATTTTTATAAAAAATAAAAAAGAATTAAAGCTAACCTAATCCTAAATGCATAAGGAATATGTCGATTCAACCTTATACCCATCTCATGTAAGATCGGTATGATATTTGATCAAGAAAAAGCAGATTTCTGTTCCTTGCTTTCATCGAACACTCATATAAGTGGTTTGCTCTGAGCGAACTCCCATCAAAAGGTTTCAAGGAACACAAAATCTTAACCCCTTTTCACGTAATCATTACTTCGCTTCTCAAAAAATCAACAAATCTATAAGGATTTGAAGCAGCTCCATATTTTGAAAATTCCATGGGCTGCTTATAGTTTCGAAGATGAAATTTGGGTTTTGGCTACAAGGTAAGTTTTGTAGTTATTGAAGGACAAATTTGCATTGCCATTATTGACTGACTTGTGCACAAATTCTTCTTCGCAATCTCTGCCTTCTTTTGGAATATGTCCGATGATCTTAGGCTGAAATTTTGAGTTTACTACTATTGTGATTCTCTTGCCCTTATACTCAATTTTATCTCAATCTCTAATTTGCACACAGACACAAAGCAAGTACACATATCATTTAGATTAATATAATGGCAAGTAATTTATATATAGTATCCAAAAGAATGATCAAATACTATTATTCACTTTCTACCCTATTCTTTAGCCTATCAAATTTTCTTGTGGAGATGATAAAAATAAACTATTAGAAATAAAAATCTAACTTAACCAATAAAATTCAGTTTATCTCAACTTTAGTTTGTAAGAGAAAATTTCAATTGAGAAAATAATACAAAAATATAAAATTCCCCTAGAATTCCCTATGTGATAGAAAAATCTCTTGGTTGATTATCTATTCGTTCTTATGCTTGAGATCTTCACTTTAGCCTCGGAAAAATGGAGCTTGACTTGAATCTTCAAGGTGAATGTTCTCTTTTTTCAAAGACTCAATCTTCTCCCTTGATTTCTCTTGTAAATATTGAAGATTTGAGAGAGGTTTTTGCACTATTTTTCTCTCTATTTGTTTACTCCCAAAAAGAGAGGAAAAATGCAGAAAAATCTGTTTCAACCCAAGTAGTGCTGATTCAAACCAGTTTGCTACAGTAATTTGTTTTACGACTATGATAGTTATTTGACTTCTTGGTGAATTTTGAGTATGAAATCTGATGATCTAGGTCTTGATGTCTTCATAAAAGTTGTATATTTTCACATTGATTTAAATCACCTCAATTGGATATCTAGAACTCAAGATACGGTCATTATACCAAAATGTGTCAAAACTAGGACTACATCCAGGACTACTAATTTTGCACCATATTTAAGGGACCAAATAAGTTCGGGTTGACATGAATTTTACCATTATGGAAACTTCACAATGTCCTCTAAAATTTCTAGAAGGACAATTCTGCATTTGAAACCTTTAAGGAAGTCAAAATCTCACTTAAAAACGCTCTATTATGTTGCCCTGTTCTACATTCTTCTTCTTTCTTCATTCTAAGCGTGTAGAATCTCCTTTATTGCTTCATTCGACTCCAAATATTCAATAAACACACCTAAAGCAAAGAAGAGATAAATGGAGTGTACATAGTGATTGAAATATCAAAATTCAATAGAAATTTAAGCTCAAAATGATCATTACATAAAACAAAAATATGATATATCAAACTCCCCCACACTTAGATATTGTTTATCCCCAAGCAATACTGCCATAAAACAATATTAAACATGAGAAAAAAGACGAAAATATTGAACATTGGGAATAAGGAGAGCATTACTGCTAGAGAATATTCAAGCATCTACACAATCAATCTAAGAGTCATCTTAAAAACCCCTCGCAAAGATTAAACAATCACCCATCTAGTAATGGAAGTAAGAATTTATGTGTGCGTGTGTGTTCCTAACCAATGCAAGTGCTCAACAATTATGAGGGAGAATTTTAAGTTATTGGCCAAGGAATTCACAAGCAAGAAAGTATAGGGCCCCATAAGCTTGACATCCACAAAATCTCTCTACTAATTTAGTAACCAAAGTTCAACTTTGATTAGATAAGACTTTTAGGCTTATAACTTTAGGTTAAGGGAAAGTGAGGTTATCAAATGAATGATAAGAGATTCAATGTCAAAGAAATGGGAGCCAAAGATAAGGAATTTTTAATTACCTTACTTAATAAGGAATTTTTCTTACTAGTTTTTTAATTACCATACTTATAGGTCCATCATCCTGAGTGATAAAAATATTAGAAGATTTGCTTGGGGTCCTTTGGTGCAATTGAAGTCCTTTCATGGGTATTTTATAAATGGTTTTAGATTCTACATGCACGATTACGAGATTGGGAAGAAAACAGTCAATTGTGGAGTTTACGTCAAAAGTAGAGAGGAAGACAATAGAAATATGGGTGATTATTATGGAATATTGAAGGAGATTATTGAGGAGTGCGCAATTCCTAGGAACTCCATGTCAGAAGGTAGTCTTGCTCAAGTGTGATTGATTTGATCCAATGGTTAATAGGGGGTCAAAGTACATTCTTAGTATAAAATTGTAGACATCAATTACAAGAGGAAGTACCCAAAATATGACTCATTTGTGCTAGCTCAGGAAGTGATTCAAGTGTATTATGCATCCTACCTAGGGAACAGGTCTGATTGGATAATCGTTTGGAAATTGAACGCTCACCACGTGATTGATGTAATCGCAGTTGATACACCATATCAAAAAGATGTGGACGACTTGACAGCTATTAATGTAACAGTTAAAGATGAGATGATTGGTGGACTAGCAAATGAATCAAGTGAATGTACGATAGTGGATGTTCGGAACCTAGAAACACAAGGGGAGGAGGAATCACTTAGGATCGAGAATAGTACTCTTGATTGGGAAACTAACTCTTCTACGGATGAGGATGTAGACAATTATTTATTAGAGGATTCTGAAAATGAATAGGTTTAGGTTCACCTTTTCTTTGGACATCAATTGTTAATTTGACAAACAGCAATTATTTTGTATTTATTTACTTAGGATATAACTAGTAATTTTATGTGTTTACAGGATGTCTACAAGCCAATCATCACTGGATAAAGAGCACAATTGGGGTCCGCATACTCCATCTCCGCTACCGTTGCCCACTTCTGAGTTACCAGTCGCATAGCAGACCCATACGTCGATACATTCCACTGCTACATCTATGCCCAAATTAGATACCTCAGATTCTCGCATTTGGATTACACCTGACAGTGATAGGTTAGTTCTATCTATTTTTCAAAAATTTTCCCAATCTACGTGTATCAAAATTCTTCACTTATAACTGCATGTTTGTTCTATTCTAATAGAGTCGGTGGAGGCTGTCAATGAGATATCGTGAATATTTCAGCACCACTAGACTGGCTCGTACATTAGATTCACAGATACTCCCCTAGATGTACGGAACATGTGGTTCGACCTATGGAGTGTAAGTAAAACCATCGAGCGATGTTCTTATTTTTTATAATATTAACATTGGTTTTCATATAACTGTGATAGATGTTTTTCTTTCTAATCCTTTAGCATAGTCATTTTCAATGGCTCCTTCATCAGAACGTTTGGAAACAGGAAATTTGGGATAAGAAGTATTGTGAGCGAATTTTTGATTAGCTATCCAACGCCTGGGCTAAGCTAAAACCTCCAAGATTATTGGGAGCAGATGTTACAACAATGGAGCACCTAGGGATTTCAGCGCATTTTCTCCACAGCTAAGCGAAACAGAGCTTCTACCGGCAGTGCATCTGTTTTGTTTATTCTATGCCTTATACTCAATTTTATCACAATCCTTAACAATTTGCACACAAACACAAGGCAAGTGCACCCATCGTTTAAATTAGTATAATGGCAAGCAAGTTTAAATATCCTATCCACAGGGATGGTTAAATATCATTACTTACTTTCTATCCTATTGTTTAGCCTATCAAAATTGCTTGTGAAAATGGTTGAAATTACTACTAGGAATAGAAGTCTAACTTATCTAATTAAACCAACTTAACTATTTTTTTTTTTTGCAAGAGAGAATTCAATTGAGAAAGCAATACTTGAATGATTAATCCCCCTAGAATTACCTATGTGATAGAAAAGTCCCTTGGTTGATGAATTGCCCTTCTTATATTTGACGAAATTCCTCAATTAAAACTCACTCTATCTCTAGATGAAAGTTCTCTACTCTTAGATTAATTAGTTGAAATCTCTTTCTAACCAATTCAACCCAAGAATTCATTAAGAATTGTGAATTTCCAATTAGATTTCTCTAATTACTAAGAAGATGTTGAGGTTTCTATCTCTAGTCATCTAAATCATCCCCATTTTTTGGGTATGGTCTATTTCACCCTTCCTTTCTCAATTCCAAGTGAACATTTCCAGATTATGAATCAATTATCAATCATCCTTCCTTTCTCAATTCCAAGTGAAAAAATTCCAGATTATACATCAATTATCAACCAAATCAATTCAACCAGTCAAACCCACAACCAATCCACAAGAAATTCGAACTCAATCAACCAAGGGAACAATTCATTCACATAGATAATATCTAGGGTTCATAACCATCCAAGTATTCAAGAATTTAGTTCATCTACACATTACAATTCAAAGAACATAAAGCAATAAAGAAAGTGTAAGAATTGCTCATTTTCATGGTTGAAATCTTCTCTTCTTTAAGGCTTGAAATTCGTCACTGTGGTGTTGAGCAAATTGCAGCTTTTTTTCTTGAATCTTCAAGGTGGATGTTCTCCTTCTTCAAAGATTCAATCTTCTCTCTTGATTTCCCTTGCAAAGATGAAGATTTGGGATGGGATTTGAGTGAGTTTTTGTGTGTTTTTGCTGCCTCCTTCCCACTCCCAGCCGTCTGCCTTTTTTAGCCCTAAAAGGATATTTATATCCAACCCAAAAGAGAGAGAAAAGTATCAGAAAAAAAAGTTCAGATCGACACAAATGGCACCTCTTGGTGTGGACTAAACGGCGCTGCTTGCTCCCAGTTTTGGTACAGTGTTCTGCTGCACGACTGTGATAGTAGTTTTTGTTAGCCCTAAGGGCAAATCTTTTTATCAAATTGTGTTTTTCTACACACTCTTGCAAGGTTATCTTGATAACATAAAACCCTTTAGATAAGGGTGATCCTTGAAGTTGTGATTCAAGGTTGTTTAAGATATAAAACCATTGTGTGTGGTGAGCCTTGTTTGTAAAAGTTACTAGAAGAGGTTGTGAGTGTAAAATCATAGTGTGGTGAGCCTCTCTTGTAATTTGTAATCCTGAACATATAGTAGATTGGTTGAAATCCTTAAGTATAGGCTTAAGGTAGTGGACGTAGATCTTGAGGATCGAACTACTGTAAATTGCTTGTGTTCTTTGATCTTACTTTCTTGTATTGCTGTGCTATAAATTGCTTATAACTTAACTCATATAATCTGTTCTTTGCTTAGACGTATAAAAGATTTTAATTTGCCAAAATTAGCCAAATACCTAATTCACCCCACTCTTAGGTATTTCAGTTTTGATTTATAGGTGAATTCATAGCATTACATTAGCTGATCTAGGTCTTGATGTCTTCGTGAAAGTTATATATCAGGATCTTATCTTTCAACAAATATCTTAATCACCTCAATTGAACATCTATAACTCAAGATATAATCATTCTACCAAAATGTGTCAAAACTAGAATACAATGCAGGACAGGTGACTTTGCAGCATAAGCAGGGCAGCCAAATGAACTTGGATTGGCATTAATTTTACCATTATGAAAACTTCATAATGTCCTATATAAATTTATAGAAGATCACTTTCGCATTTTAAATCTCTAAAGAGGACAAATCCCACTTAAAAAGTTTCTACCAGGTTTCTCTGCATTTCTCTATTTTTCTTCATTGTGTAAAATCTCCTTGTTGCTTCATTCAATTCCAAATTTTCAACAAACTCACCTAAAGAAAATAAGGGATAAAGGGAGTGTAAATGGTGATTAAAACACCAAAATTTAACAGAAAAGCTCAAAATGATCATTATATAAAGCACAAATATAGAATATCAGCATCCCATACGAGCAAGTCTATCTCTTTTATGGACCATGGGACTAGGATGGTAAGTTTGATTACTTGACACTTAAAATTTTATTTAGTAAATATTCTCTAATTTAGTAACATTTGGCATTTTTTGTCTTCAAATTATAGCAGAAAGAGAAAGGAGATGACTCTCACTATGTGGAGTTATATAAGAAGTGTTGTGTTGTTTTGCATGCCCTTATACTAAATTTTATCACAATCTCTAACAATTTTCACAAAAAACATTAGGCAAGTGCACCTATCGCTTTGATTAGTATAATGACAAGTAATTTAAATGCCGTATCCACGGGGATGATTAATTACCATTACTTACTTTCTACTACATTGTTTAGTCTATCAAATTTGCTTGTGAAAATGATTGAAATAACACCTAGGAATAAAAATCTAACTTAAACAGAAAAATTCAGTTTATGTAAATTTCAGTTTGCAAGAGAAAATTTCAATTGAGAGAATAATACTTGAATGGAAAATCCCCCTAGAATTACCTATGTGATAGAAAAGTCCCTTGGTTAATGAATTCCCCTTCCTATGTTTGATGAAATTCCTAAATTAGTACTCTCTCTATCTCTAGATGAAAGTCCTCTACCTTTAGATTAATTGGTTGAAATCTCTTCCTAACCAATTCAACCTAAAAATGCATTTACATTAGTGAATTTCAATTAGATTCTCTAATTACCAAGAAGATGTTGAGGTTCCTAACTCTAGTCACCTAAATCATCCTCATTGTTTGTGTATGGTCTATTTCACCCTTCCTTTCTCAATTCCAAGTGAAAAATCCAGATTATGAGCCAATCAACAACTGAATTAATTCAAGCAATCAAACCTCCAAATTAGATTTCTCTAATTACCAAGAAGATATTGAGGTTTCTATCTCTAGTCACCTAAATCATCCCCATTGTTTGTATATGGTCTATTTCACCCTTCCTTTCTCAATTCCAAGTGAAAAAATCCAGATTATGAATCAATTAATAGCTGAGTCAATTCAAACAATCAAACCCACAAACAATCCACAAGAATTCGGAATTCAATCAACCAAGAAAATAAATCATTCACATAGATAATAACTAGGGTTCATAACCATCCAAGTATTCAAGAATTTAGCTCATCAACATATTACAATTTAAAGAACATAAAGCAATAAAGAAAGAGTAAGAATTGCTCATTTTCATGGCTCAAATATTCTCTTCTTCAAGGCTTGGAGTTCTCCAACTTGGTTGTGAAAAGTTGGGTTCTTGAGCTTGAATCTTCAAGATTGATGTTCTCCTTCTTCAAAGATTTGATCTTCTCTCTTGATTTCTCTCGCAAAGATTGAAGATTTGGGAGAGGTTTTGGATGTTTTTCTCTCTGTTTTTCTCCTCTCTGGAACCCTAGACGTCCGCCCCCTTCAAATGACCTAAAAGGGTATACATATACCTCACAAAAAGAGAGCAACAATTGCAGAAAATTCTGTTTCTGCCAAAATGGTACCGTTTGGATTATTGGTGATTAAGAGCATTAAATCGGACGATTTAGGTTTTCATGTCTTCATAAATGGTGTAGATAATACTCTTATGTTTCTACAGAGCTTTTAATCACCTCCGTTGGACATCTATAACTCCAGATATGGTAATTACAACACAATGTGTCAAAACTGGAACCAAATTCAGAAATACTGATTTGCACTATATGTAGGGTGACCAAACGAATTCGGATTGATGTAAATGTTACCATTCTGGAAATTTCAGAATCTCCTCTATAATTGTCCAGAAGATCATATCTGCATTTAAAATCTCTAAGGAGGTCAAAATCGGCCTTGGATTGTTCTGTCCCGCTGCCCTGTTTTGCATTCTTCTTTTTTTTTTCTTCATTATAAGTATGTAGAATCTCCTGCATTGCTTCATTGTTCTCCAAATCTTCAATAAACTCATCTAAACCAAATAAGAGAGAAAGGGAGTGTAAATGGTGTTTGAAAACTAAAATTCAACAGAAATTTGAGCTCAAAATGATCATTATATTAAGTACAAATATGAAATATCAAACTCCCCCACACTTAGACATTGCTTGTCCCCAATCAATACTACAAAACAACTAAGAATTTGAACAATAAACCACAAGAAATAAAGAGTGTTTTGAAGCATTTCAAAGGGAGGCAGCATAGAGACAACATTACTTCTTTAAGAAAATTTGGAGCATGTCTACACAAACAATCTAAACGTCATCCCAAATACCCATCACAAAGATTAAACAATCACCCCCTTGTCTTATAAAGCAAGTAAGAATTCGTATGTATGTGTGTGTCCAGCCAATGCAAATGCTCAATAATTATAAGAGGGGAATGTCATATTATTGGCCAAGGAATTCGTATCAACAAAGCATAATGCCCCATAAGCCTTGCATTCACAAAACCTCTCCACTAATACTGTAACCAAAATTTAACCTCGATTAGGTAGGACTTTCAAGCTTGTAACTTTAGGCTTAGGGAAAGTTTAAGGTGTCAAATGAAAGGTAAGGAATTCAAAGTCAAAGAAATGAGAGCTAAATAGAAAGTAATAACCCTTATTAGCCACAAGAAATATCACCATTCCCATATATTTAACCACAAACTCCCATTCTCTACAAAATTCCCTCACCTTGGATTCAACAAACTTGTATAAATCATAGTCCATCCCACAACTTTTCCATCATCACCCATCTATGGCAACCCAAAAGTTTATACCTCAATCATGACAAAATTTACAATAATACAATGAAAACAATGAAGGCATCAAGAAATCTGAGAAGCATTCAAAGCAATAAACATACACATATTTTTCTCTTTTTTTTGTTTTTTTTATTTTTTTTTCGAGGTATAATTCAATTTCCGATCATATAAGGTCATCACACCCATCTTTTTGTTTTCTCTACCCATAAAACCTATTTTTCCTGTCTTCCATTCCACCATTTGTTCAAATTTCCACAATACTCTTTGCTAACTTAAGCGTAAAAATGCATTTAGCTCTCTCAAAGAATGGTCAATAAATTTAAAGAGTGGAGTTTAAAGTTTGAAAGAAGGAAAAATAAATAAAAAAAAATATAGATTGGAAAATTTATGCATAAAGGCTTCAAGTAGGGTATTATGGATAAAATAAAAAAGGATGGCTAGAAAGGCTCGATCGGGACAAAGAAGGCCTATTACCCTCATTTCAAGATCAAACTAAGGTTACCTATTCATTTCGCCTCAAGGCAAGTGAATGCGGGTTCTAGGACAAAAATTTTGTTAAATTCTAAGGCCAATAATGCAAGATTCAACTCCATAATCAGTACAACAAAAGCAAAGGAATGTGCTTAAAAGATGAATTTTATACAAGCAAAGAATACAAGGGGTGCTTAGTTAATCAAGTTTAAGGTACTAGTTAAGACATTTAGAATGATTGTATAACTACTCTCTAAAAAAAAAAAATTGAACATGCAAGTTTTGAAATACCTTGATGATTCCAAAAATAAAAACAAGAAAATTCATCCATAATTCATAAAAATAAACTATACTAAAGCCAACTCCCCCACACTTAAGGTAACATTGTCCCCAATGTTGGGAGAAAGATACACAAAAGACTATAAATAGAAATTTAAAGATTGCACTCCAAAAAACCAAACACAAAAATGGTTAACAAAAGGGTTGTTTCGTACGTGAAGGCTGGGTAAACCCATATGAGCAGCAAGCTGCACCTTCTATATACTACACAACAAGAATGCATAAGAGAAAGTTGGAAACAAGGACAAAATTAGAATTCAAGCATAAAAACATAAGAAGAAAATAAAGAAAGAGAATGAGAAAAAGAGAAAAGAGAACTCCCCAGATGTAGCGTTCATGCACCGCTTGCTCCACCACTAGCTCCGGGGCCAGCTTTGCTCTCCTCTCTTTTTTTTTTTTTTTTTATTTCCAAGAATCCAGATCATGGAGGATTAAAGAAACATTTTCAAGTCCCTTAGGATCCCCGCCATGATAGAGTTTGAGTCGATGACCATTAACTTTAAATGTTCCTTTATCTGGATGTGCAACCTCCACTACACCATAAGGGTAGACCTTGTTTACTTCAAACGGTCCAGACCATCTAGATTTGAGCTTTCCGGGAAAGAGCCTCAACCGAGAATTGAACAATAATACTCGATCTCCTTCCTTAAATTCTCGGTTTGGCAGCACGTGTTTGTCGTGCCATTGCTTCACCTTCTCCTTGTAGATTAGTGAATTATCATAGGCTTCTCTCCTCCATTCATCAATTTCGTTGATTTGGAGCATTCTTTGCTTTCCTGCAATGTTAAGATCAAAGTTAACCAACTTGATAGCCCAATATGCTTTATGCTCAACCTCCACTGGTAAATGACAAGATTTTCCATAAACCAATCTATATGGAGTAGACCCGATGGGAGTCTTGTATGCTGTCCTATATGCCCACAAAGCATCATCAAGCTTAACACTCCAATCCTTTCTAGTATGCTCAACAATCTTTTCCAAAATTCTTTTGATTTCTCTATTAACAACTTCTACTTGACCACTAGTTTGAGGATGATACGGCGTTGCCATCTTGTGAGTAACACCTAATCGATGCAAGACTTTCCCAAGTTGTTGGTTACAAAAGTGAGTTCCCCTATCACTTGTTATAGCTCTAGGAATGCCAAAGCGAGTAAACAATTTCTTCAATAATTTAACAACTACTCTAGCATCATTTGTGGGCAAAGCTTGGGCTTCAACCCATCTAGAGACATAATCAACTGCGACCAAAATATATGTATTACCAAAAGAGTTTGGAAAAGGACCCCTAAAATCAATACCCCAACAGTCAAATATTTCACAAACTTGAAATGTAGAGAGAGGCATTTCATGTCTTTTTGAGATATTACCTGTACGTTGGCAATTATCACACTTTTCAACATACCTTTAGGCATCCTTAAACAAAGTCGGCCAATAGAATCCCGATTCTAGTACCTTTCTGGCTGTCCCATTAGCTTGATAATGACCACCGGCTGGACCTTTATGGCAATGCTCCAAAATGTCCATATTCTCAGGGTATGCTACACATCTCCTTATGATTTGATCTGCACAAATTCGAAATAGATATGGATCTTCCCAAAGATAGTACTTTAACTCCGAAAAGAATTTCTTCTTTTGTTGAGGAGTCAAGTTCTTTGGTAAGATCCGACCTACAATATAGTTAGCATAATCTGCAAACCAAGGAGTGTGATCATTATGACCTATGATCGAGTATAACCTCTCATCAGGGAATGTATCATTGATGTCTTCCTCAATCAATCGCTCCAAATGTGGGTTCTCCAATCGTGATAGATGATCGGCAGCAAGATTTTCTGCTCCCTTTTTGTCCCTTATCTCCAAATCAAATTCCTGCAACAAAAGTACCCACCGAATTAGTCTAGGCTTTGCATCATGTTTGTTAAGAAGATATTTGAGTGCCGAATGGTCAGTATAAACAACAACTTTAGACAAAATGAGATAAGAACAAAATTTTTCAAAAGCAAAAACTATAGCAAGCAGCTCCTTCTCAGTTGTGGTATAATTCCCTTGTGCTTCCGTTAAGGTCTTGCTTGCATAGTATATTGGTTGAAAATACCTTTCTCTCCTTTGTCCAAGTACTGTTCCTACTGCAAAATCACTTGCATCACACATTAGTTCAAAGGGAAGAGACCAATCGGGGGCAACCAAGATAGGAGACTCTATCAGTTTTTGTTTCAACAAATTGAAAGCAAAGAAGCAATTCTCATCAAACACAAAGGCCACATCTTTTTCAAGTAAATTTGTGAGAGGTTTGGAAATTTTAGAAAAATCCTTTATAAACCTTCTATAAAAACCAGCATGACCAAGAAAACTTCTAATTGCCTTCACCGAAGTTGGTGGTGGTAATTTCTCTATGGTTTCTATCTTGGCTTTATCAACCTCTATGCCCTTGCTAGAAATCTTATGCCCCAAAACGATACCTTCTTTAACCATAAAATGACATTTCTCCCAATTCAAAACTAAATTGGTTTCTTCACATCTTTGCAAAACCTTTTCAAGATTTTTCAAACAAAGTTCAAAGGAATCACCAAAGACATAGAAATCATCCATAAAGACTTCCATAATATCCTCAACTAGACCTTCAAAAATAGCTAACATGCATCTTTGAAAAGTAGCAGGAGCATTACAAAGACCAAATGGCATACGACGGTAAGCAAAAGTACCATAAGGACAAGTAAAAGTAGTTTTCTCTTGATCCTCCGGGGCTATTGGAATTTGAAAATACCCCAAAAAACCATCAAGAAAACAATAATACCTGTGACCGGCGAGTCTCTCAAGCATTTGATCAATGAAAGGTAGTGGAAAATGATCCTTCCGAGTGGCATCATTGAGCTTCTGGTAATCGATGCATACCCTCCATCCCGTCACGGTCCTCATGGGAATCATCTCGTTTTTCTCATTGGGTACCACAATCATCCCTCCTTTCTTGGGCACTACTTGGACAGGACTAACCCATGGACTATCCGAGATAGGATAAATAAGACCGGCATCAAGAAGCTTGATTACCTCCGCTTTTACCACTTCCTTCATGTTTGGATTTAACCTTCTTTGGGGTTGCACCACTGGCTTGAAGTCTTCTTCCATCAATATTTTGTGGGTGCAAAATGAAGGACTAATACCATTGATGTCAGAGATTTTCCATGCCATTGCCTTTTTATGCTTCTTTAACACTTTGATGAGCTCTTGTTTCTGCTCTTTTTGCAAATTGTTTGCAATGATCACTGGAAGTTTAGAATTATCTGCAAGAAAAACATATTCCAAATGATCTGGTAACTTCTTCAACTCCAACTCTGGGGGATCTTCAATGGAAGATTTCATTCTACTCCCTTTTTCCCTTTCAATCTTCTCAAACATCATCCCTTTGGTTGTGAATGGGGATGACTCCAAATGTGCTATAATTTCGTCAACTTCATGCTGCCCATCCTTTATTTCTTCACCTTGAAATAGAGATATTTTCAAAGGGTCATCAATCAATAATTCCTGCACATAATCGGAGACAATGTTACCAATAACATCTATCCTATAACAAGAATCATCATGATCAAAAGAATGTTTCATAGCCTTAGGAACTTTAAAAATAACTTCTTCTTCTCCTACCCTAAGGGTCAATTTTCCTTCACATACATCTATATTAGCCTTAGCGGTAGCTAGAAAAGGTCTCCCTAAAATTAATGGCACATCAATATCCTCATTCATATCAAGTATCACAAAATCAACAGGAAATATGAATTTATCAACTTTCACAAGCACATCTTCAATAATTCCCCTAGGATACTTAACCGATCTATCTGCCAATTGAATGCTCATCCTAATAGGTTTAGGTTCACCCAATCCTAACTTTTTAAACATGTCATATGGCAACAAATTAATGCTAGCTCCTAAATCTGCTAATGCTCTACCAATTGACAAACTACCAATAGTGCAAGGGATAGTGAAACTCCCTGGATCCTTTAGCTTTTGGGGTAACTTGTTTTTGTTTTGAAGAATGGCTGAACATTCCTCATTCACTATCACCATTGAGAACTCTTCTAGCTTTATTTTCTTGGAAAGGATCTCCTTTAAGAATTTAGCATATCTTGGCATCTGTGAAAGAGCTTCAACAAATGGTAAGTTGATATGCAATTGCTTAAAGAGTTCAAGAAATTTACCAAATTGTTCGTCCTTTTTCTCTTGTTGAAGTTGGGTAGGATATGGAATTTTCGGCTTGTATTCTGGAATTTCCTTTTTCTTTTGTGCTTCTTTCTTCTCAATCCTTTCTTCATCATCCACATGCAATGGTTCTTCCATCTTCCCTTTTTCTGTTTCTTGCTCCTTTTGCTTTGGAACCTCCAATTCCTTCCCATTCCTCAAAGTGATGGCTTTAGCATGTTCTCTCGGATTTGGCTCGGTATTACTTGGGAGGGTTCCAACTTGCCTTTCCGAAACAAGCTTTGCCAATTGGCCTATTTGATTTTCCAAGTTGTGAATAGAAGCCTCTGGTTCCTTAGGGATGCTTCTTGAATTTGGAACCGATTTTCACTTGCCGCAATAAACTTTGTCATTAATTCCTCAAGGCTAGACTTCACCGGTGGTTGAGGAGGTGGAGTAGGTTGATGTTTGTAAGGAAGAGATGGTTGGGGTCGAGAGCTTGATGAAGATTGGAAACCGGGAGGATGTAGCGGTCTTCGTTGCCCTTGATTACTCCATGAAAAGTTTGGATGATTTCGCCACCCCGGATTATAAGTATTGCTATAAGGATTGTTGGGTTGCCTCCCTCCACCAAGATAGTCCACATGCTCCGATGACGATGTATTAGAAGTTCCCATGATTTGACATTCATGATTTGGGTGACCATCTCCGCAAAAGTCACAAGCCATCATCACTTGGGAGATTGAAGGTGAACGACTTAAGCTCTCAATCTTCTTGTTTAGGGCTTCAAACTTAGCCTCCAAAGCCATCATCATATCTACATTGTGTACTCCATTAGCCTTGGCTTTCAGTCTAGGATTCCCCCATTGGTAATTGTTCATTGCAATATTTTCAATAAGATCATGTAACTCTTCCGGTGTCTTCAAATTAGTAGTTCCTCCCGATGAAGCATCAATAAGTTGCTTGGAAGGGAAATTTAACCCACTATGGAATGTTTGCATCTGCAGCCCCAAATCTAGACCATGATGTGGGCATTTTCTCAATAGCTCCTTCCACCTGTCCCAAGAATCATATAAGCTCTCACTCTCCATTTGTTGAAAAGAGAAGATGTCATTCCTTAGCTTGGTTGTCCTTGCCGGAGGGAAGTATTTAGCAAGAAACTTCTCGGCAAGATCGTTCCATGTAGTAATAGAGCCCGGTGGAAGTGACTTCAACCATGACTTGGCTCGATCCCTCAATGAAAATGGAAATAGCCGAAGGCGGATGGCATCTTCGGAAACCCCGTTAATCTTGAAAGTATCACATATTTCCAAGAAGTTGGCAATGTGAGCATTTGGGTCTTCGTCCGGCAAACCATCGAATTGCACCAATTGTTGAACTATTTGGATAATATTTGGCTTGATCTCAAAATTGTTTGCTTCAACTCTTGGCCGAGCAATGCTTGACTCCGTTCCTAACAAAGAAGGTCGTGCATAATCTCCCATAGTTCTTTGCCTTTCATTCCCATTGTGTGCCATATTGTTCACTTGTTGAATATTTTCACCTTCAATTTCAACTCCCTCAAGTACTACCTCAAGATTGATACCCCTTGGATCCCAATGAAAAATTTGTTCAGCTTGGGAATTAAGTTGAGGCAATTCCTCCAAATCACTTGAGATCATAAACCAAAACAAATTCACACCTTCACCACAAATAAAAGTAAATGTTTAAAGCAAGGAATTTTTGTTTTTCTTCACTAAAACAGAACAAAAACAGAAAAATAGATTAAATAAAACAAAAACAGAGGAACACAAACTAATTACTTCAATTTATCAATAACTAACAAAATTACAAACAAGAAAACAAATGCCAACACTAGTAACAAGTATTACACAAACTAACAAGTAAAATGACTAGATCAATAGAGTTTGAGCTTTCCTAATATTGACCAATTATTCCCCGGAAACGGCGCCAAAAACTTGTTGTGTTGTTTTGCATGCCCTTATACTAAATTTTATCACAATCTCTAACAATTTTCACACAAAACATTAGGCAAGTGCACCTATCGCTTTGATTAGTATAATGACAAGTAATTTAAATGTCGTATCCACGGGGATGATCAATTACCATTACTCACTTTCTACTCCATTGTTTAGTCTATCAAATTTTCTTGTGAAAATGATTGAAATAACACCTAGGAATAAAAATCTAACTTAAACAGAAAAATTCAGTTTATGTAAATTTCAGTTTGCAAGAGAAAATTTCAATTGAGAGAATAATACTTGAATGGAAAATCCCCCTAGAATTACCTATGTGATAGAAAAGTCCCTTGGTTAATGAATTCCCCTTCCTATGTTTGATGAAATTCCTAAATTAGTACTCTCTCTATCTCTAGATGAAAGTCCTCTACCTTTAGATTAATTGGTTGAAATCTCTTCCTAACCAATTCAACCTAAAAATGCATTTACATTAGTGAATTTCAATTAGATTCTCTAATTACCAAGAAGATGTTGAGGTTCCTATCTCTAGTCACCTAAATCATCCTCATTGTTTGTGTATGGTCTATTTCACCCTTCCTTTCTCAATTCCAAGTGAAAAATCCAGATTATGAGCCAATCAACAACTGAATTAATTCAAGCAATCAAACCTCCAAATTAGATTTCTCTAATTACCAAGAAGATGTTGAGGTTTCTATCTCTAGTCACCTAAATCATCCCCATTGTTTGTATATGGTCTATTTCACCCTTCCTTTCTCAATTCCAAGTGAAAAAATCCAGATTATGAATCAATTAATAGCTGAGTCAATTCAAACAATCAAACCCACAAACAATCCACAAGAATTCGAATTCAATCAACCAAGAAAATAAATCATTCACATAGATAATAACTAGGGTTCATAACCATCCAAGTATTCAAGAATTTAGCTCATCAACATATTACAATTTAAAGAACATAAAGCAATAAAGAAAGAGTAAGAATTGCTCATTTTCATGGCTCAAATATTCTCTTCTTCAAGGCTTGGAGTTCTCCAACTTGGTTGTGAAAAGTTGTGTTCTTGAGCTTGAATCTTCAAGATTGATGTTCTCCTTCTTCAAAGATTTGATCTTCTCTCTTGATTTCTCTCGCAAAGATTGAAGATTTGGGAGAGGTTTTGGATGTTTTTCTCTCTGTTTTTCTCCTCTCTGGAACCCTAGACGGCCGCCCCCTTCAAATGACCTAAAAGGGTATACATATACCTCACAAAAAGAGAGCAACAATTGCAGAAAATTCTGTTTCTGCCAAAACGGTACTGTTTGGATTATTGGTGATTAAGAGCATCAAATCGGACGATTTAGGTTTTCATGTCTTCATAAAAGGTGTAGATAATACTCTTATATTTCTACAGAGCTTTTAATCACCTCCGTTGGACATCTAGAACTCCAGATATGATAATTACAACACAATGTATCAAAACTGGAACCAAATTCAGAAATACTGATTTGCACTATATGTAGGGTGACCAAACGAATTTGGATTGATGTAAATGTTACCATTCTGGAAATTTCAGAATCTCCTCTATAATTGTCCAGAAGATAATATCTGCATTTAAAATCTCTAAGGAGGTCAAAATCCCACTTGGATTGTTCTGTCCCGCTGCCCTGTTTTGCATTCTTCTTTTTTTTTTTCTTCATTATAAGTATGTAGAATCTCCTGCATTGCTTCATTGTGCTCCAAATCTTCAATAAACTCATCTAAACCAAATAAGAGAGAAAGGGAGTGTAAATGGTGTTTGAAAACTAAAATTCAACAGAAAATTGAGCTCAAAATGATCATTATATTAAGCACAAATATGAAATATCAAGAAGCTTCACACTTTCCATAGCGGGCTGAAGCAAGGTGAGTTTGCCAACGACAAATTACGAAGAACTTTGGTAAGAATAAACTATTTTTTACAGTTATGAATACACTAAAAGGATTAATTATTAATATTTTCATTGAGGTTTTATTTTTTATTTTCTGCAAGATAATGTTCAAGCAATCAAGGAACATTATTCTCTGCCAGAGTCTGAAAATTTTGTGACTTCTTGTCAACCACTAGATGAGGAGTCACTGTTCCTGGAAGACAATAAGGGGTTTCAAGAAGAAACATATATTTGGATTGGGCTCT
Organism: Rauvolfia tetraphylla; assembly: GCA_030512225.1. Taxonomy (NCBI): domain Eukaryota; kingdom Viridiplantae; phylum Streptophyta; class Magnoliopsida; order Gentianales; family Apocynaceae; genus Rauvolfia; species Rauvolfia tetraphylla. Next base: position 6,681,649 of record JAJQKT010000062.1, read on the forward strand.
GAGTCATCCAAGGTTAAAAAGAGGTTGGATCCTTCTTTGAGGGAAAGATTGAGTACTTTATCGTCGTCCGATGTTAGTCATTTTCAAAAAAAGTTGGATAACGAGATGAAACGGCGACAAAATTTTGAGAGGAAGGTTAAGAGCATGACACATTACTTGTCATTTTTGTCACAAACTCTGAATCTACCACTTTCTCCTATGTCGTTAGGTGTTGTTGATGGTACCGAGGATGAGAATGACGATAACTACTCAGTTGATTCACCAGATGACCATCCTCCATCCCAGGGCCCCACCGATCCACCGTCACCACCTCCTCCAACTCTAACTTCTGCCACGATAACTAGTTGATATATTAAAACCTTGTTATGTAGATTTACTATTTCGATTCAATATTTAATCTATTAAAAATATTTTATACAGCTATTGTTTTTCATTCATATTTATACTTGTTATTTACACAGGTTTAATATTAATATATCGAATTAATATATGAAAATATTAATTTTAAAAAATTTTATTTAGCAATGAAAAAAATAAATAAATAATAAAAATCAACTAAATTATTTTAAGAAAAGAAAATTTCTTGGTGACTCAAAATCAAAATCTGTAAAAAATTAAAACATCCGTTGCAAATCTGGCTCAATTCTTCCGCTAAGTAATGATTTAATAAATCCGTCGCAAATCTTACTATAATTTATGTAATATGTCCATTTGAGTCGCAAATAACAATATGTAATATGTCTGTCGCAAATAACACGCAAATCTGCAGCGAATTAGTGATGGACTTGAATAACATAAATACCAACTGTTGCAAATTCTTCACTAATTAGCAATGTATTTGCACAAAATGGTTGTGTTATCATCGCAACTCCATCCCAAATTAGCGTGGATTAGTTACGGATCTTGCGATGGAATAACATATAAACTCAAAAATATATTCATTTATGTACGATGCAAATCCGTTGCTAAGTGGATCGATTTGACCAAATTTTGCTAAGTGATCCTATGTTCCATCGCAATTAGCGATGCTTGTTTTAGCAATGGATTAATCCCTCGCTAATCCATTGCAAGGGGACTTTAGCGAAAAATTTGTTCGTTGCTAATACCACAGTTTCATGTCGTATGTGGTAAGCCTTCAAAGCAATACACACACGCACACGCACACACACACACACACAATATATATATATATATAACTTCTTTTATTTTCTTTTCTTAGTTTTTTTGTTTTTTTTTTTTTGAGTTATATTATAATTCTCAATCATATAAACAAGTTTCATCTCACCCTTTTTTTATATTTTTTTTACCCATAAAGCCAATTTTCTAACATCTTCCCTTTCACTTTTTTTGCCAACCTCCACATTACTCTTTGCCGACGTAAGGGTAAAAATACATTTAACTCTCGCAAAAAAAAGGTTATATATAAATGTGGATTTAAAATTTTAAAAGAAGGAAAATGAAAAGTAGAAATTGAAAAGTTCATGCACTAAGGCTTCAATTAGGGTGCTACAAATAAAATAAAGAGAGATGGGTAGAAAAGCTCAATCAGGACAAAGAAGGCATATTACCATCATTTTAAGATCAAACTAAAGTTACTCATTTCGCCTCAAGGCAAGTGAGTGCAAGTTCTAGAACAAAAAATTTGTTGAATTCTAAGGCCAATAACAAAAAATTCAACTCCATATTATCAAAGCAAAAGCAAAAGAGAATGTGCTTAAAAGACGAATTCCCTACAAGCAATGAATACAAGAAGTGCTTACTTAATTTAAGTGTAAGGTACTAGTTATGACCTTCAGAATTCTTGTATAGTTACTCTCCAAGGAATGATTAAACATGAAAGTCTTGCAATATCTTGAAGATCCCAAAAATGAGAACAAGAAAAATCAACGAAATATCATGAAAATGAACTATACTACTGCCTACTCCCCTACACTTTAGACAACATCATCCATAATGTTGAGAGAGAGATAGACAAAAAATAATAATAACACAAAAACATGAAAGCAAAAAGAAAAGCATAGTAAGAAAATAAAGAAAAGGACATAAACATAAAAGAGAGGATTCCCCTTGATATGGCGTTCACACACCGCCAATTCCACCATTAGGTCCTGGGCCAGTTCTCATTCTCTAGGTCAGGGGACAAGGAGACAATCTTCCTAGCTTCTTTTTCATTCCACCATGATGAAGTTTTAGTCTATGTTGGCTTATCACTAATGTTCCTGTTGTGTGTTTTATATGCCTTTATACTTAATTTTATCACAATCTCTAACAATTTACACACAAATACTAGGCAAATGCACCTATCGGTTTGATTAGTATAATGGCAAATAAATTTAAATGTTGTATCCAAGGGGATAGCTAAATATCATTACTCACTTTCTATTCTATTGTTTAGCCTATCAAAATTGCTTGTGAAAATGGTTGAAATTACTACTAGGAATAGAAGTCTAATTTAAATAATTAAACTAACTTAACTAATATTTGTTTTGCAAGAGAGAATTCAATTGAGAAAACAATACTTGAATAGAAAATCCCCCTAGAATCACTTATGCGATAGAAAAGTCCCTTTGTTGATGAATTGCCCTTCTTATATTTGACGAAATTCCTCAATTAAAACTCACTCTATCTCTAGATGAAAGTTCTCTACTCTTAGATTAATTAGTTGAAATCTCTTTCTAACCAATTCAACCCAAGAATGCATTAAGAATTGTGAATTTCCAATTAGATTTCTCTAATTACCAAGAAGATGTTGATGTTTCTATCTCTAGTCACCTAAATCATCCCCATTGTTTGTGTATGGTCTATTTCACCCTTCCTTTCTCAATTCCAAGTGAAAAATTCCACATTATGAATCAACCCAGCTGTTTTGCTCTGTATTTCTCTGTTTTCTTCATTGTGTAAAATCTCCTTGTTTGCTTCATTCTATTCCAAATCTTCACTAAACTCACCTAAAGCAAATAAGAGATAAATGGAGTATAAATGGTGATTTAAACACCAAAATTCAACAGAAATTTAAGTTCAAAATGATATTATATGATGCACAAATATAGAATATCAGTTCTCTTTTCCGGATGATAGATATCCACCACTTCATATGGGAGTACCTTACATACCAAGAACGAGCCTATCTACTTAGACTTAAACTTACTCGTGAACAACCTCCATCAAGAGTCATTCAATAGCACTTGCTCCCCCAGCTTGAAATCTCAATTTTGGTCAATGTTTTGGTCATGCTTCATTTTCACCTTTGATGAAGAGATATCCACATAAGCCACAATCTCCTCTACTAATTGATTCTTCTTCTTCTTCTTCTTTGTATCATCACCTTGGATTAAAGTTAGATTCAAAGAGTCTGTCATCATGGCCTCTTGCAAAGAATTAGAAATATGAGCATATACATCATCAATCTTGCTACAAGAGAGGTTAGGGTCTAAGGAATGCTTCAAAGGTTTCAAAGCTTTAAATAGGACCTCCTCATCTTCTACCCCAAGAGTTAGATTTCCTTCACTCACATTTATATTGGCCTTAGCAGTAGTTAGAAAAGGTCTCCCTAAAATCAAAGGAACCTCAATATTCTCATCCATGTCAAGTATCACAAAGTCCACAAGAAATATGAATTTGTTAACTTTTACAAGCACATCTTCAACAATACCCCTAGGATATCTAACCGAACCATTTGCAAATTGAATACTCATCCTAGTAGATTTAGGGTCACCTAGGCCTAACTGTTTGAAAACATCAAATGGCAATAAGTTAATGCAGCACCTAGGCTAGCCAATGATTTATCAAAAGAAAGACTATCAATAATGCAAGGAATAGTAAAACTCCCTAGATCTGTTAGTTTTTGAGGTAGCTTTCCCTTGTTTTGAAGGATGGTAGAGCACTCCTCACTCAATGTCACCGTTGAAAGCTCCCAAAGCCTTTTTTATGTATGCTGCAACCAATCCAAACTCCTGATAGGCCTTTTCTCGTATCACTATGAATTTCATTAAGGGGCTTCCAAGATTATAAGAGAATAATTTCATTTGGGTGGTGATGGACAAATTCACCAAATTTTCTCATTCTATTAGGTTAACTTATCCTTTCACATCTCAAAAGGTTGTTGCTAAGTTTATTGATAAGATCTTTAAGTTGCATGAACTTCCTAAATATATTACTAGTGATAGAGATAAGATCTTCCTTTCTCGATTTTGGTGAGCCTTACTTTATTCTTTGGGAGTTAATTTGCAGTTTATCACTGCCTGTCACCCACAGATAAATAGGCAAACTGATAGAGTGAACCATGTGTGGAAATGTATTTGATATGTTTTTGCAATCAAAGACCCCATAAATGGCATCACTATTTGGCACTGGCTAAATTGTTGTATGATTTCTCATACCACAGTGCTATTAAGATGAGCTCTTTTGAAGCTATATTTGGATTGAAGCCTTCAGCTTTTGGAGAAAATATGGTGTTGCAAAAGGTCAGATATGTTCGCGTGATTGAGTGCTGGAGGAAAAGAGGAGAATAGATAATATGCTAAAAGAAAATCTAGCAAAGGCAGCCAAAAGGATGCAACAATTTGCTAATAAGAACTAAATTGAAAGAAACTTTGGGGTGGGGAGATTAGGTGTATCTCAAGTTACAGCCTTTCAAGCAAAGTTTTGTTTCTCGAATGAAAGATTGGGAGCTTGCTTCTAGATTCTATGGGCCATATTTGGTGATTGAAAGGGTTGGCAATATTGCTAATAAATTATAGCTGCCTCCAAGGTCTAAAATACACTCAATGTTCCATGTTAGCTTGCTGAAGAAAAAGTTGAGAGGTGGTGTGGTAGCTTAGATCAATCTACCAATGCTTGGCAACCATGACTAGCTTTTGTTAGGGGCCTTTGCTATATTATAGAGGAGGTCAATCAAGAAAAAGAACCAAGCTGCAATACAATGGTTGATTCAATGGACTAATCTAGGACCTAATAATGCAACTTGGGAGGATGTTGAAGATTTCCTTAAGAAATGGCTTGATTTTATCCTTGAGGATAAGGCTCAATAAAGGGGGAACGATGTTATTAGAATGCGTTGAGCCACCCTGGGTTATAGGGATTGCTATAGGGATTGTTGGGTTGCCTTCCTCCTCCAAGATAATCCATATGCTCCGCTAACGATGTATTGGAAGTTCTCATGGGTTAGCACTCATAAATTTGGATGACCACCTCCGCAAAAGGCACAAGCCATCATCACTTGGGAGGTTTGAGCTGACAAACTCAAGCTCTCAATCTTTTTGTTCAGGGCATCAAACTTAGCATCCAAAACTATCATCATATCTACATTACGTACTACACTAGCCTTGGCTTTTGTTCTAGAATTCCCCCATTGGTAGTTATTCATGGTAATGTTTTCAATGTGGTATTATAATTCTTCTAGTGTCTTCAAACTTGTAGTCCCTCCCGAAAAAGCATCAATGAGTTGCTTGGAAGGGAAGTTTAACTCACTATGGAATTTTTGCATTTGAAGCCCAATTCTAAACCATGATGTGGGCATTTCCTCAAGAGCTCCTTTCTTCTCACCCAAGAATCATATAAATTTTCACTTTCCATTTGTTGAAATGAGAAGATATCATTCCTTAGCTTTGTCATCCTTGCTGGAGGGAAGTATTTAGCCAGTAACTTCTCGACAAGATCGTTCCATGTAGTAATGGAACCCGGTAGAAGTGATTGTAACCATGACTTAGCTCGATCCCTCAATAAGACTAGAATTAGCCGAAGGAGGATTTCATCTTCGAAAGCCTTGTTGATCTTGAAAGTGTTACATATCTCCAAGAAATAGGCAATATAAGCATTTGGATCCTTTTTTGGCAAACCATCGAATTGCACCAATTTTTGAATCATTTGGATAATATTCAACTTCAACTCTTGACTGAGCAATGCTTGACTCCGCCCCTAACAAAGAAGGTTGTGCATAGTCTCCTATTGTCCTTTGCCTTGCATTTCCATTTCCATTATGCATCATATTGTTCTCGGGTTGAGGATTTTCATCTTCAATTTCAACTCCTTCAAGTATCAATTCAAGATTTATACCCCTCGAATCCCTAAGAAAAGTTTGCTCAACCTCAAAATTTAGTTCAACTAATTCCTCCAAATTACTCGAGGTCATAAACCAAAAATTTCACACTTTAACCACAAATATAAACAAAAATTCAACCCAAAGAATTCTCAGTAAAATAGAACAAACACACAAAACACTAGCTAAACACTTCAATTCACCAATAACTAACAAAATTACAAACAAGAAAGAAAATGCTAACACTAGTGACAAGTATTATAACAGTTAGTAAAATGAATAAATCAACAAAGTTTGAGTTTTCTAATTTTGACCAATTTTGTTCCTCGGCAACAGTGCCAAAAAATTGATATGATTCTCGTGCCTTATACTTAATTCTATCACAATCTCCAACAATTTGTACACAAACACAAGGCAAGAGCACTTATCTTTTAGACTAATATAATGACAAATAATTCAAATGTCGCATCCTCGGGGATGATTAAATACTATTATTTACTATTTACTTTATTATTTAGTCCACCAATTCAATTATGAAAATGATTGAAATAAACTAGGAATTTTAATCTAACTTAACCAATTAAAACTAGCTTAACTAATCTTGCTTGCAAGAAAGAATTCAATTGAGAAAATAATACTTGAATGAAAAATCCCCCTAGAATTACCAATGTGATAGAAAATCTCTCGGTTCATTATCTTACCCTTCTTATGTTTGGTAAAATTCCTATATTAGAGCTCTCTCTATATCTAGATGAGAGTTCTCTACCCTTAGATAATTAGTTTAGATCTCTTTCTAACTAATTTAACAAAAGAATGCACTTAGATTAGTGAATTTCCAATTAGATTTTTCTAATTACCAAGGAGATATTGAGGCCTCTATCTCTAGTCACCTAAATCATTCTCATTATTTGTGTATGGTTTATTCCCCCCTTCCCTTCTCAATTCCAAGTGAAAAAACTCAACTCGTGAACCAACCAACAATCAAGTTCATTCAAGCAATCAAATCCACAAACAATACATAAGAAATTGGAGCTCAATCAACCAAGGAAATAAATTCATTCACATAGCTAATAACTAGAGTTCATAACCATGCAAGTATTCAAATGTTTAGCTTATTATCATATTACAAATCAAAGAACATAAAGCAACAAAGGAAGAAGAAGAATTGTTCATTCTCATGTCCTCAAATCTTCTCTTCTTCAAAGCTTGGAGTTCTTCAACTTGGTTGTGAAAAGTTGAGTTCTTCAGCTTGAATCTTCAAGATTAATTGCTTATTCTTTAAAGATTCCACTCTTGATTTCTCTTGCAAAGAATGAGGATTTGAGATGGGATTTTTCTCTCAAAACTCTCCCTTTTCAGCCTCTTCCAAACCCTAGTCCCTTCTTTCTTGATGTCCTTAAAAGCTATATATATATCCCTCAAAGTGGAGAGGAAAAAAGCAGAAAATTTTGTTGCAGTGCCACCTAGGGTGGTCCAGGCAGCGCTGCCTAGGTCAGTCCAGGCGGTGCCACCTCAACTTAATTTTGCTATAGTAATGCTCTATTCTGCTGCAAAATCATGACTGTGACAATTGTTTGAATTCTTATTGAATTCAGAGCATGAAATTGAATGATCTAGATCTTGATGTCTTCATAAAAGTTATATATAATGATCTTATTTCTACAAAATTTTGAATCACCTCAATTGAATGTCTAGAACTCTAGATATAGTCATTTTACTAGACTGTCAAAACTGAAACCTCATCCAAAGACACTAATTTTGCCCCATAATTAGGGAGGCCAAAAGAGTTTGGATTGACATGAATTTTACCATTCTGGAAACCTTAGAATGTCCTCTACAATTTTAGAGAAGGCCACTTCTACATTTGAAACCTTTAATGAGATCAAAATCCCACTTGAAATGCTCTATTCTGCTTAGGGAAGCTTTTCTTCTTTCTTCATTCTATGTAGAATCTCCTTCTTTGCTTCATTGTGCTCCAAATCTTCAATAAACTCACCTAAAGCAAAGGAGAGATAAATGGAATGTAAATGATGGTTGAAACACCAAAATTCAACAGAAATTTAAGGTCAAAATGATCATTACATAAAGAATAAATATGATGTATCAGCTTTATTCTTTTATGTATTACCAAAAAGTTAGGCTTTTATCCCAAGCCCAACTCTATCATCTACTCCCCTTTCCCCGTGGACAAGACGAGAGGATAACCGGCTGCAAAATGCACTTCAAATTACTCAAACTAGTTTATCCTTAGTCTTATTCTACTGCTGCTGGATCTATTCCATCTTCTGCCCCTACAAATGAAGTGACAGAATAATAATTTTTTTTTATGTAGGGTAGATTTTGCTAGCTGTTTGATAAGAGCTAGACTTTTTATTCTTTTTTTAGGCCTTGTCATGGCTAAATCTATTTTTGTTGGGCTTTGACTTGTAGCCCAGTCTTTTGCGTAATCCACTAGACCATGTTTATCGGACCAAACTTTTGTGTAATCTGCTAGACCATGTTTATTAGACCAGACTTTTGTGTAATCTGCTAGACCTTGTTTCTTAGACCAGACTTTCGTATTTGCAAAATTCATCCATTACAGTACTTATAGATTGGATTGTGTTTTTTTTTATTTGATACTTATAGACCAAATCGTATTTTTGTTTGAGTACTCATTTGTGTATGTTTTCTTCTCCGCTCATGAGCAATTTTTGATTCAATACTTATAGATAGAATCAAAAATTGCTCACGAGCCGAGAAGAAAACATACACAAATGAGTACACAAACAAAAATACGATGGCGCCAATTGATGGAATTGAGGAATCGACCCATTGAGGGATCTCTATACCTGCAAGGCAAAGAGACGAAACAACGAAACAAAGAAGATGAGGAGAGGTGGGGGGTGACCCCCTAAGGCCTTCTGTTGCTTAAGGCAGTATGGCTTTATGAGAGAAAATAAGTATAAAGAACAATATAATGAGTATGAAAGACTTGATAATAATAATGAATATTTATAAAGACCAAGCATAAGGAAATAAATCATGTTTGGAAAATACCTTTTTTATTCCTCCTACTCCAAGTAGGAATGGATTGTCTAACTGGATTTTATTCTTTGATGTATTACTAGAAAGCTAGGCTTTTATCCCCCAAAGTCCAACTCCATCAGACGACTCAAATTTTGTCTTCTTCATTTAAATATTATTTTTACCAATTCAAGATAGTTATTATGATTTTGGCCGTTTGGTTTGAATGAATTCTTTTCTTCCTGCATTTGCTTACCAAATTTTGTATCCCTCGATTCTCGATTCTTAATAAAAGTTCTCTTCCTCTTCGCAAGTTTGAGTTAGAGTAGATAAAATCATAACATGGAACCTAAGAATTGACGATCATCCTTCAACAGTATAGTTCCCGTGGCCAAGAGAGGACCTAAGATATTTAACAAGAGAGTACATGTAGTCAGAAATCATATAAATTTATGTAAATCGTGTATCTTTTAGATATGGATTTGGTAGATGTTTCTGCATAATTCATTCCATGCTGGGATTCGTTTTGTTTTTGCGTTTTATTTATTGTTTTGGCAATGTTATTCTTTAGAATTTGTTGAATTTGAGTAAGGAAATGTGATTATCATCTACAATTAATTGTGTTCATGTTGTTGTCCTTTTGGAATTCTTGTTGGTCATTAAGAAAGGGAATAAAAAATTCCAAAGCTTATCATCTCAAGTATAAAGTATGGATGATAATAGAGTAGAAAATGATATTCATTTATGATAAAATTCCGTGTCCTTCATACAAGGAACCACATCAAAGTAGTTACACTAAAAATAGCCCCCTAACGTTCAGCAAGAGCTCCGTAGACTGTTTTCTTCATGTGTTGTTTGTCTCCTCCTCTATCTTAGCTCCGGTTTCAGGTTCGTTCAAAGGTTCCACCACCTGAAGCTTTAAAACCCTGAATATTGCCAAATGTATATCCCCTGAAAGAAAAAGATGATCCTATGAACAATGAAATGCAGAGAGAGAGAGAGAGAGATTTTGACGTTACAAACCTCAAGGGGCCTTTCATTTTAAGAAATAGATTTTAATTTTTATGGAAAAATGATCATCTTCTGCCTAATGAAATTGATAGAATCCACTAGCAAAACAATAAGGCAGATAGTCATTGGCTATCTTTTTGCATGAGATTCATAAAGTCATTGGCTAGCTTTTTGCTTGAGATTCATAAATTTTTTAAGTAATTTTCTTTGGGTGCTAAATCGGCTCTGTGAAACTCTTTCTAGCTTAGTCTGTATAGGATTTTTTATTTTTCTTACTCAAAAAATCCTAGAAACAGAGACATTGGTTTTAGATAATGGACTTTAATGAATCCCATTTTTCAGAAGGAAAAGTAGTAAATGACTAAAGCAAAATATATGCCTCAACCATACTTATACCTCATTAGATGTAGAACAACAGTTTCGGCAGAGAAGACTAGTTTCAACTTTCCAATAGAAAGAAATAAAACACATGGATGCTGGCAAGAGTGAAGAAGATAGCAAGACCTATATAGTAAAGGTTGTGATCTAACAAGCTGAAAGAAAGTCTTAAGTGTTTAGCACATGGTCAGGCAACTCATATGCTAAGATGAAAATAGATGGGCTACTGTTTAATGAGGACAGACTATGGTGTAAAAGATCTGAGCAACAAATTCAGTCTGTTGGTACATAGACATGGTTGCACCACTTAATTTGCCATCAAGAGCATGCAGCTAAACAGGCATCCTTTTCTTCAGACATTCTAACTCGGTGTCACAAAAGCAAGTCAAGAATTTGACATACATTCTTCTATCAAGAAGATCTCACTCTTTAAAGACTTAACAGAAATTGGAAATTTTTCTTGCCTCAAGAATCTGTTGCAAACCAAATGCATAAGCCCAAATTATTCAAACTGCATATATCTTTAAAGTTTGGATGGTTAGTAAATTGCTAAATTGAGTGAAGTCCATGAAAAAAATGTGCCTCAAATAAATGTGACTAAGCTGAGAGTGACTATTTCAGAGATCAGTTTGTGATATGCCCGTATATATACCTTTGGGAGCACATTTTGTGAATTGGCTCAGAGCTCATGCAGCTGTGCGCTCTGTTATTCTAAGCACTAGCATCTCTGGCATCTATATCCTACCAGAAACTTTTTGCTGTAAAATACATATGACTGCACACATCTAACCCTACCACTGGAGCCAAGAGTGCTATGTGTAAATTGAAAAGGCTTTCGTATATGAAAGCAGTATCATACAAGACAAATTCAAGTAACAGAGTACTCTAGCTACATAATTGCCATCTGGATAACTGTATCTTGAGTTTTATTTTTGGTTTTATCAGAATAGTCAGTTCAAATTTCAACTAGCTTAAAGGCATATCCCCATGTCATTTATGTCTTCCAATTCACAATTTTCCGACACACAATGAAGTAACCACGACTCAGCAAACAAAATTTCAAATAACAAAGAGTGATCCATGTTAAGGCCTTTCTAGGAGAAGAGTGATCCACGTTAAGGCCATTCTAGGAGAAGACTGATCCACGTTAAGGCCATTCTAGGAGAAGGAAGGCGGTGGGGGAAATTAACCCGTTTTCTATCCTGAATTCCTGTCTTCCAACTATCAGATGCTTATTTAATAATACTATTCAGTTGGCATCTACTTATCATTTTTATGCTTATAAAATTTCTCCTTATTTTCATCTTTTATCAGTAATTTCCTGGCTCCGCTTTTGGTACAAGATCCAGTACATTTCATTAATTTGGACTGCAGCAGGACAAGTAACTGAGACAGGTTTTAGCAGGTCATTCGAACTCTCTCCATGTGCCTAAGAACTAGTGATCAGAAAGTGGTGTAAGATTTATCAGAAAGCAGCCAGATAGCAATTATCTAAGGATTATCTTTCTCTTTCTAGTTCAGTTAACAAAGAGGCATAAAAATATTCAAGTTCTGGTTCAGTTTACAAAGAGGCATAAAAATGCATAGCTTTAGCATGATTAGAAAGTTAACCTGCAAAATATTGTATTATAATGAAGAATTATGCCACAAGTGCTAACCTTCTTATTTCTGGTTACTGATTTCGTTTATACATTGTAGTAGAGTTTGGAATTCAACATACTAGCAATATAGTAAGTTGGACACTAGTTCAAGATTTTTAGTCATTGTTCATGTGGAAGGAACAGAATAATGTAGCAAGCAGAATATCCAAGGAAAATGAGAAGAAAGTTAGGATACTCTACCGAATATAATTTTACTTCCAGGAAATGCACTGGCAGCAACACCAGGTCTAAGCCGCTTTTCATCAATGAATGTACCATTTGTGCTATCCAGATCTGTTATTAAGAGACTCCCTTCTGTCTTCTGAATTCGGGCATGTAAACCGGAAACTGTTTTGAAAGTGAGAGAAAGCTCAGATTTTTTCAACGGCACAATCTTAAGAATAATCTTTTAAAAGATGTAAAGCATTCAGATAATATCTTATGCATCTTCCTTTCTTAAATCAGAAAACCAGAACTCTAGGATTGGAACAGGAGCAATGGCTTTTGAAGCTCATAAGAGTTTCTTTGATTTGGGCCTGAATGCTGAAAGCTTACATTACTAAAGGAAAAAAAAGAATATCAAGAAAGGAAAAATAGTTCCAGGTTTTACAAAGCATTGCGGTACTCCTTTGGGAATCTAAAGAATGTATTTGTTAATTATTGCTCTTGATCACCTAGACAGCATGCACGAGACGAGCTTGACTGCAACTAACAAAAGAAAGATGGAATCAAACTTAGTGAAGTTCAGTACCTGTTGGAACAGGAATCACTACATCAGCTCTCTCAGGAGTACGTCCAATCGTGACTACACTCTGAACATCATTTGAAATAGATAGTTTAACATGATGTAATATGTAGCTTATGATAATAATCCGAAGTAAACTGCTTACTGAAGCTATCTCGAATGCATCTGGCATTCCAGTCTTAAAACCAATGTGCCTTGTATCACCATCACCTAACGAGTAGAGTTCAGCAATCTATGTTGTCATGGCTCGTATCTAATCAGTTGGCAACAACCAATATTTACACTTAAATAAAGACAAGACTTTCCTATGCTCATATGCAGCAGCAAGGACTCAACATGGGAAATAGCAGTAAATGAATTTGTCTGAAATATTGAAAGTCATAAACAAATTGCAGATAACTTGCAGTATACATCTAATTCTGTATATTCTCAAGAACTAGGTAGGTCCTGCCCTATTTCATTTTAAGGTCCTTATCTTTTTTTCACTTGCTTTCTCTTCTTGCTTCCGTTGTGCTTTTTGTGTTTACTTTTTGATTTCCATCAATCCAGCAATGGACTTCACAGTTCACAAAAGCACTAATTCCCAGCTACAAAGTTGAAACACATGCCTTGAACGAGAGAAAAGCATTCTAATAATTAGGAAAGTTCCTCAGTAAACAGTAACACTGTATCACCAGAATAGTAGTCTTTAACAAGATTAATAAATAATTCAATAATCATCTTGCATTTTTATAAAGTGGAAGTGCCTAAACAGGATTTAAACATCAGTACGGAAGAATCTTGATTAATTTTGGCAATCTCTAGATATAGAGCAGTTAAAGAGAATCTTGAAATTAATGAAACCATAGCAATAAGAATTCCTTTCTGTAAAAAAAAAAATTTAAAACGCTGCAACTAGCACAATCTGGATGACACTACACTGTGGCTATTAGGTTTTCTACACTTTATGCAGTAAAAATTCCTCTCAAAAAAGAAAAACTGCATCTCATCCATTTATGTTTATTGATATGTACAACTCAGAAGGGTTAAGAGCAACCAAGTATCAAATCAGTAATACCAGGAAGAATGGCCTAATGATGATTACCCTTCCCACAAATTTCTCGTCAACAGTCAACACATATATTGAGGCCTGCATTCACTCATAACACAACAATATGCAGAATAAAATCCCTCTACAATCAGCAAGATGCAAACAATGGGCATTAACCATATATAGGGTGAACAATAAAGGTAAAGAAAATCATAGGTGACTGACCAATTGGCTCAAGAATCCATTTTTCTACAGCAGAAGCAGAATTGCTTTCAGCTGCTGACGCCTGAATAGTTCCAAAGTTCCTCCATTGCCTTGAAGTAATGCTATATTGCGGCTTTCTCGGTGAGCAATTAAAGCCCAAGACATTGACTGAATTGGGAGCAAAAGCTACAGCTGCTGAAGGACAGAAAGAATCGGCGTAATTCAGAAAAAGTTTTGGGATTTTTGCACAGGACAGAGATTGGCAGCTAGTTATTTCCATTTCTTGATTCTTGGATGCAAATTATTTGGTCTGTGGCCTTCTATATGCTGACATGGATTACAGAGATTCTTGAAACAGGAAGAGAAGGGACTCTGCATATAGTGTGCTAAGTTCGTGGCACACATTTAATGTGGTAATGGAGATTTTTGGATAAAGCACACTGAAAGGTTTTGTCTGGTGACATTTCTTTTTCTTTATCTTTTCTTAAGAATGTTTCTACACGATTTGAAAACTACCATAACAGTTGAATCTTGGGACTCAAGCTCCAATAAGGAAGGATTGAAAGGAGTCGCCACCCGCTTAGCGTTACGGATATTATTTGTTATTTTATATAATTTTTATATTTTGAGTTGTAAAATTGAATGGAATTTTGCTTTAATGTTATGAAATAATATTCGAATGTTCATATTAATCAGTTTCCTGAAGAGAACTGAACTATCAAAATATGACTCTAATCAGATTTAATTTTTTTTCTCATTAAATTTTAGGTTTTCATAAACTCTTATATTATGAGCTTATATATAGAGTTATATGATGACATTAATAATATGGGTGATTAGTCTTGATTCTTGAGTTATATTTTCTCTCTCTATATTCTATCTCCTCTTTTCCTTAGTTTTATATTATTCTCCAAATATATTGAGTAACGCTTTTGCTTTAATTGTGCGTTGTCAACACCAAAATTCATAACACGTTATCAGTACGAGTCTCTGTCACTGAAGTTGAGAATTTAATCACAAGAAAAAGTGATATTTTTTCTACCTTTGAATTCTCATGGTAACCTTTCAAAACTCTTTTTTTTTTTTTTACTCTTGATATTTATAAAAAGAATTATATGTCATAGACATTAGATACTTAAATTTATCGAGATGTAATGGGTCTGGCAGACACCATTATTGAAAATAATGTATCATCATCTCAAAATCACATAAAAGTCATGATTTTTCTATAACATACTTTCCACGAAGATCTAAAGGCGGAATATCTTATGGTGAAAGATTCACTTATTTCGTAGAATGATCTAAAAGAAATATTTGATTACCAAAAGATGGTCATTCTATCAAAAACACAGTTTACTTTAAATCTGTGAGTGAATGTATTAGAACTAATGGTTATGACCCTAGAAGAGGTCGTAGTCATGGTCGAAGCCTTGGATAGACGCGGATATGGTAAGAATAATTCATATAATCATGCCGATTAGAATATATGCATCTGGATATTATGGGTCCTGAAGACACTATTTAAGAAATATAAAGTATCAAAACCGCTTGATTACTAGCAAATTGTGAATGAAACATACAATCACCAGAAGATAATTGTTATATAAATGCTAGTTATGATTTGTTATACGTGTGCCTATAATATTTTATGTCTATCAGTATGCATAAATTTTATTGCTTTTAGAATTTCTGCTCAATTAAAGTTATAAGGATAATCATGGCGATTAGACGTGAATATGGTAAGAATAATTCATATAATCATGGCGATTAGAATATATGCATCTGGATATTATGGGTCCTGAAGACACCATTTAAGAAATACAAAGCATCAAAACCGCTTGATTACTAGCAAATTGTGAATGAAACATACAATCACCAAAAGATGATTGTTATATAAATGCTAATTATGATTTGTTATACGTGTGCTATAATATTTTATGTCTATCAGTATGCAAAAATTTTATTGCTTTTAGAATTTCTCCTCAATTAAAGTTATAAGGAGAAATATCACTAGTAATGTGATGGATAAAAGATTTTTCCTTTATCATATTTCTAACATGCTCCTGAAGTACCAATATTGAGAAGAAGTTTTTTCAGAAGTATTTTGAATTTATATCTTCTGAGACTAAATGAGTCATGGATAAAATATTTTGATGCTCAACCAAATATTTTTATGTTATTCCCTGAAGTGAATAACATTAGAAATTATAATATATTTATATACGAGATTTTGGTCGCAGTTAGTAGAAATACACTTTGTTCTTATACTATAAGAATGACTCATTAAATCCCCAGTGAGTAGATACTCACCAGAAATGAGAAAATAATGAGAAAGAAAAAGGAAAATTAATAATTCTAACATATTATTAATGCAATATAAAAGTTTGTCACGTACTTGTAGTACGTCAAACATGTTATGAATCTCTATTAATTATTGATATAACTTTACTTTCCTAAATTATGATACTGATAGTAATGATGCTTGTGTCGATAATATTGATATGGCATATATGAACGTAGCCAGTTCTTTTAAATATCCACAAAGAGTTTTTAGTATTTTGAATATTAATCAAAATTTTAAATTATCGAATTGTTACTTTTCTATTTTATCATTTTATGATTATTATTGAAAAGTTTTAAATACTATATTCTAGTATTTGAATATTATTTTAATTTATTTTGAATCAAGAATGGTGAAAATATAATTTTCTAAACAATATTTGTTGTTTATTTGGACAAAATTTAAAATATATGTTTAAAGTATAAATTGTAGTGCAAGGTTCCTGAAGAACTAATTGATCAAATAACTCTAGAAGAGTTAATTGCTTAAAAGCTGTAGAAGAGCTACCAAATCTTCACCCAATGGTCAATTCTGTAATGCATTATTCTCCATATAGTCTCATAAAACTTTTTGAGTATTGATTATATTATCAGTATATCAAGACATTGGATGAATGAAATTTTGAGACATATGCATTACCATTATGACATGAAATATATGTCAATTATAGATACCACTATTTATCTCTCCTCATTTATATTGCATAGAATTATGAAATTGAGATGCAATATTGAGTAAACTTGAAGTTTATTGATAAATAATTTATTAGTTGGCATGACCGGTTGGACCATCCCGAATCATTAAAATACGAAGAATGATTATGAATTTATTATGAAACTGGAAGTTTCCTAATATCGAATTTATATGTGCTGATTGTTTTATTTAAAAGTTACTAGTATTACTTGGGGTTGAATGTGTTATTTTGGGATGAATATGAAAAAAATTATTAATTGATGCATCAACAAATAATCGTATATATATTGTTATTTTTGCAACCTGTAGTTTGCACAATTTATTGATAATGATATCATGTTTTAACATTCTCCCAAAGACAAAATTTGTCCTAATAATATTGGTTGTATTGAAATAAATATTGAATATCCTTTAGAATGTTAATGAATGTGATATATTAGCACTTATTTCGTATTTTGTCAACACATTGTAATTCTCCTCATAGTTGTTGGTTTGTTATCAGAAACCAAATATTTCTCATCCTAAATTTAGAGATGCACTATGTATGTTGCTCCACCACAAAGGTAATGAGATGGGTTTTCAAAAAAATTATCAAATATGTTGGGAATGAATCTCAAGGTAGAAATTCATATTTTATTAATGTTGAATATGTTGCCCTAATATAAATATGAGAAAATATGAGGCTGGATAAAATATTAGCTTGTGTCTCATCTTGATCTTCTTTTTTGATCCTCATAGAAGATACCTTGAACCAGAAGTTCAAATGATAATTTATATAGCCAGGTATAATAACTTACCAATATCCGGTAAAGAATGCTCCTATTATATTTGATATCCTTGAAGGATAATCTACCACTATAAATAAATTTGAGGCACAACTGAAATATGGTAGATAAGTCGGTTCCAATGATACAAACTCCTCAATGGAGTAAAGACTTAAGATGGTCATATATGTTAAGTCGAGGAGATTTAAATTCCAGTAAAATTTTTCTCCAAGCATGATTGATAGATTATTTCCAGAAGAAATTCAGGTACCTGAAAACTGTGACAAATGATGAGATCTCAACATGATTGGGAACTATTAAAATCGCACAGGTATATGACTTTAAAGATATTAATGCGCATAATATATTGATTCATAATGAGGATTTTGAAATTGATGTCTGCAAACTTGAAATGATAAAGTTTGTATGAGAAATATGAAAAGTTTAAATTATTCACAAGTACACTTGAACTGTATATGTATTCTCAGTATGAATTATATACCTGAAGTGTAATCCCAAAGCGATAGCAATTAATATTTATTTATAAAATGCGAACTGCAAAGTGAATATTTGCCATGGTTTATGGCGTATGATTCTTCATAAGACCTGGCATTGATAACGAAGAAATATATTTCTAGTTGTGGATATAATAACGTATGATAACATATTATGATAACACTTAAAATGTGTTTATCTTTGTTATCATTTGATAATAGTACTTATATTTGAAGTCCCTGATGGACTCGATATGATTGAAGCATATAATTGTTCCTGTAGAACATAATGAGATTGTCTTAGTGAATTCTTATTGAAAGAATGATTGAGTATGTCCATATATGAAGAAATTCTATATGTAGCTATATTTGCTATATGTATTTCTTTATTAGAAGATATCTTCATTGTACAATCTATTGATTGGCATAGTGTTCTCCACATTAGGGGGAGAAAATCATCAATTAAAGAGAATATCATTTATGACTTTCATTATCTTAATATATGCACAAATATTAATGAACTAGAAGTTTAAAATATTGTTTATTTGCATACTATTGCATATTGATTGTTTGTCTGACTCTTGTAGAGTTAGTCAATATAACATTCTACTTATAGATATTCCTATTTAGATAAATGTCCCAGTATAACAAATAAATGAATTTTATAACTATATGATTTTGATACACGCCTGAAGCGTGATGATCTCTTATTTTTGAAAATAAAATCCTCAAAAGAGAAAAGGATTTGATGATCAAGATATTTTTCCTGAAAAATTTAAAGAAGCAAGTATTGTGATCAACATTTTGAAAAGTCAATATTTTATTTTGATTAAACATCGTGAAGATATTTCACATGGATATAGCACATCAATTGTCATTGGGTTTAGCAGTGTCAATACGGGCCCAAGCCCGCAGTCTGGCCCACGGGCTGGCCCGTATATACGGGCTTGGGCTTAGTATGTCCAAGCCCGTTTAAAACGCGGGCTTTTTGGCCCACTTCGTTTAGCCTACGGGCGGGCCCGTTTTTTCTTTTTATTTTTTTAAAATTTTTTAAATAAAAAACGACGCCGTTTCGATGTTTTTAAAATATTTTTTTAAATTTTTTTCCCTGAAACGACATCGTTTTTGGTGTTTTGACAAAACGACGTCGTTTTGAAAGCCCGCGAGCTGGCCCGTTTAGCCCGCGGGCTTACTGTAGCGGGCTGGCCCAGCCCGCTGGCCAAACGGGCCAGCCCGTGACGGGCCGGAGCGGGCTGGCCCGTTTGACAACACTAATTGGGTTATTATAGTGAGAACCTTTATATCTATTGAAGTATATTGAAGAACTCTTTGGTCTTGAAGTATCATAACTCTACAATTTAGAGTATAAATACGCTTGTTTACATGCAAGTAGATATCTATTCTAGTTCTTCTCTACCCTATAAATTTTGAGAAGGCATTAAGCTTGCTTTTGATATCTTCTTGAGATAGTTTATCTCGAATATTGAGAAAAACTAACTCCTGTTGAGATAGATATGAAAGGTATAAATTACCTATATGATCCACATAAACCATGCATTTATAGATATGTGTTGATTATAACAGCCACATCTTCAACTCATGTTGAAAAAATAGAAATTCTTTGATGTTGGTTGAGAATATGTGTGATCATGATTAATGTATTCGAGATAAATCTATATCCTCTAAGAAGGAATTCCAACTATATCGTTAGATGATAATAAAGTTTGGAATATATCTAAGGAAATATAAAGTATATTTTTACTCACAAGCTCCAGAAGAGATGTGATATTGATGTGCAATAAATTTAATTATTTGATAAATCTATTCACTAAGACCTTACCGATAGTAACATTTGATTAGAAAGTATCGGTTAAGAAATCTCAAAAGATTTTCTTATCAGGGAAGTAATAATGATATAAAGAATAATGTACTCTTTTTCCTTTACTAGAGTTTTTTTTCCCACTTAGTTTTTATCTAGTAAGGTTTTAACGATCCATATTCTTTATGTTATGAACATCGAAGAGGGAGTGTTATGAAATAATATGTGGATGTTCATATTAATCAGTTTCCTGAAGAGAACTGGACTCCCAAAATGTGACTCCTAATTAGATTTGATTTCCTTTTCCCATTAAATTTTGGGTTTCCATAAACTCTTATATTATGAGCCTATATATAGGCCTATATGATGACATTAATAATATGGGTGATTAGTCTTGATTCTTGAGTTCTATTTTCTCTCTTTATATTCTATCTTCTATTTTCCTTAGTTTTATATTATTCTCCAAACATATTGTGTAACGCTTTTGCTTTAATTTTGTGTTGCCAACACTTAAATTCATAACATTTAAAATTTTTTGTCAAACTTTCATACAATATTAGTACGAATGCTCGCGCACCACGCGGGTAATTTATTAATACTAAAATTTAAGATTTATGTCTATTATTTTTTATATTTATGTCTATTATTTTTTATTGTAAGATAAATATATTTTAAATATTTTTTATTTTACAAAATAATATTATTATGCTATTTTATGTCAATATCCTTAACAAATTAGTCTAATCATCACAAATGATAAAAATAGTTTCTAATTTTTTTAATCATAACTTATCATAAATTCCTTTCTATGTCTTTAATAGTGGTATCATGTTGTACTTCATATATATTTAAAATAGTAATTATTAACTTTATGTATTAATTTTATAGTAGATTCATGTATCTATCTTATAGTTAGAGACATATATATATAATAAGTAAATTTACAATAAGTTCAAGATCATTAGTTGTATCCAAAAGTTTAAAAATTTATTGTTTAATATTGTTTATAGATTAATTGGTTGTAAAATTAATTATATATCACTAAAATTAAGATAATTAGTAGATTCATGTACTTTAACATAAATTGAAATTTTATATAATTATTCTTTCTTGAATTTATCCAAATTTATTTAAAATTTTTTTTAAAAAAATTCAATATTTTAATTTTACTTAAACTTATGCTCTGCTATTAGCTCTTTTCTAAAACTTTTGTAATACAATATGTATATATATATATATATATATATATATATATATATATATATATATATATATATATATATATATATATATTATTACTAATAGATATGATAATCAATTATTTTATTGAACTTATGTATTTAAAAAATAATTATAAATTTATGTATTAATTTTATAGTAGATTCGTGTATATATCTTATAGTTAGAGACATATATATATATAATAAGTAGATATAAGATAAGTTCAAGATCATTAATTGTATTCAAAAATCTATTGTTTAATATTATTTATATATTTATTAGTTGTACAATTAATTATATCATCAATATCAAGGTAATTAGTAGATTCATGTATTTTAACATAAATTAAATTTCACCAAAATTAAGATAATTAGTTCTTTATATGAGTTTATGTAGGCACATTAATCAATACATTCATAAATACACACAATACAACTTGGCATAATGAGAATTCAATTAAGCTTAAAATTGTACACATGTCACCAGCTAATGATTCTACCTAAACTTTAATATATATATATATATGAAAAAAAATTAGAACCAAAGTAAAAAACTTTTATTTGTTGTAAAATTTAGTTGCAATAGACACAAAAAATGACTATAAAATGACAATAAAGAAGACTTTGAACTATAACAAAAGAAAGAAAAAGAGAACACAAAATATGTAGAGATTTGAATTTTATTAAGAAATTTTCACTATCTATTTATATTTTTACAAGTTCCTATTTATAGAGTTAGAATTGTTATTTCTCATCATAGGTTATTTAGAACCTTCTCTATAACTTATATAACTTACATCCTATGATCTCTCATTTCTCTATGATAATGGAAATAATAGTGTTAGTAGTATATAAAGGATAGATGTTACAATTTTAGTTATAACTCTTAACCCTTCATATTTCATAACCTCAAACATAGATTAATAATTGGGATAATGGGCATCTACATAATTGATATATTCATAACACTCTCCCTTGAATGTCCATTACATAAAGAATATACCTCGTTAAAATCTTACTAGATATAAATTTAGCGGAAAAAAACTTTAGTAAAGAAAAAGAGTATATTATTCTTTATGCCATTATTACTCGCTTTTATGAAATAATCTTTTGATAATTCTTAACCAATGCTTTCCAATCAAATGTTATTATCATTAAGGTATTAGTAAATAGATTTATCAAATCATCAAATGATTGAATTTGTTTCACATCAATATCAGATCTCTTCTAGGGTTCAAGAATAACAAGAATCTCATGAAAATATACTTTATGTATCTCCTTTTATATATTCTAAACTTTATTATATCTTTACAACAATAAAGTTAAAATTTCTTTTTTAAAGGATGTATGTTTATCTCGAATACAATAAAACATTAATATGATCACATATATTCTTAACCAACACCATAAATCTCTATTTCTTGATGATATGGTTGTTATAATCAACACATATTTATAAATGACATGGCTTGTATGGACCATATAGGTAACTTATACCTTATATATCTATCTCAACAGGAGTTATATTTTTTCAATATTCGAGATAAATTATCTCAAAGAGATATCAAAGGGCAAGTTTAATGCCATCTCAAAATTTATTAGGTAGAGAACTAGAATATATATCTACTTGAATAGACAAGTATATTCATGTACTAAATTATAGAGTTATGCTACTTCAGGACCAAAGAATTCTTCAATATTATTTGATAAATATGAAGGTTCTTTATCACATATAATAACTCAATGACCATTGATGTAGTATGTCCATATGAAGCATTTTCAAGATGTTCAATAAAAACAAAATTTTGATTTTTCAAAACTTTGATCACAATACTTGCTTTTCTAAAATTCTTTAAGAAAAATATCTTTTTTTTGGTAAACTTTAAGAAAAATATCTTGATGATTGAATCTTTTCTCTTTTGAGGATTTTATTTTCAAAATCAAGAGATCAACTACGCTTCAAGTTTGTATCAAAATCATATGATTATAGAATTCATATATTTGTCCTACTGAGATATCTATTCGAATAGGAATATATATATCTAGAATATCATATTGACTAACTCTATAAAAGTCAGTTAAATAATCAATTTATAATTTTATACAAATAAACAATATTTTGAACTTTTTTATTTCATTAATGCTTATGTATAGATCAAGATAATGAAAGTTATAAATGATATCATTTTTTTGATTGATGATATTCTCCCCCTAATGTGGAGAATACCATTTCAATCAATAAATTATGCAATAGGGATATCTTCTGTCAGAGAAATACATATAGCAAGTATAGTTACGTATAGATTTACTCATACATATACATACTTGATCATTCTTTCAATAAGAATTCACTAAGACAATCTTATTATGTTCCATATCAACAATCCACTTATATACTTCAAATATATCGTGTCCATGAGAGACTTCAAATATATGTAACATTATCAAATGATAACAAAAATAAACACATATTAAGTGTTATCATGCACTATTATATCCACCACTGAAAATATATTTTTTCATAATCAGTGCCAAGTCTTACAAAGAATCATACGGCATAAACTATGACAAATATTCACTTTTATAGTTCAGATTTTATAAGCAAATATTCATTACAATCTCTTTGGGATTACACTTCAGGTGTATAATTCTTGTTGAGAATACATATATACTTCAAGTATATTTGTGACTAGTTTAAATTTTTCATATTTATCATACAAACTTTATCATTTCGAGCCTGCAAACTTTTATTCAAAAATTCTCATTCTAAATTAAAATATTATGCACATTAATAACGTTGACGTCATATACTTGTGCAGTTTCAGTAGTTCCCAATCGTGTTGAGATTTCATTATTGTCACTGTTTTCAAGTACCAGAATTTCTTCAGTATTTAATATATCAATCATGTTTGAAAAATTTTCTGCTAGAATTTACATCTCATCGATTTAACATATATGACCATCTTAAGTCTCTTCTCCTTTCATAATATGAGGAGTTTGTATCCTTGGAACTGACTTATCTACCATGTTCCAATTGTGTCTCAAATTTATTGGCACTGGTAGATTTTCTTTTAGGGACATCAAATATAATAGAAGCATCTTTTTTGTCAGATGTTGATTAGTTAATATACCTAGCTATAAAATTTATCCTTTGAACTTATGGTTCAAGATATATTTTATGAGGATCAAAATAAAAGATCAAGATGAGATACAAACTAATATATTTATCTGACCTCATGTTTTCTCCTTTTTATGTTGGAACAACATATTCAAAATTAACAAAATATGAATCTCTCCTTTGGGATTTAATCCCAACATATTACATAATCTCTTTGAGTACCCATCTTATTACCTTGTGGCTGAGCAATATACATAGTACATTTCTAAATCTTAAATGAAAAATATTTGGTTTCTGACCACAAGCCAACTATTATGAGGAGAATTTATAATGCTTTGGCAAAATACAAGTAAGTGTTAATACATCATTTTCATGAACATTATGTAGGATGTTCAACATTTATCTCAACATAACTAGTATTAGTAGGACAAATTGTCTCATTGGGAGATGTAAAATATAAGTTCATTATTAATGAATTACAAACTACGAGTCACAAAAATCAATGATATACATACGACTATTCTGTTGATGCATCAAGTAATAATTTCTCCATATTTATCCCAAAATAAGACATTCAAATCCAAGTAATACTAGTAATATTCAAGTAATGCAACAAAAATAGCAGATAGAAATTTGTCATATTAGGAAACTTCTAGTTTCATAATATTTTTACAAATTCCTAATCTTTCTTCATATTTTAATGATCCGGGATGGTCCAACCGGTTATGCCAACTAATAAATTATTTAAATTAGTAAACTTTAGGTTTGCTTAATATTGTATCTCAAGTTTATAAATTCTATGCAATATAAACTAGAAGAAAGTAATTGTAGTATTTAGAATTGACATTTATTTTAGATCAAAATAGTAATGCATAGGTCTCAAAAGTCCATTAATCTAATATTTTGATATAATAAAAATATCATTAATATTTAAAATAACGAGACTATATGGAGAATGATGCATTACAAAAATTGAAAAATATGGTAAAGATTTGATAGCTCTTCTAGAGCTTTTAATTAATTAATTCTTCTAGAGTTCTTAATTAACTAGTTCTTCAAGAATTTCGTACTACCATTATATATATATCCAAATCAATTACCAATATTGTTTAGACAAATTATATTTTCACTATTCTTGAATCAGAATAAGCTAAATAATATAGAAGTACTAAAATATAAATACATAGCATGAAAACTTTTCAATAATAATCACAAAATGATAGAAAATGGAAAAAAATAATTCAATAGCTCAATAGCTCATAAAAATTTTATCAACATTCGTAACATTAGAAAAATTTCTCAATATTCAAAAGAATTGGCTATACACACATGTACCACATCAATATTATCTATACAAGCATTATTACCATCAACAATATAATTTAGAGAAGTAAAGCAATATGTTGCTTTCCTTTTAAATCAATACTTAATAGAAATTCATAATATGTTTACTAAAGGTACATAACAAAAATCTTCTCATATCGTATCTATAACATGTTAAAATTATTACTTTTTCTTTTTTCCTTCTTATTATTTTCTCACTTATAGTGAATATCTATACATTGAGAATTTAATGAGTCATTCTTACAACATAAGAATAAAGTGCATTTCTACTAGCATCGGCCAAAATCACTTTCGTAAATATATTATAAGTTCTAATAACATTCACTTCAGAGAATGATATAAAATCACTTGGTCAGAAGTCAACATGTTTTATTAATGATGACTCATTTAGTTTCAGAAAATATAAATTCAAAATACTTTTGAAAAACTTCTCTTGATATTACTACTACATAAGCATGTTCGAGATATGAAAAAGGAAATCTTTTATTCATCACATTGCTAATAATATTTCTCCTTATAACTTTGATTGAGGAGAAATTCTAAACGTAATAAAATTTTGTATAATAATAGACATATTTGTAGCCACACTTATAACAAATCATAAGTAACATTTACATGACAATTATCTTTTAGTAATTATATATATTTTTAAATATTTGCTAGTAATCAAGTGGTTTTGCTGTTTTAGTGTTTCTTAAGTAGTGTCTTTAGGACACATTATATTCAGATAGATCTTAGTATTACGTATATAAAAAGATGTTTTCTTTTCAAAAAGTCAAAGATCGAAGTCTTGAGGTTGCTGTGAAAATTCAAAGTTAGGTAGGAGAAGTATCTTTCTTATTTGGTAGAGTTTCGTACTTCTTGCCTTCATAGAAACCTTAAAGATTGAGTGGTAGAGTCTTGTAGTGATAACATATTGTAAAGTTTAATTGTAATAGAAGAAAGAAAAAGAGAGAAAGACTTTGAACTATAATTATAAAATGATAATAAAGAAGACTTTAAAATATAACAAAAGAGAAAAAGAGATAACACAAGAAATATAGAGATTAGAATTTTATTGAGAGTTTTTCACCATCCATCTACATTTTTACAAGTTCCTATTTATAAAATTAGAAATGACATTTTCCATCATAAGTTATTATGAACTTTTTCTATAACTTACATCCCATAATCTCCTATGTTCTCAATGATAATGGAGGTAATGTGATTAGTGGTGTATAAATGATTGATGTTACAATTTTAGTCATAACTTCTAACATTTCATATTCCATGACCTCAAATATGGATTAATACTTGGATAATAAACATTTACATAATTGATATATTCATAACATTATTAAATTTTAGAATAAAACTTTGTTCAATCTTCTTATTCATTCTTTTTTTTCCTGCTTTGAAATGAAATTTGTACAATCAATGCTGAAATTTTTCTATGTATCTTCCTGAAAACTCCATTTGGCTCTAAAGAAATTCATATATCGAATTTGTGCTCGGCAATAGCTGATTACTTGTTTGATAATAAATTTAAGGGTGTATTTATATTAGAAAATATTTTTCTTAGTTTCCAAAAAACAATTATTAAATTTATAACTATAATTTTGTCCTCTCTTTAGCTATATTTTTTTGAAAATATTTTACAATAAAGTTGATCTGTTTCCTTAGAAGAAAAAGTACTTTTTC
This sequence comes from Rauvolfia tetraphylla, assembly GCA_030512225.1. NCBI lineage: Eukaryota > Viridiplantae > Streptophyta > Magnoliopsida > Gentianales > Apocynaceae > Rauvolfia > Rauvolfia tetraphylla. The sequence goes on from JAJQKT010000062.1 coordinate 6,709,173, forward strand.
AATAAATTATGATAATGCGGATTAGAATTTGAATGACTTATGACGAATGTTTCACATGATTTGTTAATACACTTTTACATGTAGCAATGAGTAGGAATAATTATTCACCTTCTAATTATTTATTATGTAATTAAATAATTATTTATTATATAATAAATAAAATCAATAATTACTCATCTTATTCGTGTGAGTTCCTTTATCAATATGTTTTGTTTTGTTTTGTTTTGTTTTTTTTTTTTTTGGAGGAATGCACCCACCGTTCAATTGTTACGCATCGGCCACGCGATCCAACTCATACAGAGAGAAGAGAAAAATAAACGAAAAGAATATACCAAACGACAATTCCACAGCAGGACTCGAGTCCTGCCCTCCAATTTTTCTTTCTCCTCGAACGCTCCTAAATATATACACCCTGCAAAACATTTTCAAGAATTGTCGCCAAAAATCGACAAAATCTTAGCAATTCATCCCTGAGCAGGTAACGAAATATATATACTCAATTTCATTCACACCCTTCCCATTTTATTTTAGCCTGCCCTTCATTTTCGTTGATTTTCTTTGCTTTTTCTTCTTTTCAACTATTTATTCTCAACCCTTTTAGTAAAGATTCATACAGTCAGTTAAATTTTCATCGTTTTTTGAGTTTAGGGCAAAAGAGTAATTCAATTTTCTTTGTTATAGTTAAAGAGGGTTGAAATTTTTGGTTTGAACTTTCTAGAACTCGACTTTTGATTGTTTTAAGGGTGGTATTCGATTGGAGGAGATTGGATTTTGAGGGTGTTTAGGTTTGGGGACTAGGGTTTTCTTTTTGAGCTCAATTACTAGGTTAATCTCTGATTTTAGGGTGTGATTGAATTGAGTTTATTACTAAAATATATTAGGTAATCAGAGAGGTCTCTGTGTATTCTGTTAGTTTGGGTTGCGTAACCTAGATTCTTGTTTTAGGGAAATTGAATTTTTATGGCATTTGAATGCCAAAAAGCTACTAAGATTGGTTTGAAAAAGAATTTATTAGATTTTTCAGATACCTTTGAGAATCCTGAAGTTAGTTCAACTCAGATTACTTCATCTAAGAATCCACATATTGTAAAATTTGAGAGTGAAAAGGCAAAATCTCCATTGAAGTTTAATGCTAAAGGTGGAAGTTCAAGCTCCAAGGAGATTTTACTGGATCAAGGGCGCTCGATAAATGACCTTCCTGCAGCATTGATTTCTGAAATTCTCAATTGTCTTGACCCCAAGGAGTTGGGTATAGTCTCCTGTGTTAGTACTAATTTATATAGCCTAGCATCAGAGCATCAACTCTGGAAGGAGTTTTATTGTGAAAGGTGGGGGCAGCCACATGGCCCAGTGCCTCTGGGACCAGAGTATACAGATGAGAAGTCATGGAAGGAACTCTTCGTGGAGAGGGAATCTCGTAGCAAAACGTTTTTGGGGCGATACAGTATTGATGCGTTGTATGGTCATACAGAAGCAGTCAGGACTGTGTTTGTTTTGGCTTCCAAGAAGCTTGTGTTTACATCGGGGTATGATCAGATAGTGCGAATGTGGGACATGGAAGAAGGGTTGTCTATTGCATCATCCCGGCCCATTGGCTGTACCATTCGTGCAGTTGCTGCTGATACAAAGCTCTTGATTGCTGGGGGTACTGATGGATTTATACATGGATGGAGGGCAGTGGATGGAAATCCTCATCTGTTTGATCTTAGGTCTCAGAATCAGAACGTGGAATTTCGAATTTGGGAGCATGAAGGGCCGATTACTTGTCTTGCATTGGAATTTAATCGTATTTACAGTGGGTCTTGGGATATGACTGTACGAATTTGGGATAGGTCTTCTTTGAAATGTTTGAAAGTTTTGATGAACAGTGATTGGATTTGGAGCCTTGCTCCTCATGATAATTCTGTGGCCTGCACATCTGGTTCTGATGTCTATATTTGGGACACTGAAACAGGTAGACGCCTCACTGTCATAAAAAATGCTCATGCGGGTAATACTTATTCGTTGGCACGGAGCCGCACTGGGAAGCTTCTTTTCACTGGTGGAGAAGATGGAGCCATTCACATGTTTGAGATCACTAGAAATGTCAAGTGCAACGTAAGGAAGATTGCTAAATGGGTACCACATACTGGCCCTGTATACTCTCTTGCTTTTGAGTTCCCCTGGCTTGTTGCCGCATCTGGTGATGGAAAGCTTTCACTTATTGATGTGAGAAAGCTATTGAAGACAAGCAGGGAGTTTTCAAATGAAAAGTCTTCCATGGCTATTTACTTGGATGAGAAAACGGTAGAACCCCCACAGAGAATGCTGCATGGATTTGGGCCTAATCTGTTTTCTGTAGATGTTGGTCCTGATCGTATTGTTTGTGGAGGTGAAGAAGGTGTTGTCAGGATCTGGAATTTCTCTGAAGCACTGGAAATTGAGCAGAGGGTCTGCACTTTAAGGGGTTTGAGATTGGAAAACAGAATGAGGCGGCATAAGCTTCAAACTGAAATGAGTTCAAAGACCGGACGGAATGATCAATGCTCCATAGCAGCTAAGAAGATCCAAATTAATGGTGATAGAACTAGCTGGCATAATAGGCGTAGGGTAAGTGGGAAACTGAAGGCCTAATTTGACTAGATCTTTCTAATTATTTCTACTTTCTATTCACGTCACACTTTTTGGGTAATCATGTACTTATAATAGATTAATGCTTCAATGCCTTAGATGATTCTCAGTGGCTTGTCATTCATATTGTGTTTTAGTTATTAATCTAGTGCTTGCTTGCAATTACTAATCATTTGTTCTATTTGAACTTTTATAACCCTTCATCCTCATTTGCTGCCTGGAGAGTGTGGTTCATATTGTCTGCATGCTTTCTTTACAAATCTAGCTACATCAACCATCAAACTTCACTAATCTTTTTTCTTCTTTGATTTTATGCTTTGCTCAAGAATCTTTAGTAGCTCATTCATCTCAAGCTGTAGCCAAGGAAATACAGATGAAACTAAAGAAGGACAAAGATTGATATACACATTTAATCTGCAGTTAATTATTATGTTTTCTAATGTGGGCCCTAGGGTATACGTTAATTTGGATTAGTTGACTTATCCATAGGTAATTAATCCGTATCTCATATTTGGGCAATCTTTGTGCAGTCTAATTTGGATGTGATTTTAAGATCAAGAGTATTTAAGGTAATGGAACGCTGGAAAATCCATTTACTAGTGATAAACTTTGAAATCATATTTATACTTACTAGGAATATATCTTTTTCTTGTTTATTTATTTTTTTCTTTTGAAGTTACAGATTTAAGGAAAATAATTTACAACCTCTTGAAGGAAAAGGGTGGTCAAAAATGGAAAACAAAATTCATCACCAAAACGTATGTTATCACAAACTATGAATGTAAATTAGGGAACAAAACTTGTTCGTAAGATGGCTAGGATTCTGGCTTTGTTAGGGAATCCAGTCTAGTTTTTCTTAATCAAAAAGTTACAAAAACTAAGTCTTATGATTGAGAGAGGAAAAAGAATAAGAGAATGAGATACCATACATAAAATTATATTGCTATTCCTGGGTAATTACATCTTGTTGGATGTGATAAAATTTCATAATTGTTAAATAGATTTTTCTTACATGTTTAATTACCTTAAATAATTTTATTTCAGACCTATCTTAGATAACCCTTGATTTGAAAGTCAAATGCAAACCAGATTGTATTTAGATTGCCTAAATCTTAGACGTGATTAGTTAGCATATCCCAATTTATCCAAGCTAACTTTTACCCTTGGGACACTCATTAGGAGACCAGTTGCTGTGTTACAACATAACTCATGGTGATCCTATCAAGATATGCAGTAAGTTGAGTTCTTGAGATGAGTTATGGTTAAAGAGAGGGAACTAAAAATTGAAGGAGATATTTCCCTTGCGAATTTGAGAGGGTGTTAACAGAGTAGGAAAGTAAAAATAAGTTTTAGGTTCAGCTTGCTTTTTCCTTTTAACCTTCCTTTTTTGGTAAGATTTTCCTGGTTAAAATTTTGCACAGGCTTGAAAGTAGTGCATATTTGGACTTCAGGATTAGGTGGAAACATTTTGGTATGAGGCATCAGTTAGTACCTGATAAGGCGTTTGAGAATGCGGCTGATCTTTGTTCTTCAATTTGCACTTTAACATTTTAGAATTTAGAACTTCCTATAAATAATGTTTCTCCTGAAGCCTTTTTTTTTAAGTCAGAAAAATGTTCTAAACTACTCAAAGATGAGAAGCACTATAATTTAATGAAAGATGGGTCTGTCTTCCCTGTCAATGGTCAAAACCCCATTTTTTGGGGGCCCAGAAGGGGTGTTGGAGAAGCTAAGATACAGGTAAATTTCTAAAGGCAGTGATGACAGGATAAATTGGTGGTTGATTCTACCGTTACACCACTTCTCAAAGGGTTTTCTCTGCCTCTCCTCGTTTCTACGTGGATATTCATCTATATGCACATATACTTGTATCTGCATTGAACATGGCATGCATTTATTTGGCTTTATCAGTTAAAGGCCCTATTCCGTTTTGTCTATGCAATATTCAGGTCAGGTATAGGTCCTCATTATAATCTTGGATGCTTAAGTGTTCAAGTATTTTGTTTCTCTTAAAGAAATGGGAAGAGAAGAGCAAAGAGACTGAAGTATGAACGAACATCTTGTCCAAATTGAACCTTGTTTAGCTTTTGTTCTTGTGCATAATAAAACGTGTCCTGTTGTTTCTACCTGAGAAATCAACAATATAGAATTTTTAGCTAGTGTGCCCTAGTAAGTTGTTTCTAAGCTTTTCTTGAGATATGAATTTAAGGATATTGTGGGAAGATATCATCTTTTCTGTCATTGTGATGAGTAGGACTAGTAATTTGACTTGGAAGTGCTTGCGTAATTTATCTTGCCTCTCCGTAATCTTAAGTAAAGAAAATGAGGTGAGATCTTTTCGTTTAGTTTCGTGTTTCTGATTGCAAGTTTGAATTTTCCATATGCTGTTGTTATTACCACATTGTCGTCGTAGTTTTGGCATATGAGATTCCACACAATGACATTTGAGATCTGTAGGTTGGTCTTGTTATTTATTTACTTATTTTAAAACAACTTCCCTACAGAGTTTTGATTAATTGGAATGTCTGGATGGGAAAATAAGAGAAAGTGGAGGGAGGATTTTGATCAAAAGAAGCCGGAAAATGAGGTAGCTTGTACATATGGGAATTTCTTTATTTGCTTTTGTCCTGCCCCTGCTCCCGCCGCTCTTTCCTTCCCTCAGCTGACACAAATGCGCACACAACAAAAATTCCTTCCACTAAAATGGAAGACAACCATATCTATCGCATTCAGAATCCTTGGTACACCATTCATGTCTCATCTACTGAATGTTAAGAATATCTGTTCCTAATGGTAGGAAGTTTCCTGGAGTTTGAGGATTTAAGTATATATGCTGATAGGTTTGCTTATTTTTCCTTTAGCACAGCAGAAAGAAATGCCTTTCCCCATCCCAAGTTTTCACTATTTAGGGGAGACTTTGCATGAATCCCTGCCGCCTTCATTGCCCATCAGAAAGTAAAAGGGGCTTGGAAGCTCAGGAAAGGGGCAATGGATGCAAGGATCATCAATTCCATAATTCGAAGCCCAACAAACCGGGCAATTTTAGCCTTCAATATCTTTTTTTTTTTACATATTCTTTCTCAAATAATTTATTTTTATAAAACAAAGAAGAAATATTTTGAACAACAATTCCAACCAAATACAGACATTCTATTTTTTTCTTGTTCTCTGATTGCTACCCATCTACAGCCACCCTACTCTCTCCCTCCCCAGTTAAACCGTAGCTCGGGCGAACTGGGCAGCCGGCCCAGAGTTTGACCGCGGCTCCCCCTTTTTCTTCTTCAGCCTCCTCGATCCCTCGGCTTGGACGTCATTTTTAATTCTTTCCTTCAAATTCTTTTCCAACAAAGTTTGAAACCCAATCCAATTGTGTTTTATTTCTTTTTTAATGAAAAATTTACTTTTAAAAATTTAAGATAAAAAAATTTAAACTCAAATCCAATCCATCTACACCCTATATCCAAATTTAGGAGGAAGAGCAGGACGGGAAAAAGCCAAATTTATGGTTTGGAAACATTGAATACCGTCTTCTGCAGTCTAGACATCCAGTTGTTCATTACAAAATAAATAAATACTCAATTACATATTTTCACAAAAAAAAAAAAAACACTGAATTCCATACCCCTACGGTTAAGGGGACCAACGTGGAATTGACCCTTTATTATATTTCCTTTTTATTTTATATAAAGAAGTGAACATTCAATTCAAACAAAAGAAATAGTTATACCGACTGATACAAAATTAGATAACAAAATAATTTTTAATGATAATTGTCATCACTTAAAATATAATATGAAATTATGATTAAAAAATAGCCAATTTGGTTTCTGAAGTTTGGACTTCATTATCGTTTAGTCCTATAAATTTTTTCTAACTTTTATAATTTCTAAATATTTTATATGTTACCAAAATAGTACTATCTTCTCTTCAGTAAACTTTTGTCAAAAAATAGCATAGATTAAGCATGTGTTATTTCTGTACTAATATATTTGTTCAAATAATATTTAAAAAATATTTTTGTAACATATTATTTAAAAATAGCATAGATTAGCACATATTATTTTTTTGGCAAAAATTCACTGAAGAGATAATAGTAAAATTATTTTGCAGTACATAAAAAGTTTCAATAGTGAATAAAACTTGAATGATCAAAGAATAACGAGACCCTAATTTTAGAAACTAAATTAACCATTTTTTCAATTACAAAATATAGCAAATGTGAAAAAGAATAAGTGGTTACAAGTCAAACCCAAAAAGAAATAATAATAATTTTTGTGAAATTAGAAGAAAGTAATGATAGTCATGGTTGCCAGGCCGGCGAGGAAGCAGGCGAAGGAGGCTTCAATGCTTCGTCCCCCGTTACGGTCTCCACCTCCAACAGGACTGGATGCTAATGCCTCTGGAGAACCTGATTTAAAAATCAGCAAAAACAAAGGAAAAAAATTGGGTAAATAATCTTGTTTTCCTTTACTGCATAAATGTAAAGGAAACTCATCATTAATAGAAGCATGTAAAAAATTCATTTTCTTGTTCAGCAAGTATTAATATATACTTAGGGTGTGATTGAATATAGTTTGGTTTTGAAATTTTCTATCTTAGGCTTCGGGAGAGAGAAATTTTTGTGAGAGAAAAAATGAGATGTGAGATTAGAAATTTGTATTGAGTTCCGTGTAGAATCCAATCCAAGTAAAACCTTAGAATTATAGGTGTGATTGGATAGAGTTTGATTTTGAAATTTTCTGTCTTGGGTTTCGAGAGAAAGAAATTTTTATGAGAGAAAAAGTAAGATATGAGATGAAAAATTTGCATTGGGTTCCGTATTATTAATTTATCATAACTCTACACAAGTAATTATTATTTTTGTCATAATTTTATTAGTAATTAATAATAATAATAATAATAATAAAAAAAGATGCATTCACCTGCAGGTTCACTTGCTGTGGGTACACCGACCGGTACTCCAATAGCTGCATATTGGACATAGTAGAAAAAATAAATAATTAGTAAAACAAATCTAAATCTATGTATCATTATTTTGGATTATTTTAGATCAGATTTTAATTTAATTTTTTATTTTGAAAAACGTAAAAATTAATTATTTATAAAAAAATTTAAACTAAAAAAAGCAATTTTTTTGGCTTTTTGTCCCCCATAATATGTAATTATGCAATTAAAAAACAGAAAGTTATTTTTGCCAAAAAAAATCGAAAAAAGTAATAAGCTCTTAAAATGAATAGCCATTGTACCGCACGTTCCCTTGCTATATTGGCTTTATTTCAATGGAGATGATATTTAATCCCCCAAAAAGAAAAACCTTAAAATCGCAATTAAATGCGAGAATTACTTTAGGGGATGGGGGGATCCAAGTGGGCATGTGAAAAACTGCAGAGAAAGACGGTTGTAAATTTAATACACACATTAATAGATAGAAGACCAACTTTCAGTGTTGTAGCAGAACCCACGCCCCTTGTACCCGGGAATCCCAAACCAAAGTTTTTAAATTAAAAAAAAAAAAAATCGGAGCACATCTTTCAATATAAAGATTTTTAAAAATTATGGATCTTGCCTTTGGCATCACCTCATTTAAAATAAATTAAGAATAAAATTGAATAGAATTTTTTATTTTAATTTTAGTAAAAATTAAATTATTTATAAAAAATCTATAAAATTTATATTGAATTTCAAATTGATATGGTATCCAAGAACCAATTGAAAGAAAGAAGTATTCCAAGAAATAGAAATAGAGAACCTTTTTTTTTTTTTTTTGAGAAACCAAGAAGTATAAAACTGGTGTGATATCTTATCTTTTTCTCCTATAATGGAATTTCATGAGAATAATTGGTTTCTACATAAATTTTTTGTTCATCATTAGTAAAAATAATAGAAAATTAATAAATATTCTCCAATCTTTTTGAAGAAAAGTCTTCTCAATTTTTTCTGTTAAGATGAATTCACCCAAAATCTCAACCAGAAGCGGATCCTTTCCGCTAAAAATTCCAGATTTTAAAACAGATCCTCAGAAATATTTTCTTTAACACATTAAAAAAATATTCAAAATCTCTAATTCCGCCCCTACTGCCCTAAAATCTCTCGTTTCCCATTAGTAATTAGATTCTTTCCACAAGATTTAGCAGCAAATTTCAAGTAAAATCATTGATAATTTCTTCATTTCTTTCCAGAAAATAAAGAAAAATTGAAAAAAGAAGAGAAAATGACCTGCACAAACGCTAACAGGTGGAGTACGGATTCCACAAGCAGAAGGTAGCCTAAGGGCCTTGCTGACATCAATGGCGATCATCCCAACCCTCTTTGGATCACCAAGAAGCTGGCACAGACAAACCGGATTACTCTCCACCAACCCTGCTAGCTCCGGGCAGCACGGAGTCTCCGGCTTAGTCAGATTGCTTCCGGGCTGGACGAAGCTCAAGCAATCCGACATGTTCAGCACGACAGAGAAGCAATCCAGCGAAGGCCCTGGCGCCTCCGCAGAGGGTCCTGGAGCCGCCACGGACGACGGCCCTGGAGCTAGCATTGGAGGCTGTGCTGTTGTATATGCGGGAAGCGCCAAAAGAACAGTGGCGATGGCCACCAGGAGAGTGGTTGCAACGGCGGTGGCGGTGGCGGTCATTATTGTTGTTTTGATTTGAAGATGAGAGGAGGGAATGAGAGAACAGTGAGAAATGAGGTATGTTGATGGAGGATTGAATGGGTGAGTGGGACTATATAGAAGAGTGTGGGAAAGGAAAGGAAAGCTGGAAAGGATAGTCAGCAGTTGCTAAGTTTTTTGGCTGTCTGGAATTAAATTTGGGCTACAGTTTATTCAACTACCGGAATATGTTTAATCTGAAAATCAAATATATTTCCTTCTTTCACACGTGATGAAAGCTCATCTGTATGGTTTTAGCACGCAATTGACAACTGCAAATGAATTATACTCTCTTCGTTCCATTCCCAACCATCTTTTTATTATACTGAAAATTTATCAAACTATTTAATATTTTTTTATAAAAATTTATTTTAATATATTATATTATATATATATATATATATATCTATTAATGTATATATTTTTATTTTTTATTATATAATATTATTTTTATAATATAATTTAAATTTTTATATAAAATTATATGACTGATCAAATTTTATTGAAATAAGACGAAAGAAGTATATGGTAATATTTTTTTTAACACTTTTTTGGGCTCTGGATGGGTTGGTCTTGTCCAGATACCTCATCACATCTCTTGTGACATTCTCCTTAGGCTGACCATATTGCCAAAGCAATAACCCTCTTGCCAGAGCAATTTTTGCTCAAATGGCAAGAATACCCCTCTTTGTCAACTAACTCATTTCATCTAGTCTTTCATCTCTCTACTCTTTTGTGACATTCTCTGGTAATATTGGTGGCCTTCTCTCCGTAATATTTCCATTAAAAATTTAGAATTTAAAATTTTAAAAATTGATCTTTTAAAGCATAACATTTATATTTGAAAACTTTATAATATGAATGTTATAAAAAGAATGTCACATATCACAGAGAATCCACAGTGCTTTTTTTTTTTTTTTTTAAAGTCTCTTCTCATTGATTTATTTTGGTGGACTTCTTAAGAGGACTTCCTTTTTGTGCTGCAAACTCAAAGTCTATTCATCAAATTTTGAAGATAATTCAGTTGTTTTTAGGTATATATCTCATTTAGCTTTGTGCAAAATTACTTGTACACTTATTATAAGGCAAAAGATTTGGTGGGGGCAGCCAAACTTGCATGGCATCTTCATATTGCCTTTTTACACCACAATTATGGATTTCTTTTACAGAGAGATATAATTTCAAGAGATGGCTCCCACACTCTTCAACTAGCAACCAAATATGGCACAAATTACATTTTGTTGAACATTTTGGGAGTAACAACTTTTTTTCTCTCTCTTAATTTCACCTTAGCTTCTTCTCTTTCTAGTTTCTTTTCATCGATTTGCATTCTTGTAGCTTAAAAAAATTACTTGATCATCTCAATAAAAACTATAGAGTATTCTTCTTAATGCATCCAATCACATCATTTAAGATAAGATATCATACGTATCATACAACAAACTTGTACAATTTGAATATATAAGCTTGAAGCGCTATTCTAAAAGGTTTGAACTTCGAACAAAGGGGAGAAGATAAGAAGAGGATTCATTCAAAATATTAATTTACAATTGAAAGATAATGTAATAAGAAGGTAGCAGCTCAATTATAAAGAAATATCCTTTATTGAGTTATAAGTTTTTTACTCAAATAATCTCTATTCCTTCATGTAGAAGAAAAATGTAAAATTAATTTACCTTTTTAACGTGAAAGTGTATTTGAATTGATCATTTTTTAAAATATACTATATTAAAAAATTAAATTATTTATAAAAAACACGAACCAAAGTGTAAAATGTAAAAGAAACCTATGATTTTGTTTGAATCCAAATACGGCCGAAAGTGATTGATTTACAATGTTTGTCTCCGAAAGTCAAACAGATCTAAATAATTTTTTTCGTTTGTTGTAAGGAATATAAAGTTGATTTTCTTTTTTTACAAAAAAAAGAAAATGATTGATTCGCGAGCTTTTAAATCGTAGCTCCACAGTATATAAAAGTCAAAGAGATTACGCTGATTAGTCCAATTTCACAGTGCTTATTCCTTTTCTTTCTCAATGTGTCTTAACATTCTAAACATTCAGAGCATAATGATTATATATTCTCATATACTCCCTTAATTCATAATTATTGAATACTCATATTTTTTTAAAGATATTCATAATTAAATGTCTATATATTTTTAATTTTAAAAAACAAATCCAACACTAACGTTTTTCACTCTATTGATTTAAAGAATTTAAATTTCACTAACATATATATTATACTATTAATTTTTTAATTAATAAAAATATTATAATAATTTTTTATAATTAAATTACTTCTCTTCTAATTTCTTATTGGACTTGTCTCCTTATTAATCTTATTTAAACGTTAATTGCTATGGACCTTCTTATTGCATGAATGACAGATCATATTAATTTTATACTACGTTAAAATAAAATATTCAATTATAGACGAGATGAACGTTGGCACAAGATTTACAAAATAATATATTTTTTAATTCAAAATCTACCAAAAGAGTTCTCAGTCGAATCATTTAGGAATTAAATACTCCCTTCGACCCAAATCAAGCTCCATTTATGATTTTTATACAGTTTAAGAATTCACTGAAATTTATAAAATTAAAAAAAAAGGAAAAAGACTTAAGGGCTCTTTCTTAACATTAAATACATATAGCTCCTAACTTAACTATAATTCATTAATTAGAATAGATAGTAGTTAAAAAGTAATAAGAATGAAAAATATTTATTAATTTTTTTATTGATATTACAAATAAATCAGATATTATATAACAAATAGAAAATATAAATGAAACTAATTTTGGAATATAAGCAATAAAGACTCATCAAATCTTGTAAAAAGACTTATATTTTAAAACATCTCTTCAACTTCAAAAAGATTTAGATTTTGAAACTGATGAAGCAGTAATTAACTCCTAATTCAAGAACCCCAATAAATTAAACACAAAATAGCTTCAAAGAAAATTTTTAAAAAAAAGTGAAAAAAGATTTTGTGGATCATTTTTATAGTAAAATTAAAATGATGATTGATCAATATTCTAACAATTAAATTATTCATTTTAGGATCACTTGGTGATATGCATGTCACATGTCAAACATTTATGGCACTGAGATGGTAGCAATTTTTTCCTCCTTTTGTGGGTTCAGTTGGGTGCGTTCATAACCCGGAGAATTAATTTTGGGGATTTTTGGTTGCAAAGATTAACTGCGTATTAATATTTCATTAATATATATGGTATACATGAATATCATGGACGTTTTATATATGATCAAATTTATTAAATACAACATATAGTGTATTATGTATACTGTAAAGTATACCCGAACATTTTATATGAAGATGCAAATTTAAGATAATAGATAGGTTGCAATATAAATTATCAAAAAACAAAAAAAAAATATCTTGCAATATTCAAAATAAAAAAAATAGTTGCAGGTAAAGACGGAACTAAGGAATAGGAGCATTTATTATTTAGTACAATCTTTAGTACAATATGAAGAATCGAATCGAATCGAAATACACATTTTGATTTGATTTTTGATATTTCGGTTCGATTCGGTTTGATTTTTAATTTTTATTCCCAGATCAAAAATTGAACTAAATATTTTAAAATTTTAAAAAATTATATATGAACGTATTTCAATAATATATTCTTACATTAAAATTAAAATTGTAAGATAAAAATATTTTAAGAATGCATTATCAAAATGCGTTCCATTTCTTCTTTTTTCAATTTTGATTTTCAATCGAATCAAACTAAATTATTTTGGTTCAATTTTTTAAAAATTTAATTTTAGTTTAATTTTATAATTTTTTTTAAAACTAAACCAAAATTCGAATGAACACATCTCTACTAAATGGGCAAGGCACTGCTCCAATAAAAGTACTTTTATTATTGATTTAACAAGTTTTTAGTAATTTTTTTTTCAAATTCGTCCTCCAAAAAGTCTAAAAAATTATTTATATGGATTCTCGTCCCCAGAGTCAACGGTCTAGTTTCGTCTGTAGTTGCAGGTCAACGATCATTAGTAATTTGCCGCGCTTAGTTGGCTGCCTAAAGAAATTGCAAACTACCCTTTTATATATATTTGCTCAAACTCTCCCATTGGCTATTGGTCAAAATCTTAAAAGTTCAGTTGACGTGCTTTACTTAGAAAAATAATTAATTTAGTCTTAAAAGTTATATATTTAATATATTATAATTTTAAAAATGTTTTCATATTATTATAATTCTTAAAATTTTTTTACGTAATCAATAAAGTCTAAAATATCAAACACTTATAATACGATATTACATATTAATTGCACGAAAGATATTTAAAGATTATAATAACAAAAAAAAATTATATCATAACATATTAAACATCTAATTTTCATAATTAAATTAGCCATTTTTCGTTGAATTTCTTGAAAACAAAATCAAGAAATTACCACGGGTATATATAAATCTTTTATACATAACCTATTACTGTCTATATTACAAACTCAAATAATATGGACAAACTCTTCTAATTACAATTAATAAAAATAGTAGTATCGTAAAATTATGGCTTAACTCCGTAGCTATTAGCAGAAATTATTGTTTCCCAGAGTACACGGACTTTAGGTCACGGCTAAATTAAATTTGATAAACCTCTTTACCTCCGTGATGGAAAAGCTATGGTCAGTGGTTAGAAACATCATTTTCATTCAATACGGCAAAAACTTTTCATACTTTGTTAAGTATGTATGCCGCACTTTCCTCATTTTGCAAAGGGTAAAAGATAAGAAATCACAGACATTATTAAAATTTGGTTGAGACATACGGTTTGTGGTCCACTGGGGTTTTTGTCCACAAGTTTGAACTTTGTTCTTCTCTCTCTGTTTTTTTTTTTTTTAAAGTGTGTAGGTGTGTTTTTGATAGCTGGAGATGAGGGAATGCAATTAAGAAGGTTAGCTTTAGCATTTATTGATGCAGATGTGAAAGAATGTGAATTCAGTTATTCGATACAGATAATAAATTAACATTTTCACATGAGAGCTTGACTGGCGTGGAATTGGATAAAGTTTATAAGAATAAATTATTTGTAAGAAAGAGCGCGAAATTTAAAGTAAAAATTTAACTGAACTCAATCTAAATATACTTGAAAATTCTTTTGCTTAGAAAAAAGAGGAAAAAACTACAAATTGCAGCTTGAATTTAATTGGATATGAAGCAATTATCTCCAAATAAGGTTTCGACAACTATAGTCATAAACCCTTACTTTCGAAAAAGAATTATATCTTATATTTTTTTGCAAACTACAACCATAAACTCTTACTTTTTGATATTATGATTTCACTTATATTGAGCAGAGTAGGGGAATGGAAGTGGGGAAAACTTAGTGGTAGACCAGTCTACTTGTCTTGGCGAATGTGGAGCCAGGATCACTAGACCGGTCTAGCATTAAATTTCATATCAGTATTACAACAAGTAATTACTCATTTTTTTCCTTTTTCCTTTATTAAAAGATGATTTCCTTTGTTTCTTCAGCATTTTAGGACACACATAACTGTTGTTTTCGAGCTGTTTATTTTAACCATTACAAGAAGCAAAGCAAATGACTAAGTAGAACCGTCTTCGCTAGATAATATACTATAATATTTGACCCATCTAGAAGGTCACATGTAGAGAAAATTGGACTATTTCATAACATACGAAAAGGGTTTAATTGCAGTAGAGTAAGGCTTTTAGGGTGGCTTCATGCGGTTGCTTTTCATTTTCCTAGTCCAATTGCCAGGTCTAAAGAGAAAGAAATAGGAGAACGTCAACTACCTGATGCATAGCAGTGACGATCATTTGTCACGAACTCAAACCCTTGTGCGCCACAAATTCCAAGTATATTTCTAAAGCTTATAACCCACAATATCCACGACACAATTATTTATAATTTGTGAAACAAAATCCCAATTGATAACAGAATTTTTGAAAAAAAAAAAAATTGGGTAATGAGGAGGCGAAATAGTTGGAGAAGTTGAAAATCATGTATAGAGCTCTGGACCTCTATTATTTCACTTCACCAGAAAGTTACATAGCCGCCAACTGAGCGTATAGAACAAATAAGGTTTAATGGAGAACTGTGAGGCTGTCCTTTTCAATCTTCATCCTTGCAAGGCAAAGCTTATCATATTCCCCGAAAATGGGCTAAAAGTGTTACTTTGTCATTACATGGCTCAAAAAACCTGAATGTTTTTGATATGCATCTCATCTAAGAACAAAATGTAGATCATCAATGTGAGGAATAACGTACATTATATTGTTAAGAACTCCTTCACACCAGGTGTAAAAATTCAGAGCCGCGAGGCAGGAAAAATCGCAACAGAACCAATAGTTCTTCTCGCAATCACTTTACTGTTTCACTCACTCTAAGACGTCTATCTGCTTCCGGAAGTATGCATAAGCTCACAAGCGCTTCGGCTGGTGGTGAACACAAGCATGAAAACCTTCGGTATATGCTCTATTCTTGAATATTGCCTGGAAGAGAAGAATCAACTACTTCAGTAAAATTACCAAGAAGAGTTATTTCACCAAAAATAATATGATGTAGCTACAACTTTCTTGTTAAATATATCTTCATTGCAAGTTAATAAATTTTCATAGAAAGATTGCTCGAGCAGATAGGAAAGTGACTAACAGAAAACTAACAGGACAATAGTCATGTTTAGTGCCATGTTCTCAACATTGAAAGGATAACCAAGATGCCGTTATTTTAACTTTCTAAACCTAGTAGAGTCCAATGTAGTTGACATCTATCCTTTTCACTCAAGTATTTAATAGTTTCTTTTAAAGGAAAACCAACATGGTACTCTCATTACTCACTCAAAACTCTAGTTTACAATGTTGTTCTTTTATTATCAAAGGACACAGAAGACACATGCCCCATCCTTGTATAACAATCCTAAATGTGATGGAGATATTCAGACATAGGTTAATGATGCTCATGAAAGTAGTGCTGGGGAATCTTTAGACAAAGACGGATAGCCTAGATTGCTAAGATGTAGTATGACATTCTTAGAGAAGCAATCATTATGCTTTCATTAGCAGCAGTTTGAATGAAGCTCAAGTAACAGCCTACCATGCTCCTTTTGCACCAATGCAAAAGGTACAATGACAGCAATTTAGGCCGGGGGGAGGGTGCCAGAAAGGCAAGAGAAAAATGGATCCACCCTTGCAGTACAAACTGAGGAAATGTTAACTGGCCCACATTATGAGCCAGGGAACTCAAAAGAAATCAAGATATGGACCTCTAGCCCTTTATGAGGCACAAAAGCTATCAGAATCCTTAACAAATTTTAGTGATAGAAATTCAGGAACAGATAGGCTCAGAGAGAGAGAGAGAGAATCTGAACAATTTTACGTAACACGTGACTATGAGTTAACTATATTTGTATTAGAAACTAATTTTGGAGATCTCCACTACGGTTCTACCCTTGTCTTTTTTCTTTCTTTTTTCCCCCTTTTTCTCCATTATAGTCTAAGAACGACATAAAAGGGTAAAACCATCAACTAAATGGGGGTATTTTAAATCAATATTTGGCATATATGAAAAAGAAAGGTTGCAACTTCCTGTAGGATAAGGAACGCACCAGTCAGTATATGTTTTTAGAAGCTATAAAACAAGAAGCACACACCTCCACTTTTATTTTTCAGATTTCGAGGAGATTGGGGAAGAGATAATAACATGTCTCTACTACCTGCTTATTCCATTTCCATTTTAAAAATTTTTAATTGTTTTAATGCAACTCTAATATTCAAAATTTCTAACAACTAGAACTATAACATCTTGTAAGAGTGTTCTCATATTCAAGATGAAGAAAAGCACTCACAGCAAAGCTCTTTAGTTCATCAGTTAGCTGCCTCCTGATGCTGTCTGCCACTACAGAACCAAGCTGATCTCCGTATTGCTTGATATTCTCTTCCTTGATCTGCGATTAATATTTATCAAGCACGACATACGGGTGCTTTCGAGTCAAACACAGCAGATTATAGACTGCTACTAACCTCTGAAAGAACCACATGCGATGTCTTCTCTAGTATCTCTTCAATAAATTTGTCAGGATCAGCGAAGGAGGCTGATACTTTTGGTCCATTGGCAATTTTTTCTTTTTGTGGACCACTTGTTGTCTTAGCAGTTTTTGGTACTGGGAGAAGAAAATTTATTAAGATTAGTTCCAGTCCATCCACACAGAATTAATCATACGTGCATAGACTCTTATACGATCAAGAGAGGATGAAAACTTCTCATACCTTGGCACCGGGGAGGGGGGGTGGAGGGGGAAGCTAGTAAAAAACAAGATATAGAAATTATATTTTGTCATGCAACCAGGTAAACAAATAATAGAAAAGATAAAAAGCTCATACTCAAATTGTAGTCTACGCGAGTCAACGACAGAATAACTCAATTTGGTCACAAATTCATAATCTTTAAAAAAATCAATTTCCTGATGCATATAGATGTACAAATTCCTGATAAGATTTTTCTTAGTTTTAATTGGAAAAAGCCAAAATAGAGGAGCAAACTATGGAAAAATTCTGAAAATAATTCTAGTTCAACCTTGAATATGTTCTCAATATAATATTGTTCAAAATATTGGTTAATTATTTCACTTATGTGAAATATCAAAAGGCAGGGATTTCATAACCACAATCTAGTTTCATTCAATGACTCTTACGTTGTGAAAGTTTGATAAGCCATCAACAATTGTTGCCTGAATGTTGGAATGGGTGAAACTTGTTCTTACTTTGAATCTTAACATACAGGTCATCCATAGAGATACAGGAGTATAAATACTATCAGAGCAAGAGGAAACTGTTAGTTCCTTCAGCATCTCAGGTAAGAAGTCCATTAAGGCTGACAGAATAGGCTCATAAAGAAAGAATATGGAATTCTAAGCTTCAGAAGGAATAGATGGAATGATTGAAGGCTGCCATTAATACTTTTTGGTACAGAATAGGAAGTCACTGGAAGAACATCCACTGAGTAAGAAGAATTCCGCAGAACAACAGGAATAATCCTTGAACTTCTTGGACTAGGCCTACTTTTCATACTTCTGTTGATTGGCAAAATGGCCAATCTATACATAAATCCTTGTGCTAAACCAAATGCTCTCGGATACCCTCATCTACAATCTGAATAGAACAACCTTGCTTGACAGCCCCTATTCTATCAAATATAAATGAAAACATTAACAAGCCTAACATCAAAATCACATCATTTCAGAAGACTTCTTTTATTCTAAAGAAATTAGGCAATATTTCTGGCCCATGAAGTCATCCTGAGTCAAAATTTTGATTTTGGAGTTCTGAAAGTTCTAGTCAAAGAACTGCAAGTCTCACTCCAAACATAGGCTCTAATTCAGCCTAATATGTTTGAGAAGCCAAACTGTGAAGAAGGAGAACTTGAACTGCCCTATATAGCTTATTCATTGGTAGGGAGTGGAAAATAAAGGAGGAAAGAAAAAACCATAAAGCATGTGACCCCCACTATCAACTATCTTGGAGACCAAATAGAAGATTTGAAGAACACAAGATACCTATTTGACAAACTTCTGTTATTCAAGACTATAGACCAAGACAAAACAAAATATAAGGGAGAAAAAGGTGATATCAAAAGTTGATTTTGGCTTGTCTCCTCCTGCCACCTACCTTGCAGCAAAAAGAACATGGAAAATCAGATATATTTGAATTAGGGAAGAATCTCCTCGTTAAGTCTTTATAGCTGTTTAGATAGTTGTCACTGAAGTTCACAAAATTTAAGCTACATTAAATATTCTAAAAGCTTTTTACTCTTTCCTTCTGTGGGACTTCAACTACACTCCAGAATTCTAGAAAATCACCAAAGAGACGGATTGCAGTATTCCAGCAATCTGGAACTTTATTTGAATAATAATATTAGAGTCAAAAGAGTGACATAGCGATCAAATCCTCTTCAAACACTAGAATCTCAATCCATGACTCAAATGCTCTATTAAATTATGCAAAGCAAGCAAGAGATCATCTTTAATCTTGTAAAATATCTAAATGACATTTTAAAAACAAGAAAAGATCACAAATATAAGACCTGAGACTGCTGTTGATTTGATATCGGCAACAATAGGATTCTTTTCAACACAACTTCTTTCAGAATTTACTGAAGAAGCTCTTTTCACCTGAGTATCTGGAAGGACTGGCACATCAGATGGAACAAGAGCAGCTAGATCAGGAGGTTGATCCTTCCCCACAGGAGGATTAGCCTACAATAAGACAAAATTGTTTTGAATCAAACTAGTAAATATTTACCTCTGGATCAACATAAGCAGGTTGCTTTCCCACGGGCAACAAATAAACACTTAGAACAACTGGGTCAAATATTTACCTCTAGATCAACATAGGCTGATTGCTTTCCAATTGAATTGAGAAACTTATCCAGACCATGGGCATTGAGGGCTGTTGGAAACAACGAAATACGATAAATTTTCAAGTTGAGCCATCAAAACTATAAAAGAAAGAAAACAATTGAATGAAAGAACTTTTACAGTGCTTATCGGCCAATTGAAACCCTAGTCCCCCACTCTTACAGAACTCTTGCTAGCATAAATAAAGCAATTTTTGGGCCAAGCATTCCATCATTTATCATTCTTTCAGCTTGTACTTTGGTATAAGGCTGAGTTATATGAAAGGCTGAATAGATCTAACTACTTAGAATAGACTACCACCAAAGGTAGCAAACGCCGAAGGGCCAGAGGCATTAGGCGATAGTGGCAGAGATTTCTGAGTTCTTTGACTCCTAAATCATTTAAGTGTGTGATATCCAGGTGAGAACCTCTAAACTCATTCCAATTAGCAGGGAAGCAGCTTTCCTGCTAACTATAGATTGGACTTTTCCGGGTTCGTTTACTCAAAATGAATTTACCTTTTGCTAGGTGTGGGTGGGGGATTGCCACCTTTTGAGTTTGACCCTTCGGGCACTTGACTTGGTCGATAGTCAGATGCTGTATACATCATTCAAAGTTTTCCGTCCAACATAAACAATGGTTCGGACTAGAATCATTCAAGACCTTATTTAACACAGGACATACAGAGGATAATATTTCTTTATTGTACCAGCAACAGCTATCACATTCTTCTGAAAATACATACTCCTGTAGTGTCTATATATAATTAAAAGAATTCAAAGTTAGCATTTCCCAAAACCCCTAAATACATCTCTACGTATTTTGACACATGAGATATATTACTCAAGTTAGAAGAACCTTTGGTTTTCCCACTATATAGGGATAACTTCAAAGACATTAAGATATTCTGTACCCCAAAAATCAAAACTTTTCCTAAATTGTAAGGACATCACTGTACACCCAAAACATCATGAAGGTCCAGATTACTTATTACTATTACTGCCATGAATAAGGTCAAACAGTTAGAGAATGTTTTAACATCTTACTCCAGCTTGTCCAAAGCACTGGCAAATCCATTTGCAACACTACTCTATCAATGTTATATATAAATAACTAAACAAAGGCCCAAAGAGAAATAATTTTCCAAAATATCATTTTGTTTCTTTAAATTTACATTCTTAAGTGAATATCCATTTAGCATCCAAACCACAGTTCATTTTACTTGACGAGGAGACACTACCTAAAAGCAATGGATTTGAATACTTAACACTAGAAGAGGTAGTAGCACCGACATGTTCTCCAGTTGGATCTTTAGTTTGAATTTATTAATAGAGTGGAGAACACATACCTCCAACTTTCTGTTAATGCCATTAAATCTTCAACTGCATAATATTCATGCACAATCAAATTATGTATTCATATTTGAGACGAATAATTTAACCAGCTTATTGGGAAAAATACATGTGACTTCACATTTCACAATGAAACATAATATTCCCTCCATCCTCCAAAAGAGAGACCTGTTCTTTAATTAAAGTTCTTTAGATTACGAACTTATAATTTTTAGTTCTGTTGGAAAGTTATAGTTTCCAAAATTATACCTGGAACTCCAAATGGCTTTCGAATGAGCTCATAGAAATTCAAAAATCAGAAGGTTACTACTGCAAAAGAACTGTAAAATTTACTTTGCTGGAAATAAAATAGAATTACCCCTTTTGGAAATCCAGAAATGGGATCTCAGTCTCCTTTTTGGGCTAAAGGGATTGAGATTGGCCCCAGGTTGATTGGAGTTCAAGGTCTAAAGTATCCTTCTGAAGTTGAACTTCAAAAATCTTTAGGGGCAATGACAATATTCCTACTGAGTTATTCATAGTGCTCTAGAATTTTGTCTTATACAACTAAAGTTTTTGGCTTTTCTAATATTGTTCTCAGTCTCAAGTATAAGATAGCTTTGTGCCAAAGATAAGTCACCTTAAAGAATCAAATCGGTTAAGAAAGTAATGCCATGGCTTTATAACAAGAGTAATGCTACGCATATCCACTATCATTTGTGGAGAGCAGCTCAGAGGGGTGAACAAATAAGTTCTTATACTAACTAATGGATCTTCAATAGAAGGCAGGCTATGTGAAGATTTAAGATCATAAGGATGTCACAACTATAAATATTATGGGTTTATGTAATATAGCACAGGAAACATACACAAATCAAACCATTATATTTACAAACAAAAGCAAATTAGCCTACTCACCAATTGACAAGTCATTAGAAAGTGGGTGGAAGAAGCAACACTCCTGATTTTTGAATCCTTGATCCAACAATAAAGAAACATGCCTTCACATGGAAGTGACCACATCAGTTAAACAATTTACCATTATTGAGCTACGATACAAATTCAAATAGAACAAATCAGTGTCAACTAAACACAAAACATACCCAGCTGATTCATTCACAAGTGCAAAAGGCGTGACACATCCAAGAGGCACCTAAAACCAAGACAGCCAGACACATGGTAAGTGACTGGTCAGAAGAATACTTAAGGGTTTTGAAGGAAATATTCACTGATAAAATTTTAAACATTGCCAAAAGTATGTAATTCTCAGAGACATCAATTTTCCTAGAATTCTAAATTCAAAGGCAAAAAGCACAATAGACAGCAGCTTTCCTAACATCAACCTAACTTTAGAACACTTGTAGAAATTATTCCTGACATGAGACTGGTTTAGAACAATGTTCAACAAATTTAAGGACAGAGAACTATCTGAAATAAATGGCCTAAATTCTCAAAACAGTATAATAGAGAGAAAAAAGGAAAATTCAAATGAGATTTGAACAATTCTACAATCACACATGATAACTACTAAACGCACTGGTAGAGTACTTAACAGTTATTCTATTCTACTGGAATCAGCTAAAATAGAATTTGCTCTGCAAGGCTCAAGGCATTGTATGATCTACCAAGACCTCAAATATCTGCATATACACAGATTCCAGGAGAATCTATTTAGGATCTACAAACATAATAATAAGAAAGCTTTCCACCGTGCTTAAACCATAACAAAATCACTACTATTTATTCTTAGAATTGAACATTATGATACTATAAAAGGAACAATAAAGTTCAACAACCTACTTCAATAAACGATATGACATTGACTCATGTCCTCTTAGACAATTGATTCAACTTTCCCTTAGAAATTCACAGGTTGTGTATACTGAAGCAGGAGAGTAACAGTTACCATTCAGCGTGTAAGACATTTGCAGTACATAGACATGTAAGCGTCAAATAGCTCACCCCTTTCAAAATTCGTTTCAGTATACATGTAAATGCCTTAAGTTTCAAGTATATTTCCAGCATTTGAAAACCTTCAAGATTTATAAATACACATAAGAATCTGCAGACAGATCCCATAATATGTGAAACTATTACCTATAACGACAATCATCTACTAAATGCATACTATATTAGGAAACAGTAAAAACAGTTCGTTTCATCATACTACAAAAGCAACAGAAATTCGAAGCAAAGCTGAAAACATATGGGCACCTGAAGAACCTCTGCAAGTGCTTCTTCGGGAGCCATTCTCAAGCCTCCTTTTCCTAAACCAAGCCTCTGTGCTAAAACTGCTCAGCTTCAACAACAATATATAGTTTACATTGGTAACTGTAAAACTAACAACCTGAAGAGAAACAAACAAGGAAAAGCATTGTTGTATTTAACTATGTAAAACTTTACGATATCAAATCTATACCCTTTAAGTCTACTTTGGTGTCGGCCAATGCAGAGACAATATAGAACCTCTGCTTCTTATCCTGTATATTACACAAAACCAGAAAGTTCAAGAATTAAGCCATACTAATTTGGGGAAAGGAGGTGAGTATTAATAAAATACCTTCAAGAACAGATTTTTACTCAGTGCACCTTTCAAATGCCCAACATATTTTGCCTAGCCCACCAAGAAACAAAAAAGGGAAAGTTTACCATTTAAATTAACTGCAAGAATTTGAGGAGAAAAGCAAAAAACTTCAAAATTTTCTAAACTTACCTGGGCTTCAACTGTCATTACAACGGGATGCTCATAGTGGTCAAAGTCAATTTGCAGATCCTAAAATGAAAAATCAGAATAGAACACAAGGTTTACATTGAACCCCGTAAATTTCCGGAGAAAATAAAGATTAAAATCAAGTATATTTAGGTGAAGATGAAACCTTCAAACGAGTCAGCAATTGGTCTTTGGTATATCCCATTGTTTCCCCTCTGATAAAATTACTCAGCCAGAGTTCAATGGAGGAAGGAGCTCAGTTGGGCATTTGCGAGATGAATAGTTAACGCGGGGGAGGACAGTGCTATGTTTTCATAATAACAATTTGACCCCCTACGTTTTGCATTCTTCGATTTTGAAGGGACGAGAAGGGTCACTCTTCTACTTATCTACCCATATACTAATTGTCTTAGGATTTGGATTGATTTTGGTTTGTCTTTATTTGACGACAAAATTTGACCGTTCGATGATGAGGATCATATTTTTCTTTGACAATCACGCAACAACACAATCAAGTCAAACACACTTATATTTATCTTCCTCTTTTCTTCCTCCCACTGAACTGTTTCTAATGTATTTTTTTCTCATTCTATATACACAAGATGAACAATCCACGTGGCTTTGTTAAACCAATCCACCAAGAATGCCACTTGACAACATTAGTAAGAAAATAATTAATTTTTCTTTTTTTTTACACATTAATACAATACTCAAATACAATCTTTAACAACCAAATAAATATGAAATCTCAGCCTTACACATTCAATGCAGAGGAGGAAGCATGCCAAATATCGTGCAATTGAAGAATGAAGATGAAGATAGCTGGATTATCCACATAAAAGAAAAAAAAAAGACAATAAGCACTACATTAAAAAAGGCCTACAATCATTCATGACAGAAAATGAAATTGTCAAAGAAGATTACCTATTTTTTGACTATGAAGATGAGCAAACATTCAAGATACAAATATTCAGAAAAAATTCCATGGAAAAAAACCATCGAACAAAAGAATCAATCAGCAATGCAGACAGCTAACCATATTATATTTTAGTTTCTGCAACACTTCCATGCTTTTATCTATACTCTCTGAATTTTATTTCTTGTACTTATGAAATTTTATTTAATCACATTACGCTCTTTAATTATTTTGATAATCCATGTGTGGGCACACTAACTAGTCTACTTATGTTGATTGATTTGGTTTTGTCTTTTTCTTGGGTTGAAAATTGAACTATTAAATTGTGGATGAAGGGTTGATATTTGATTGGAGAATTCTAATTTAGCTTTGTCTTTTCTTTGGTGAAAATTGGACCGTTGGATTGTGGATGAAGAGTTGAGATTTAATTGGAAAGAATTGTACTTTGTTTGTTTTTTCTTGGAGTGAAATTGAACACTTGGATTGTAGAATGAAGAGTTAGGATTTGATTGTCTCAAATTTAAATTTAACATCAATTATTAAATATTTGTATTACAAATAATTTGTTAAAAATTTAATAAATTTTTAAAAATAACATCGTTTCAATAATAATTGTTTTGAGACCATGATAAAATTAACAAATAAAGATTTTATTTTGAAAAATATGTATATGTACAACTAGATTATAAAATAAAAAATATAACATATATTTTGAGATAAGTATTATTATAACAACACATTTAATTATTTTCTAGCATATATTAAATATACAACGCAATGCAAGACTTTTTGTATAATAATTATTTTGACTTTTTGTGCCATTGATTTCAAAATATGTGATATATTTTTTTACCTGTACATCAACGTTTTAGTATATATTTTTAAAGATATTTAATTAATATGTAACTCTACAATAGTTGTTGAAGATTTTTTTTTTGGTATAACGCATTGAAAGAATTACATTGTTATAATTATTTTGACTTTTTATGCCTTTGATTTTAAGATATATGATCTATTTTTTTTACATGCGTGTCAACGTTTTAATATATATTTTAAAAGATATTTAATTTATATGTAATTCTACAATAATTATTAAATATTTTTATACATATGTCAATATTTTACTGTATATTTTAAAATTTTACTGTATATTTTAAAAACTATATATAAAATTAATTGCTATGTGCTATGCCTATTAAGATTTTAATAAATTATATGAAATTTTTTATTTATATATGTTATATAAAAATAATATGCTACTGTATCAAATTTAAATTTAACTTTAAATATTTGTGTTAAAAAGACTATTAAAAATTTGATGAATTTTTAAAATAAAAATAAGAAATAAAGATTTTTTTTAAAAAATAAATATAGGTACAAATAAATTAAAATAAAAGGTATAATATATACTTTAAAATGACAATTATTATAACAATTTATTTAATTATAAAAAGTGTAAGAATTCTTTCGTGATAATTATTTTGACTTTTCATACCTTTGATTTTAAAATATGTGATCTAATTTTTATTTGCATGCAAACATTTTAGTATATATTATAAAAAGTATTTAATTTATATGTAACTGTACAATAGTTCTTGAATATTGTTTTCATATATAACAAATTGCAAGAATTGTATTATTGTAATTATTTTGACTTTTCATGCATTTCACTTCAAAATATATGATTTGTTTTATACGTGTGTCAACATTTTGCTATATATTTAAAAATTTTCAATTTACATATAATTATGCAATTATTCTATGTATAAAATTAATCGCTATACTTATTATGATTTTGAAAAATTTTATGAAAAATTTTATTTATGTGTGTTATGTAAAAATAATAGTTAATTGTATCAAATTTTAATTCAACATTAAATATTTGTGTTAGAAATAGTTTGTTAAAATTTTGATAAATTTTTAAAAATAAAATAGTTTCAATAGTAATTGCTTTGAGACCATGATAAAATTAAAAATAAAATAAAAAATAATATTTTATTTTTAAAAAATACATATGTACAAATAAATTAGAATGAAAAGTATGACACATATTTTAAAATGAGTATTATTGTAGCAACATATTTGACTGTTTTTTAGCATATGTGATCTACTTTTTAACCTATATGACAACGTTTTAGTATATATTTTAAAAGCTATTTAATTTATATGTAATTCTACAATAATTGTTGAAGATTGTTTTCCTGCATAACGCATTTTAATAATTGGATTATTGTAATTATTTTAACTTTTTGTATGCTTGACTTCAAAATATACTATTTATTTTTTTATACGTGAACCAAAATTTTACCATATATTTGTTTAAAATTCAATTTACATGCAATTCTGCAATAGCTCTATATATAAGATTAATTGTTATGCTCTATGCGTATTATGATTTTGATAAATTTTATGAAAAAAATTATTTATGTGTGTTGTGTAAAAGTAATAGGTTACTACATCAAATAATTGTTGAAGTTTTTTCTAGTACCAAATTATCATAAATCTAAATGTCATACATAAAAATTCAAAAATATGTCACAAACAAAATTCACAGGGCAAGTTTCCTGTGCATTGTGCAGGTGACCCTACTAGTATATACTATATAGTTAAAAAATTAATTTTTTCAATTTTTACCTACCCAATATTTTCTCTCTTATTCTCTCTACAATTTCACTAAAATTAATGAGTATCGCATTAAATCATGCTATGCAACTTAATTAGATAAAGAACTGCATTAGACTTCCTCGATTTTAAATTTTTAATAGAAAAAACTCTAAAAACTTGATAAAATGTAAGTTTTGTGAATTTTACAGAACTCTAGCACTAGCCTCTAAGGTAGAAATCATGGAAGAGTTCGGCTCTCATGTGAGGAACTCATGAAAGAATTCTACCTTGGAAGGCAGAACTATGCACAAGTTCTGCCAAACATGTGCAAAAGTTTCATCAAACATGATAGAACTTGTTCAGAATGCGAAAAAATTTAAAATTCGATATTTTTATAAGTTTTTTACTTCAAAATCAGGGAAATCTAATATAAATTTACTACTCATTATGTTATATAATCCGATCTCATATGAAATTCATTGATTTTAAAGAAATTGTAAAGAGAATGAGAGAGAAGAGGTGGAATAAAAAAAGAAAGAAGTTGAAAAATATTTAATTTTTAGACTGTATATAATTAAAAAAAAAAAATATATATATATATAGTGAGGTAGACAAGAAATCATATTATGTAAAACATTTCTTTCTAATTTGTTTCTTTCGATAACACATCTTGTGAAAAATTCTATTTTTTAATAAAAAAGAATAATTTTTATTTTTTATACCATACTTTTGTTGTAAACTAAAATGCATAGTAAGGTGTGGTTTAGATAATACATAATGGTCTAATGATCGAATACTTTATTTGTAGTAATAAGTCTTTGTAATTTAAAAAAAGAAAAATAGTAATAAGGTTTAGAATAACCTAAAGTAATACTTTATCAATTTCTTTCCTGTTGAACATTCAATAAGAAATTTTATATTCAGTCCAAAGGATAAAGAAGATGCTTCTCTCCTATGGTTCTTGCAATTTTAAAAAAGTTCTCAAGTTTTAAAAATATTGATTAAATTAAAATAAATTTAGAAGTTTAAGTCGTTAATCAAAATACATGCTGCTCTCAACCTTTTCCCCTCTTTGGGCTTTAGATAATGTTTTTGTACGTAATTTAAAATATGCCATTTCAATTGCTATTTTCTAGCTACTGTGCTTTGTGTTATTTTAAGCCACATCTTTACAAGAAACTACATTCCCTACCCTTCAAAATCTATATATATATATATTAAAGTTGAGGTTGAATCATTAGGAAGTGACATGTGGAATTTTTAAAGCTATAGTTAACTCTAATGATGCCAAGTTGGATGTTAAGAATTTATTGTTTCATTGATTTATGTGCCCATATGAACTCATGTCCATAACTAATCACCTTATCTATGGTTGAATTTTTTTAATTAGATACTATATTAATTAAATGGTATATTAATTATTTTCATTGAGGACTTTTCTACATACAATGGATTCAACATTTTAATTCTTAAGATCAAAGACTATTATACATACAATGAATTGAATAAAGTTGAACACAAATTTTAATAAAGTTGATAAGTTTATAAAATCACAAATTTTAATAATGTTGATAAGTTTATAAAATTAATGAATTTATACAAGTGAATAAATACATGAACTTAATAAAATTTCTTCAATTATTTATATTTAATGTTGAATAACATTAAGAAGATACATCCTATATGGTCATCTTATTATTCTTATCATTAATATTACAACCATATCTATAGACCTTAATAAAATATATTCATTTACTTCCATTTAATGATGTATAAAATTTTATATATTACATATTTTATATTTATTAATTGTTTGATTTAGTTATATATATATATATATATATATATATATATATATATATATATATATAACTAAATCAAATAGCTAATAGGTATGCACTATATATAATATAGATTAAATTGAAGGACTTGGAAGCAAAAAATGAATGAAAAATATCAAGAATATGAAAAGACAGAGAAATTTTAAATTTACTCTTATCTGAATTTATTCGTCCAAAGCGTCAGAGAATTACTGAGCAGCCGAGAAGTTTTCAAATAATATTGAATATCAGTTCTTTTTCTTCTTTCTTTCTGCCTCTTTCTCATCCCCCACCGGGTCTCCATCGCGAGGTAATTTTTTTTCTTTTCTCAGTACGAGGTTGTGAGCCACAGCAACAACCCTTCGTCAATCGTCAGGCGCTCTGCGTTCTAAAGGTGGTAGTCTTTCCGACTCTTCTTCCTTGCCGGCAATGGTAAGGTTTAATAAAATTTTCGCCACCCCCGGAACCCTCTTTCTTCTGCAAGGAAAACCTATAATAAAGAAATAAATAGTTTACAGTAATAGGAATCTTTGTCATCTTAATCAAGAAAAGCATATGAGGTTGCAGAGAGCCTATTCTATGTATTTTTGTACCTGTTTTCTTAATCCCTTCGTCTGAATTCAAATTTAATTATTTGACGCCAATATTCCTACTGTTCTTGAAAATCTTGGGGAATTTTCTTCATTTTCTTTACCCAAAATGAGTTCTTTGACTATTTGCCTATTTCTGATGCTTTTTTCTTTTGAATTCTCACATCTTTCCGAGGCCTTTGATTGTTGAATACCCAGAAGGTAGTGAATTCCAATTCAGAGAATCCTTAGAAGAACTCAGATTACAATGTCCCCCCTTCCTGCCAGGCGCCACTTTCCATTCCTAAGCCTTTCAGCAAAGCTGGGTGGAAACCCTTTCAACTGCAAGAAACTCTGGCAACCTCAACGGTATTGTTAGTCTCTCACACGCAGCGACACACAGCAGAAAATCACATTCATGTGTATAGAATGTAACGCACAAGGCAAAGGTTTAAGAATTGGAGGATTCGGCTCAGGTTCCCTTCGAGCAATGGAAGAGTCTGAGAATCCCAATTCTGCTTCTACTACTGCTGAGGATGTTGATATTCGTGAAACCAGTGAAGAACCATCCAAAGGTAATTATTCCTTTTTTTCATCTGATACCGTTACAAAGGATTAACTTTTTAGGTCAATTTTCGTTTTGGTTTGTGAATTTTGTTGTTCATGGGTATAAATTTATGGTTTTTATATTTCTCAAGGGTTTATGATGGTTGAACTTCAAGTGAAGTAAAATGTGATGCAGCTTTGATTAATTATTTGTTATTGAGAGGTGTGCAAAAATGCAAGCAAGTTTGCTGTTTTGCGTCCTATTGATTTTATGATGCTTGAATTTTAATTGGAGAATGGAAAGCTTGCTATTGTCAGTCAATTCCTTTTTCTTTTCGGTTGTAACTATAAGACTAAAACATTTGATTGAAAAAGAAATGTCTATGGAAAAAATGCAGTAATAAGGGTGTTAATAGAGTTCACCTTCTCTAGATTTGAGAAAGACTCTGGTTTGATGTTCACTCATTCATTCAATGTGATGTTCCACGCAACAATAGTAATACTTTGAGGTTCTATGTGCCAAAGTGAATAGTAAATAGTGTAAGGTACAATCTGATTACAGGGATAAGTTTATTTGCAACTGTTGCTGATTTGAGGTTTGATTAAAATTGAGATATTTTTGAAAGAAAAAGGAAAAGAAAGAAAGAGATCATATTTCTGTTTCTGTTTTTTTTTCCCCCAATTGAACCTGCTTAATATTGTTTCTCATGGACGTCTTGTTTGTGAAGTGCTTATTAGCTCTGACTGCTAGGTAACATAAATTCATGTTAGAAACTTATATCTTCTCCATAATTTGGTGTTTGACAGTGAAGAAATTTGGTAACAAGTTAATGTGCTAAATTCACAGCATTAATAAAAATTACCTGCATAATAGCTGCACCATTGTAACTTCTCTGTAAGGAACAGGAAACAAACAAACATATACATGCTACAAGTGACTCCCATGTGCTGTCAAAAATGAAAAGCAATGGCATTACTAAAGCGTGAATAATGCCGTCTTTAGGAGAATCTGCATTCATATGGAGTGATTTTCATTTTCCACTCCATTTTTTATTTTCGAATGCTACATCTTGAATGCAATTCATAAATTGTGCCCACGTCTGGGTTTTGGCAGCTAAATCATTTCAGTTACGAATTCACTTAGAAGATCTTTATATTCTCATGCAAATAGCTCTCCGTTCAATTTGGTTAGATGATGAATCTTGTGAGCTGTGTTAATGGTTATGAGTTTAGGCATTTTGCTATTCTTGGAATGTTGGAACATATTACATTCAGTGAATTTGACAAAGAACAAGTATAACTTCAGTCTCTGCCCAATTTTGAGTTACAATCAGTTTGCCTCATTCTTTCCAGTAAGACCATGGTTATCGCAGGCCGAGCTCACTTTGGCTTCATCCTCTAACAAGACCCGTCGAGTGTGCTGATTATGTCAAGGACTACATGACGAGCAAAGCACATGCAATTGATCTTCAAAGGGTCTCAAAGGAAGTTGGAAATTTTGCCAGAAGTCAGGAATTGGGGGAAGACGGGATGGATGCTTGGGTTTTCGATGTGGATGAGACTTTGCTCTCCAATCTTCCTTATTATGCTGAGCATGGTTCTTTTGAATCAATTGGCATTTTGAATGATAAAGACATAATCAGGTAAGGCTTTGTGCGCGACATACACTATTCCTATAAATTTGTTTTGCTGATAAAATATGTATATTTTCTTTCCAGTAATCAGTGAGTAAGAATAAGCATGACCGTTTGTTTCGTACCTCTTCATTGCATTAGTGAGAGCAATAAGCGGCTCATATTGTCTCTTCAAGGGAACAATGCCGTTAATTCACTTCAGGAATTGAAGGTCATGGACAAGTAGTCCTTCGAAATGGATAGTCTTGCCCAATTAGTCTGTCCAAGCATCAACGAGATGAAAGTTTCTTTTCATCTTCTTCCTCACATCTGAAATTTTCCAAACTATGGATTCTTTTATTGTTCCAAGCTGTAAGATTTGGAGAAAGAAAGTCTCACTTACATTTGGATTCTCTATATTTGTGATTAGATGTTTTTCGATTTGTTTGTTTGTAAACCAATACCTAATCCAGAGACCTTTTCTTCAAGGTGATAATCAAGTAACTTAGTATGCCTGTGAAACAAGATCTTTACATCTTTCCTTCCCTGAGATTTTTTTGGTTCTATCTCAAAAAATTGCATTAATCGAATTGATGTGTTTTACGAACTAGATCTTAATTTATGAGCCACGGATGTTGGTATAGGTGATTGTTAGAAAATATGGCTTCATTGCACAACTGAATGAATGCAGACACCTACAGAAGAGGGCTACTGAGTTTCAAATTAACAAGGTCTTGCAGTCATTCGATGAGAATAAATTCAAATTTCCTAAGGTCGGACAAGAAGAGGTTCTCTTTCAATTTGAACCATATTGATTGCTTAAGCCATTTTTAAATTTGAAATGGTTAATTGCTGCAAATTGGAAAAGAAAAAGAGCAAATAATGTCTTCTGACCTGGGATTTTGGAGCGTGGTGTATTGGTTCAATTAAAATCTAAATACATGGTTCTATTTTAGTGATGATGATATTGTGTGTTTTTTGGTAACTTCGAGTGTTATTCATTTGGTAAATGAAAAGGCTTCAGTTAACTAAATTGGGAGAATGAGATTGGAATACTTAGAATCGAGTTCAAGAAGTGAATGTAAAAATTGTTCAGCAGTTTTTTATGCTTTTAGTTGTTTGAGATGTGTCGCACTATCAACAATTTTAGGAATTTTCATGTGAAAGAATTTCAGTTGCTCCTTAATGATTTGATTGTTAGAATAATTGTAGTGATTAATTGGAAGAGATTCATCTCTGTACATATCCGTTGCACATATGAATTGTGGTGGGTATTTCTTAATATTGCATAATCTTGAGTTAAATTAAGTAGTTCATATTTGCGAGTTATTGATAAGTCTTTTTTCCCCTTTTTTCCTTTTGGTCCTGCTAAAATAGGTGGACTATACAGTTGTGTTTCTACTTCGCCTCTTGATGTTTGTAGACAATGGTCTTGCTGCTGGGATGGGATTGTAAGGCCCCTAATCTTTGAGAACAGAATATCCCTTCTGAATTTTTATTAGTGTAGTATTCTTTATGTTTTAGGAAGTTTGGTTGATCTGTATAGCTTTGAAGGCTTGAAGTGGAAAGCACATGCAATCGGATCTAAGTTTGTAAAAAATATTTACTGTGTTATAAGTATTTAGGGATTTTGGTTGGTAACATAGGTATGCCCGTTTTTGTGGGAGAATAGTAGTTCTTTCCATTCTTGCTCTGCTGCTCAAACCCTTTCTTTGGGTCTGGAATATCATTGGCACACTGTGGTTTCTTTTTTTTCCTGGTGAAAATCAAACTTTTGTTGCTTGATAATTTGACTACTCATGAAGCTAGACCATGATGTGCATTATGGGCATTCATCTGATCTGTTATGTACAAAAATTTCAAATTAATTAGTGTGTTTGTGATGATTCATTTTGTATTACCAATTTAATTTAGGGATTTTTAGGGATTGAAAGTTTGTATAGTGCTCGGTTGCTGTAGCCGGTGGTGGATGAGACAAAGCAAGAGAAAGAGTTGTTTGTCAGAATGGTCAAACCTGTGAAGGAGTTCCATAGAACTTCAAGTTTCAAGTTTCTTACTTAACATAATTTTAAATTCTCAAACTCTATTCTTTGCTATTCATTGAAGTTCAATTAATTGAAACAGCTTCAAACTTTAAAAATAGCTTTAAAACCTTTAAAAAAAAGCTTAAAAGTTAAAAAAAAAGAAAAAAACCCGCGCATCGCGCGGGCATCATGCCTAGTGTTTTTAAAAAATAAACCTACAATATCCCTCCCCCTCCCTTGCAAGGTGGTTTCTGTAGTTGGTTTGAGGAACAAAATTAAGTCATAAGTTGGATGAAGTTTTTGTGCAGTAGAAAGTAAACCCCGTTTTTTTTTGTTATTTCCTGAATAGCTTAGAGGACAAATTAGTCATTTGTAATTATTTTACTTTTTCTTGTTTTATTGTTTTCCACTTCCATTTGCTCTAGAATATCTCATGAAATGCAAGTTTTTGCAAGGATAGATTCAACTTTCATTGTTCTCCCACTAATTCTTATTTTATTTTTAATATTATTCTATTCTTAAAAAAGAGCCCTATTATTTTTTTCTTCTGTACTCAATTTTTTTCTAAAAAAATTATTTTAGTTGATATTGATTAAATCTTAAACTCTTTTGAAACATTTTAAAAAATAATTAGGCTCACTTTTTATATTTGATGCATTATAAATTTCAAAAGATATAACTTATAAGAATCTTCTTTTACAGTCGAGGCACATGCCACTACTCAAACATATATGACTCCACCAAAAATAGATTATTTGTATCCTGTAAAAAATATTTGAATAAAAAAATTTAATCCCAAAAGACTTAAATGTTTAGTATCGTCACAAAAAAAAAAAAAATTTGCATTAGCCAGACTGTGTCTCCTGAGCTAATAGTTGCATTGGTCAGTGTTAAATATTGGAATGACTGGGTGAATAAGAAATTAGTTTCAATGCATCACCTATTAATGATGTATAAGGAAGAGATGTACTCACTTTAAATGGCAACAACTAGATGTATCAAATTATTTCATTTGGATTTTTTATACATGGATATCTAGAAATTCATTATGTTTAGATGAATCTCTATATAGATACATATAACTTGAATACATGTATATGGATAGTTGTAAAGAATTCTAATAATTATTCGAAGAGTTTCAATTAGAATTCTACTAGTGTTAATGCCAAATTCATGTTCCTACCACCTAGTCTATAAATAGCTGCCTCATATTCTGTTTTATGGATAACCAACAAGCAAATCCTCCTCTTTTTATCTATCTTCATATGCATATTTTACTTATTGTTCTTGATTAATTTGTTTAAGTTTGCTGATTGAAGAGCTTTGTGATTACTATTTCACCACTTTCCTTGTATCTTAAGAGACAGAAGTCCTATTTAACCTCGAGCGTATAACCGGAGGGGTCGAATCTATTTTAAGGAGATCATGTTGAACACGAGCCTCGGATAGTTGTCTTCTTTCTATAGTCTTTGTTTATTTAATATTGATTATATTATTTAGCCATATTATATGATTTCATATTAAGCATTGCTCTTTTGTTGTTTTACATTCTTAAAATAGACTTTCTACCACATTTAATATGGCAACCAATGCTATGAATTTGCATATTGGAGATAGTTCCAATGGCTCAGTCTCTACCATGGCTACTACTTTGCAAGTGCCTACGGTGGTTAATGCTCCTATGGTTTCTACTAACCATAGTGAGAAACCAGAGAAGTTCGATGGTACAAATTTCAAAATGTGGCAACAAAAGATGTTATTCTATTTGACTACCTTGAATCTCGCAAGATTCTTGACAGAGGAAGCTCCTAAATTACCTGAAGGAGAAACATATATGCAAGTCATCAACACAGTTGATTGTTGGAAGCATTCTGATTACCTTTCTCGAAACAATGTCATGAATTGCTTGCATGACTCACTGTATAGTGTCTATAGTGCACAAAAAACAGCAAAAGCACAATGGGAATCCTTGGACCATAAATATAAGATAGAGGGTGCTGGCATAAAGAAATTTGTTGTTGGCAAATTCCTACAATTATAAAATGGTGGATTCCAAAACTGTTACTAGTCAAGTAAGTTATCTTGCATAAGATTTAAGCTGAAGATATGTTTCTAAGTGAAACCTTCCAAGTGGCTGCCATTATTGAGAAGTTGCCTCCATGATGGAAGGATTTCAAGAATTACCTTAAGCATAAGTGAAAGGAAATGAACTTGGAGGAGCTTATTGTCAGGCTTTGAAATGAAGAAGACAATAGAAGTTTTGAGCGCAAGCCATTCGATCCTATCATTGCTAAGGAAAATATTAGGAAAATAAGCAAGGACAATGCTCTAAAGGCAACAGGACCAAATCAAAGATTTGTGCAAAAGGAGGAATTACGAAGCATAAGTTTCTAGGGAAGTGCTTCAATTGTGGCAAAAAAGGTCACAAGTACACTGATTGTAGACTTTCAAAGAAGAAGATAAATCATGAGATGAACATGATTGATGGCATCTCTAAAGATATTTCAAATACAAACCTTGTTGCAGTTATCTCTGAAGTAAAATTGATCGGGTCAAATCCAAATAAGTGGTGGATCAACATTGGTGCTACTAGGCACGCTTGCACTAATAAAGATCTATTTACTACCTTTGAAACAAGCGATGGAGAAAAGATGTTCATGGGGAATTCTGCCTCTGTTGCTGTTAAAGGTCAAGGTAAGGTGCAATTGAAGATGACCTCTGACAAAACTTTGACTCTGAATAATATGTTGTATGTGCCAAAAGTACATAAAAATCTAGTGTTTGGATCACTACTGAACAAGCATGGATTTCGCATGGTGTTCGAGTCTGACAAAGTTATTTTTTCAAAGTCTGGAATGTATGTAGGAAAGGTTATGCAACCGATGGATTGTTCAAGTTGAATGTAATGACTATGATCAATAAAGGAAATAAGTATTTCGCTTATTTGCTTAGAGTCTTTTGATGTATGGCACGATAGATTAGGTCATGTTAATTATGATACAATGCATAGATTAATTAACTTGAATCATATTTCCTCATTCCAAATTGATACGCAACAAAAATGTGAAATTTTTGTTGAGGCAAAATTAACAAGGTCATCTTTCTAAACAGTTGAAAGAAATACCGAACCTCTTGAATTGATTCACAGTGATGTTTGTGATTTAAAATTCGTTCAAACAACAGGTGCTAATAAGTATTTCATTACTTATTATTGATGATAGCACAAAATACTATTATTTGTATTTGCTAAAAAGCAAAGATGAAGCTTTAGAGAAGTTTATTCTCTATAAAATTGAAGTTGAAAATCAGCTTAATAAGAAAATTAAAAGGTTGAGAAGTGATAGGGGTGGAGATATGAAACACCAATAGGTGATTTCTGTACACAATATGGGATTATTGATATTCTATATTTGTGCTTCATATAATTATCATTTTGAGCTTGATTTTATGTTAAATTTTGGTGTTTTAATCACCATTTATACTCCCTTTTATCTCTTATTTGCTTTAGGTGATATTATTGAAGATTTGGAATTAAATGAAGCAAATAAGGGAAATTTACACAATGAAGATCAATAGAGAAATGCAGAGGAAAAACAGACTGGTAGACATATTTCAAGTTGGATTTTGACTTCTATGAAGATTTCAAATGCAAAAGTGGTATTCTAGACAATTATAGAGGACATTCTGAAGATTTCAGAATGGTAAAATTTGTGTCAATCGGAGTTCATTTGCCTAACCTAATTATGCTGCAAAGTTACCTGTTCTGCATTGGGTTCCATTTTTGACACAGTTTGGTATAATGATCATATCTTGCGTTCTAGATGCCCAATTTATGTGATTCAAATCTCTGTGGACAGCTAAGATCCTGGTATACAACTTTCATGAAGCCATCAAGACCTAGATCAGCCGATTTGGGGGTCTGAATTCACCTAGAAGTCAAAACAGTGTGTCACAGTCGGGCAGCAGAAACTTGCACCAAAACTGGGGACAAGCGGCACCGTTTGGTGTGATATAGGCGGCGCCGTTTGTGCCGATCTGAAGCTGCTTTTAAGCTGCATTTCTCTCTCTTTTGGGGGAGATTTTCATACCCCTTTAGGGCAGAAACAAGAGAGAAGGCTGGGAGGCTCCAAAAACAACAAAAACTCACTCAAATCCCATCCCAAATCTTCATCTTTGCAAGAGAAATCAAGAGAGAAGATTGAATCTTTGAAGAAGGAGAACATCCACCTTGAAGATTCATGGAAAAAGCTGCAATTTCGTCCATGCTACAGTGACGAATTTCAACCTTGAAGAAGAGAGGATTCCTACCATGAAAATGAGCAATTCTTTCTCTTTCTTTGTTGGTTATTGTTCTATGAATTGTAATATGTTGATGAACTAAACTTTTGAATACTTGGATGGGTATGAACCCTAGTTTTTATCTATGTAAATGAATTGTTTCCTTGGCT
The DNA here is from genome assembly GCA_030512225.1 of Rauvolfia tetraphylla. Lineage (NCBI taxonomy): Eukaryota > Viridiplantae > Streptophyta > Magnoliopsida > Gentianales > Apocynaceae > Rauvolfia > Rauvolfia tetraphylla. Next base: position 6,747,403 of record JAJQKT010000062.1, read on the forward strand.
GATTGAGTTTGAATTTCTTGTGGATTGTTTGTGGGTATGAATGGTTGAATTGATTGAGTGGATTATTGATGCATAATCTACAATTGTGTTCACTTGGAATTGAGAAAGGAAGGGTGACTGACAATTGATTCAAAATCTGGAAATTTGCACTTGGAATTGAGAAAGGAAGGGTGAAATAGACCATATACAAACAATGGAGATGATTTAGGTGACTAGAGATAGAAATCTAAATATCTTCTTGATAATTAGAGAAATCTAATTGGAAATTCACAATTCTTAATGCATTCTTGGGTTGAATTGGTTAGAAAGAGATTTCAACTAATTAATCTAAGATTAGAGAACTTTCATCTAGAGATAGAGTGAGTTCTATCATTGGAATTTTATTAAACATAAGAAGTGAAATTCATCAACCAAGGGACATTTCTATCACATAGGTAATTCTAGGGGAATTAACCATCCAAGTATTGTTTTCTCTATTGGATTCTCTCTTGCAAACAAAAATTAGTTAAGTTAGTTTAATTAGTCAAATTAGATTTCGTTTCCAAGCAACTATTTCCATCATTTTCACAAGAAAATTTGATAGGCTAAACAATAGAATTACAAGTGAGTAATGGTAATTGACCATCCCCGTGGATACGATATTTAACTTGCTTGCCATTATACTAATCTAAACGATAGGTGCACTTGCCTTGTGTTTGTGTGCAAATTGTTAAAGATTGTGATAAAATTGAGTATAAAGGCATAGACAACAAAACACAATAATTATACATGAACTAACTCTACCTTATTTTCCTCAATCAAATGGTGTTATTGAACATAAAAATTTCACTTTAAAAGAAATGATGAATGCGATGCTAATTAGTTCAGGATTACCACAAAATATGTGAGGTGAGGCTATTTTATCAAGTAATTACTTATTGAATAGGATATCCCAAAAAAAGCAAGATAAATCTCCTTATGAATTTATAACTTTGGATAAATGTGTTGAAGAAGCTGAATGGCCACGCTAATTTTTAGAGGACGTACCAAAATGGGAATAGCCTTTGCCACCGATTTGTATTTATTGTGATAGTCAATCAACAATTGGTATAACACAAAGTAATATATATAATGGTAAGTCTAGACACATATGTTAAAGACATAATACCATTAAGCAACTGCTCTCAACTAGAGTTATCTCTATTGACTATATGAAGTCAAAAGATAAAATTGCAGATTCATTGCACAAAGGGTTAAATAGAGAGTTAGTTGAAAAGTTGACAAAAGGAATGTGTTTAAAGCCCGTGGAAGAATAAGCTTGATAAAGGAAACCCAACCTAGTTGACTGGAGATACCAAGAGCAAGGTTCAATGGGACAACCTAGTTATCAAACTTAATGTGAGAGAGAAGTGTGGCCGCTTCAAAAGAGATTTGTGTTGGGCTCAATTCTTGAGAAACTCTCACTGAACCATTTTGATGTTCATGGCCTAAACAAACGTAATCAAGAGAATTGAACAATCTAGTTTTTGATTCCTATGTGAAGCATATGTTTCTTTTACACAAATAAAGCAGGACAATTCAAAGACATCATGTCTACTGGACAGCTAGTAAAGTTCATATACCTCACAATGGAAGGTTCAAAGGGTAACAACTACCTATCCTATGTAGGATTCAATTATTGTGGAATACTATGTTAAGTCAAAATCAAAACAATTTTTCATTCATGTGGGGGATTAGTTTCAATGCATCACCTATTAATGATGTATAAGGAAGAGATGTACTCACTTTAAATGGCAACAACTAGATGTATCAAATTCATTCATTTGGATTTGTTATACATGGATATCTAGAAATTCATTATGTTTAGATGAATCTCTATATAGATACATATAACTTGAATACATGTATATGGATAGTTGTAAAGAATTCTAATAATTATTCGAAGAGTTTCAATTAGAATTCTACTAGTGTTAATGCCAAATTCATGTTCCTACCACTTTACCTAGTCTATAAATAGCTGTCTCCTATTCTGTTTTATGGATAACCAATAAGCAAATCCTCTTCCTTTTATCTATCATCATATGCATATTTTACTTAGTGTTCTTGATTAGTTTGTTCAAGTTTGCTGACTAAAGAGTTTTGTAATTACTATTTCACCACTCTCCTTGTATCTTAGGAGACAGATGTCCTATTCAACCCGAGCATATAACCGGAGGGGTCGAATCTGTTTTAAAGAGATCGTTGTCTTCTTCCTAAAGTCTTTGTTTATTTAATATTGATTATATTATTCATTCATATTTTATGTTTTCATATTAAGTGTTGCTCTTTTGTTGTTTTACAGTAAATTGACAGAGCCGTTCGGGCTGGTTGATAGCCCATAATTTTAGAAGAGTTGGATGGAACTAGATTTGGAGTATAAAATGATGTGTGTCGTAAAGTATGAAGAAAGTCGTTGAGAATATGAATGAATTGGTTGAAAACAAGGCCTTATACTTAAAAGAGTTACTTTATCAAGATATAGAAGTTAACATATTTATAGGCCACTGCTTTCTTACCCAGAATGGCCGTTACCATCAAGTGGAGATTATGGACATATTTGATAACCTAATTAATATTAAAATTAATTGATTAAATACTTATTGAATTAATTATATTGAATAACACATATTATTAAGCGTTTATTTTTTTAAGTGTATTTTATAATAGATTTTTGGCCCATAATCCCCCCTAAGGTCTTATAATTTGGTGAGTGAACCACCTCAAATGCTAAAAGACAATATCAGTAATGCTTGACCGTTTACAAAGGAAATTTGATTTCTCATATAATATCAGGTAGTATAACATTGGCATTGATAATTAGCTAGCTTGCTTTAGGTCCTGTTTGGTTTAAGGATTTTAGAGTGGAAAAGAAAACACTTTTCTTATAAAAGGTTTTTTTTAATTGGTGATGAGAAAAAAAAAAGCTAAGGAAAACATAATAAGGAAATTAATGGGGAAAAATTTGGTTAAAAATGTTGAAACTCCTTTTCCGCACAATACTGTGAGGAAAAGTAAAACTCGATGGAAAAGTGGGTCGAAGCGCACTACTCTGCTTCTATTTTCAATCTTCTCGCTCAACCAAATAGTTATCATCTTCAATTCCTAACCTGAGTTTTCAAACCATGATATGTATATATCTATTTACATAGCAAAAAAATTTTGCTTTTGAATTCTAGAAGATTTCGAAGGGCATAGTTTATTTGGTGATTTCCACCCACTCTCGCTTCTATCTTTGAGACCAAGAGGTGGAAGCAAAGTGCTTGATCCTTTGATTCGACCCTTCTTTCAGCAACAACAATACTGTAATCTCCCTCTATTAAGACCCCATGGCAGCCCCAGTGCTGGCATTTCTCTTCTGCTGAAGGTTTAATATTTTTGGTTAGATGAGATTCATTTTTTATCAGTTTCTTTATTCCATCTTTTCTCAGTTTTTTCTGTCTCCCCTTTTATGCAAAAAAAACCAAGACTAGATTTGTTCTTGGAAAATTGATGGGTTTTGCTTTATCAAATTCATTGGAGATCTTTAAATCTCTTAGTTTGTCTTTGTGGCTATGGATGGATGTGTTTATCTTTATGATCTTGGGGGATGTATAATTTTGTTGGGGTGTACGATATAGCAAGTGGTTAAAATTAGGTTACACTGTGAACATTATTAAATACTTGCAGCTATCTGTTTTTGTCTAAATATTTGCGCCTTATTCTTATTTAGATTCTGAATCCTTGATTTTTGTTTTTGGAGGACGACTTTCCTAGTTTATGTTGGTGCTTTGATTGAGATTGAGATTTCAATGGATGAGCTTTTGCCACGTTTCTTTAGAGGTTCATATCATGACTTTACTTGTTTAAATTGTTTTCCTAATGGAGCTCAAGTGTTAAATATGAAAATATTATATCTGACATTAAATTTATCATTCTAGTCTCATCTACAATTTTAGTACTGCATTAAGCATTTTCAAATTGTGTATATTGTCTTCCTAATTCAATCAATGTCCTTTTTCTTTCTTTTTTTGCCAAGAAAATCCCAGTCAAGAAAAAGCTCAAGAAACCTCCCAAATGCTCTTAGAATCTCTTCCTCAACCAGTTTACTAATCTTCTTTGCTAGGAAAAAGAATATAGTTTCTTGATTATCAACAGCAGTTGAAAGCAAGGGCAAGGCTATTGGTATTGATCTTGGCACAACATATAGTTATGTTAGGGTATGACAAAATAATAAGGTGGAGATCATTTCAAATAATTAGGCAACAGGACAACTCAGTCTTATGTTGTCGTTACAGATGTGAAAGGGTTTATTGGAGATACAACCAAGAATTAGGTGGTGATGAACCCTTGGAACACTATGTTTGATGTAAATGACTCATTGGCTGGCGATTCTCTGATCTTGCGATTTAGGCTGATATGAGGCACCAGCCATTTAAGATGATTTTAGGCCCTGGTGACAAGCCTATGATTGATATCCAATTCAAGGGTAAGGGGAAACAGTTTGCTCCTGAGGAGATCTTATCCATAGTGCTGTCAAAGATGAAGCAGACTCCTAAATCTTTGTTGAACCACACTGTGAAAAATGTTCTAGTGACAACGCCTGCTTCTTTCAATGACCCTAAGAAAGCACCCTACAAAGGATGTTGGTGCTAGTGCAAGGCTTAATGTGATAAGAATCATCAATAAACCCACTGATATTTCTATTGCATATGGATTGGACAAGAGAGGTTCAAGTAGCGAAAATAACACATTAAGTTTTGTACTTGGTGGTGGAACTTCTGATATTGATATTTCACTGTTGACAATTGAGGAAAGAATATTTGAAGTGAAGGCTACTGCTGGTAATACATATTTAGGCTGTGAATACTTTGCAACAGGCTTGTCAACCACCTTGTGCAAAAGTTCAAGAGGAAGTAACAACAACATTTGAATTGGCTAATTATACTAATATTTTTAGCAAATGCGAGTTTGTTATTTTTGAAGATGCTTAGACCTAGGCTTATGCGGGCCTCCAATAGCAAGTCAAACGAATCTATCCGATAGATATGCAAGCATCTTCGTCTTCAGAATCCTTGCAGTATCTTTCCCCTCCTCATCGATGCTATCTCCTATAGCTGAGACAGATATTCAGGACCATTTTAAAGATTGAGAGTTTTATTTTAAAATTTTTAGTGGGTTAATTTCTTTTCTATTTCCATTGCAAAATCTCTCAAATCAAACAAGGGAAATTATTTTTCTTGGAAATCATTTTCCTTTCCTTAGTATATTTCCTAGCAATCTAAACAACATGTGAATTCTTAGTTTCCTAAGGATTTCATTTTCCTTTTCCTCACTAAATCCTTGGACTAAACAAGGGCTTAAGTTTAAATGAATGTAGTAATGCTTGAGTTAAGATGACAAAACCTAGAGGTACAAGGTTGTATAGTTTTCTTTAAATAAAAGTAGCCATATTATAAGTTTTTTTTCCTTCTTTTTTCCTATTAAACCACCTAACTGTATTGGGGTAATTTGGCAGAACCTAACATGTATATTAGAGAAGAAAATAGTGCAATGGTAGGAGACATAGGATTCTTTACCTCCACAAGGGCAGAGAAAGTTTTCATAATGATACACAACTAATTAAGTGGGCGGTTAATGTAAGGTTATGCGACTTAAGCAATGACAAGAGGCATGTTTATGGTGCCAGGAACAGTAAGGAATCCAATCGAGTGTGGGTTTGGAAAGGTAAAATAATACTTGCAGAACAAGGATCAGGATGTGTGTGGGAAAAATTTCCATTGAGTTGGAGCTTGAAGAAGTTTGTTGACCAACAATTTTGTGCCCACCGTGAGCCCCAAACCCATGACCACAAAAGGTTAAGAGGGTAAAAAGGATCTATCAAGAGGATAAAACCCTTGGATTTGGAGTTAGAGATAGGAAGAAGAGTGAACTCTTCATAGTAAGGTAAAATACAGAATCCGTGTCAAACTCTAAAATCAATATATGGTCCAGCAAAGACATATATACTTGAAGGGCCAATAGCCAGCTCTCGAGCTTCTCTTCATTAGATCCACAGGCGCAATAGAGCTTGCTCAGTTTTACCTTCAAAACCTCACTATTGCCTCTAAGACTGCAACAATTTGAGTTGATCAGCGAATCTTTCATCTACATAAACTCTTCTAGATGAGGGTGCTCTGCATATGGAAAAGAAAGGAAAGATGCCATGACAAAACTAAAGGTTAAGAAGATGATGAACAAAAAGTAGAATACCAAACTGCTCTAGCCACACTAAGGAATACAACGTAAAGGAGTTACAAATATAAAGAGAGCAGATGACTATCAAAGAGTCATCATAATTTGAAAACACATACACAGTAATTGAACCATCTATACTATTCTAAAAGTATGGGAAGGGGTCATGTGGATTTAAACTTTTTTTGTTTCTTCCTTTTTTAGATTGCCTAAAATACCCTTAGAAAAATAAATTATTATTATTTTGATGGACTAACCATAGGACATTAAAAGTACACTATATAAATCCATCATTTAAACTCTAATTTAATTACAATTACTTGAGAGTTATACTAAAAGTATGGATTGGGGTCATGGAGATTTAAACTTAGTTGTTTCTTCCTTTTTTGGATTGCCTAAAATACCCTTAGAAAAATAAATTATTATTATTTTGATAGACTAACCATAGGACATTAAAAGCACACAATATAAATCCATCATTTAAACTCTAATTTAATTACAATTACTTGAGAGTTACATAAAGCGTAATAAAAAATAAGAGTTATTTCGGAGTTACATTAGTTAAAGAAGAGTACTCTATTAGTTTATTATTTTTGATGTTGTTATTTATATTACTATTAACATTATTATTAAAAATTTAAATCATAAGTGCTATGTGGAATTTACATGAGTTAAAAGATGAACAAATAAAAAATAATAATTATACATAAAGAATTAATAGAAAAGTTCTTAACTACTAAGTAATAATATTTTAACTCTTTTATTTAAGTTACAAATTTTTTAATTTAAAAATATAATGTAATGGAAGATATAAGTGGATCATATAACCTCTATAGAATAGATTATGTAATTAATACTATTATTGAAATATTATACGAATAAAATAATCAAGAGTAAATAACAAAAAGAAGAAGAAAGAAAAAAATAATGTTATTTTATAATAAAAATGCAAGAACAAGAAGAAGGAGAAAGAAAAATAATGTTATTTTATAATAAAAAATACAAAGAATAATTATGATTACTAAAACTCAAATGCAAATATATTTAATAAAAATAAAAAATATAATAACATAAAAACAAAAAAAATATTAATATTTTTAAAAATAAAATAAATATAAAATATAATTATATTGAATAAAATCTTAATACCAGTATAATTTTTAAAATATTTAACACGTGCAATAAGAGTTATTTCGGAGTTACATTAGTTAAAGAAGAGTACTCTATTAGTTTATTATTTTTGATATTGTTATTTATATTACTATTAACATTATTATTAAAAATTTAAATCATAAGTGCTATGTGGAATTTACATGAGTTAAAAGATAAACAAATAAAAAATAATAATTATACATAAAGAATTAATAGAAAAGTTCTTAACTACTAAGTAATAATATTTTAACTCTTCTACTTAAGTTACAAATTTTTTTAATTTAAAAATATAATGTAATGGAAGATATAAGTGGATCATATAACCTCTATAGAATAGATTATGTAATTAATACTATTATTGAAATATTATACGAATAAAATAATCAAGAGTAAATAACAAAAAGAAGAAGAAAGAAAAAAATAATGTTATTTTATAATAAAAATGCAAGAACAAGAAGAAGGAGAAAGAAAAATAATGTTATTTTATAATAAAAAATACAAAGAATAATTATGATTACTAAAACTCAAATGTAAATATATTTAATAAAAATAAAAAATATAATAACATAAAAACAAAAAAAATTAATATTTTTTAAAAATAAAATAAATATAAAATATAATTATATTGAATAAAATCTTAATACCAGTATAATTTTTAAAATATTTAACACGTGCAAATATTGCACGTGCTTTGTGCTAGTTCAACAAAAAGGGAAAATAATGCACCTTATTTACAAGGAGATAAATTGGTGATCAAAAGAAATAAAAAAGCAACAATTCGATTACCAAACACAGAGGGTAACAAAGGCAAAGATTTTGCCCAAATATGCATAAATAAAAAAAAATCGCTCATGAGCCTAGAAGACAACAATGAGTACTCAAAAAATAAACACGACCTGGTCTTGGTCTGTAAGTACCAAGTTGGAAAAATTGCACAAAAAACAAATCTAACCAAAATATGGTTCAACAGAATACAAAAAAAGACTGGGCCACAGAAATAGCCCAGCAGAAAAACAGAGTCTATGTCTAAAAAAAGTCAGCTACCAATACTATATTGAATTTCATATACAACAACATAAGAGAAAATTATGAAGACTGATTTGCAGCTTTAAAATGAGGGGCTGAGGCAGAAGCAAACCCGATAGAGGCATTTGTAGTAGCGTAAGAAGAAGACTAGGGAAAATTTGGCTCAGTTAACGTAGGAGAATACAATGACCACATGTCTTAAGGTAAATCAAAATCCATGTTCTTTTCCATTACCATATCTACAACCCGCGTAATTGCAATCTGCGCATCCCACTAGAATCTACGAACTGATCAAGCACACTCTATAACTCCTCCACAACACTGTTCGACACCTCTAAAGCATTGCAAAAGTTTTTGAGATCACCCTTAGAAGATTCCAATTCCCCATGAAGTTCTTCTTTCCTTTGATCAAAAACTCTCTTGCAGCATGAACTTTGTCAATTTCCCCCTTTACCTTTTTGTTTGCTTGAGTAAGCTAGGTTAACTGAGTCTGGAGTACCTCGCTCCCTTCACTAGTTGTTTAGAACCGTCTCCATAGCTCTTGACCAAAAGCAGTTACTTGAACCATAGACACGCAATAATTCTCGAAAGCTTCCAGATTACTACATTAACTTGTCATGTCACTATCTCGCTTAGAAATCAACCTCTCAACAACTTCTCATGCTTGATTAAGATAGAACATTCACAAATTCGTATCTAGCAAAGATGAGATGCATCATAAGTTACCTCAATCTTGGGAAGAGGCGCTGGTTTACCGGGTATTTCTTGTACAACAAATAGCTTGACCCGTCAGATGTCAATCTCTCCATTACTTGCTGCTCCTCCACACTTAGGTCGGGAATTCGACGCTTACCGAGTTAGCGGTCGAGGCGGCAAATCTCTTGTGGGTGTCGTACTCTTTTAGGAGCGCCAAGCTATCGAAGGAACATCATCCTCATCATTGTCCTCCCAATTCTTCTCTGTAGACAATGGACACCTAATAGTAGAGAAACACATAAAGTATGTATAAAAAAGGATGAAAAGAAATAGAACGGTAGCAACCTTACAAGAGCCTCACCTATGGGACAATCATTCTTATTTGACGAGATCTCTAATCTTTCCGTAAATACACTCCTCCTGCAACCTTGAAGAGATAAGATGATATTCTGCAGAATAGTGGTACTTGTGAGATAAACAAGTATACTTAGTCCCTGTACTCGCGGAATAAATACAACAAGAGAAGGGAAAAATGGGATTGACGTAGCATCCCTAAGTCAAAATGGTTTGAGAAAAATAGGCTAGCAACTTTCAAGATACTTTCTACCCGGGCTTTGCCAATCCTTAGTTCATAGGCATACTTGTTTAAAACTTTTATGGCACTTACTGGTGAGTTTGGTAGTTTCTTTGGCTGGTTCCACACTATAAGTCGCATTGGTGAAAAAGGACGAATGAAGATAAAATCTTTTTCCACCCATGTATTGATTGGGTTTTTCGAGATCAATTTCAGGGAATTCTTTCTCCTATTAAACATAAACAACCCCACAGCTCGATAGACTAGGTTTTTGGTGTAGAAATTTTGAAATAAGTCTAGGCTAGTTGCGACACCTAATGACCGACACACTAAGACGAAACCTATTACCAATCTCACGATGTTTGGAGTTAACTGTGCCAATGACAGAGACCAAAATCTTATAATATTCGATAAAAGATCTGGGAATGAAAGAGTTAAGCCTCATTTTAGATAGTTCAAATATAGGCAAAAATAGCTAGAAGAGGGAGAGCATGCTCTATCTGAGCCTAAGGGTTTAATTAACTCATAAGCTTCCCAAGAGATATGGTATTTGGAGTATGCTAAAGCAACTTACTTATCTGAATTCACTAGTTGAATATTCTTGGCTAACGGTGTGGTTGAAGAACCATTTTCCTAGGTACCAAAGTGTGAAAATTAGGCTACTGGAGGAAGATGGATAGGCGAGAAATCGGTAGATATAGAAGGAAAGACAATCGATGACTCTCCTAAAGAAAAACTTAAATCTCCACCTTCATTAGGATAAATGACTATGGGAAGAGTGGAGGGAAAATTAGTTGCGCCGGTGGTTGAGGATTCGGTGAAGAACTAAATGCCATGAATACTGGTCAGAGGTATTTTTGAGGAATAACACAAGGAAAGGACAATGGTTTTCTAGGTTGACCAAAAACTCCATAGGTTCTAAGGGTTTGGCTGAAACGACTATAATGATGTTGAAAAGACAGAGAGAAACGGTAATTCTAGATTTCTTATAATGCCATATAATGCCATATCGTATAATGTTATAGCTTTTAAAGCTATAATGCCATATCAGATGGCATAAAAGCATTCTTTTTAGACTATAACGCCATCATCTCATGAGTTAGAATCAAAGCCTTTTTCTTCCCTGTGGAGCAAGAGTAGCAACGAGCAGGAAAACAATAGAAGTGGCAGCAAAGCAAAAAAATTGTCCATCAACAAACTGCAGCAATGTAGCAGCAACATATCTACAACAAAGGTCTTGCCTAGTTTTTTCTATCTTTTTTTGCTTTTCCCTTCTTGCGTTTATGCCTTGTTTTCCCTCCTTGTTTTCACTCGCTTTCGTTGTTGCATTTTTTTTTTTTTTGTTTTTGAAAGACCTAAAGAGGGGTGAATTAAGTCTTTAACTAATTTTCAAAAACTTTCTCTTTTTAAGAAGATAGATTGGAAGGGTTTTAAAATCTAATTCACAATAAGATATATAAGATAGCACAATGAGTTCTCAAATTAAAAAAGAGAGGAGAGAAGATCATACAAGCAGTTTATAGTGGTTTGATCACACAAGATCTACATCCACTAGCTTGAGCTATAACTCAAGTATTTTAACCAAATACCACTATGACAAAAGTTATACAGGATACAATAGAGGCTCACCCAACAAGAGTTTTACTCCACAATCTCTTTTCACTAGCAACAATCAACGTTCACCCTTTTATGAGGGTTTTATATACTTAAGATAACTTGAATAGGACGAATAAATGAAGTAAGAGAGAAGGTTGTTACCAACAACTTGGTAGATGATGACAAATATAGCACCACTTTACATTTTTGTCTAAGGAATCTTGTAATTCAACTTTTTAGTACAAGACAAAAGAGAGGTTTTTGATAAAGAATGATTGGGAAGAGTACAGATTCTTAAAGGCTTAAGAACTACTAAAAAATTTGAAGTTTATGTCTTTTATAGAGATTAAAAATCAGTTACAACATTTAAATAATGGTTAGTAATAGTAAAATTCGGTCGACCAAACTTGGACTCCTGTGTTCGAATGATCTCTGGAATTTTTTTATTTTTAGACTGACAGGCGTCTGAATTTCTTTAGAAATTCAACAGGCAATGTTTTCAGTTCAGACATTCGAATTAGAATCCGAACTGTTTAAACTTTTTCAAAATGATTAGAAATCAAGCACAAAAAGTTCGAGATAATTTTGGACTATAAAATAGATATTTTTAAGAGCTTTTAATCCAAAAGCCGTTGTCAATAACTTGGTTAAACATGTGTAATGAAAAACTTCTAAGATTGAAAACCAAGTTTTGAGCTCTTTTGAAAATTCTTTAGATCCCAAAGACAATTAAGTGTAGGGTTTACAAGGATATACTTATTAAGCAAGTGTAAACCTACATTAAATTCTTCAAAACCTTCAATCCTTAGGGCATATTTGAGCATATTTGAGTTGTCCTTAGCATCTTATCTTCAAGGCATTGAGACTTCTTAGCTTCCACAATCCAATAATCCTATCACACAAAAAATACTCAAGTTAGCTCATATCAATGTTTGTCATAATTAAAACTATAAGATTTTTCCTTAAGGCTTACAGTATTGAAGAAGAAATTCATAAGCTACTATTTTGTTTTTTTTTGTTTCAATTTAATTTTCTATTAAAATCTATAGTTTTATATTTTTTTCTTAATTTGTAATTCAAGTAAATATTGCGTATATTGTGTGTGAGAGGTTGTTTTGAAAATTATTTTTTAATTTTTTTAAATTTTTAACTGTTGTTTAGATATTATTATTGTTAGAAAAATTTGTGTTTTTTTGCCTATATATTATTTATAGTTTTTGGTTAATATTGATTGGCATAATGTGAGATTTATGCTGATGAAGTAAGGTTTTATTTATATGTTAATATGTTTTGTGAGTAATAAAAAAGAATATTAGCATATATCATCAGAAAAAATATGTTTACGAATAGTACCGATATTCATTAATTTAAAAAATCACTGAAACTATATAATCATAGACGGATGCGACTAGAGTATGTGTAGATGTTCATCCCCGGCCAGCAGACCTTAGTTTGCTAGCTAGACAGTCGAAGCATCAGTTAGCATTAGTTTGAGAGGTTATAGGGAGATTTTAGAGGATTTTTTGAGAGTGCAATGCTTTGACTGCATATTTTATGATGCCTATGGTGAGGCAGCCCCAGCTAGAGTTCATGAGTTGATAGATAGAGTTAGATTTGGAGGATTGGCACATATCGGGTTCAGGTCTGTTGACGATGCACTTATCACGATGTTGGTGGAGAGATGGGATCCGGAGACACATACTTTTCATTTGACATGTGGTGAGACCACCATTATACTCCAAGATGTGACAATCTTGTGAGGATTGCTTATTGATGATCATTCTATTATCGGACCTCCATACACCCACTTTAAAGTTTAATTGATTGATGAACAAAATTAAAAGAAGGCTTTTGGAGGCATTTACCTAATTGAATGGAATTCCATTGGAGAAATGGATCGTTCTTCATGACGGTGGATACAAATATTAAATTATGACTACAAAGTTATTTGAGTCAATGAACAATGTGTTAAATAAATCAAGGGCTTTACTACTAAAAACTCTTACAAAAATGCTGTTTAGCAATATGATCGAGTACTTCAACCAATACAGGGAGGAAGCACACATATGTGTCACCCTTTTTCTAGAAAGATCTAAGATAAGTTTGTAGTAAACGAGAGCAAAGCCATAGTGCACAGTGTAGTTCAATATAAAGCACATACAGGAGTATACAACGTTCAGTCACTCGTACAAGGGGACGGTAGAGGCAACATGTGTATATAGTCATATGGTGATACAACCTGTACCTGTGGAAAGTGGCACATCTACGGGCTTTACTGTTCGCATGCATTGGCTGTGTATCGAAATAAGAGATGAAACTGTGAACAATTTGTGTTAGATATATACTCAAAAGAATAATAGAGAAAGATCTACGAGTATAGTTTTAATTATGTTGCTAACGAAAGTTTGTGTCTAGAGGCACCATTTCACATGAACTTTTACCTTCCAAACATAAAGAACAATCGAGGGTAACTACGATCCATTTCACTTGAAATTATGTTAGATATACTCCTATTTCATTTCATTATTAGGTAATACTTCCACGATCACTTGTCTAATGTAGAATAAACAAAATTTTAAATTCTATAAAATTTTAATATTTATTTATTACATTCTTAGTTTTACCCTCCTTCTTTTGTTAATATTTAAGTGTTTCTAATAAAAAGCATAGTTATGTATTTTATTCTCATTTTCGTTTCTCTAATAAAAAGAAGAAAATAAATCATTTTGAAAATTTTAAAACTATTAATTTTGATGTTTAAAACTTAAAAATTCATGTGTATGCTTTACACATGATAATCAATTAGGATAATTTCAAGTTGGATCTTTTGGCTCGTAAATAACTATGGACCAATATTTTCTTTTATTTACACGCATTCTTGGGTGCAGATCAGGTGCAAAGATTGCAATTTTGTGATATCTATAACGCCAAATCAATTGACATTATAGAATGACTATGATGCCATATCACTTGGTGTTATAGCCAGCTATAACTCTATAACGCCAACTAATTTGACGTTATAGCCATCCACGAAACACCACCATAAAACATAATAGTCAAACGGGTCGGTCAGCTTCGGCTTGCTGTGGGATGGCCTTAAGCGGAACAGAGCGTGTTGGGCCTTTTTATTGCCGGTCTAAAATGTGATTGATCCATAACCACTTATAGGAGACTCGTGGGCTAGGCCTCTTAATACAACACACACACACTCACAAATATAATTTTTATTTTTTTATTTACTTAACATGAAACGACGTCATTTCATATTCTGATTAAAAAAAAATTGACGAGTTAGCCCATCCTAACCCGCTGTAATCTACTAGCTAAATGGAGAGAGTTGGTTAGGCCCGCGTTTAAACGAGTCTAGACCAACTAGGTCGAAACCTACCTAAATTCATTGGATAAACGGGCCAGCCCATGGGCCGCTGTCTTGTTTGACAATGCTACCATCAAACATGGCCACTTCAGTGTAATTTTTTCAAAATTGGTCCAATCTTGGCAAAAAGCCAGTCTTAGTATACTTAGAGAATGAGTTGACAAGTTGGAGTTGTGTAAGAAATTGAGCTCTAATATTTTCATAGAAAGGGAATGCAACTTGAAGACTGATATATATAAAAGAATCATCTCAACAATCATATAATTAACCTTATTACTTCTCTCATTCTCTCTCTTGTTTGAAATCACTACTGTGTATTGCTTGGATATCATCCCCTATAGGCCTTTCAAAACTTAAACAAGCACCAAATGAATTAGAAATAAGCCTAGTTTAAAATGTTTAGCCCAATTTTCATCCAAAGCACCAAATATCGTCACAAAATCTGCAATTTTCGCGAAAGATTTCAAAGTTTATAATAGGGGATAAATGGTCACAATTGAAAAAAAGCAGAATTACTTTCCAAACCAAATCTATATGCGTAGCAAAAGAAACCGCTACCATTTATTCATCCTACACTACTACTCTTCTGTCTTCAATCTGTATCAGAAGCTTTGGAGTATGAATCTTTACCCTCTTTATACGACGCTAATCCTCTTTATGCCTCTTCTTCATCCTCCACCAATATCCTCTTGCATGCTTCATAACACATGAAAGAAATCCCCGCAGCAGGCACCAACTTCATACAGCTAGGTCCAAGCCCTCTGTACAAACCCTGGATCCCTTCCTGTTCAACTATGCTAGCAAGAGCATGAAGCATATTCTTGTAAACTCGTCTTCCACTAACTGCCCCGACCTGCATATGCTTGCGAGCAACCTCGAGAGGGAACGTTGCGCTACAAGATATGGCACCAGCAGCAGATCCAATTAGAAGGGTTTCTATGTTACCAATCTTCTCTTTCTTGAAAATCTTCCTACACACTTTTCGTAAAGTATCATATACAAAGTAATTAGTTGCACCATAGGGAATCACTCCAATAAGACTAGGGGTAAGACCTCTGTAGAGTTCTCCAGGTCCGCTCTCACGAACTATTTTCGCAAATGCATCAAACAGGCCATTGTAAACACCTCTCTCTATAGTTAATCGAGTCTTGAGTACCTCCAGTGGATATGTAACCAAGTTGGAGGTGACTCCAGCACAAGCTCCTGCAATCAATGATGGAGGTATTGGGAGTTTGGGGTGTTCGCCTGCTTTCGGTGTCAAAATCTTATTAACCGTATCGTAAACGGATAGCTCGATGGCTTTGGTAGGTGCAACTCGAATGACATTAACCAAATTGCCCCGAAACAAGCCTTTCCAGCCGTCGTAGTGCATAACGTTACTGAAAACCTCCTTAGTAGAACGCCCGCTACTGCCAACCATCAGATGAGTCCTTACTGTCTCCAGTGGAGCTACAGCTGTCCTGGACACAGCCCCTGCAATTGCTCCACTTATTAACCTCCTCAAAGAAGGATTTGCAACTTTAATCTTAAGCCTGAGTCCACCCCTCTTCTTCTTCAGATCCCCTTCCTCCTCTGGAATGCCGTCAACCTTGATTGCTTCGGGTGATGAAACATATTTCTCCAACAAATCAGCATATGGTAGCTTGAAACGGCCATTTCCCTCTCCTGAAGTTGGAGAATTTGGGGAAGTACAAGAACTCTCGTTACCCATCTGATCAACAGATGCAAAGAGCCCCCCAAAAGAAAAAAAATTATCATGGAGACTCCATTGAACCCCCAACTGCGAATTTGGCAGAATACTATTACTTTTACACTCCAATGCACACATATGTTTTCTACCCATTCTCTCAGACCTTGCAAAGACCGCCCCTTTCTTATATATTATTCTTTCCCCTGTGAATGGCTCAAAAGCTACACAAATCAATCTCTTTCAGGGTTCCAATCAATTTGGAAATGATGTAGCGGTACGAGATTAGATTTTGGGCAAATAGGTGTTCAAAAGTTAAAAAGAAAAAACCTAACAGTCTTGAAACCTTGGCAAAGAAGAATGATAATCAAGTAGATTCTATCAAAGAGAATAAAGTATGTAGTAGCTTTGAGAATATGAATTCCTTTGGAATGAGACGCCTTGGGGAACTGTTGGGGTAAAAGGCAGGCCTATATATTCAGGAGGAAATATGAGAAACCGACTGGCGTCCACCCAGGAAAAAGAAAGAAGGCTCTTGCAGTGTCTTATCAATTTTTGAAATTTATTTTCCCTAATATACAATGAGGTTTCAAAGTAAGACTTTACCAAATTTTATTTGTCAAATAGGTAAGAATCAATAGCATTAAACATTGCTGGTTGGCATATACCATATTGGATTGTGGCATATACAACATCCACATTTATTAATTTGAGATAAATTCTATTTTTCTTATTTTTTTTAACGAAGGAATGCATTATAAATGAATTTATCTAGAAGGAGAATCTAAAACATGGACCTCCAATGTATCATAAATAGATGATTATTCTTTTATACGCATATAAATTAATCCGAGCAAACGTAGCCAGAAAAGTTAAAAATTAGATAAAACTCGATTCAACTAGAATTTAATATCCATGCTTTTTTTATAATGAACTAGTCTAAATTAGTGCAATGCATGTATATATTTTAAAAGTAAAAAATGTTAAAATTAGATTTTGCAAAAGAAATATCCAAAGAAGAACTTTTTTTATCTCCCAAAAAAATATATGTGTTTATAGAAAAAATCAAATAACACAAAATATTTAAATTTTATTAGTTAAAAATTATACAAAAGCTCCTTCTCCATCTTAACTCTTACCATATAATTTCTATCTTTTTTATTCATCTCAATACAAAATTTAAAAAATATTAATTACGTTAAATATATTTCTTTTCAACTTTTTTGAAATCTCTATTTCACAAACAAATATTACTGATGTTCTTTTGTGAAACATAAATAACATACACCATTTATTAACTTAAAGAGGTTGGACTTATCCAAACATTTATTTAGTTTGAAAATCTTCCTCGTCTCATCAATAAATGTTTTTTTTTCTGTTTTTCAAAATGAAAAAATTCCTTAATGGTAAATCTATTCCCTCTATCAATAATAGAGAGAAATTATAATTATTAGTTACTTTGGACCGCATTTCATAATAGTCTTTTCCAATGAACCCATTACGTCAGATAATAGACGATTTAAAAAATTATCTCAACAGATTACTTAACAAAGAAAGTTAATGTATTCGAATGATTTCCTATTTCATAGGCTTTTTTTGCTGGTAAATCAAATCAAATAAAAATTTAAATAAAGTACTGACATTGAAGTTTTAATATTGAAGTTTTAATGAAAGTTTATTTATTCCATTGCAAACTATATATCATTCATCTGTTTGTTTCTCCTAATAAGTGGATAATTTTTTTGGTACAATAGTTTAACAAATATAAGCAAGAAAGGTGTTGGGAGATGTAAGAATGAAATATAACATAAAATAGAAAAAAAAGCATGAAAGAAAAGGAAAAGAAAATAATTTAAAAGAATATTAGAAGTAGATACTATGAACCATAACATTGTGGAACCACCAAACAGAAGAAGACAGAATATTAGGAAACAAATATATAATAGATAAAATAATAGAGTATAAAACATAATGTAAAATTTTAAACCTTAAGTCTATAATAAAAGGTGAATGAAGCAGACAATTCTGGTATTAAGGAGTGAAAGTAAAAACAAAGAAAAGAAAATCGGAGCACTAACATCCAGTTATGAAGCACACCCAAAATCCAAGTTAAAAAACTATCACGTAGGTAGCAATTTTAATCTAAAGTTTAAACACATTTTAGTGTAATCAAATAAACAAATAAGATTCATTTGTATTGCTTAAGGATGCACTGGTAAAATATGCCAAAAAATCAACAAAATTTATATTACAAAATAAAAAATATATTAGAGATCAAGTGAAGAGTTCAATCTGAAGGAAGAAAAACCTCAAATAAAGTTTTAGGGAGTTCAATCAAATTAAAGTAAGGGCATTATTTAAGAGAAAAATTAAAGGATTTAATAATAATTTATAAAGTACTACACTAAAATGCTTATGGAAAAGCTCATATCAAACGGAAAAATAATAAAAAAAAGTGAAAAAATTACATTAAGAAGTGACGACAAAAAAAAAAAAGTATAAGGGTTTGAGCTTTTGGATATGGTGAATATTTGAGCAATTATTAAACCAAACAAAAAAAAAAAAAAAGTGGAAGGGTGGGCTACATTTTAGGAAGAGAAAAGAAGAAGAAAAGAATGTGCGAAAGAGAATGATGATGATGTGTATCGTGTGCGGAAGAAATGGGGCAAACATTAGAAGTTTAGCTTTAATGAATTTAATTTAAATTAAGAAATTAGAGTAAACAAATGATAAGGTTAGAGATCATGTTATGTTAAAGCTATAAGTAGTTTAAAATTATTTTAATAGATTGAATATCATTCTTGTAAGACCTAAGATGAGGGTGAATTAGATATTTGACTAATTATCAAAATCTTTTCCCGTTTTGCAAATCTTTTGCCGTAATAAAAGCTCTTCTTCAAATTCACAAACTCTAAGTTTATATGTGATTTAATGATTGAGACAAGATGATCAAACAATAAAACCATAACCAATCAATAACAACTAAGAACAAACAATAATACCACAAGTATGTAAACAAGTAAAGATATAAATAAATAAACACACGATTTATAGTTGTTCGATCTTTCCAAGATCTACATTCACTACCTTGAGTCCACACTCAAGGATTTCAACCAATTCACTAAATATTTAAATCAAGCAATTACACAAGAGGTTCACCCTTCAATGAGTTTTACCACAATAACCTCTTTTACAATCTAATAAACAAGGTTTACCCTTATCACAAAGATTTTTATGTCACTAGACAACCTAGACCAATCTAATCCAAGGCTCATCCTCACCAATGGGTTTTACTCAACAACCTTAATTAATTTAGTGAATGGCTCAGCCTCCACAAGTGTTTTAAGTCTCTTGGCAACCTTGTATCAATCACAAAAATAATGTAAAGATAGAGTTTGGATGTTACCAACACTTATTGGTGGATGAATATAATAGCTAGCACCTCTTCACTTCTTGGCTTTAAAATCTTAAATTTTAACCTTTAAGCACAAGGCAAATTGAAAGCTTTTCAAATAATTTTGATGTAAAACAAGTTAGCGCTTAAAGGATTTCTAAAGTTTTTAAAAGTTCTATAAAAAAGCTGTAGTTTATGGCTTTTACAGATTTTAAAAATTAGTTCAAAAGGTCATAAAACAGCTAATTTCTAAGAAGTTCGTACGTCCAAACTTGCTTTTCTACGTCCGAACTTACGTTCGAATTTTTCTGAAAAAAACAGTTCACGGTATTGTTCATAAATTCAGACGACCGAACTTGGCCTTCTGCGTCTGAACTTACGTTCGAATTTCTGTGAAAAAATAGTTGGTACTGTTTATTAAACAGTTGGTTACTGTTCACTAAATAGTAGTTACTATTTACAGTGCAGGGAAAATTCGAACGACCGAATTTTCTTTTATGCGTCCGAACTTGCATCTGAACTTTTTCAAACTTTGTAAAAACATATTCAAATCAATTCAAACAAGTTGGAAAACCTTCTAACCTAAAAGATAAGTCATTTATAAAGACCTTTTAAATGCAAAAACCATTGATGAAAAATTGATAATTGAGGTAAGTTCAAAATCATTAAAACTTTTCAAATCTAGTTTTGTGCTCTCAATTGCAACTCATAGATTCCAAGACTTAAGAGTATAGGGTTTACAAAGTTTACCTATTAAGAACATGTAACCTACACTTCATCTCTTCAAAGCCTTCAATCATCTTGAACAAATTCTTCAACCTTCAATCACTTTGACATATTAGAGTTGTTCTTGCATTTTGGCTTCAAGGCAATGAGACTTCAAACTTCTTAATCCAACAATCCTATCACAAAAATAACATAAAGATTAGTCCTCATCAATGTTTATCATTAATCAAAACTTAATCAAAACATCATGATTTGCCCTCAGGGCTTACAATTCTAACCAATAAATTTTTTAAAATAATTATTAAAATCTCATACTTTTATAAAATAACATAATATACAAAATTAAATTTAAAATTAAAATTAGATGTGTAAGTTAATTTAAAGTTATCTTAATAGATTAAAAATAATCTTAACCAATCATATTTTTTAAAAATAATTAAAAAAGTAAAAACTTTAAAAAATTAAAATGAGAGGTTTGGAGTCACAAGAAAGAAAAGATTATATTTTTATAATATATAAAATGGATAAATCTTATTTTAAGGCCGAGGGAGTATTTAAAATTTCTAAATGAAGAGGTTGCCAAATTTTTAAAATTTGAAATTGATTCGAGTAAGTAAGATTCAGATAGCCTCATAACATTGTTGGTTGGCATATAAAGCGCTGTCGTTTGGAGGATATAACAATATCATTTGCTTATATTGGAAGTAATCTGTGTGATGTATAGATATATTTTAAAACTAAAAAAAATATTAAAATTAAATTTTCAAAAGAAGCGTCTAATGATGAATCTTTCTTACCTCATAAAATATATGTGTTTAGAAAAAAAATTGAATAATACAAAAAATTAAAGTTTTTATTAGTTAAAAAACATCCAATATCTTTTTATCCATTTTAGCATATGATTTCTACGTCTTTTATTCTGTCTAATACCAGGAGAAATTAGAAAAAATCAAAAGTAGATACTATGAGACGTGTCATTGTAGTATCACTAAACAAAAATAGGCAAAATATTAGAAAAAAATACAGAATAGGCAAAATAATAGATTATAAAACATAATATAAAATTTTAAACCTTGAAGTTTGTGATCAAAGTACTCATGAATAACTAAATTCATGTTATTGGTGATTATTGAATAATTAAAGTTTTACTTTTACAAAATAATTGAATGTACAAAATTTAATTTTAAAAAAAATATGAAATTCAAAATTCAAGTTAATATATAAGTAGTTTTATAAAATTTTAAAGTAATAATTAAAGTCTCGTATTTTTACAAAGTAATTTAATATACGGAATTCAAAATTAGTTGAGAGTTTAGCTTTAATGAATTTAGTTTAAATTAAGAGATTGAGTTAAATAAAAATAACAAATATAAGTAGTTTAAAGTTATTCTAATATATTAAAAATAATTTTAACCAATCAAATTTTTGAAGACTAATTAAAAAAATAAAAATTTTAAGAAATTAGAATAAGAAGTTTGAAGTTATAAGAAAGAAATAATTACATTTATAAAAATTTCATAGATTCAATTTTATTGTTAATTCTTCTTTGCTTTTAACCAAGGAAATCCGCTGTAGTTAGATTGTATGTGGAGCAAAAAGTCTAAAAACATTAACATCCGAAATATCATGAAAGAGCTGAAAATCCTACCCAAATTCCATTGTAGGCATAAACGTTAATTGGTGCAGAGGTAGCCAGAAAAGCTAACAATTAAATAAGATTTTTTTTCCTTTTCTTTGCTGGATTACAAGTAGATGAGATTTAAGATTTCTGAAGAGTTTACAAAATTTCTCAAAATTTGAAACTGACTAAATTTAGAAAAACTAAAATAGCCTTCAAATCTTTTGGTTGGCATTTATATCATCGACATTTTCTAATTAGGAATAAAAAATTTTCCCTTTTTTTATTTTAACCAAAGAATCTATCTTGGTACATTTTCTGTGGAACTAAAATCCTAAAACATTGTTCCTCAAAAAAAAAAAAAAAAAAACCTAAAGCATTGACCTCCAATATATCATGATAAGATGATTACTCAATCTTAAATTCATTTCTACCGTGCAAACATAGCCAGAAAAGCAATAATTAGATAGCATTTAAGGTTTCTGAAGAGTTTATCAAATTTCTCAAAATTTCAAATTAAGAATAGAATAGCACTAAACAGTGTTTGGTTACCATATATAGCATTGTTGTTTCGAATACCCAACATTTACACTTTTACTAATTAGAAATCATGATATTTTTCTTTGTTGCTTTTAACTAAAAAAAAAAAAATTCATTGTAGTAGATTGTATGTGTAACAAAAAATTTAAAACATTATTCTCTCCTTTTTTTAAAATTTGCAGAGACGTTATAATTTGGTGCCAACCTAGCCAAAAGAGCTAAAAAAAAGATAGTTTTGCTAACAGTAAATCATATATTTTTGTTTTTCATTTGAAAACTACTGAGATAATATGTTTTAAATTTATTAATTATTTCTTCTTAAATTTAGTTCAAAAAGGGAAAAATGCATTTCAACTTATACATTACATTAAAGACAAACAAACAACTATCTTTGAAACTATTTTCTAGTGGAAAATGTACGTAATATATGCTCAAGCTTTTCAGTTCAAATGGCTGCATGCATGTCAAGTATGGCTTGTTCTAAAACATTAGCTATAGATTTCATGCACTATATTTTGGGGGTTATAGAATTTTGTAATTATCGGTAATTATTAAGTGGGAGTTAATATAATTGTTATGTAGTTGCTAAAAACCTTTTATTAACTCTTATATTGTGCACGATATTCTTTGACCTTTTATTAACTCTTATACTGTAAATGATATTCTTCTTTTGTTTAGGCGCTTGTAGTCGTTCTTTGCCGTCCAATTAATTAAACTTAAATTCTTGTTATGCTTTTGGTCCGATATTCTTTTATTTCGCATCATTTGCTTATACATGAAGATCATCGCCTTTTACATAAACTATATAAATATAATTGGACACCAGAAGAAAACAATATATTAGAAACCAAATTTTAAAACCAAACAATATTATTATTTGTATTCAATTAAACAATTATGTAACATATTTGTTTTGTACTGCTTATGTCTGAGATACATGTTGATCTATATATTATCTAATATTTTACAAGTGATGTATAATTAACACTTGCATAAATATGCAAGTATGTAAAAAAATAATTATATACAGTGATAATATGTTTTGTCTACATAAATATAATTATAAATTTTTTATTAATTGGCAAACACATTTATAAGTTAATAACATGAGTTTATAACCTAATAAAAATTAAAAATATTTCATTAAAAATGAAATTTATTAAAAATTTCAGATTATTTTTTATTTTGTTAGTTTAGGGATATAAAAGAAATAGTACGAATTCAAATTTACATAGTCTGCTTCAAAATAATATATAAAAATATAATAAAATAAGTTGGATCATATAATGTTTTATTTCTCTAAGTTCTATTATAAATAAAATTATTTAAAAAGACTATATCATCTATTATTTAAAAAATAATTGTAATACATATTAATGATATAAAAATATAATATATACATATATAGTCTAAATATATTAATTGCAGAAGAATAACACAACAAGTTTTGCTTGGTAGAGGAGCACATGCTCCCCACACTAGCAATGCGAGTTTGAACCATGACAGTGGCAATTTTCTGAAGATTATTGGCATATGCGCGCTAGCTTGGGTGCACCATCACGCATTGGGCACTTGCGTGCACGCATCTGATCTAGCTATTGGTCCGGGTGGGATTCTCTGGGTCATTTCAGGTTGGGTTGGCCAACCTGACCTATTTGATCATTTTTTTTATTTCTTGCAATCAATTTCAAATTGATTTTTAAATTTGGTTTCCAATTGGTTCCATTGAGGTTTCAAAACCGGTTGCCATATTCGGTTAGTTCTCGGTTTGATTTTGAAACCTACTATAGTCGGTTTCAGTTTCAAAATCGAGCCGCGAACTCCAAAATTGAAACAAAATCGGAGTGGTTTCAATTCTGATTCTAAATTCGGTTTCAAATTAGTTCCATTGAGGTTTCAAAACCGGTTGCTATAATTGGTTGGTTCTTGGGTGAATTTTAAAACTGACTTTATTCGATTTCAAAATCAGGCTACAACCACCAAATCTAAAACCTTCCCGGAATGATTTCAAATCGATTTTAAAATTTGATTTCAAATTAGTTTCAACTTCAGTTTCAAATTCATTCTAATGAAGTTTCAAAGCTGGTTGCTATATTTAGTCGGTTCAAATTTAAAACTAACTTTATTTGGCTTCAAAATCAGGCTACGACCTCCAAAAGTTGAAACTGACCTGGAGCTGTTTCAAATTGGTTTCAAAACACGTTTTGAAACTAATGTATCATTTTCAAATTTTCTTTTTTTCTTATAGTGTAACTCACAATTATATATAGTGTATGTAACATATTATTTACATATATGGATTCTTTCTTTTTCTAGATTCAATGTCTGTATTGTTTGCTTTAAAATAGTCTTTTCACTTGTAGCCACTGTAGCATCTTTCACAAATAATATCCATTTGGGATTTTTTTTATTTCTTCCCACTTTATATAAACTTTACTATGCTAATTTTGATATATTCATGATTTCTATGATAATTTGAAGATATTATGTTAAAGTGGTTGTTTTAGCTCCGCTTCCAACTTCCACCTCAGTTAGCTAGCCAACTAACTTAGTCTAAGCAGTAGCATCAAGTAGATATTTTGCTTTAAGTTATAGTTAGTAGCTTCAAGAATTTTGTGTATAAACTTTTGGTTTCAATGGAATAGAGTATTCTAGAGTTTCCTAACTTCATTGTTTAAGTTTTGTTTGTCTCTCTACTTGTATTGCTTCTCTCACATACATTCAACATGGTATTCAGAGCTAGGAGATGATTTCATTGTTTTTTGCTTTTTGCTTTGTTTTTGCTTCATCATTTAATTGTTGCTTGGTGAAGATTTTTTGCTTCATCAATTTCATTGTTGCTTGGTGAAGATTTTGATCTGTGTTGCTTCTTTTTTCTTCTAAAGTTTGATTCTGTGTGATGATTGTGAATTTGAACAATATGATGTCAAATCCTTCATTCATCTTGTTGATGGAACACTTCTATTAGTGTTGTAAGAAGATCACAAGTTTGATAGCTGGAGACAATGTAATAAGATGATGTTTGGATAGGTACTTAGTTTAGTTACTCTTACCATTAAGTAGATTGTTATTTGGTATAACACGACTTATGAAGTCTAGAATGATTTAGCAGATCGTTTTAGTCATGGAGATTCATAATAGTTCAGGGACCTACAGGTGCAATGCTATGTATTAAAGCAAAGTAATCTCTCTATCATAGAAATTTTCACTAAATTAAAGATACTATGGGATAAGATGTTGGTTTTGAGACCTATACCTACTTGTGCTTGTGATCCTGTGTGTATGCGTGGAGCTTACAATACCATAGGAGATTATTTTGAGGATGATTATATGATTAGATTTATGAAAGGATTGAATGATGAATTTGCTAGTGTTAAATCTCAAATATTGCTCAAGTTTCCTTTGCCTAAATCAAAAAAGCTTTTAGAATGACTATTAAACATAAGAGGCAATTGACATATGTTGCAAATCATGTCGGAAGTAGTGAAAAAGTGAAGTTTTATTATGTACGAAGAATTTTTTGAATGAAAATACTTTAGCGAGGTGCATTGTGGAAATGCTAATGTGGCAAATTCTGGTAGTACTAGAAATAAAAGATTTGATGGATTTGGTGCATCAAGACAACAATACAAATGCTCATTTTGTGGACAGTTAATGCATACATTAGATAGATGTTATAAAAAATATGGCTATCCACTTAATTTTGGAGAAAGAAGACAAACTAATGCTTCTGCAAATCAAGCATTGGGTGAAGTAAATTCTGGCTTTTATGAAGTAGTTGAACATGGAGCTACTAGCAAGTCTTCTTTTCCAAATTCAGGCATGATGCATAATAAGGCATTGTGCCAGTAGCTTATGGCCAATCCAAACAACAGTAACAGTCTGGTGAAGATGCGAGAACAGTTCTTACTGCAAATTTTACTATTAATGGCACTGGTGAATTGTTACTAAAAGTGATCCTACTTGTTGGGTGGTTGATTTTGGTGCAACTGATCATATTTGTAATCCACTGTCTTAGTTTGCTTTTAATGTTCCAATCTTTGCTTCTTTCATTACTCTTCTTAATAGAAATTCTGTTAGAGCTACACACAGAGGTAGGATATATTTTAGTGGCAACCTTATTCTTGACAATGTTCTTTACGTGCCACAATTTCAATTCAACTCGATCTTTTTGAGCAAACTTATTCAGAATGATTCTTTGGCCATTCATTTTTACTCTAACTCTTGTATCATATATGACCTTGCACTTTTGAAGATGGCTGGATTAGCTAAGAAGTGCAGCGGTCTCTACATTTTGAAAGCTTTAATTGACACCAAAGTAGTTATGTCTTGTACTTCTGCTTCTGTTTATTCTGTTTCTAGTCTAGTTTCCCTTTTTGATTCAGTTCCTCTTGTTGCTAATGAGAATACAGTGCACATTAATTCTTTTACTAGTAATACATATTCAAATGTTCTTTCTGCTTCTTGGATTCACATTGGTTGTGGCATTATAGCTTAAGGCTTATGTCTTTGTCTCGTATGAGAATGCTGCAATGTTGCTCTGATTTTGATATCTGTCTACCAAAAGATTATGTGTTCAATGTGTCCCGTTTCGAAAATGAAGAATTTTTCATTTCCTCTTCGTGCTTCTTCTATTTCCTCTTGTTTTGATTTGGTTCATATTGACATTTGGGGACCTTTCAATCACAAAACTATCCATGGTCATCAATTTTTTCTTACTCTTACTGATGGTCATAGTAGGTTTACTTGGATTTATTTACTGAAACATAAATCTGAAGTCAGAGAATTGTTACCTTCTTTTTTGGCTCTTGTGGAAACTTAATTTTCAAAAAGAATAGAAGTAGTAAGGACTAATAATGGTTTTGAGTTTCATTTGCCTATTTTATATAATTCTAAAAGAGTTATTCATTAAACTAGTTGAGTTGAAATACCCCAGTAGAATGGTATTGTAGAAAGGAAACATCAACACATTTTGAATGTGGATAGAAGTCTCAAGTTACAGGCTAATCTACCAATTTCTTATTGGGGTTATTGTGTCACACATGCCACTTCTCTAGTAAATATCACTCCTCTCCTATTCTTGATGATAAATCTACGTATGAGGTCTTGTTTTCATGGTCTCCTAACCTTAGTTCCTAGAAAGTGTTTGGTTGTTTGGCCTTTGCTTCTACTCTATCTCAAGGAAAATCAAAGTTTGATACTAGAGGTAAAGCTTGCATTCATCTTGGTCATTCTCAAGTAAGCAAAGGGTATATTCTTCTTGAGTACAAAACTAGAGAACTCTTTGTTTCTAGGCATGTATTTTTTCATGAAGCTGATTCTTTTTTATACTTCTTCCTTAGATAAGTCTTCTTCTTCCAATACCACACCAAATCTCAATACTAGTTCTTACTGTTTTTCTGATAATCTATTGGTTCAAGCTTCTAATTCTGACTTAGTCAATCCTAGAAATATTTCTTTTCTTTTTGTTTCTGCTCCTCTGATTTTATCATCTCAACTAGATACTAAAGCTGCTTCTACTTCTTTACACTCTCATCCTCCAGTTAGAAGAT
The DNA here is from genome assembly GCA_030512225.1 of Rauvolfia tetraphylla. NCBI lineage: Eukaryota > Viridiplantae > Streptophyta > Magnoliopsida > Gentianales > Apocynaceae > Rauvolfia > Rauvolfia tetraphylla. Next base: position 6,775,568 of record JAJQKT010000062.1, read on the forward strand.
CTACTAGAGAACATAATCCTCCCTCATATTTGAAATATTTTGTTTGTAATTTAACACATACTTCTCCTCATGTTTTAAGCAATGTTTTAAACTATGATAAGCTAAAACCTACACACCATAAATATATCTTGAATATAATTGTTGCATTAGAGCCTAGATCATATGATGAGGCTATTCAAGATCCCACTTGGCAAGAGGCTATGCAAGCATAAATACAAGCCTTAGAGAAAAACTAGACTTGGACCTCAGTGCCTCTACCCCAAAATAAACAACCAAATTATTGTAAATGATGTATAGAATTAAGCATAAATCAGATGGTCCATCGAAATATATAAGGCATGGTTATTTGCCAAGGGTTTTATACAACAAGTTGGGATAGATTTCTTAGACACATTCTCCCCTATGGCCAAGGTTACATCAGAACTTTGTTGGCCTTAGCAGCTATTAAAGGGTAGTACTTGCATCAACTTGATATGAAAAATGCATTTTTACATGGAGACTTGATTGAAGATATTTATATGATTGCAGAAATTTCTTTATGGTCTTGAACATACTAGCGGCAATGATATACTAAACTTACAACTGCTTTGATTTAGTTAGACTTCATCCTGTCCAAGAGTGACTATTGCTTGTTTTTTAGAGCCAATCCTAAGTCTTTCTTGGCTATGTTGGTTTAAGTAGATGATGTGGTATTGGCAAGAAATTCACTTACTAAAATTTAGGTAGTTAAGTCTTATTTGCACAAGGTTTTCAATATAAAGATTTGGGGGAGTTGAAATTCTTCCTTGATCTAAAAGGGCCCAGACAGCTAAAGGCATTGTACTTAATCAGAGCAAATATGTTGTTGATTTGTTACAAGACATTGGCTTTCATGGCTGCAGATATGCTTCTATTCTTACGAAAACCAATAGCAAGCTGACATAACAAGATTCTCCTTATTTAGCTTTTAATACTGCTTACAGAAGCTTGATTGGGAGGTTACTTTATTTAACCATTAACAGACTTGATATTACTTTTGTGGAACAACAACTCAATTAGTTTCTTGACCATCCTATTGAAAATCATTTGAAGGTAGCTTGTAAGGTTCTTAGATATCTCAAAGGCTCACCAGGGTAGGGCATTTTCTTTTCCAACAGTTTCTCCTTGAAGTTATCTCCCTTTTGTGAAAGTGATTGGGTTGGTTATGAAGACACTTGAAGATAAGTGATAGGTTATGTTTGTTCTTGGGTAAATCTTTGATTTCCTTGAAGGCTAAGAAACAAACAACAGTGGCACATAATTCCTCAGAGGCTGAATATAAGGCTATAGGTACTTGCGTTTTTTAATTACAATGGTTAAAGCTTTTTTTAGCAGATTCAGAAGTTTTTCAAGTTGGCGTAATTCCTCTTTTCTGTGATAATCAGTCACCTATCTACATTATTGAAGACCAATTTTTCTGAGTTTACTAAACACATTGAATTGGATTGCCATTTCATCCAGGAGAAATACTAAGCTAGGGTAGTGAAGCCTTTGCCTATTTCTAGTGATCACCAGTTAGTAGATATTTTCACTAAGCCTCTTGGAGTTGCTTGCTTCTCTAGGTGTTCAGTCTTTGTTTACTCCACCTCTGGCTTGAAAGGGCTGTTAATGTGATTGTTCCAGCTTGGTTTTCAATGTCCATCTCAGCAGCTAGCCAACTAACTTAGTCTAATTAGCAGCATTGATGTGAAATTTGTAAGTGCACAAATGTCAAACAAGAATAAAGTAGTGAGTACAAGTCATCCCAACAAGGATTGCTACTTAACTGTAAAATTCTTTTACTTATAACACAATTTAAACCAAAATAAATGTAATTATATTTAAAATCTAATTATCAATAAACAATAACTAACAATAATAATAAACTCAAAAATAAATAATCTTTAATTGAAATAAATTAAATTCATAAGAGTTTCAACCTTTATCAAAGGTTTTAGTCACAAAAGATTTAGCTATTCATGATCTGAATATTCAAAGCCATATATTTAATTAATATAAAATACATTCTAAAAGAAAAAAAATAAAGAATAGAAGAATAGAAGGGCTTTTCTGTTTTCAAGCTTTCTGCCATTATTTTTGCTCCATTCTTGCTTCAGTCAACCCTTGTCCTCTGTCAAAATTGCTTCTACTGATTTTTGTCTTCTTTCTTGTCTAAATGATTCTGCCCGAATTCTCTTCGGTCAACCCTAATTTTTTCTCTTTTCTTTCTTTCTGGATCTTCATTTGGTCTCCGTCCCCTCTCTCCCCTTGCCGTAATCCTTTTTTTTCTATATATAGGTGTGTATTAAGAATTTAAATGTAATTTGGATTCCAAATGAAAGTCAATTTTGAAATCTTCCTTTTTCCTCTTTAAATTGAATCTTTATCGATTTTGGAATGTCATGGTAAATTTTTATTTTCCTTTCTTAGCCAATTCTTCTTTTATCTTTTTTTCTCTTGACATTTCCATTTTACCCCTGTATCAATAATTAGTAAAATTAGTGAATTAAAATGTACTTTATAAATAAAATTATCTTAATTAATTCATACTAAGTACATAATTTAATTCACCAAAACAAGTCAAAGTCATAAGATTTATATCAACTAACCTTTAAATAAATAAAAAATTAATTCTAAATAATGGTTAAAATATAATCTTATCAAGCACCAACAAGATATTTTACTTTCTGTTATAGTTAGTTGCTTTAAGCATTTTGTATATAAATTTTTGGTTCTCGATAAAATACAGTATTCTGGATGTTCCTAACTTCATTATTCAAGTTTTTTCCTCTCTCTACTTGGATTGCTTCTCTCACACACATTCAGCATATTCATCATCTTGGCGCAACATATTTAGAAAAGTATCATTCATTCCAGTATATGCCAATTAATTTCACAAGAGCATTTGTGTAAAATATCTTTGTTCCTTCCACATCGGTCCATGTGAAATTGGTGCTCACTGTCGGCTACTCTAAAACATAACTAGGACTAGTTATAGGGCCACTAATTGAGGAGACCTTCCTATTACTATTATTGGCTCTGTGAATCCCCTTTTTGATTTGTTAAGATTTAACAATGAAAAAATGACTTGAATGAACAATTTTTTTTTACGTTTTAATTCAGGAAAACATAGGTCATTAGCGTTTTCCATCAATGCAAACACTCTGGGAGCAGCACCCTGGTGGTTTCCGACTTACATGGACGATACCTAATTAATATAATTATTAATTTTAGTATTTATTATTATTATTAATTATTTTTATTAATAATTAAATTTTATCTAGTGTAAAATTTAATTACTAAGTCTAAGTTTAAATTTTTTTTGAAAAAAATAAAAAAATATTTTAAGTATTCTTAATTTTTATTTTATTTTATTTGTTATTGTTATTATTTTTTTTGTTTGTGCATGAATATTCGTAATTCCTCAAATAAAGAACCTTTGATCTACATTTCTGATATTGAAAAGTTTGTTTGTCATAACCGGAATGAATTTTATAAGAGGAAATACGAGGAAATCGTCACACCAATCGAATCTTCAAATTGAGAGGATAGTTTCGAATTCGACTGTAGCAGTAAACCAATGGAGAATAATCAGCCAAGAGGTATGACTTTAAAGGACTATACAAAGCCAAAGATGGAAGATCCCACTCCAGCCATCAATTGTCCAGGGGTCACTGTTGCAACTTTCAAGATTGAGCCAGCATTCATTCAAATGGTTCTCAAAATTCAATTTTTCAGATTGTCACATAAAGATCCGCAAGTGCATATATCAAATTTTTTGGCAATTTGTGATACTTTCCAAATTGGTGGAGTACCTGAAGACGCAAAAAGGCACAGGCTATTCTCTTTCTCTTTACGGGATAAAGTTAGATCATGACTAAACTCTCTTCCCACAAATTCTATTTCTAATTGGGACCAATTGCAAGAAGTATTTTTAAATAAATACTTTCCTCAAATTAAGACTATTCAAATGAGATCTAATATTTAAAATTTTTTGCAGGGTCCTACTGAGTCTTTACATGATGCGTGGGAGAGGTTCAAAGAATATCTTACGTTATGCCCTTATCATGGAATGACAATTGGAATGCAAGCACAAACATTTTATAATGGTTGCAGAGAAGATGTTAGATTATCATTAGATGCATCTAGTGGTGGAGCATTCATGTCAAAAGAAGAGTAAGATGCATGGAATTTATTAGAGGAGATGGCCTTGAATAGCTCTCAATGGTTTAACCCAAGAGCTATCCCCCCAAAGAAGGTTGCTGGAGTTGCAGATATGGACCCTAATGCAGGAATCATGGCTCAACTTGATGCAATAAATAAGAGATTGAGTTCGTTGAATATTACAGCCATAAACCATCACTGGGCAATTTGTGGAGGAAATCATCTCACAAACCAATGTTTGCAAGGTAATATGGTGAATTCTTATTATAATAATAATGAAGTTAATTTGTTGGACAAAATAATAGGAATAATGATCCATATTCATCCATTTATAATCCGGAATGGAGGTAAAATAGTCAAGTTCAAGCACCACCTCTACCCGATCTCCAACAAGAAAAGGTAAATCTCCTTGAGAATACTCTTACAAAGTTCATTGAAGTTGCCACTAACAAATTTGTGAGTATTGAGAATGAGAATCAAAAACTCAAGAAATCTTTCAAAGCAATAGAAGTTGACCAACAAAATATAAAAGCCTCTTTGAAGAACTTAGAAGTACAAGTGGGTCAATTAGTAATTGCAATACTCCATAGACCTCAAGGAGCACTTCCAAGTGACACGTAATAAAATCTTAGGGAGTTGAAGGCTATTACGGTAATCGATAAAGAGGATTTTACCAAAGGAAAAGAGGTGTAGCCTAGAAAAGAGGATGATTTCAAGAATTTTGAATCTCCCAAAAATCCACGAGGTAAGAGAAGTAAGAAAGGTGAGGAAATATATAATAATGACAATGTCAAGCCGGACTTATTAAGCCCCTACCAGTTTCTTCCCATTCTCAACTTGCTGATATATTCACAAAGGCTTTACCTTCTTCGCGGTTCATATTTCTTGTCACCAGTCTCGGTCTTCATGATATTTACTCGATGTCTGGCTTGCGGGGAGGTGTTAAAGTTATCAACAAAGTAGGATAAGGTTGAGGAGAAAACTACAGGATAAAGGCTTTTGTTGATAACATATCATTATCATGTCTTTTTAATTGTATAGTAATAGTATAATAGGATTGGAATTCCTTTAACTTCATCTTATAAGTTGCTGTAAACTATATTTTTATTCAATGAAAACAAAAAGCCATATTTGGCTCCACTTCTCATTCATACCTTTATTTTATCATATATATCAATAAAAAGTCAAAGAGAAAATCATTTTCCATTTTGTTATGAAGTAAATAAGAAATATTTAAGTACTTTCTCTTTTCTTATAAAATGGATGGACCATTAGAGAACTAGTAAGCGTTTTTAAAAGAAAAAAGAACATTCCTGTCTTGTGAAGGGGTCATTTTATATACATGTATATTTTTATACACAATTTTATATAATTCATATGTCGAAGATTTTTTTTTCAAAAATTTGCAACCCCTCCCAAAGACGATGTGTGTCCTCCCTTGGCTTCAGCCGCTGACTTTAATTGTAACTCTAACTGTAACTGTAACTTTAAATGACAATCCCTTATTTTCTTCCCTTTTCCTTCTCTCTAGCATTTTGGAAGAAACAATTCAAATTTAAGGGATTCGACAGGTAATAAAATAAAATTTAACCTCTACATTTGTTATTTCATCGTTCTAAAATTATTTTTATTCGAAATAGACCAAAAATTGACCAATTTGTTTTAGAAAAAACTTCATTTGGAAATTCTGGGCAACACCCAATCGGTCAAACCAGGGATCTTTGTCAACCGCCAAGCGGCCCAGGGGTTGCACATAATTTCAAAAAAAAGTTTCTTCAAAAAATTTTTTGTGTGCAAATTTACCTGCAATTTCAGCAGAATACCATCAAAGTTGTTACTTGTTGAGTTTTTATAAGTCTACAACCTTTAAATCTTCAATGCTCTCAAAAAAACCCTTGTTAAAGAGAGAATGTATGAGATAGATATAGAATGACTTCATTAAAAATGAATTATAGGGGGTTACAATTACAAAATTAGGGGGTCATTGCTAACAACCCCTAAGGAATGGCAAATTAGGGCAATAACATCACATTCCAATTTGAATTTTAAGAAAGAAATCTTTCAATATTTTCCAGGTGGCACTTGCCAAACAATAGTATATACAATAAATACTCATAAATATACTTTTTTTAACAAAAAATTTATATTTCATCCGTCGACATACATGAACTATTTCTTAGCAGTTATATATGTTAAATCTTGAATGTCATGATAGAATCCCACAAGAAAAGTACTCTGCAGACACGTGACACCATTTCTTAGGGCAATTTGATTATGGAATAATTTTGCCTCATACATAACAAAAATCTCCATAGTTAATTAATTTCCTGTAAAGCACGAACTAAGAGTTTTATTCAAAATGTAGTATTTTTTTCCTTTAAACCATTGTGCATGAGTCACAAATTTTCTCCCAAATGTACTCTCCACCTTTATCGAGAAAGTTTCCGCTTAGAAAATAAGAACACATTTTTTCTCACAAAAAAAAAAAAAAACAGTTGAAGTATTTTAAAAGAAAATTAGACATTCAAAAAAAGCACACTTCAAGTAACTCTTTATTTCACTATATTCTTGTTCAAACAGTACCACATAGAGATAGGTTGTTAAATTTGAACTCTAGAGTACGTAAAACTATGATTGACAATGATAATTACAAACACAACAATCCAATGTGTCACAAGTTCCAACTGCGGACCTCCCATGCTTATCTTGACATTGCTTGAAGCATTTTTCAGAATCACATTTCTCAGGATAATAGCAAAAATCTTCCAAACAATTAGTGCTCACAGTCTTCTTACCTGCATTTGATAAATAATTACATCCAAAAGATATGTGTATGTACAATTTATATATATTCTAGGAATTTTGTTTTCTTACATTATGAATTTGCTATTCAACTGCTAATGACTTGAATAATAACGAAAAGAAAAATGAGTAACATCTATGTTTGGTACATCAAAATGAAATAGAATGGAATGTCTTTTTATTTAAAATCTCTTTCCAACTAGAATGGGTTTGAAATTCTCGTTTCTATTCCATAATTTGGAAGGAAAAGCTAGAATAGAATGCTGATTCCTTTCCCGTGTTTGATAAAATTATTATTTAGTGTCATAATGAATGAAATTTTACATGAAATGACTTAAATGCCCTAAGTATATTTTGTCAATATAAAGCCAAATTATACTTAGCAAAAAAAAGAAAGAAGACTAAATTAAATATTTTTTATAAAATCTCATTTAAATAAAATTCACATTAAAATTTCAAAAAAAAATCAGATATTTAAGTATTAACACATAATTAGTCATAAAGACAACCCACAATTTAAATCAAAGTAAAGAAAATACTACTAAAAAAATAAAATAAAATTTAAGAATAAGTTGTGATTTTTCTTAATCAAATATTATGAGCATATAACAATAATAATAAGTTTTTTAGGATTCCTACTTCTCCTTAAAAGGCCTTTCCTTAGATTTTGATATGAAAATGCCTTTCTCACTTTTTCTAAGAATCAATTTTTTTTTGCAGAAAGATATTTCTTACTTGAAATTTTCATACAAAATACTAGAATCGAATGAGAAGTTGAAAAAATTGTACAGAAAACATAAGAACAAAAATTTTAACTTACCTTTTTCTGTTCTCTTGTTTTGCAGATTTGAATATGAAGTACATTCAACCAAATAGAAACTAGCAGGAATGATGCAAAACAGAACAAGAACGAGACTGAATAGCTCTAAACTCTTCATTTCCTGTGGTATCAAATAGAATTGAAGATTGATGTGCCGCTGAAATGAAACGGCACGACGATTACAATTTATAGATGAAATTGTTTTCTATGCGAGATGCCTTTTTCTATATCATGGTGTATTTATGAGTATTTATTGTATATACTATTTTTTGGGCAAATGCCACCTGTGAAACAATGAAAGATTTCTTTCTTTTTTGGAATGCGGTCTTTATTGCCTTAATTTGCCATTCTTTAGCTGCTTTATTAACCAAAGTTGGTGGATTTTTTAGACATGTGCATATTAAAAATTGTATATAAAAAATATACATATGTACAAAATGGCCCCGCTCACAAGAAAAGTATGCCTCTTTTTTCTTTTAAAACTTTTGCTATTTCTCTAATGGTCCTTCCATTTTATAAGAAAGAGAAAGTGTTTAAATATTTTCCCACTTACGTCATAACAAAATGGAAAATGATTTTCTCTTTGATTATTTATTAATATATATCAAAAAAGAAATCGTTAAAAATTTTAATATAAATTCATTTATAAATAATTTTTCTAACTGGAAAGAGTGATTTGTGTAATTTAATACATTAGATTTTGCACTCTCCAACATTAACACATTAGATTTTGCACTCTTCAACATTCAATCTTGCATCTACCCCTGAATGAAGCTAGGATTTCATTGTGAAGGCGAGAAGTGTCGTTGATCCACTTGTTAAAATTTTGAGTTATTTTGGTTTTATTATATATGGAATGGAATTGTTTTAAAGATATTAATAAAGTACGTGTTTTATGCAGCTTTTAAGTTCTACAAGTTTTCAAATTCGAGTTTTATATCGCGAGTGCTATTTTATATATGTATGATATGGTATTAAAATTTACCAAAAAAAAAGGATACCATATTAAGGAAAAATATTTTTAGTATATTTTGCATATCTAGTAATTTTAAATGTTTTTATTGGAGCATAATTAGTATCCTATGATGTAAGTTGACCTATTGCTTAAGTTCCACATCCTAGAACTTAAGATTTGCCAAAAAGTGTGTATTTTCTACTAGAATGAGCTCTTAAGATACCTTTTAAGAGCTCTTATAGAGTAAATTAGAAAACACTGTAACCATTTAACTTCCCTTTTATATTTATAAATATTAATTTTAGTTGTAGGTAAATATCATTTGGAGGCCTTGAACGTCAGCTTGAAATCTTTTTTTTTTGCCACCGATTTTCTTGTGGAACAAATTTATACAACTTGCTATGTTTGAACTAAATCGGAAAATGAGATAATATTTCTTTTTAGGAAGATGAGGGGATTATATGGTTTGAAGTGCCACTAGTCAAAGTGGTGTACAGTGTTCCTTGGAAAGTTTGTTAGACTCCAAGCGGATCTTACAATCTTCAATCTTTGCGCTGCTTCCGTTTCAAAAATATTAAGTTTTTTGAATTTTTTTCCAATTCTAAAAATATTTGACATTTTACAAATTTCATAAATTATTTTTCTAAAGCTACTTTTTACTATATATATAATTCTCTTATTCTCTCTTATATTAGTAGAATATCTAGTTAAGGATATAATATGAAAAATGTCTATTATTTTTCTTTCTTAATTTATGCAAAAAGAGTCGTATGAAATACTTGTCTTAGTATATCATTAATTAATTTTAATATAAAAAATATATAAGCTAATAAAATTATATTTATAGTAAACATAATTTTAGAAAATAATCTTTAAAATTCGGAAAAAAATTAACTTCTGTATGTAAGGAAACATTATGCTTGAAAAATACTGCCATACTGCCATATGACCCATCAAAATAGTGACACACATTATTTTTTTTTATCTAAGCAAAAACTTTTTCCTTTTTAGATAGATCATAATTTTAAAATTTCGTCTCTCATTTCAAATTACGAGCTAGGTATGTAAATTTATTATCCAAATGATAAGCCAAGCAAAGAGTTGACTTTGTAATAAAATTGGATCAAGTACTGCAACCATACGGTAATTGACTAAGAAAATGCAGATGTGCCCAATGAAAAACTTGGGATCTCTATGTGGCCAAGTGGGTATGCAAGAAGATCATATTAGTCCGATCAATAATAATAAGGTTCATTGCTGTCCAAGCGGAAAAATGAAGAGCTTCACAACCGCAGTTCTTGCTCCTCATGAGGGCATTTCAAACATATGACACTGACCTCTCTCTTAATAATTTGAATAGATAGGTTTAGGAATACTTTTCACTGTTGACAAATTTAGTCCTTCAAAAGTTCTCTACGTGAGAAAAAATGAACCGTTGAAAATGTTGATCTTTCTATCTATTCCTCAGATTATTCTAGGCACTTCATATTGGATTCCTTTCACTTCAACCTTCTCGAACCATACACATTTTCTTAACTTCGAGTCATCCTTCATCGGATAATGACCTTAGTTACGAGGAAGGGGGAAGTGTCCCTTGAAGAAATGCAGAGATCATTGTAAGTGCCCTTTGGGGCTGGTCACTGGGAACCATGTGTCCTGATCCTCTGACTGTCACAAATGTTACTCCTTTATACGCTTCCACATATCCTCCCACCTGCATTGCAGCCCAGATTTCAATTCACAACAAACCAGAAAATTGGGGGAAAAAATGGTATATATCTTGAAAATGCTTTAGGATGACAAAGTTTTTTTTTTTTTTTTAAATATTTGAATCAATTGTTGAAATAAAATGTTTCTGATGTATTTTTAAACTAATTTATTAATCTTTTGTTTCTTCAGTTCTAATTCTTCAAGCGAGATTGGAAGTTATATATTTCTCTTCTTTGATATTCAATTAAGCTGTCTCTTACCTCATCTTAATTCTATTTGAGATTTAAAATCAGTGTCACTTACCTCATCTTAATTCTATTTGAGATATAAAATCAGTTTCACTTACCTCATCCCCGGTGTACCAAGGGCGCCAAGGTGTTTCAACTGGCAGCTTAAGGCTGTTTAAGGCATACCTTGTTGCCGTTACTGGAATAACTTCATCCATATCACCACTGTGAAACATTAACAATAAAAATATCGTCCCCATCACCACTTCTTGTTACTGTTAGTTTAATTTGGCCATATATACTTTCTCAAAGCAACAAAATTTTTAGGAAGAAGAAAAAGAGCGTAGAAACTTAGGAGTACCTATATATCCAGACACTAATGTTATTTGAATAAAGCTTCTGAATTATTGGCAGAAGGGTATCCGCAGAATCTTTCCACTGAAATGTTCTGCAGGCAATTAGAAATAGTAAGTGGAAATTTCTATGTAGATAACATCAATAGGTTGTGTATACATATATATATATATATATTTGACCATTTACCAGCGCAAAATCTGCTTACCTGCAAGCACTCCATTCTGTGGGCTTCGCATGGAGGGCAGTTTGAACCTCAGCAAGGTTTAGATATGCTTCCACGTAGGTATCTTCGCAGGGTCCATAAGTCTTCTCCTAAGAAAGGTGGAAGCAATTACTTATTAGACTGGGTTTAAATACTAATCCATAGGCCGTCAAATGGGAGGAACAAAAAGTTCAACATTTCGATTTTCTTGAACCTCAGAGGGAAAATGAGAAGGTGAAAATTGCTTACCGGACTAATGGAACCATTTTTAAGCAGAGGGTGGTGGCAAAACGTCGGTGCATATATGTTGTATATGTAAAAGACACCGCTCTCATCGTTAGCTTTAAGCTCATAACTGATGCATTGGTTTGACATCTTCTGATTGCTAAAGTTGCAGTAGTGTGTGATGCCCTCATAGGTGTCATCCGAGATTAAGGCATGTGTCCAAAGAAACTCAAGTTGCCCTCTTTCTGCTGTGGATGAATCAATAAGTGCATTCCCAATCTACAAAATCGCGATGGACGACTCTTTTTAGGCCTATTACAAGCAGTATATAGAAATGACAAGTGACAATACTAACTGAGATGTAACATACAGCAATGCCTTTCAGATTAATAATAGCTTCATTTTCATTCTTGTTGTTGTGAAGAATGGTGTATGCAAGCTGAGGCACATAATGACCGGCATAGCTTTCTCCGGTGATGTAGAAGTCCCTGTTTTTGTAAGAGGGGAACCTCTCCAGCCAATTGACAAGAAAAACATAGGAATATTTGGCAGTTTGTTTATCACCCTGGTGATCGTAGTCAGATGTTGTATTTGAATAGGAGAAACCTACCCCAACTGGTGACTCCAAGAAAAGTACATTTGCCACTGTAAATGTCCAAAAGTTTATGATTATAGTTTAGAGAAAGGAAGAACTTCTTTTAATTCTTTGAATTCTTTAATCAAATGCTGCAAAAGTTGATGCTTACCGTTATTCCACGCATAATTGTTTCGATAAAGGGTCTTACCATCACTTTTAACTCCAAAAGGTCCCAATTCTTGCATTGCTCCATATAATGAGGAACATCCAGGCCCTGCATATAGAACTCGTGATCTCCATAGTTCCATCCTATAAACTCTAGCTTTTTATCCTAAATAGAGGCTTCATTCTTTCGGTTTTGAATTAATGGAATGACGAATGAAAATCATAAAATCTGCAAAACAAATATTAAAGTCAATTTGCAGATATGCAGGTTTCTGATGTTTCCTTACCTCCATTTAGCCACAAAAGCAAAGGCTTGGTTGAGGAATTCTCCGGCGACTCAACAAAATAGTAAAACAATGATTTTCCAGCAGGCTCATCTACCGTGACGTAACCCGAGTACTGATTGAAATCCACCCCAGAAGGTTGTCCTGGAAACTTCTGGATCTTGTCTGCCTGCATTAGGCCATCTTGGGGCACTACATTCGTCCGTGAATACACTTGCACATCGATGTCTTTCCAGGAATCAGAAGCAGGAGGCTTCTGTGATCTTCTTGATTTGAGCAGCCTTTGAAGGTTTTCACCCTGATTCCCATGACTTAAGCTGCAAGGTGCCAAAAGGCTAAAGCAGAAGAGGAGCAGCAAGGTGAGATATCTTGTGTTTTGCATCTTTTTACTGCATATTATGTCTTAACAACCTCGGAACAGAGCCAATATTTATAGGAAAAAGATTGGTTATAGTGGCAGAAGGCAATTGAACGAAGAAGCCATTCAACAATATCTTAGTTGACTTTTTTTCAGCTTGCAATAATGTCTTTAACACCTCACCAATGTATAGAACCTTATTGTGTTATTAGGTACACGCTTAGATTAATTTTGTTATTATAGATAATTCGGATATCATTAGCGAAAGAAAAAGACGTTATTACCGAGTAACCGTTACCAATTGATTGCAGTAAAACCAATTGATTATTAACTGAATTTTAGTTTCATGAAATTTTAGATGTTATTACTAACAGAATTAGTTCAAGATTAGTTTAGTAGGTAACTTTTTGATTATTGGTTCGTTAATAATCCATTGATGATTTGGCCGGATCCATAGGCGGACCGTGGACCGTGTTACGGTTAAATTGGTCCTTTTAATTTTCGTACCAAATAAATACTCTCTCCGTTTCATAATAAATATCATTGTAAAAGTTTTATTTTATTATAAAATAAGTGTCATTGAACAAAATATAGATTTTTTTCTTTATTTACCCTCATAATTAAACAATGATATTTAATGTAGTAAATATGCTAGTTTCTTATATTGTAATTTTTCATAATGAGAGAAAATATTTAATGAAGGGTAGAATAGTCAATTTAATTATTATTTTAGTATGTGTAAAGATTTTTATAATGATACTTATTATAAAACAGAGAGAGTATGAGACATTAATTTTGAGCCCCTAAAATTCAATCCTACATCTCCCCTTCGCCGGATCGATTAGTGCATATTTTCCAGCTACAATATTACCAAAAAAAAAAAACCAAAGAAGACTGATTGATATTTTTATGCTTGGTGGATATTTTGGTTGGAAAAAGGTTCTCCAACATTCCAACAGATTATTCATAGACTACCCATTGGTTACCAATTGAGTTGGTAAAGTTTTCTGAATGAATTAGCAATCAAATATTTTCAATTACAAATCTAGTGGAAAAATAGTTATATATCGACACATTATTATATGTTATCTATTCCATTTACTATGTAAAATGCATTTCAAATGTGTCATAATTGGCATACAATTATATCATATGTGGAATGCTGAATATGAACTTGAATTATGAAGTCCATGAACCATTTCCACTTTGTCATACAGTTTTCATTTACTTTTCATACAGACCACTTCTTTGTTGTTATCTTTTTAAGGCCTTTTTTAAGTTCTTCTATTCTTTTTGAAATTCTCTCTCAGTTGTTCTTGAATTTGGATTTTTGTATTTGCAAACAGAAGCAATATTCCAGGAAGTGAGATTTTTGTCTAGTTTTCTAGAAATAGTTTTGACTATAAAAGGTGATACAAAGAAAATTGGACATTTTTGTTTATCTTTGAGGAGAAGTGATTGTGCGTATATACAACCAAAAATCTACAAAATGGAAAACCAAACATCTTACTTTAGAAAAGAAAGAATATGGTCAAAGTAAGCACAAAGAAGCTAGGTGATTTAAGGCATAAGTCTTGTTTGGTCAAATTGGCCGGGTGACCTCTTTAGAAATTTCCTTCTAGCCGAATTGTCAAAACTATTTGGCGCTCAATTTAATTGGAGGCAGGCTTTTCTAGTGTATACTTAGTAATCAGGGGACAGAACCTGAACTTCTACCTTTAAGGGATAGGAATCAATACAGACTTTTCTATTGTTTTGTAGTTTGTTTTAGAATATCACGAGCCTTGAGATTTGGTTATAGTAATCCAATGGGAAAATATTTACCAACTAGTTTTTTAATTAGCAACTATTTTTCCAACGAATCACCAATTGAAACTTGGTTGGTAACATTCCCCACTAAATTACAAACGAAAATATTTGCTTGATAAAAAATGATTAGTTGAATAATTATTAGAATAATTTGCACATTACTAATGTTAATCCGCGAGGTTTATGAAAATGTTATTGCGTATCTCTTCATTTTTCTTTCTATTGCACCAGAAATTTTCAGTTGTCGAACTATATTAGCCAGTTATATCTTCATTATATGGCCAGGAATCTTTCGTGTTCCTTAAAGGTTCACCTTGATATATGTTTTCAATTCGATATATACTATGTAAATGCAGTTCAAATGTAGAATAATTGCCATGCAATTGGATCATATATGGAATGCTGAATATATAGGAACGTCACAGGCTTATTTTTCATATAGACAGCATGATCATTTTTTTGTTTGTGTCTCATCTTTTAAGGCCTTTTTGAGTTGTTCTTGAATTTGAAGTTTGTATTGCAAATCCGATGCATATAATATTTCCAAGAAGAGAGATTTTTGTCTAGCTTTCTAGAAATGGTTTTTACTAGAAAAGATAAGAAGTCAATTAGGTAAGGGCAATGGACAATTTGGTATAGGTTCCCATAATTGCGCACTTGGAATGCATACCAATTAGTAAAGACCGGTCAAGGGGTCCATGTAGTGCGCAAATTTGATTTTTGAATTTTGTAGGTGTCATTATTTTGATTGTTTTATATAATTCTAATATATTGTAATTTTTATTATTGTTATTATGCAATTGATGATATAGAAATAAGTGTTTTACAATAGAATAAAGTAAGTGATGCATGAAATTTCAAATAACATCATGTGTATCATTTAAATTTAACTGTTTGATTGCTATTGAAATTTATACAATTGTACTTTGTAAGATATAAATGTATATACATTCTCACAAGGCTACTTGTATACAACGCAAAAGTAGCTAAATTTATTATTATAATAATATGATAAATATTTTAAAATATATGTTATACTTTTTTAAAATCTATTTCGGCATATGTATACTTTTTTTATATAATATCTTTATTTATTATGTTATTTTAAAATTTATTATTATCATAAATTAAGATGATTACGAAACTTAGGACAATTTTACTAATATAGAATAACTTTTTTATAATTTTACATTTTATATATTTTTTTAATTTTGAAAAAATTTGAGTATGCAATTATGTAAGTCAATTTGGGCACTCGCCGTTATGTTGTGGTGCATTTTTTAAATTTTATTTTATAATTTTAAAATTACAATTCAATTATAATTATTTAAAAATCAATTGATATTTTGTCTAAAATTAATAAAAAGTAATTGATAAAATCTATGAACTATTAAGATTTGTTACCGAAGCACCACAATATGGTTGGTGGTGCCCAAGCTTGGAGCCTCCCCACTTTTACTTTTTTATTTTTTATTTTTAACAGTAAAATAAATTTTCATAAATATTATTTTATTATTTTTCTTAATTTGTAGTTATCAGTTTTTATATTTTTAAATTTTATTTTAAGATATTAAAATTACAATCCAATTGCAACTATTGAAAACCAATTGAAGATATGACTATAATCAATAAAAGTCAATTGATAAGATTGGTGAAATACTAACATTAAATCGATAATTAATGTGAAAATACTTTTAAATATATATATTTTTAAAAATAAAATTTATTTTTTAACTTTATCGTGGTTTCAAAGTAATTATTATTAAAATAATTTTATTTTTTAAAATTCATCACAATTTAACAAACTATTTGCAACAAAAATATTTAATTATGTTAAATTTAAATTTGATATAATAAAATATTATTTTTTATTTTTACACAACAGACATAAATAAAAATTTTCATAACATTTATTCAAATCATAATATATATTGCGCATAAAAATTAATTTCATACATAGAACTATTGTATAATTACATATAATTATTTTTAAAATATATAGTAAAATGTTGATACATGTATAAAAATTTTTAACAACTACTATAGATTTACATATAAATTAAATATATGTTCAATTCATACAAAACATTGACATGCAGGTAAAAAAATATGTCACATATCTTGAAATTAAGGATACAGAAAGTCACAATAATTATCACAAAAGAATTCTTATAATACGTTATATACTTAACATAGGTTAGAAAATAATTCAATGAGTTATTATAATACTAATTATTTCAAAACATGTGTTATAATTTTTATTTTTATTTATTTGTACATATATGTATTTTTAAAAATAAAATGTTTATTTTTATTTTATTTTTAATTTTATCATTTTCTCAAAGAGATCATTATTTAAACAATTTTATTTTTCAAAATTCATCAATTTTTTTACAAATTATTTGCAACACTAATATTCAATATTCAATTTAAATTTGATACGGTAAAATATTTTATAAAATATAAATATTCTGCATACAAAGATGAAGGAAGAAGGACGCAATGCGACATTGCATTTTCGTTTTTTTTCTGACAACGTAGGTTGAACACATAAGAAGAAAACGCAATTTGAAATCAAATTGATTTGACCAAATTGATTTGACCAAAACGCAATGTGAAATTGCATTTACTAAGAACACATTTGTGTTTTTCTATTATTTGTTCCTAATCCTTCAGCCTGAACGCATCATGATTTTGCGCTCAGAAATCCAATTGATGGTATTTCTCAGCAGCTCAATTGAGAAATCTCAACTATCCATTCCATGATCCAATGGTCCAATGTTGTCCATAAATAAGGACAAAACAAAATCACTGTGAATTCACCACATGCCAATTAGTTATGTATATATACAAAGTTCATTAGGGATTTCTTTCTAGCTATTGAAAGATGATTCTATGTATACAACCAAAAATCAACAAAAACATATAGCTTGAAAATGGTACATATCTCACTACGGAAGAAAGAACAATTAGTGACGACAAAAACTGTCACTAAATGTAATAAGTTGTCATTAAAAGTTTGTAACTAACTAGTGCAAACGATAACATTAATGTGTTGTCACTAAACCTTAAGATTTAGTAACAAAATTTCCTTGTCACTTAATTGGTATATGCTTTAATGACAAAATTCATCATCACTATTTCACTCAAAATTACAAAAAGATTAAAAAAAAAGTCATAAGATAAAAATAAAAAAATTCTACACAACATGGCAACCGCGTGACTCATAGCTAGCGTTCCTGGCCGGTAGGCTGCACATAGCGCAAGATAACCCATTGTGTGGGATAAGTTTCGAACCCCAAATCAGTCTTGGACGCTGCAAGCATCTTACTGCTGCAGCAAATGGTACTTGTTATTTTGTATTTAAACATATTATGCATAATACTTTCATAAATATAATTATAAATCTAGAATCTTTGTTAATATAGTTTTAAAAATTAAAATGATTATTTACAAATAAATGATAAACATGACAAAAAAATTCTTTCTTTAGTTGTGCAAAAAATTATGATTTCTACTGTTGAATATGATGATTGATTTATAGTTTTCTTTAACTGAATCATTCTTATATAATTTTCTAAGCAAGGAATTTTTTCTAGAGAGCCTTTAATTTTTATATACCATATGTACTATATTTGTCATACCCCGAAACTGACATGTCACACGGCAATGCACTTAGGATAAAACCCAAAAGCACCGAAGATCACACTTTACTTACAATCTACAACAATTAATAAATAGAAAAGATAAACTTACCATAAATTAAAGGTTGTTTAATCTTGATCACCTACTGGAAGCATCAAGCTCGCTCTTACAAAGTAATCATAATTAACTTGAGTCCTCACTGCATACGAAAAAATAAAAATTTTCTTGATTTGTGCATAGAATTTCTCCAACTCTCTTTCCAAACTTCTATTCTTTCCATACCACATTCTCAAACACCTTCAAAGTCATCTACAGAATGATAAAGGATGAGTCGTACTAGCCCAGTAAGGTTTATAAACTAACTTGAGAATGAGCACCAATACAGACTAATATGAATCTTATTAAAATCCATAGAAACTTAAGTTAGAAAAGAAAATCCGCTTTGCTTGGAACTTATTTGCTTAACCTTAGACTACATTCCTAATGCTTTTAAAAAGGATCCATGAAATACAAAAACTTTGACGAACAAACTTGGAACATGCCAAGAATGAAAGGAAATAGATTTTTCTAAAGCAAATAATTTTCTTGCACCCGTTGCAAATATTTTTAAAAGTGTGGTCACGTCTAATTTAAAGTGATCCACATAATACAAAACCTTTTCCATATATTTTTAGAGCATAGTCACAACGAATTTTAAGCGATCCTCAAGATAATATAATAACCTCATAAGATTATGGACACAATGACAATTTGATATGGCAACTCCTAATTATTGTACCAATTAAGAGAGGAACAGACTAATGAATACAAGGTACTTTCCTCTAGTTGGGCCCACAAAATAATTGGCACATGTCCTATCAAAGTCTCCAAAAATCACATAAGCACATTACCTTTTCATTTGAATATATCTTTGAACACTTGAGTTTTAAACCATTTCTTATGAAAATATGTGACCAAAAGGTAACACATGTAATATTCTTTCCAATTTTGTATAAAAAAATAAGCTTATTCAGACATTTCATCAGACACTTAAACTTCAAGATATTTCAATAGCATATTAGTCATCAATACTCAACATACTCAATGCTTATTCCTTTTTCATATAAAAAAATGGTAGTTTACATAGAACAAGAATAATTTAGCAATTTCTGATGAGTTTATCTAAACAAGTGCAGGAAGGTTTATATCCATTACCGTAAACCAACAACCTTCCTCCTATTTCTTGAATGAAATACCAAATTCAAATACCTAAAAGTACTAAAACACTCTTTAGAATCAATTTCCAGCAAAATACAAGGTATCCTCTTTAATCTTTGTTAGCCCTAAGGGAGAATCTTGTAGTTTTGATTAATGACAAACATTGATGAGGTGTAACTTGTATGTAAATTGTGTGATATGATTTGTGGTTAAAGAAGCTAAGTGGTCTCATTGCCTTAAAGTTATAATGCCAAGAACAACTCAAATGAACTCAAGTAGTTGACGAATGAAGAGTATGTCCAAGAAGTTGAAAGCTTTAAAGACACTTTAGTGTATGTTTTCTTTTATTTAATAGGTATATCTTATGAACCCTACACTCTTGCATTTGGAATCTATGTAATTGATATTCCATATTTGTGCACCATATAATTACAATTTTGAGCTTGATTTTATGTTAAATTTCGGTGTTTTAATCACCATTTATACTCCCTTTATCTCTTATTTGGTTTAGATGATATTATTGAAGATTTGGAATTAAATGAAGCAAACAAGGGAAATTTATACAATGAAGAAAAACAGAGAAATGCAGAGAAAAAATAGACTGGTAGAGAATTGTTACATATGCTTTTGACCTTCATAAAGATTCCAAATGCACAAGTGGTATTCTAGAAACTTATAGAGGACATTCGGAAGTTTTCAGAATGGTAAACTTTGTGTCAATCGGAGTTCATTTACCTACCCTTCTTATGCTGCAAAGTCACCTATTCTGCATTGTGTTCCATTTTTGATACAGTTTGGTATAATGATCATATCTTGAGTTCTAGATGCCCAATTTCGGTGATTCAAATCTCTGTTTAAACTAAGATCCTGATATACAGTGTTTAGGAAGATATTAAGACCTAGATCAGCTGATATAATGCTCCGAATTCACCTATAAATCAAAACAGTATCACAGTCGGGCAGCAGAACCTTGCACCAAAACTGGGGGCAAGCGGTGCGGTTTGTTCTGATCTAACCGGTGCCATTTGTGTCGATCTGAAGCTGCTTTTAAGATGCTTTTCTCTCTCTTTTGGGGCAGATTTTAATACCTCTTTAGGGCAGAAACAAGGCAGCCGATTGGAGTGGACAGAAAACAGCAAAACACCAAGAAAACACACCAAATTCTTCTTCCAATCCATCAATCTTGCAAGAGAAATCAAGAGAGAAGATTGAATCCTTGAAGAAGGAGAACATCCACCTTGAAGATTCATGGAAAAAGCTGCAACTTTCTCAACAAAATCGTGAAGAACTTCAACCTTAAAGAAGAGAGGAGATTTCAACCATGAAAATGAGCAATTCCTCCTCTTTCTTTGTTGTTTTATGTTCTTTGATTTGTAATATGTTGATGAGCTAAACTTTTAAATACTTGGATGGGTATGAACCCTAGATTTTACTTATGTGAATGAATTGTTTCCTTGGTTGATTGAATTCAAATTTCTTGTGAATTGTTTGTGGATTTGAATGATTGAATTGATTGAGTGGATTAATGATGCAAAATCTGGAATTCTTTCACTTGGAATTGAGAAAGGAAGGGTGATTGATAATTGATTCATAATTTGGAAATTTTCACTTGGAATTGAGAAAGGAAGGGTGAAATAGACCATACACAAACAATGAAGATGATTTAGTTAACTAGGAATAGAAACCTAAACATCTTCTTGATAATTAGAGAAATCTAATTGGAAATTCACAATTCTTAATGCATTCTTGGGTTGAATTGGTTAGAAAGAGATTTCAACTAATTAATCTAAGAGTAGAGAACTTTCATCTAGAGATAGAGTGAGTTCTATCATTGGAATTTCATCAAACATAAGAAGTGAAATTTATCAACCAAGGGACATTTCTATCACATAGGTAATTCTAGGGGGATTAACCATCCAAGTATTGTTTTCTCAATTGAATTCTCTCTTGCAAACAAAAATTAGTTAAGTTGGTTTAATTAGCTAAGCTAGACTTCTATTCCTAGTAGTAATTTCAATCATTTTCACAAACAAATTTGATAGGCTAAACAATAGAATAGAAAGTGAGTAATGATATTTAACCATCCCCGTGGATACGATATTGAATTTACTTGCCATTATACTACTCATAACGATAGGTGCACTTGCCTTGTATTTGTGTGCAAATTGTTTAGGATTGTGATAAAAATTTAGTATAAAGGTATAGAAATAAAACACAACAAGTTTTTGGCGCCGTTGCCGGGAATTTTTGGTTAATATTAGGAAAGCTTGAAATCTATTGATTTAGTCATTTTACTTATTTGTTGTTATAATACCTATTTCTAGTGTTAGTATTTGTTGTCTTGTTTGTAATTTTGTAAGTCATTAGTGAATTGGAGTTCTTAGCTTATGTTTCTCTGTTTTTGTTTTGTTTTAAGTAAGTATTTTGTCTGAGCTAAACTTTTACTTTATTTGTGGTGAAGGTGTGAATTCTTTTGGTTTATGACCTCAAGTAATTCGGGAGAATTGAATCAACTTAATTCCGAAGTTGAGTAGATTTTTTATTGGGATCCAAGGGGTATAAACCTAGAGGTGATACTTGAAGGAATTGAAGGTGAAGGTGAAAATCCTCAAATTGAGAACACTATGGCACATGATGGAAACACAAGACCAAGGACAATGGGAGACTATGCACGACCTTCGTTGTTAGGAGCGGAGTCAAGCATTGTCCGACCAAGAGTTGAAGCCAAAAATTTTGAGATCAAACCAAATATCATCCAAATGGTTCAACAATTGGTGCAATTTGATGGTTTACCGGACGAAGACCCGAATGCTCATATTGCCAACTTTTTGGAGATATGTGATACTTTCAAGATTAATGGGGCTTCCGAAGATGCCATCCGCCTTCGATTATTTCCATTTTCATTGAGAGACCGAGCCAAGCCATGGTTAAAATCACTTCCACCGGGTTCCATCACTACTTGGAACAATCTTGCCAAGAAGTTCCTCGCTAAATATTTCTCTCTGGCAAGGACTGCAAAGCTAAGGAATGATATCTTCTCTTTTCAACAAATGGAGAGTGAGAGCTTATATGATTCTTGGGAGAGATGGAAGGAACTATTGAAGAAATGTCCACATCATGGTCTAGATTTGGGGCTTCAAATGCAAACATTCCATAGTGGATTAAATTTCCCTTACAAGCAACTCATTGATGCTTCTTCAGGAGGTACCACCAGTTTGGAGACACCAGAGGAGTTACAAGACCTCACTGAAAACATTGCCATGAACAACTACCAATGGGAGAATCCAAAACCGAAAGTCAAGCCTAGTGGAATACACAATGTAGATAAGATGACGGCTTTGGAGGCTAAATTCGATGCACTAAATAAGAAGATTGAGAGTTTGAGTTTGTCACCTCAACCCTCTCAAATGATGATGGCTTGTGATTTTTGCGGAGGTAGTCATCCAAACCATGAGTGCCAAACCATAGGAACTTCTAATACATCATCAACAGAGCACGTGGATTTCCTTGGAGGAGGAAGGCAACCCAACAATCCTTATAGTAATACCTATAATCCGGGGTGGCGGAATAATACAAACTTCTCATGGAGCAACCAAGGGCAACAAAGACCGTTTCATTCTCCCGGCTTCCAAGTTTCATCAAATCCTCGACCCCAGCCATCTCTTCCTTATCAACATCAACCACCTCCACCTCTTCAACAACCGGTGAAGCCTAGCCTTGAAGAATTAATGACAAAGTTCATTGACACTGCCGAAACCCGGTTCCAACATCAAGAAGCATCCCTGAGGAACCAAAAGGCTTCCATGCACAACTTGGAAAATCAAGTAGGCCAATTAGCAAAGCCTTTTTTCGAAAGGCAAGTTGGAACTCTCCCAAGCAACACCGAGCCGAATCCAAGGGAACATGCTAAAGCTATTACCTTGAGAAGTGGAAAGGAATTGGAGATTCCGAATCAAAAGATGCCAGAAAAGGAAGAAGGGAATAAAGATGAGCCAGTGTATGTTGAGGATAAAGAAAGGGTTGAGAAGACAGAAACACAAAAGAATAAGAAAACTCAAGAATATAAGCCAAAGATTCCATATCCTGGCAAACTTCAACAAGAGAAAAAGGATGAACAATTTGGTAAGTTTCTTGAACTTTTTAAGCAATTGCATATCAACTTACCATTTGTTGAAGCTCTTTCGCAGATGCCAAGATATGCTAAATTCCAAAAGGAGATCCTTTCCAAGAAAAGAAAGCTGGAGGAGTTCTCAATGGTGACATTGAATGAGGAGTGTTCAGCCATTCTTCAAAACAAGAACAAGCTACCGCAAAAGCTAAAGGATCCAGGGAGTTTTACTATCCCTTGTACTATTGGTAGTTTGTCAATTGGTAGGGCATTAGCAGATTTGGGTGCTAGCATTAATTTGTTGTCATATGAGATGTTTAAAAAGTTGGGATTGGGTGAACCTAAACCAACTAGAATGAGCATTCAATTGGCCGATAGATCGGTTAAGTATCCTATGGGAATTATTGAGGATGTACTTGTGAAAGTCGATAAATTCATATTCCTTATTGATTTTGTGATACTTGATATGAGGGAGGATGTGAAGGTGCCTTTGATTTTAGGAAGACCTTTTCTAGCTACCGCTAAGGCCAATATAGATGTATGTGAAGGGAAATTAACCCTTAGGGTAGGGGAAGAGGAAGTTATTTTTAAAGTTCCTGAGGCTATGAAATATTCTCTTGATCATGATGATTCTTGTTTTAGGATAGATATTATTGATGACATTGTCTCCAACCATGTGCAGGGATTATTGAATGATAATTATTTAGAGGTATCCTTGTTGCAAGATGAAGAAGCGAAGAAGGAGTGTCATGAGAATGGTGAAGTCATAGCACATATGGAGTCATCTCCAATCACAACCGAAGGGGTGGAGTTCGAAAAATTTGAGAAGGAAAAAGGGGGTAGAATGAAGTCCACCATTGAAGAACCCCCGAGCTAGAGTTGAAAAAACTGTCGGATCATTTGCAATATGTTTTTCTTGCAGATAATTCTAAACTCCCGGTGATCATTGCAACCGATTTGCAAGAAGAACAAAAAGAAGTTCTCATAAAGATGTTAAAGAAGCATACAAAGGCAATGGCGTGAAGATATCCGACATCAATGGTATTAGCCCTTCATTTTGCACCCATAAAATATTAATGGAAGAAGACTTCAAACCGGTGGTATAACCCCAAAGAAGGCTAAACCCAAACATGAAGGAAGTGGTCAAAGCAGAGGTAATCAAACTTCTTGATGCCGGTCTCATATATCCTATCTCGGATATTCCGTGGGTGAGTCCCGTCCAAGTAGTTCCCAAGAAAGGAGGGATGACCATCGTGCCTAATGAGAAAAACGAGTTGATTCCCATGAGGATCGTGACTGGCTGGAGAGTTTGTATAGATTATCGGAAGCTTAATAATGCCACTCGAAAGGATCAATTTTCACTGCCTTTCATTGATCAAATGCTTGAGAGACTTGCCGGTCATAGGTATTACTGTTTTCTTGATGGTTTTTCGGGGCTTTCAAATTCCAATAGCCCCGGAAGATCAAGAGAAAACTACATTTACCTGTCCTTATGGTACTTTTGCTTACCGTCGCATGCCTTTTGGTTTGTGTAATGCTCTTGCAACTTTTCAAAGGTACATGTTAGCTATTTTTGAGGGTTTTGTGGAGAATATTATGGAGATTGTTATGGATGATTTCTCTGTTTTTGGTGATTCTTTTGAGTTTTGTTTGAAAAATCTTGAAAACATTTTGCAAAGATGTGAAGAAACTAATTTGGTTTTGAATTGGGAGAAATGTCATTTTATGGTTAAAGAAGGCATTGTATTGGGGCATAAGATCTCTAGCAAGGGCATAGAAGTTGATAGAGCCAAGGTAGAGACCATAGAAAATTTGCCACCACCTACTTCGGTAAAGGTAATTAGAAGTTTTCTTGGTTATGCAGGGTTCTATAGAAGGTTTATAAAAGATTTTTCTAAAATTGCTAAACCTCTTACAAATTTATTTGAAAAAGATGCGCCCTTTATTTTTTATGATACATGCTTAATTGCTTTCACTATGTTGAAGCAAAAATTGGATTGACTCCCCCATATTGGTTGCCCCCGAATGGTCCAGTCCCTTTGAACTAATGTGTGATGCAAGTGAGTTTGCAGTAGGGGCAGTGCTTGGACAAAGGAAAGAAATGCATTTTCAACCGATATACTATGCAAGCAAGACCTTGACGGAAGCACAAGAAAACTACACCACAACCAAGAAGGAGCTTTTTGCCATAGTTTTTGCTTTTGATAAATTCCGCTCCTATCTTGTTTTGTCTAAAGTCATTGTTTATACTGATCATTCAGCACTCAAATATCTTTTTAACAAAAATGATGCAAGGCCTAGACTAATTAGGTGGGTACTTTTATTGCAGGAATTTGATTTGGAGATAAGAGATAAGAAAGGAGCGGAAAATCTTGCCGCTGATCATCTATCAAGGTTGGAAAATCCACATTTGGAACAATTGAACGAGGAAGGCATTAATGACACATTCCCTGATGAGAGGTTATACTTAGTTATGGGTAATGAAGATCACACCCTTTGGTTTGCAGATTATGCTAATTATATTGTGGGTCGGATCTTACCAAAGCATTTAACCCCTCAACAAAAGAAGAAATTCTTTTTGGAATTAAAGTACTATCTTTGGGAAGATCCGTTTTTGTTCCGAATTTGTGCAGATCAAATCATAAGGAGATGTGTAGCAAACCCTGAGAACATGAGCATATTAGAGCATTGCCACAAAGGTCCGGCTGGTGGTCATTATCACGCCAATGGGACAGCAAGAAAGGTACTTGAGTCGGAATTTTATTGGCCGACTTTGTTTAGAGATGCCCAAAGGTATGTAGAACACTGTGACAATTGCCAACGGACAGGTAATATCTCAAAAAGGCATGAAATGCCCCTCTCTACATTTCAAGTATGTGAGGTCTTTGATTGTTGGGGTATTTATTTCATGGGTCCTTTTCCAAACTCTTTTGGTAATGCATACATCATGGTTGCAGTTGATTATGTCTCTAGATGGGTGGAAGCCCAAGCTTTGCCAACAAATGATGCTAGAGTAGTTTTTAAATTTTTTTAAAAATTGTTTACTCGCTTTGGCATTCCTAGGGCCATAATTAGTGATCGGGGAACTCATTTTTGTAACCAACAACTTGAGAAGGTTTTGCTTCGATTAGGTGTTACTCACAAGATGGCAACCCCTTATCACCCTCAAACTAGTGGCCAAGTGGAAGTGGTTAATAGAGAAATCAAAAGAATTTTGGAATAGATTGTTGAACATACTACGAAGGATTTGAGTGTTAAGCTTGATGATGCTTTATGGGCATATAGGACTGCATACAAGACCCACATCGGGTTTACTCCATATAGATTAGTCTATGGGAAGTCTTGTCATTTACCGGTTGAGGTTGAGTATAAGGCATATTGGGCAATTAAATTGATTAATTTTGATCATGATCTTGCAGGGAAAACTAGACTACTCCAAATTAATGAACTTGATGAGTGGAGGAGAGATGCCTATGAGAACTCACGAATCTACAAGGAAAAAGTGAAGCAATGGCATGACAAGCACATATTTTCGAATCGGGAATTTAAGGAGGGAGATCAAGTGCTATTATTTAACTCTCGTTTGAAGCTCTTTCCTGGAAAGCTCAAGTTACGATGGTCCCGGACCATTCGTAATCCACAAAGTTTACCCTTATGGGGTAGTAGAAGTTGCACATCTGGATAAGGGAATTTTCAAGGTTAACGGCCATCGTCTCAAACACTATAATGGAGGAGATCCCAGAGAACTTGAAAAGGTCTCTTTAATCCTCCAAGATCCAAGAGATAAGTGATCTTTTATGTTTATTTAGTTAATTGTACATAATTTTACTTAATGTGATTTTGAGTTTGAAAATTTTAATTCTCCTTAATTGTGAAGAGCTTTATAATGTGCTATTTGGTGTGTTATATTTTAGTTTGTAGTTAATTATTTTTTGTTAAATGTTGTGGCTGAATATGTAAAAAAAAAAAAAACCAAAACGGCGCCGTTTGGATTGAATCAAACGGCGCCGGGTCACTGTGGACGCAATTCCAGTTCTGCCGAACTGGAGTAAAACGGCGCCGCATGGTGTGTTCCAGGCGGCGCAGTTTTACTGTGCATAAAAAAAAAACTAACGTTCTGATCCAGTTTCAGAATTGGATTGAAACGGCGCCGCTTGGTGTGATCCAGGCGGCGCCGTTTCACTGTTCATAAAAAAAAACAGAATTCTGCCCAAACGCTTTACAACGGCGCCGTTTGGTGTAACCGTTTTAATTGAATTCAAAAAAAAACTCATAAAACCAAAAGACCGAGGCTTGCAATTCTCTCCCAGTTCCTCTCTTTTCTCTCTTCTTCCTTCCCATTTTCTCTCGGTTTTCTCTTTCAATTTCTATTTCAAGAAAATTCCAACCTTCTCACATTTTTCTTTCACCCCAACTCATCCTCCCACTTCTAATTTTTTAGAGATTCTTTTTCTTAACTCAACTTTGAGGCTCAAGAACTTTCAAGTAATCCACTAGAATGAGTTTCTCTCTTTAACCTTTTATCTTACAATCTTTATTTTTCTTATGTTTTTGGTTAAATGCTTTAGTAAATTGTGATTGTGTAGAAAGTTATTTATAGTTGGATTGCACTTCTTCTCTAATTTTGTTGGTTATCTCTTGTTTTCCTCTATGCCTACCATGTGTTTGATGAAATGCCACAATGAAACTTAATTCTTAAATTTGTGATATTCTTTACTACTTTGCATTCTATTCGTAATATCGGCTTCTTTTTGGTAATTTCATAGTTAGTTTATTTAATTTTATTACTTAATATAGTTACTAGTTAATTAACCTTTGTCTGAGATTTTTAGTGCTATTTTTTTCTTCTTTTTCTTTTTCTTTTTCTCTTTACTTTCTTTTCTTGTTTAACTAATTTGCAATTTTTATTTTTTATGTGTATTCCTTGTAAAGTTATTTGTGGCATTTGTATTTTCACATAGGTAGTCTAATTTCTCTTTAAGGGTTCATTTTGAAAAAGAAAGCATGTTGAGAAAAACCACCGCCCAATCCAAAAAGTCTAAACGCACAAGGGATGTGGCCTCCTCTTCGGGCGCCGGCCCTTCCTCACCATCACCCCAAGTACCTCCCTCCAATATTTCCTACGTCCATCCTACTCGTTTCATCGATAATCAACATCGGGAATGGTACACTTCACGTCAACAAAACTCTATGATCATTGAGCGTACCAATTCCGTTGAGGTGAATGAGTTGTTTAATATTTCTGGTTTATTCCACGCCATAGGATGGAGGCCTATCCTTAACCTCTCCGGTACTTACTATCTTGTCCTTGTCAAAGAATTTTATGCCAATATTAGGGATAAATTTGACAAATTTGACAAGGTCCTTCATACTCAGGTTAAGGGTCAACTAATTGTCGTCACCCGCCCCCTTCTCGCTGAACTTCTTCACATTCCTGATAAAGAGAATTGAGTTCGAATAGATAATAAAAAAAAAAGAGATCTTCTCGGATCGGGAGTGGGATTTTAAAACAGCTTGGCGAGCATTACATTTAACATATAGCAGAATAGGTACAAGTTATGATTTTAACGCCAATACCCTTTCCCCTAGGCTTCGGTTAGTGGTCTATTTACTTGCTTTTAATGTTCTACCTAGGGCGAGTGGGTTTCGATGTTCGGACATTTATATTACTCACAAACTGCTTACTCGATCACCCATTCCATTAGCTTCCATTTTACTAACCCAAATGAATGAGATGGTTCCATTTCACACAGATTCTCCGACGCTTTAATGTGGATTTTCGCAGAGAGGCCGCCCTTTCCACATCGGCTTCTGAAGTGCTCACCATAAGAACACTACAAAACTGCGGCTACCAATATGACGATGAGAGGAATGAATGGATCACTAGATCTGACGCTGAACTTTGGCAAGGCATCCATTCTACGATCGGCATGTATGTAGATCCAGAAAGTGTCCGCCGACCTCGTCCTAACATCGCCTCATCATCCACTACAGATTTTCAAGCCGAAATGCGCACACATTTGCTGAAATCCAGATTCAATTGAGCCGCCTTTCTATGGCAGACCATACTCGCCAAGAACAGTTCGACGAACTCCATCGAGACCAACAACAAATCCTCAACAATACGCCGGCCTTGCCGAATCCCAGGCAATGCTCCTGCAGAATCAAAGGTAACTTATGCACACAATGCAACGACAGGAAGTGTATCTCACCGGGCTTTGGCTACAACTTTTTCTAGGAGCTGGCCTCGGGTCGAGTGATGGTACCGGCAATATATGAACAAAAGGGAAGTTCTTTATTTTTTATTTTGTCCTTTTATTTATTTATTTTATTGCTATGTTTTTATGCTTTCACTTTCATTATGTCATTGTTTCTAGCTTTCTTTTATTTCCTTTTACTGTGAAGTATATAGAAGGTGTAGCTTACTACTCATATGGTTTTGCCCAGCCTTCACGTACGAAACAGCCATATTTTTCACTGTTTGTATGTTTGGTTGTTTGGTGTGGTGTTCTGGTGCAATTTGTGTTGTTTGTAGTCATTTTTTTATTTATTTATTATGAAGCTTTTATTTTGTTGGATTCAGTTCACTATATTTCTCTCTCTCCCTAACATTGTGGAAAATGTTGTCTTAAGTGTGGGGAGTTGGCTTTAGAAATTAGAAATAGAAGTTATTTTCAAGATTTTTGTTGAATTCTCTTGTTTTTATTTTTAGAATCTTCAAGGTGTTTCAAGACTTGCATGTTTTATCTTTTATCAAAGAGTAGTTATACAAGCATTCTAAAGGTCATGACTAGTACCTTAAACTTGGATTGAGTAAGCACCCCTTGTATTCCTTACTTACATGGAATTCATCTTTTAAGCACATTTCTACTTTGCTTTTGTTGTGATGATTATGAAATTGAATCTTGTGTTATTGGCCTTAGAATTCAACATAACTTTTACCCTAGAACCCGCATTTACTTGCCTTGAGGCGAAATGAGTAAGTAACCTTAGTTTGATCTCGAAATGATGGTAATAGGCCTTATTTGTCCCGATTGAGCCTTTCTAGCCACCGCTCTTTATTTTATCCGTAGTACCCTTTCTTGAAGCCTTCGTGCATAAATTTTCCAATCTATGTTCTAAATTTTTCCTTCTTTCAAATTTTAAACTCCACTCTTTTATTTTAACCCTTCTTTGCGAGAGCTAAATTCATTGTTTACCCTTAAGTTAGCAAAGAGTATTATGGAAATTGGAACAATGGGTGGAATAGAAGATGATAGGAAAAATAGACTTTATGAAAAAAAAAAAAAAAGAGAGAGAGAGAGGGGGGAAAGAGAGGTGAGATGACCTTATATGATCGGGAATTAGATTACAGCTCAATCGAAGAAAAAAGAGAAAAAGAAGAAAAAAAACACATTATTATATATTTGTCTATTATCGAGAAGGCTTCTTACATTCTTGATGCCTTCAAGATGTATAAATGTTTTCATTGTTATTTTTGTGAATTTTGTCATGATTGAGGTTAAATTTATGGGTTGACAAAGATGGTGATGATGGACAAGTTGTGGGTTGAAGCACAATGTGTGCAAATGGTTGAATTCAAAGTGAGGGGATTTTGTAGAGAATGGGAGTTTGTGGTTGAATGTAGGGGAATGGTGATATTCTTTGTGGCTAATAAGGATTATTACTTTTGTTTTATGTCTCATTCCTTTCTCTTTAGCTCTCATTTCTTTGACTTTGAATTCCTTATCTTTCGTTTGGCACCTAAACTTTCCCTGAGCCAAATATTACAAGCATAAAAGTCCTACCTAATCGAGGTTAAATTTTAGTTACCATATTAGTGGAGAGGTTTCGTAAATGCCGGGCTTATGGGGTATTATGCTTTCCTGATGAGAATTCCTTGGCCAATAACATGAAATTCACTCTTATAATTTTTGAACATTTTGATTAGCTGGAAACACAACACACACTGATTCTTGTTTAATCTTTGTGATGGATACTTAGGATGACTTTTAGATTGATTGTGTGGATTGCTCAAGATTTCTCAATAAGTAATGCTTTCTCTGTTTTGCATTCCTTTGTAATACTTCAAAACACTCGTTATTTCTTGTGAATTATTGTTCAAATTTCTTAGTTGTTTTGTAGTATTGCTTGGGGACAAGCAATGTCTAAGTGTGGGGGAGTTTGATATTCCATATTTGTGCTCTATACAATTATCATTTTGAGCTTGATTTTATGTTAAATTTTGTTGTTTTAATCACCATTTATACTCCCTTTATCTCTTATTTTCTTTAGGTGATATTATTGAAGATTTGGAATTAAATGAAGCAAACAAGGGAAATTTATACAATGAAGAAAAATAGAGAAATGCAGAGAAAAAATAGACTGGTAGAGACTATTCATATGTGATTTTGATCTTCATACAGATTCCAAATGCACAAGTAGTATTCTAGACAATTATAGAGGACATTTGGAAGTTTTCATAATGGTAAAATTTGTGTCAATCGGAGTTCATTTGCCTACCCTTCTTATGCTGCAAAGTCACCTATTCTGCATTGTGTTCCATTTTTGACACAGTTTGGTATAATGATCATATCTTGAGTTATAGATGCCCAATTTCGGTGATTGGAACCTCTGTGGAAAGCTACGATCCGAATCTACAACTTGAATGAAGACATCAAGACCTAGATAGGCCTATATAATGCTCTGAATTCATCTAGAAGTCAAAATAGTGTCACAGTCGAGCAGTAGAACCTTGCACCAAAACAGTCAAAACAATGTTCTTCATTTTGTAAAATCTCTTTGTTTTCTTCATTTTCTTCCAAATCTTTAACAAACTCATCTAAAGCAAATAAGAGATAAATGGAGTGTAAATGGTGATTAAAACACCAAAATTTAGTAGAAATGTGAGCTCAAAATGATCATTATATAAAGCACAAATATAGAATATCAGTTGTAGAGCTCTTTGTTGGTTCATGAGAAGAAAATCAACCAACAGGAAAAGGAAGAGCAAACATTAAAGGCCTCAATAACAAGCAATCATTTGTCATCTAAATAAGGAAGCAAAGGTAAAAGTAGAAGTCGAGGAGGTAGTGATCGTCAACAATACTAGTCGACTGACAACCAATCACAGTCGACAGAAAATCAACCTCAAGACAAAAGAGAAAGACGTGGTCGTGGAGGCTGACAGTCGACTATTATCGAGAGGAAATCATTATACAAGTTGACTATTAAATGCTATAGGTGTGGTAAGTATGGCCATTATCAATTTGAATGCTGTACTAACTTGAATGAAGTGACACAGATGAATTATGCAAAGAAGGAAGAAGAGATGCTCTCTTAATGGTATGCTATGTGAATGACGAAAATCACCAAAACTTATGGCATCTAGATACCAGTTGCAGTAATCACATGAGTAGAGAAAGAAAGGCGTTTTCTAATCGGATGAGTCATTCAAGAATACTATGAAGTTTGGTGATAATTCAACGGTTTCTATTATGGGCAAGGGAAGAATAACTTTTCAAACTAAGGTTAATTCTACTCACACTATATCCAATGTTCTTTATGTTCTAGCTTTAAAGACAAATTTGCTTAGTGTGGGTCAGTTACAAGAGAAGGAATATCAGATTACTATCAAAGATGGTGTTTGTCGAATTGAAGATGGCGAGTTAGGATTGATTGTTCAAGTAAAAATGACTGCAAATTGTATGATTCCACTTTATCTTCACACTATTTCCCTTTTCTATTTTTCAACAAGATTGATGGATACATCTTGGTTATGGCATCTTCGGTATGGTCACCTAAATTTTGGAGGTCTGAAAACATTGCAGCAAAAGGAGACAGTAATAGGTCTTGCTCATATTACTATTCCATCTCAAATTTGTGAAGAATGTGTTGTCGCAAACATCATTGAAATCAATTCCCTCAAGGAAATTCTTGAAGAGCAAAGTATGCTTTGAAGTTGCTGCATTCTGATCTTTGTGGCCTAATTAATCCATCTTCTAATGGAAATAAATGCTATATCATCACTTTCATCGATCATTATAGTTGAAAAGTTTGGACATATTTCTTGCAGGAAAAATCTGAAGCCTTAGAAGCTTTTAAAAGTTATAAGGCACTAATTGAGAAAGAAATGGGGAGTCCAATCAAAATATTTCGTACTGATTGTGGAGGAAAATATCTCACAAGAATTTGCAACATTCTGTGAGAATCGTGGAATCAAAAGGCAACTGACAGTAGCTTACATGCCTCAACAAAATGGAGTCTATGAGCAAAAAAATGGCACTATCTTGAATATGGTGCAGAGTCTATTGACAAGGAGCAGTATTCCAAAGTCATTTTGGCCAGAAGTAGTCAACTGGAGCATCCATATATTGAATAGATGTCCAACACTTCTTGTTCAAAATATGATGCCAGAAGAAGCAAGGAGTGGCCGAAAGCCAATTGTGAAATATTTCATAATCTTTGGATGCATTGCCGACATACATGTAACATATCAGAAGAGAACAAAATTTGGATGACAAGGGAGAAAAGTGCATCTTTCTTAGCGTAAGTGATCGGTCCAAAACTTATAAACTTTATAATCCTACTTTTAAGGAAGTTATTGTCAATCGTGATGTACTATTTAATGAAGAAAATTTTTGGCTATGGAATGACAATGTTACTGTACAAGTACCTATCAACTTTGATAGTGACAATGAAGAAAAAAAACAGCAGTCTTCAGAGGAGATGCAACTGTTGACAACTGAACTACAGTCTACAGAACAACAGTCGATAGGGTAGTCAACAGAAAATGTAGATGGTTCAACAAGACCACAACGTATTAAGAAAAGACCTACTTGGATGCCTTATTATAAGGTAACTGGAGATAATCAAGCTGAGGATCCACTTACACATTTTGTAATATTTTTAAATTATGATCCCACAACTTTTCAGGAAGCTGTTAAGAACCAAAATGGCAAAAGGTGATGGATAAAGAGATTGCAGCCATCGAACGAAATAACACACAAGAGTTGACTGATCTTCTAGAAGACACAAAACAATTGATGTCAAGTGGGTGTACAAGACAAAGTTGAAGCAGAATGGAGAAGTCAACAAGTACATGGCGTGATTGGTAGCTAAAGGCTACAAGAAAGTGTTTGGGATAGATTACAAGGAAGTATTTGCCCTTGTTACAAGGCATGATACTATCAAATTGGTGATTGTATTGGCAGCACAATAATCATGGTCTATCTTCTAGTTGGATATGAAATCAGCGTTCTTACACGGTGATCTTCAAGAGCAGGTTGTTATTGATCAACCTCTTGATTATGTGAAGTATGAAAGTGAACATAAAGTTTATAGACTTAAGAAGGTATTATATAGGCTAAAACAAACTCCAAGAGCTTGGTATAGCCGAATTGAGTCTTACTTCTTGAAGAAAGGTTTTCTAAAATGTCCATATCAGCATACATTATTTGTTAAGATTGGAGAAGGAGGAAAATTGCTAATTGTTTGCTTGTACGTGGATGATTTAATTTATACTGGTGATGATATTACTATGTTTGAAAAGTTCAAGTGATCCATGATGCTAGAATTTGACATGTCTGATCTTGGAATGATGTATTATTTTATGGGCATTGAAGTTGTGCAATCTGCAGTTGGAATTTTTATCCCTCAAAAGAAGTATGCATAGGAAATTTGGGAGAAGTTTCAGATAAACAATTGTAA
Organism: Rauvolfia tetraphylla; assembly: GCA_030512225.1. Taxonomy (NCBI): domain Eukaryota; kingdom Viridiplantae; phylum Streptophyta; class Magnoliopsida; order Gentianales; family Apocynaceae; genus Rauvolfia; species Rauvolfia tetraphylla. The sequence goes on from JAJQKT010000062.1 coordinate 6,810,858, forward strand.
CTCTGTCGGCACACCTGCTAAGTAGGTATGTAGCTTCAACAGCTTGGATTTCAAGCAAGAAAAAGCTATTGTAATTTATTGTGACAATAATTCTGCAATCAAACTCTCCAAAGATTCCATTCTACATAAAAGAAGTAAGCACATATATGTGAGATATCACTTTATAAGGGAAGTCACGAGGGGTGGAGTAATTAATCTTTTCTTTTGCCAAAGTCAAGATCAGATTGCTGATATAATGACAGAGCCATTGAAGTTATCTTCATTCCAGAGGTTAAGAAGTTTGTTTGGGGTTTGTGTATCTGATTAAACTGAAGTTTGAAAACTTTCAGTTTAAAGGGAGGAAATGTTAAGAATATGTCGACTATGTTGTCTCTATAATCGACTATACTAGTTGGTTATTATCGACTATGTCGTGTCTATAGTAAATTATGCTAGTCGTTTATTGTCAGATGACTAAATCAATTGTTGATCATATCTGCAGAAGGTGCAAGAGTTTGTTTCGATTTTACCCTATGTTTAGGAGTTAGTGGAGTCAATTACAGACTTGTAAGAGTTAGTGGGTGTTAGTTCCTACTTTCTAGTTTTTATCCGTTAGTTGTAACTCTATAAATAGAACAGTTTATGGTTGTAATTTATGTGTGTGTTGATAGTTAAGAATATATCAAATATCTCTTCATATTTTGTTTGTTATTTTTTCTATTCCTCCTAAATTTTCCAACAGTAGAGAAGTTAGAATGAAAAAGAAGAGAGAAAAAGTGGAGTAAAAATAGGAGGGGCAAAAATGACAATTAATTGTCTTTTACTTATTTCAGTATATCTACAACCGGGAAGCATGAGTTGTGTTTATAGCTGTTTGTAGTATGGAGTTTGTATATCCCAAAAGTTTAACCATCGTTATTATATGACAAAACAATACTTTTGCAAATGTAGGTAATTCAAATAATGCATGGAAAAGAAGAGGTAGAGGACGGATAAGAGAATTTTCTACAACAATCTCAAGATTGTGGAAATATTTCTACAAATGAAAATAGGGAAGTAGAGCTGATTTAAAATTTAACATTGTTCCTCTCTAATTTCTTGTTTCAATGAAGAATTTGAAATATATGGAATATCTCTGACAGTGTTTGACCAGACATAGAGTTTTATGCAAAAGTTTAGATTGTATTGTAAAAGTAATATAATACAATAAGAAGTAAGAGACATGTGGTCTAACAGATACTTTATATCAAATATAAATATATAAAAGTAATATATAGTAGGGTTAATATTTGATTGATTATATAAAATATATTAAATATTTTCTTTTATAAAAAGTATTAATCATTTTGAGACGTCCCAATATAGTAAAAATATCAAATGAAATGAGACAGATAAATAAATAAATAAATATATATATATATATATATATATATATATATATATATGTATGTATGTATGTATGTATGTATGTATATATGTATGTATGTATGTATATGAGAGAGTGAGAGAGAGAGAGAGGGAGAGAGAGAGACGTTTTGGATTTTAATAATCAATCAAATCAAATAATCTAATTATTATCCATCAATGTACATATAGAACCAAAATCATCCAGGGTACTTTATCAGAGTTGTACAGAGACCGCATCCTAAATTTAGAATACGGTATCCGACATAAAAAATTAGTCTATCGTGAATTTCTAAGGCAAACAACTTTTTTCGTAAAAACTGACCTTTGAAGCAAGTTAGAGACTAGTAAATTTAGGAGAATTTTTCATCCTTTAAAATTTATTTGGTCGTTAAAAGTAATCTTAATGAATTATCTACCAAAAGCTATAAGAGAGGGGCTACGAAGGTAAAAGAAAAAGTTAATATATTTTACGTTCTCAAAATAATTTCTGTTCTAGGAATAAAGAGCCTTGAAAAGATACCGTGGTGTTAACCATGATATCATACATCTAATTATTACAACTATGGAGTAAGCCTTGACATATCGTTTACAATTGAGACATGAATTTTATTCTCTCTTGTATTGACATTTTATCTCACTAGCAAAAAGCGCGTACAAAAATTGAACGTTTTAAACTTTTCAAAAGTAATATTGATACTAAATTTTCATTCAATGTAACTATTTTTTTATTCATTTTATTTTTAATAAAATACAATGTCTTTTATTTTCTTTTCATGCTATTATATTTTTTACTTTTCATTAATTATGTTTGTAATTGAGTTTAAATTTTTTTGATGAATAATTTATAATTGAGTTTTAATAATCATAATTATTTCTTATGTTTTTTATTATATAATAAAAATATTATTTATTTCTCCTCCTTGTTTTTGCACAGCTAGATTTAAAGTGCAATTTTTTACTCTTAGTTTTATTAATTTTTATAACATTCCAATAAAATGTTTATTTTATTCATTATATAATCCATTCTATAGATGTTATATGGTTCATTTATATATTTCACTACATTATAATTTAGAATTAAAAAAACATTTGTAACTTAAGTGAATGAGTTAAAATATTATTACTTAATAGTTAAGGACCTTTCTATTCTTTTAACTCATACAACTCCTAAATAGCACTGGTAATTTAAATATTTAATAATAATGGTAATAATAATAATAATAATAATAACTATAACAATAACAACAATAATAATAAACTAATGTAGTATTATTTTTTAACTAATATAACTTCTAAATAGCTCTTATTTAATCTTTTATTAATTATTTATTTAATAATTATTTCTTTTGATTACTTTATTTTTTATAAAGTAACAATATTTAATAATTATTTCTTATGATTACTTTATTTTTTATAAAATAAGAGTGTTCTTCCTTTCCTTTGTCTTATTTTTATAATGCTTGAGGCTAAAGAGCATTTTTATGTTATTTTTTAAAGTATTTTTCCCTTTTGAAAGTTCTTTGTTTTCTATATTGAATGCACCGTACAATCAATTAACTTTCAAAATTAACTATTACATTCTATGTAACCTCCCTTTAAGCATCTGTAATTAAATTAGAGAAGCAAGTGATAAACCAACATATAGAATTCAGATGCTATTAAATTACAAAAGAATTTTTTTGAGTGAAAAAAATTAGAGAAGCAAATGCTATTAAATTAATGTTTCTTTCTATTAAATCACAGAAGTAACTTTTTTGGGTAAAAATAAGTGTTGCTTCTGACCAATGCAGTTGAAAGAAAGACAATTACATTGTGGGCTAATAAACACATTCTTGGTTGTTAATAAATTGTCCAAGTTGGACTACTAAAATAAAAACATAATTTATCCAAACCATAGGTATTTTATACCATTCAAAAAAAGAAAAAACAAAATCCACATGATCACTCGTGTACTTTTAGAATAATATATATAGATTATCTTTTGTTTAGAATATAGTGTCATTCTCAAGGCCTTCTTGCACTACAGTATTGGGGTCTCAGATTTTCTAGTTCCCTTTTTTCTTTTTCTTTTTTTCCTTAGATGAATCACATTTTCTGGTTGTTTTCAATTGCAAAATTGCCTTTGGGACTTGTTTCTGCAGACTTGCATAGTACTTGTTGTGGCGATGCCGTTATGATCTAATGCAAACTTATACTTTCTCCATTTCAAAATATGTAAAAATGTAAAAGGCTTTTGACCCTTCTTCCTCTTGTTAAAATGTTGCACTTTTTGTCAATTTGGACAATTATTTTTCTAAAGTTTCCTTCACCTATAAATATAATTATTTCATTATCGTATATTAGTGGATTTATGGAATAATAGATAAAAAACTCCTTTTTTTTCTTAATTTATGCAAAATGAACCAAAATGTCTTGTATTTTTAAACGGAAGAAGTATATCCCAGTGCTAATCCATTTGCTTACATGATATCTTTCAACTGTTTCTTATTGGTGAAAAATGAAACTAATGCTTCTTTCTGTGCTTTGAGGCTCGGAATATTTGATGGTGAACTTTTTTCCTTAGCAATAATAGTAGATCATTAACAGATATGTGCATAATCAACGGCAGAGCCATTGAACTTGAGAAGAGCAACATGCACTAAAAGATCTTTGCCCGTTGGACTTCGACTAGCTATAATATGTTCGTTACGAGGAAGCCGAAGGGGGAAGTATCCCTTGAAGAAATGCAGAGATCATTGTAAGTGCCCTGTGAGGCTGGTCACCTGGAACCATGTGTCCTGATCCTCTCACTGTTACAAAGGTTACTCCTTTGTACCCTTCCACATATCCCCCCACCTGCATTGCAGCCCATAGATGTATTTTATCTCTTAGATTTCAATTCACAGCAAACCAAAAATGGGAAAAAACACTGGTATATGTTCAAAATTCATTAGGAGGACAAAGTTGGAGATGTTTTAGGTAACTGCTGATATCCAATTTTATTAACTCCTTTTCAAACTTTAATCTTTTATTTCTTTAACTAGTTATAAAGCTTAGAACACAGTATTGAGCAATGATCATTTCACTTAGTTAAATTTCAACTGTTTAGTTGAAAATTACGTATAAATTTAAGTTTCTCCTTGAGAAAATCCAGCAGTCAAAGAAAAGAGAAAAAATTGACCTGATCTACAAAATAAGTAATCAATTACCTCATCTTTCGCGTACCATGGGCGCCAAGGTACTTCAACTGGTAACTTAAGTTTGTTTATAGCATATCTGGATGCTGTTACTGGAATCAGTCCATCAAGATCACCACTGTGAAACATCAACAGTAAATATTTCATTTCTTTTGGTAAATAAGATATCAATTGCTACTTGTTTAATTTGGCATACTTTCTGAAACCAACAATCATGTGTTGGAAGAAAAACAAAAAGGAGAAGTAACTTATGCCTGTCCAGATATGCATTAACGTGAACAGTTACCTATATAGCCAGACACTAATGTTATTGGAAAAGAGATTCTGAATTATTGGGAGAACGGTATCCGGAGAATCAGTCCAGTTGAATGAACTGCAGAGAATGACAGGAGTAAGTGAAAATTTCTGCTTATTTTACATCATTAGTTGTGCAAGTTTGCATGATATGTTTACCTGCAAGCACTCCATTCTTTGGGTTTTGCATGAAGAGCAGTTTGAACTTCAGCATTGTTCATATATGCCTCCATATAAGTGTCTGAACAGGGTCCATATGTCTTCTCCTGATTAGATAAATAGGTTTGCTTCAGACTATGGCCAATTCTCAATTGCAGTGAAGCATTTTTAAAATTGTTGAAAAGAAATGCTTTTGAAAATGAATTTTGTAACTTATTTAAACCAAAACTGGTAATGAAAAAACCTGTGGCGAACAGCTCAAAACATTGTTTTACTTACAAAAAGTTATAGAAGTAGCTTATTTTAACCAATTAAGAACACGTGTCCTTATTCCATATGCAGCTGTCAAATGAGAGGACAAAAGCTTACCAGACTAGTGGAGCCATTTCTGAGCAGAGGGTGGTGGCAAAAGGGAGATTTGTATATGTTGTATATGTAAATCGAGCCAACCTCACCATAAGATTTACTCTGATAATTGAGGCATTGGTCTGACAAGTTTTGTTGCCCATAGTTGCAGTAGTCTGTGATGCCCTTATAAGTCTCATCTGAGATTAAGGCGTGTGTCCAAAGAAAATCAATTTGTGCTTTATCTTCTGCGTCAATAAGTGCATTCCCAGTCTACAAAAACCTCCCTTCTTTTAGACAATCAGTACAAGAGGCATATATATATATATATATATATATATATATATATATATATATAGGGGAGAGAGAGAGAGAGAGATAAAATGTCAAAGTAGTAACTAGGGATTGACATACAGCAATGCCTTTCAAATTGATAACTTTTTGATTTGCATTCTTGTTATTGTGCAGAATGGTATGTGCAAGCTGAGGCACATAATGACCGGCATAACTTTCTCCGGCGATGTAGAAGTCCCGGTTTTTGTACGACGGGAACCTTTCTAGCCAATTGACAAGAAAAACGTAGGAATCTTTGGCAGTTTGTATATCACCCTGATGATCATAATCAGATGTTGTATTTGAATAGGAGAAACCTACTCCAGCTGGTGACTCCAAGAAAAGTACATTTGCCACTAAAACATCCCAAAAGTTATGATCAATGTAGATGAACACAAGGAATTGTTCTCAATTCTTCTGCGGAATAAGTTTAGATTTATGGAAGAATGAGGAATTCAAAAGGCTGCAAAAGTTTATGCTTACCGTTGTTCCATGCATAATTATTTCTATAAAGGTTTTTCCCATCACTTTTGACCCCGAAAGGTCCCAATTCTTGCATTGCTCCATACAATGAGGAACATCCAGGTCCTGCGTATAGAACATGTCAGAATATATAAGCTTGCGTGTAAACTGTAGTATCATATGAATGATGATTTTATAGTTTCATTCTTTCGGTTTTTAACTCTTCTTTCATAGTATAAGTATGTGCCGCGTATCTCCTGGTTTTAGAATGCTTTGAACTTTATGCAATTATGAACAAAACAGATACTTCGTCCAATAATGTATGTCCACTTTCCTATTCATTTTATAGAAAGAATTCGGCATTCAAGGAGGGGGGGAGTTGTATTTATGACATGTATTACATCCAAATTGCAAATGCAGGAATATGATGTTTCCCTACCTCCATTTAGCCACAAAAGCAATGGTTTGATTGAGGAATTCTCTGGTGATTCAACAAAATAGTAAAACAATGATTTTCCAGCACGTTGGTCTACTGTGACGTAACCTGAGTACTGATTGAAATCCACACCAGATGGTTGTCCAGGCAACTTCTGAATCTTGTCTGCCTGCATTAGGCCATCTGGGGGCGCTACACTTGCCGGTGGATACACTTCTGCATCGGTTTCTTCCCAGGAACCCGAAGCAGGAGGGTTCTGTGATCTTCTATATTTGAGCAGCCTCTGAAGGTTTTCACCCTGATCCCCATGGCTGAAGCTGCAATGCATCAAAATGCTACAGCAGAAGAGCAGCAGGGTGACAAGTCCTGATTTTTGCATGTTTTTACTGGATATTACCATGGTAAAATGACGCCAAAACAGAACCTATATATCTAGGGGAAAAAAGATATGATGGTCCTAACAGAAGGCCTGCATTCAACAATATCTCAGTTTTGCAAAGATTTCACTAATTGGGCACCATTGCATGAAAAGTTATTACCAACCAACCATTAACAGGAACTGTCACAAAAACAACAGAATTCGGAAATTAAGAAATTTACGTCATTACTAACGGAATTAGCTTGGAATTAGTTGAGTTGGTAACTTTTCGGTTAGCAATTAGTCAGTTGGATCCCCATTCCCTCATCCTTTACGGAATATAAACCGATCTGGCATAAATACAAAAAGGGGCACTGCATTGTCAAACGCGGCTGCCGGTTGTAAGTAGTCCAAGCCTATTCCACTCTCTTTTCTATTAATATCAACTTTCACATGACAGTTCTTATTTTTTTAAAAGCAATGTAAAACCTATTGAAAAAAGAAGAACTTTAAAGAAAATAAATAAATAATTCACGTTTAGCCTCAATTTTTTTTAAAATTACGAAATAAATCTCTTTCTTCAAAAAATCACATATTTACCCTTCAAGTTGTTTTAAAAAATTATAAATTTATTATCTAATTCACAAATCAAATAATATTTTAATCTTTACCTTTAATCAATTAATTATTGGATGATGAATTAACTTAAATTTAAAATTATCCTTCTAAATTTAGGAAAGCTATTATATCAATTGTATCTTTTATTAATTTATTAAAATATTATCATCGTACTTTATAAAATTTTTTATTTTATAAAAATATTATAAAGGATATTCTTCAGTTTCTATAAAGAAACGGAATAAGATATGCAAATATTTTACTTAAAAAAAGTATAACATAGCGGACAAATAACTTTCATAAATTTTGAATGGATAATTCCAAACTTTTAAGTTAATTTTGTGAGAAATTTATCAGTTAATCATTAGTCAATTAACACTAACTATTAAAATATTATATATTTTTTTAATTAAAGGGAACATTTGTAATTTTATAAACAGTTTCTTCTAAATCGGAATAGAGAATAGAACACAAAATCGAAGAGATGATTCCAAACAGATTTCAAGAGCACATCAAAGGCGAGAAGATCATTTCGAAACAACTTTAGGGTAGTAATTTTCTTTTCCTTCTTTATTTTCATTTTTTATTCCTAATCTTTATTATTTTTTATATCATCGTTTTTCGTAGAAAAAAGTGAAGTCCAAAATTTACTTTAAGAAATTTTTTTAAAAAAATTAAAATTGGTGCTACTTCTACATTGTTACTGCAAATATAAATTTATCAAATACTAAATTTTGAGTTTAAATCACATCTCTGTTCCTTAATTTATTAAAAAATCATAAGCAAAGTGAAGATAAACATGGATTTAATTGGAAGTCAAATACATATGCTGACATGTTCAAGGCATAGAAACCCTCCACTTTCAAGAACTGACTGCTCAAGGATACGAAATCAGTTTCCATGTGTAACTCCCACAAGAAAGGAAAACAGAAGTAGAAGAAACACTTGTTGACACGTTTCTCCTGGAGAAAATCTCCAATTTAGGAAATCAGTTTCCAGGTGCAAGTTCCCATTTCCTTTCTATTTCTCGCTTTCTCTATTTCTTTTCTCCATGAACAGAAAACTCATTTATCTTAAACTCTGATTCCTTAGATTAGGTTGTATTTCTTTTCTCCATGAATAGAAAACTCATTTATCTTAAACTTTGATTCATTAGATTAGGTTTGTATTTGGATTGTATTTGAATTTTGAGATTTTTCTATTTTGAGTTACATAAAATGTAATTATATTTGTAAAAGAAAAAATAAGATCAGAAAGAAATTATATTTGAAACCAATTTAAATCTTCAATCTGATTCTCTGTCTCACTATCTTCTTTGAGCTGTCACATGGAATCAATTTTCTTTTTTTTATAAAACAAGGAAGATATAGAATTTATTGAAAAAAAGAAACATTCTAACCAAAATTTTTAGAAATGAGACAGAAAATGTGATAAAAGTGGGACAAATAACCCTAAGCCACTTGGCATATATATCTACTTGCCAACTTGTTGATTAGTCAGCTTGAATGGGTTTGAAACTAAGAAGAAGCCAACAGCCAACTACACTAAAGTGCCATGCATAAGCTAGTCCACCATTACTGCTCATCAACGTCACTCTTCAATTGAACTCTCTTATGTAATTTAGTGACTTTATTCACTATAAACAGAGATCTCAAAGTGAACCTATGGCCACACTCAAGTCTTTTCATGAATGCAAGAAATGAAGCCTAAAGCTTTTGTTCTGATCGCTCCTTTATGTGCAACTTTTCTTCTTGTTTGTTCAGCTGCGGCAGCTGAGACATCTCAGGAAGAAACAAAGGGTAACTCAGTTCTCCACGAAGTATTTTAGGTTTGCTCTGAACTTATCAAGTTCGTAGATGTTAATGTGAGGTTCTTTCTTGTGAACTTCTTCTGCAGATGTTAACGCGAAGCAGCCTGAACAGTATGGAGGTCGCTGCAGATACGGATGCTGTGGCGGCTGGAGCCGTTTTGGATGTCAAAGATGTTGCAAATCGGGTACGTAAGCATCTCAAGATTCAACAAGATTAAATATGGATTTTATATAACATTTATAGGCATTTAAAATGTACGTTGAAAACAATTTTATTCTCTTCTCGACACGTGTAGCTGATGAAGCTGAGGCAACAAAACACGTAAACGGCGGCGGCAGATATGGAGGCGGAGACGGTGGCGGCTGGGGAGGTGGAGGACATGGTGGGGGTCACGGAGGAGGCGGTGGCGGCTGGGGAGGTGGAGGACATGGCGGGGGTCACGGAGGAGGCGGTGGCGGCTGGGGAGGTGGAGGACATGGTGGGGGTTACGGAGGAGGCGGTGGCGGCTGGGGAGGTGGAGGACATGGTGGGGGTCACGGAGGAGGCGGTGGTGGCTGGGGAGGTGGAGGACATGGAGGGGGTCGTGGAGGCGGAGGTGGAGGCTGGGGAGGAGGTGTAAATGGCGGTGGAGGAGACGGGGGCAAGTGTGGATACGGATGCTGCGGAGGGCATGGCTGGAATTGCAAATGCTGCCTCAACGCTGAAGAAGCCAAAGCCTACGTTCAGAAGGAGAAGAAGCCATGAAGTCATAAACCATGCATGCCAAAGTAGCTAAATAACATAAACTACGTACTTGTATAAGGTAAAAATAATAAAGGAAGAAGGCAATAGGATCTTTGCATTCCCAACATGTGCTTCTGTTTCTGTACATGCAAATGAGAAACACAAACCCTAAGATCCTTAATCTTAATGACTTCAATATATATCATGAGTATCATGTTGTTGATTTTGTTCCTAATAATGTAATTCCTTCCCTTTTGACCTTTTTTTTTCATTTAATCTGTGCGATTTTGAGTGTTTATTGCCCATGAAAGGGAAAGGAATTGTCTCAAGAAATTGTTCTTACTAGCATAGTGTAGTCAATCAATTACTGTCATATCTCTTTCGTTAGGGATGTAAATTTCGAGAAACTTATACAGAAACAAAGAATAGCAAGCCAAAATGATTCTTCTTAAGCTGTTGATACAGATGATTCACTTCAAAGTTATATGGAAGAAAATAAATGGATGAGGTTTTAAACTTTACGAAAACTAAAAGGTACAAATTAAGTAAAATCATCTAATTAATTGTTTTATTAATTTTCCCCTTTGACTTCGAATTAAGTAAAATCAGAAAAATGCAATTCAGAATTGCTTAATTAAAATGCATAACAAAATGAGTAGTTACTGAAGGTGCAGCATGGCAGAATATGCATATCTGAGTTTCATAGTCCTTTCGTCTTGCTTGAATTAGTGGAACATAGCATTCTGATTTAGGTTAATTGGACATTCTAGTATGTGATCATGATTTCTTCTTAAGGCAAAGATGGATGTTGCTGCTTCGGTCTTGTTTATATGCCTACATTGAAACATTGAATACTTTTAAGTTCCACTGAATGGCTTCGTATGTACCCAGTGAATATAGGACATGATTATTACCTAAATTATTTATGCAAGTTCATGGCACGAAAGTTTTTAAAAAAAAATAAAAATCTTCTTTGGCCATATGCTAGAAGAAAGGAGTTTTGGCAAGAAAGGGTAGCAAAAGTGATGCGCTACAACAATCCGCACGTTTCAAAAAGAGTGCCAAATTGAGCCAGTTGAGTCAAATTTGAGGAAGCTTGAGCTTACTTAGTCCTCAAAGTGACCAGCCCGGGCCTGAGCTCAACTCGATTGGCTGATGTGCTTTGATTCTAAGCTAATTAGCAGACCAATAAGGAGTGTTAATTGGGCCAGGATCTGGCCAGCAGCCCTGTTTGGCCCGAAATTAAGGGCCAAGCTTTTTCAAATTAGGATTGAGTCAACATTGGGTTTGTATAGGATCGGATATATATAACAATAATAATTTGTGAATATATATTATATATTATTTCTTAATATAATGGTAATAGTTTGTGCATAATACTATATATCATAACTTTAACTTTATGTATTAAAAATTTTTTATTTCTTTGGATAAATTATTTTGTTTATGTATCATTTTTTTAAGAATTTGGTATATCAAATTTTTATTTCAAACTTTATAGGTTTAATTTATAAAATTGATATATATATATATATATATATATATATATATATATATATATATATAGTTTTTTCTTTTTTTTTCCAAAGGGAGGAAATGAAGACTTGAAAGATTTATGATTCTGCGTAGTTGTAAATTTCTTTCCTCATGAAAAGGATCTTGATTCTATATATTTATGCATATCAAAAATATTATAATTACGATAAAGTAATTTCTTCTCATTTTAAATATTTTATTGTTACTTATGAATATACTTATTAATGTAAATAATTCTTTTTTATTAAATATAAATCAATCTTATTATTTATAATGTCTTTTAATATATATATTGATATTATATTTATTATAATTCATTTCTATATGTTATTATATTAGTTCATACTATTAACTTCTTTTCATTAATTATTTTAATTGATAGATTAAAGCAATGTTAATGTATTTTATTTTTTGATCACATAAAAATACTTAGCATCTTGCATGCACGGAGTTTATTTCTAATTATAATTGTTGTTGATGAAACTCCTTTGCAGAAGAGATGATATGACAACTAATGATTTGAGTATTTATAAAAACATATACTTTATATGCTCACACACACACATATTCATTCATTACTTAATTTAAATTTAAAAAGATACAAAAAAAACTTAATATTTATATCCTTTTTATTTTAATATTTAATTATTAATACATGTATGTAATTATTTAATATTTATATCTCCTTAATCATATAATTCTTTAATACTTATAGCTAATGTCATATCCTTTTTATGACATAATAGTATTTAGTACATTTTTATTATTAAAAAGATTTTAAAAAGAATTATTTCGGACAACCTGAGGTCTGTTTTAACTCGGGCCGAGCCTGAGCTTGGCCAAGCTGGCTCACAGAGCCTGATTGACAGGCCTACAGACCTTGAGGCTAGGCCAGGTTCAGGCTCAACTAGAGCTATATTATTCTACAACAAAATATTCAACTATTTACTTTTTAAAATTTTAAGATTATCCATTAATATTAAAATTATTGGAGCCATTACAATTACAATAATTCTCAAACCCCTTCTCCCGTAAGAGAAGTTGAAGAATTGGAACAACCTTATAAAGATTCATACAAAAAAAAATAAAAAATTCCACCATTATTGAATAATCACGATAACATGTAATATCCTATACTTAAAAAATTCTAGGTGAGTAAAATATACTAAAACTAATAATGTAAACAAATGCATAATAGATTTTTCCATAGTACATATGTCATAATTCTTTGACCATAGTGATAAAAAAAAACTTAACTCCAACATTTCCTTAAAACTCAGCTTCCAAAAGTTACTACAACTATTTTATTACTAAGAGTATGATCTTCCGAACTTTAAGATAAGGACTAACTCGAATAACGTATAATGTTTTCAACATAAATCAAGAATAATATATCCCAAACTTGTCAAATACTAATTAAAATACAAATATAATTTATAGAAAGGGGTAATACAATTACGATTTTGATTAGATTTCATATCTATTTTCCGACATCAATAAAAGTTTATGAAATAACATTTTTATAAGATTTTAGAAGACAAATATTCCATTTCGAATCTTTACAAGTGCATGTAAGAAAACAAATGAGCATCTCTCCGCATCTTCTTCCTACGCTTCGCTTCTCTCTTTCACTGGTTTATCATTTCTGATCCTTCTTTCGGTTTCCTTCTCAATCAAGATTTTTTATTAGCTAAAGCGGTGAACGGCATAAACCATATCATATATAGCGAAACTTAAAATATCAAAATTATCCATTTATACAGACATAATTATTTCTCTATTATTCTTATTCTTTTTCAATACTCTTATTCAAAATATCAAATTGGAAATAAATTTGAAGGGTTTCTTTGACAAACCTTAGCTCTTCAATTAGATTATTTTCTAGCTCTTCATCCAATAAGAATTTTAAAATATATTTATAAGTACAATAAGATAAAAAACACTTACATTCCTAATTTGAATAATAAAATTTATAAATAGAAAAAATATAATAAAAATAAAATTATTTTAAAAAATGTAGATTAGATGGAGTTTTGCTAGGCCATGGTAAAATTCCAATTTTAAAGCTAGTGAAGCTCCAATTTACTCCGCTTGGATGCTTCGCTAAACTCTAATGAAGCTGCTCTAAAGTCAGTAAATTATACTCCTATTACATTAAAATTTTTTTAAAACTTATCGAATTTGAATCAAATAGAGAATCTATTTTGAATTTTAAAATTTTAAAATTATAATAAATTATAATAAATTTTAAAATTATAATAAATAAGTATAATGAAGACGGTAAAGAGCAAATTTTTTTTGAGAGAGAAATATGTAATTTTATTCTAAAGGTAAAAATAGAATATTTCCGTTATATCTACAAAAAACTTATTAAGTTTATTGATCTTTATAATAAAATATTAATATTTAGTTTCGAATAGAGAGTACATAAAAGAAATAGATAAATTTGAATTGGCTTTTTTAAAAAACTTTCTTTCAATTTCTTTGAAGGTGAAAGGCAATAATTTAATGGTAAATTATTAATAAATTTCAATTGCAATTTTTTATCATGTATAAAATTTTGAATTCTATTCACATTCTCTCTCCTGATGTATAAAAAAAATAAAAAAATTAATTATTGGCTTGTATTTTGTTTTACAACAATCAACTTCATATTCTCCAAGGTCAAACCAATATTCAAAATAAAAAGTAAAATTTCTAGTTTTATAAATGCAACACCTTATTATAAAACAGTAAAAATAAAAAAGTATTTTTTTTTTACTTAATGCAATATGCTTTCTATAAAACCAACGTCCATAATAAGAAAATTTCTAACTTGAACCTTCAGGTTCATCCCATTGGTTAGAGCTCTGACCTCCAAGTATGAGGCCATGGGTTCGAACCCTGGAAGTTGTACCAAGTCTATCAAAGAATCTCCCTCCATACGCGTAAGGGCAAGCGGTCTATACTAATTCATAGGTCCAAGCCGGAGGTAGGGGTTTATTGTGATGGGGCTGCAATGTGGTGGAACTGGCTAGTATAAAAAGGTTACCCTTCAAAGTTTTGCCAATAGTTGCCAGCTTAGCTGGTAAGGGCTTTGGCCTTTAGTCTAAAGGTTGAGGGTTCAAATCCTACTAGTGATGAGAATCAAGATGCGTCAAACTTAGGTGATCAAGATCCATTGAAGATGTCCACTAGTCCAATAACAAATGAGTTTTTCAAGGCTATATTATGTACAAGATGGACCAATAATCATTAATTTACTACAAGCAAGCCGTCCAACTACTTTGGAGTCCATTGGGCTGCCAAATTGATGTCCAAGATAGCAAATTGATGGGCTAAAAAATTCAGCCTAAGGCTTGGACGAAATTTTCTAAAATTTAAGAGTCTTTTAATTAGTTTTTAAGTTTGTTTGGGCTAAGAACTTTTAATTATTGAAGCACATATCCATTGTTGTATTTTAGTCCTTAGTTGGGTTTAATTAGCTGCAAATCCAAACCCATTAAAGACTTGTGTTTCAACCACCAACTCTAAATCCAAAACCAATTAGATTAGGTTTTTGAGATGTCTATTTATATAGGGTTTTTTTAGAAATTAAAAGCATAAACATGATGTCATTAATATTTTTGTGAGAATACATTCTCTCTTTGGTTCTTGAAAGAACTTCTTGGACTACATGACGGCGCGCGAGGTAAGTTTTAAAGGTACTTGTATGTGGTAATAATTATTGATTGTTCTGATCCTATCTCCTGCTACCTTTCGATATATACATTTGCAGGTTTGCTGGACCCCCTTCGTCCCCAACCAGCTAAAAGATCACTAGATTTCGGCTTTTCACCTGTGTTTGCGCTTTTGTGACGTTGTTGAGCCATATATGCCTGATCGGGTCTTGAGACAGTTCGGCAGAGTGCAACAGATTCCAAGTACTCCGATACTTCCAAAAGAGGATTATAGGCTGACAAAAAACCGCAGATATGTCGTTAAGTACGAGTACCCCGATGAATTCTAGGAGCGGTCAGAATCTCACATCCTTGGCAGGACACAGCTCGGTGCACATGCCGTCCCACCGTCGGCCTCCACACCAGAGTACCTACCGTGATTTCTGACCAGGACGCATCCCTCCATTCAGAATCCGGATATGCTGCTCTCGGGAGTATCAAGGCCCGGTCCGACACCGATTACTGATGTAGTGGTAAGGAATTATTGCACGTTTTTTTATATATTTTACAATTATTTATCCGTTAATTATTATTCTTAATCGATTTAATGCTACCTTTCAGCGGTGGGATATGTTCCATCGTGTCTCGTGGGTGTTACAGATATGCAGCAGTTGACTCCGGCCCAATTGGATGCCACGCTGCAGGAGATACTGCAAAGTTGCCCGAACGGGAAAGTTGTTTGGGAGGGACGGATTACGGCGATAAAATAATTGGCGTCTTCTAGCATACCAATAATCAGGATTGTGGTCGCCGTATCGCTTTGCAAGTCAAGGGGTAGATAAGTCCAACATTGCGACCGAGATAAGCAGGCAAATGTGACATTGTATGCAGTCACGATAACCCAACCCATGTCAGGTAATGTCAGCCACCTGTCGATAGGGGCAGGCTGATCGGCGACCCAGTACTCTAGCTGGTGCAAAAGGAACATAACCCCTCCGGAGCCGCCTACAATTTCTTCATACAGTGATGAATTATGGTGAACCTGAAACCAAACATCCTCGCTCCCGTACCTCAAATGTGCAATAGTTCAGAATCCGCAATTACCATATGCTCTAACGTCGACCCAATCATGAATATAGTGAATGATAAAGGATGGAAACTAACTACCCCAAGGACGGAACCCATGCCTCGGGACCCGCTACTACCAGAGAATCGTTTGAAGGCACTCCGAGAAACTTGAATGTACTCCCAATGGAACTTATCTATCTTTGTTGAGTCTCTTTTCGGCCGGCCTTTTATCACTCTACTTGGGGGCTCCACGAGTTTTGAGAACTCGGTATATAACATTTGAGACATCTGCACTGCAAAATGTCACCTCTCAGCTGGACCTCTATTCATAATCAACTATGCAAAGTCACGAATTGCCCGCATATCATCAAAAAGGTTTGGCTGAGAGATATGCAGATACTGCGAAGCAGCCATGGAGAAATCGAGCGCACTCGAAAACGGATGCAAATCATCAACAACGTGGAAGTATTTCGCAGGCACACGGAAGGCCGTGAGAGGTCCGTACCCAACATCCACAAAGACTGACATCGTGGCGAATCTTTTTCACGTGATCTCACTCGTTTAATATGATTTATAGGGTTTTGTGGGACACTTTGTAACACAGAGGACTGAGGATCGGGTGCGTGATGAGGTGGTACTTATCGACATAACGGCACTGCTCAAGACTTCCCCTAATCTAGGCTATCTGATGCGGGTCCAACCAAATCTCATCTATGTAACTCATCAGCTTCCCGAAAGTTAATCATGACGAGCGCATATTCGAATAGTGAAGCTGAAACTCCTCATCGGTAATGGAATCAACCAAACGTCTCCACATGCATTTCGAAAACCGTTCGGCCATCATCTTGTCATCACAGGCCTTATAGCACCTCGCTTCCACGTTCTTCAAAATGTGACAACGATATAATATGTGCTTAGGAGTGGGAAATGCATCACACAACACCTGTATCAATCCGGGCTTCTGATCAGTCACGATAGCGTTTAGAAGACAATTTATGTCAAATATCTGCTTCACGCAATCCATCACCCATCGGTAACTGTCTGCTTGCTCGGTGCTGATCCAAGCACAGGCAATGAGAAAGTTGCACCCCGTCGGGATCAAGTCGACGATCTCTAAATACGGCATATATGGACCTATTATAATGAACTAGAAAAAAAACGTATAAGCGAACAATCTTTTTTATTTGTTTTAATTGAAGAACATTATGTGTAACTACAGTGCAACGCAAAATCGAAGAGAAATATAATGTAACGAACCTGTTAGTCTTGTATGTCATATGTACAAATGGATACGCACGATCAAGTAATGGCGACTCTAGATGAGCAAAAACACAATCACTGAGGATTTCAGTTCCTGACTCAACTCTATGCCAATGGATATATCCATGTTCGGTGGAAAAGTTATTACACGACTGTTTGACCTTCCATACTCGCCACTCTTATACATGATCTTCGCTTTGTGCCAATACAACATACAAATAAAAATTATTCACACATTTACAAAATTTAAAACCAGTGAATAAGTGCTAAAGTAATAAGCATAATATATTTGTTACAGGCAAACATACCTAACAACGGTTCCCGGGTTATCCCGTTTCAAATGATCCAGAATATGTTTAGACTAAACGTGACATTTGCTCATTTCCTCCGTGATTTTCATCTCTCGCTCTGTCATGCGAATAACGAGGGCATGACCATGTCCGAGCTCGTGATTGTGCTTGCTGCATATTACCGCAGTTTTAACGGACATTGTCATTTTTTTGTACCCTTCGACTTTCGTTCCTTGGTCTGCACCTTCGGTTCTACTCCATCCTTCTGAACAGTAATACATTTTTTGTACGCTCTGTCCATCTCACACCTAAGCTCGACAAAGCCGTTATCTGTTCCATCACATTTTCTCGACCGAACAATTATCAACAAGGTACTCACCTATAATGCTGTTGTCTTCGCCCACTTTACTAACTCCTCTTCACTCAAAAATATATCTTGCGTGCCTAAAAAGTGACTTAGATCCTTCATTTGGTCAAGATCAAAAAAATCTTCAATCAAATCTGACGACGATGAGGGGCCTTGGCCATCCCTGTAAAGCGCTCGATAAAATCTGGCCTTCCAGTCCTTTCGGTGTTCCTGCAATGCATATGTCACACTTTCCAATATCAATTACCATATTACGTGTGTGTTGATTATTTTTAAGATAACAAAAGCTGTAACAATAAAACTATTTACGATGTGTAATGTAACATATAATATAATTACAAAATATAAAATATACAACAATACAACTATATAAGTGATTATCACAGAAAAATTAAAAAAAATTGTGAAATCTGGCTAATAATCGTCAGAAACTAGAGAAACTATTGGCAAAATTTCACCAGATTTTGACAAAATTATTGGCCAATTGTCGCCAAAACCTGATGAAAATTGTGGTTAAATTTCGCCATTGCTATGTTGCGGCAAAATTCATTTGTTTTTGTATAAAAAGTGTGATTTTTTTGAAGAAATACTAGAGAGACTTATGGGAGGAGAGGGAGAAGATTTTAAAAAATGAAAATTTTTTACATTATATATCATTAAAAAAAATTATATAAAGAAATGGTGTGAAAAATTGTCTCGTTCAAGTTGCATTTTTTATGTGACAGTTTGATGCCCTCTATTTAGCAACCCATAAAAAAAATGCTCTACCTCCTCCTTTGCAAGCTTCTGAAATGTCAGCAGCAACAGGTTCTGCTGATGAACCAACTGACCTCTTCGATTTTGTTGTAAAGCAAGGCAATGGAATCAAGGGCCTTTCTTAGATGGACCTCAAAACTGTTCCTAAGCTATACATTCAACCGCCAGAAAAAAGACTAGATAAGAACCAAGTAGTAGAAGAAGAATCGGTACCTGTCATTGATGTTTCCAATTGGGATGATCCAAAAGTTTCCGTTTCAATCTGCGATGCCGCTTCCAAATGGGGTTTCTTTCAAATCATCAGTCATGGGATCCCGCTTGGGGTTCGTGAAAATTTGAAGGAGGCTGCTCACAGATTCTTTGAGTTGCCCGATGAGGAAAGGAGGAAATATTTGAAGGAAAATTCGCCTACTCCGACTGTGCAGTTGAAGACTAGCTTCAGCCCATTGTCTGAAAAGGCTCTGGAGTGGAAAGATCACCTTTTGCATCATTACATTCCTGGAGATGAGAGCTCTAACTTCTGGCCTTCTGTGTCCAAGTAAGCACTCAATTTGAGCAAATTTTATCTTATATATTCTGGAATTTTGTGTTTCCTTTTCCTTATTTCAGCCAAGTAGTTAATTTATCATAATATTCGTGAATCGCGCTTTTGTTTTTGCCATATCGTATAACCCTTTATCAATGCTGGTTGGGTTCTCCCCCCTAGGGTTCCACAACAATTTTTTCTTTGGCAGATTTCATCTAATTTAATCCAGTATAATTGAGACTCTAACTATGTAACAAAATTAGGAAATTAGAAAAAGATCAGCTGCATTATCATACCTCAACGTAGTCTGCGAAAGTTTTTACTATTCTGTAGATAAATTTCTTAAGCATTGTTCTGTGCTTAGCTTCTTGCTTCTTCTTATGTCAATAAGTAACGTATAGGCAACTGTATTATTGCAAGCCTTACAATCCAGACAATGGTTTTTCATGAACAATATGAGATTATACAAGTGGGCTTTGATTTCTGCTCTCCTGCGTACTCTAAATAATGAACTTATGCCAACTACAAATCGAAGAAAGAACTGCATATTTAGTATATGTTCTTTCTTCTTTTTTTTTTTTTCCATGTTGTAATATGTCATCTCATTTTCGTTAGCCATGTTGGCCAACATGTCACACTTAGTTCTTTGGAAGAAACATTCATCTTGTTCTTTTCAATAACCTAGTCTCATACTTCATAATTTTGGAAATAGAAAAGCCCTGATATGTTGGTTATCAAAATTCTCTCACATTTCAGTCTATTGAAAATATATTTCCTCTCATATGGCTTGTTAGGAAAAGTGCGGTTCATATATAAAATTCTATCATATAGTTTTCTGGTCCTAGCTATATTGGGAGTATTACATACAGTCAACCATTCAGTAGCTCATGTCAAGTTTCATTAATAGAAACAATGATGTATCTCCACACATTCAGTTTTATTCTTTTCCTTCTTTTTGTGGTTGAAACTTGCACAAACTTAATAACTAATGAAATTTGATCACAAATTCCTTCTTTTTTTTTTTTTAAGATGGCAGTGAGGATTATCTTGGGGAACTATCCTGTGGGCTTATGCAAGGGGTCTCCAGTGCATAGGTATTGGGATCTTAGTTTTTGTAGGAAGACTTGTACAGTTGCTAAAGTAAATTATTCAATGCTGAACTCCTATGATTCAACTCATATGTTGCAGGGTATGAGGTTGAGATCAACTTATTCTCCATCTCCTCTGTTCTGCTTTTACCTGTTCCCGTCAATGATATCTGTTTGATCATTTGCAAGAAGTATTTATATATATTAGTTGGAAGCTAAGGGCTGTAGAGCTTTTCAGTGGAAGTATCGAAAAGAACCAGTAATTTTCCAAAACAACAAGAACTTTATCAGTTAATGAAATTGATGAATACCTTTATCCCCCAGTGCCAGAGGGTGTTTTCTGCTTTAGAAAATTTTTGGAGGATGGTACACAAATTAGGCTGGAAAAGCCATCCTTCAGTTTCAAGGGGGTATTCTCTACTGATATTAATGAGCTTTTACTGGGAAAATGTCAAAACTAAAAGTTCTTATGGTGCTTTTCATGTAAGGTCATTTGGATGGATCGCAATTGAAGAGGTTAGAAACATTTGACAACTTTCTTTCGAATTGGATAGTGCTTTCCTCTTTTTTGAAGTTTTTACACAAGGTCACATGTACAGATTCATGGATCAATTCTGTTCCTTTAGTTGTGAAGTAGACTCGTGTTTAACTATATCGGACTTTCACCAGTAATGCTGTGAACACACTATTACACAAACAAGATTTGATATTCTTGTTTTGGTGTCATCAAGTGCCCATCTAATGCTTAAACTTTCATTTCAAGTGCTCTCACGAGGCCTCTTCTGGTATATATGTTTCTAAGTGTTGCTTTGAAATGTTGCTAAGAATTTCCACATTACCTAAGTTTTGGGAGTAAGTTTCTTTGTGATATGATGCAGAATTTCATAGCATGATAATAGTGACTCCTTGATGAAAACAGAATTTTTCCAAATTTTCCCCAACTTACCTTGGTTTCTGCCTTATACTTTTGCTTGAAGATATTTGAATTTGTCATTTTCAGGATTCTTCTACGATTAGTCTTACGTAATCTCCCTTACTCTCATATAATCTTTGTAATGTCTATGTTTGTAGAGAGCAAGTGTTAGAATACATGAAGTGGACTAAACCTGTGATCAAAAAGCTGCTGGAGGTACTACTAAAAGGGCTTAATGTCAAAGAGATTGATGAAGCAAAAGAATCTCTTCTTATGGGTGTGCTGTTCATCGACCTTATTTACTATCCGAAGTGTCCAAACCCTGAGCTAACATCTGGAGCTGGCTGTCATTCCGATGTCTCGAGTATAACTGTATTGCTTCAAGATGATGTAGGTGGCCTATATGTTCAAGGAACAAAAGCCAATAGCTGGATCCATGTAAAACCAATTAAAGGGGCACTTGTAATCAACATTGGCGACATACTCCAGATCCTCAGCAATGATCGATACAAGAGCATTGAGCATCGAGTGATTGTTAATGGAGCTAGAAACAGGGTTTCAGTCCCAGTATTTGCGAACCCTGCACCTGATGCAGTTGTTGGTACTTTGCCAGAAGTACTGAAGGGTGAAGAGAAGCCGATATATAAGCAGGTTGCTTACTCAGATTACTTTAATTATTTCTTCAGTAAGGCTCATGATGGAAAGAAGACAATTGAATTCGCCAAAATATGATATTCTTCCACTTTTACCAGTCCTGGAAAGATGATGATGTTGAGTTTGTGGAGTTCATTTCCAGTAAAAGCAAATAGTACTCTATACTACCACGGTGTTCAAAATGTTGATCTTTGAATCTTGGAGAAATATCAGAGGTGTCTAATAGAATTGATCACAAACCTCTGTTTTCTACTCTTCCGTTTATGGGATCTCTTTAGGAGTCAAATTCTTTACCGTTTAAGCTATTAGCTCAACAACAATCTTAAACCTCCCTTACCTCAATATTCTTTATCATTACTCTTTTACTTTAAAAAATAGTTGTCGTTTTAGGATTAAGTTTTCTTATAAATCATTTTGCATATTTAAAGAAGTAGCTATTATACTTTTCTAATACAACCCCATTAATGACGATAGGTAAGAAGAGAAGAAGATGAAGAGAGGGGCATATTGGAGTAGAAAGAAAATATTTATTGAGTACTTCAACCCAGAAATTTTCTTACCTTTAGAATCCTTAATTCATGTGCATAGGTCTAACACTAAATGTGAGGGAAAATCTTTTTCAATCTTTCTTCTACCCTCGAAATATCCATTATACATAAAAACTTTATTTATCGTTTGCAGTCCCTGCAAATCATTAACATAGGGATAATTTATAAAACTAACAATTTGAGTTCTTCACATTGCCGTCAAAGACAACAAAAAATTCATTCAGCCATTAAAGGAATAAAAACCATTTTCCATTTCTACAAAAATACAAACGCTTATCAGCGAATCAATTTTGTTATATGTCCCTCGGAAAGGGGCTTCTACAATGAACCCATCAATGCAAAAAAATAGCGAGGAAATTAGGTCATTTTCTGCTCTGGACTACCCGGAACCAAAACTTAAAATGCAGCAATGGCGAACAAAACTGATTTTTCTATTTCCTGTGAAGGTTGAGAAAATGCGAATACAACTACAAACTAATAGAACTAGAAAGGAAGATTAAAAGATGTCACTGTTTCTCTTTTTTGGCTAAGGACTCACCCTTGTGTTCACTGCCGGCAGTAACTACATATTCAGCTCCAACCTGATACGAGGAAGCGTAGATAGATGCTTAACTGAGACAAAACTGCACAGGCAACGTTCACATGCATGAAATGACCATATAGACAGATTGGTTACCTGACAGTCCTTCAGAACAACACGCTCTTGGAGTTGAACATTGCTGCAGATAACGGAACCTTGGATGGAGCAACCATCTCCAATAGAAACATGGTCCATGACCACAGAATTAACAACCTGTAATCACATGGAGGACGGATTTCAGTCACTGTTGTGAGAAAGGAATCACGTTATCAAGCAACTAGTCCACTCTTAATCAAGAAGTTCTAACTAAGGACATCTCAGAAAATCATGAAAAACTTTATTTGTCATGTTTCTGGTGTTTTTTCTTGATGAAAAATTTTAACATAACACATTCTAAACGTATAAAGGAAAACTACTGCATACCTTTACGTTTGATCCTATCCGGCAATGGCGGCCAATAACAGACTTCTTTACGCTGCATTTGTCACCCATCTTTGAACCCTCCCCTAGCATACATTGTGGTCCCACCTAAATCAAATGAATGGCAGATTAATCATCCAAAGAACCAGTTTCTGAACTAGCTCAAACGCATATGGGCATACTTTAACAAATACTCTATTAAGCTCTATAAGTTGGCAAGACAACATGGATGGGGAAAAAATAATATTAATAAGTAAATTAAAGCCTTAGTCCATTTTAACATCCAAAAGCAGAAACTAAAATTGCTTCTCTAAAGGAAGCACACAAGAACTGAGGAAACTGTCACTCACAGTGGTTTTTGACCCAAATATGGCAGTAGGATGAATAATGTTATTCTGAGCAGAGAAAGAATAGCCAGAAATATGACTTGCATCACCAATGACCTGAGAGAATTGGGATGGAGATCAGCACAAAAGTATTTTAAAGAAAAATATTGGGCCAGGAAAAAAAATGTGAATAATCTAAGCGAGAATCTTACATCTCGATTTATGTCACAAAATGCCTGGATAGAATTTAAGCGTACGCAATAGTTGCTCTTGTTGGCAATATAAACACAGCATTTATGAGTTTTTCTTGGTGCGGAACCATTCAGACCTAGGGCATATAATTCATGAAAACTAGGCATAGATGCATTAGCCAGAAGTTGGGATAGTAGAATCTTGCTGTTCTGGGTACCATCTTTATCATTTCCATTTTCTTCTGCTTGCACCCCGTTCAAGGACAATTCAGATCTCTGAATAATCATCATCATCATCATCAAAATATAGAATCAGAAACTAGCTCCAAATGTCTAAATGAAGGGCTGCAAAGCTGAAACCAGTATAGAACAAAGTACGAAAGAATGCCACGTTATGTAACAAACTAACCAGCTGGCTCCTAACAAGATAAGGCAAAACATCTCGCCTCAGGCTCTGGAATGTTTCTTTCTGATTCAGAACCTCTTGTAGAACAGACCTAAAAGTGAATGAAGAAAACATTTTAAGAAACCTTTCTGAGAAATTTAATCAAGAAAAGTGACCTGAACATCACTTGGAAGCTAAAAGCAGAATATCAAACCTTTTGAAAGCATACATATGAGCATCCATCAGATCAGCACGAATTTCCATCTGCAGATGGAAGTCAGAAAGGAGTTTCATTAGAAAGTTTTTCATTTAAATGGAATATTTTCATTGAACTTTCAACTGAAAGCTGATCATTTGTTTGAGGATCAAGCAGCACAAAACAAGTCTTAGAACGGAAAATGAGACAAGAAAGAGAAAAGCATCTCCCTACTACCCCCTCCCCCAACCAAAAAAAAAAAAAAAAAGACATTGGAAATGCTAGGCTTGTATGCTTAAAGTGGGAGTCTAGCAATATACAAGCTTAAGATTGAAGACCCTTTCATCCATGCTTACAGTGTCAAAACTCCTTCCAGGTTTAGACTATCACAGAGAATCCATTTATTTGGCCCAAATCAGCAAAAAGAAACAAGTAATGTAGCCAGAAAGAACCAGAAGAAAAGGGTAAAAGCAATAACTGGAGAATTTCTCATCACATTGATGACTACAAATGGAGAAAGAGATATCAGTGTCTAACCTGGCCAACTGCTCGGAGTATACTCTTCTGCACTCGGACGTCTTTCTCAACTTCAACTCCTAGTACAAGGTAAAGAAAAGGACCACTAAATTAAGGCTCAAATTCACAAAGCCAGTAAAAAGTAGAAGCACATATCTCACCAGCTGCTACATGCAACAAAAACTGTTTTGTTGGGTCCAGTCCTATAATATTATAATGGCCTGGTTTCTTGGCCTTGTCCTTTGCACCAGATGAACCTGAATCAGTTGGCCCGCTCACAGGAACAGAGCAAAGCATTGCTGTGACTACTGCATCATGCCGTCTATGCGCTGCAGCTACAGCTCCAGGGGGGACATCACAGACAAGATCACCACTCACTACCTAGTAGACACATCAAATTAATTTATCATGATTAAACAACACCTTTTAACTTAAATTAAATAATGGTGAGAGATCCAAACCAAGATGTCACTTGCAGTCAGGTGGTGATAAATTGCCCGAAGAGCACCAGCAGTCCCGATATCTTCAGGGACTGCAGCAACCTGCATGGGTCAGAGATCTGTTCAGCACCACTGGAGCAATGAAAATTCACAATTATGATATAGAAGCAAAAACTACTACATGCATGCGAAATTTAATGGCGCTTGACTTATCCACTAACTTAATAGGTCAGGATATAAAGCGTACTAACATTTTATCTAGAAATGAAGAGAATTTAGAAGCCTCTAAAGTAGATAACATCAGAAAAAATGAATATGAACAGACTGCAGGGCAGCTTTTGTCAGAAAAAAGAAATTTAAATGAGCCAAACTTGTCCCTCAAAACTAAAATTGCAGCTCTCACATTAGGACTTCATAGAAATTCTCCAACCATAAATAAACTAAAAGTATTTAACAATAATGACTCCGATTACTGAAATTAGGAATCAACTATCCCAAAGGATATGCAATTCTTTCTTATTTCTTTTCTGAATTTTTCTATTCACAAATTTACAGATACATATCTATTATTTAGACTGAAAAGCAGAAATATTCAAGCAATCAGCAAAAAGTACACTGTCCAAGGAACAGAAAAGAATTCAAACAGCACAAAGGCAAATTCATTGTATTGGCATTCTTGATCTGATAAGAGTCAAAAGTGCATATGACATGAACAACATGTCTCCAATATCTCCATTTTTATTTCCATATTACTTCTAAGTCTCCCGAACTCATTAGCAAATATTTATCTACGCTCTTCGAGCCATAAAAAAACAGAGTAGATTCTTTGCTTCCACAACTCATTTGAATTCTATTTCACATAAGATAAATTAAATTCAAGAACAAAACTTTAAGAGAAGTACTTCCCAAAAAATGAGTAATCAAATAAAAGACTGGGCTCAGCAGTTAATCATTAAAGTACATGATCAGCAAGACAACTACCAAAAAATAATACTTAGCAAAAGAAATACAAAAAAGTAATACTAAATAAATAACATGACCGATGTTCAGGTCAATGTACTACTAGCAATCAATCCCACCTCAACATGCAGCCGATCAACAAAATTGCTTGATATCCAACTCCCTATACGCAATGCCGCACTTTCACCTTCAACAACCTATCAAAAGAAAAAAGAAAAATTGCATCCTCGCGTAATTACAAGCCCCAAACACAAGCTACAAGAAGCGATCAAAATACCCGTGGCACAACAAAATTTTTAATTAAAACAAAATTTGTGTCCATTTCAACGACAAATTCAGCGAAACCCTAAAATAAAAAACATAGAATAAGACAAACAATGGAATACTTACGACAAAGAGATCCTTCAGATTGTTTTGCTCCAGAAGTTCCAAAACATAATACAGCACCTCCTTGTTGGCCACCGGTAGAAGCGCCTTCGGCATATCCTGCAACCATAACTTTCCTTCAAAGTTTACATTTCTTCCATAATCAAACTGAAACAGAAAACCAACACAAAAATCTATGTACTGAGAGTCAGTTTGAGCATTTGCGAGTGTTTCAACACGGGGACCTTGGAAACCAGTGGGACGAGTGTCTTGGAAAAGCCTCCGGCTAACACCACCACCTGAAAATCCATTGATGAGATTTCAATCTGGGGAGAAGGAAGAGGAGTTGAGGTGAAAGGTCTGGGGTTTTCGGTTCGCACTTCGCAGGGCATATACAGCGGAAGGAAGTGGGAGGTTTATGGAATGGAGAATTAAAGTATATTTATTTATAGAATGCTGGTCTTTCGAAGGGCATGTAGCTCATATGGTAGAGCGCTCGCTTTGCATGCGAGAGGTACAGGGATCGATACCCTGCTTGTCCAATTCTTTCATAAATTTTATTTTGGTTTTGGAAACTTTCTTTTCCAAAATTGACTAATTTTTTTATTTATAATAACTTCAATAATTATTTTAAACAGTGGGAAACTCTTTCATACACTTGTTCTACATGAGAAAAGAGAACAGTCAAAATGCAAGCTTGATTTCATTCTTGCAAAAAAAAAAAAAAAACAAAGGAAAAAAGTAAGGCACGTTCCATTCTATATATAGAAATACTCAGGTTAGTTTTTAAATTTAATTCACTTTCTTAATGTACTGCAGAAAAAATAATTGTTAAAATTTTGTAAAAATTGCAATATAGATAGATCCCTTGGATCTCCAACAACAACCTTTGTAAAAAAAAAAAAAAAGCTAAAATTGATTTTGGAGCTTTTTTTAAAAAAGAAAATCTTATACTAATACAAAAGGAACGAGGCAAGAAAACAGACAAGCACACAATGAGCACCACATCCAAAATCTTTCAATCCCATAACACTACAGGAAAATAAAAAATTAGCGACGGAACCTTCCCTCACTAAATAATGAGTCGCTAATTGCGACGGCAACATTTTCCGTCGCTAATTAGCTGACAGATTTACGACTGGAAAAAATTTAGCTGACTGATTTAGCATGTTGAAAATAATATATTTAAATTTTAAAAATAAAAAATTAATGTTAATTTTATGAAATTTAATTTTAAAATTATTTTTAAAAATAGTCGCAAATCCGTCGCTAAATTAGCGACGGATTTGAGAGGAATATAAATTATAATTTAAAAATAAATAATAAAAAATATAAATTATTATTTAAAAATTTTTAAAATAAAAATTTAAAAATAATGTAAATCGGGTTAACCGGCCCGATTTATTATTTAATTGATAATTAAATTTATTAATTAAAAATTTTGAAATTAAATTTTAAAAAATAATATGAATTGGGCTAACTCGACCCAATCATATTGGGCCGGGTTAGCCCGATCCGAATTTAATTCCTTTGTTTTGCTTGAAGAGAAATTCGAACCTTGGTTACCGGAAAGTTTGATGATCTCGCCTTCACGCTGCTAAAGTCACTTCTTGTGTTTTATTTTATCATATAATATTTTTTATATTATAAATTATTGTTATCATATATTATTATATTAATAATAATCTATTATATATTATTATAATATTAAATAATATATTATAATATAATTATATTTATTATTTTATATAATTTATAAATTAATATTAATTTTTTTATTTTCTGTTACTATCCGTCGCAAATCCGTTACATACATAATGAGCAACGGATTAGCAACGAAAAAAATTAAGAATTTGAAAAAATTATTATATTTGTAGACATATATATAAGTGTAATATAACATATATATGTAACATATATGTGTAGAAATAGACACAGATGTACATAAATAGAAGAAATGATAATTAATATATATTTAAATACTTTAGACTATAAGTAATATCAATTCAAAAAAGTAATACTTAATAAATTAAGGTTTAAAATAAGTGAGGTCAGACTAAATTAGTATTTATGAAGACTTTTTCATATTATTTTTTAAAATTTAATTTCAAAATTTTTAATTAATAAATTTAATTATCAATTAAATAATAAATCGGGCCGGGTTAACCCGATTTACATTATTTTTAAATTTTTATTTTAAAAATTTTTAAATAATAATTTATATTTTTATTATTTATTTTTAAATTATAATTTATATTCCTCGCAAATCCGTCGCTAATTTAGCGACAGATTTGCGACGATTTTTAAAAATAATTTTTAAAATTAAATTTCATAAAATTAACATTAATTTTTTATTTTTAAAATTTAAATATATTATTTTCCGTCGCAAATCCGTCGCTAATTAGCGAAGGAAAATATTACCGTCGCAATTAGCGACTCATTATTTAGCGAGGGAAGGTTCCGTCACTAATTAGATTAGCGACGGATTAGCGACGGATTTGTCCGTCGCTAATTCCTTGTTTTCTTGTAGTGACATATATTAGCTATATTGTTGATGATAAATTAACAATATAGTCTAACATTGAATACCAATAAAAGAAAATCTAAAATTTAGATAGTAATGAGGGAAATTAACAAAAAAATACATAACAAAATGAATCTTTCTGTCCTTTTTTGTCAATTTTTTTTTGGTCAAATTGAGTACCTTTTTTATTTAAATTGGTAATTGAGTACTCAATAGTTGTAGATTCAATTAGGATTACAATGAAAATAGACTTAAATGAACTAAACAATTTAGATAAACTTTTGTTTCCCTTTTTTCTTTCTCCTTTGTCCTCTCTCTCTTTCTCCAATGGAGCCTTGTTGCCAGTGCACCTTCAAAGGGGAGACACACTTGTGGGCACTACTGCTGCTATCCAAAAAAAAAATTCAAAAAAAAAAAGTAATTTTGGAATAGGTAAGCTTTTTCTGCAATCAATTTTCTCTTATTGTTATTTATGTAAACCTGTTTTTGCTACTAAATTAAATTGTCACTGCTTCTACACTGTCCTTCTCCAATAAAAATGTAGAAGCTCAACTTTAGCAATGAAATTTTTAAATAAACCATAGGGAAAAAGAACGGTTGATTAAAAAAAAAACCCCATTTTTTTCAAAAAGAACTTAATTTTCCTTTTTCGGCACAATAGTGATGGATGTTGGCCTCTGTTTGGAGATAGGACCAACAAGGTTTCATTGCCTCTCACTGTTAAATTAGGTACTCCATTTTCTTTTTCCTTTTGAAAATTTTCTAATTAGGTACTCAAATTTTTTTTTTTTTGAGAAACCATTAGTCAATATTTTTTGGGTTTCAAAAAAGCACTCTAACAACACCTAGAGATCAAGGGGGCAAATTAGTAATTGACCATACAGTATTTTCATATTCTTCCTAATTATTACAAAGGCGTAATCAATCCTGCATTATGCATACATCTTGATGCAGCAATTTCTTTCATTCATCAGTAGAAGAAAAAGAAAAAAAAAACCCTATAACTGTTATATCGCAACTTACCTCGTAATATTTGACTTTAGTCTTTAATGCTGCTTCTTCTGCAAATCACCAGTAAATCCCACCGAAAAACCTTCCCGATTCCCATCCGCAAAATCAAAGTTAAGACAAAAGGGAAATGAAATCAGAAAGTAAAGACCATAAGAAATACATTTGGATTAAAGCTCATTGTAGAACCCAATGTAAATTTTTTCACTTTGAATTCCAATCCCATTCTCACATACAATTTATTTTTGTGAAATCCAAAAACGAAAAACTTCACTTCAAATTGAAACTCTATCGCGCTAAAAAACCTTCCTGCAAAGAGAGGGTTGCAGAAGCTAATAAGGAGATTCTGTACAGACTTCACTAGACTGGACTAACGGGTATCTTACGATGGTTCCCAAACCTTATTGCCTCTAAGACATTCTTTCGACGAATTTATCAGTTCCTCCAGGATAAAGTTTTTTTTTTTTTTCTATAGCAGTTAATTTGCTCATAAAGCTGCTAAGGTTCACTCACTTCAGAGTTCAGTCTCAACCTCTTCCAGATTCCTTGTGGTAAATTTTCGGTGTAATACAGAGGCATATGAGCAGTTTCAGATTCTATATGGGTTTAGTATATTCACTGATTGAAAAGTATAGATATTGCTTTCCATATGGAAAAATGTCAAAATGTTATCTCAAGAATGCAGCAGTTATGAATGAGTCCATCCTAATGCAAGGTACTTCAAATGACACAACCTGAATATCAATCAGCAAAGAGAAAATGGGGGAGGAAAAAAATTTGGACCATTTCTCGATTTGTGCGTGTCATCCTTGCGCAGGGGCCATGCTAATCTTCTCTGTATCGTTCCAATTTTATCGGATGTCCCCGAAGGGACGCCTGGGTGAGTCTGATATTAGTATATGAACAAGCGCTATTGTCTTTGTTTTTCCATGTGGGACATATTTTTTGAAACTGCAACAGCTAACCAAACTCGAATTTGACTTATTGAAGGAGCCCAATTTCTACCTAAATCGTTTGACCTACAAAGAGTATGATTTCCACCTGCATATCAGAAAGTTCCATATATAGGTAATGACGTTAAAATGCCATAGTTGGACATCCTTTAACTAGTTTTCCTATTTTCACAACTTCCGTCAAAGCTTCTTGTTCTGCAAAATGGAGTAAATTTGGTGCAGATTCTTTCACCAAGTCATCCCTTAAATCTATTCTGCTAAATGATTTATAAAGCCTAAACCCTAGACTCAAACCTGAGACGAAAGTATTTCTAGTCATTGAAGACTGCAGAATATAGCAATCTAGTCTTAAGAATCTATCATGAAGTTGCTAAAATGTTGGTTCCTTTTATCCTGTTAGTTGTCTCTTATCATCATGAAGCTGCTAAACTTAGCTCGAGCAAGAAAAATTGCATCCAGAAGAGGATTACCTGGAAGCAAAACGCAAAGACCAAATATACGGAAGCAAGTTCATCATCAAGAATATCACGTCTGATGATGGTGCTTCAGCAGCAAAGAAGGGGAAAAATATTTTGAACCGTTTCTGAATTAGTTAGTTCTGTCTTTGCTCATCATGAATCTGGTAACTCAGCTCAGAGAAGAAAATCACTGTTTCATCCTCTACGAATCGGTTAAACTACCAAAATAGTGCTCATCAACTGCTTGTAATCTTGCTTTTAGGCCAACTGCTATCTAGTGTTTCAATATTAAGATTCAGAATTCGTCATATTGGATAAGAAAGAAGCTGACATTTCAGCGGTAGAGGAGAAACTAACAACAATGTAGAAGTGAATTAGTTCCTTGAAGCTCAGTATACGAACACAGACCATCATATACATGGCTGCTGATGATGTTTCATCGCCATATTGGATAGGAAAGAAGCTGCGATTTCAGCAGCGGAGGAGAAACCAAGAACAGTGTAGAAGTGAATTAGTTCCTTAGCACCAAACATTGACTCAAAGCTGGAAAGTTACTTATAAGAAGAGGGAAAAAGAAGAAAAAAATTGCTTCTAACGCTAATTCCTTTATCCTAAACCAAATTCTGAATAGAAATGTGTCCACTGGTGATGATATGGTAGGGTTTCGAAGTCTTGAAATCCAGAGAAATTTACTACAAGAAAGAAGTATACCTAGGACATGCTATGGTAACATCAGACTAATTCTTCATATCTTTTGTTGTATCCAATTCTCAAATATAAACCCTTGTAACCGAGGAAGTATTAGCAAACTGCCCAAATTAGATGGAGTCTCCGTCGTTGAATTCTGTTGGGACAATGGAATTGCACATTAGTCAACTTTATTTTCAAGGAAAATGTAATAATCTAGTTGATACGGGACAAGGTACGTACCCGCAGGAAGTGAAAGTTTAGAGCGAAAAAGATTCAAGGATACTTTGTAAAGAATTATATCAAGGTGACCCAAGAAGACATTAATTAAGAATGAAGAAAGTTTAGTTGGCTTCCTAAAAGCTTAAGTTTTTACCAAATGTTCTTGTTTTGAATATTGGCAACTCTAAAGAGGAGAATGGGCTTGTAACGGAGGAGCATAAGCTTGAAAAAGATTTAGTCCAGCTGCCATAACTATACTTTCTTAGATATTTTGCTAATTTTAATTAGTCTTTAATCCTAATAAAATTAGGCAACTGTCAAAATTGAGTCCTATTAGTTTTAGATAATTCAAATCCTAATTACGTTCTAATTTCTTATTTTTTTTAGAAACCTACAATTATATAAAAGCTTTCACCTCTTGTAATTTTTTTCATTCATCAATAAACATTCTTCTTCAGTTTTGTCTTAGTGAAGAGAAATTTGTTTCTTTAGTTCTTATTAGAACTAGGATTGATTGATCATCCTTTTTTGAGTATTATCAATTAGGCTTCGTTTGATTGGCGGGAAAGGAAAGTTACACTGGAAATATGATTACTTGGAATCTAAATCTACATAATATAAAACTATAAAGATTCTTTTATCTTGTTTGGAATGTTAACAAATGTTAAGTAGAAAAATACAAAAAATTCTTTTAAAATGTTTGATTCAATAAAATCCAACAGGTTCAGTGAACTATTTCCCAAAATATATTGATCTACTTTCTTATTGTCATCCAAGAAATGGCCTGTGCTACAAAATGCCCAATTCGTGTTTCTACGGAAGAACTTTGAAGACCCTCGCGAATCATCATCAGCATCATACCTTTTGTAAGTCACTTCTTTTCCACCACAATTTTTATGGAAGGACGACCACTCTGGGATATAAGAATTACATTGTCACCCATCATTACAGGAACAAGAAATAAAGGTAAAAGAGAAAACGATGCCCGATAAAAGGACGCTTTTCCTCTTTAACAGAATGTATAGTGATGTCTGAAGTTAGACCAACTCTAAGCAACATCAAATGTGGAAAGGAATTGGGATTAACTCACTCCGTTCACAAGGGCTGCTTAAGCAAGAAACAATGCCCCTGGAAAACGATGTAAAGTAAAAAATTAGTATCCATACTGGTGGAGAATGAAGTTGTTCAGTCGGGAAGCAAACAACTGTGAAAATTTCAGATTATATGCGTAAAATTTACTGTCCTTTCAGAATATGTCCAGGAAACTTACGATGTATTACCCCTTGAAAAGCAAGCAAACAAGTTCTTTGAGAAAATTTTTTAAAGCAACTATTAGCTGAAAGTACCAAGTCCTAAAAATAATGTGTATTACAGTAATTTAAAGAGGAAAAAAATAGAAAAAGTCAATGTTTCAAAATTAAAAAATTAGAACAAAGGATAGAACCAGAAAGAATAGAACAAAAATGTCGAAAAAGTTATGCTTAAATAAAAAATACAAATAATAGATTAAGATAAGTTTTTTAAACCTCAAACATTAATGAAGAATGACTTGAGCAACTCAAAACCCTTATGCTTGCTTGGAAATTGTAGAGGTGGAGAGGATGAGAAGATATATAAAAATATTGTAAAAGATAAAGGAGACGAGTCGTGAACAGACGGAGAAAAGAAAGAGGCGAGAGGAGGGGGAAAAAAGGGCTAAATAGAGTTTTTTTTATTTTATGTATGTTTAAGTTTAAAATTCCAAAGAAAATAATCAGAATACCACCTCCATCTCGGTATTCTTTTTCCTAGTATTTTGTAACTAATTTACTTAATTCAAGGAATCACAATCTTTTCCAAAAACTTAGCAAGCACAGTAATTTAATAAATGAGAATAAGATTACTTTCTCAAGTACAGAATTCTTGACAATCAACGAGGCCTTAGGGTCTTATAGTGTTTTGCTCATAGAGTTCAAGGTTTTTGATCGAGGGTTTCTATTTCCTTTGGTACAGAGGTTTGTGGTGATCATCTAGATTAGAAAATTGGACAATCTAGGGTTCCGATTCAACTTGCCTATAAGTCTACAAGGTCTTTGACTTGTGGGTTCACTCTTGGTATCAGAGCTTAGGCTTCCGATCCAGGTTATACTATCCTTTGTTTTTCACGTTCAGTTTCATAGTATAAAAAAAATAGTTCTTTGTTCTTGTTCGAATGGAAAATAAAACCCTAGCAAAAAATAGAAGAGCGATATCTTTGTTCTTTGTTTAGTTCTAAGATTCTTGTTGGGGCTTTGGAGGTTTTTGCACTTGATTGGTTGGCCATTCTTTGTTTGATCTAGTTCTTTCCAGAGCTTATAGGAGAAACTAGAGTGGGAAAAGGCAAAGGGTGAGATATCTTTATAAAAAGTCATAAAGAGTGTATACACCAGAGGAGTGTCAAATCCTTGAGTCAAAACAAGAGAGCTTGACTAACTAGGAAATTGTTTTTGTATTAACATTCCTTGCAAGAACAAAAAAGAAGATGTCTGGAGTATCAGGAGATGCTTCAATGGCAGAATCTTCCAAACTTGAGCTATCAAATATTACGGCAGCTTTGGAGGCATTGACCGCATCTTTGAATAACAAGTTCGATAGCTTAGAGAAGAGCCAGAAAAGGTATGAAAGAAAAGTTAATAATGAGCTACTTAATAGGAATGAAAATCCCAGAAGGTTTGCAAAGAAGAGTAGCGAAAGATGGGAAGATGAATTTATTGAGAGCTATGCTTGTAATAAAATTGATAGAAAGGGAGTGAAAAAGAACTTTGATAGTGCAGAAGTTAGAATACCTTCTTCCCAAGGAGACATGATCCGAAGAAGTATTTAGAGTGGGAAAAAAGGTAAATTTTGTCTTTAGTTATAATAAGCTTTCTAATGATAGAAGTTTTTGGAGGCATTCTATGGATTTGGGACTCATACTTATGTTTGGTGGAGAAGATTACAAGAAAGTTGGAATAAGAATGGAGAGAAACCTATAGAAACATGAGAGGAGATGAGACAAAAATTTGCCCCAAATATTATGGGGAATGTTCATATTCTAAATATTCTTATAGAGACAGAGATCTTTGATGCTGCATATGCATGGGTCATAGACATGTTGATCTTGACTGTCCAAATCCAAGCTTGAAGGTTTTTGAGGCTCTTGTAGTTACAAAACCTAAGCATAAGAAGGTTAACTCTAAA
Source organism: Rauvolfia tetraphylla (assembly GCA_030512225.1). Taxonomy (NCBI): domain Eukaryota; kingdom Viridiplantae; phylum Streptophyta; class Magnoliopsida; order Gentianales; family Apocynaceae; genus Rauvolfia; species Rauvolfia tetraphylla. Next base: position 6,847,033 of record JAJQKT010000062.1, read on the forward strand.
ACACTTGAGGAAGACATCATTGAGGAGATTATTGTGAACCCTAAAGAAGGAGAGCATTTTGGAGGATGGCAAACTTTTCAACGAACATAAGGAGGAAGTAGTTGCAAGTCAACCAAAGAAGGATGAGCAAATTTGTATTATAATTCACAATGAAGAATTAAATTTGTCATAATGTTTGCACTGTCTTGGTTGAGGAGACTGAAGAAAAAGACAATAAAAAGAAAGAATGTGAGAGTGAAAATTGTGAGTGCTCAAAAGAAAACAGAGAGTGAAATTAGAAAGAAAGAATGCTTGAAAGAAGAGAGTGAGATAGTGAGTCAGAACAAGAGAATACAAGAGAAGAGTTAAACATGATAAAATTAGAGAGAAAAGATCAAGAGTGCTTCAGTGTCTTTACAAAAGAGTTTGAGTTTGGTGCTGTCTTTGTTAAGCAACCAATTATTTTACTTTCTAGTAAGGAGATTGGTTTGTTACACTACAAGAAATTTTCATTTTTGCAACGGATTTACGACAGAATTTATTTTAATTTTTTTTATTTTTATTTTTTCATGCCGTCGCAAATCCGTCGCCTATCTGCGACGACTTTGCGACGGAATTTATTTTAACTTTTTTTTATTTTTATTTTAAAATTCCGTCGCAAATCCGTTGCAGATAGGCGACGGATTTGCAACGGAATTTAATCCGTCGCCATTTTAGCCACTTATTTTTTCCGTATTCTGTTGCAAAGCCGTCGCAAATCTGCGACGAAATATGCCGTCGTAAAATTCATTTTTTCTTGTAGTGTTATCTAACAAACTTCACCATTTTGTTTCTAACTTTGTGTCTTATGCACAGGAATTTGGAGTCCTATGTTCTACCCATATTTCTGGGTTCCACCTACTATGGAAAAAAAAAAAAGAAAAAGCCAAATTACGTTCATTTTATGTGAAGGGTAAGATGAATATTTGCTTTGATTTGAAGAATTTTGTTGCAAATTTGTTGGTGCGGGAGGAATTCCTATGAACGCATTGTTCGAGAATAGGTGAGGATGAATTTTTGGGTTGTAGGGATTTTAAACTGTGATTTTTTGAAATATTTAAATTAACGAATATGGATCAAGTCTTAGAAAATGATTTTCGTTTACAAAATTGAGTTGGTAATGTTTGACTGTGGAGCTATCATTTTGTCAAAGCCCATTGGTTTTATCAAAATGATTCTGTTTCACCTAACTCGTAATGTCACACATATGATTTTGGTCATTATTTTAAAATTTTTGTTTATCCTAGTTATTTTGAGGGACATATTTGTCCTTTGATGTTTATTCCCCTTCACGTGTCGAGTTGTAATAATTGAGGTAAACGAGTGTACTCCTCGTTTTACTCTGGTTGAAGATCACTTGGACGTTGATTTCAGAATGCAAGAAAACATCGGGTTATTTAAAAATTCTTAAGAAATAATTATTTTTGAATACTAACAATTGTTCTTAATCAATTATTTAAAAATAATTATTTTACTTGTTAAATAAAAAAAATAATAAAATTGTTATAAATAAATTTTACATATACAGTAAAATGTGATGATGTCCAGAAATGGATCCTAACCAGTAAACATCAGGTTCAGGGCAAGCAGAGGTTTTGTGAATTCCAAGATTCTTTGGGACATTAAACGAACGTCTCATTGAGTTCTACCTTCCCATCCCCATCAGTAGATCTTGAGTTTCCCTTTGCATGATCCTTTCCCTATTCACACATTTATGGCTACTTTAGCTTCATCTTTATAGTGTTGTTTATGTTGTTCATTACCTTTCCACTTTTGGCTTTCCACCATTTGCTACATTTCCAACTCTAAGATGCTATGAACAGTTAATTCATCTCTAACTAATTCTGCTGCCCTAATATTTGATCTTATGGGTCCAATTTGCTCCACTTAAATGTCATTTCCTTTAATTTTCTGTACTAATTATTCCAATCGAGAATAAACGTTTTGGACTTCCTGTTTTTATTGTTATGCTTAATCGTTGCACTTCCTGTTTCGGGAGAGCTGGTTGCTAGGATTGTGTACGTCAAGTTTCTTTTTTTTTTTTTTTCTAAAGAAAGGGGGATCAAATTTTATTAAATCAAAGATATTTACAAGGTAAGAGATCTATCTAGATCATCAATTTTAGTTCAAATTTGATTGGCTAAACTATGTGGGATTTGAATATAGTCTTTACTTACAAAAACTGACGTATTACGTTGTTTCCATACCATATAGAGGGTCTCTAGAAACACATATTTTCACTTTCTTTGCTGAATGTCTCCACCCCAACTATTCGTCAAATTCACATCTATCCAATGGTTGTATTTAGTGGGGGAGTAGAAATATTTCCAAAATTTTGGTTGGACCATGAAATTCCCCAGTTGTTTAACCCAGTTACAGTCTCTAAGAGCATGTAGTATTGTCTCCTCTGCTCTAGAGCAAAGTGGGCAGGTCCCATCCTCGATAATTTTTCTATTCTGTAACATCTGCATTGTGGGTAATCTCCCATGTCTAGCTATCCATAGTGTCAAAGAAGCTCGTAGAGGACCTTTAAATTTCCAGATTTTATTCCAGTTGAATTGTTTGTGACAATCCTCAAATTGGCAGAGTAGTGAGTAGGCTTTCTTGGTACTGAACTCTCCTTTTGTTGAAGGCTTCCACCACAGGTGATCTTTCTTATTCCCTGTTAAGTCTAAACTCGTTTGGGACAGTTTAACGATTGCCTCCGGATTAAGCCAGTTCTGTAGGGCCTCTAATTGCCAACCTCTAGGATTTTGCCAATACTCTACCACATTCTTCCACTTTTCATCCTCCGGGAGTTGTCTCACCGTATGTTGAATTGGTGGTTCCTCAGTAAGCCATCTGTTAGTCCAAAATTTAGTAGACTTCCCCATCCCAAACCTTCCGGCAGAAATGGTGAGCTAGTTTTTTGGAGCTTTCACATATCCCCTTCCAAATGTATGAAGCTTTGTCCTGTTTTACTATCTCCCAATTGTCACTTATTCTTCCATATTTAGCCTTCAGAACAGTAGTCCACAGCAAATCATGCTGGTTTTGCATTTTCCAGGCTAATTTGGTTAACAGAGCTTGGTTTGTTTCTCTAAGCCTTCTGAATCCCAGTCCCCCCAAGTTCTTGGGTTGACATACTGTTTCCCAAGCTATAGGATGCATCTTGCATTTGCCATCTATATCACCCCAGAAGAAATGTCGGCTAACCTTTTCTAGCCCTTCAATAATTGAAGCAGGCAATTTTACCGATTGCATTACGTAAGTCGATATTGCATTAATAGTTGTGTGAATGAGAATTGCTCTTGCCACCCGAGAAAGTATTCATGGATTTCAACCACTCAATTTCTTGTACATTTTATCTACCACATAACCGAAGGTTTTGAAATTAGCCCGTTTATGAAGTAGTAGGATACCCAAATATTTGCCCAAGTCTGTTGTGAGAGGGATATCGAAATTTCAACTAAGGTTTGTTGCTACCCTCTGTTTTATATTTCCAGAAACGAACATCTTGGATTTCTATGCATTCACTTTCTGGCCCGAAGTTCTACAAAATTCCCAAAGGACTTCTTCCATTACCTTAGCTTGTTTTTCTTAAGCTTCTCCAAAAAGAATGAGATCATCAGCAAAGAAAAGATGTGACACCACCGATCCCCCTCTAGCTGGTCTAATACCCTTCCATTTTCCAGCTTCTACACTTTGTTGGATTTTTTGTCCAAAGATTTCCATGCACACGACAAAAAGATATGGAGAGAGTGGATCACCTTGTCTAAGTCCTCTCTGTGGTTGAAATTTTGTCAAGGTGTCGCCATTCCAGATTACCGATAGGGAAGCTGAAGTAATGCAGAACATAATTAGTTTTATCAATTGGAGTTCCAACCCAACAGCTGAAAGTGTCTCCTACAGAAATTTCCAACTGATTCTGTCATATGCTTTCTCCAGATCAATTTTAACTGCCAGCCATCCACTTCTCCCTTTTTTCCTTCTCATTGAGTGAATTTCTTCTTGTGCTAAAATGATATTGTTCATAGCTTGTCGACCCAGAATGAAGCTGCATTGGTTAAGGCTAGTTAATTTTGGCATCAATATATTTAATCTATTGGCAACCACCTTTGTAATGACCTTCACTAGAACATTACTCAAAGAAATTGGTCGGAATTGAGTAATAGTTTCAGGTGCGACCACTTTTGGGATGAGAGAAATTAATGACCAATTTAATGATCTGTCAAATTCTCCTCTACTGAAAGGCACCTCACGAAGCTTACCACAGATTCTCCTACTATTTTCCAGTACTTTTGAAAGAAGATAGGTAGAAAACCGTCCGATCCTGGTGCGTGTACGTCAAGTTTCAAGGATGAAACTTTGTGCCTGAAGGGTAGAATGTAAACCCCCGACCCAACTAGAGACCTATTTTTTATTAGGCTTATGAGGTATGTTTAGCTGGTTTAGTTGAAGGTATTATTAAGAATCTCTTAATTGCTAAGAGGACTTAAGGATAATACTACTAAGGGTGAAGAGCACTAATGCAAACAACAGAGACCTAAGATTATTGCAGAAGATCATTCATCAACCTTTGTATTTTAACTTAGAGAGCGTTTGTGCAGCTTCAAAGGAGATTGAGGGGTGATAGAGTAAAGTCATCTAAAGGATCGAAAAAATATATATTGACAAGAAATTTCAAGGTAGTAGGACCTAAAAATCAAATAACAAAAAAAATCTAATCTCTCAAGACTCTCTCAAGTTCTCATTGGACCAATCTCAAAATTATGACTCTATACCACACATAACTCTAGATACAAACTCATATATATGTAGCTCTTAATACTATATTACTAAACCTATCTACGTTAGGAATTCTATTCTAAACAACAATAGGAATCTACTAAACCAAATTAATAAATCTTCTAATCTTGTTTGGTTTAATATTACCAACATTGCCTTCCTTAAACCAAGCTTGGCAAGAAATTAGGTCCAATTACATCACGAGCCAAAATTTTCATTGTGCACTCTTTTGCAGTGAGTACCTTACGCAATACTAAATTTTGAATAATTTTTATCTTCACACAAGAAGGTGGACGAACTCGACATTTTATAAATAATTTTGTTGCTAACTCATCTTGATCAATATACTCTTCCAAGTTAAAATCCATTGAACCCTTCACTATTGTTTCCAGAATGCGCTTGTTATCAGCGCCAACAAGATTTGCGCTACCGTTTAGTCTAAGTAGATTTGCTTCGAGTCCAACCTCATCAACCAATTGCAAGTGTTTTCCTTCTACTCTTATAGCACCCAAAAAATCAACTATTGCAACTCCTCCTATTCCCCGGAGTTATTTTAGTCCTTGATAATCAGCTTCACCCAATCCTTCTACTTTTTCTAACTTTGGACAAATGTAACATTCATTCACCTTATTTGCGGCTTTAATATGAAACAATTCATCAACGTGATTTCCTTATTACTCAACAACATTCTCGAATTCTTCTTCTTCAAATAATTTGTCAAATCCAAAATTATCGCAACCATCCATCCAATAAAAAATTACAACTTTTGAAAGGCTTTCAATCACCAAGACATCATCAATTGCAAGACTCAACAAAGAAATTTGACTATTACGACAAGGAGAATTTATGAAGATAATTTTTCCATCATTATTCAAATCAATGTTTTTTTCTAACCCAACTAGAGAGTAATCAATCAAATTATAATTCTCCAAATTGGACGATTCAACGTCATCTTGAATCCTTTCTACCAAATCTTTTCTTTCATTTGGAGAAGGTAAAATTTTTTTCTTCATCTCATCAAGAAAAAGGTTCTCATCAACTTTTTTAAATCAAAAACCTTTTCTTTCTCAACTATTCCGTTTCTACTAAAATTCAAAATAGAAATCTTACCTCCAAAAGAATGCATCAAAATAGTCCAACCTTCCTTTGCTGATCTTGCATAGAAAAACTTCTTTGCTACATTTATCCCAACTGTAGTTTAAAAATGAAACAATGCAAGAATATTTTGATTCTTTTTCTTCTTCTTTCTTCTGTTAATTCAGCATTGGGAGGTGGTTCTTCAAAATCTTCTTCAATAATATCTCAAACTCTAACTTCTTCGAGAATATTGACACCACAAATCAAAATTATTTTTTTTATCACTGGTAAACCTTGAACGAGAAGAAAGAGTTTTGCCATAAAGAAAACAAAGAGAATGGAAAGAAAATATTTCCATGTCTGTGAATATTTTGACTTTGATACCAATTTAAAAGATCTAAAAAATATATATTGATTGAAAATTTTAAGGTGATCGAACCTAAAAATCAAATAACAAAAAAAAATCTAATCTTTCAAGACTTTCTCAAATTCTCATTAGACCAATCTCAAAATTACTGAAATTTGAGTCGTATTAAACCGAATGATAAGCACCCACCAAAAAAAAAAAAAAAGCGTTATTGGAATCCTAGGCTCAGAAAAAGAAAAAAGGAAAGTTCCTCTGCCTTTGTCGTTTTGTTCATGCCTTTGTCGTTTTGTTCATGAGTCTTTTGCCCTCTCTAAGGTATCTGCCTGTTTTTCTCCGTGCTTCTTCACAAATATTGTTACAATGGTGATAAAAATAAACAAAATCAAATAACTACTTGCATAAAAAATTGCAATTTATGAAGACCATAATGAAATGCTTCAAATCTGAGTCGAGGTAACAAATCAAAGAGCTCTTAAAGGTGGAATTCCATAATATTTTAAATTTAAATTTTATAAAATTAAATTATTTATAAAAAAGAGTGAAACAAAGCCAAAATTTTAACTCAATATTTGACAAATGGTTCTTTCAATCACCCTCTAACCACTACATACTCTCGTCCAATCTTCTCCTCTCTAAGCTAATATCATCCTCCCTTCAATTTTAAAGTTAAACTGTTATTTCATAATTCAGGAAGATCAAGATATTCGATTTCGCATGCATACTCAGTAAACCCTTCTAGTAGGTTTTGTTCCTTCCAAATCACAGCCAACAAATCTCCAAAATGCTCTCTCTTTTTTTTGTTATTTTTTGCAAATTCGAATGTCCAAAATGCTACCTATTATAGTATTAGTATAGGCTACCTCGGTAATCATAGTTTGTGTGAAAAATTAGTACAATTTGCTCTTAATATAACAGTAGTAATTCAAAGAGAGTCAGAGAGCCTCTCGACTCTTTTTCTCCTCAAAAGCACAAATTAGTCAAAAGCTTCATACGCAAACAACTAGGCCCGTGAGTCGATTTGCCTCCCCCAGTGACCTGGTGCGCAAGTTAGCACTCAACACAAACACAGGCGGCGCGTCGAATCACCTCCGGGAGATCCGCCCCTCTGCTCCATTCACCGGCCAAAGAATCGTAAACCAACACCAGCCCTTCCTTCAATCCCCTCTCCACTCGGCCACCCCTCCTCAACAAGTCGTCAATGCAACCCATCACTTGCATCAACACCACCTTTTCCCCCACCCCGACACAGCTGAACCTCACCGTGCTGTCCAGTCTAACCTGCGCCGGTAGCGGTGGGCTCTTTATTCTGCTCCACTCGCCAAAGCTTTTACTCTTACGTAGCCCGTTAAATCTCCAAAAGGAGAGCTCCACGGCATGGCTTGATAACACATAGACAAAGCCACCGGAGGCGCAAGCAGCCACCACGCATCCTCCGCCCGGGACGGCGCGGCTTCGGAGCCACGAACGCGCTTCTACCTCGTACAAATCCATTGAACTTGCGTAAATGTGAACTGCCTCCGCCCCGGCGGCGCGTGAAGCCAATGCTGACCCGTCGTTTCCCGACGTTCCAATCTTGAGTCCTCCAATCACGTAAAAAACACCGTCCGCCGAAGCACCGACGCATCCGTACCTCCTCCTCGGCGCGTGCGAGACTACAGACCACTTATTAGCAACTGGGTCATACTCCTCCACTGCCGACGACGGAGCAGAACCTCCGGCGACGTAAATTTTCCCGTCAAGTACAGCAACGGCGAATTTCTTCCTTTGCACAAGCATTCCGGGTTTCGGGACCAAAGTCCCCGTCCAGGTGTCACATCGAAGCATCGCCGTCCTGCCAATGAGGTAGATTTTCCGGCCAATGGCAGCGACACGGGAGTGCGAAAAGAGAGAATGCAAGGACCCATGTTGCGAAACGGCATCGCTGGAGGGAAGAAACGAGGAAACTTTCCAAGAAGTATCGCAATTCAACCGATGACTAGCCGTAAAGAGAGTCGAATTATGAAAAGAAACAGAAAACAGAGTGAGATAGAGGAGATTATGCTGTTGCCGGAGAGAGTGAAAAGCTTGGGAATCAAGGAGATGGGCCCAGCGGCGGCAGACGAAAGAGAGCGAAGAAAGGGAGGAATGTGGGACTCTGGAGAGGCATTCAACGAGGAGATCATCTGGGAGAGAAGAAATGGTGGTGGTGGAGGAGGAAGAGGAGGAAATGGGGTGAGGGTGGGGGGGGGGATTGGGGAAACAAGATTTCACGAGCCACGAGAAATGGCGAGAGTTGCAGCTATCTGAGGATGACGACATGGGCTTGGGGGGCGAGGAAGGGGAAAGAAGCAGATTGCATTTGTGGGTTTTAAAGAGGATCCATGAATGATTTTCTATATCTGAAGATTTCTGTTTATGGATTTTGATTTGATTATTTGAAGGAGATCTGGGGATTTATTTGGATTATTAATCTCAGTTGAATTTTAATATAAATTGTTGCAGTTTGTGGGGCCCATTTGTACCTTCATATACTGTTACAAAAATTTCCAGTAAATTCTTTTAAAAAGGGATATTTTGCAGTGAAAAAAATAAACCGGTAAAAAAAAGAACAAAATATAACTTGGTGAGGAAAAAAAAAATGGTTGGGAAGGATGGGACAGAGGAATATATTAAATATTTCATTTTTAGAACAATAAATTTACGTTTGACTCTTTTCTTTTGTGAAAATATTTATTTTTTTTAATAATATTGTAATAAACATGTACAATCCACGTAACAAAGAGACTTAGGACCTATTTAATAATTTAATTTAATATTTAAAATTAATTAATTAATCATTTAATGAATTAAGTGTGTCTAATAATAGATGATATTAAGTACTTAATGTTTTAATTGTGTTTGATAACAAATTTTACTAGTCAATTAATTGTTTTAGATTTTTTAGTTATAATTATAAATTTTAAGTGAAATTGAAGTAAAGTAAGTATAAATATACTGATTATTTATTTAATAATTATATTTTTATATATATTTCATATTTCAATAAAAACCATTAGAGATAAATTTCATAATTTTTTATGCTTTAAAATAGAAAAATTATTACTTTTTCATCAACTTTTTGAAATTTTTATTTTTAATAAATATTATGAATTAGAAAAAGGAAAACAATAAGTATTTTAATATTGATTCTTATTCGATAATAAATATTTAAAATTTTTATTTTTATCAATATATTATTTTTAAAAATTAGGAGAGTCGAACAAAGAAATATTTTTGAATTATTTTTTAAGCAAAAAGGTAATACAAATTTTTTTAAAATTTCAAAATTTATTGATAAATAATTATCACATAGTATTAATTAATTTAGTTTTCAGACTTCAAACTTTGCAATTTAGAATTCAAAGAGTATAGAGATGAAATTGAAGCCAAAATTGATGGGCTTATAAGGGATATTTTTAATGAAATTATCAACCATCTTATCATTCGTGTAACTAAATGTATTTAATTGCGATAACAGTAACCATAAAAACAATGGCCATTTTAGAAGCAACTAAGTTTAAAAGCTCAAGGTGGACTCTATTTTTCTCGTCTCATAATTCTTGCTGAGGTCAAAAACTCCCAAAAAGGAATCTAAACCATTGAAGTGTTTGCAGTCAATGAATCTAAACCATTGAAGTTTTTGGTAATAGTTCGCGGATTTGAAGGTTAAAAAAAATTATACTATTAATGAACAAATTTTAGTCATTACAGCATCTGTAATTATATTTATTTTAAATTATCGTAAATATTTTGTTATTAAAAAGTCCGTATAATCATTTATTTTTATATATATTTTTTTTGGGAAGATTTTCACATGACTTGATGGAAAGTCATGAGATTTTTCTAACCTTCTTCCCAAAATAATATACAATAAATAATGATATTATTATTATAAGAGTAAAGAAAATAGTTCACTATGAATCACTGTCCACATCGGACCAACTTTGCAACGTTTTCAAGTGAAGTTGAAAGACGGTAAAATTAACGGTCTACTTGGATTGGATTACACACGGAACTCAATGTAAATTTCTCATCTCATATTTTTTTTTTCTCTCATAAAAATTTCTCTCTTCCGAAACTCAAAACAGAAAATCTCGAAACCAAACTCTATCCAACCACACCCTAAGAATGAAGAGATCAATTTGACGAGACAAAACAGGTGAAAATTCCTTTTCGGTCCTTTGTGAATTACACTATTTTTATATTTAATCTATTAACGTTGAAATAGGTTTTTTTTTTGGCTTTTACATGGAAAATAATGAATTTGATTAATTATCTATTTCCCTAGAGCATGAGGAGCTAGGATATTGTGGAGAATCATTTGGGTTCTATCTCTCTTTGTTCCATTTGAAGGAATAAAAGATTCCAAATGATTGATCTTCCTTTTAATTATGGAAGATCTTAAGATTCTTTTTTCAAGCTTATTTTAAGAAAGAAATAAAAGATTTTATTATGTAATAAGACAGAAATATGCTATTACAAAACATAATACATTAGAGGGGATGTTGTGCTTTCAAAATTAAAATTTTAATAAATTATTATTATTATTATTTTGTACATTAGGGGACGAGAAATATGAATAAAATCCAGACCTATTACCTCTGCCAAGTAATTGGATCAATGTGGCATTTGCTTATAACTAAAGTAATTGTTAATACGTAATTAATTACATTATATCAAGTCATTCCATGACCTACGATTGTGACTAAGTAGGATTATGATAGTTTGGTAGTTCAATTAGTTGAAAAAAATATTTTTTTCAAAAATAAATTCTCTATATATATATATACCCTTTACTAAGTAGAGAAAGTGTGTATATATATATATATATATATATATATATATATATATATATTAAAAAAACTTATAGAATGAGGTTTAATACATAGTGGTGTCAAACGGGTCAACTCGTTCATGTCCGGTCAGTCATGAGCTGACCTTTTAACCGACCAAAATGGACTGGCCTTTTAGCGCGCAGGTTAAAAATATTAAATTTGTAGTCCATAATAACTAGTTGCGGGCTAATATATTTTATATATTTTTTAATATATAAATTTTATTAAATTTTAAATATAAAAAATATTTATTAAAAATGACATCATTTTAAATAAATATTTTTAAAAAATAAAAAAAATATATAGACTTTGTCAGTTTTGACTCTTGTTAACTCACCGGCTAAACAAAGCGGGTTTGAAATTACTAGTCTAAGTCTGTTTATTTAAGTCAGTCTGTGAATTAATCTGCAGCCTTAAACCGTATTGACAGTATTATTAACACATGCACACGCAATAATTGCGTGAGACAAAACACGTGTCACTATCATTGTGTGACCTAAATCAACGAAGAAATCGTTTTCTAAAGAAAGAAGAACAACAACAAAAGACATATGCATGTGATGCACTCGATTTTCCATTAAGGTGAATAAAATAAAAGGCAAAAAATGAGTATTCTCTGGCGTTGTTTTTGTGTGCTTCCTCTGCTTTCAGACAAAGGAAGGAGAAAAAAACAACTCTTAAAAGAAAAGGGGAAAGAAACAAAATAGTGCCTTTGGGGTTTGGTCCAGTGACAGAGGTGCCTTGTTAGGATCTTTTCAAAATCTATGATTGGATAGATTTTGGACAACAGGTTCGTAAAAGTGAATAGATGAAGAAGTTTCGTTAATTTTTTATAATTAAAATATTTAAGTTTCGTTTAATTAATTTTAGACTTCAAACCTGTTTTTAGGCTATGAAATAAGTAAATTGCAAGATGTGCACGTGTTTGTTTTCAAGTTCTCAAAGTTTCAAGTTCAAAGTATCATTTATATGAATAAGAACTAGTCTAAGCCCGAGTCACGAATATATTTTAAAATTAAAAATATTATAATTAAATTTTCAAAGAACGTATCAAAAGAAAATTTTTTTATCTCTCATAATGTATGTGTGTCGGAGAAAAATCGAATAATATAAAATATTAAAATTTCATTGGTCCAAAAATATCACATACCCTTCTTTCTCATCTTAAACTCTTAATATATGATTTTTATCTCTTTTGTTTCTTCTAATATCAGAAAAAATTAGAAGAATATCATAAGTAGATATTATGAGTTATGCTATTATGATACCACCAAACAAAAGAAGATAGAATATTAGAAAAAAATAAAAAATATGAAAAATAATGGAGTGAAAAATTTAATGTAAAATTATGAGTATTAAAGCATGTGATCAAAATACTCACGAATAACAAAATTTATTGTTGTTGATAATTTATTGAATAATTAAAGTTTGACTTTTATAGTATAATTAAATATACAAAATTTAATTTCATCAAAATAAAATACGAAATTAAAAATCCAAATAAATATATAAGTAGTTTTATAAAATTTTAAAGTAATAATTAAAGTATCACACTTTTACAAAGTCAGTTAATATAAAAAACTCAAAATTAAAATTAATGTATAAGTTAAGAGTTTAATTTTAATAAACTTAGTTTAAATTAAGAGATTGTATTAAATAAAAATGATAAAGATAAACAGTTTAGAATTATTTTAATCGATTAAAATTGATAATAACTAATCAGAAATTTCTAAAGTAATAATTAAAGTCTCTTACTTTTACAAAGTAAGTTAATATATAAAACTAATACATAAGTTAGTTTAAAGTTATCTTAATAGATTGAAAATGATTTTAAAAATGTAAAAACTTTAATAAATTATGATGAAAAGTTTGAAGTCATACGAAAAAAATGATTACATTTCTAATATATATAGATCCCCTTTGTATAATTTGAGAGTGAAAATTTTATTTTGGATTCTGCAATTAAACCCAATTCAAATAGTAATCCTAATTGAGTTTTATACATAACAAACTTTAAAGTTTGAGAAATGAAAATGTAAATAGAAATTAGAACCTATCGTTGTTATTCAAATCTTAGTAATTTCATTTTTGACTTAATCCAATTAAAAGTTTATTCGAAAACAAAAAATGATAGAGAGCTATGAATAATATATTTATAATGCTTTTTCTTTCCTTTAAATATTTGTGACGGTTGATATGATTTGCTGAACCGTAAAGTTTCAAATAGTCATCTTTTATCATGATTCCTTACTTGGAATACTAGAGTTTACTCTTCACCTTTTGGTGGAGTGGAGATTTTGTCAATTGGCCTCCCTCCCCCCGCCCCCCGCGCCTTTAAACGCTCTCTGAATCAATCTTTCTTTTCTTTGTTTTTTTTAGATAAATTTTCTCGTTATATTGTTTTTCTTTTATTCTCTCTACTTTCCGTTGTCTTCTCCAACAATGAGAAGTTTTAGGGTGATCACTTCGTAACTTGTGAATTGTCCACAAGTTACACAATAGTCAATAAGTATGGGACAACTGGAAGAAAGTGCCAACTAAGCTGACTTACAAATCCTCTAACTGTGTCAATGTCTGTTATTGCACTTTTTCCCGGTTTAAATTTTCAGACGACTGCCTTGAACACTTCAAAAATCTTCAAAATATTTGCAAATCGTTAACCTTTTAGAGTTCTAGTAACTTTTGCTATGGATGTCTTTCTCCTTCCCTCCTCCTTCCTTTACCCCTTTTCTGCTATCCATGTCTCTTAGAACATTCAACCTTCAAACCCAGACAGCAAAGTCTGGGAAGTGAAAGATGTTGGTCCAGTAGCAAAGCAACAACACAAATGAAATAGATTGGCAACAACAATAGAGAAGCAAACAGAAATGTAAATAGAAATTATAATAAAAGACAACTTATCAAATTAGTGACTGTGTTGTAAAATTTTACTGCCTTCAAAACAAAATATCGGCACAATCTCGATGCAATCGTAAATGCCTTTTTACTCTCCAAGATTAATACAACTTCTTCCTACAGTTGTCTAAAATGACAGTATAAGAAAGAATAGGAGAAGAACATAAGTAGAGTATAGAAAAGTGAATTTCTCATCCCCTACTACCAAGAACCTACAGTATTATTGTGGAAGTAAGCTATTATCTAAAGATAAATCCTGTGGAATTAATACAAAAAAATCTACACATTGGCGAGGATAATGGGTTGTTGGGAGAAAAATTAGAAGTTAACTAGAGAAAATCCTAACCAATTATGCAGAGAACTCAGAGATTAAGTGGATCAATTTTGGGTTTGACACATTCAAGAAAAGGTCTAAAAATAAATAGTAAAAATAAAATAACACCCCAGCTTGACAGGGATGAGGTGGCACGCACGAATATGGTCTCGTCTATAACACACTCCAAAGCCATTAAAAATTAGTGACAAACTCAAATTTATAAACACTCTTTAAAGAAGACTTAAATAATTCATATGAAATTAAAAGAGAACAACAGAAGTTGCCATTTTCTAACAAAATATTCGATCTTCTTTTGTTGGATGGCCTCCTGGTACCGGATGCAATGTTGCTGCCACGTCCATATGATAGTAAAAGCAAGAAAGAAGAAGACACCGACTTTGGCGTTTCTGGAGTATTGATGATGCAAGTTTGCTCCAGTTGGTGTAGATGTTTGTTCTTCATTTGATTTATTTTTTATTATTTTTTCTCTGGGACGGGAGCACAGGTTCTACTCCGAAACTAGAATGGATACTGGGTTTCTGTCACAAACCGATTGAAAACATCTGGAGATTCTGTACAGAAGTAAAACTAATGCAATGAACCATAGAATGGTCAACTTCTATAGTCCTCTTCAAAGAATTGGGATGATGAGAACACTAGCATTAGTTCTATCCCTTGGGATGATGAAGCTCTACCATTTCCTTGCAAGGATGAACACAGAAGAAATTTGCATTCGGCAAATAGTTTCCTCTGGAATTAGATTTTCTCTTGTCTGGACTTCAATCTCACCGGGAGATTTGTAACTTTCTGTAAAAATAGTGTATTGTTTTGCTTTTCTTTTTCTCCATCGTTTCATAATGTAATCTCTTCTTTTACGTAATTGAAGAACACTTTGTAAATTCTTTTCCTCCTAACAAAAGTAAGTAAATGAAGAGGACCTTCTGGTCTGAAGATTTGAGAGTTCAACGAAGTTTCAAACTCATCAATATTGCATTAGATGCAACTTTGTTTGGCCATTGAATGCGTTGCATTTCACTCAATATATACTAATTAGCTGTTTACAGCCCTCTTGCATATTTACAGTGGTTTTTTGTGACAACGTTCCTCTACGAAATCTAATACAAAATTTTTACTTTCGGTTTCTCTTTCAAACAATTTACTTTTAAGAAATTTAAGATAGAAAATTTCAAACTCCAACTCTATCCAATCTTGCCCGTAAGTTTGGATGAAATTCTAGTTCCGCTAGCAAAAGCTAGTTCCTTTCTTCCTACTGTAATCGGGATTATGACTTCTGTGGTAGAAATCCGACTTGCTGCAATCCTCTAAAACAGGATGCCAATTAACAAAAACTTTAATTATTGAAGAATGAAAACAAAAATCTACTGTTTCTGTCTGTATCCATGTATTGTGCTATAAAAGAACAACTGGGTGTGGAAAAAGGAAAACGGAATTTTCCTAATATGTTATTTCTCTTCTTTTGCATTCCAGAAAGGCGAAAGGAGATTTTCCTCCAATTTTGCTCTCTTTCTTCTCTTCCTTTTGGTAAATTAAATTAGTAAATTAGTTTAATGTTTATCAAATCAATTAGAATGATAAGTCCTGAAGTTTACGGATGCTTTTTGTAGGTTGGTAGTTTATTACTTTGACATTTTGTAATTTTTTAGGGTAACAAAAATAAATAAATTGCAAATTAAATTATTTAAGCTACTTCTACTATGACACAAGGATTTTTCTAACCTATGCCCTAACGCACATGTTAACACGAATTAAGTAATTCTATTTAGTAGTTTAAGTTTCTAATTCTTATACAGTTTTCTCATTTGTTGTTAGGTGATATATTTTTTAAGATTTGAACTATTATATAAAGTATATTTAATCCGTATTAATGTGTGTTCAGAGTCGCACATTAGGAAAACCCTTGATACAAATCCAAATGCATAGAAGTTAAACTAACTAATTTAACTGCTCTAACCTTTCATGTGCACTTTTTTTTTTTTGGCTAAATAATGATTATCCATTAATAGTGAAAATAGTCAGAGACCATTACAACTAAAACAGTCCTCAAATTCTTGCTTCAGTATATCAAAGGAGGAGAACTGAAGGATCTAGATAACCCAATACAAAGAATAATAAAAATTACAGAATGGTTTGAAAACTATGGCAACAGAAAATATCCTACGTCCTAAATACCAAAAATGGGTAAAGTACAATATTACTAATACTAGTAAAGAAATAAAAAAATACACCTCCATCTTCGCAGCAACTGCATCGCCGTCCTTAAAACACAGAGACAATCAAAATTCAATATCTTCCTCTTCCATAAAGGATATCAATTTAAAAAACTATTGGTGTATCAGCGATTTTAAAAATTATCTAAGAAAGAGGCAAGACACTAAAAGATGGTCCAGATTGATTCCGGGCAAATAGATTCCTCCAAATTGGAGAAGCAAGATAGCATGATCTATTTGCGAAAGAACTCATCTGTGCAACGTGGATCTTGATGAAAGTTATGTAAAAAAAAATCGATCATGATTTGCAGTCAAAATGGGGGGTAGGAATAAGCAAAAAGAACAAAAGGCATAGGGACAAAGATTTGGTCAAGATCCGGCCTCCGGCCAAGGCCATGGCCAGATTTGGCAGGAGAAGAAGGATCCAGCCAAGAGAAAAAACGAAAGGAAAGGTAAGAGGATCCGACCAAGAGCCAAGGCCGTTGGCCAAATCTAGCCAAAGAAGAGAGAGAGAGGTCCGACCAAGATCCAGTCTCCCACCAAGCCCCGAATCTGGCCGGAGAAGAAGGCAGAAAATGTCGCGCGCGAGCTGGGAGAGGGGTAGAGAGATGGGTTAGAAAGTGCGGAGAACCCTTCATGAGCACTACTTAGAAGCGAAGGAGAAAGACTCAACATTGACTATCCGTTTAGAATGGTTTTTAAGCAATGGTTATATGTTTTAGAAAATCAAAATAACAAAACTACAAATTAACATAATATACAATAATTTAACTAGTATGCAAATTGAAAATATCCCTAAATTAAAATAATTAGGATAAATAGACTACAAAAATTATACTTATTGAACTCATTATACTAATTAAATACACATATTTTTATATTATTTAAATTACTTTTCATACTCATTACTCTTTTTCCCTTTTTTTTTTGGAGGGAAATTGCTATATCCCTCTTCCTTTAATTGTAACATTTCTACTCTAATTCATCTCTTTCAAATAATTGATGAAAAACTAGCAGCAATTTTACTGCCATATGGTCTGTTCTAGTGAAGAGCCCACTTGCTTTTAAGGAACCTTCGCAAACAAGGCAGGCTCACACGAATAAATGGAACCCTTTCCTCTTTTATACAATTATTTAAAGAATTCTATATTATTCAAGAGAGAAGGAAAAAAAAAAAAGACATGTACCTGGTAAATATAAATGTTAAATTGTACTCACTTCTATTATATTTTTTCAATTGCATTTTTTTTTCACTTTTTGTCGTTGCTTCTTTTACTTTACTCTCTTTTTTTAAAATATAAGACTTTTTAAATCCTTTTTTCTTTCTTAAAATATTTAGCATTTTATAAATTTTAAAGATTTTCTTAGAGTTACCTTCAATTATAAATATAATTTTATCATTCTCTCTTATATTAGTAGAAAATATTTAAATTAATAAAAGATAAAATAAAAAAATACATCTTACTTTTTTCCTTAATCAATGTAAAAAGTGTTAAAAAATTATATATTTTGAAGTGGAAGGAGTAATTATTTTCTATTTTTTTCTTTTTGGAAAATTTTGGCTATTTTCAATTAGTTATTTTTAACTAATAATTTTTTTATCATTAACGGTAACTCCACTCCTGCGTCCTGAGGCTCACCACTAACGGCTAGAATATCAGTAAAATTGCAACAGCGAATTTCCCATATAAATAACCCCACGTTCCCACCGTATGATCAGAGCAAAATTCATGATCCAACGGTCCTCGTTTGAATCCAGGAAATTTGACCGTTGAAACAAAAGTGTACTGCAGAAGCGTCTCTTCACCGCTTCAGTGCCCTCCGTATATATTATCGAACGTAAGCCTCTGCGGCTCTCCACAATCAACATTCTCCACTGCGAAAGAGAAGTGTTATTGAGAGAAATCAGAGAAATTTTAGAGACAGAGAGAGTGGTATTGAGAGAAGAATTTCAAGTGCAAAAGAAGAAAGAATTGTGGCGACCGAAAACCCAGGAGGAGAGACGCGAAACGGTCGTCTCCAATTGTTTTTGTCGTCGATTTTGGCGAGTCTTGGAGGGGTTTTTGGTCAGAGTAATCAGCAAGAAGAAGAAGAAGAAGAAAGAAAAGATTTGGAGATGGCTTCAGAAGTTGTTGGTCAAGAGCAACCCAGAGGTTAGAATTTGGCAATTCTTCTGCCTTTGGGACTTTCTGTGGACGAATTTGATATGAATTTTCGCGAAATTTTTGTATGTTTTATGTCTATTTTAGAAGAAAATAGTCAATTTTGGTGCTTTACGGTTGGTACTCCAAGGCATTTTGGGTTTTGACTATGGATTCAAGAACTTAGTACCTGAGTTTTCCTACTTGAGTTTTCTTGTTTAATGATTTGGAATCAAACAAGTTTTCTTGAATTCGTTAACTCAACTATGTCCACTTCGGTTTCCAATGAGATGGTTCTTTCTTTTTTATTTGTTACTGAGTATATACGTTTCTAGACACCCATATGGTGGATTTTTAGGATTTTATGACAGAATTGAAGGAGGTTTTGGGATTTTTATGATTGATTGGGAAAACGATAATTTCTGGTTCCAATTTTTCTGTCCTTGAATCCTTGTTAACGAATAGATGTGAATCCTTAGCATTTAGGGTCTTCTGAATTGGTTATGATGATTCAAGCTTGTTTTTTTTTGAGGTTGAAGTGAAAGTTTTCTGCTGTCTGTGCTTTCCGAATAAACAATAAGCGTGCGACTTTTCTAGGATTCTGTGATTTGTTGGGCTGATACCATTGAAAGGTTCCTTTATGTTTTTGTTGTTTTGATCACAAGTCCTGTTATATTTGGGTAATTGGACTTAGTGGTGGTTTTATGTTCTGTTGTGGAAAGAAAGACTGGCACTGTGATGGATGATTACTACCAAAGATCGTTTCTTGAACCATCTTTGTGAATTTAACAAGATTAGATTTCGCCACTGCTTGTTAGGCCCTTTTGGATGATGCAATATATTGATAATTCTGAGATCAAACTTAAAATTCTGATGTTGTTAATGTTCTAATTTTCATTATTCTTTTGTTTACATATGCTCAAAAATCTAAATGCGTAATTGACATATGATTCCTGAACCCTTAAAGGAGGAAAAAAGAAGATTGGACAGGCAGAAGGAAGGACTAGGCGCGTTCTCAGAGATATTGGGAACCTTGTGCCAGCTCCAGTAGTAGAGGGGAAGCAGCAGATATCTCGTCCTATGACCAGGTGAACCGTCTTGTGTTGTGGGTAGAAGAGTTGCTGTTTGTGGAATTTCAGTGTGTTTGCAAGAATTGTATTGTATTTTTATTTGTACTTTTTGGGGTTCTACAGGAGCTTTAAAACGCAGTTGTTGGCAAATGCACAGAAGGAAGCAGAGAAAAACAGCAAGGTAAAATTTAAAACCCTGCAATTCTTCACACCACTAATTATGCTGTTGCCTGAATCCTGAAGCTTAAAATTAGAGTCGTTTTTATATATTGTTGAATACTCAAATGCTTTTCAAATTTCAGAAACCACTGGCAGAAGTTGTCAATGGAGCTGTTGCTACCAGGGATGGTGCTGTGGCAAAAGCAGCAACATACATGAAAGAGACTGATAAACCAAAACCTGAAGCTGATATTGTCATTAGCCCTCATGGTAAGGAAGAAGATAAGCGCAAACAGGAAAATCCCAACAGTGGGAAGAAGCTAAGAGCATCTTCAAAGAAACCTGGAAAGTCCCTCACCTCTATCCTCGCTGCACGAAGCAAGGCTGTTTCTGTACCTACCGGTAAGCCAAAGGAAGCAATTGTTGACATTGATGTGACTGACATTGATAACGAATTGGCTGCTGTGGAGTATGTTGAGGAAATTTACAAGTTCTACAAACTCACTGAGGTTAATTGACAACTCAGGCTTTTCCTTTTCCATTTGTTGTTACTATTCTTTACTTTTTGTATCTTTAATTTGATTTGGTTTTACAGGAGGATAGTAGAGTTGGTAACTACATGGATTCACAACCAGACATTAACTCCAAAATGAGGGCAATTCTTGTAGATTGGTTGATAGAGGTTCACAAGAAGTTTGAGCTAATGCCAGAAAGTCTGTACCTAACAATTAACATAATGGACCGATTTCTCTCAATGAAAGCTGTTCCAAGGAGGGAACTTCAGTTGGTTGGCATCAGTTCAATGCTAATTGCATGCAAGTATGAAGAGATCTGGGCACCAGAGGTACAATGGTTCTCCAGTTAGCACTTGCTTTTAGGCTGAGACTGGAACTTCTTTGTTTTCACTGGGTAGAAACTCAATCCAATATCTGTTTTGTTTTAGGTGGGCGATTTCATCGCTGTATCCGATAATGCTTATGTTAGAGAGCAGGTACTAGCCATGGAAAAAGCAATACTTGGGAAGCTAGGGTGGTATTTGACAGTGCCAACGCCATATGTCTTTCTGGTCAGATACATTAAGGCTTCTGTTCCATCTGACACCGAGGTAAGTTAAAATTCTTCAAGAATTTCATTGTTGTCCCAGATTTTTCTTGTTCTTATCACCGCTGAAAGATCTGATGTCCTTTTGTTTGTTTTATGCTTGTGCAGATTCAGCATATGGCGTTCTTCTTTGCTGAACTTGGATTGATGGACTATTCAACCACCATTCGTTACTGCCCATCAAAGCTAGCAGCCGCTGCTGTTTACACTGCACGCTGCACCCTCAACAAAGCTCCCTTGTGGACTGAGACTCTGAAGCATCACACAGGCTATTCTGAAGATGAAATAATGTATAAGCTTATTTTTTCTCTTACAGCTTTCGAAATTTTAAAATTGGTTACATCTAATTCTGTACTAATGAATTTGTCTCTCGCCATTTGTTCCAGGGATTGTGCAAAGCTTTTGGTAAGCTTCCATTCAGGTGCTGCAGAAAACAAGCTCAAGGGAGTTTATCGAAAATATTCCAATCCAGAGAGGGGTGCTGTTGCTCTGTTTCCTCCGGCAAGAACTCTTTTCTCAGCATCATGCTGAGTTTTCGGCTGATGAAAAAACCACATGCTTGTTGTGGTCTGGCTAAATAGATCATGATTCTTTAAGGAACAACTATATACTTTGGTGTAATATACGATTTGTTGATTGGTTTACTTACTAGTAAATGTTCATCTGGTACATCTTTCACAAACAAAGCTGAGTGATTTGCTTATTTTGACTTCTGCTTAAAATGGCCCAGATGTGTTTTCCTCTACATCCCTATTGTCAGAAATCTTCTTCTTTTATTTTATCATGCTACTTTCCTTTCCTGCATCTCCAGCTCTTTGTTTTCTGCATCATGCCTAACTAAAATTTATGATTGTCTTTGAGTTGCCGCCACTACAGATCACTTCTTCGCAGTGGTCACTAAATAGTTCTTCAGTTTCCTTTCTCACAACTTAGCTGCAATTTTCATAAGTAAAAGTCACTTAAACGATTGCAGAGATAGAGAGGAAATTGGTTTTACTTGTTCATTTGGGTATATACAAGCCAAAAATCTAGAGAGGAGAAAAGAAAGGAACAGAGGCAAGCAATTTCTTGCAGCTTACAATGACTTTTTAATTAATGTTCTAAACAATGATCACTTCTTCACAGCAGTCACTAATTAGTTCTTCAGTTTCCTTTCTCACAACTTAGCTGCAATTTTAAAGAAGTAAAAGTCACTTGAACGATAACTGAGATAGAGAGGAAATTGGTTTTACTTGTTCATTTGGGTATACAAGCCAAAAATCTAGAGAGGAGAAAAGAAAGGCAAGCAATTTCTTGCAGCTTACAATGACTACTGTAAATCATAAACAGAACCTTTTTACAACAAATCTGGGGATCTCAGACAGACTCATTGGCAGTAGAAGAATCTGATGCTTCTTCATCATTTACCTTTATCTTCTCCGCACAACAACCCTTTTTATGATGTTGTTCTTCCACCTTAAGTTTTCGGGCACAGCATACCTTGTCTTGATCCTTCAGGGATTTTCCAAGCTCCAGCCTTCTTTCCAGAAACTCCGAGTTCTCTTTCCAAACCTCTCCATTGGCATAAACTTCCTTCTTCCATATTGGAACGGATGATTTTATCTCATCAATGAGATACTTGCAAGCATCCAATGCATCTGCTCGATGTACAGCTGAGACTGCAACAAAAACACTGGTTTCCCCTACAGGTATAGAACCCAATTTATGCACAGCAGCAATTGAGTGGATATCCCATGATGATCGGGCAGAAGAACAAATAGATTTGATGCAGCGTATTGCCATCGGTACATATGCTTCATATCTTAGCTCTAGGACAGTTTTGCCTTCAAAAGTGTCCCGAGTTGTGCCAGCAAAAGTTGCTATAGCACCACATTGTGGAGAATGAACATAACTGATATATTTATTGATGTCCATAGGTTGATCTTCTTCAAGTATTTCAATTAGATTTCTTTCTTCCAAAGCCATCACTTTTTGGTCATTCACTCTGTATTATCGGCAAGACTAACACATACTGATTGCTGTAGTTCAAGATTCTCTGAAAATTGAGACAGCATTGTCCAGTGGTTGGCATGATCTTACATGTTCGGGGGACAGAAATGATCTTACATCCCTGCTTTGCCCATTTAACTGACATCAGAAGTCAAGCTTCAGAGAGAAATGTCCTACAGGGAAGAAACCAAGATGTCCTCAGGATACATCACAAGCAAAGATCACATAAATGACCTCCTTGACTAGCAAGCAAAGACCACTTGGACTCCTGAGAATTCCAAAAGGAGTTTAAGGCTCAACAAATACAATGTTTAGCCTCGTGCAATTCATTGAGTAGCGAACAAGATGTTAATAATCCCTTTTCCATAAATCTAAACTATTTGAAAAAAGAAAGACATTGAACTCAAATAAAGGAAAGTAAGAAAAAGAAAAGAAATAAATTTGACCGATAAATTTAACCAGCAAGTTATATTTGACTATGTTACCTAGAGTGAGCTGAAAAATCATATTCTACATTGACTCAAATCTTATATCAGCTGTTCTGAAATGCAAGAGAAACCAAATTGACGATGAACTTTCAAGCAAGCTAGTTCTCCTTCAAAGCATGATCCTAGGATTTACACATTCAAGTTCCATCTTCAAGATATATGAGGGCTCATTTTTTCCATACAATATTTTGCTAACTTCATATTCTTTAGTATGTTTGTCTGCATTCCCAGCAAATAATCTTGGTTTTCAAAGATTGCAAGCACTCGAGCCAATTGAATCAATAGAACATATTAGGTATGTAAATTTCACAAATTTGCAATGGATATCAAGCTTTCGAGAATCATAAAACTTCTGGGAACCTACCGAATTAACCACCAAATCCCAACCAAAGGCTGGAACAGACTCGACTAAAATTCGGCAAAAAACTGAAGAATTTGAAGCCAAAACAAGACTACACTACACATTTCGCAACTCAAATCTTTTGTATTTTCCAAATAATGCATACAAACAGACGTGTGTGGGTACGCTCTTATGTTTCAGTAACATCAGAACACAAACATGGCTGCATGGTTCAAAGTATCGGGTGGGTCAACTCCGGAATCAAGCCCACTGCACCGGCGACGACGCCGTGAACCCTTTAAGGGACCAACTAGCCGGCTCATCCGTGAGACAATTAACAATATGAAAATTTTTTAACAATAGAGACAGAAGAGAAGACAGATATGAACAAATTTTTGCAAAATTACAAGAATTAATAGAGGAAGCAGCTTATTTTTCTGACGTCCCACCACATCACTTGAATACAGATTGAATCACTAAGCGCAGAAATCAAAATTATTGACTTATATAAAGAACGTATCGGGGTTCAAGACTATAATCTTGAATCTTGAGTTACTCCCGTCAAAATCAAACAATTACACTTTCTTATCATCTAAATCTCCTTACCATTTGATTGCTGGATCTTCTTTCCGCCTGTTGCTGTGGTTGATGCGCTGGAGAAAACCGCGGTTACAGGTGATTGTTGCCTGGCAGTGAAATTTGGCAAGAGAATCTGAGGCTGTGGAAGTTGTAGATAAACTAAGCGAGGTGATGAAGTCCTAGAGTTGGTTCAGGCAGTGCTATGCTCAGTCCGCACGACTCTCTGGTCGTCGTCTTCTTTTTTTGTACTCTCTCGTCGCAATTCAATATTGAAAACATAATAATAATAATTTAATTATAAATAAATTATTATAATATATTTTTAAAATTTAATAAAGGGGTAACGATGAGAGTCATATATGAGTAGAGTTTAAAATATCTTTCAACGAGTTAAAAGGATTAGAAGGGACTCATTATGCTAATGGAGTTTAATTTTATTAAATTAAAAAAATTAATACTGAAATTTTAAATAAAAAATATATAATTATTTTAATAAAGTGAATATTCAATTTCAAACATTCTAAATAAGAAATTATAAATATTCAATTCAAAATAAAAGAAGTATTATTATTGTTATTATTATTATTGTAAATTTATTTTGCGATATTTCAAAAAAATTAAGTTAGTATAATATTATAAGTTTAAAATATATGTATATTTGAATTACAACTTAATACTTCTTTCGTCTCAAAATAATTATCATATAGTTAAAAGTTTTGCATAAATTAAAAATTTATAATTTAGTCCGATTCATAAATATATAGAGTTAAATTGTCAAATTAACCTTTAAGAATTGTACTCGTTTTGAAACTTTAGAATATAATTAATATTCTTTTTGTGATAAATTAATAAAGATAACGGTAAGATATAAATAAATATCTCCTTAATTTTATAAATTAGTAATTTTTTAAGAATAAAGAAAACTTTTAAAAAGTGATAACTATTTTAGCCGACACAAGAAATCGATTTTACATAAGTTGAATATAATTAATGTCAAAAAATCTTCTTTTCTAAAAGTTGAGAGATAAAGTTAACTTGATAAAGTTGACAATGATAAACTATTTTGTATCGTTGGTATAGTGCCAAGGTTACAAGTTGATTGCCATCAAACTTTTAAAAGCTTTAAAATTTTCAGGTAAGTAGTTGTTTCTAATTTACCATTATTATTCAACTTTATCATTTTGAAAAATATTGCTTCTGAAAAGCAAGAGATATTTGATCAACTTTACAAAGTCTTTGAATCAATTTACAGTGTTTCAAATTATGTACGAAAGTTTACTTATTTAACATCAGCTGTTGTTCCTACTTGATATTTGATTCTGTAATAATATATTTTTTAGTTTCTATTCTATTTCAGCCATCATTTTCTTTGTTGCTTATTATACCTACAAGTCTTGTAACCTAAAGCACTGAGAGCCGTTTAGACATTTGTCAGTCTATGAACCATTGGTTAGCCCATTTATAGTGAATGTTAGGATTGTCTCGATGGTAGTCCCGTCGCAACAAGAAAATCTTGCATCTATACTTAAACAATAACAAAATGAATTGGTTCAGTAGAATAGGATTTGGTAGATCTACTATTACCCTCATCAATACCATTAGCATATAATTTAGAAGAATACTCAAATTTTTATATTAATTGATCTTCAAATATTTCATTGAAAGACCTGGGGGTGAATTAGTTCTTTGACTAATTTTTGAAATCTTTTCCTTTTTGAGAAAATTGATTTGAAAGATGATTGAAATCAAACACTTAATAAGAAATACAAGTGAAGACAATAACATTCAAATTTAAAAGAAATAGAAGACAAGAGACAACATAAATAATTTATAATGGTTCGATCACTCAAGATCTATGTCCACTACCTTGAGCACTAACTCAAAGATTTCAACCAAACTCAACTATAGTACAAGTTTATCAAATAATACAATGGAGGCTCACCCCCCCAAGGGTTTTACTCCACAATCTCTTTTCAATTACAAATAATCAAGGCTTACCCTATCACAATTTATATCCTCAAGATAACTTTGAAAACAACAAATAGATGAAGTATAAGATAAAAAAGTCGCAAACACTTTGGTAGATAATGATAAATTAGCACACCTTTTCTTTTTTGTTTAAGGAATCTTGAAATTAAACTTTTTTGTATAAGACAAAAGAGAGTTTTTTGATAGAGAATGATTGGAGAGAGAAAAGATTTTTAAAGGCTACAAAAACTACTCACAAATCTGAAGTTTATATCCTTTATAAGGTTTAAAAATCAGTTGCAACATTCAAAATAACGACTAGTAATAATAAAGTTCGGTCTTAAAAATCAGTTGTAACGTTCAAAATAACGACTAGTAATAATAAAGTTCGGTCTTAAAAATCAGTTGTAACGTTCAAAATAACGACTAGTAATAATAAAGTTCGGTCGACCGAACTTGGACCTCTGCATCTAAATAATTGTCCAAATTTTTCTTTTTCTAAGCTACCAGGATAAATTCAATCGATCGAATTTGGACACAAACGTCCGAATGGTCGTCCGAATTTCTCTGAAAATTGGAGTTCGAGCATTTCAAACTTGGTCAAAATGATTAGAAATCAAGTACAACAAGTTTGAATTCATTTTATACTATAAAATGGATCTTTTCAAAAGCTCTCAGTCCAAACGTCGTTGTCAAGAACTTGGTAAAAATAATTGTGAGATAAATTATTTGAGTTTGAAAACTAAGTTTTAAGCTCTCTTGAAAATATTTTAGATTCAAAAAACAAACAAGTACAAGGTTTACAAAGATATATCTATAATGTATTTGTAAACCTACACTAAGGTTTTCAAAGCTTTCAATTATCTTGAATCAACTCTTTTATCTTCAATCACTTTGATAACCTTAAATTGTTCTTGCACTTTTAGCTTTCTTCTCAATCCAAAAATCACTTTTAGCTTCAAGACAATG
Organism: Rauvolfia tetraphylla; assembly: GCA_030512225.1. Lineage (NCBI taxonomy): Eukaryota > Viridiplantae > Streptophyta > Magnoliopsida > Gentianales > Apocynaceae > Rauvolfia > Rauvolfia tetraphylla. Next base: position 6,874,358 of record JAJQKT010000062.1, read on the forward strand.
AGACTTGTATTCTTCTCAACCCAAAAATCCTATCACACAACAATTAAGCACATAAGTCCATATCAAGGTTAATCAACACTGTTTCCTTAGGACTTTGCATTTATCAATGTTTGTCATTAATCAAAATAACATGATTTGCCCTTAGGGCTTACAATCTCCTCCTTTTTTAGATGACAAACTTTGATACAAAATGTGATGAATTTAGATAATTTAAGCATAGAGAAGCATTTATGTCATGAACTAATTGAAGATGATATCAATTGAGAATCAACTTTAAACATAATATAGTATAATGACATAAACATGGCTCAATAATTGAGCCTATGACCCAACCAACCTCCATAAGCCTCTCTCCATCCATGCTAAATAGACAATATAGTATAGAAGTATTTACATCACATTCTAAGAAGGTTTAGAGGTTATAGTCAATACGTCAGGCTCCCCCTTAGATAATGCATATTTTTGGACTTGAGTTTTGAAATTTTGAAAGTTTTGAAAGATCAAGTCACAAGAATTCAACACTATGAGTTTTGAAATTTCAAATCATCTGAAACCTTTATTTTTAAACAAGAAATGACAACTTTAAATAAGAATTATCAAATTTTCATTTTTGGTAGTCTGTATTCTAATTTTAAGTCCAAATTTTTGGTAAAGTTGTCAAACAATAGATTTTGCAATACAAGTACTTATAACCAACACACAATCATCAAAGCAAGGTGATAGACAATAAAACTCATTCATCTTAATCAACCAACGTATAAATCACCTCAAAGATTCTCAAAGTATCAAAATGCTAATGAGCACTCAAAGACCAATAAACTATAAGTCATTTATTCATCACAATATCTACGTACTTCTTCTCCCCTCAGATGAGCACACATCAAAGAATCATTATGCTATATACTAAATGCATTCCTCATCAATAAACCATAAACCACATTCATCATAGCCAATATAAAAAAAATTCAAAGTACATTTTGCACAACAATTCTTCTCTCCCTTTTGTCATCAATCAAATGTGGGATGTTTAAAGTGAAGCAAATATGAAAATACAAGTAACATAAGCTCTCAATACTTTGATATCATCATTGAGCTTCAAAAGATCACAAGAACTAGAAAGGCACATTGAAGGTCAAAGCTTGAAAATATATGGACTATTCTAGGTACATTAACTAAACATGAAACAAAAGTACATAAACTAGACTAAGTACATAAGTAAAATGAGAGAGAGAGAGCGAGAGAGTTAGGAAGAGCTTAGTCTTTGATTTTGGTCATTATCTTCATGCCATATTTGTTGGTAGTGATGACCATGTCTCCCTTAAGCTCAATGTGAAGTGGTTCCTCACTTCCTTGCTCCTTCCCGGCGTAGCTTGGCTTTGGTGTTGTATCCATCCGAGAGGATCTCCTTGCACCCTTCTTCTTGACCACGTGCTTGAATCTTCCTTGCCTAAATGATGTGGTGGATGGTGCAGTAATCTCGGCCCTTTCTATCAAGCTTCCTTCTTGGCTTCCACCTTCTTGTGGCTTCTCTTGAACTCCCTCATTTTTCTCACTATCTCTAGCCACAAGCTCAAAATTGCCTTCTTGATCCTCATCTTCATCATTATCTTCATCATCATCCTCATTATCTCCATCCTCTTTCCTTTTCTTTCCTTTCTCATCTGCTTCATCATTTTTGTCATCCTTAACTTGAGGCCTAGAGGGTCCTTTACCACTTTGTGTGTTCTTCACCAATAGTTTTCAATATTTTTCACCCTAGTGTCCAAGCCATCCAACTTATTTAGCACCATAAGAGCAAAGGATTTGAAGAACTTGTACATCTTTTCTATCTCCTTTACATAGTTGTTCAAGACATCTTGGAACACCTTGGCTACAATAGTGTCATCTCTAGTAACTCCCTCCTCACTAGGAACGTCTTCTAGATTTTGATAAGATTGAGGTGAGGGCTCTTCTTCAAATAATCTTCTCTTTGTGTGAGGCAGCTCCCCCTCACTTGATAAATCATTTCTCTTCTTACTCTTCCTTTCCCTAGCTAAAGTCTCCTGGTCATCCTCCTCTTCTTCTTCAACTTCTTCTTCCTCTTCTTCATCACCAATTGTTTCCATTTTCTCACCCCTTTGAGGGGTTTCTCTTCTCGTCCTCCACACACCTTCCTTATCTAGAGTCAATTGCATTCTCTTTAGAGATTTGTTGGTGTAGATTTCTCTACTTTTCATTGGATTTCCTCTTTGGGTTAGTTGTTCATTGAAATGCTTGAAGACCCTTGTCAACAATCTCCCATAAGGCAAGGCTTTGTTTGCCATTTTCCTTGCACTAATTATATACTTTAATGCCATGAATCCAAAATTTAGTCATCTATACTCATGCAAAGCAAGCATAATCACCACATACATATACCAATCGATGATTTATGTCCAAAATTAGGGATGATCATAATAGTAATCATGTGATTCATAACACGTCCTCTAGCATCAAATGCTTTGATTTCTCTTTCCCTAATGGACCTAAATCTATTACCATTAGTGAATACCTCTTTAAACCTTTTATTGGTGAACAATTCATGGATAGAACAATGTCCTCTCAAAGAATAATATCTAGCACCAATGTCATCAACACCACAAATGTGATTCACTAAAGCATCATTGAATTCAAAGTCTACTTGGGATACTTTAGACGAATACCATTGAATAATGTTATTCCCATCATGCTCAATCATTTCATCTTTAAGATTAGCATAAAACTCACAGACAAGTGTGGGATAATAATCTTCATTTACCCCAAGCAAACTACCCCAACCTATCTTACCAAAGAGAGAAATAACATTACCCAAATTGGTGAGCTTGTCCACATCCACTCTATGACTGGGAATAATCTTTCTACTCTTCTTACTCCAATCTTCAAATTCTACTGCAGCTCGTGTAGAAATGAATCTATCAACTCCAAGGATTGATTGTGGAATGTGAACCCACCTTGGTTTATTGATAATAAGCCCTTCATCTCCAACTTTGGTTTTCCTTTGCCCTTTGCCACATGAACCCTCTTTGAGCGAACTATGACTAGTTTTTCTTGAGAAGGATACATTTTAAGGACAATAAAGTGTGGAGAATAAGAAAATCAAGAGTTTTTCAAGAAATAATGGTGAAATGTTGGATGGATTTGTGTTTGGATGAGAGTGGGTTTTGTGAGAAGAGAGAATTCGGATGGTTTAAAATGAAGAAATTGATCAATTGAGTGATTTAAAAACTACTTAAATCGCAAAGTTAGAACGACCAAAATTTCAGTTCTACGACTGAATTTCTCTGTTTCTTTAGTTTAGCAAATCTGGAGGAACAAGTTTTTCATCATACGTCTGAACTTGTGTCCGAATCTTTCTGTCAGGAATTGTTTGAAGGAAGTTTGGATGTCTGAATTTCACTCTATGCATCTGAATTATGCATCCAAATTTTTTCTATTTTTCCACACTTCAACACACGCATTAGTAATTGAATTTTGAAATTCCCAAACTTCTTCTAAGGTAACAAAACATTTCCTTGGCCAAAGGTTTGGTAAATATATCAACAATTTGATCATTAGTATTCACATAGTCCAAACATATATCACCTTTAGCTACATGATCACGAATGAAATGATGTTTGATCTCTATACGCTTAGTCCTAGAATGTTAAATAAGATTTATGCTCAAATTGATAGCACTAGTATTATCACATAAGATAGACATACATTTGAAATCTAAGTCATAATCAAGTAAAGTGTGCTTCATCATAGCATTTGAGTACAACAACTACTACCAAGATACAAAGCAACTATCAAGAAATTGACAATAACCACCAGTGCTTTTACTCTCGACTTTGCATTCGGCATAGTCGGCATCCGAATATGCAACAAGGTCAAAATAAGATGATTTTGAAAACTAAAGGCTAAAGTCATATGTATCAATCAAATAATGCAGAATACGTTTCAAGGCAACTAAATGAGACTTTTTAGGACAAGATTGACATCTATCACATAAGCATATGACAAACATAATATCTGGTCTACTTGTGGTAAGATAAAGTAGACTACCAATCATACCACTATATATCTTTTTATCAATATTTTTACCTTTCTCATCTTTGTCAAGTTTGGTTGATGAACTCATCGGAGTACTTATACCTTTTGGTTGGTCCATTCCAAATCTCTTTAAGAGCTTCTTGGTATACTTTGATTGATTTATGAAAGTGCCATCCTTGGTTTGCTTGATTTGTAGCCCAAGAAAGAAGTTGAGTTCCCCCATCATGCTCATTTCAAAGTCATTTTCCATTAACTTGGCAAATTTCTTACAAAGCAAAACATTAGTAGCTCCAAATATGATATCATTAATATATATTTACACAAGTAAAAGATCATTATTGCAATAGGTTTTTATGAAAAGAGTAGTGTCAAATTTTTCTCTTGAAAATCCTTTTGAAAGAAAAAAAGCACTCAAGCTCTCATACTAAGCTGTAGGAGCTTGTTTTAAACCATATAAAGCTTTGAAAAGTTTGAAGACATGGTTAGAAAACTTTTCATGAGCATAGACCTCTTCTTCAATAAAACAATTTTAAAAAGCACTCTTAACATCCATTTGAAACAACTTAAAACCTTTAAAGCAAGCAAATGCAAAAGAATTCTTATAGATTCAAGTCTAGCTAACAGAGCAAAAGTTTCATCATAATTAATACCCTCTTCTTGATTGAATCCTTTGGCAATAAGTCTAGCCTTGTTTCTAACAACTTCTATAGATTCATTAAGTTTGTTTCTAAAAACCCATTTAGTACCAATAATGGGTGATCAAGGGATCTTGGGACAAGAATCCAAACTTTGTTTCTTTCAAATTGATTTAATTTCTCTTGCATAGCAACAATCCAAAAATCATCACACAATGCATCATCAATATGCTTAGGCTCAATGTGAGATAAAAGCACGAAGTTGTCAATAAAGTACCATCTTGTTCTAACATCTTAAGATACATCACCAGTAATTTGCTCCTTAGGGGTCACCTCTTGCATATCTTAGATCTTTCTGGAGCTCTTAGTCAGTACTAGGTTGATTGTCTTGTTCTTGTTCAATCATATCTTCTTCATTGACATGATCTTCCAAAATTGGGACTTGATGATGAGTTTAATTATCATTCATCGATGTACCTACATCATCATCATCTTTTCTATCCAAGTAGATATTAGACTCTTCAAAACTCACATGTATGGTTTCCTCAACATATAAAATTCTTTTATTATTAACTCTATTAGCTTTCTTGTTAGAGGAATAATCAAGAAATATACCTTCATCCGATTTTCTATCAAATTTTCCCAAGTTATTACACATATTCAATATAAAGCACTTACAACCAAACACCTTGAAATAGGCAATAGAGGGGATTCTACCAAACAGAAATTCAAAAGGTGTTTTTTCAAAAATTGCCTCAAAAGAAACATGCAGTGTTTACCACTTCGACCCAAAAATATTTGGGTGAAGAATTTTCACAAAGCATAGACCTAGCCATTTCTTGTAAAGTACAAATTTTCCTTTCAATGACCTCATTTTGTTGAGGTATTTTGGCAGTCAAAAAGTTGTGAACAATCCCATTTTCATCACAAAGTTTTATAAAATCTTGATTGTAGAATTATCTCCCACTGTCACTTCTAATAGAGATCAATGTGCAATCAAGGGAGGTTTGAATCTTTTTGAAAAGTTTCATGAAATGTTTCATTTTTTGTGATAAAAAGAGTACCTAAGTGAATCTTGAAAAGTCATCAATTATAATATATGCATACTTCTTACCACCAAGACTAGTGGTTCTCATTGGCCCAAATAGGTCCATATCAACAAGTTCAAGAGATTTTGAAGTTGAAACATTTTCTTGGGTTTGAAGGATGTTTTTGTTTGTTTTCTATATTGGCAAGCATTACAAAGACGATTTTTCTCAAAATTTTTGGCAATCCTCTAACTAAATCTTGACAGCAAGTTTGTTCAACAAATCCATGCTCACATGACCTAATCTTCTATGCCAAAGAAAACAATCATCATCATGAACGGCAAGACATTTAACATCATTGGCAATAAGTTCATCAAGATATAGCACATATACATTCCTAACTCTATTCACAACAAAAATAGTTTTTCCACTTACACTATTAAGAATGGTACATGTATTACATTTAAACTCAACTTTGCATCCATTGTGACATAATTGACTAATGCTAAGCAAATTATTTCAAGTCAGCAATGAGTAAAACTTGTCTAATAAGAGGGGAAGATTCTTTACCAATATTACCTACTCCAAGAATTCTTCCTTTCTTCTTGTCACCAAATGTGACAAATCCATTACTTGTGGCTTGAAGTTCACTAATGAGTGAAGCATTCCCCGTCACGTGTCTTGAGCATCCACATAGGAGCACTTGATCTTGAAGGAATATGTACCTCATCATCCATAGCCATGAAGCACACATTTGCTCTTTCCTCATTGTCATCTCCACTATCTTCATTGGCTTGTTGATCCCAAGTGCCTACTAATCCTTTACCTTTCTTAATAGATTTCTTCTTCTTGAATTTAGCTTCTCTTACCTTCTCCATTGCTTTAGGGCAATCGGCTACAAGGTGTTCGGTACTCTTGCACTTAGAGCATTGAGGCTTGAACAATGAAGATGATTGTCCTCCTTTCTTGAAAGACCTCTTTCCTTTCTTGTGAAATCCCTTTCTATAGAACTTCTTGAACTTCTTAACCACCATGGCCATTTCATCATCTTCTTCATCTTCATTATAAGATGAGTCCTCTTGTTCGCTTGGATTGTCGGAGGCTTTAAGTACCACTCATTTTCTCCCTTTCTCCTCATCTTCAAGATCGTTTAATCTCTTTACCTTCATCTCATGAGTGAGCAATGATCCAATGAGTTTCTCAAGAGGAAGAACCTTCAAGGCTTTTGATTCTTCAATTGCAAGAGTTTTTGGTTGCCAAGACTTGGGTAGAGCATCCAAGGTCTTTATATTTTGTTCACCAAGAGAGTAATTATTCCCATATGACTTCAATCCATTTGAGATGTTGGTGAATCTTGTGAATATGTCACTACAGATCTCTCCTCACTTCATGGTGAATAACTCATAATCCATTACTAGCATAGCAAGCTTTGACTCCGTCACTTGATTTGTGTCTTTATGAGTTACTTGAAGAAGTCTCCACATGTCATGAGCAGTGTCTCATCTGCACAACTCAAAATGTTCATTTCTTGGTAGTCCAATGTCATCTTTCTTGAGTCACTTTCATCATATTCATCCAAAGGGTTTGGTTCCCTAGTGACTCCATCGACTCTCATCCTTATTGATATATAAGGTCCTTTCTCAATAATATTCTACAAATCAAAGTTAATAGAACAAATATATATATTAATTCTAGATTTTCAAAACGTATAATTTGTTCCATCAAACAAATGAAGTCTATTTGTGAAAGATCCTTCCAAATAAGGTAAGTTTGAAACATTAGCCACAAGATCTTAACTTCTAGGTTGCAAATCTTTACAAAGAAGCCCAAGCTTTGATACCAATTAAAAGACCTAAGAGAATGGTGAATTAGGTCTTTGACTAATTTTTAAAATCTTTTCCTTTTTGAGAAAATTGATTTGGAAGATTATTGAAATCAAACACTTAACAAGAAATACAATTGAACACAATAAGATTTCAAATTTAAAATAAATAAAAGACAAGAGACAACACAAAAAATTTATAGTGGTTTAATCAATCCACTACCTTGAGTACCAATACAAGGATTTTAACCAAACTCAACTATAGCACAAGTTGATCCGATAATACAATAGAAGCTCACCCCACAAGGATTTTACTCCACAACCTCTTTTCAATTACAAATAATCAAGGCTTACCCTATCACAAAGGTTTTATATCCTCAAGATAACCTTAAAAATAACAAGTAGATGAAGTATAAGATAAGAAAGTCGCCAACACTTTGGTAGATGATGATAAATTAGCACACCTTTTCTTTTTTGTTTAAGGAATCTTGAAATTAAACTTTTTTGCATAAGACAAAAGAGAGTTTTTTGATAGAGAATGATTGGAGAGAGTAAAGATTTTTAAAGGTTACAAAAACTACTCACAAATCTGAAGTTTATATCTTTTATAGGGTTCAAAAATCAGTTGCAACATTCAAATAATAGCTATTAATAGTAAAAGTTGGTCAACCAAACTTGGACCTCTGAATCCGAATGATCATCCACATTTTTCTATTGTCAAGCTGCCATGAAAAGATTTTGGCTGTAGTTTATAGAATTTATTACAAAATTATGAAAACAAACATAAATCCAAAAGCCTTGGTAGTTAGTCCAAGAGATGAAACTTTACTCTTTGAAGCAACTTTGTCAAGCAACTTTTAACTCTCAACTTTTGGAAAAGAAGATTCTTTGATACCAATTATATTCAACATTTTGTAAAGTCGATTTTTTGCGTCAGTCAAAATAGTTATCACTTTTCAAAGTTTTCTTTATCCCAAAAAAATTGCTAATTTATAAAATTAAGAGATATTTATTTATTTTTTCGATCTTACCGTTACCTTTATTAATTTACCACTAAAAAAATTTAATTATACTCCAATGTTTCAAAATGAGTACAATTGTTAAAAGGTTAATTTGACTACTTAACTCTTTAAATTTATAAATTGAACCAAATTATGAATTTTTAATTTATGTGAAACTTTTAAATATGTGATAATTATTTTGAGATGAAGAAAGTATTAAGTTGCAATTCAAATACATATATATTTTAAGCTTATAATATCGTACTAACTTGTCTTTTCTGAAGTATCGCAAAAGAAATTTACAACAACAATAATACTTTCTCTATTTTGAGTTGAATTTTTATAATTATTTTTAAAAATATTTGAAATTGAATATTCACTTTATTAAAATAATTATATATTTTTATTTAAAATTCCAATATTAATCTTTTCAATTATTGCATATTGATTTTATTAATCAATTTATCATATTGATTTTGCAAATGATTTGATTTATCAATCAATTTAACCATTTGATAAAATCAATATGAATGCCTATACGCTGCGTATCATCATATTAGTGTTGTCAAATCGAGTCTCTCTCCTATAGAAAAAAGAAGAGAAAAATTATTTTTTCTGTAAAATTATTTGTAAGAAAAAAAGTAGGACTCAAAATAAAAAATTTATATTGGGTAATGTTATCCAAATATTATCGACTTTTCATAAGAAAGTCTATTTAAGAAAGAAGGAAAAATGTACTTTTATATCAAAACTTATATAAAAGTCTTTTCATAGGAAGTTGAAATTCTAAAAAAATTATTATTAGTGTTTTATCCTCCTAACTTTTGATGAATAAAAAACACAACTTAATCTTGAATCATTGAATGCTTATTTTATTTCTCTCCGTAGTATTTCTTTTACTTGAATCTAAAATAAAAGTTATTTTTATGACTCAATCATACCTCACTACTTTAAAGTATTTGATAGTTTTAGAATTTTAGTGTAATTTTTTATAATTAAATTTTTTGAATGTCGTATCTAATTTAACCTTATTTTTTAGTTAGATATAATTTAACTTTATTAGCACAATATACTTGCATGTCATTTAAGTTATATATTATAAAATTTTATTTTATTTTGATATTAAATATTGAATATACCAAACGGGAAAAAAAATTATTATACTGTTTTGACTTTTCCTTTCATACAGTAAAATTAAAAAAGATTTCAAACTCATTTTACCGAGGAAGGAAAATTGCCTTCACCAAAAAAAAAAAAAAGGGAAAGAAAATTACCACTCAGATAAATTAGCTCCTATTTTCCCATTGTTTTCTGTTCCACAGTTCCACTCCGTTTCACATAATTCACACTTCAACCATTGCCGGGTAAACACCATTGGAACCACCTCGCTGATTACATATTTTCATCCGTATTGCATCTTCAGGGCGCTGCGGGAAAGCCAAAGAATTGTTCTTTTTGTTGTTTCTTTCTTCAATTCAAGTAAGTTTTCGTATCGCATCTTCGTCAGTTCATAAACCCTAATTTAATTGTTTGGCGTTTCATTCTTTTTCTGTTTGTTTTATAGGAAGTTTTTGGAAGAACAAAGGGGAAGGCCTGGATCAATTAGGTTAAATTAAATGGCTATGGCAGCGCCAAATCAGCTCAATATTAGTGAACCCCCAACCTGGGGTTCGAGAACTGTCGATTGCTTTGAGAAATTGGAGCAGATTGGTGAAGGCACTTATGGGTTAGTTAATTTTACGTCTGATCGTATAGTTAGGTCTGATTGTGTTAGTAAATTTCTCATCTTTTCCTACGGTTAGTAAATTTGCTTATGTGCATTTGTTCAGATTGTCTTATGCATTTGTAGTTTGTTTTGAATAATAGTTTTAGGTATTGTGTGTTGATCTGAATTTTAACTCTTATTTACGTGGGAAAGAAGATTTTTGAGCTTGATAGGTTGAAAGTAAAGGTAGACCAAACTGAAAGATTGAAATTCCGGTGGTGAAGTACAGTGTATTTGAAAGTATATACTGTTAGGAGGTTAACGAGCAACTAGCTAGACATATGCTGGTTTGGTTCCTGCATTGATATAAATAGCTTTTTCCATTTTTTGAACTCAAATTGGCTCCACGTCTGTAGATTAGTTGCAATTTTGTCCACAACCATGCTTGTTATGTAAGTTTGAACATGAATGTTGTGTTGTCTGTCTCTTATTACAAAGTAAATTCTGAGGAGGATAAATTTTGATGGAGAATGTGACAATGCTATTGTTATAAAGAAATTTGTATTAAGATAAAAGGTACTCTATTTCAATGGTCTGAATCGGCTGATCATAAATTCATATTTAGGGAAAAGGAAAAGGTTAAAAGCATATACTCTTGTTAATAACATCCCATGTAGTTGTTTTAGCATACGACTCTAGTCTTTTCGCCACTTTTTTCAAGTCTAAAACCCTAGGTAAACCTGGTATATAAGCGTTAAACTGAAAGCAATTTCAAAGATTCTTCCAATTACTCTTTTCTTTTTTGCCACATAATGTCATGGGGCTTATTTTTATCTCCAGCTGTTTTTCGAGGGAAGGAATACTAGGAATAGGAAAAAAAACCGAAAAAATTAGGGGTGCAGGTTGGGGTGTGTGTGTGTGTTTTGGGGGGGGGGGGTTTCTTGCAGTAGGTTAACACTAAAGAAACTGTAGTAGTGTAACGGTTTTGGAGGAGTGATGTAAGCCACCTTTTTTTCCCCCCATTTTTGATCTGGAATGTTAGCAAATCTTTGTTAAGGAGAAGCATTGAATTGGTGAATTTTGTCACAAAAAAGGCTGAATCTCTGGTGTTCTTGATATTTGGATGTCATGATGGTAGTTGTCTCATCCCTTTTTATTCTTCTTTGTACATGCAGTCAAGTTTACATGGCTAGGGAAATCAGAACTGGGGAAATTGTGGCTTTGAAAAAGATACGGATGGACAATGAAAGGGAAGGGGTAAGCTGCCACTTCTACTTTTTTTTTCTTTTTGGTAAATTATTATGGGAATGTTCTCAATTTTTTCACTGTTCAAATACTATTTAAAAATCTTGTTTTGGTTTGCATCAACAAAATTTCATTTTGTAGTTTTTTAGCCTATTTATTCATTTTCTGTGTTTGCAGTTTCCTATAACCGCTATACGCGAGATTAAAATTTTAAAGAAGCTGCACCATGAAAATGTCATAAAGCTGAAAGAAATTGTTACATCTCCAGGTAATGATATGTCTTAATTAACATTAATATATTTAAATTTTGCTAATGGAATTTTTTTAACTATGCCGAGGGATGTACACGTAAAACTGAGGCAGTGCTAAAATGAATTGGCTTTAGATCAGTTATTCTGCCCTTTGATTGTTGTCTCTTGTTTTTTTTACTTAATGGTACCTGATTTTTCCTTGGTATTATCCAGGCCCAGAGAAAGATGAACAAGGGAGATCAGGCAAGTGCCTTGACTTTTAAACTTCAATACACAAATTTGATAACTTGTGATTTTATTCTCTAATATGAAATTAACAACAGCATTTGAGGACATTTGGTATACTGAATTTCTGCATTTGATTGACTCAGATATGCTATGGGTATTATGTCTTTTCTTAGCCACATTTAGTTGGTCTTTCAGATGGCAACAAGTACAAGGGTGGAATCTACATGGTCTTTGAGTACATGGATCATGATTTGACTGGTCTTGCTGATCGCCCTGGAATGAGATTTTCAGTTCCTCAGATTAAGGTAATGCATCTAGCATGAAACATGTATGTACTTTGAATTAACTGAATTCTGGAAAGTGATCTAGTTCTGATGAGAGGAAAAAGGATACCATATAATTGATTTTGCACTTTTCCCTTTCCTAGTGCTACATGAGACAGCTTTTGACAGGGCTGCACTACTGCCACGTAAATCAAGTTCTGCATCGTGATATCAAAGGTCTAATTTTTAATCAAGTGTTGATACATGGTTTGCTTTTCACTCTTTGTTAGGCTTGTATAAAATGTCCTTTTATGTTCTTTACAGGTTCTAATCTTCTGATTGACAACGATGGAAATCTGAAGCTCGCAGACTTTGGACTTGCACGTTCATTTTCAAATGATCACAATGCAAATCTTACCAATCGTGTAATTACCTTGTGGTATAGGTAAGGCGCTGAGGGCTTTTATCTCCTCTAGTCAGTTTGAATGTGAAGTTAATTAACATGAAAGACTTTTGGTCTTCATTTTAAGTAGCCTTCATTATTAGTTATTCGCTGACATATTTAATTGGACAGACCACCAGAATTGCTGCTTGGGGCCACTAAATATGGTCCGGCTGTGGACATGTGGTCTGTTGGCTGTATATTTGCTGAGCTTCTGCATGGAAAACCAATCTTTCCCGGGAAGGATGAGGTAGCTGATGTTTTTGTTGGTTAAGTGTACTAAAAAAACATTCAAAATTTTGAACACGTAAGTTTTGTTTTTGCTTGAATATTAAGATGTGCTTTGATTTAATGTTATTGTGACTTTAAAAAATCCAAAATAGGATCTAAATGGGTTAAGTAGAATATCAAATTGTAATAAAGATCTTGCACAAGAAATCCTTTGAGCTTTGTTTGGCTACTGAATTTACTTCTTTTATGATTTTGAGACTGAGCATGGCTAATGCTATTATATGACATGCTAGAGATATTCTTCCCGATAAGTGTACTAAAAAAACATTCAAAATTTTGAACACGTAAGTTTTGTTTTTGCTTGAATATTAAGATGTGCTTTGATTTAATGTTATTGTGACTTTAAAAAATCCAAAATAGAATCTAAATGGGTTAAGTAGAATATCAAATTGTAATAAAGATCTTGCACAAGAAATCCTATGAGCTTTGTTTGGCTACTGAATTTACTTCTTTTATGATTTTGAGGCTGAGCATGGCTAATGCTATTATATGACATGCTAGAGATATTCTTCCCGATAAATGTGTTACTCCAAATATACATTGCTATCCTACTTTTTCTTACTCTCGCCTTCTGTTCACATATGTGCTTTGAATATCAGCCTGTTGATATGCCAGAAATGGTGCCTCTGTAAATGAATTTATATCTATTATCCTTGAAAAAGATGTATACTTTGACATGTTTCTTTTTGTCATGTAGCAACTTCTTTCACTGAAAAAAATGAAAACACAGAGGAAGGAGGTCTGAGAAGTGAATTTTGTGATTATGAAGTCAGTTATTTAATGTATAAGAATATTGCTACATGCTACCATTTCTATACAACCATTTTGTTCTCCCTTTATCATGATTGGTGTATAAGTGGTCGGTGAGTTGATTTAACAAAATCAAGCAAGTTATCCACAAATCATTGAAGGGTGAAAAAGTGGTGGTATGTGGCACTATTCTTTTATGATAGGTTACGTACGAGGTCTAGCTAGGGGTGTTCAATCGGTTTTCGATTTGGATTTCGGTTTTTGGTGCGGTTTTGTAAATATTTTTGAAAACCGGATTAAACCAAAATTTTTATAGAACTGAACCGAAATAAATTAATTTGGTTCGGTTCGGTTGTAAATCAAATTTGGAAAAGAAACAATGAGAACGCATTATGGACAGGTGTTCTTAGCATAAGAACTCATGTCCATAATGTGTTTTCGTCATAAAAACCTATTTCCTTAATGCGTTAAGTTATAATTTTATTTTAAAAATTCAGTTTTCTAACAAAAGAATGCATTATTTAAATGCGTTCTTATGTAACAATGCATTTGTGTAATGTGTACATATTTAAATTTTTTTAAATTTTGATTTTTCAGTTTGAGCACAGAAACAGAAAACCGAATCGAATTATACACTTCTTTTAAGAAACGAACTAAAATATCAAAAGATCGAACCGAAATGTAAATTTCGGTTCGGTTCGTTTTTTCGAATTACATCGAATAATGAACACCCCTAGCTCAAGCCTTATTCATTTATGCTTTGTGGCTTATGCCTTTGTGTTGCTAATCTATAGAAAATTGGCTAGCTTTCTTTGAGTTCTATGCGATACCTACTAAAATTGATATTGAGCAATTGCAATGTAAACTAGTTTATGTATGAATTTTTGTATTCCATTTTTAAGCATTGGAAGCTTTATAGTCCAAAGGTAATGAATTTAAAGTGTAAATTTGCTGCAAGTTCTTGTAGAACATTAGAGTTATTTGGGTCCTGTTCACTTCTTTTTTCTTCTTCTTATGAAATGGAATGATTGTTTTCAGCCAGAGCAATTGAACAAAATCTTCGAGTTATGTGGGTCTCCTGACGAAAACAATTGGCCTGGAGTATCAAAAATTCCCTGGTATAACAATTTCAAACCATCAAGACAAATGAGAAGACGTCTCAGGGAGGTTTTCCGACAGTAAGTTCCATTTCTGTGTGGATATGCATACATGTGTAGAAGAAAGTATATGAATTGCTGATTGTAGAATCTTGTTTCTCATTCTTTGTCCATTATCTATTATGACAGCTTTGATCACCATGCTCTCGAGTTACTTGAGAGGATGCTGACTCTTGATCCATCCCAGGTATCAAGATCTAACTATCTGACCCTGATTATTCTGAGATCAATTTAATCATGCATAAGGCTGTTAGTTTCTGTTTTGGGTTTACATTTAGATAAACTTCAATTTGTTGGAAAGTACTAGGACATAATGTTTAGATAAATGAGATGTTGTGATATTAATAAACATACTGGGAACTATATTTCTGAGTCTTTCATGTTATGAGAACGAAAATTCTCATTGCTGTTAGCTGAAGGAAAGATTTCCGTGCTTGAATGCCCTGTAGCTCTGTGTGCGTATGTAATGGTGTGCATATGCAATAACTCTCTGTTTGAGCCACTTTCCCTGGGAATTTACTGCCTCTGACGCAAAACCTAAATATTCAAGCTGAGCGGATGCTCCCAAATATTTATGTGTAGCGAAATTATGCTGACCTTCCATTACAGATAGAGGAGGGAGGATTAATTTTAACATGACAGATATGACTTAAGAGAAAGAACTAAAGAAAGAGATATATACGGCCCTTATCTACTTTCAGATATACTGATCATATGCTGCTACAAGACTCTTGAGCTTTCCTGCTACCTAACTTCTACTTCTTTATCTTATTGACCTCCATTTTGGCATAACATTCTTTCTTTTGAGTAATGTAGAGAATATCAGCCAAGGACGCCCTTGATGCGGAGTATTTCTGGACTGATCCATTACCTTGTGATCCTAAGAGGTGGAATTCTAATTCTTTTCTTATTTCAAGTTTATGTTATTACTCTAGTTTGTTGGAGCGTTCTTCTACCAGATTGCGAATCTGAACAAAGTCCTTACATCAGTTTGCCAAAATACGAGTCCTCTCACGAGTTTCAAACCAAGAAAAAGCGTCAGCAGCAGCGGCAACATGAAGAGACAGCCAAGCGGCAGAAATTGCAGCACCAACAGCAGCATGCTCGACTTCCACCACATCAACAGTCGGGGCAAGGACATCCTCAGATGCGTCCAGGACAAAACCCGCCTGTGCATGGATCCCACAGCCAGGTTGTCGGAATCCCTGGCCATCATTATGGCAAGCCACGAGGGCCTTCAGGTGGGCCTGGTAGATATCCTCAGGGTGGAAATCCCTCTGGAGGAGGATACAGCCATCCAAATCGTGGGCAAGGTGGTGGAGGTTACGGCAGTGGCCCATATCCACCTCAAGGAAGAGGTGCGACATATGGTTCAAGCAACATGCCAGGGGCTGGTCCTAGGGGAGGTGGAGGTGGTAATTATGGAGCTGGCGGCCCAAATTATCCTCATGGTGGTCAATACGGGGCTTCTGGTGCTGGCCTTGGCTCAAACATGATGTCTGGGAACCGCAATCAACAATACAATTGGCAGCAATAAGGTGCCTGTATCATAGCTATGTTAATGTTAGACCACGAGAAGTACCATCTTCAGAAGGCATTTTCCCAATTTGTTTGAACTTAGCGTGTATTGTATGTGAGAGAGATAGAGAGAGAGAGAGATAACGGGGGGGGGGGGGGGTTGGAGATCAGAAGATTGAGCTGTCACTTTCTGTGTCGTTTTCACTATTTATTTTGTTAAGTGTAAATGCGCCTGTTCGTATAACTTATCATATACAACTACTACAGCTTTATAAAGGGCGAGCTGGATCCCTTGAAATTTTAATGGAAAATCAATCTAGAATATCTATTACCTTTTTCTGTTCTTTTTTTGCGAATATTTTAGACTCCAACCGCAACTGCAACTGCAACTTTAGCCTTATTTCCACTGTCAAAAGTGTAGAATCGCTAAGCTTTTTCTCTATTTTGTGCAACGCGGAGGAGCTACAAGAAAATTCAGCCACAGGAAAAAAAAAGAAAAAGAAGCAGGTACACAATAAAATTTGAATAATAAAACAAGGAAGCATGAAAAGCTCGTTATAAAAAAATCCATGATGTTGCATTTCCATAGAAGACCCCCCCGCTCCCCAACCACCAAAAAACGAAAAAAAGGGTAAAATGTGGTACATCATAGAATAACACTGTCAAACAGGCCAGTAGCCTTTTGTCTAGTGAATTAACGAGTCAACTTATTTGACTTGCAGACCTCTTATAGACGGATATAAACTAATTATACTCCAACTCTTAAATAAACGGGCTCAATTCGCTTCACTCCTCCTAAGGTCAGCTTTCGAGAAGTCAGAGCGGGCTAGCTTATTTTACCGTACTATTAGAGAAGTCCCTTTTTGAGCTAAAAATGAAAGGACGAGCTCGTAAATACCAAGGATATAAAATTTCTGGCTCGATTCACATAGATGCATTACGATTAATGCACCCCTTTCACTAATCAAATCCAATTTGGCTATGATGCTCCCCAGTTGTTTTGTAGCACGTGCATGATTCATTATGAGTTGTTGGATTGCCTTATTTTGATCCAATAGGTGAGGACTAAGAGGGGCATTCTAGGAATGGAAAAAAAATTATTTCTTGCCTAAAGATTATTTTTAGTCCAAAACCAATTAAAAAATTTAACATCATAATTTGGATACAAATCAACTTTCTCTCTCTCATATATCATATTAGATCAACACACACACTCTCTATATCTTTCTTTTTTCTCTTTTTTCTCTTTTTTCTTTACTATAACATTCTCTAAATAATTATTTAAATATGTTTCTATTAAGGTTAACATTTACAAAGATGAAAGACATTGTGTGAATAATTTCTTGGCTAACCTTAAGGAATTCATCTATTAAAATTGTAGAGATTGAAGATACTGTTCATGACATTTTTTAGTTATGATGCCAAGAAGGGTGTATATTGGTAGTTCGCCAAATTTTATCAGTAATGATAAAAAATCTATTATTTTTGTTAGATATTACTCTCTTTCTAACAAAAAATAATTATGGTAACAGAAGTATAATAGATAATTATCTGGTGCATGACTAGATATTGTGTTGAAAGTAAAGATGGCGTTGTGTTGTAAAAGAAATTGAAAGATGTTGGTCGTGTTGATAATGGTGATAAGGAAGACAGGAATGATGGTAAAATATGGTGTTTGAAGATTAAGAAACGAATTGTTGATCTTGAAAAATAGAAGGATTTTAAAGTTGAACACAATACTTCACATGGGTTTCGGTGATGTTTAGATTAGGCACCTATGTTAATTTAAAATTGAGAAAAATAAGTATTCATATTCAAGTAATGAATAATTATTTATTTAACAGTGAATAATTATTTCATATAATTTTAATTGAATGAATTGGTGAAGGATTGCTTTATATTGATTCTCATAACTTGAAGAACAATTTTGATAGTGAAACATTTCAATGGTAGATTGTTTCTTATTAATTTAGAAGTATTAATAAGATTCTTATTGTTTTGAACAGTGAATTTTACTATTTTAAAAATTAATTATTCAAATAAAAAATTATATTTGAATAATTATTTATACATCTATAAATAATTATTTTGAACAATTATTCACTACTATGACAATACAAAGCTGATATATAATAACTTTGTGATTTTTTGAACTTAACGTCAAACACTTATTTACAAACATTAGAATACTTAAATTATTCAAGAGAAAAAATTATATAGTGAATAATTATTTAAATCTCTAAAAAAATTATTTAAGATCGTACATATTAATATTTTACTTTATAATAATAACTTGTGACTTGTTAAAACTTATGTCGAATATTTATTTACAAATGTTAAATAAGAAAAACTAAGAAAAGATAATAAGTTAATAACTAATACTCTCTCTTCCCATTGACCACCTTATTATATTTTATAAAAAGAATTAACACATTTCATAAAAAAAATATTTTAATATATTTTATACTACCAATTAATTATTAAATCTATTATATATTACTTTTATATATTATATTTTATAATATATTTTGTACTACCAATTAAGTACTAAATCTATTATATATTACTTTTATATATTTATATTTAACATAAAATATTCGTTAATTTACATATTTTTTATTTTTTATTATTTTATATTACCCAATTTAACACTGTTAAATAAAATAAGACAGAAAAATTATAATAAAAATACCAAATTTTTTTTATCTTTACTGATCATATTCGACAAACCACCGATACACACCTTCTTGACATTATAATCTTAAAGAATGTCATGAATCACATTCTCAGTCTCTATAATAAATTCCTCAAAATTAACCAAGAGAAATTCCTATAACAAATAAAATTTCTAAAATTGACCAAGAAATTATTCATCTATATAAATAATGGCATTAACAAAAACATATCTGAACAATATTATAACAAAGAGAAAAGAGAAAGGAAGGAGAAAAGAGTCATCTAATATGACGTGTGAGATAGAAAGAAAGATGATTGTATTCAAATTTTAAAATTAAAATTTTTAATAGATTTTGAACTACAAGTACTCCGCAGGTTGGAAACAAAAAATTTTCCGCATTTCCAAAATATCCCTCTAGACGACGGCTCCAAAGCCCATGATGAGTCCCCATACGTGCTGCAAAAACATCGTGCAGCACCGTAGCCGACGAACTGGATCAAATCAGCGCATCAAAACCCTGTTTACGCCAATCATTTCAATCTTTCATTGATGCATTCTTTCATGAACATGCTGGCATCAAAATGAATCTAAATACTATAAGATTAGAAAAATTTTCAAATGAGATCACAGAATCTAGATTTCAGATAACACAGCATCCAGAAGTGCTCAAGTTCAAGAGAATTACAAGTCATCTTCCTGTTTCTACCTCTCGCGAAAGCCTCATTTCCTGCGCAATTCAGTTTATGAATCAGAAATTACTAAGTCTAGCTGTATTTTAACAGCCAAAAGACGGTAAGTGGCAAGCGCAAATGGTTAATTTCTTTTCCCCGTTTTTCCATAAGCATAACCTAACAAGAAGCAGCACTAAATCAAACCTCTTCTCTACACAACTGAGTATCGGCCGGGTTGAGCCGAGCCTGGAAGAGACGATGCTTGCATTGTAATATCCTCCAATACACGTTTCAGTTCAGCTTTTGCCCTTTTCACAGATTGTTCAGTAGGGCCTTCAATGAACAAATACAGCTTTCTTTCCCCTGGCCCCGAAGCCTTCCCAGGGGGAAAATATTGCCCCCTAGTTGTGATGGCAGCTCCGGTCCATTCAGAAATTGGACCCAGAGTTTCCTTGTGCGTCACCTTCCAACGAGCATTTTGCGGGAAATCATTTATTTCCAGTTCAGCCTCATAATGTTCAGCCATGGCATCAGCTTGAATCTTGGCAAGGTTATGCTGCAGGTTCATGGCAGCCGCAATTGCCGCTGCCCTGGCTGCCCCATCACCAGGGCCAATGGCTAGTCCAGCCCCCGGAACAAATGCTGCTGTACCGGGCATATTTATACCGAGGATACCAGGGAGAGAAACGGGTAATCCACCATTAGGAAGAGGCTGAGAAGCCGGGGCGGTTGGTGCTGAAGCACTTGCTTTAGAGGCAGCGGCAAGGGCAGCAGCTTGGGCAAGGACAGCTTGCTGAGAGATGTCAATTCCTGCCTTTCTAACTCCTTCATCTTCATCTTCAGAATCAGATTTATCTTCCTCAAAACCATACTCTTTTGCTTGTGCTTTTTTGGCAGCTCTCCTCACTTCATCTTCCTCTTCATTGAATTTAAACCCACTACCACCATAACCAGTTCCATGGGCTTGTTCGAGTCCCTGATTTACCTTTGCCATGAAACCATCAGCAAGAGCTTTCAGGTCATCAGGAACAACTTGCTCAGAGAGTTCCAAGGCTTTCACAAGATCAGGTGCATATCTAGAATCTTCCTCAGAAATGAACGTTATGGCAGAGCCTTTCCGACCGGCTCGACCAGTTCGACCAACACGATGAACATAATCCTCATAATGGTTAGGAACATCAAAGTTGATCACCAGTTCAAGCTCTTTTACATCTAAACCCCTAGCAGCAACACTTGTTGCAATCAACAAGTTGCACACGTTACTCTTGAAATCGGAAATGGTGGACTCACGATCAGTCTGCTCCTTCGCTCCATGAAGTGAGGCGCAAGGATAACCATGCTTGATCAAGTCCCTGAATAGAGCATCACATTTCTCCTGTGTATGGACAAATATCAAAGTCTTCCCCTTCTCACCCCATTCTCCAAGTATTTCCAACAGTCGAAGGAACCTTTCATTTTCAGGTCTCACTTCAACTAACTGGGTTATGTCTTTGTTTACAACACTTCGCCCACCAACCTGTATTTCGACAGGTTTGTTCAAAACTTTGCGCGCCAATATTTCTACCTGACGAGGGAAAGTAGCTGAAAAAAGTACGGTCTGACGGTCTGGACGGGTATTTTGGACAATTCGGGTGATCTGAGGTTCAAAACCCATATCAAACATGCGATCAGCTTCATCCATGACCAAGTAAGTGACCCTACGCAGATTTGTAATTTTTCCGCCACTAGTACAAAGTATATCAATCATCCTCCCTGGAGTGCATACGACAATCTCAGCACCTCGTTTTAATTCACTGATCTGTTGGGCAACACCAGAACCTCCATATACAGGCACACAGCTTAGACCCAATACCTTAGCAAACTTCTTAATGTCACTATGTATTTGCTGAACAAGCTCCCTTGTAGGTGCCATTATGAGTCCAATAGGACCATCTCCTGGCATCAGTGGAGGTTGGTCCTTGATATGCCTCAGCATTGGCAGTACAAATGCCAAAGTTTTGCCTGAGCCTGTTTTTGCAACACCAATGCAATCTCTACCACTCATGATCACTGGCAGCGCCTGAGCTTGAATAGGCATGGGTTTTTCATAATTCAGCCTCTTTATTGCCTCCAATATTTTAGTTGTTAATCCAGTCTGATTCCAAGTTTTAACTGGCTTGGGCACGTCCTTCCCATGTATCTTCAACTCCAATTGTTTCCTGTAAGCAGATACCTCGTCAGAAGTCATTCTTGCAATTTCCTTCACTTCAATGTAGAAATTCTTCCGGAATGGAGGATAATCAATTTTTGAATGGTCAACAATTGAAAGCTTCTCTGCTTTTGTTTTCTTCACCCTTTTCATGAATTCTTCATCATCTTCATCCTCCATAGAGTTTTCATCGTCCTCGATATCCTCATAATCTGACTCAGAGTCCTCACCAGAAATAATTCTTCCCATAGATTTGTTCCTGCTTTTCTTAGGTTGTTCTCCCTCAACTTTACCATTTTTCTCCTTCATATGTGAATTCATATCATCAGATGAAGGAAGCACAGCACTATTAAGCTTTTCAACTTCAGGGAGTACCATAGAATTCATGAACGCATCCAAGGGATCAATTTCTTCATCTCCAACACCATCATCAGCTGCGTTTTGCGAAGCAGAGAGAGGGCCATTCTCAGAATCAACAGCCATATCATCTCTACTCCCATCTGCGGACTTTCTAGCTCCATCAATATCCATTTCTGTATCTGGTTTTCCATTAGAAACAGCTTCTTCATCATCAGATTCCCCTTCAAGGGTCCAAGTTTTGCCAGACTTGGGTTCTTCCTGGCTAGCTGCAACTCCAAGTTTTTCCCTCTCAGATTCCTCCCTTTTTCTCCTTAGCTCTTGCCACTCCTGAACTCTCCTCCTTCGTTTTTCCATCTCCTCATCTAATTTTTTCTGTTCTTCAGCAAGATCTTCTTCGCGGGTCTTCTCTTTTGTATTGGACAAGTCTCCTTCAGATCTTCTCTGAGAATTGCCATCGTCAATGTCATCCCTGTACTTGACACTTTTACTACTTCTTTCACGGTCCATGTTTCTATAATCATCATCTCTCCTTCTCCTCTTTCTGTCACTCTCTGTATCATCATGGTCATCACTACTATAATCCCTATCTACTTCACGACGCTTCTCTCTTTCACGTATCCTATCCCTTCCCCTCTCCCTCTCTTTATCCCTATCCTTCTCTTCCTTTTCTCTCCCCCTCCTATCCCCATCTCTTTCTCGCTCCCTTTCCCTCTTCTCCCGTTCTCTCTCCCTCTCTCTGTCCTTCTCCCTTGCCCTCTCCCTCTCCTTTTCTTCCTTGTCCTTACCAACTTCTCTGTCTTCCCTATCTCTCCCTCTGTCCTTGGATTTTTCATCATCCCGGCTCTTGTTCCTCTTCTTCTCCCTGTCTTTGTCTTTGTGTCTATCTTTTTGCCTCTCTCTATCCCTTTCCCTTAATTTTTCGTCAGTACCTTTCTCCCTTTCAGAATGACGGCTCTCCCTATCCTTCTTATCAGAAGATGAACGGTGGTGGTCCCTGTCCTTGTGCCTATCTCCATTCCGCTCTTTCTCACGATCCCGATCCTCTCTTTCTCTTTCACGGTGACTCCTCTTTGAGTCCTCTTTTTTTGCTGAATCTTCCTTCCTTGATTTGTACTTTTCATCTTCCATTGATGCAAGACCAAGCAACAGCCTTACACCAGCTATTTCAGAAACCCTAGCTTCTCAGCAAACTAGGAAAAGGAAGGGGAACAAGGGTTAGTTATTCAACAAGGTAGAAAAAAGTACTAGTTGAAATTCACAGAGTAGAACATGCAATTAGGTTTCTCATCTTCTTTTTCTTTTTTCACCAAAACTAGACATTCAATCTGAAGAAAGAGTTAATTGTTACCCAAATTCCGGAAGAGCATGACCAGTAAAAGGGGGAGAAAATTTGGGAAACTTACGAGTGACGGAATCCACTAGCAGCAGCAACCTCGATTGCCAGTTGTTCGAAGAAGGAGGTGGGGGAGGCGGCCGAAGGTTCGATGGACGACGGCGGCGGTAGGGAAGGGCCGTTCTAGGAGATTCTGTATTCTCCAGTTCGACGACTCTTCTTAAACCGGAGGGAAGAATTTGGGGGGGTCGGGGTTCGGTTCTGCTGGAAAGCAGAATGGGAGTGCGTTTCACTGATTTCGTTTTTTGCCAAATTTGGTTCTATTTTTGAAAAAATGCGTTATAACGCATTAGCGTTATGCATTATTTGGCCACGTTATACTATTTGACTTTATAGCTTAAAAAGAATTAAATTTTAAAAAAGTTCATTATGATGCATTATTATTTGACATTATAGAGTTATAAATGATAATGTATTATTTGACTAGTTTTAACAAATAACGTGATACTGTTTGACGTTATAGTTTAAATATATTTTTTTAAGCTACAATGCCGAACAATAATACGTTGTAGGACGATAGATCCTATGACATCATACCGTATGACGTTATAACTTAAAAAGACTATAACGCCGAATCAGATTACGTTGTAGCCTATAAACTGAGTAGCGAGCACAGCCAGCAAGCTCACCAAGTAGTGACAGCAAATTTGGAGTAAAGGAGGTTAGTTCTTTCTCTTTTCATTTTTTTCTCTGGCGGACAAAGGCTTTTTTTTTTGTTTGCTTTTTCCCTTGTTTTTTTATGCCTGTATTATTATTATTATTATTATTGCATTGCTTTGAATTTTGAAGTTTTTGGTTGCTCTTTTTGAATTTTTTGTTTCAATTTTATTTTTATTAAATTTTAAAAATATTATATGTTTTACTTAATATATAATTTAAGTAAATATTGAGTATATTTTGTATGACATGTTGCTTTAAAATTTTTGTATTTTTTTAGGTATTGTTTAGATATTATTATTGTTAAAAAATTTGTTTTTTTTGCCTATATATTATTTATAATTTTTGGCATAACATGATATTTATGCTGATAAAATAAAATTTTATTTAAATTTTATTATGTTCTGTGAATAATAGAAATGAATATTTGCATATATCTTCAGAAAAAAATGTTTAGAAATAATACAAATTTCTAAATTTAAAAAATCACTGAAATTGGATAATCATATATGGATGTGACTAGAGTACTTACAGATGCTCATCCCGAGCCAATAGATCTTAGTTTGCTGACTAGACAGTGGGAACATCAGTCAGCATTAGTTTAGGAGGGTTATAGGGAGACTTTAAAGGATGCTTTAAGAGTGCGATGATTTGACCACATATTTTATGATTCTTATGGTGCAGTCCTGGTTAGAGTTCACGAGTTGATAGATAGAACCAAATTTGGAGGACTAGTCTGCGTCAAATTCAAGTATGTTGACCACGCACTTTTCACGATGTTGGTCGAGCGATGGTGTCCAAAGACATATACTTTTCATTTGACATGCTGTGAGACCACTATTATGTTCCAAGATGTTTCCATATTGTAGGGATTGCATATTGATGGTTATCCTATTATCAGGCCTCCATACACCCACTCTAAATATGAGTGGATTGACATAATCGATAGATTTCTCGAATTTAAACTTACGGCGGCAGATGTCGTGGGACAGAAGATGCAAAAGGAACTGTTGAAGGTATTTATTATGAGATCACTTGGTGAACATCCATTGGAGAAGGAGTGTGTCAAATTGGCACGTGGACTTCTACTTATGCTTTTGGGAGGGTATTTATTCTCCAACCATTCGAATAATAGTATACTACTACGCTATCTCCGCTTCCTAGAGGATTTGGATACTGTTAGGACCTATAGGTGGGGCAGTGGAATTTTCGCATACTTGTATCGTTGCTTATGTGATGCATAAGAGATGCACGTGAGATTCAATGGCCTGTCACACTTGTACAGTTGTGGGCATTGAAACAAATAGCTTTGCTACGGCCTGCCAGACTAGAGCCTCGTATTCTGATCCCTCCATGTGCATATGAATGTTATTGGTCAGTGCCGTTTGACACAAGCCTATTATTGACTTACGTGCTATTTACTTATCGGGATTAACTATATACTATGTCTGTAGAGGAGATTCAATTTCACACCAACTACACATATATTAGAGAGTTAAAGTTTGAATTTGGCGCGATCTTTACTATTAGAGTTTTCTTATAAGTTCTAACTAGACGAGAAGAATGGCTTTAGACAACCATATTAGAGTCTTCCTATTATGGGATAGCGAAATCAAGAACGACGATGCTGGAGTTTTTTTTGCTAGAGCAGCACAAAAGAGTTGGATCCTTCAGCGTAAAGTCTCCCATGCTAAATTTGTGCAAAAGATCTTCTCACTTAGAAAAATGGAGCCAATTTTGTGGTTCTAAAAATGATTTGTGCTGGCCATATTTCTTGCCAGAATTCAATAGGGTTTTCTGCAGTATCATCAACCTTGATGATGATGAGCAGATAGATATGTTGTAGGACATTCACCCAGAGTTTGGTCGGGCTGGCGTGCATATTCTCTTGGATTTCCAACCAATGCAAGCACAAAATGAATAACACTTAGGGATCGACAGTAACGCGGACATGTATGATGACCCGCAACACCATATGCAGACACTTGACACAAGTATCGATGCTTGTGGGTTGTGGCATTGAAATGGCAGATGCTATATGGATCTGCTATGGTAGACTCATTAGGGCCAACATCTAACGTCGAATGAGATCCCGAATCAGATCAATCTAATGAGGAAGACTTAGAGAGTTCAGATGAACACGATGAGCATTCGTTCCGACCTAACCCCCAGACTCTTCGACTGCATCTTCACACTGCAACCTATACACAACCTCCAGACTCACGTCTTGCCTCCAGTAGCTTCTAAGAATACTGCACGTACAAATGTTTTTAAGATATGGGATTGGGGGCATAGTTGAACGACTCGATATTGAACCATAAAGTTCAACTTGACAACTGGAATGATTCAACAAGGGATTACGATGAGGCATGCAGTTTTGGGAGAAAGAAGAAGCTATGTACGTATTTTGAAAATGGTTGATCTAGGTAGGCTGTAAATTCAAGGTTGTGAGATACAAGTTTGACTAGTGGATGGCAAACTTCTTGCACTCAACTGATGAAAATGTACGTTCTTGGTACATGTGCATAATAAAGAAAGCTGCACATGGTTTGTGACAAATAATCATCTAAAATGTCGAGCACACTTGTCTTATCCAGACGATCGACAACAACCACCAGAACATGCTCGGTTGATACATTGGCAGACACATCACCCATCTTATTAGGGTGGACTCCAAAATACCGGTTAAACATATAATAAAAGAGGTTCAAGTCCTATTTCAATCAGAATGCACCTAAAAAAAAGGTTGGTATGCATGGAAGGCTACAATTGAACTGTTGTTCTGGGATTGGAAGTCAACATTTGCTATTCTTCCGCACTATATGCAAGCAATATAAGATAGCAATCCGGGCTCTATTATGTGTTGGCACCATCACCTTTCAAGCACCTCGACACATGTTATTTTTAACTATTTATTTTCGGTTTTTCAACCATCTATAACAGGATTCAAGTACTGCTGACTTGTTATATTGTTTGACGGACTCACTTGAGAGGTGTTTATTAAGAAGTGCTAATGATCGCAAGTGGATGGAAAACCAATAATCATGTTCACCCTTTTGCATTCGCTATTGTTGGTGCAGAGTCTTCAGCAAGTTGGAACTCGTTCTTTAGTAATCTTTGACAGTATGTGATCGAGGACAGTCCTATTTTCTTGCTATCGGATTGACAACATTTTAAATTCAGTTAGCTAGCAACAGCAGTGGCAACCTCCTTATGTCAACTACAGATTTTGTCTCCGCCATATAAGGGCTAACTTCAACTTGAAATTCAAGAACAGAGAGTTAAAAAGTTTGATGTGGTAGGCAGGGACTGCAACTGAAGTTTCAAAGTTTAACCAATTAATGAACAAAATTAAAAGAATGCGCTTGGAGGCATTTAATTGGCTGAATGGAATTTGATTAGAAAAATGAACCGTGCTACATGATGGTGGCTATAGATACAGAATCATGACTACTAACTTATTGAGTCATTGAAAAATATTTTGAAAAAATCAAAGGTTTTACCACTAAAAGCTCTTGCAGAAATAGTGTTCAGCAAGATGGCTGAGTATTTCAACCAACACAGGGAGGAAGCACACACAGGTAAACACTTTTTTCCCAAAAGGATCTGGGATAAGTTTGCAGCAAACGAGATCAAAGCCAGAGCGCATAGGGTGGTTTGATATAACGCACAAACAGAAGTATACAACGTTCAATTACTCATACGAGGGGACGGTAGAGGCAATAATGTATATAAAGTACATTTGGCAGACACAACCTGTACTTGTGGGAAATGGCACACCTACGGGCTATCCTATTCGCATGCGTTGGTAGTGTATCGGAAGAAGAGATGGAACGGTGCACCATTTGTGTTTGATATATACTCAAAAGAGTCATACTAAAAGATCTATGAGTGCAGTTTTAATCTAGTTACCAATGAAAGTTTGTTGCAAGAGGCATTATTTCATTTGACCTTTTACCTTCCAAATATAAAGAACACTCAAGGGCGACTACGAACCACGAGATATCGTTCCGATATAGATTACGGTAACTCGGTCTCCAAGATGCAACAACTACCATATGCATGGTCAAAACAGAAGGAATTGTGGCATTATCAACTCTGTAGGTCCAAGTTCCTCTTAGTTCTACTTTATATAAGATGTAATCTTATTTAATTTTCTTATTATGTAATACTTTCGCACGACCAATTGTCTAATATAGAATAAATAAGATTTTAAATTTTATAAATTAAAATTTCAGTATTTATATTTGACATTCTTATTGGTGTTTATTAAATAAAACTTAAAAAGTCGCGTGTATATTTTAAATAAAGTAATCAATTACGATAATATTAAGCCGAATCTTTTGGCTCCAATAATAGACAATAAATTTTTTTTTTCTCTTTTAACAATGACCCCAACCCATTTGACATTATACAAAATGCCAACATCCCCGTGGAATTCTGTAGCGAAATAGTGATTTAGCTATAATGGGAAATGGGTTGAAAAAGGCACCAACAAACATGTTTATGTTCCAATGTTGTTTGTTAACGTAGTAATCCTACGAAAAAACATACATTTTGGCAAACATTAACCTTAGGCTTTGCTAGTAATTAAATTATATATTTTGGTCTTTTCTTCGTAGGAAATTCTCGGAACATTCGTACCTCAACTCGTTGCTGAATTTGGCCTGGAATTGAAACGCATCTCAGACTTGGGAGCAAAGAGAATCGCAGTAGGATCCCTCCCTCCCTTGGGATGTCTTCCTTTTCTCACACAACCATCATCTTATCAGAGTTGTAACTTAACTGGAAATTTTCTAAGTGATATTCATAACAATATGGTGAAATCTTCTCTGGAAAAGTTGAACAATCAGAGCTTGGCAACCACATATACGTATGTAGATCTTTACGAAGCCTTCACGAATATTCTCACAAACAAAGGAGACTCCACAGGTAATATATCTTTGTTTATTATTTTTTCCTATTTCATCTATATGTGAAGTTAACTTTTTTATCTTGTTAATATAATTAATTTTTTACTTGAAATTGAAAGTATCGTAAATTAATAAGTAAAAAGACACATAATAAATTATTGAAAAAATTTTGTAAGAGGAAATTAAAGTTAAAATTTATAAGATTTTTTCTGAAAAATCCCAATTCTTGTTAGGAAATAGAAGGACCCAACAAACTTATAGACTAGCTTGGTGGTGAACAAATACTAGTAAAACGCAAATGTGAATGTGCAGTGTTTTAATCGCTGGATTAAACATAGCCAAATCAAAGGGTTTTCTCTTGTTAGTACTTTATTAAACACCAACATATTATCTATTCTTGTCCATTTGCTGACAAAAATGAATGAATTTGACAGGGAATTTGAAGTTTGCAGCTTCATACAAACCTTGTTGCGAGGGCATAGATCCGCAATCCTATTGTGGATCGGTCAACAGCAACGGAGAAAAGATGTATACTGTGTGCCAAAGTCCAGATACTTCATTTTTCTGGGACAGTGTCCACCCAACACAAGCAGGATGGAAGGCAATTTTCGCTGCTTTACAACCTAGTTTTCAGGAAATTTGCAGTTTTAGTTAGGATATAAATCTTTTATAATCTTAATTTCTTTGATCCAGAATAATTTGCTCTTGGAGTTGAAAACAAGATCCATTGCTTTTAGTTGTAATCTTGTAGCTGTTCTTCCTTTACTTTGGTTGAGGAGCAAACCCTTTGTTATGATTTTAGCCATTAGTGGATTTATTTTATGTCCATCTGACACGAAATAGGATTTATTTGATTCCTCATTCTCTCTCTCTCTCTCTCTTTCTGTTATAAATACTATTTATCATTATTAAATATATATACTTTTGGATAAACACATAAATACTTCGGCTTTTATGTGGTGCAAGATTTGAAGGAAAATTGATAGTGTTGATAATTTTACCCATAAAAATTAATCACGTAGAGTGTGAATTTAATTGAAACCAACGTTGCAAGTGTTGATGTTATTCCTTTCTACCATCTTTAAATATACAAAAATTGTGCATGCGGATTGGTTTTCAAAAAATAAAAAAGCCAATTCACTTTTTCCATGTTCAGAACAAAAATTCTCAAAATAAAATCAATCCAAATGCACAAGGCATGATCTCTTCCGGAAGGTACAATATTCTTTACCAAGTACAAATGTTTAAATATGTGATCCATAAAGATTGCTTTTCTTCTTATTCACATTCGTTCTGCAGCTCCAATCATTGCAAACTGCATTGCAGATGGTTTCAACTCTAATTATATACAAATAATTTTTGCCGCATTTAAGAGGGGCCTCCTAACAACATGGAACATAATTAAGAGCAAAATTTCCATGTTTGCTGATTTTTGGTTAAGCAATGCTGCAAAATCTACCAATAAAAAGCTTCCAGAAATCATGCTAGGTGTCCTCAAAACCCAAACTCCTACATGCCGCACTTAGTGTAAATTATGCACTATTGCAAAAGTTGGCTGCTCACCCACCATCTGAAGCTGGCCTTCTTGGCCCCCATCAATTTCACAAATTTCTTTCTCCCACTGCATGCAGAAGTACAGGACATTATTACAGCTAATGAATAATTGGAACTTTAAACAAAGAGAAACGAGGATAATTCAATCCATTAGAAACTATTGTTCTTGTTTTTTGAACAAGCTCAAAGCCTCAAATTGTGCTTCGGCAGGAGGAATTTGCTGTAGAAGAACTTCCCCGTTTGGGATTTTTGTACCTAGTCATTTATCCCTTTGGACTGAAACATTCATGAGATGTTAGTCTTCAAGGGCATTTATTGGGTTTTCCAACTCAAGAAAATTCCAAGAGAATTGTGCAAGATCTTTCCATGTCATTAGTTAATGATCCATCACATGTTCAATACATGAGAAATCCAGCATTAGAAACCAAAATCTAGAAAATTCTCACCTCAGTAATATATCAATTTGTCCATCTTATGTTCTTTACATGGATAAGTAGCAAAACAATAGTAAGAGCTCAGATGCAAGGCTGAAACTTGTCCCAAATTTGATCTCATGAGGAAGAGCATCAGCCAGTGATTATCCATGCAGATGCAGTTTTCATCATAGCAGATTAGTCTATTATAATACAAAGAAGTGATATTGGTAATACATTAGAACAAAGAAAACAGGTAAAACATACAGACTTTGCTCTCAGTTCTCAATGAATTCCAGCAATTTCTTTTCCAGTTAAGAGAGAGAAATTTTGCCATAAACGGGCTAACAGGAGATTGATGCTCATCTTGAAAAATTCAAGAAGCATGAAAAATTACTTCAATATTACTATCATTTACCACAAACAACTGATTTTAGGCAAACTGCATATCACAACCACAACTGTTATAAAAAAACTTTAGTTTGGCGGCTCCTTATAAATAAGCAACTGAAATCTCTAATGTTGAGTAATTTGTATTGCTATCCCAAAACTGGAAAGCATGCAGTTTTTTGGGCAAACAGCAACAAGAAAGTTTGGATCCCAAGTTCTACAATGTAGTTTAAAAAAAAAAAAAGGGATACCAAAATATATTGTCAACCATTGGTCAAAATATGTGAAATGTCTATCATATATGATGCACCACGTGGTTGATGAATATCCAAGAATTTCATTTCAACAATGGTGAGGATCACATTCTTCCTCTAATGGTGAATATGTGGATAATTCTAGTATTTCCACAGGACAAGACATCACCAATGGTATTTTAGCATGGTTGAGAAAGAAATGAAAATCAAATTTGGAGAACACCATTCAGCAGCAAAAATTGATAGCAGTGCTCCCCTGAAACGAACACTTTAATCATTTTACTTATCAAAAGGTTGTGAGGTCTGTTTTTCACGCTAAATGCTGCTTGTCAAGAGAATGCATGAAGTAAAAGAAATTACAATCTTTGAACTGCCGGAAATTATTAACTACACAGCTAATAGACAAACATTAAAAACAGAAAAGGTTGATGGATTACTGGATATGAGGATACATGATAAACTGAAGGACAAGCTATGGTTTCAAGGTTGGAGAATTGGCTCCAAAACTATTTTGTTCCGATAAACACATCTCTTTCATGGTAATCAACATTCTGCTTAGGCACTTAAAAGCACCAGAACTTTAGTGTCTTTTCCGAGACGTATTTATCACTTCAGATAAAACATGCTAAACATGAAAATTCATTACACTAATGGGACTTGCATCTTCTCCATTATCAGTAATCTCTTTTCATGATTGCTGCTTTGTATATGACCCCAAAGCCCCATAAAACTAGAATTCTTGCTCCACTACTTATTATAGGTGTCTGGCAAATAGGCAAGCAACAGAACTATTTGTTAACCCCCCCCCCCCCCCCCCTCTCTCTTTTCATTTAGCTGATACATGTTTGACTATTGACTATAAAGTGTACGGAATTTTACTAGATCACCACCCAAAGCCCCATAAAACTAGAATTCTTGCTCCACTACTTATTATAGGTGTCTGGCAAATAGGCAAGCAACAGAACTATTTGTCTATCCCCTTCTTTTCATTTAGCTGATACATGTTTGACTATTGACTATAAAGTGTACGGAATTTTACTAGATCACCACCCAAAACTATTCTTTTTGCAACCTTGAGAAATCCTTAGTAACATGACATGTAAAAACAGTCAATCACGCAGATATGAAGCTAAGAGAAATCCACTAGTTGCACAGGATGAGGCATTTATTACATAACCAGATCGAGAATTCCAGTCAGAAATATTTGTCATTTTTAAGCACAGGATTTTGTTGCTCCAATGCAATGCATTAAAGCTAACTTTGCCACAACGTTTGTCAGAACTATGTTTTTCACATGAACAAAGAATGATATCACATAAACGATGCAAGCTTAATAGATTAAAGAAACCAGTATTTACTTGGATTGACAACTCCAAAAACATGTTTGAAATACATGGCCATGAATACCCCGTTCATTCCACGATGGAAGGAGCCAGGAAGTAACAAATCATATGCTAAACTATTCCAGTTGAGATTTCAAGAGCACCAAAGAACATCCTCTTCTAGGTTTCTCTACATTCAAAGTGTTAATTTCATGTTTATAGTTAAGGTGCATATTAATTCGTCTGAATTCTTAATCATCAGTCCCCTAGCATAATAACCTAAGTTCAGCCCCAGGCAAAAGCCAATATATGGATTGCTCACTGAGTTTACCTTTCAATTCAAAATTCAATCTAAGTCAGTAAAAAGAAATGAATTACCTAAACCAACTTCACACTTACAAGTTCTAGTAATGCCTCTCCAAAATATAAAAGGAATAGTATAGAAAAGGTATAAGGAATATCTTAGCCAGTAAAACTCTAGATTGGACATTAGAAAAGTTCATCAAAGTTGAATTTTCAATATGGTTTAACATTTTTTCTTTAGTTTCCTTTCTCATTCCTCAAAACATTTCATTTTTTTTTTTAATTTTAACTCATGCAATGGCAGTTTTAAAGCAGCAATGTGATAGTAGAGTTGATGAGATAAAATGAAAATTGTCAAACAAGGAGAAAAGACGAATAAAAGTAAGAAAGAAAAAGAGAAAAACAACTTTTTGGCTCATTAAATTGAGAATTTAGTTTTCATCAAACACACATCTTAGTTAAAGCTTTTAGGATCACCAGTATTTCTCTGATCAATTTACGTTGATGAAGGAAGCTTGATAGATGGACCATGGTTTTATTTCCTTTGCCTCAAAATATTCATTTAATTCAAAATATTTGCTAGGATGTATTACGGTCTATACAAAAGCTAGAGATAAGGACAGATGAAAGCATGTATTACCTTTTGAATCATTAGGAGCATGACTTCGGAGATAGGATACACCAGCATGTGTCAGGTCCAAGTGTTGGGCATGTGCAAATTCATATAACATGCTACCGGTGATATCATACATGGCCATAGTTGTCAAATCACAAGCTTTCTGTATCAAAAGGTACTGATTTTCATTTGTACATTGCCTAGGGTGTAAAGTAGCCTCCCTTCCACTTTGAGGACCAGAATATGGTAATTCTACATTTTCAGCAAAGCCATTTATAGTTTCTTGTCTCTCGACCTTGTGCACACCTTTGCTTCCAAGACATGACAGGGTTGAAGAAAACCCACTTTGATTTTGATTAGCTGGTGACTGAAATGCGTGCAAATCAGGCCATATGGATCTCTCCAAACCTTCTAATTGAGGGTCCTTGCAATTAAAATATTGTGTGCTGTACAACATTTTCGATTCTGGAGAAATGGAGTAATGATTAAAATCATGATTTTGAACTGAATCTGCTTCACTGATGCGCATGGTTTCAAGTTTAATATTCAACATACTGTTAGGGGAAAGAAGTGAAGAGAGACTATCAACTTTTCTCAAAGAGACTGGTGACTCAGGAGCAATGGGATTGTTTTCACCCATGCTTTCACTTAACTCATGGAAAGCAGAAGAATGGAATTTACACTTTTTAGCTAACTCCACTTCTTCCTCATCCTCCTCATCCTCATCACTTTCTTCAAGATCCTCCATGTATGCATCAGAAAAATCTAGATCAACTTCTAATTCAGGATGTAAATCCCAAACAATCTGCTTTGTCTGGGCACTCAAACATAATAAACATTCTACCTCTTCTTCTATTTCCTCCTTTGAGGAACTCCAAGATGATTTGCTAGATCTATTGATTTCCATGAGTGCTTCTGGCAAGTATTCTGGGATAACATCCATATCACTGCACTCAAGAAGATATTCAGTAAACAGGTTCCTTATTGCGGACCGCAACCTTCTTTTGGATAACTGAAAGTTGATATCTGGAAACTTATGCAACTTCTCACACAGTGCTTCTAATTTCATAACACTAACTTTCTTTTCTGCACTGATAAGCCCAATAGCCCTTGCAATTTCATTCTGTAAGGCTTCTATTTCTGGCGAAAATTTTTGGAAGTCCATTACAGAAGGATGACCAAGTAGTAGCTTTAATGTTAAGCCTGCAACTGCCAGAGCTTTGACCAATGGTTCCTGTGGTTCTTCCCTTTCACCAAGTTTTAAAAGCATCTTCATACAAGATTTTCTTACTGGACCTATTAAATCACGTTTCTTGGAAGACTGTGTATGCTCCAATTTAGGAATGTATCCTCTTTCTCCTTTTAGCTTCCTGTGCATTGCAGTAAGTGCCTGAGGAGGCAACTCCTCAAGTCTCTTCAGAACCTCTAAAGCAGCCACACGGAAAACTTCAGTTGGAGGACAAAGTCCAGCATGATTTCCACGAAAATGTTTCGGATCTCTGAGCAAATGAATAATTTTTTCCTTTCTCATTTCAAAGTTTTTTCCCCCCTGACTAAGAAAAGTTGGAAGATATTTACTGATTATCTTTTTCATTTTCAACCTGGTTTTCTCATATTCAACTGAGTCATCTGTCACTAAATCAGCAAAACGTAATAGTCCATTGTTGGTCATTTCATCAAGTAGGTGTAATGGATTCTTTAGACCGCCATATGAATCACAGAGTTGCAAATTCTCTTGAACAAAATGGTTTTCTTTTGCCAAATTATCACCTCGAAACCCCCTTTCCACAAAAATCTTCATGTTGTCATAGTCTATCTGTAAATCACAAGTTGAGAAGGCACATTATCAGACGATAATAAGAAGACAAGAACAAACCAACACATTGGATGAAAAGGAAACCAGAAGCAAACCAAAGCCAGCTTTTATCAAAGAATCTTATTGGATAGTGAAAGAAAGGATTAACACCATATAACCACATAAAGTTGCAGTAATTTTTTTATATATAATTTTTGGGGTGAAATCATGTCTAGAGAAATGGAAAAGATAGATGGACTCAGGGATTGCCATTGCTTCATGCAAATGTGAGAATCAGCAGTAATATGTGAAGTGTGAAACTCTTATACGGGCTCAAATTGATGAAACCATTTCAGAGTGTATCTCTGAACTGTAAGCTCCTGAAAATGCACTATTGAATCTGCATCAGGTGTTTTAAATGTCAATATTTTATCAGACTTTTACATCATAGAAATGGTTATCTATAAAACTTTTATAGTACTAGTCATCCATCATAAACTTGTGTTTTAAGAATTCCACACTCAAAGAAATGGTCTTGAAAATCACTTTTTTACTCAATAATTCTTCAACAGAAGAGATATTCTTAGGAATAAAATTTTCCCACAATGAACCAAATATTTTATATGTAACGGTTCGAATGGATAAGGAAACAAATACTTGAACAGTGCAAACAGGAAAATGCACCAGGATTAAGAAAAAAAGTCTCCTTATACTAAAAAGTCCCTTGGATACGATATTCCTGCTAAAGCTTGATGACACTAACATGCAAAACTCATCTGCTCATTTGACAAGGTTAATTCTGCTTAAATCTTTCAGCTCGGACCAGTTTAATAAACATAAAATATAACGTAAAATAGAGTGACAAGAGCCTAAAAAAATAGGTCACAGCATGAGAGCAGCTAGCTTAAACAAAATAATACAGTCTGCAAGTGGAATCCCAATTTAAAAGAACCAACTTGCCAACAGAAAATCACAGTGTATTGATAAAAATGCTGCTATTATATGATTTCACAATCCATTACTCTTGATTAATATGCATACCATTGAGTACCAATTAAGGGAATAATAGTACAGGACAGTGACAGTTAGAATAATACTGAAGCAGGATCCCACAACTTATTAAGAAAACAAGTATTCTTCTGAATGTACCAAAACACCAATCTCCATAGTGTTTCTTAATTGGAGACTCCCATATCTTATTATCATCAGAACTCAATTATCATAAACGTAGACACTTACATCATCTTCCCTAAGCAAAGTTTCAGGTATACTCCTGCACAGATTGCAAGAACCTAAAGTTAGTTCTTCTGTAGCATAACATATACTCCCTCCAATTC
This sequence comes from Rauvolfia tetraphylla, assembly GCA_030512225.1. Classification (NCBI taxonomy): domain Eukaryota; kingdom Viridiplantae; phylum Streptophyta; class Magnoliopsida; order Gentianales; family Apocynaceae; genus Rauvolfia; species Rauvolfia tetraphylla. The sequence goes on from JAJQKT010000062.1 coordinate 6,911,587, forward strand.
TCAATTTAGGACAAGGAATGAGAATAAAGGATTTGTAAAAATTCACAAAAACATAATGCATAATGACCTGATTAACCCTATTAAAAAAGTGTAATGATTCAAAGTAATAAAGCACCGTTTAAGATGATTAAGTGTAAAATTGGAATGAGAGGAGCAAATCAACTATTGATTTATGAGATTGACAAGTATATTGAAACAAGAAAAATAGAAATCTTTGACAAGTATTTTGAAATGGAGAGTAGAGGAAGGAAAGAAAAAATAACAAGATCTCTGCAACATTATCCACATTAAAATTGATTAGATTAGCAAACTAATTAAAAACCTAGCAACATAAATGTCATTTTCAAACAAAATTAAGGCATTTCTAAAGCAATTACCAAAAGATTTGTTGAGGCACATAACAAAATTCAAGAAAGTGGCTACTTTGGTGTATGCTGTTGAAGAGAGAACGCCTGACTCTTTGTTCAAACAACTAATTAGAATGACATTTTCGGTTCTTTATGGTAATTTATCAGTGACTTCAGAAGTTACAGCTCCGCTACATCCAAAATGTGATATGCTGTTTAGATCTGTCCATTTTATCTTCCTAATTGCTCTCTGCCCCAGGTTGGGCTGCAGTGGTGTGGTACAGCTGTCAGGGGAAAAAATTTTGCACATTTGTGGACAAATAAGAAGCAGAATAAGAGTGAAAGAGGAAAGTAAAAAATTAGGTTTGGCATCCACTTCCTCTGGAAGTTTATCCTATCTGGTCAAGAATCAATAAAAAGGACGGGAAAAAAAAACACGGGGTTTTTGCAGGGTTCTAAATTATGTTCAATGAGAGGGATTAAATATCAACTAGGAGTTTTAGTTCAAACAGAGTGACTTTCATTCCCAGAAATTCATCTACTTCTTGTTCAGAAGGGGAGCAAATGCAGTTCAGGTTCAACTACTCAACAACCTCTCATCTTTATCAATTTAGACTGTAGTTTCCTTTCTAATTGACTTTCCTCAGCTACAGTCTTAAAATCGACAATTTTGCTGCTATTTCTTATATAGGATATTCAAGAAAAAACAATATTTTTGTTATTCACAGTCTTCAAAGTGGTCAGGCTAGTTACCAACTAATGGAGCCTAAATTAGTAAAAGAATAATTAGATCATATCAACAAATTTGATCAATTGAAAACTCAAAAGTTTACTGGTGTACTTCAAGTTTTCACGGCAGAACTTCCTATAAGATAATAGACTACCTAGGAAAAGGGCATATCAAGAGTCTATTTGGACAATTCAAATTAGGTTGCATAATCTGAAGAATGCAACCCTTGTGCTATAGAAAATCCTTGCCAATATTTAGCGTATGACAATTTACGACGACACATACAAAATTAAGCAATTAAGAAATTTTGACTAAGGGAAAGCCAGTCCCTTCTGGGGACAGAAATTACAAATTACGAACCTTAGGGTTTTTAATTCAAATTCTTTTCACTCTCACACTCCCCAGGGCATAGTTAACATACAACTTGAATTGACTAAAACCAAATAAAATTTTGGCTAAGATAGTTGGAAAAGAAAAAAGGAAAGGAGACATCCCCATACTTGCCCATGAGAGAATCGAGTTTCTTCATTCGCTTCTGCTCCCTTTCAGACAAAGGTAAATCCATTAACCATCTGCATCAATTGAATCAAAATGAATAATTCAACCCAAAAACATTAGAGAGCTTCAAAGTACCCATGTACGAAATCAATATCAATGGGAAAACAAATTTAGGTAAAACTTTATGAGAGAAGGGCAAAAAGTTTGTCATACTAGCTATTACTATCTCTAGTTCTCCTCCATGTGCCTATCATTGTGAACAAACCAATCGTGAAGCCAAGGTTATGCCAAGTTTGATATCTGCCTTGCTCTTAAAACTTTTGATAACAGATTTAAAGCAGCATATCAGCACCTAATCCCCAAATATTGCCATGAAATGTATGAACAGTAAGGCAGACTGTATCAAGTACTCTTGAACAACAGGCAATAACGTGCCTTCTCAGAGTAATGCTGAAAGTGATCAATAATAGGTACCTCCACGGTTCCAAACTTTGTTTTCAGACATTGATTTGAACCATGAAAGGATAGTAGTACAGGCAGCTACAGAGAACTCTTCAATGAGGTTTTCTATAATGTTGGTTCTCAAAGAGTGAAGCACTATCTATCTTTCATGTCTGCTCCGATAGAAAAATTCGTTTCTAAAAGAATAAAAAAGAGTTCTTCATTTGGTTCCAATTTTGCCAGCATCAAGAACCCAATATACTGACATTTTCCAAAATTAAATTATGCATTACACTCCAATCCATTACCAATATCTATTACAATTTATTTCCAGAACTTGTACCCAAGAAATATGCCAACCTATCCAAATTATGAAAAGTGAAACTTTCAGTTAAAGGAGACTCTACGGCAGAACTAGACAGAGAATCCTTGCACCTCAATAGGACCAAATAAAGTAAAAAAAATAAATGTAGCTTGAATAGCCAAAAAGTTTCACAACTTAATCAAATTAAAGGCACACATTGTTTATCAAATTCTCCGACTAATAAGCAGAGATTAACTGAACATGACTGACCTTCTTTTGATTCTGAGCAAGTTGTCTTGCTCCTTTATTTCAGATAATAATGCTCTGCAATCTTCTATGTAAGGCTCCATATTCTTGCCCATCCTTTTTATTTTAATTCTCTGCCGCCTGAGTTGCAATTTACCCAATCAAAACCACCCAAATTTGGACCCCTTTTTTCCTTCTTTCTTCCCCTTTTCCTCAGCTGTTCGTCTCTCTACTAATTCAATGCTAACTGGGCCGTTTATCCCCCTCAGAGTAGCTGTGGAAAGCCTAGCCAGCCTGTTTGGATGGAAGGATTTGGAGCGAAAAGAAGGGATTTGGAGAGAAGAGAATTGAATTTCTGCTGTTTGAGAATTTTTAATGGAGAGAAGAGAAGAGATTTGGAATGATCCACGATCTCTCCAAACCTCAGAATCCTTTCTCTCCAAAAGTGGAGAGAAAGAGACAGATTGTTTAGGAGACAAAGTTGAGTATTCCTCAAATTCCAATTATGTCCATGTCTTCTTCCTCAGAATCCTTGACTGATCGAAGGTTGTGGGACTGGTGAACCAGTGCAGCGCTGCAATCAGGCGGAAAAAATCACCCCAGGAATGGGATTGGTGCAAAAAACTACTGCTGGATTTTTGGAGAAAATCACAAAATTGGGCAAATTTCTGTCACGGATAGGTGGAGAATATTAACAAAACCCTAGAATTTATTTCCTTTTCCGCTTTCATGAAAAAAAAGACGTCCCAGTCACGAGAAAAACATCATCAGAGTCCTTATTAGCAATGTATTCCGGTACCAAATCACTTCCTCAGTTGACGGAGCAGTTCAAAGATCCCACCTTTCGCTTGCCGTCACGGAATAATTAAAAGCTCTGGAGAGGAATTAAAAAAAATGCAGGAGAAAAATGACTTCATATCCCGTCAAAGCTAATTGCTACTTCTTGTAGAATATATTTCAAAGAATTGTCCCTAGAGAAGAAAAATGACTGGAAAAAGGAGGAGGGAAAGAAAAAGAAATGATAGGCGGCGGACTGAGAAGAAAGAAAGACAGAGGGAGGTTGCAACTGTGAGTCGGCGGAACGAGATAAAAACAGATGACAGTGGGAACAAACGTGGATTTGGGAAGGAGGAGGAGATTGCAACTGGTGAATTAGGGAAGATGCTTGGTAAAAGGAGTCGAAGACCGTTGGTGGCCAGGAGTTTTTATGTTAGATTTGGAGAGAAGTCGGTTGGTTATTTAGAGAAAATTTAAATTTGGGCAATAAAATAAAAATGACTATAAATAATGGGAATTTGGTTTAGTTTTGACCAATTAAGTGTTGAAAAATCCGTTCTCCTTAGTTAATTCAAATATAAGTATAACGATGATTAAATTGACAAATTATATAATTAATTTAATAATTATAATTAAATAATTTTATAAAAAATTATAATTAAATAAAAATATTATATTGATATTCAAAGTAAAGTTGAAAAGGAAGTCTTCATAAATACAATTCGACTTCATTAACTTAAAATGTATTTGATAATTAACATGCTCCTTGTTAACCTTTTCTCAATGCTTTGAGATTAAAGAAAGGTAGAAAATCATATGCTAAGAGTCTAAGATGGAGAAGAAGGTATTGGATATTTTTTAACCAATAAAATTTTAATGTTTTATATGATTCGATTTCCCCCCTAAACATATGTATTTTAGGAGATAAAACAATTCCTCTTTGGATAATTATTTTGAAAATCTAATTTTAATATTTTTAATTTTAAAATATATATATGTGCATCATACATGTTTATACTAGTTAAAAAGTAAGTAAATGAAAAAAAATTGAATGGTTAAACAAAAAATTGAAATTTTCATTTTTCATTCTTTCAAAAAACTCGATATCTTCTTCAACTCTAACTGAATATGATTTATTATGTAGCCAATCTATGGCACACATAAGGCATTGCACTATTCTATGAGTTAATGAGCTCCTAAATGTATCAAAAATCCAACATCCACTACTAAAAGTAGGTTCAGAAGAAATAGTAAAAACACGAACAACCAATATATCACAAGCTATTCTATCAATGGTGAAAAATCTTAGAGCATTTAACTTCCTTCACATCATGATATCGAATTCATCATCTCCCTCTGCACTCTCTTTTCAAGAATATTTATCCAATTCATTCTTGTTATCAATCCCTCCATTTTTCTTGTGCACATTATGCTCATGCTCACTATCAATGGTTAAAGAACGCCTTTTCACAAATGAGTCTCTTGAACATTGACTTGAGATTGAAGTAGAAGAGACGTTTGAAGATGGTAGCAATAGAGATATAGGAGAATGAGACTCTTGACAAGAACTTGACTTATTGTACTCCTCAAGAATTACATAAAGCCCTTCCTTTACCTTATCACAAGATCGAGTTCAACATCCTGTGGATACATTTTTTTAATCACCCACTTAACGTAATCATATTTAAATCAAGGATCAAGAATGATTGCATAACATTGCATAAAGCACAATAAAATTAAACTTTTCTGAACTTTCTCAATATTTATTATACTTTTCTCTCATTTTTCTAGTCAAAATACTCAACTAAATGTCATCACTTCCTTACGATTTACTCAACAACTTTGCAACATCACTAAGTTCATGAATCACTTGATTTCAAATCACATACAATGAACCTGAAATCCGTCAAAGTTGAAACAAGTAGTCTTTTAACAAAACTTGTAGAAATTAAAGCAGTAACAAAACCTACAGAAAACAAAGAATTAAAGCAGTAACAATGCCTTTTAAGTTCAGTAAGTAAGACCCAGTATCATACTCCAAAAAAAAAATCACCCATTGAAACAATTAACAGCAGCCATAGATAAGTAAGAATATGTCTAGGATTAAATAAAAGAAACAAGAAATTGGGCAAAAAGAATTTTCTCACATGCGTATTGAACTTGTAGAGTTTACTCCTCAAAGAAATAGCCACGATAGTGGGAGTAGAAATCTTATAGTGTATTAGTGTGGGGGTATTAGGCCAAAGAGACGGTGGAAGTAGAAGCTGCGATTATGTGAAAACTTTGTCTGAAGCTAAAACAGTAGTTGTGACTGCAATATGCTAACCCTCGTCTATCCCTTAATAGTATTAATGTATTACTTACCTGAATTTGTTTTTTTAATAATTATCAGGCTCAGTTTGAAAATTTTTCAAACCGAATGTGAATCGATGTACTTATTTGGAGAATTAAACCTGAACCGAAATCAAAATTAAATTGGTAACATTCAAATTGAAAATTGAATTATTTTTCTTTTCGATTAGGTGTGTAAATTTTTTTAAAATTATGCGCACCCCTATTGGTGGGTCTTGGCATCTTGTTGTGTGAGGTTAGGGAGGGAGCAACTGTTGGTGAATGAAAGGGATGAAGACAGGTTGTCTTCATTTTTTTAAAGAATTTTTTTAACAGTTGAATTTTGGGTAATTTGTAAAAAAAATTTAAAATATTTTTTTATCTTAATAATATTTTTTAATTTTAATTTCTGTAATTTTAGTTGGAATGATGCATTCGGCTTAGTCTTTCAAGTAAAAATTTTGTAGCCCAAAACTAAAACTAATTTGGACAGGCTTTCTTGAAAAACAATTATTCTACTGTGCCAACTACAAGATTCTCCAACTTGATGTAAAAGAACGACAACCTATTTTAGTTTTGTCGGTTTAGGGCCTTAGAGGGAAAGGGTTAATGAGGCTCAACCGCGTTCCCATAAATTCCAAAGCATTTTATTCTATCTACAAGACCATCACCGACGGTGACATTTGGGATTGGAGTCGTTGGAGCAGAAGTAGTTCTCAAACCAAAGGTGGAGCTGTCAAGAAGGCCTTCGATTCGATGACTCTCTAGATTTAATTTTTTAAAATAAATAAATAAATTGGAAGACGGAAATGTGACTAGATTTATTTATTTGTTTATTTTTTATACATTGGGGGGACGGGAGGTGTGACTATATTTGATATTAAGGATCAGGTGGGGTGGTGCAGAGAATTAAAAAAAGAGAAAAAGAGAGAAAGTAAAGAAAAGAGGGTAAAAATGGAAGAAAAGGTGTTAAAGTACTAATGTCTCTTCAAATAGATATCTCCCATGTGATCTATCTAACTCATCACATGGGGTTTATCAAGACTTTAGATAACCTGCAAAAGATTTAAATCAAAGAAGGAAAATTACCTAAGCAATAACTCTGCAAAGTAATAGAGTTTTCAATCATGAAGCCATTTTTTTAAAAAATATTTTTTTAAGTCACAAGGATATGATTATTGCCTAATCGACCTGTTACATAAACTATTTTTAATCATAACAATTTTCATTTAAAAAGTAATTGAAAATTAAAATATTTTCTAAATTATCAAATTCACATTTATTCTTGAAATAGTCAAACCGTATCTAATAATGAAAATACATAGGAAATAAAACTAGAATTTTCGTTTTTGTTTTCCTAATTTTTGAAGTTTCTCGAGCAGCAAGGACTTCTAAAGATAGTAAAACAGTTGCCACTCTGTATATCCGATAATCATTCAGCTAAGTTGATATCTTTTTGACTTACAAAAGAATTAAAAAAAAAAATGAAAAAGTTGTTATATATTAGAACTTTTGTTACCTGATCAAGAGCTCAATACTCTCTTCCGAATCAGACGTCTCCTTTTTCTTCTTTTTGTTTCTTCTCAAACTTTTCTGTTTCTTGTTTTTTCTTCTCCAAAATGGAGTTTTACAGGCTGCTTTTCTTCAGTTTGTTCTTGCTGAATGCAGTCCTTGCTAATGGTGATCCAATCCTCTCCTCCTCCCTCAATCTTTCTTTTTTCTCCAAAATATAATTTCTTATATTTTCCATTTTATATAACTTTTTTTTTTTGGTAAATTTTTGGTCTGTTAGGCCATCGGAATTCGCATCGGAAATTTCAAGAACTCAATGAGTTTGGGATCAGAAAGCTGTTTGCGTTCGGAGACTCATATGCTGACACAGGAAATCTCCACCTAATGTGGAAAAGGGAGCCATATGGCATTACTTACAGAGGGACACCATCTGGTCGATTCTCTAATGGACTTATCTTTACAGATTATCTTGGTTAGTAAACTCCAACCCTAACTTTGTACCTATGTGTTTTCATCACGAGGTTTTAGTCTAAAGGAAATGCAAGGGAATCATGATCTAATTTATGCCAATGACCCTACATCATAAAGAGGTTTTACGCCACAAATGACCATCCTTCTTTATCATACACATACGCACACTTCTTTATCATATATAACACGTCTATCTAATTCTTTTAATACTTTTGGTGCTCGATTGATGTGCTTACATGGGTTTATTTTTGGATATTGAAACAGCGAAATTCTTAGGGATGAAGAGTCCGGTGCCATACCATTGGAGGAAGTCTCTGAAAACGAGGCTGCATTATGGGATGAACTTTGCCTATGGAGGGGCTGGTATTGGTGAAACATTGACCCCTGTACCAAACATCACTGCACAAGTTGACATGTTTGAGAGGCTTGTGAGGGATTCAGTATTCACAAAATATGACCTCGAAACATCCTTGGTTCTTGTTACCCTTTCTGGCAATGATTATGATGCTCTTAATGCAAGAGGAGCCAGCGCTCAGGTATAGTTTTTTACACATCTAACCATATACTATCTTGGTATAGTTTTGTTTGTTTCTCAAGATTCTTGATAGTTTTGGTCAGTTGTATGCAAATTTTTTACTAAAATTTTGTGTTATATTTTTCACTGATGAAGTAGTTCAGAGATACGAAAGAAAAGGGTTTTGTAAATAATTTGAGAAAAATGAAAAGTAAGAATGGAACACATATTCTGGAACGGATTGGGGAGGGTATATAGGTTCAAATGTTATGAACAGTGGGCTCTCTGGTCAAGGCATGTTTATGTTTCAATGTTGTTTGTTAACGTAGTAATCCTATGAAAAAACATACATTTTGGCAAACATTAACCTTAGGCTTTGCTAGTAATTAAATTATATATTTTGGTCTTTCTTCGTAGGAAATTCTCGGAACATTCGTACCTCAACTCGTTGCTGAATTTGGCCTGGAATTGAAACGCATCTCAGACTTGGGAGCAAAGAGAATCGCAGTAGGATCCCTCCCTCCCTTGGGATGTCTTCCTTTTCTCACACAACCATCATCTTATCAGAGTTGTAACTTAACTGGAAATTTTCTAAGTGATATTCATAACAATATGGTGAAATCTTCTCTGGAAAAGTTGAACAATCAGAGCTTGGCAACCACATATACGTATGTAGATCTTTACGAAGCCTTCACGAATATTATCACGAACAAAGGAGACTCCACAGGGTAATATATCTTTGTTTATTATTTTTTCCTATTTCATCTATATGTGAAGTTAACTTTTTTATCTTGTAAATATAATTAATTTTTTACTTGAAATTGAAAGTATCGTAAATTAATAAGTAAAAAGACACATAATAAATTATTGAAAAAATTTTGTAAGAGGAAATTAAAGTTAAAATTTATAAGATTTTTTCTGAAAAATCCCAATTCTTGTTAGGAAATAGAAGGACCCAACAAACTTATAGACTAGCTTGGTGGTGAACAAATACTAGTAAAACGCAAATGTGAATGTGCAGTGTTTTAATCGCTGGATTAAACATAGCCAAATCAAAGGGTTTTCTCTTGTTAGTACTTTATTAAACACCAACATATTATCTATTCTTGTCCATTTGCTGACAAAAATGAATGAATTTGACAGGGAATTCGAAGTTTGCAGCTTCATACAAACCTTGTTGCGAGGGCATAGATCCGCAATCCTATTGTGGATCGGTCAACAGCAACGGAGAAAAGATGTATACAGTGTGCCAAAGTCCAGATACTTCATTTTTCTGGGACAGTGTCCACCCAACACAAGCAGGATGGAAGGCAGTTTTCGCTGCTTTACAACCTAGTTTTCAGGAAATTTGCAGTTTTAGTTAGGATATAAATCTTTTATAATCTTAATTTCTTTGATCCAGAATAATTTGCTCTTGGAGTTGAAAACAAGATCCATTGCTTTTAGTTGTAATCTTGTAGCTGTTCTTCCTTTACTTTGGTTGAGGAGCAAACCCTTTGTTATGATTTTAGCCATTAGTGGATTTATTTTATGTCCATCTGACACGAAATAGGATTTATTTGATTCCTCATTCTCTCTCTCTCTCTCTCTCTTTCTGTTATAAATACTATTTGTCATTATTAAATATATATACTTTTGGATAAACACATAAATACTTCGGCTTTTATGTGGTGCAAGATTTGAAGGAAAATTGATGGTGTTGATAATTTTACCCATAAAAATTAATCACGTAGAGTGTGAATTTAATTGAAACCAACGTTGCAAGTGTTGATGTTATTCCTTTCTACCATCTTTAAATATACAAAAATTGTGCATGCGGATTGGTTTTCAAAAAATAAAAAAGCCAATTCACTTTTTCCATGTTCAGAACAAAAATTCTCAAAATAAAATCAATCCAAATGCACAAGGCATGATCTCTTCCGGAAGGTACAATATTCTTTACCAAGTACAAATGTTTAAATATGTGATCCATAAAGATTGCTTTTCTTCTTATTCACATTCGTTCTGCAGCTCCAATCATTGCAAACTGCATTGCAGATGGTTTCAACTCTAATTATATACAAATAATTTTTGCCGCATTTAAGAGGGGCCTCCTAACAACATGGAACATAATTAAGAGCAAAATTTCCATGTTTGCTGATTTTTGGTTAAGCAATGCTGCAAAATCTACCAATAAAAAGCTTCCAGAAATCATGCTAGGTGTCCTCAAAACCCAAACTCCTACATGCCGCACTTAGTGTAAATTATGCACTATTGCAAAAGTTGGCTGCTCACCCACCATCTGAAGCTGGCCTTCTTGGCCCCCATCAATTTCACAAATTTCTTTCTCCCACTGCATGCAGAAGTACAGGACATTATTACAGCTAATGAATAATTGGAACTTTAAACAAAGAGAAACGAGGATAATTCAATCCATTAGAAACTATTGTTCTTGTTTTTTGAACAAGCTCAAAGCCTCAATTTGTGCTTCGGCAGGAGGAATTTGCTGTAGAAGAACTTCCCCGTTTGGGATTTTTGTACCTAGTCATTTATCCCTTTGGACTGAAACATTCATGAGATGTTAGTCTTCAAGGGCATTTATTGGGTTTTCCAACTCAAGAAAATTCCAAGAGAATTGTGCAAGATCTTTCCATGTCATTAGTTAATGATCCATCACATGTTCAATACATGAGAAATCCAGCATTAGAAACCAAAATCTAGAAAATTCTCACCTCAGTAATATATCAATTTGTCCATCTTATGTTCTTTACATGGATAAGTAGCAAAACAATAGTAAGAGCTCAGATGCAAGACTGAAACTTGTCCCAAATTTGATCTCATGAGGAAGAGCATCAGCCAGTGATTATCCATGCAGATGCAGTTTTCATCAGCCAGTGTATGGAATTTTACTAGATCACCACCCAAAGCCCCATAAAACTAGAATTCTTGCTCCACTACTTATTATAGGTGTCTGGCAAATAGGCAAGCAACAGAACTGTTTGTTTATCCCCCCTCCTCTCTCTCATTTCATTTAGCTGATACATGTTTGACTATTGACTATAAAGTGTACGGAATTTTACTAGATCACCACCCAAAACTATTCTTTTTGCAACCTTGAGAAATCCTTAGTAACATGACATGTAAAAACAGTCAATCACGCAGATATGAAGCTAAGAGAAATCCACTAGTTGCACAGGATGAGGCATTTATTACATAACCAGATCGAGAATTCCAGTCAGAAATATTTGTCATTTTTAAGCACAGGATTTTGTTGCTCCAATGCAATGCATTAAAGCTAACTTTGCCACAACGTTTGTCAGAACTATGTTTTTCACATGAACAAAGAATGATATCACATAAACGATGCAAGCTTAATAGATTAAAGAAACCAGTATTTACTTGGATTGACAACTCCAAAAACATGTTTGAAATACATGGCCATGAATACCCCGTTCATTCCACGATGGAAGGAGCCAGGAAGTAACAAATCATATGCTAAACTATTCCAGTTGAGATTTCAAGAGCACCAAAGAACATCCTCTTCTAGGTTTCTCTACATTCAAAGTGTTAATTTCATGTTTATAGTTAAGGTGCATATTAATTCGTCTGAATTCTTAATCATCAGTCCCCTAGCATAATAACCTAAGTTCAGCCCCAGGCAAAAGCCAATATATGGATTGCTCACTGAGTTTACCTTTCAATTCAAAATTCAATCTAAGTCAGTAAAAAGAAATGAATTACCTAAACCAACTTCACACTTACAAGTTCTAGTAATGCCTCTCCAAAATATAAAAGGAATAGTATAGAAAAGGTATAAGGAATATCTTAGCCAGTAAAACTCTAGATTGGACATTAGAAAAGTTCATCAAAGTTGAATTTTCAATATGGTTTAACATTTTTTCTTTAGTTTCCTTTCTCATTCCTCAAAACATTTCATTTTTTTTTTTTTAATTTTAACTCATGCAAAGGCAGTTTTAAAGCAGCAATGTGATAGTAGAGTTGATGAGATAAAATGAAAATTGTCAAACAAGGAGAAAAGACGAATAAAAGTAAGAAAGAAAAAGAGAAAAACAACTTTTTGGCTCATTAAATTGAGAATTTAGTTTTCATCAAACACACATCTTAGTTAAAGCTTTTAGGATCACCAGTATTTCTCTGATCAATTTACGTTGATGAAGGAAGCTTGATAGATGGACCATGGTTTTATTTCCTTTGCCTCAAAATATTCATTTAATTCAAAATATTTGCTAGGATGTATTACGGTCTATACAAAAGCTAGAGATAAGGACAGATGAAAGCATCTATTACCTATTGAATCATTAGGAGCATGACTTCGGAGATAGGATACACCAGCATGTGTCAGGTCCAAGTGTTGGGCATGTGCAAATTCATATAACATGCTACCGGTGATATCATACATGGCCATAGTTGTCAAATCACATGTAGGGATACAGAGTACGGAAGCGAGATAAATTCAACCAAAGATTATGAGAAATTAAAAATGACAGTAAAAATGACACCAAAATTTTTAGGTGGAAAAAATCATCTGTAAATAGAGGTAAAAAAACCACCGGCGAGAGAGCTAAAATTTCCACTATAATTTTATAGGGAGTACAAAATATTTTATCTGGACTAACAAGATAAATAGCCCAAATAATAATTCTCTACGGAAGAAAAATACCCAAAATAGGAAGTAGAGAATATAATGAAAAACTATAGAGAGAGAAAGATTTTTTCTGTTCTGGGGATGATATCGTTAAGGTGCAGGAGTGCCTATTTATAGGCAGCTCCTGCACCCTGTTTTCAAATTTTCAACCTGCAACAACCACAGTTTGAAGAGTCAATGGCGGTTGCAGAATTTGATGAAATTGGCAGCCGCCAATTTTGACTCAATACAAAGGTGAGCAGCGCCCACAAATCTCCACCTTGATCACCTTTGAAAATACTCTCTCGCCATGAAGCCTTATTCAATTATGAATGATACCAGCTAAGTCCAAGCAATGATCGAACTTAGCGGTTGGAAGTGGCTTGGTTAACATGTCTGCAGGATTTTCAGCTGTATGAATTTTCTCGACTGTGATATCTCCTGCAGCAACAATATCTCGGATAAAATGGTGTTTAATGTCAATATGCTTGGTCTTTGAGTGATGCTTGCTGTTTCTAGTCAAGTGAACAGCGCTCTGACTGTCGCAGAATATAACAAGAATATCTTGTTGTAGACCAAGTTCACTTACCAAGCCTCGGAGCCAAATAGCTTCTTTCACTCCTTCGGTGGCAGCAATATACTCTGCTTCAGTGGTGGACAAAGCCGCGATGGCTTGAAGTGATGAATACCAACTGATAGCAGAACCACAAAGTGTAAAAATATAAGCTGAAAGTGACCTTCTCCGATCTAAATGACCACCGTAGTCAGCGTCAACATAAGCAACTACACCTCCGGGATCAGCTCTTTGTCTATCAAATATCAAACCAATATCAACAGAACCCTTCAAATAACGAAAGATCCATTTGACAGCTTCCCAATGTTGTTTGCCTGGATTGTGCATGAATCTGCTAACAATACTAACAGCATAAGCCAAATCAGGCCTAGTACATACCATGGCATACATGAGACTTCCAACAGCATTTGAGTACGGGACATGTGACATGCGTCTCTTGTCCTCATCTGATTGAGGACATTGATCAGGTGACAATTTGAAGTGAGCAGCTAATGGAGTACTAACAGCTTTGCAATCCTGCATTCTAAATCTGTCAAGCATCTTCATAACATACTTCTTTTGTGATAAGAAAAGTTTACCAGCTTGACGATTCCTGCTAATCTCCATTCCAAGAATCTTCTTGGCAGGACCTAAATCCTTCATATCAAATTTACTGCTAAGTTGGGCCTTTAACCTGTTGACAAGATATTTATCTTTTGCAGCAATCAACATGTCATCAACATAGAGCAGTAAGTATATGAATGACCCATCAGATGTCTTCTGAAAATAGACGCAATTATCATAACTACTTCTGGAGTAGCCATGTTCAATCATGAAAGAATCAAACCTCTTATACCATTGTCTCGGTGATTGCTTCAGACCATAAAGAGACTTCTTGAGACGACATACATGGTCCTCCTTTCCAGGAACAATGAACCCCTCCGGCTGTTGGATATAAATCTCTTCCTCAAGATTACCATGAAGAAAAGCAGTTTTCACATCTAACTGTTCCAACTCCAAATCATACAAGGCAACTAGAGCAAGTAATATACGAATTGAAGTATGACGAACAACGGGAGAAAATACTTCATTAAAGTCAATACCTTCCTGTTGATCAAAACCTCTTACAACAAATCTTGCTTTGTACCTTGCATTCTCAACACCAGGGATGCCTTCTTTTCTCTTAAAGATCCACTTGCAGCTAATGACTCGTTTGCCTTCTGGCAATTTCACCAGATCCCAAGTTTCATTCTTATGAAGACTCTCGACCTCTTCCTGCATTGCATCAATCCATTTTGTTGAATCGTCACTAGAGATAGCTTCAGAATAATTTCTTGGTTCACCATCGTCTCCTATCTCTTGTGCAGCAACTAATGCATAAGCAATGTTGACAGATTCTGCAATTAGTCTTTGAGTCGGCTTTCTCGGTCTCTGTGCTGGAAGTTCCTGAGCCATAGACCACGGTTGTGGCAAACCTCGTCGTTGAGGTGGATGTGACTGTTGTGAACTCCTCTGTTCAGTGATATCATCAATTGCGGTGGCTTGATCTTGTTCTGTCGTGGAGGTATTAGGAATATCTTCCTTCAAAACGGGAGAGTCAACCTCAAACTCCACCTTCTCTGGAACATTCTCCTGATCACCTAAAATAGTATTCTTCCCAGAAGATAACATAGCATTTTCATTAAAGATTACATCTCGACTATGAAATGATTTGCCAGTTTCAGGGTTATATAAACGATAGCCTTTGACCCCTTGACCATAGCCTAAGAAAATGCACTTCTTTGCACGAGGCTCCAATTTTCCCTCGTTCACATGTGAATAAGCAGGACACCCGAATAACCTAAGATTAGAATAATCAACAGGGTTACCTGACCAAACTTCTTCTGGAATTTTGCAGTCAATTGCTCTGTTGGGGGAGCGGTTTATTAAATAACAAGCTGTTGAAGCCGCTTCAGCCCAAAATTGTTTTTTCAAACCTGAATGAGAGAGCATGCAGCGAACTTTCTCCAGGATAGTTCTGTTCATCCTTTCTGCAACTCCATTCTGTTGTGGAGTACCTGGAATGGTGAGATGTCTGGCAATACCTTCCTTCTTGCAGAAATCATTGAATTCATTTGAACAAAACTCAAGGCCATTATCTCGTCCTCGACCCTTTTGATTTTCTTGCCTGTCTGGTTCTCAATTAAAGCTTTCCACTCTTTGAAGATGGAAAATGCTTCACTCTTTTGTTTGAGAAAATAAACCCAGAGTTTTCGTGAGAAATCATCAATAATTGTCAACATATAATGACATTTACCTCTGGAAGGAATTTTTGACGGACCCCAAAGATCCGAATGAATATAATCCAATGTACCTTTGGTTCTGTGAATGGCTTTCGAAAAGCTAACCTTTTTCTGCTTACCAAAAATGCAATGTTCGCAGAAATCAACCTTACCAGTACAATGGCTATCAAGATGACCATTCTTTTTGAGGATTTGAATTCCCTTCTCACTCATGTGGCCCAATCTGTAATGCCACAACTTGGTGTTATCCTTGTCAGATGAGGCAACAGCTGCAGAACCTGTAACAGTTGAACCCTGCAGCACATACAGACTACCAGATCGACTTGCTTTTAATAACACAAGAGCTCCTTTGGACACTTTTAGAACTCCACCTTCAACTGAGTATCTACACCCAAGGGATTCGAGGGTACCTAAGAAAATGAGATTCCTTTTTAAATCGGGGACATGTCGGACGCCAGTCAAGGTTCTAACAACTCCATCATTTATCTTGATTTTAATTGTACCTTTACCGACAACTTTGCATTGAGCATCATTACCCATTAGAACAAAACCACCATTAACTGATTCATAAGTGGTAAACCAATCTCTATTAGGAGACATATGAAAAGTACAACCAGAATCAAGAATCCATTCATTTCTAGACCTTTGTTCAGTGTTGACAGCTACAAAACAATCCCCATCAGATTCGGTCTCAGCAATACTAGCTTCGACAGATTTTTCGGGTTGTTTACCTTTGCCCGTATTTTCTCTATCTTGCTTATTTTTCAATTTAAAGCATTCAGAGATTTCGTGTCCTTTTTTCTTGCAATAACGGCAATACTTAGAGTTTTTCCCTCTAGACTTTGATCTGGACTTATTTTTACCATTACTACCTCTTTCTTGGTTTCTCCCTCTTGCTACTAATCCTTCACCCGAACTTTCAGAATGAATTTCGAAATCAAATTTTTCTTTGGATAGTAGGTGAGACTTGACATCATCAAAAGACAAGGTAACATAATTACCATATAGCATAATTTCTTTGAAGTGTCGATATGAGGGTGGTAGAGAAACAATAAGTAGAACAGCTTTATCCTCATCGTCAACTTTAACATCCAAGTTCTCCAAATCAATAATAATGGAATTAAATTCATCAAGATGAGATTGGATGGGAGTACCTTCAGACATACGGAGAGTAAAGAGTCGCTCCTTTAAACGGAGTTTATTTGCAAGACTTTTGGTCATGTATAAAGACTCCAATTTATTCCATATACCTGATGCAGTTTCCTCGTTGATGACTTCTCGTAACACCTCACGAGACAAGCATAACTGTATTATGGACAATGCTTTTTCATCCATCTCATTCCAATCTTCCTCCGTTATAGTTTCTGGCTTCTTTGATTTTCCCGCAAGAACTTTCTTTAAACCATTCTGGGTGAGAACGGCTTGCATCTGGACTCGCCAAATAGCGAAACTAATTTTACCGTCAAATTTCTCAATATCGAATTTTGTCGACATTATAAGAAAAATCTCAATTGAATTTTTTGCGCTCTGATACCAGTTTGTAGGGATACAGAGTGCGGAAGCGAGATAAATTCAACCAAAGATTATGAGAAATTAAAAATGACAGTAAAAATGACACCAAAATTTTTAGGTGGAAAAAATCCTCTGTAAATAGAGGTAAAAAAACCACCGGCGAGAGAGCCAAAATTTCCACTATAATTTTATAGGGAGTACAAAATATTTTATCTGGACTAACAAGATAAATAGCCCAAATAATAATTCTCTACGGAAGAAAAATACCCAAAATAGGAAGTAGAGAATATAATGAAAAACTATAGAGAGAGAAAGATTTTTTCTGTTCTGGGGATGATATCGTTAAGGTGCAGGAGTGCCTATTTATAGGCAGCTCCTGCACCCTGTTTTCAAATTTTCAACCTGCAACAACCACAGTTTGAAGAGTCAATGACGGTTGCAGAATTTGATGAAATTGGCAGCCGCCAATTTTGACTCAATACAAAGGTGAGCAGCGCCCACATCACAAGCTTTCTGTATCAAAAGGTACTGATTTTCATTTGTACATTGCCTAGGGTGTAAAGTAGCCTCCCTTCCACTTTGAGGACCAGAATATGGTAATTCTACATTTTCAGCAAAGCCATTTATAGTTTCTTGTCTCTCGACCTTGTGCACACCTTTGCTTCCAAGACATGACAGGGTTGAAGAAAACCCACTTTGATTTTGATTTTGATTAGCTGGTGACTGAAATGCGTGCAAATCAGGCCATATGGATCTCTCCAAACCTTCTAATTGAGGGTCCTTGCAATTAAAATATTGTGTGCTGTACAACATTTTCGATTCTGGAGAAATGGAGTAATGATTAAAATCATGATTTTGAACTGAATCTGCTTCACTGATGCGCATGGTTTCAAGTTTAATATTCAACATACTGTTAGGGGAAAGAAGTGAAGAGAGACTATCAACTTTTCTCAAAGAGACTGGTGACTCAGGAGCAATGGGATTGTTTTCACCCATGCTTTCACTTAACTCATGGAAAGCAGAAGAATGGAATTTACACTTTTTAGCTAACTCCACTTCTTCCTCATCCTCCTCATCCTCATCACTTTCTTCAAGATCCTCCATGTATGCATCAGAAAAATCTAGATCAACTTCTAATTCAGGATGTAAATCCCAAACAATCTGCTTTGTCTGGGCACTCAAACATAATAAACATTCTACCTCTTCTTCTATTTCCTCCTTTGAGGAACTCCAAGATGATTTGCTAGATCTATTGATTTCCATGAGTGCTTCTGGCAAGTATTCTGGGATAACATCCATATCACTGCACTCAAGAAGATATTCAGTAAACAGGTTCCTTATTGCGGACCGCAACCTTCTTTTGGATAACTGAAAGTTGATATCTGGAAACTTATGCAACTTCTCACACAGTGCTTCTAATTTCATAACACTAACTTTCTTTTCTGCACTGATAAGCCCAATAGCCCTTGCAATTTCATTCTGTAAGGCTTCTATTTCTGGCGAAAATTTTTGGAAGTCCATTACAGAAGGATGACCAAGTAGTAGCTTTAATGTTAAGCCTGCAACTGCCAGAGCTTTGACCAATGGTTCCTGTGGTTCTTCCCTTTCACCAAGTTTTAAAAGCATCTTCATACAAGATTTTCTTACTGGACCTATTAAATCACGTTTCTTGGAAGACTGTGTATGCTCCAATTTAGGAATGTATCCTCTTTCTCCTTTTAGCTTCCTGTGCATTGCAGTAAGTGCCTGAGGAGGCAACTCCTCAAGTCTCTTCAGAACCTCTAAAGCAGCCACACGGAAAACTTCAGTTGGAGGACAAAGCCCAGCATGATTTCCACAAAAATGTTTCGGATCTCTGAGCAAATGAATAATTTTTTCCTTTCTCATTTCAAAGTTTTTTCCCCCCTGACTAAGAAAAGTTGGAAGATATTTACTGATTATCTTTTTTCATTTTCAACCTGGTTTTCTCATATTCAACTGAGTCATCTGTCACTAAATCAGCAAAACGTAATAGTCCATTGTTGGTCATTTCATCAAGTAGGTGTAATGGATTCTTTAGACCGCCATATGAATCACAGAGTTGCAAATTCTCTTGAACAAAATGGTTTTCTTTTGCCAAATTATCACCTCGAAACCCCCCTTTCCACAAAAAATCTTCATGTTGTCATAGTCTATCTGTAAATCACAAGTTGAGAAGGCACATTATCAGACGATAATAAGAAGACAAGAACAAACCAACACATTGGATGAAAAGGAAACCAGAAGCAAACCAAAGCCAGCTTTTATCAAAGAATCTTATTGGATAGTGAAAGAAAGGATTAACACCATATAACCACATAAAGTTGCAGTAATTTTTTTATATATAATTTTTGGGGTGAAATCATGTCTAGAGAAATGGAAAAGATAGATGGACTCAGGGATTGCCATTGCTTCATGCAAATGTGAGAATCAGCAGTAATATGTGAAGTGTGAAACTCTTATACGGGCTCAAATTGATGAAACCATTTCAGAGTGTATCTCTGAACTGTAAGCTCCTGAAAATGCACTATTGAATCTGCATCAGGTGTTTTAAATGTCAATATTTTATCAGACTTTTACATCATAGAAATGGTTATCTATAAAACTTTTATAGTACTAGTCATCCATCATAAACTTGTGTTTTAAGAATTCCACACTCAAAGAAATGGTCTTGAAAATCACTTTTTTACTCAATAATTCTTCAGCAGAAGAGATATTCTTAGGAATAAAATTTTCCCACAGTGAACCAAATATTTTATATGTAACGGTTCGAATGGATAAGGAAACAAATACTTGAACAGTGCAAACAGGAAAATGCACCAGGATTAAGAAAAAAAGTCTCCTTATACTAAAAAGTCCCTTGGATACGATATTCCTGCTAAAGCTTGATGAAACTAACATGCAAAACTCATCTGCTCATTTGACAAGGTTAATTCTGCTTAAATCTTTCAGCTCGGACCAGTTTAATAAACATAAAACATAACGTAAAATAGAGTGACAAGAGCCTAAAAAAATAGGTCACAGCATGAGAGCAGCTAGCTTAAACAAAATAATACAGTCTGCAAGTGGAATCCCAATTTAAAAGAACCAACTTGCCAACAGAAAATCAGTGTATTGATAAAAATGCTGCTATTATATGATTTCACAATCCATTACTCTTGATTAATATGCATACCATTGAGTACCAATTAAGGGAATAATAGTACAGGACAGTGACAGTTAGAATAATACTGAAGCAGGATCCCACAACTTATTAAGAAAACAAGTATTCTTCTGAATGTACCAAAACACCAATCTCCATAGTGTTTCTTAATTGGAGACTCCCATATCTTATTATCATCAGAACTCAATTATCATAAACATAGACACTTACATCATCTTCCCTAAGCAAAGTTTCAGGTATACTCCTGCACAGATTGCAAGAACCTAAAGTTAGTTCTTCTGTAGCATAACATATACTCCCTCCAATTCTCAATTTAGGACAAGGAATGAGAATAAAGGATTTGTAAAAATTCACAAAAACATAATGCATAATGACCTGATTAACCCTATTAAAAAAGTGTAATGATTCAAAGTAATAAAGCACCGCTTAAGATGATTAAGTGTAAAATTGGAATGACAGGAGCAAATCAACTATTGATTTATGAGATTGACAAGTATATTGAAACAAGAAAAATAGAAATCTTTGACAAGTATTTTCTCTCTCTTCAAGTTGCAAAAAAATATTATTTTGTATCTCATTAATCTAAAATTGAATGTCAACTTTAAAAAAAATTAAAAAATAAATGTTCACTTTTTAAAAATAAACATATTATTTCTTTTTGTGCATATATAAGCTCTACTAAGATATAAATCCTGCAATTAAATTTTAATTAAACTAATAAAAAAGATATTGCAAAAACTAACTTTTCTTCTTAATTCTTTAGCAAATAAAAACAAGACAATTAATTTAGATAGAGGATACATTCATTTAAACAAAATATTTCTCTTCAAAACAACTACCCAACTTTCTTTTTCATACCTTTGGAAGGTTTTTACTTGTCTGGCCAAGTTTATATAGTTTGTCCAAAATAGATCCGGTTTTGGTGGCTCTATTTACACTTTGAAAATGAGACAGCAGCAGCAGTGGTGCTATTCGTTGAAGAAGGAGAGGGGGAAGGGGAGGGAAAAAATGGAAAAGAAACTATAGGTAACAAAAGGAAAGAGAGATGAGAGAGGCTTCAACCTACTTCTTAATGATTGGTATTCCGCTACAATCTTGCGCGACTTTTTTACAGCAAGTGCAGAATTCACCCTGCGTAGTTGGTTCGGCCTTACTTTAATGCAATAGTTGGAGATGGATAGGGGTATTTCGAGGATGAAAAATATAAAAAAAAAGAAAATAGAAAAAGTTCAAATTTCCCTCTTTGATCATGATTTTGAACAATTAGACACATTAGTTTTCGCTTAATAATTGTTCAGTCACTTGAGTTTTTCTTCTTTCAATTCTTTCCCTCTTCTTCCACTTGTTTCTCTCTTCTTCATCACTCTTCATCCCCCTCCCCCCCTCTCTCTCTGGTCTCTCTACAACCGAAAGACTTTTTGGCAAGAAAGGAAGCACATTTATAGTCTATCCTCTGCCAAACCACTGACCTATAAGTAGGTTTTAGTTTCACTACAAAACCTCTACAATTGTGAATATCAATGAAATGCCCCAACAGCATCCCAAGCACAAGAACTTTTAGGCTAATAGAGCTCTGGCTCTCAAGCTTGGTGCCTAACTTTATAGAGATAGTGTACAAGCGCTGCGATCCGAAAAACTAGGCCTTTTCGCTACACGATGACTGAACAGTGAAGATTTTAAAAAAGATGCTAGTAGAGTTTATAAGCTTACAAGAGGAGCAAACCCAATCGTGTTTGAAAAAAGTGGAACAGCAGAGAAAAGAGAGGCTGCTTTATCTGCCAAGAACCTTAGACTCCTGCCTTCAAAAAAACTACATTCCGGTGGATGATATTGATGATGGATTGCTAGATTTTCAGGGAGACAATTACTTGTACACGGTTGTATGTTTTCCTAGCTATAAACACAATGCTCGTACCCAAAAACTCCCTGAAGATCAACATGATAAATTATGCGAAATATGTGAAAGATCTTGGAGCAATCAGGAGTAACAATTGGGTAGGGCATGTTCCAAAGTTCCTACTGAAGATGCGACTTCATTTTGCTTGAAAAATAAGAGAAGTTTGCCTCACGGCGAGAAGGGAACATACATATTTTGCTGCTATTTATTCATGTTTAAGAATACTTATTCACAAGTAGAACAATTATTCAAGTTTTAAAATAATTATTCACATGTAAAACAATTATTCATGTGAATATTATAATTGTTAATGTGAAGAATAATTATTCACGTGAGTAATGATAGTAACTTCTTGGAAGAACAATTACTCATGTGAATAATTACTCAATTGAATGTGAACAATTATTTTGTGTGGTTTGAATAATTATTCATATGTATATAAACAATTATTCATTTATGTATGCACAATTATTCATGTGGCTATGAACAATTATTTTAAAAAATTCTTGTCTGAATTCTAGCTAAACCACATTAATTCTCCACGTATGTGCAATATATGGAAGTAGTTAAGGGAAATATGAAGAGAAAGTTGCCTTGTTCCTCGTGAAACGAGAGTAGGGTATTTGAGGTTTGTACTGTAAATCACATATATAGGACAATGGTAGAGAAAGTTGGAGATATGTCTGCTGTTGAGCCCAAAGGGCCTTGGATAAGGAAGGGCTCAAGGAAAAAAGGAGAAAGTATCAGAAGAATCTCAAAAAGATTGAATAAAGGCTACGAGAACTTGAGAACGAGGACTGACCCTTTGGTGTTGTGTTTGGAGCCGTGAGTCTAAAAAGGAAATGAGCCATGATCAAGAAAAAGGAGGTAACAATATTGGAAAAGAGAAGAAATTATCACACAGAGCAAGAGAAGGGTGATGTTGGAAGAAAGGAGGATAGTTTAGTTGGGGATGTAAGTCCTCATCCTGCGATGGTTGAGAAGGAACAATTTGAACTTAGATCGAGGACATTTGTGATGAACGATCTAGGAGTCCTTGAAATTACAAAGACTTATAGTGAAAGTTTGTAAACATAATTATTCAAAGCTATTTAGGATAATTTTTCAGAGTACATAGAATAATTATTTATGACTAAACACTTATTATGAACCTGTAAATAATTATTTGATGCCACACTTGTACTATCATTTAAACACTAGTTTGCATTCACTGTAGGTGAAGAACCCTTAGGCACTAGGAAAATTCCAAAGGAAAACTTTTGAATAATTATTCTTTTTACTGTTAATAATTGTTCATTATTAACTGAATAATTATTCAACTTTTGGCCAGTAGATATGAATTTAGGATGAATTGTTAGCACTTAGATGAAAGCAGTGTGATTTGACTAATTGTTCTATTTACTATTAATAATTATTTTATACTAACTGAATAATTATTCAACTCATAGCAAATAGATATGGACTCTAGGATGAATTGTCAAAACTTAGCGCATATTGCAATAATGATCTAAATAATTGTTTTCTTTACTGTTGATAACTGTTCTCTATCGACTGAATAAGTTTCAACTCATCGCAAGTAGGTAATAACTCTAGGATGAATTATCAACGCTTAGCGCATAATGTAGTGACTATTTGAATAACTGTTCTCTGTTGACTGAATAATTATTCAACTCATCACAAGTAGATACAGACACTATGATGAATTGTCAACACTTCATGCATAATGCATTTATGATCTAAATAATTATTTTCTTTAGTATTAATAATTATTCTCTACTGACTAAATAATTATTAACGAGCATGATGTCTCCAAGATTGCACCTAAATTTTATCCTTAAGATTTGATAAATATTTACTGCATATACAAGATGTAAATTGTAGTTGGTATGAAAAAAACCACTGAAGCAATCACACTTGACCCTCTCCACGAACACTAAGGGCAAAATGATATACATCGCCCTTGTACAAAACCTTCAAGTTTCAAACATTTTACGATAGAAATATACATACTTTGTAGAGTTCATAATGTTAGTTACAAGTTATATTTAGTTGAGTCAACTGCGGTCTATGATACGATAGCAGTACCTTCTCGCATCTTGAACGTTGTTGCCTGTTCCGCTAATTTATATCGAAACTTCTTCCTTTCTCTAGCATGTTTTTTCAAACTTCTCAATCTCTTTCGTGATCAATTGGAGTTCTTCTTGCACTTAATTATCTTGGCATGTTACCTCCTGTCTATCTCGCACTTCGGTGGAGTAATAACTGGTTAAATATTATGGATAAATTTTCATGCACAATTATTCACCATATACAATATTTAAGAATAATTATTACGTTGATAATGAACAATTATTATCCAAACACTTGTTCACCGATAAATTGGTTGTAATAATTATTCCGTCAACTTTTCAATGTCCTATAGGTACTATAGGGAGAATATAAACTCACTGGGGATAGGCATCAAATCTCGCAGGTGGGTTTGAGACGTTTTGCCAGACATTCATTTCAAGAAGCTCTTGAATAACCACTCAAAAGATTTCATCGTTTCTTTGTACAACAGAGCAGCTCCAAGGACACAACATTGGCGGTGATGGTTGAAATCTACAAAGAGAGTTGAAAGACACAAGGACATCAAAATTGATCCAATTATGTTAGATTAAGTATTCAATTGCAAAACATATTATTTCACGATGTTAAATAATTATAAATTGAAGGTTTAATAATTATTATAGAAGTATCACCTAGTCTATAATTATTCAAAACATTATGAACAATTAGAAACTTTATGAAGAATAATTATTTTGAACAATGCCGATTGGCCTATAATTTTTATTCGTTCAGTACGTTGTATCATATGTGATAGAGTCACCAAAGAAGCCATAATCTAACTTCATTCTTCCATCTGTCAAAATATATTGGCAATCCTCTTATCACAGTCCACTTCGATATCATAATAAAAAGAGAGATTGCGATATACTTTGTCATTGAAATATTCCTACACCGCCATTGCTTCCCAAGTGTTATTGCCCTTTACCTTCTTCTAGCAAGATGAACTTTAAGATCACTGGAAAGGAAACGAAGACCAGTTTTGCCTCTTGCATCCAAAGCCACCACTTCGAAGGAAGACCTCAACTAAATACCAGCATCTGAGAGGCCACTTATAGGTGGGTGGTAGAGTAGGGTGGGTGGTACAGCGCAAATTGCGGCCGGGCTTAGAGCGCATGAAACTCATCACTACCTAAGGGCATTAAGACCATAACATGTTACACGAAAGCACCACTTCCTCTATAGTGTTGTCACACAAGATAAGCACACCACTTGCCTGCTGGTTGGGTGAATTGAATTTATCTTCCAATCAACTGTCCATCTAGTCAAGTGCAAAAAATATAGTAGAATTAAACAGTGAAGACGTGTAGAAGTGAAAGCCCATGGGATTATTGAACATAAATCTGTGCACGAGCCCATGCAAACAGGGTTAAAAGTAGTAGATAGCCTGAATCCTATAGGTTGTGGTCAACAAGAACTTATAATTGGAGACCGACAAACTGGAAAAACAGCTATTGCTATTAATACCATATTAAACCAAAAGCAAATGTACTCAAGGGCCACCTCTGAGAGTGAAACATTGTATTGTGTCTATGCAGGCCCATTTACCGACTCAACCTCAAATACATCTACCAGTAGCGACAGTGGTCTCTTTGGAAATATTTCCATAGTATTAGAAATAATAAACCATCTCCGAACAGCTAAAACCTACGGAACAAACACCTATGACTTGTTTAGGATTTACCAATTCAAACTTAGTAATGAACCTTGAGCTATGATAATAACTGTAATACCCCAACCCCTCCGCTAGGTTCCATAGCGACTGAGTGAGTTACCATCATACCTCTCGACACTGATGTATGCAAATATGAATCGCATTAAGAGAAAAAAGTGAGGAGAAAAGTATACATATATTATAATATAATACAATTATAGAAAACATCGGTGTAATTATATAAATACATAGGTAGATCATGTATCTTATATCATCACAAATTCAATATTTCAAACATAGACTTCTTATTCTCTAACAAGCAAAAGGTACAAATTGATCATATTCACATATGTATCCCTTCATGAGCTAACTCTAAAGCGAATTAAATGATCACTGCTCTAATCTATGGTTTAAGTTATCTAAAAATAAGCATTAAAAATATATATGAGCTGAAAAGCCCAGTGAATTCACGTGTGTGCCAGAGTATTTTGGAAATATATTTTGAAAATATGAGATTTCTAAAATATGAGGATAGATGCATATGCACAGCAGTTCAAAAGTGTTTTATATTCATAAAAGTTTTATTATTCCAAAATAATACACAAATCTCATGATAAGGTTTTGGGTTTAGTTAGAAAGTTTGAGCGAATAAAGACATATCACCAGAGCTCCTCAAACCAAATTTCTCAAACATGACAAATAATCAAATACTGTCTCAACGATAAATTTACTAGAACCAATAACTGGGTCATAAGGAAATAAATCCCGACATCCCATAGTCAATACCAGCCATACACAAGTGAGAATATATTTGACTTTACAAAAACCTTATGCCTCCCCAAACAAATGACCAAGCTGAAGATTTTGGAGTATCTACCAGTCCAATCCTGGTGATCAACTTCAACATTTAGCCCCTCATGACTAGCTGTTAGGTGTCTGTAAACAAATAAACGTAGTTTTAGTTGAGTCACGCCCTCCCTAACATACTGCACTCCCTTTCAAGTAGATCTACAATCTAGAGTCTATACGTTCTACGCCAGCGGAAAAGGCCCTAGTATGGGGGACCAGCCATGTATAGTGTAATCCACCGATGCTTCAGACTGAAATTTTATTCCAATCACAATATATTCATATTCAAACCATATTTCAAATCATATCTGGTCGGTACGGAATTTTTATGCAACTTTTCAAACATATATGCCACTAAATCAGCCATCCAAATGGATCCAAATTCATAACCAAATTCATAACCAAATCCAATTTCGACATAACTTCAAAATAACAACCATTCATTAGTCAAAACATGTAAATGTAAGTTTTTCCAAATTTTTCATGAAAATGCACATGACTTTCAAAAAATATACAATAAAACATTTCCCAAAGATTACTTACATTTATAGATCATGTTCAAACACTATAATATTTCAAATCAAATAAATACCTACATGGATCACCACTCCTAAATATTTCCAGTGCACAAGTAAAAGTATATTGTAGAGAATCTCTCTAATTTAAAAACAAGTAACTAAAGTAATTTTCAAAATAATATATATTCATACTTGTGAATAACAAATATTCATATTTATAAATATTGATGGCACTAAAAATATAGTGAGTCTTGGTTTGTAAACTTACATGGTAGCAAATGTTGGAGTTACTTGCTATCTTACAAAAAATGCGAATTTCTTACAAATCCAAATAGCTAAAACTTAGTTGAAAACCCTGAAGATGATAAATTCTAAGTTATTGAGCGGGTCTCCTAGGATATTCTAGGCATAATTTTAAATCTAAACTTACAACTATAAAAATACTTAATTATTAATACTCCATAAATATATATTTATATTAATACTCTATAAACATATATTTTGATAAATAGTCATATTTATCATTATCATTATATTATAATAAAATATTAAAATAATATTAGTATTATATTATTAAATATTTATATATTTTTAATAAAATTTCTCAAATACTAAATATTGAATGTTTAAGAGAATGAAAATATCACTTTAATTTAAATCTCAAATTTCAAAATCTCAATATTTAACCACTCTCAAATCTATTTCAAATTCTAAAGAATATAGATTTTATACTAAAACAAGGATGCAACTCAAAAACCGAATCAAGCTTTCATCGCATGAATGAAGTCACTGTTCTTCTATTGCATCATAAGACCATGCTAGTTATGATCCGCATCACTACTCAGACCTTAATTTTCTTGTTTTCTCAATAAAATTTCGACAATATTTTGACAAACAAGATACATGCTTTGGGCCTCTAGCTTGAATTTCTAATTTGGATTGAGTTTGAGTTTGAGATTTTCTGTTTTAAATTCTGTAAAAGTAAATTTTTTGTAAGAGGAAAAATAAAATACAAGTGTTATTTCGTTCAAACAAAATCCAATCCAAATGAAGCTTAAAGTTAACAACTTTTTGATCTCTTATTCCAACAATATCATTTTCTTCCAACTTTCATTTAATGATCGATTTACATTTTTTGTGTGCACTCATGAATCTAGACATGGAAGCATCTAAATCATGGTTATGCTCAATTTAAATTATATACACCTTCATATACCACTCTCTCTTTAAAATATATTTAAGCATTCTGGATCTTGCTTCTTTTTGTATTCTTGTTTGCATAAGCATTTTTGCCCTTATCACAACTAATAGTTTGGCATCGCCTCATTGCAACTGACTCTTAGCCACACTAAAACTTTTTTCACTAGGATATGATAGGTGTAACTTGAATACACGCTCAATTCTATCATAAAATCAACCAACTCTAGGAGCTGCATCTTTTTCTTCTTCAACAATCTGTTCACTACCATTATCCATTCTTCTGTCAAATCAAATGTTCATCATAGTCCTCATCCGACTGCTGCTATTCATTTCATGCATCCCCTTGTTCAATTTCTTGGTCATACATTCTAATGCTACTCGATTTGTTGGTCCATTGACTCTATACAATTGATGGAATCATTCTGGTCTTTTGATATGAAGGTTTGATTGAGATAAATGCAAGCAGTATTTTAAATGAAGTGATGCAGAAGTCAATTACCCATGTGACCATAATCCACTATCCTTATGATTGCAGAACTGTACCAACAGATGATGTTTCATGTAACCTCAATTCTATTTTTATGCTTATGAAAATAGCTTTGATCACTTGTGAACGAAAATTGCTATTGGCTTTTTTTTCTAAAATTTAATTGGCATAGTAATCAAAATGGGAGGAATGCTTCTCATAGAGAAATTGGAGTGAGAGAGATCGGAGAAAAAGTGTTTTTAAGAGGGAATTACTTGATCCATTTAGCAATATCTTTTTTAATTCTACACTTGATCTTAGATTTTAGAAGCCCGAGAAAGGTGCATATGTAAAAATGCTCATAGTCAGTCAATAGATCAATTTCACTGCAATTTGATCTTTCACTATCATAACCTAGTACACAGTAAATCGTCTCTTTGTAATGCAATTTAAGTGTTAAACTACAGCCTATAACTGAAAAAATATTTCGACAGTTAGGCAGCACGTAAATGACCGAAAAGTACGAATCATCGCTACAAAATTTTGCATAAGCATCCGATTTCTATTTTCGTTTTGATGACGGAAGCAAGCAGTCGTATACTCGTACCATGCGTGATGTGATAATGAGCCTATGCGCGGTTTCCAAGTCTGGTTTAGCCAAATCATAGATATCTTGTCTCAAACTGTTCAAATAATCAGCTAGTTAGCATCGAGTTCAAGATATCCATCATCTCTATTAGGTCTCTCCCAATAATCATAAAAAGATGCAACAGACGACATAAACAATCTTGGAAAAGCTAGAAGAGGATTCACAAGAGCATCTTACTTAGGAAAATACTTACCACATCCATTCACCAGTTGCCTTCGCATGTCTCTCCAAAGCACAATAAAGGCGATCTAAGCTATACAAAACTAATCCATACATGCATTCAGCATCTTTTTCCTATACAATGCCAAAGAGAAGACTTCATTTACGGACAATTAATGAGCTGCTAAAGAGGACATGATGTACTACAGGTTCTAAGGAAAACATAGCCCTAGCTAGAGCAAATTGCTGACTGCGGCTGCAGTGCAACAAATATGGAGATGTTTTCTAGCCGACTAAGCTTCATCTATATTATTTAAACACACCAAATCCTACAGAAAATTGCTATAACAAACATTTGATGTTTCAGAAATATTCTTACCAGTCCTTGATCTTTGCATTTCTGGATTTGCATAATTCCTCTCTCAATTTCAACTGTCAATAACCTTCTCTGTATCCGAGCAGCTCTTCCCCTTCCTTCTGCTCTTGTGTCCTGATAAAAGACAACCATGTTCATAGGCATTTGCAGCAGCATCAACTAGGAGTTTTAGCATTACACAACTTGCCTGATTTCTTTTTTTTTTTTTCCCCAAGTAATTCTGAGTACAGAAAAAGCATCAAATTCTTCATAGCTGCTTAGAGATTGAACTAGGTTGAACTAGGACTCTATATTATGAGGATGGCAACATCTAAATTGAAAACACGATAAGCCATTTAGATCAACCCTGTATCTGTCTCCTGATGAGAATCTCTCAACAAGATTTAATAAACATTTTTTTTTAACGTTTTTACTTTGATATAGAGTTGGGAGTCAAATAGACATCAATCTAGATACCAAGCGCTTTCAATTACCTTATGGTCTTAAAAACATTAGTAGATAAAACCAAGAGTAAACGATATCAAGCAAATGGTACTCATACATTGTTTTGAATTTAAAGCTGCATATAAAAACTTCCTCTGGTTCTGGAATAAAAGTTTTTGACATTTTCCTACAATGTTTTTAAGTGCATTTTGACTTAACTCTTGGAGAAGCAGAAAGATAACCTACACGTTTCTTGAATGAAGTCCCTACCGACTTACAATGCCAAATGATATATTAATAGCCATGCAATCCCATAAGCATATCTTGATTTGGTACAGAAAAGATGTTGATATATTCTTCTTTTTATGTATAATCTCAATCAGGGTAGTTTCAATTTGTACAAATGTAAGATTGTTGCAATATAATTATCTGAGACTAAAATATTGAAGTCATTCTTTCATGATGATGATTTCAGAATGTAGTATATGGTATACTATTCATTTTGATGGCATCTTTCCGGAAATTGATTTCAATGATTACTAATAAGAGAATAGTCAGAGGACTTTTTTGCTTCCTCCTTTTTTGCTTTCTTTTCAATAGTGGGTGGTGTGGCTTCATGGATAACAATCTTGCAGTCCCAAACACATACAGATTTGCAGACAAATAAAACTCATTGGGAGCATGATATTCCTCCTCCATAAGTTCTATTGCGGTTTACCCAGAGGTAACAGGATGTAAAATTAAAAAAATATATGTAATACTTGGTATATTACCTGTTTGAACCATGCACGCACCAACATTAGCAAAATAAGGGAGAGGAAAAATGCTGGTAAAGCAGCTAGAATAGCAAAGTTGATTTCATTGGCCCTAAGAATCTGGTCCAGCTCAAGCATTGCCCTATTTTGAGAATAGTCATAAAGAACTGGAATAAGAGAAGCAGAACTCGTAAATTTCTAACTTCTATAAGAAATTCTCAGTTCATTTAACTCACGTCTCAATATCCAACTTTAGCTTCTGAACCTGTCAATGGCAAGAAAAAACCTTCAGATGATAAACCGAAGCCAAGTGTTGGCATTAATAGTAGACTATCTACCTGTATAAGAAGAGCACGAGCAAGCTCTCCCCCAACAAGGTTCTGGATGGGATGCATAAGTTCTTTCTCATATCTGTGTAGAAATAATCAAAGAAGTCAAATCAGACTTAATGCACCAGGGAAAGCATATACAAATAAATGTATAGCAAGTAGATTTCCTTCTGTTTTTCTTTTGTGTGGGTGAGTCGTGAGGGTGGGGGCGGGGGCGAGGGAGGGGGATACACTAGTAGATTGTGTAAGTTAAATGAATTTCATACAATATAGCACTTACTATTAACAAAACTGGAAGAATAGTAATAGTAACTAATCATGCACCCACCCCCACCCCCACCCCCCAACAAAAAAAAAACAAAAAAACAAAAAAAGGTGCAGACCATTTACAAAAGATTAGGAAAAGAGAAAGTAACAAAAGTGACAAATAAGCATATTCAAAAACTGAAGAAAAACATCCTTTCCAAAATTCTGCGAGTAAATTTGTTCTAGCAAACAATAGCACTTGTAATCTCGAAGCATCTTTGTTCCCTCTTTCTGATGGACCTCAAAACTCATGCTTCTAGTATGTGTATACATAAAAACATACATACATACATACAAGCGGACCATAATGTACATGGTAATAACATATCAACGGATGTTGGAAGTAATTTGTAGGTGGGACTCCTTATTACTAGACCATCCTTTCCTTATCCTAGCTCCTTTCAAGCACACATGTCAATGTTCTCTCAGACCTATTGAACTCCATTACATGCAAATCAGTTCAAGCACTATAGCCTCCCTCGTTTTCTTCCATTGTCCAGCCACATTAACTACACTCACTAATGTCTATTTCGCATCCCTCCCAACCAAGATAAATGAATCAATCCCCTCTCTCATAACTGTACACTAAACCTACTTAACAACACATACCTCGCTGACTGACTCAGCTGTAGAACTCTTCTAGATTTAACTTCACCCATAACCCAGAAGAAAAAGAAAAGAAAGGAATATAAGGGGAAGAAACACACAAGGGAACAAGAGACTGTAACTCCTGCTGACAACTATTAACTCCTTTATTCCCATATGTCAATTCAACAATTCAAGTTCAAATTGATCATTTCTTCCTCCATCCAGTTTTCTTTAGAATATCTTCATTCGGACTTGAAATAAGTGAACTAAGAGGTTATCCAGGGATAAACAAGACTTGAATCTGAGGTATTTGACATGGATAGACATTTCCTCTTGAGTTGAAATGGCACAAAAGTTTCAATATCTGAAGATAATGGAGGAAAAGCAAAACCAAAACTTGTCTGCAGAATCCACCCAATAGTTTAAAGGTTGGGCAACTGGGAAATTGGTCAGGTTCTACCCATCTAAAATTTAAACAGGTTTCAGTTGGCAGACCCCTACCTGTTTCAATGACCCAGCGTGAAAGAAAACTCAATCACCTTGAGCCAGCAAGGGCAAAAGGGAGAAAACAAAAAATTTGAAAGGACAATTTCTCTCTTGAACAATCAATCAGCATAAATTACAGCATTAAGTCATGGAACTGTTTCACCGGATAAAACTGCAGCAGTTTACCAATTCAGCTTGAAAGTAATCCTGGATTGTTTAATCAGCAGTCTAGATGCTCTAGTATGCTCTGTTGGCTTCTATTGTATCAATATCACACGTAAAGCAAATATTAGGAAACCATCCAATGCTAAAGATATTCAGCAACTTATATGGTCATCGGAAACTGGCACTTTGCTCAATCTATCTTTAATTGATTTTACCGGTGCTGACTTCCAGGGACATATCCTTGAGTGCTTATTTTGATTTGAAGGGAATGTAACATGCTTAAATATGTAATCTATTATTCATATCCTTATAAATACAGAAAGTGCAGATAAAATGTTCCAAATAAAAAATATTGAACTTCAATTTCTTCTAGTATAACTATTGTCTATAAGAGTGAAATCATCACTGACAACCTGAAAACAGTATGTGAACATATTATATGAGTCTGGAAAAAGAAGAAAGGAGGGAAAAAGATATATTTAAGATATATTAGTAAAATATTGTCTTTTGGTTGATTATAGTGTTTCATGCGGAAAGGCATTGAAGAGAATTAGAACAGACACGACTAACTGACACCAGCTGACATTTTAGCTCAGAGGATAGATCCAAAAATGCATATGGCCAAAAACTTCCAAATCTGTGGGTTCTGCAAACAAAATTTCTGAATGCAATGACAATGTAAAATCTCAAGCTACTTGCAATAAATCTTGTGTAGGAAGTCTAATGAAGAAAAACAAACTATCACCAGGAAAATACAAAATAACATGTGTTTAGATACACAAGTGCTTTTGTGTGTGTGCGTGTGTGCGTGTGTGCGCGCGTGCGTGCTTGGCAGTGTATAGGTAGAAAGATAATATTTGTGTGCATAAAACCATAAATGCAGACATGTATATTGTAACATAGCATAAATTCAACAAGATAGAAATTCTTTAGAAGAAAGTTTGACGTGTTATAATCTAATCAATGACGAGGCAAACTTAATTAAGGATGCTACAAATGAAAAGGAAAGCAATTAAACAAGTACTTCAATTAGCCAATTTAACTGAAAGAAGCTATACCTTGCCATAACTATTTCAAGCATCTCCTGGTCTGACGCGTTATTTGGAAACTTTTGACCTTTTGTTTGCTCACTGAAAGTCAATAACATCCTGAAACCAAACATACATGTTCAAAGTTCAGAAGCCTGAAGACCCATAGCCCAGATGAAAATAGCAAAGTAGACATTACAAAGAGCATCATGATTATTATGGCAAATGATCATTAAATGGTTAAAAAGAGGAAGCAAAAGTTTGCGTAAGGAAACCTAAGTGCAACCCTTGAATGTTTACGGAAAGTCACATCGTACCTTAGCTTTCCCGGAGTAAGAATGGGAAAACTCAAACTCAAGTCTGCGGAAAAGAATGTGAGATCAGAGGCCAAGTTCGGGCCAGCCCAAACCCCTTTAATTTTTATTTTACTCAAGTTTTTATTTTTCTATGGAAATTGCAAACCTGGAAGATAATTTGTATAACAGAAAAGTCAAATGAAGTTATTTTTTAAGTTGCAACAAGAAAGTTGGTCATCTGTGACCTAAGTAGGCAAACTACAGAAGACAGCATAGAATGTAGGAAAACAACAGAGACAACACCACAGCATTAACAAAAGCATCTTAACCGAACACTTTGAGCCCTGAATCTGTCCTTTAATATTCAACTGATTTTGAGGTCTCCCTCATTCAAGTCAGAAGAGTGAGCAGGAATGAATCTAACCAAGTTGAATCATCTGTGATCACCCTGATTTAATTTGCAAAAAGTAATAACTTTCAGCACCTAATTTTTGTATATTAATTTTCCAGCAGACCACCTCTCTAATGGGTTTAATGAAGATTCTTATAAAGTAGAATCTGGTATACCAAAGATATTCTGGATATGTTTATCTTCTAATTCCTTAAGAAGGATATCTCTTGTAGGTTAGGTACTAGTCAAATCATTGGAGGTCAATCAATTTCAAAAAGGATAACTTGCATTCCCAATTTCAAGGAAAATGTGCATCAATCGACATTTTAGTATGATCAAACCCTTTTACATTGTTATAGCTGTGTAAGAATTCACATTAACCTAAGCCTGCACAGGACAAACCAACGAGATATAAGAAAAACCAATCCACAATTCCTTTGTAATAAATATTAATATATTAGTCACCCAGAAGAACACAAACACTTAAATATCAAGTAAAATCTCACTCCCTCCGTCAACAATTGAATACCTCATTTTTTACTCGGGATAAAATTAAGGAGAGTAATTTGACTATAGAAAAATTACCATGATCCTTATTAATTAAAGAGGTTAATGGTAGGACCCACATGTTAGTGGAACTTAAATCCCTTAAATCAAGAGAGTGAAAGAGGTTAGTGTTGAGGCCCTTGTGTTAGTGGAGCTTACTTCTCTAAATTAAGAACGTTATTAGTGAAAATTTAGATAAAATATATAACTATTTTAAGAAAATGAACGTTCAATTGTAGACGGAGGAAGTATAAAATAATATGGTATAGCATTGACAAGAGGCAATATCATTTACTCATTCTTCATCGTCCAAACCTCCTTTAACACATTTCCATCTTTTTATCCTAATCAAAAGGCAAAATATTCAATAAACCAAGAAAAGTTACATATCCTAAGTCACTTCTACCAGCGGGACTTATATAAATGATGTATTTTCATAAGGGTGGATAAAACAGTAAATATATAGTATAAAAAGAAGAGAAGGCAAATCAATAGATACATATCCTTCTGTTTCCCATGACGCCTATCCTCCTTTCCCCCTCTAGAAACCCTCATATAAAACTTCTATTACTTATGAGCACAGTGGAATCAATTGTACAACTCCATTTTAGATTAGAATGTTTGATAATTTTTTTTTTTTTTCCGGGGGTGGGGTGTTTGGTTTGTGGGAAGGGAGAGGAACTGTATATAGGGAGAGGCTGCCTTTCAATATTCCAAAATCTCCTTTTATCTACCATTCATCTAACCCCCATCTCCCAGCCAAAAATACCAACAAAAAGATCTCAAGAAAGAGGAACAAACTTGAATTAAATTTTAATCATCTGTAAAAGGTATTTCTATATTGACATAGTTCTTTGTTAGATTATGTTGCTAGAGATAAGACCACTTAATATACAACCAATTTACGAATAGTTATCTCTTGTTCTATCCTCTTGTAACTTCTACAGAAATCAGTCTTTAGAACCTCCAAATATATACAACATATAGATAATATTTTCATATAAAGTGATTAACCTGTGCAAAGAGTCAGCAGTTAATTGTACTTCTTCTTTCTCCATTACGCCCTTTTGCCTTTTCTTGAAAGTCTCAAAAAGCTCATCTCTAATGGACAAAAGCTGATTCAAATGGACAAAGTATACAGTTAATTAGTTGAATTCTTAAATACCATTATATACTTGTATAGTTGAGAAGAGATAGTGAACAAAACAAACATAATGCATTGCAATTGTTGCAGAAAGAAACAAAAGGCTCTCTAGTCTCCACTATTCAGTAAATGTAAACATTGTATTACACAAAAGCAAAAATCCTTAGATCCAGCAAGCATCAGTCACAAATTACAGGAGCCTATAAATGAGAACAGTCAGTTCAAACTTTTTAAAGTTTTATTTCTTATGAAAAGAATGACTAGAGAATTCAAGCGGAACCATTCAATTAACCTAGACAAAAAGTCAAAGTTTAAATTACTGAACAAGTCACATGGAAACCACTAAGGAATTCTATCATTGGAATTGTAACCATATGGTCTTATGATCCTCATTCCCATTTCTATGTAATCAACTGTAGTTTTCACAGAAACTTAAACTTACTTAGCAGCTTCTTCCTTTGTAGCTTATCACTGTATTCTGTTTTCACCAGGAAACTTGCGCGGAGGAAAAAAAAATGTCATCTTACTTTACACTCATAATAACTAAATATTAAATAAATAAGCATATATTTTATCCTTTTCTTCAAGATCACTATCCATGGGACAATTGGAAAACAAGGTAGAGATAAAGATTTAGAAATTTTCTATTCACTTTGCGCTAGACTCGAATAAAACCTGAGCTGAATAGGTTCATTAGTTCTTTATAAATGAAGATTTGTAGCTGATGAGTTTTGAAAAAGTTTCTTCTATTAGTAGCAAATAGTAATTCTATTAGTTAAGTGGAAATATCCCATAAGCTTATTGGGTTTGTACATTAATACTTGGATCTCCTGTTCAGTTCTCCAATTTCAGATAAAAAAAGCCTATTATAGAGAAATTTCCGTGTTCACCATATTTTCCTTTTACTTTGACCACAAAACAAAGTTTAATCAATACACTGTTAGTCTAGAATTGAATGTCTACATTCTTATTTAATTCAGATGGAGGTGTAAAGATACAAATAAAAATTAAAAAAATTCCAAAAACAAATGATTTTTTAAAATGGCTTTATCTTATTAAAGCCATTAGGACAAAAATAACCTGTCAGTTCCTAGGAAGTTTCTAGGGCAACCTATGATGCAAAATAACTAATTTTCTAAGGGATTCCAATCCTCCTAGGGATAAAAGTTGCTGAAGCTCCACAACCTCTAACCACGGATATTAGTTGAATGTTCAAAAGCTGCATCACCCATTAAATTTGTCAGGAAGCCTAACAAACAACACAGCAAATTCACGTTTTGCCCCATGAAAGAATAAAGAAGTCTGTAAATTTGGCCCCCGCTTTAGGTAGAATAACCATGAAAGGTGGTTCATTGAATCTTAGAAGTGTCAACAAAATTCTCAATCTTATTGATTTTCCCGGAATATAACCTTAGTTTATATGAGCATGACATTTTCTCCATTTTTCCCCTTTAAATGTTTGCATTGCAATAAAACAAGCACCTAAGAGACTTTATTACCTAGAAATTGTAGAACTCAGCAATTGGTACAGTAGACAGAAGATGTGAAACTATCTAT
The DNA here is from genome assembly GCA_030512225.1 of Rauvolfia tetraphylla. Lineage (NCBI taxonomy): Eukaryota > Viridiplantae > Streptophyta > Magnoliopsida > Gentianales > Apocynaceae > Rauvolfia > Rauvolfia tetraphylla. The sequence continues at coordinate 6,949,798 of JAJQKT010000062.1, forward strand.
TACTTAGTTTTTCCTTCAAATTTAAGGCCATTCTAATTTGTACTTAGTTTTTTAATATCTATTACTTAGTTTTTCCTTCAAACTTAAGGCCATTCTAATTTGAACTTAGTTTTTTAAGATCTTCGATGCCTGATTTTAGATGACCGTGTAAAATGTGGGATTTTGATAGTAACTTCTGGAGGAAAAAAAGGTGTCAAGTACAAGGAAGATTCCGTTGTTCGGTACTCCCTTTGCTCTGTAACTGAATGCTCAAATCCATTTTGTCCTTTCCACTACAATGGCCATTTCCTAAAAGTTTAACTTAAAATATTATTTGACAATTTTAAACATTCCAGCTTGTAGTGCTTTCGTCTTAAACTATTCTACTTTTTTTAACTCTTCCGAATATCAAGCAAAATCAAATATGCTTGTTCATCTTCAAACTGCAGTAGTTCCTTAAGGCTAATGCAGCATCAGCATAATTCAAATTCCTTCTCAATTACTCCCTCTATCTAGAAATGAATGTCCACTTTCCTGCTCAAATAAATACGAAAGTGGATATTCAATCCTAAGCCAAGGAAGTATTTAATTAGTTCTTTTTTCTGATTCCTAAGAAAACATGTCAATCCACCACTTGACAACCTACACAAACCAAAAAAGGGACAAAAACATTGATAAGCATAGAAAACGAAGAAACATCGTTGAAAAAACGATCATTAAATAGAGCAGGTCCAGTAAACTGCAATTAAGGTTATTAAGTGACAATTACTAAAAGCAAGGAGCAGCTCAGAGTAATTTTACCGGTTGTTCCACATGATCATTCCAAAAGCAACAGATTGACTCCTTTGCTTCATGAATCCAATTATCAATGTCAGAGCTCCCCATCAACCTACTGTGACGAAGAAGCCATACAGAACAAATGGAGATGCCAACAGCCCCACAAGTATAGCTTGCCCAATGCAAAGTTACTTTCCTTGGTCTCCGATGTTTGGAAACCTACGAAATGTGAAATCATATAAGGATGCAAATTAAAGCAGCAACTAATAGCATAAATCAAAAACTTAATAGACATCTATTTGCTGAATAAAGCAAGAAATGAAAGAATCTGTAACATAAAAATGTGCATAAATCTGCTCCTTCTGTTGGTGAAAAAGTGTGTAGCAGAGTAAGCATAGACTCTTTTGTACGTAATTAGTATATAGCATAAGTCAAAAACTTAATAGACATCTATTTCCTGAATAAAGCAAGAAATGAAAGAATCTGTAACATAAAAATGTGCATAAATCTCCTCCTTCTGTTGGTGAAAAAGTGTGTAGTAGAGTAAGCATAGACTCTTTTGCACGTAATTAGTCTATAGTTTTCAAGCAAAAATTTAGAGGTTATCTGCAGTTCTTTTGACAATCCATAGAGATATATATTGATACATAAAAAGCTAGAAGAGACTAATACTTTTGCTTGTTAAAAAGAAGAGCATCAAAGTAGAAGTAGAGTCACAATTTTCTCAATGCTTACCAACAAAGCAAAGTACACAATGAAAAACTTACGAGGGTGGATATGTAAGATTCCAGTCTCTGAAGATTTTGATGAATCACATTGATAGCATCTCTAGTTTCCCAGTCTGTCCACTGAGAGCCTTCCTGGTTTCTTTCCGGGAGCTTTTCAAACGTTAAAGGAACAGAATAGCTCCCATCTACAGAAGAACCACTCTGCAAGTAAATCAGTAAACATCACAATAGAATATGACACACACCTATAATGTAATTGTTCCCTTTTCACAGTTAGAGATGTATACAGGATTTATAATCTATTGCTACCTGACGTGTGGCATGGAAATGACCAATTGAGGCCTCCAGTTTCAAGAATAGATCACTGATGGTGACTAATAAAGAGGGTACTGACTTTTCAGGGTCCTTGATTAAATTCTCTCCAACTCTGTCAATCTCCATATAAACCTATTCAAATTAGCAGCATTGATTTCACATTACAATTGAATAAAGTGTTTCCAATTTTATAAATGAAGGCCATGATCCAGAAAAACACAACGTCAGGCAGGAAGCAAAATTGCAGGTCTAGAATACAAGAAATGCTGAGCTAATCAACCTAATCACCATAGTTTATCCAAATTTAATAAAAGATATGTTTATGAAGGAAAAAAGCACACAAGCAACTAATTAGACTTAACAAATTGAACCTTTGTAGTCACGAAGTATGACTGTGGAACATTTATATCAAGATAAAGCTTTTAAGGCATTACCATATACTGGAAATCAAATTTTACATTACATGCTGATAGATTGCATTCAAAGTTAGAAGAAATCTAACTCGGATGAGAATGTCTTAAATAGTTAACTAGGTATTGCTTGAGAATTATACAGTATGAGATATCGAAGAACAAAGGTCTTCCTAATGTTCAAGTGAAAAGCAATATGGCTTCCCCTTGGAAAGGAAATTGCAGATCTAATAGTCAATTACCAAATTGGATTCTTTCTACACATCCAAACCATCCTAAACCCTCAGCCAAAAAGAGAGTCTGGAAATCATTCTCCGCCAGATTGCCAAACCCTTAATACCTTCTTAAAAGCAGAACCGAGAGTGCATAAGTTACTTTCTGTGACATGGTCAAGCATCTTGTAAAAATGCCATAAAGGACATTCTTAATCAAGTCTGAGCATATAAATATAGGACTAAAATCCCCAACTTGGACATTCTTCAGAAAGGCGTATCGCTGCATATCCAACCCCCCCCAACAAAAAATGTGGGGGGGGGGGGAGGATTCCTCCAAGAAGTATTTCCTTTTATTCGCTCTCAAATATCAACAGATTTACGGTTTTCCACAAGCCTTCACAAACCTTCCACTTTCATATAGGTAATTAAAGGAATCTGGATTTTCAGGCTAGTTCATCCTTCATGCACAAAAAAAAATTATAAGCCAAAAAAGGGAATGACAACAATGAGTGAGAACAGGGGCAAATAATTGAAATGTGTAAATAATTGAAACTAAAATGACAATGCAAATAAAAATTCAAACCAAACCATTTAGCTTCAAGTGAAAAAAGAAAACCTACCTGAGCCAAAAATGTAGCCAAAAAGTATCTGAGGTTGGTCAGGACAGTTACTTTTTCAGACATGTGTGAAGTAGCAGAAAAATATAGATGTTGCATGCCTGAACCCTCAGCAACATAATCGCGTAACAACTGAAATATGCCACTCACAAAGGCACATGGCCCTCTCTCACAGACCATGAAGTATGCCTTTTGAGCATTTGATCCCTGAATTCAGATAAATGATGATCTATAGCAATTCAACACAATAAAATCGTAGAAGAATATTTAAGTTAAATAAACAACCAAAAGAATTGCTTTCGCAGCCAGAAAACTTAACTAGCTAACCTCTGTTCTAGATTGCCAAAATTGTAAGTTCTTCTGGATGTAGTGCAAATTTATAAAGATGCGCTGCATTACATCCTCTAAACAATTGAAGATCATGCAGGCATCTGATGCTATCCTGCAAATACAGAGTATCAACCAAACCTTCAGAAACACTTTATCTTTACAACTCACAGAGGTGGCTAATGACATGTAATACTCCCTTCTTATAAGAAATTGAGGTGGTAATTATACTGTCAGAAATCCAGCAATATTCATAATGTAATGACGGAAAATAGATTTAAAATAGTCGAACTACTTAGACATATATCAGCATGAATTTCGCAGTGGGCACCCGGCAGCCTCTTTTAAGCCCTCATCACTAAAAAGCTTGTGAGCCAATTCAAAGCAATCTCATGAGATTAGAACCCCAGCATTTTACCTGATTCTTGTCCTGTTTGAGTCAAACAGGTATGTACCAAACACTCAACTCAGAATCTTACAAGCCTCCTCATAAATATTATTATTCTGTTATGTTTTGACATTTTGCAGTCATCAGAAAGGACAGTTACACTGGCTCTAGATCAAAGCCATTGAAACTTACAGTATAGACACATTATATTCTACACTCTAGAATTATTTCTCAGCAAGTATGCAGAAACTACTAAGGTGCATTAAGGAGGAGCTCAAGTTCAAAGTTATTAGAAATGGAATAAATGTAAACTATCATACACAACAACTAACAACTTAATATCCTCCCCCAAAAGGAGTCAATTTAAAATCTAAGCACGAATGCATGCACTCTTTACATCAATAAAACAAGCACAGAGGACTGGCATTTCAAATCCTCCATAGAGTAAAACAATCTCTGCAATTCCTTAATACCATCATTGGCACAAGCAGATGAGGAACTCCCAAGGCACACTCATCTCGAAGAGCTCCTCCTCCCATCATACAACTTTTGAGGAGTTCTAATCTGGATCTTGGGACTACGCAAAAATTATATTCAAAGAAAAAGGGTGTTTATATACGTGAGTGCAGCAATCTAAACAACTTGATACTGGAATAGTGAACGATATCCACAAATCAAATCCATAGGATAGAATTATGTGCATACAGCTGACAAAGAGTGAAGACAAATTATGACGTATCCCAAGACATTTTATCAAATTTTGTGCTACAAGTAACAACTAAATTCCTTATTCTTTAACGAGTCTTTCTCTTGTGTCAATTGCACCACTCAAGAAGAGCCCAATCTACTAGCTCAAGAATTGAAAATAATGACAAAGGCATAACACATACTCAAGGACTTTAATACTTCAAAATAGTTGCTAAAACTCTGAAAATATCAGTTTCAGATATGCCTGTGTTTGTTTGAGAGAGAGAGAGAGAGAAAGGGTCTGTAATTACTACTCCATGTGTCCCAAAATACCAACTACATTGTCACTTTTCACACAATTAAGGAATCACTAAGATTCATGGAATTTAAAAATAAAAAAGACCAATCTACCTTTTTTATAATCCTAGTTTTTACATGTCATTACTGAGTGCAACTTTGAAATACTAGATGAACTCTTTGATAAAGGTATGATTAGTTTTGGAAATTGGAGTGATATTACTCCACTAATAGTAGATAAAGGAAGGGAAAATTTAGAAAACGTGAATAAACTTCTCAAAAAATCACAATTGTGTCAAGTAATGTCAGAAAAAAAAAGTAGTAGAAACATAGTAAGTACTAAGGGACGGAATATTTCCTTTTCCTTTTTGGTAAAGCAGACAGATCAAGAATTCCAGGTATAGAACTGCACACAAATTTGTGGATAAAAGATTGAATGATGTACACAGCAATCTTACCTTTGGTTTGGTGTTGAACTACTGGAGGAAGGTTTTGAGTGATGAAATAAGTTATCTAGAGCTCGAAAGGAAAAGGATCTGAGAACACACTGTTGGCTGAATCAAGAAGGGGAAAAGATTATGAGAAAACAAGAGTTCCCTGAAAAGACAAGAGTTCCCTGAAAAGACAGGTCACTAATGTTGCTGCCGTGGTATGAACTGGATTATGTAAGACAACTTTTGGAAACTAGAAGCCAATAACATCTTCTCTGATTCTCTTGTTTATCTTCTGTTTTCTTCTCAATACTCTTTGTATCCATCTGCATCCGACAATTCTTCTGTCCTAAAATCACCAGTAATCAAGACAAAGCTTCTGCACCTTCAAAGAATTGTCCAGCCATCAACTTAACACCAAGAAACTATAGAAAGCATCTTCATTCATGATTTCTACGGCCATAGTAGTATCACCTTTTAGAATGCAGAACCTCCTGCCCAACTAAGATAGAAAAAAACCATGCCATTGTGGCATGCAAATGACGTCCAGGATAGCAAGGACCGCAAAACAACTTGACAACCACCATTTTTAAATTTATGTCCTGATATCAGCAATTTCCAAGCGCTACAAACATTCTTAGCAATTCCAAACACTTGGGAAGCATTCTTCCTTACTCTCAAGCTCACTATTTCTCCATAGGGTTAACATAGTGAAAAGTAGAAATCTTAACTTACAGACCTCCGGCTCTGTGCCACCATTTCGGTCAAAAGAAACCTTAATTCACATTTCTATCCATTTCAAGTCACTTGCAATTTAAAATCTCGTAAGCACCACCACCTTTCATCAGTGAATCAATTATGATATGGAAATTTTCTCATACCAATTTACTATCCTACAATTCACAGCAACGACTAGGTTTTATAAAACTACAAGGCCAGGTAATGCTGTAATGGATTTTTCATAATTATGTTAGATTTGCCGTGTTCTACCTATTACTTCCATTCACATTTTTACTACCGATAGCGATCATAAACAACAAAAAACAGAACTGCACAGAAAGAATAAGAAATGTTCAAGAGGTCAATAAATTCACACATCTGTATATATTTTGAATTAGTTTGATATGTTCTTACACAGAAGAAGAGTCCACCGAAGAAGCAGGGGGCAAAGGAAGAGGGAGGCATGTTCTTCTCCGTCGTCGGTTGATAACGCGAATGGTTCTTCGGTAAATATTCGAAACTTTGGTTAGAAAATTGGAGTTGGAATACGGAAGTAAGCTGAGCATTCGATTCGAAAGGTAGTTCGAGTAGATTGAAACTAAGGATTTCCAGTCGTTCATCGTTGTCGGCGCCGGTGATCCTTCTCCGACCTCGGATAACAGTAAGGAGTTATCCGCCTCCATTGTAGGCAATACGGTAAATCAAATTCGAGCGGTTTACTGAGGCACTTCAAGCTAGCAGTCGGGTAAAGAGCAAAATCCAAATTCCAGGTCCATGATCCATTTAATTTTCGGGTCTTGCCAAACTTAAAATTTAGGCTTAAAATTACTGGCATCTCCCCTCAGGATTTCGAGTGTTACAGATTAGTCCCCTCTAGTTTCTCTATGTTCAGCGACGTGCCTTTTTCGATATAAAAGGCCCAAGGTGCCTTTGACCTTTTTAAGTTCCTTGAGGAAAATACTGAACTCAATCCATATGAATTTTACTTTTTACGTTCGAAATTAATTGTTCATATTTTCTTTTTAAAATATTTAAAATTAAATGTTATTTTTTAAAAATATTTATATATTTTATTTAAATTTTTACTTTCACAATCTTTAATTTAAGAGAAGTAAACTTTATTAATACAATAGTCCATCACTAAACTTATTATCCCTTAATTCAAGATATCTAAGCTCTACTAATATGTAAGTCCTATTTCTAACTTCTTTAGTTAATAGAATATAACAGTAATTTTTTTAACTAAAATATTCTTTTTAATTTTATATCAAGTCAAAATAGAATATTTAATTTTAAATTAAATAAGTATTTTTTAATTATGATGAAGTTCTATCTAGTCCACTTTTCTTATGAACTCGAGCATGGTGAAACTCCTTCAAAGTTTTGCTAGAGCCTTATAAACCTCTATTTGGAGCTTCATCACATTCACATAGAGTTTTGTTAATATGTAGCGAATCTCCACTAAAATTAATGAGTTTTAAATAACATATAACATAAAAAACCTCAAAACTTATCAAATTTAGATCAAATAAAGAATTAGTATTTAAATTTTAAATTATAATAAATTTTAATTCAAAGTAAAATAAAGATGACAGAGATCACTTTTTTAGATAAAGAAATATGTAAATTTGAATGTGCATATGCATATTTAAAATTTATTTTATATTAGTAAAACCATCATATATTTTGTACTTATGCCAAACTCAAGCGTCCAACTGTTTTTTTTTCTTTTTAAAAATTTTTTATTTTATTTTATTTGTTTTTTTAAAATTATAAATTATGTTATTAATTTTATTTAATAAAATTTTTATCTTGCTTTAATTTACATTAGGTGCTTGACTTTTTTAGAATTTTTATAATTCTTTATTTTTAAAAAATTTTATACTATATTATTAAATTTTATTTATTTACTTATATATTTGTCCTAAATAATGTAATTAAATTTAATTTTTTATTATTTATGTAGTCACTTATTTATTTTACTTAATTTATTTTATTAATTTATTCAATTACTTATTTAAATCTTCAAAGTAAGAGATAATAGGAAACATTTAGAAGATTATTGTTACCTCTAATCAAATATTCAATGGGTTTTGAATTATTGCAATTAATAGAAATAGGATAAAGATACCAAATTGTCAATTGAATTCTATCACTATTTAAATTTTTAAAAATTAAAAGAAAAAATTAAGATCTTGAAAATTGTAATTTATTGTAATCAAATTTTAAATTAATTTAGAATCATTATTATTGAATTATAATTTTAAATCATAATATAAAAATTAATTTTTTATTATATTTAAAAAAACAAAAAGAGAAAAAACGAGAGCGCACAGCTTGGGCATCCCCCAATTGGGGGTTTGCGCTTGCATTAGCTAAATTGTTCTATATATAACAATCTTCCTTTTTTTATTATATCTAATTTATTTTCTACCAAAATGAGAAAGAATAGGAGAATTTTATGTGAGGATACTTTTTAAAAAATAATTCTTACAATTTGTAAAAAGCTAAATGCTTTGAGAAAGAAAAAACTCAAAAGACTTTATATTTTAAAATAAAGAAAGTAGTTTCAACCAATTTCGAACACACATAACAATTAGGTCATGCCAAACGATTCTTTGAAATAACATTTTACTAGTTGGGAGATGATTTTGTCCATGCCAACCATAGGACAAATGAATGTTGCTCAGGATTGAAGAACTTCCAAATCCTCCATATAGCCCTCTTTAAAGGAGAGACCCTTTGGCATATCAACTCATATCGAAAATGCATTGAAAATTCCCCCTTACTAGAAGATCTCTAATGCATCACATCCATCTCTCCTACCATAGGTCAGCAACAATAATCTAGTATGAAGAAACAACAACAATATATCCATCTTCCACCTTGTCCAAGTAAATAATAATCTTTTTGACTAAACTTTCGAACTTCTTTGGACACATCATAGACAATAAGATCAACCAGCGGACAATTCGTAGGCCAAAGATCCATCCAAAAATTATTTTTCTTACCATCCCCTAGTTGCCAAGCATACCCTTAAAACAAAACTTTCAGCCCTTTTAGTATATAAAAAAGTTTGCAAAACTAGGCTATTTGTAGAGATAAAATTTGGAGAAGGAAAAAACTCCGTTATTTTGTTCTTCAAAATGTAAAGAAAAGAATAATATATAGAGAATTCTTACCCTAATAATCTTAGCATGATCAATGTTATTAGAGTGCAGACAAATACCCAAGCCTATAATGTCAAAGCAAAGATTTATTGAACTGTTTACTAGAACTAGACAAGGTCTTATTATTGAAAGAAGAACGGCCAAGAAAGACCTCCATATGTTGTGAACTAGTTTGAAGAATATAAAGACCCCCCCCCCCCCAACATTTCTAGCTAATCCAATCATATTTCGGCAAAAAGGATCTTGAGGGATACAAAAATTAGTCTAGAATATTGCATAAATAGAGAAAGTCTTGAATAAATGACTTATACAAAGCAGATTAAATGTAAATGCAGGAATGCATAACACATCATGCAGAACAAGGATTAATATGCATAAGTACAAAATATATGATGGTTTTACTAATATAAAATAAATTTTAAATAATTTTGATGTTGTTGTCCTCCAAACACTATAACTAGAATCGGAAAACTAGCTTGAGATGGTTCTTAAATTTGAAAAATAGATAGCTAAATATAAAACTATTTATTGTGACGAAGAGGAAAAGACAACATGATTTAGAATGTAAGACTAGTAGCAAAGTAACAACACAAATAGAGCAGATTGGCAACAACAATAGAGAAGTAACACAAAAATGTAAATAGAAGGTATAACTAAAGACGACTTATTGGATCACTGGTTGTGCCGAGAATTCCACTACCTTGGGCAACCTCATTGGAATCGTAATGGCCAATGTTCTCTTCAAGGTTAACACAACTTCCTTCAACATGTGCAGTCATGGCAGAGGAATAGAACTTGCAAACTACAATTGTCCAAAATGACAAAATAAGAAAGAACAATAGAAGAACAAAAGCTAGTACAGAGAAGTGAATTTCTCGGGTTAGTCCTCTACTACCAAGAACTTGCAGTATTTATAGTGGAATTAGGTTGTTATCTGAAAAGAAAATCGTGTGAAATCATTGTAGAAAAGTATGCACGTTGGAGAGGATAATGGTTTAGTGGGAAGAAAAATCAGAGGTTAAGTAGACCAATTATTGGTTTGACACATTCAAGAAAAGGTCTAAAAATAAATGGTAAAAATATAACAGTGCCCTTGGCCAATCCGGGATGGGACGGTGCAAGCGCGTGTGTAGTCCAATCCATAACACACCTCAAAGCCATTTAGAGCTATTGAAAAACTCAAATAGATAAATACTCTTTAAATAAATCTTAAATAATTAACATGGGATTAAAAAAGAAACATCACAAGTTGCCATTTTCTAATAATCTCCCACAAACGACACACTTGTATAGAATGAGATAACTCTGGAAAAGGAATAAACATCAATTTCTTTCGATTGAATTGATGGAAGTGGAGTGAGGTAACAACCTAGTCAATAAAGTGAATTTGTCTTTAATTTTATTGACTTGGGTTGAGACCCCCACAACACTTATCAATCCTTAACGTTTGCAAGCTCCGCAATAAATCTACTTAGCATTATTCAGGGGCACGTGCATACCTAGGGTCCTCATGAGTGCTCTAGAAAGACTATCTTAGTCTTTCACGGAAGGTGGCCCACCTTCATACTCAAGTAGAAGATTACTAAGTAATCATTAAGAGTTATTTAAAATTAAACTCCACAATGAATTCATAAAAAAGGCTTGTCCTTCTCATTAGGACCATCTAACTTAATAAAGGTTATGAATTCATACGCATGTAAAACACTACTACACATTATAAGAATGAGACATGTAATACACTATTTGAGAAAATACATAACTTTATTTGACCATGAATGGTATCTACTATATATTCTCATTCCATGGGTTTAAGTCCCACTCCTCTTGATGATTCAAGTACTACTTTCCTCCTTAATCGTTTTGTGAGAGGATTAGCCAAATTTCTCTTGAATCTCACATATTCCAAGAAAATAACACATGTTCGTAACAAATATTTTACCACACTATGTCTGATGCGAATGTGTCTTTTTTTTACCATTATTGACACTATTTTTGGCTATCCAATGGCTACTTATGAGTCACAATGAAGGAAAATGGGGACATATGAATTTTCCTATATAGGTATATCAACCATAAGATTCCTTAACCATTCTACTTCTGGACCTACCAACTCAAGAGCAATAAACTTAGATTCTATTGTGGAACGTGCAATACATGTTTGCTTTGCATATGTTCGTAAAATTGCACCTCTTCCGAAATTAAAAACATAATAACTAGTAGAACTAATTTCACCGTTAGCAAAACCCAATTCGCATCACAAAATCCTTCTAATACTACAACAAACATCAATCAATGATTGCTTTCAAATGTCTCAGTAAATGATGAAGTGCATTCCAGTGTTCATTACCAGGGTTATAACACTTAATCTACTAACAACATAAGCTATATTAGGCCTATAATTCATGAGGAATATTACACTTCCTATGATCTTAGCTATTCAATTTGTGACACACTAGGCCCTTTATTCTTCTTTAGAGGTATAATAGAATCGTTTGGAGTTCTAACTAGACCACATTAAAAGAATTAAACTTCCTCAATATTTTTTCCACATAATGAGATTGAATCAAGGAGAATCCATTCTCAAATTTGTTTACTTGAAACTTTTCCTAAATCCTTCATATCAAATTGAGATGACAAAAATGCCTTAGTGTCATCTAACAATACTCGTATTGGTACAAAAAAATCAGCATATCATCCACACATAAGCAAATAATCACATAGTTTAAATCAAAAATTTTAGAATAAATTCAAGAATGAGATGTATTCACAATGTATCCATTACTTAAAGTTTGATCAAACCTCTCATATTATTGTTTTGGGGGCTTCTTTGAGGTCATAAAGTGGTTTTTTTGAGTTTACACAATTTATTCTCCCTGACCAGACACTATGGAACACTCATGTTGTTCTACATCTTTTAGATCCCTATTTAGAAAAGTTGTTTTAACACTCAAGAGCAACCAAGGTTCTAATTCTTACTATTTTAGTCATAGGAGAGTAGGTATAAAAAAGTCAATGTCCTTTAGCTATGCCATTTGTCGAGAGATATAGCCTTCATGAATAATACCATTTTCTTCACAAAAATTCTAAGAGTTTGTTTCATATTCTCCATATGTGTCAGACCTGAGTCTTTTTATTTTTTTCTAGTTGATTTTCAACCTTAGCTCTAAATTTTAAGAACACTTCCTCAGTTTCATCTTTAGACTTTAGAAGATAAACTTTAGTGTCTAGAAAAGTTATCAACAAAAGTTATATAATATTTTTTACCACCATTACTTGTTGTGTTCTTAAAATCTGCTAAATCTGAATGTATTAATTCCATAAAACTTGATGTTCTAGAAGTAACATGTTTGAAAGACATTTTTGCAAATTTTGCTTCAACATAAATATAACATTTGTCACAATTTTCTTATCCATAACATCAATCAATTTTAAATTTCTAGGCCTTTTAATGGATGCAAAATTCATATGGCCTAATCTACCATGCCACAGATCAGCAAACTCAACAACATAAGCAGGAGAAATACCTGCATTATAGCTAGAAACAATATTTAGTACAAAGAGTCCATTAGTTAGGTACTCTTACCTCACAAAATTACCATTTTTCATGAGTATAAAATTTTCAGCTTCAAAAACCATTTTGAACCAGAAAATAAATTTCTATGCGATGAGGGAACATATAACATATCATTTAAAGCTAAAGTTTTGCTAGAAGTAAGTTTGAGAAAAATTTTCCCTTCACCAAGTATTCCAGTAATAGAGAAATTCCCTATGAAAACACAGTTTCCTCCACTAGCTTTCACAAAGGGATGAAACATCTCCTTGTTGGCGCAGAGATTTTTTACGCATCAACGTTAAGGATCCAATCGATTTTGTTTTCTACCAAGTTTTGCTTCCACAAATAGAGCAACTATCAATTCCTCTACCTTGGTAAGATTTGTTTGAGATGTTTGCTTGTGGTCGAAATTCTATTGGTTCTTTCTTTGATAGCCCTGGTATGCCTTATGGCCAATTTTTTCACACACAAAGCAACTTACCTTCTTCTTCTAGATCTTATTGTCCTCGTTGAATTGAGTTTGCTTCTTTTATTGACCATCTCATATGAGTATGACTAGGGTTCTACTCAGAGGAGTTTGGGATGCTTCATATTTTAGGAAGAACTATGGAGAGTATGGGAGAAATTACCGTTTGGAATGTGAAGCCATTTCAAGAGTTAGCAAAAGTCGAGGTACAAGTCGCATTTTGAGGTCGAGTTGACATTGTTTTGGAGAGATTTTGGGGCCCAAAAGATGATTAAATTCATGCAAAAAAGATAGAGGAGGAATGCCTTGAAAATATACCAAAAATCAACCCAAGAAAAATTTCCGATATGAAGAAACTGACTAGGGGCGACGCCTTCCCGGCAGCCGCCTACAAACCAAAAAAACTTATGGTTGCAAGTGGCACCACCTGGTGGCACTTAGGCATCGATGCTTGCTCCAGTAGAAGCTTTTTTGATACCATTCTGTTGACTGTGATTTTGATGTTTTGATCATTTTTTAGCTTATTTTTTTATTTAATTAGATGGGTCAATCCCTATTTGACTTTAGATTAAGTAGCTTAGAGTTTGGCATGTATATATATCCTATTTGGGGAAATACCTCATTAGTTATCAATGATGTTTTGAGTTCGAAGAAAAATTTGCAGCTTTTAAAGCTTTCTTCTTCTTAAGAGAAACCACTAGGGTTTCATCTCTTCTTGTGAGAGTGATGATTCTATCTAGTTGAGTGATCAAAGTTTGATCTCCTTGTTTTTAAACACTCTATTTCATGGATTCTTGTTGAATCTCTTCAAGGGTTTATGAAGATCCCTCATTTTCTTCAAATGGGTCTTGTGATTGGTTTCCAATCTAGGTTCTTTAGTTGAAATTGATGTTAGTCATCCTTCTACTAGTATTAGTGTCCTATTTCCTAGCTGAATTAGGATTCGATTAGAGCTTGGAAGACATGTTAGAAATTAGGGTTTCAAATTGGAGTTTTCTTCAAGAGCTCAATTCGTCCCATTTTTCTTCCATTTCCTTCATTCCTTCTATTTGTTCTAGATTCGTAGTAAAGGGCATGGAAGAAGGTTAGTTGAGCAACTCCACTAAAGGCTCCTAACTACCTCTTGCTTGGAGGAGGTCTTGGGCATTGATAGAGAAAGAAGTCCCTTCTTTTTTCCTATCACCATATTTAAGGAATTTCTTTCCTTTGAACATGTCTTTAAGTGTACATTCAATTAAATTAGCTTTAACAGGCAAAGAAGAAACAAAATTATGTTATTTTTTATACGATTAGTGACTAATCAACTCTTGAAGTGACAAATCATTCTTTTTGTGCTTCAATTGATTTCTGTAATCACTCCATGATAGGAAAAATTTTCTAGCAAGACATTAGCTTCCAAAATTTCACACATCTTCACGCCTTCATTTATCACGTCAGTTACCAAATTTTCATACTCATGTACTTGGTCCATCAAAAGCTTATCGTTTACATTTGAAATTGCAGCCATTTGCATACTTCATACTTTTCTTTCCAGCATCATCACCACCATATCTCTTTTCAAAATATCCTAAATACCTTTAGTATATTTTTGTTTCACAAATGTATCAAGCAAGGAGTTACACATATGATTCAACAAATGTCCTCTAACAATTTTGTTATCCTTGAAAAACTTTCTACAAGTCTCATCGTCAGGCTTAGCAATTGAATCAATAGAAAATGTAGTAATAGGAGTATTAGGTGATTCAATTTGAAAAGGTGGAATATTATTAAAAATCACATAATCGACTTCAAGAGCTTCAAAGAATATCAACAATTTTTGTGACCAATATTTATGATTTGTTCTATCTAATAGTTCTAACTTAGAAAGATCAGGCAAGACTTTATAGTGTGCAGCAGTAATAGCTATAGATTCTTTACTACTAGCACAGATGCGAGGAAACATAGAGAAACTTTTCTTTCAAATTGTAAGACTAGTTGCAAAGTAACAACACAAGTGAAGCAGATTGGCAGCGGCAATAGATAAGCACCGCAGAAATGTAAATAGAAGTTGTAATGAAGGACAACTTATCGGATCAGTGGTTGTGTCGTGGAATTCCACTACCTTGAAAGCAAATTTCTGGTGCGACTTTAGTGCAATTGTAAACGCTGCTTTGCTCTCCAAGGCTAACACAACTTCCTTCAACACATACACTTGTGGCAGAGAAATGGAACTTGCAAACTACATGTTATCCAAAATGACAATATAAGAAAGAACAGGAGAAGAACATAAGCAGAGTATAGAGAAGTGAATTTTTTATCTATCCCCTACTGCCAAGAACCTACGGCGTTTATACTGGAAGTAGGTTGTTATCTGAAAAGAAAATTTTCGAACTTCTTTGTACATATCATAGTCCACATGATCAACTAGCAAATAATTTGTAAGCCAAACATATGTCCAAAACCTATTTTTCTTACCATCCCCTAGTCACCAAGTATACCTTAAAACAAAACCTCCATCCTCGTTAGTATATGAAAAAGTTTTCAAAACTAAGCTATTTGTAGAGATAAAATTTGGAGAAGAAAAAAAACTCTGTTATTCCTTTCTTCGAAATGTACAGAAAAGAAGAATATACAAAGAGAACTCTTACCCTAATAATCTTAGCATGATCAATGTTATTAGAATGCAGACAAATGCCCAAGCCTATAATGTCAAAGCAAAGATTTATTGAAACATTCACTAGAACTAGACAAGGCCTTATTATTGAAAGAATAATAGCCAAGAGAGACTGCTAGATGTTGCAAACTAGTTTGAAGAATATAGACCTCCAACATTTCTAGCTAATCC
Organism: Rauvolfia tetraphylla; assembly: GCA_030512225.1. NCBI lineage: Eukaryota > Viridiplantae > Streptophyta > Magnoliopsida > Gentianales > Apocynaceae > Rauvolfia > Rauvolfia tetraphylla. The sequence goes on from JAJQKT010000062.1 coordinate 6,965,702, forward strand.
AATCATCCTCCAGCAAGAGGGGTTCTGAGGGGATACAAAAATCAGTCTAGAATATTGCATTAATATAGGAGATATTAAATAAATGACTTAAAGAAAGCAGATTAGACATGAATGTAGGAATACATAACTTATCATGCAGAATAAGGATTAATATGTATATGTACTAAGCGTACGATGATTTTACTAATATATGATGATTTTAAAATAATTTTGACGGTTTTGCCCTTCAAATACTCTATACATAGAATCTGAGAACCAACTTGAGATGGTTCTTAAATTTGAAAATTGGATAGCTAAATATAAAACTGTTTATTGGACGAAGAGAAAAAGGTAGCAAGTTTAACAATGTAAGACTAGTAGCAAAGCAACAACACAAATGAAGCAGATTGGCAATAGCAATAAAGATACAACAAAAAAATTTAAATAGAAACTTTAACAAAGGATGACTTATTAGATCAGTAGTTGTGCCATGGAATTCCAATGCCTTGTACAACCTCATTACAATCGTAAATGCCGTTTTTCTTCCCAAGGTTAACACAAATTCCTCCAACACGTGCACTCGTGGCAGAGAAATGGAACTTGTAAACTATAGTTGTCTAGAATGACAATATAAAAAAGAACAAATCTATGTGATGTGTAGCCGAGGCAAGGCTATGTGATGTGTGGTCTAGTTCATAACACCCCCTAAAGTCATTTGGAGTTAATAACAAATCTAAATAGATAAATACTCGTTAAAGAAGACTTAAATAATCCATGTGGAATTCAAAGAGAACTGCACAGTTGTCATTTTCTAACATAGAATATATAAAAAGAATATGGAATATATCAAATCATTCAATAGAGAGAGAAATCGTAGCTTTACAATTAGAGAAAATAAGTTCTCTAATATGACACCTAAGGACTTTCGTGCAACTCACGTTAGGTACAAGAAGACTCCAAACTTAAACTCAAATGTCTATAAATCAACGTTGTTTAGGTATGCAAATGTAAATGACATCCCCTCTAGCAAGGACTGGCAAGAAAAGGAAGCTACTGCTGAAGTGAAAGATCAGGGTCATCCTTGTCATAACGCCATACTTCTATCTCACTACCAAGAATTTAGTAATTTTTACCAACTAAATCCTTTTTTTTTTTGCTCGTGTGTATATTTCCTGCTGAATGATGTACAACTTCAGAATGTTGCTAGGCTTTCCCTCAATAGTTCTTTTTGAAGGGCCAAACCAAATAAAATCTGGGAACTTGGTTTCCTTCTCCCAGCAGCAACTTTTTGATTGTGATGAAAACAACAATCCATGCAATAGTAGTTTCGTGGAGATGATGTTTGACTTTATAGTCCAAAACAATACCATTGCTTCGGAGGTGAATTACCCATACATAAATCAAGAAAGCACTTGCAATGATGAGGCTCCTATAGCAACTATCATAGTTGGATATGAGAAGATGCCTCCAAATGATGAGATTACTTTGGTGAAGATGATGGCCAATCAACCTATTTCCGCAACCGTTGATGATAATTCAGAAGCTTTCCACAAGTATATTGAAGGGATCTTCGCCCAAGAATATGGAAGTAACTTAAATCATGTTGTTGCAGTGATAGGATATGATACTAGCGAAGGCGATACCAAATTCTAGATATTGAAGAACTCATAGGGCAACATGTGGGAAGAGAGCAGTTTAATGGGACACCTAAGGGAGGGGGATTCCCAAGTTGGGTGATCACGGCCACATTAATTTTTTTAAAAAATAAAAACTACAAAAGGTTCAAATTGTAAAAAACTGTTTTGCAGCAGTAAAATCGTCTTATATTTAAGAATCCCAATTAGGTCGACTTGGGTTTGCTAAGCCCAAGTCATAGGGCTTTTGCCAAGATTGGACAAATTTTGTAAAAACTGCATTGAAATGGCCTTGTTTGGGTGGGTTTTTACGCATTTGGCATTGATGCATTTTCTTTTGGCATTATAGCACTATGACGCCAAATGAAAACGCGTTATATGGTTATATGTTTTGACACTAGGCTATAACCCCACAAGTTTAGGCGTTATAGATGAAGCATTCTTCCCATTTCCCAAGAGTGGAGCAAGCGTAGTGTCCAAGCTAGAAAATAGTAGAACAACAAGCTGCAATTTTTTGCTGCAGCTCCAGTAGATCAATAGCAAGTCAAAAGAGGAGAGGTTAATTCTTCATTTGCTCTGTCTTTCTTTTCTCTCGCGTAGCATATCCCTTTGTTTTTTTCTATCTCTCCTTGTTTTCACATGCGGTTGAGTTGAGATGCATTTTTTTTACAAATATTCTCCCTGTAACACAAGTTTTTTTTAGATGTAGGTTTTTGTGGTTTTTTTGTTTCAAATTAAATTTTTATTAAATTTTGTAATTTTATATTTTTATTTAATTTATAATTTAAGTAAATATTGCATATATTGTGTGCGAGAGGTTGCCTTGAAAATTATTTTTTATTTTTGTAATTTTGTTAACTATTGTTTAGATATTATTATTATTAGAAAATTTTGTGTTTTTTACCTATATATTATTTATAGTTTTTGGTAAATCTTGATCGGCAAAACATGAGATTCATGCTATTGAATTAAATTTTTATTTAAATTTTATTATGTTCTATGAATAATAGAAAATAATATTAGCATATATCATAAGAAAAGTATGTTTAAGAATAGTGCAAAGATTTATTAATTTAAGAAATCAAGATTCTAGATAATCGTAGATTGATGCAACTAGAGTCCGTACATATATTCATCTTGGGCCAGTTGACCCTAGCTTGCTGACTAGATAGTCCGAGCATCAGTCAACATTGATTTGGGAGGGTTACACGGAGACTTTAGAGCATTCTTTGAGAATGTATTGCTTTGACCGCATATTTTATGATGCCGATGGTGCAGCCCCAGTTAGAGTTCATAAGTTGATAGATAGAGTCGGATTTGGAGGACTGGCCCATGTCGGATTCAGGTTTGTTAACTACGCACTTATCATGGTGTTTGTCGAGCAATGGCTGTCGAAGATGCATACTTTTCACTTAACATGCAGTGAGACCACCATTACGCTCCCAGATATGGCAATCTTGTGGAGATTGCCTATTGATGATCATCCTATTATTGGGTCTCCATATACCCACCCTAAATTTGAGTGGATTGAGATAATCAACAGACTTCTCAGATTTAGACTTACGGCGGCATATGTCGTGGGGCACAAGATGCAGAAGGAACCATTGGAGCATTTATTATGAGACCACTTGGTGAGCATCCATCGGAGCAGGAGTGCGTCAGATTGGCACGTAGACTTCTACTTATGCTTATAGGAGGGATTTGCTCTCTGACCACTTGAATTATAAGATATCGCAATGTTATCTTCGCTTCCTAAAGGATTTGGATACTATCAGGTCCTACAGTTGAGGTAGTAGAGTTCTCACATACTTGTATTGCTACTTATGTAATGCATGTTTGAGAGATGTGCGTGAGATTCACTGTTTATGGATGTCGTTAGTCAGTGCAATTTGATGCGAGCCTATTACCGACTCACATCCTACTCACCAATTGTAATTAGTTATATGTTGTGTCTATAGAGGAGGTTCGATTTCACACTCACAACATCTACATTATTTTGTTGGATTTGTAAACATTATCTATCTAACTGTATTAAATTGGTTATATGTGCAATTTACGATTGCTATAGAATCTTACTTTTTGAATCCTTGTAGTTGTCCTTTTTTTGCTTTTTGAATTTGTTTATTGATTTTGGTCTCATCTTCAGTGTTGTCAGAATTGTGTTCTTTTTTCCATGTGAAGCTCCCCGTCAAAATTGTACTCCTAGTAACTCAATTGTTATATTGCTTGCTTGCACATCGATCGCATCTTTCTGCGATGCGTGTTTTCTTCAAAACTTTTATCACGTGGAGGCTTATATTTTTATCACGACATGAGTTTCTATATAAGCCTTCTGCAACATAACAATTGCCATACACCATTCCTGCTCCCACACATAAGTCAGAATTGTAACATTTGCCAAACATTTGCCCCTCCAGCCAAATGAGAAGAATGGTTTTAGAAAACCTTGTTAGAGTCTCCCTATTATGGGATAGTGAAATCAGGAACGACGAAACTGGAGCATTTTCACAGGAGCAGGACACAAGAGTTGGATCCTTCAGCCATAAAGTCTCCCATGATGAATTCGTGCAGAAGATCTTCTCCATTAGAAGAATGGACTCAATTGCCTGCTGCCTAAGAATGACTTTGCAATGGCCATATTTTTCATCGAAATTCTATTAGCTGTTCTATAATATTATCAATCTTGATGATGATGATCAGATGGACATGTTGTGGGACATTCAGCTAGACTTCAATAGGGCTAGCGTGCACATTCTCTTGGATTTCCAACCAACACAAGCACAAAATGAACAAGACTTAAGGGTCGATAACAACATGGGTTGCTATGATGACACGCAACATTGCATAGAGACTCATGTGACACAAGTATCAGATCTAGTGGCATGTTGAAGACCCAGGTATGGCTGGACGCAAGAAAGCTGTTGGCATCGATCTTGAACCGCAGAATGCTACACGGGCGGCAAGGCAGAACGGCCGTTTGGCCTCATACAAAGGTCTATGGGAAACGTTGGATATAAAAAATGATAAGCAAGCCACAATGAATGCTGGACAGTTACCAACGACTGCTATTACAAAGGAGGAAATTGTGGCATAAAATAAGGGAAAAGGTTCATAACGACTGTCATAACTAAGGCAACCGTTACCAACGGTTACAATAATTAAAGAGGAGGACATTGTGGCTGAAATCACGAAGAAACCAAGGCTATAGTTAGCATCTATAAATAAGAACTCTTAAATTCATTGTATCATCTATTGATAGATCATTATTCATGATTGTAATAGCATAGACTATTGTCATATCTTTGGCTTCCTTTGCGTAGTGCTTGGAACCCTTGGGCTTAGCAATAATGGTGTAGTGCTAGGTTGTTGAGATTATAGGTTTAGCAACTCTAGTGTCGTACTGAGTTGTTGAGAGTGCTGGTGTTGTACCGACCAATTATCTTGTATTTCGTTTACGTTTGTTTTTCTTCAATATAAACAGAAAATGCGGAACTTCCACACCAAAATTGAGTCCCTACTTTACTTTGCCCCGATTCTGCTTTATTTTGCCGAGTTAACCTCTTGGCTGTGAGCCTTCGTGCAGCCTTTAAGAAAACATACCGTCCACCCCATTGTCGGTATCCTGACATAGCATCGGAACTGACGATGCTATATGGATCTGCTGTGGCGGATTCATTGCATATCACATCCAATGTCGAGGGAGATCCCGAATCAAATAAACCTGATGAATAATACTTAGAGAGTTCAGATGAAGGTGAGTAGTCTCCTCATCGACATCCTCAGACTCTTTAACCCTAACATGAGGCTACAACCTACTCATTACTGCAAATGGACTGTACTTCATGATGATGGATACAGATATGGAATCATGACTATAAAATTATCTGAGTTATTGAACTGTGTATTGAAGAAATCAAGAGCTTTATCACTAAAAGCTCTTGCATAAATGGTGTTTAGCAAGATGGTCGAGTACTTCAACCAACATAGAGAAGAAACACACACATGTAGACATCCTTTTCCAGAAGGATTTGGGATAAGTTTGCGACAAACGAGAGCAAAGCCAGATCACATAGGGTAGTTCAATACAATGCACATACAGGAGAATACAACGTTCAATCACCCATATGAGGGGACGGTAGAGGTAACAATGTGTATATAGTACATATGGGAGACACACCTATACTTGTGAAAAATAGCACATCTACCGGCTCCCTTATTTGCATGTGTTGGCGGTGTGTCGGAATAAGAGATGAAACTGTGCATAATTTGTGTTAGATATATATACTCAAAAGAATCATATAGAAAGACCTACGAGTACAGTATTAATTCGATTGCCAACGAAAGTTTGTGGCAAGAGACACAATTTCACATAACCTTTTACCTTCTAAACATGAAGAACAATCGAAGGCGATTATGATCCACGAGACATTGTTCCGATATGGATTAATGTAATCGAGGCTCTCCTCCAAGATGCAAGATATAGCAACTGTCATAACAGAAGGAACCACTCGACTCTACAAGACCAAGTTCCTCTTATTCTATTATACGTTATATATATTTCTATTTTATTTCATTATTATGTAATGCTTCCGCGACTACTTCTCTAATGTAGAATAAATAAAATTTTAAATTCTATAAAATGTTATTATTTATTTATAATATTCTTAGTTTCACCTTCCTTCTTTTTAAAAATATTTAAGTGCTTCTAAGAAAAAGCATAATTATGTGTTTTATTCTCATTTTCATTTCTCCAATAAAAAGAAAAAATAAATCATTCTAAAATTTTAAAAAACTTTTAATTTTGATTTTTAAAACTTAAAAATTCATGTGTATATTTTAAACACGATCATTAATTAGAAAATTTTCAAGTTGAATCTTTTAACTCGTATAGAATAATGAACAAAAAATTTTTATTATTTAACGTATTGTTAGGTGAAGTAACAATTCTGTGATATCTATAACGCCAAACAATTTGCGTTACAAAAATGACTATAACACCAAAATGTTTAGCGTTATAAAATAACTATAACACCATCTAATTTAACATTATAGCCATTGACGAAACACTTCCATCAGACATGGCCATTCTAATGCAATTTTCTCAAAACCGGTCCAATCTTGTCAAAAGCCTCAAGTCATATAACTCGGTTAACACCCCTACCATGGTTGGAACGAGACCAATTCCTCCCCATTCCATAAAGTGACAAGAGAAGCGAAAGAGATACTAAACATGATCAAATTAACCAATAAGAGAACTGAAACTGGTAGTTCCTGGATTCCATCATAGATTTCATTAGATTGCTGAGTTAGTTAAAACACTAGGGTCTACTCAGCCAAACAAAAAGTAGGGTCATTAACTATTTACACACGGGACTTCTAGAGAAGTGAAAGTAATTATAATTTAATACAATCTTGTCTATATAACACCTAAGTCCGCTAAAGGAACCGAGCATCCTTTACTGCTGGTGGACATCCCAAAAACTAATAACTACGTTAGTCACCTCAACATAACATGCCATCCATATCCAGGAATTTGCACCAATGGAACTGGAACACTGATGAGGCCTACTTGGGAATGTCTTTAAATGATTCTTGTGGCAGAGCAGCAAAGTGGCTAATGATGCACGTAAAATATTTGGAAGAACAATCTGAGTCGGTGTTGAGATTGAAAAGAATCTCTTATAATCCACCAATCACAGGGATTTGACTATCAGCTAAGGATGAGCGGTTAGAATCCAGTTCCAGGCCTTTGCCATAAGCAGCGATGAGTAAAGCCTCTGCGCGACCTGAAAGAAGCAGAAAATTTCTGACATAATGTAATACAGTTAGTGGGTATTCTGTTCACTATCACTGCCATTTAGAGAGAGAGATTCGCTGAAGCAAAAAGTATTATACAACACTGCTACCAACACATTCAACAATGATTTGGTTTTAACCAGTTGTAGAAAATGAATGGGAAAATTTGATTGCTCCGGTTAGATTGCTTTACAAGGATACCAACATTTATACGAAATTCATCCTTTGCCCCATTGAAGTCGGTTTCAGACTTTCTGATTGATCAAATGATTGCTTAATACATAATGCATTGTTCCTTCAAAACTTTTTTTCTTATTTTTTTAATTCCAACAAAAATATATATATTGAAATATCTAAAATTCCATTGCAAGCTACGTCTATGATTATTTTAAAATGATGCTCGCTCAGAAGTCAAGGTGGCTTTCCTGGACAAGTTGTAAGAGCAAGCAACAGAGGCAGTCCACTATTACAATCGGGTGGTTGCCAAGGCATGCCACCACCTCCCCCTCAGTCAAAAGGAAAAACAGAGAAGATAAACAGAAATACAGCTCTTTATATTCAAACCATTGAAGAAACAACAAAAAGAAAAATGTAATAGAAAAATACTATCACACATGATCAAGGAGTACACAAACCGTGATCTTTCTTTCTTTTCAACAGGGAAGTCATGGATGGAAATATCGAGGATGCAGCCTCCCTGCTATCATCCTGCCAGTGGTTTTTAATTTACATATATGAGGAATCACTTGATCACTTAATTTGCAGATAACAACACACAAATCGTAAACAGCATGGCGCAATTGAGTTATTGGATTCAGCATGTAGAATCCAAAGCTATGAGAGAAGAACAACTAAATTGCATCCATTTGCACATATGGACATCCTTATGGATGCTGAATACGCCTGCAAAGATATAGTATTCACATGCTTGCACACAACTTTCCTTGCACGGAAATATAATGGAGAAATGATGCAAGAATTCATGAAAAAAAAAACAACTCAAACGTCATTTGAATGGAAAGAAATGTGGGGACTCTTACATGGAGTAGAGGGTGAAAAAAAACCAGCTGATGATGCTTCACAGGTTGTGTATAACTGAGACTAAATGTCAGCTCCCTGATTTGGGGAATCATCCTAATCCTATTAGATTATGCACAAAACTCCTCTTAAAATTACCAAAAGAAAAGATATAAAATAGTTAGATGCTTAGGTAATAGTGATCAACAAAGTGAACAATAACAAGTAATATTATAATAACTATTTTAATACACGATAATCTGTTTAATATTTTGTTATATCCAATTACAAAAGTGGATGTCACATTACATAAAAGTGTAGAATATTTAGTCCAGAGGCATTACAGCTCAAAATTGAAGTAGTTCGAATAGTATTATCAGGAATCATTTCCATTTTCATTTCAAAACTATATATTTCAAGGATAACTCTTATGCATTGAGGTCCCAAGGAAAATTCATAAACCAAATACCACCACAGTTCCCCACACGGGCGGTTATCCTAAGAAGCAAAAAACTTTCAACAGAAAGAAAAAGGGAATGGAAGTCGAGAATTCCAGATAATCTGGTGAAGTGATAACTCTTCAACAGCTATTCCTCCCTTCCCCCAAAAAGGAGGGGGGGAACGTTGAGGGGACGGAAGAAGACTCATCCAAATAGTCAGTGGTATTGTATTTAGGAGTCAGATAGACAGGGAAATATAACATAGAGGCCAAAACAACTATCCCACAATAAATGTCAGCATCATAAATAGTACCAGAATCCCGACCTACATTGATTGCTCTGCTCCAGCCCTGAAAAAATTGAACATGGTAACCCTATAAATAGTATATGCATTGTTAACTGCAAGATGAATTTCAGCTCGCCTTCTTTAACCATTTTCCCCCTAAATCGAACAATACCTTTTACATACTTAGCCACCTAAGTCACGTCATGAAGTACATAACACAAAATAGTAAAAAAACACAATCATACTCAAAACAGTTCCAAGTAACAATCAACCAAAAATTTAAAAAACTAATCAAACAATTCTTGTATCCTTTAAGGGGAAGGAGTGATTTTGGGGGATGTTAATATTTTTCAAGCTATTAGCTTTAGCTGTCTCTTGATTTATTTTTTCTTCTTTTCTTTTTAAGTTCTAAAACGAAGGTTTAAGGCTTGGTTTTTGCAGTTGTAAGTTCTAAAAAGGAGGTCAGAGGTTAACACAAAAACAGTGAAATGAGTGTTTAGTTTGCCTCCACTATAATTATTTTTTATTTTCTCTCTTCTGACCAACACGGTATACATCTTGTACCCCACAGTATTCACTACCAATTCTACACTCTAACCCTATCTTTTACCTCGGTATGGCCCCTACTTATACCTTAACTATTGAATATATTTATATGTAGAGCCAATGGGACTATACCATTCTCAAAAGGAGGTCACACTTCGAAGAAAAAACTTCTGTGTGTTCAACTTGCCTCCTATTATTAGTATGATTTCCTCCTTCAAATCTTCTGATCAACAAGATATATATCGCGTACCCTATAGTATTCACTACCAATTCTGATTCTCTTAACCCTCCTATCTATTGCCTAGATATTGCCCCTACTTGTCTCGTACCTATTACATAAATTTACGACTGGGGTCAAGGGACCTATACCCATTCTAAAAATGAGAAGAACAAAGGAAAGAGCATAACCATTTGCATGCTCAGAATCAATCATCAATCTAACCCCACTAAATAAAATTTAGAGGGAAGGTATGAGAAGAAAGTTAAACTCTTTCAATAGAAGGCTGTTTTAACATCAACTTAACCACTTAAAATACTACTGAGATCTAAAAAAGTCCAATAAATTAAGTGTCCTAGGGAGCTAAGCAAATCAAACTAAGTAACTTTACTTCACTGTTTCATCTATTCGAAGTAAAGGGTAAGCAGGCATGCCAAATTTAATAATGTTTCCCAAGTCAGAAAAAGCAACAAATCTCAGACCAACCAGATTCAGGCGTAGGAAAACCTAGATCTGTGTGCATATTAACATGTGAAAGACACTGTTTTAGATATGAATACACGAACCTAATGTGTTTAAAATACGTTTTATGGGCATGATTATTTAGTATAAAACATAAATTATACTAAATATAAAATTATCCTTTACCATATTTATTTCTAAACATGCTCAAGTACCAAATTACATATACACGGATCCCAAACTTTGTCCAAGGACCGGACAAGAAATAATGGTTCTTTTACCCCCAATCTATAGACACACCAACCTCCATTTCAAGAAAAATTAATTATTAGGAATACTGATCTCAAATATCTTAGTTCCTTTTTTCTCTCTCTAAATAAATTCTGGGACTACTAAAAATTTGACAATGAATATGGATGTTTTAGAGAAGAAAAAATTGCCAGCACCAAACTAAAACTTTTCTTCAAAATTTCAAAACCCAAAGGGGAATGGATCACATGATAGAAAATTTCAGAACAGACCAAAATAATCCAGTGATAACTTGTAAACCAAAATGTTTCTAGTAGAACTCTAAAAACCTTTAAACTTGCCTAAGCACATTGGCATATACCACTGACTTATATCTTCCTTGACCTCAACATATATCTCTGTTGACCTCAATATGTGATTGAAGCATAGAATAGATATTAGAAAATTGCATGTTTCACATTGAAAAGGATACCAAATGCTTAACCGTCCAACAAACTAGAATACTAGACAGTAAAAGAACCTCACCAATGTTAGAGAACGCCAATTCCTTAGGAACTCCTTTCAAATTTCAAGAAATTACTGTTTAACCAAATAGCATTTTGAGGTAGGAAATCCCAACTCAATAATCAGCTTCCTCCCCGCTCTTTCCATCAGTCAAGAATCTAACAGTACTAGTTTCAATCATTGAAAATAGGTAACAACTTATAAAGCACTCATGCTTGCTTTCAAATGTTCTTTGCACTTGCACATAAGGGAAACCAGTCTAAAAATGTTTTCTGCAAAAAATGCAGTAGAAGCTTCACATATGAAGCACCAAACACACCTTACTAAACTTGCTTCCAGAGAGTTTAAACTCATTCTTCCACACCAATGATGGCACTGGAACAACTGAGAAGCCCGAGGCAACTAAAATCCCAATCCAGAGGCCGTATCCAAATCCTCCACTCCACCATCCCTTCATGTAATTAAGAGAACTTGTAAACAAGATGAACTATCAATACAAGGAAATTTGAGGGAATGCCCACCTACTATACAGTAGCATATAATACTGCCACAACTAATGCCTTCTCAGAGAGGTTAGCAAGGAAAGTAACACGACGACATATTTCATTGCAATTTAGGGAAAAGAAGAAATAACCTTCATCAGTCATTTCTGAGGCCCTTTTGACTAAAAGGCACAAAAGAATCTAAATAGCAATTGACATTAAAAAAGGTCGAAACAAGCTAATTCCAGATAAACAAGAATAACCCCATAGTCATATGAATAAAGACACAGTTTAGATATTTTCTTCAAAAATTTCTTAAGCATTAACTTGCCAAAGCAGAACGGCCCATATACTAAGTAGTGCCATCTAGAAAATTACATGACAAATATATTACATGGAGAGAGAAGGAAAAAAAAAAAAGAAACTATACCTCACCAAGTTTGACTAATATGCTACAACAGTGGCAATTAGAAAAGAATATCTCTAAGTTTTCAAATATTTCTAACCTGCTTACCATCTTTTGGATATGGAAGAGACTGTTCCAAATAAGCAGTAGTTCCTGAAGAAACAAAAGCTGAACTAAGAAAAATATCTTTCTAATTGATACTAAATACCACATTGGGTAAAAAAGGATGAGAACAACTAAAACAATAATTCTGACAATAATAGATTGCTAAATAAGATTTCCGTGGGAGAGATCTTTAGTGAAAACAGAACTTTATTTAGTTCTGATGCATACGAAAACACAAACTACTAAACTCTATTTAGCTCTGATACATTCAAAAACACTAACTACCAAACACATGGACTCAAAACTTAAATGAGAGACTTCAGAATATGTGCATGGTAGCTAAAGGTGCTGAAAAGCATACGCTTAAACCAGTAGACAAAGGCAATGCTTCCTCCCCTTACAACTAACAAGCTTGTAAGGACTTGGAATTTTTTCGTTGTAAACCAACACAGGAAAACGGAAATTCCATTCCTCAAGCTAATTTTCATTGTAACCACCACAGATATACAGACAATTATCTCTCCCATGATTCTCTATCTTTCTTTCTTTCTCTCTTTCTCTATTCTTTTGGGTGGACAAGAAGGCGAATTAATGAAACAAAGATATACAAGAAAAAGGATGAAATATCCTCACACAAGTGATGAAATTCCTATATCTCATCTTCTCTCATTCTATAATAAACTATTGAGTGCTGAAGAAAAAGAAAACTTGTGAATTCTTTAACTTTTGGTTCTTGAGATAGGATAATTTTCATCCTCCTATGTGTTTTTCATTTTTCCTTTCCCTCACTGCCCATGCTTTCTGTTTCACTATATGGCTGAAGCAACAGAACTCATTCTAAATAGTTTGTTCAACAAAAATGCAAAATTCCTCAAGGTCCTTCGCACCTTTAATACTTAATGCGAGGCAGCCAATTCACTATCGCACAAGGCCCGTGTCTGGACTCTGCTTTATACTGCAAGGAACAATGCAACCAGTTCCAGGACATACATATATGCAATATTGTTAGCCAGCATTGATTTATCCATCTAAGAGAACCCATACACATGAATCCATCCAAGCTGCTAGGGATTCACAACTTTAAAGGTGAAAATTAGTCATTTCTTTCAGTTTCCAACCTTTAAGTCCATCCGTCAAAATTATGAAACTAAAGGAAGGAAGAAACGCTATCACATACAACAACTATGCAGTGGAGAGTGAAGATATCAACTTACTCTTTCAAAACTGAACAGCGTCTTTCAAAAATTTATGGACTAAATTTAACTCAAGAAAAATGAAATACAAAATCCCATTGCAGATTTCAAGTCTATGATATTTAAAACTGAGAAAATGCAAGATAAGTTAGCATTCAAAATCACAACTCAGCAACACAAAAGTAATATCGCAGAAAGATTTTCTAGGGTTGTCAAAAGGAAAAAAAAAAATCTATGTCACTTCTTTTCAACAGCAAACAAGAATGGATATACGTTTATTTTGCAGATAAAGCTAAAACAATTATAGTCGAATCTTTTCTTCAGAGAAATATTCTCACATAAAAAGCTTCTGAAATTGGCATAAAGATAGCATACCCATAGGTGCATCAAAACTGCGAAGCAACTGAACAATAGATTTTGTATCCAAACGCTTCCGTGCTCTTCCACCAATAAGTACTTTCAGATGAGGAGAATCAAATACCTGTGAGAAAACAAAAAATTACAAGATGGTGAACAATTATCTGCCTAAAGTATGAGCTGATGCTAGTTTACCATTTTTGTAATCAAGTTTTTAGAACAAAAAGATGGCATCTCTAAAATACAAAGACCTCTGCATATGAAAATTTAGTCCAAATTCTTGAGCTGACAATGCTGAACTTCATTGCAAAACCCAAGTAGGCATACCATATCCTAGAATTGGAAAGAATTTTATACAGTGCCAGTCATTTAATGCCATTAAAACTGGAAAGCTGCAGGACAGCTCTTCAATATACCGCATTCCACTAAGACAGAAACGCTTGTAGCTTGTCAAACCACCAAAAATACTATATGATATCCCCATCTTTACAACAAAAAGGACAAAACCCAGTAAAGTAGAATGAATCCCTTATAAACATTTACGTACCAATGAACAAAGATATGTCAGTGGACCAAAAATCTCTCTCCACACCTCATACTAAATACAGCCAACAAGTCCACTAGTTCATAAAATATCCCTCTCTGCATCAGACTAAATAAAGGCAAGAAGTCCCCGTAGAAAAATCCATCTCCAATCATCTCTTATTTTCCATAGTCATATTTATCCATTTAAAGAAATTGTTTTCATAAGAACAATCTTTCTCCGCAATATTATTATTTTCTTCAATTTCAGATCAGCTGATATCATTAGTAAGGATAATATTATTCATCCTAAACTCAGATACTACATATTTTCAGGAAAAGCTTGAAATTGAATTTAAAAACCATGACTTTACTATAAAAAAACACTTCATAACTAAAACCAAAAGAGTTCTAACGGAGACCATAAAAAAACATAATAAAACTGGTAAAAGCAAAAGAGGAATATACTAATGAAATAACACACAAAAATTCAAATTTTTGACCTTCTTTGTTCAAAAGGAAAACTTTTAATCATTAGGGAACATCATTATACACCTATCTTTCAGCTATAATAGACATAAGATGAGGCCAATTGCCTGAACAGAGTCGTCCGGTTTTAGAAGAGCTACAGCTCCGGAGACATCCGGGTCGATACCAATAACCCATTCTGATGCTGCATTGGCAACTCCATTCGGGTCAGAGCTCAAAATTGCTTTCTCACTCTCCAGAGGAAATGGGCAAGAGAGGGAGGCCAACCAATTGTCCCTAAGCTGAACCTGTGAAACTGCATTATAAGCAGTCTTTTTTCTGTTGTTCCGTCTAATTGGCGGTTCAGGAGGTACAATAATGGAGTTGTCTTCGAGAGCAGCCGGGGATGCAGCGGTCGTAACGGATAACAACTCAGCTGAAAAAGGCTTGAATTTAGCGGCAGCGGTGGTGGAGGCCCGGAGGAGAAGTGGTGGCCGGAGTTTCGAAGAGAGCGGGGTCATGAACTGAAATGGGGAGAGGCCGTTCTGGGCGGGATATGCCTCCATAAAAGATGGCCGGGACTACACCCGGCCTCGGAAAATGAAGACGGCTCCGGCGTTTCGGAGTGAATCGGGTGGGGTTTTGGGGTGCGGGGGACGTTTGGGGGAAACGGAGGGAAGGGCTGTTGGGATTACTTGAGTTTTTCCTCCTCTTTTGAATTTTGATAGTAGAGGACGAGGTGCAAGGTTTTCTTTTTTGCTTTCTATTTCACATTTGGTACATAAAATGAAATAAAATATAATATTTTTCTATTCAAAAATCTCGCAATAGAGCTAAAATTCTTTTTTCATTCAATTGTCTAGAAAAAATAATGTAATAAAATGATGATTTCTTTTATATATTTGATAAAGTTATCATTCAATGTCAAAATTGAATGAAATTCTATAAAATATAACTCAAATGTCTAGTAAGTATTTGGTATCAATAAGTCCAATATTTCAATATAATTACAATCACGGCTCTAGAAAGATGACAAAATTATTTGCAGAAATCAAATTTAGTTAATTCTTAAATATTTAAAAACTGATGGATAGAATGTAAATATTCAATGAATGCATAAATATATTACAATAATGTCATAATAGAATGAAATTTTATAAAATATCAGTCAAATGTCTAGCTAGTATTTAGTATCAATAAGTTCAATACCTCAATTTACAATTTACGACTCTAGAAAGATGATAGAGAAATTACTAGCGAAAATTAAATCTAGTTATAAAATATAAAAGGGTAAGGATTAGAACTAAAGTTGTAATATCTATTTTTTATAGATCAATATCCCTATTACATTTATTATCTTAGAGAAAATAAGAGATTACGAGACATAAGCTATGTAAGTTATAAAGGAGCCTACTAATGACTTATAATGAAAAATGTCACTTTCAACTCTATAAAAAAAAATCATATAGAGTAGCTTGTATGATGAATGTATTGTAAAAAAATTCTCAATTAAATTCTATTTTCTATATTTCTTGAGTTCTCTCTTTCTCTATGTTGCTATAGTTTAAAATCTTCTTCATTTTTATTTTATAGTTAGTTTTGTGTCTATTGCGACTAAAATTTTGAACACGTTATCAATACGAGTCTCCATCATTGAAGTTTTAAAGTTTATCAAAACAAAAAAAAGTGGTATTTTTATATTTTTGAATTTTCATGTCAAACATTACAAAACTCAAATTTTCTACTCTTGATATTGCTAGAAAAAACTATATATCATAGATGTTAAATGCTCAAATTCAACTAGATACAATGAGTTTAGTATATACTATTTGTAGAAAATAATGCTTGTTCATCACAAAATCATGCAAAAGTCATGATCTTTCTTTGCCATCATATCCATGACGATCTAAAGGCATAATATTTTATCGTGAGAAATTTATTTGTTTTGTGGAGTAATCTAAAAGAAAGATTTGACCACCAGAAGATGATATTCTATCAAAAGTGCAGATTGATTTGATGCACTTATGGCTACAAGACTTTAAATCTATAAGTGAGTATAACTTCTCAATGTTTAAAATTACCTCTCAATTGAAATTATACGGAGAGAATATCATTGATACTAATATGTTAAAGAATATATTATCCTCTAGCAATAATATCGAGAGAAGGGTTTTAATAAATATGTTGAGTTAATTTCTTTCACTCTTGTGGCTAAGCAAAATAATGAGTTACTGATGAAAAATCATGAAGCTTAACCAGTATGTTCTACACCACTCCTTGAAGTGAATGTAGCTGAAACCATGGTTATTGTAACATCACACCCTAGAGACGGCCTAGACATGTTCGTTTTGAAGTGGAGCTTATAGTTTTTTTATATATATAAACCATTTGAGGAAACAATCATGAGTTCGATTAATTTATTTTTGAAAATATTTTAGAACATAATCTTGCATATGCTTGAGTATTCTAGAATATTCTAGTTTTTGTAAAAAAGCAGAAGAAGAAAAAGAAGGTCCAATGGGCAAGTGACACATGGCCACTGATATTTTTTTCACCAAAGCCGGTGGCAAGCACTGACTTCTGGCTTCTATAAAATGGTTTGCTTGTTTTTTTTCCATTTATTTTCTTTCTTCTCTCTCTCTCGATTGCCTTCCTTTCTACTTTCTTTTCCATTTCTTTTGCTTTATTTTCCATTCAATTGAATTCCTTCTTTCCCCCTTGTTTAAGATGAGTTTTTCTTTAATTTTTGTGTGAGAATTCTTTAATTAGTTTGATAGTTTTCTTAGATTTGTGGTAGAAATTATTTGTTTAGTAAACTTACTATATTTTGATTTAAATTTTTTGTTTTGGTTTAATTTGAGTTAAATTTCTTTATTTTAGTTGCAACTTTTATACTTTAGAATTTGAAATAGATTTAAAAATGGCTAAATATTGAGATTTTGAGGTTTGAAATTTAAATTAAAGTGATATTTCATCCTATATTTTTATTCTCTTAAACATTCAATATTTAGTGTATATATATATATATATATATATATATATATACACCATTGTCACTTCTAATAGATATCAATTTATACTCAAGAGAGGTTTGAACCTTTTTGAAAAGTTTTGCAAATTCATGAAATGTTTCATCCTTTTGACCTAAGAAAATTACCCAAGTAAATCTTGAAAAATCATCAACAATCACATAAGCATATCTTTTACCACCAAGACTAGTGGTCCTCATTGGTCCAAACAAGTCCATATGAACAAGTTCAAGAGGTTTTGAGGTAGAAACCATTTTCTTTGGTTTAAAAGATGTTTTAGATTGTTTTTCATATTGACAAACATCACAAAGACGAGTTTTATCAAAATGCATTTTAGGTAAGCCTCTAACTAGCTCTTGTGTGGAAAGTTTATTCAATAAATCCATACTCACATGACCTAATCTTCTATGCCACAAATATCCATCATTATCATGAATGGCAACACATTTTATATCATTTGTTATAAGTTCATCAAGATATAACACGTAAACATTTCCAACTCTATTAGTAACAAAAATGGTTTTGTTACTTGCATTATCAAAAATAGTACAAGTATTACATTGAAATTCTACTTTACATCCATTGTCACATAGTTGACTAATGCTAAGTAAATTATATTTTAAACCATCAATAAGCAATACTTATTTAATAAGAGGGAAGGAACCTTTACCAATATTATCCCAAGTATTTTTCCTTTCTTCTTATCACCAAATGTAACAAAGCCTTCACTTGTTGCTTGAAGCTCACAAACAAGAGAAGCATTTCCTGTCATGTGCCTTGAACAACCACTGTCAAGAAACCATTTTGTGGCACTTGATCTTGAAGTAAAGCGAACTTACACCAAATTTGAGAAAGTGATTTTTGGTACCCATACTTTCTTGGGTCCAAGGGGGTTAGTGAAAGTTCCTTTAACTTTCCAAACAGTCTTAACACAATTTTCTATTTTTCTTTTTACAAAACATTTTGACACTTTGTGTCCATGCTTGCCACAATATGTACAACAAATATGAGGCCTAGAATTAAAAGTTTCTTTAGTCAAAGAGTTTTTATATTTTGGAACATAGCTATCATGAGTGAAACCAAGACCATGTTTTGCAAATGAAGATCTTTGATAACCAAGTAATTTATTTAAATTTTCTCTTCCATTTGTAAATCTTTCAATGCATAATGTAAGATCATTAACTTTCTTTTTTAAGATCTCATGATCATTAAGCATTGTTTCAAGAGAAATCACTTTTGTGCAAAGCTCTCTATTTTCAAATGATATGTTTTGTATGGTTGCATTTAAAACTTCTTTTTCAATGTTTAAACAATTACTGGTCTCAAAAAGTTTCCCATTTTCAACACATAATTTTGAATTCTCATTTGATAAATCATTGATTTTGAATTTCATTTCTTTTTTCCTTTTAGAAGCCTTTTTTAATTCTTCATACATTTCTACAAGTAATTCACTATGATCAACATCATCATCATAGAAATTAGAAACGGAAGGAGAAGATTGTACCTCATCATCAATTGCCATAAAGCATATGTTGGCCTTTTCTTCACTATCATCTTCACTTTCTTGTTGATCTCATGTTCCAGCCAGTCCTTTTCCTTTCTTGGCAGATTTCTTTTTGTTCTTGTTGTCTCTTTCCCTTTCCAAAACTTTGGGACAATCAGCAACAAGATGTTCTGTACTCTTGCATTTAAAACATTGAAGTTTGAAGGATGAAGACTGTCCACTCTTTTTGGTTGGCTTTCTTCCTTCCTTGAGAAACTCCTTCTTATAGAATCTTTTGAATTTCCTAACAGCCATGACAATCTCCTCTTCTCCACTGTTTCCATCTTCTTCTTCACTTGATAATTTTTCTTGTTAACTCAAGTGATTTGAAGCTTTGAGTACAAATCCTTTTCTTCCTTTTTCTTCATCTTCTTTGTCATTTAGTCTCTTCATCTTCATCTCATGCCCGAGGAGTGATCCAATGAGCTCTTCAAGTGGAAGAGTTTTCAAATCCTTTGATTCCTCAATTACAAGTGTCTTTGGTTGCCAAGATTTTGGTAAAACATCCAATATCTTCCTGTTTTGCTCTCAAATAGTATAGCTCTTTCTATAAGCTTTTAAGCCATTGAAAATGTTAGTAAACATTGTAAACATATCGCTCACATTCTCACCCCTTATATTGATTTCGAATCTATTGCCGCATGGTTCTCAATCGGCGACGGCAGAATTTTCAAATAAACGATCGCTATGCAGTTGGTGGGAACCAAAAGTTCTGTGGTTGAAGAAGTTTCTCCAAGAGACCTTCTACCTATGAACAAATGTTCAGATCCATATTAACTACTTGTTTATTCTTACAATTATTTCTTTTTGTGGTTCAATTTAATAGCGAACTCTTTGAATTCTCCTTTATAAAAAAAAAGAAATAGTAAAATCACTAAAACTTGTTGCAACATTTTTTATAGTTTTTTTTTGTTGAATAATAGTTTCCATTTAATTTACGAAATGCCTTTTTCGTAAATGAAATGGTGGCAAACAGGTCTTGGAGCATAAGGATTAGAGAAACCGAATACATTGTTTTGGAATACCGTCTTGGCTAGTTTTCAGTTGAGAAAGAGAGCCAGGTACCTACCTTTTTCTCCGATTAATTAGGTTAGCATCTTAGAAAACAGTAGCCTTTCTACCAACGTAAATACTCCCTTGCCTGCCACATTTCCTTCTTGATTTGTACGACCCGAGTCTCTCTTGTCTATTGCCACACCAGAACGTGACAACTTTTTTCGAACTAACTTTTTGGTAAGATTAAGAGTATAATTAGATATAATTTAATTTTAAAAATTTTATTTTAAATTTAAAAAAATTAAATTATTTATAGAAAATGTGAACCTCAAATTTAATTTTGGAATGAAATAATTTTTAATCACACCATAAATTTAACTCAAAACTTTTTTTTACACTCTTTGTTCCGTTTCTACTAAAATGAGATTTCTTTTGATTAAAAATTAAAATAGGATTTGATTTCAGTTTGCCAAGAGGGAAAATATTAAGTATAAGATTAGTCGAGACTAGACAAAATTTTTAAAATTCAAACTCAATAAGATAAAATAAGTTTTCAACTTTACTTTAAACTTAAGTAAGTTTGTAATATAATAGGTCTTATACTCGGTTACGACATTGTGTTACAATTTTAGAAAAAAAAACAGTCCGTAAAGAATTTTATAAATTAAATATTAATGTAATAATAGCAAATATGCATAAATCATAAGAAATACAACATAACATTCTAAAACACTTGAACATTTCTGATACATAGATCCTAATTTAATTTAAATAAATCCACAAAATAAAATAATATCAATAGATGCAGACCTATTAATGTCCTGTATATACGTGGGTAGATCTAATAAATAGACACATAACTTCTATTAGACCCGAATTATTTACCACGAAGCCAAGCAGGGTTCGGTTTCTACCCGGCTCGTTTGCAAGCATAACATGGTCCCCCCGTCATGTAGCTAATGTCAAATTACACACTCTTGAATTGGAAGTTTATTAAACTGTCTTATTCCGCAATTAAGGAGAGCTTTCTCAGCTGAACCAATGGTTTGCTCATAGTTGATGCCAAACAATTACTTGTTGATTCTTTTTTCTTTTTATTTATTTGAACTAGTACGAATGCTCGCGCAACGCGCGGGTAATTTATTAATATTAAAATTTAATATTTATGTCTATTATTTTTTTATTGTAAGATAAATACATTATAAAAAATAAATATTTTTTATTTTAAAATATCATATTATTATGCTATTTTATGTGAATATCCTTAACAAATTGATCTAATCATCACAAATAATAAAATAGTTTCTAATTCTTTTAATCATAACTTACCACAAATTTCTTTTTATATCTTTGATGATGGTATCATGTTGTACTTCATATATATTTAAAACAATAATTATAACTTTATGTATTAATTTATGATAAGTTCAAGATCATTAGTTGTATAAAAGTTTAAAAATTTATTGTTTAATATTATTTATAGATTGATAGGTTGTAAAATTAATTATATATAATCAAAATTAAGATAATTAGTAGATTCATGTATTTTAACAAAAATTAAAATTTCATATAATTATCGTTTCTTGAATTTATCAAAATGTATTTAAAATTTTGAAGAAAAACCTTTTCAAATTCTAATGATTAAATTAAGATCATTTTCAAATTCTATTTTTTCTCAAGATCTTTCAACTACTCTTTTTTTTACTCTTAATATTTTAATCTTACTTAAACTTTCTTTTATGTTTCGCTATTAGCTTTTTTAAAAAATTTTGTAAAAGAATATGTATATTATTACTAATAGATATGGTAATCGATTACTTTATTAAACTTATGTATTTAAAACAATAATTATAAATTTATGTATTAATTTTATAGTAGATTAGGAATAGCCCCGCAAAAGTAGCAACCTGAAGAGACTCCCAATATGAGCAACCAAAATAGGCCAGTAACAATAATAACTGGGAAGAGTGGCTCAGGATGGAGAGGGAATAACTAAAGACTAAAGATTCACTGACATGCTAGTTGTTGTCACGCAGGGCATTGTAATACAATTTAGATAGTACACCGAAGCTTTTTTTTTTTATTGCTGGTAGCATTGCAGAGTCTTTATAAGATTGTACTTCCAGTATTGCACAAATTCCTACTTCCAAGATGGGTGAGAAATCTGATAGAAAAATATCATCTAAAGTTTCAACTATAATAGCAGCAAGGATAGAACATAGATATTGCAGTCAAGCAATCAGCAACAGCAGTAGCTTAGTCTATTAATCAAACATAACTGCTACAGAGATTGTATCTAAGTTTCTAGTCAAAATAAAGTTTTGACCTTTTGAGGAAACAAGAAAGGAGAGACAATAAAGAACACATCAAATAAACATTTGCCTCTTTTTAGAAGGTCATCTCTCGTAGAGGCAGAAGTCGTTCAAAGAAGCCAAGTGCACAGAATCACAAGTCTACTATTCTTCATTTCTCCTCCTGCATCCAAAGAATCTTCTTACATCTTCCATCATCTTTCACAACTTTTCCACTATTTCACAATGCCGATTTTGGACTTAGTCTTGCTAGCAAGGGATGCACATTGTGCAGTTCAGTGCCACAGAAGGGCATGGTTTGCTTCATGTTTTCTTTTGCTCTTCTAGCCGCAGTTTGTTTTATTCTTTCCACAGATTGTCATGCCACGGTTAGAGGGTAATATGCAGGGGAAGATTTGAAGAAGGTTGCAATCGATTAATGCATAGAGCGAAGGATTGGATAATGGTAGTTCAAATACCATTTTTTTAACATTGTCTTTGGTATGCTGGATTTTTATTATCTACTCGGTATACGGCAAGTGCATACAATGGCAATAGAAGGTAGGTTAGATGTGTTAAACTATGCATTATTGCGTTCTTTGTTCATGTCGTGCCTATTTGTAGATCAATTTTAGGGTTTTTATTCAATCACAAAGATTTCATCCCTATTCTAATACTATTAATATATAGTATGATGTGTTTTTAGATATATCTTTTGTTCTTTGAGATAAAACCACAAGAGGGAGAGGGAGTAAGGAATAAGGCATATAGAGCAGTCGGGGAATAACCCTCCAACCGCAAGCCCAATAGTAGCAACTGGGAATAGCCTCCCTAACGATAGTAACTAGAAGTGTTTTCCAATGAAAGCAACTACGAAAGCCCCCGGCAATAGCAGCAACCTGAAGAAGCTCCCAACATAAACAACCATAATAGGCCTGTAACAACAGTAACCGCGGGGAGTGGCATAGGGTAGAGAGGGGATAACTAAAGACAGGATTTCTTGACATGCTAGTTGTTGTCACGAAGAGCATTGTAATACAATGAAGATAGTACATGGTAGCTTTCTTTTGCTGGTAGCATTGCTGAGTTGTTATAAGATTGTACTTCCAGTGATGCGCAAATTCCTTTTTCCAAACTAGGTAAGAAATCTGATAGAAAATTATCATCCAAAGTTTCAAATATAACAACAACAGGGACAGAACATAGATGTTGTAGTTGAGCAATCAGCAACAGCAGCAGCTTGATCTATTAATCAAACATAACTGCTACGGAGATAGTATCTCAGTTACTAGTCAAAATAAAATATCGACCTTTTGAGGAAAAAAGAAAGGACAGACGATAAATAACACTGCAATTAAACATTTACCTCTTTTTAGAAAGTCATCTCTTACAAAAGCACAAGTCTTTCGCAGAAGCCAAGTGAACAAAAGCAAAAGTCTACTATTCTTCATTTCTTCTCCTACTTCCAAAGCACACCTTCTTACATCTTCCATCCTCTTCTACAACTTTTGCATAATTCCGCAATGCCGAATTTCAGCTTAGTCTTGGAAGTAAGGGATGCACATTGTGCAGCTCACTGCCACTGAAGGGTATGGTTTGCTTTATGTTTTCTTTTGCTCTTCTAGCAACAATTTGTTTTACACTTTTCATAGATTGTCATGCCATGGTTAGAGGGAAATATGCAGGGAAAGATCTCACTAGGGTTGCAATAGATTAATGCGTCAAAGGAAGGGTTGGGTAGTGGTAGTTCAAATAGCATTTTTTATAATATTTTTGTCATGGGTATGTTGGATTTTTATTAGCCACTCGGCATATGGTAAAAGCATACAGTGGATATAGATGTTTGGTTAGATTGGTTAAACTACATATTATGGCATTATTTGTTACTGTCGTACCTATTTTTAAAGCAAGTTTAGGGTCTTAATTTCATCACAAAGATGTCATCTCTAATCTAATAGTATTGATATATAGTATGATGTGTTTTTTGATATATCTCTCGTTCCTGGATATCAAACCAGAAGATGAATAGGGAGTAAAGAAGAGGGATATAGAGCAGTCGGAAATAACCCTCCAACTGCTTGCCCAGTAGCAGCAACTAGAAGAGCTTACCAACTAGACCAACTACGAATAGGCCTGCAACAGCAACAACCTGAAGAGGCTCCCAACAACAACTACCAAAATAAGCCTTAAAAACAACAATTGGGAAGAGTGGCACCCGGTGAAGAGGGGGTAACAAAAGACTAAGGATTCTTTGACATACTAGTCGTTGTCATGCAGGGCATTGTAATACAATTTATAGAGCACAGAGTAGCTATTTTTTTTTCTAGTAGCATAGTAGAGTCTTTATAAAATTGGATTTTCAGCGTTGCGCAAATTACTTCTTGCAAATTAGGTAAGAAATTTGATAAAAAATTATCATCTAAAGTTTCAACTGCTATAGCAACAGGGACAGAACATAAATGTTGCAGTTGACCAATCAGTAACAACAGCAGCTTGGTCTATTAATCAAACATAACTACTATTGAGAGTTTATCTCAGTTTCTTGTCAAAATAAAGTTTTGAAATTTTAAGGAATAAAGAAATGAGAGACAATAAACAACACTGCAAATAGATACTTGCCTCTTTTCATAAGGTCATCTCTCATTGAAGTACAAATCCTTCACAATAGTATGATGTGTATTTTTACAATGCTGAATTTTGGTTTAGTCTTGCTAGCACCTTCTTACATTTTCCTTCTTCTTCCACAACTCTTCCGCTATTCTACAATGCTGAATTTTGGCTTAGTCTTGCTAGCAAGGGATGCACATTGTGCAGTTCAGTGCCACAAAAGGGCATGATTTACTTTATATTTTCTTTTGCTCTTCTAGCAACAATGTGTTCTATACTTTTTACAGATTGTCACGCAATAGTTAGATGGATAATATGCAGGGGAAGATTTGAATAGGGTTGCAATAGATTAATGCATTGAGGCAAGGGTTGGGTAGTGGTAATTCAAATAAAATGTTTTGTAGCATTTCTTCTTGGGTATGTTGGATTTTTATTAGTCGCTCGATATATGGTAAGAGCATGCGGTGGAAATAGATGGTGGGTTAGATGGGTTCAACTACCTATTGTGGAATTCTTTGTTATTTTCGTACCAATTTTCAGAGCAAGTTTAGGGTCTTAATTTCATCACAAAGATACCATCTCTATTCTAATACTATTGATATGTAGTATGAACTTTCGTTCCCTGAGATTAAACCAGAAGATGGAGAGGGAGTAATGAAGAGAGGATATAGAGTAGTTAGGAATAACTCTCTAACCACATGCCCAGTACCAGTAACTGAGAATGGCACCCCCAACAGTAGCAACTAGAAGAGTTCTCCAACAAGAGCAACTATGAATAGCCCTGCAACAGCAGCAACCTGCAAAGGCTCCTAACAAGAACTACCATAATAGAGGCCCATAAAAATAGCAAACGGGAAAAGTGGCAAAGGATGGTAAGGTGATAACTAAAGAGTAAGGATTCTTTGACATGCTAGTTGTTGTCATGCAAGGCATTGTAATATAATTTATTGAGCACGAGGTAGCTTTTTTTTCCTGGTAGCATAGCCGAGTCGTTATAAGATTGTACTTCCAATGTTGCACAAATTATTTCTTCCAAATTAGGTAAGAAATCTGATAAAAAAATATCATCCAAAGTTTCAACTGCTACAGCACCAGGGACAAAACATAAATATTACAGTTGACCAATCAGCAACAATAGCAACTTAGTCTATTAATTAAACATAATTGCTACGGAGATTTTATTCTAGTTTCTTGTCAAAATAAAGTTTTGACATTTCAAGGAATAAAGAAATGAGCGACAATAAAGAACACTATAAGTCCACAATGCCGAATTCGGGCTTAGTCTTGCTAGCAAGGGATGCACATTGTGCAGTTCAGTGCCACAGAAGGGCATGGTTTGCTTCATGTTTTCTTTTGCTCTTCTAGCCGCAGTTTGATTTATTCTTTCTACAGATTGTCATGCCACGGTTAGAGGGTAATATGTAGGGAGAGATTTGACAAGGGTTGCAATAGATTAATGCGTAAAATGTTGGTCAAATTTATTAGTTGCTCAGCGTATGGCAAGAGCGTAGGATGGTAATAGATGGTTGGTTAGATTGGTTAAACTACATATTATGGCATTCTTTGTTATTGCCGTGCCTATTTTCAAAGCAAGTTTTGGGTCTTTATTCCATCACAAAGATGTCATCCCTATTCTAATACTATTGATATGTAGTATGATGTGTTTTCTGATATATCTTTCATTCCCTGAGATCAAACAAGAAGATGGAGAGGAAGGAAGAGAGGATATAGAGCAGTCGGGAATAAACCTCTACCACATCAAATAGGAATAGCCCCCCAATAGCAGCAACTTGAAAAGACCCCCAACAATAGCAACCTGGAAAAGTGGCACATGGTAGAGAGGAGAGAGGAGATAACTCAAGATCTAGGATTCATTGACATGTTAGTTGCTATCGCACTGGGAATTGTAATTCAATTTAGAGAGCACAGAGCTACTTTTTTATTGCTAGTGGCGTTGCTGGGTCTTTATAAGATTATGCTTCATGTGTTATGCAAATTCTTTCTTTCAAGCTAGGTAGGAAATCTGATGGAATGTATTATCCAAATTTTCAACTGCAACAACAGTAGGGGCATACCTTAGACATTGTAGTCAGGCAATGAGCAATAGTAGCAGGAGAAAGAGAACCGACAGATTTTTTGGAGTGGTCTTGATCTAAATGATGGAAAGTGGGTTGAGGCATGTATTTTGTTTAATTGTTTATTAGAAAATGGACACTGTGTCCCTTCCTATCTAATTTTCTTAATCTTCTCTGTTTTCTTAGGGATTATATTGTGCCCCTTCCTATCTTATCTACTTAATCTTACTAGGTGTAATTCAAATTTTGTTTGCCTTGCGTTAACTTCAACCATCTCTTCTACACCCGAGGCATGTGTAAGTGGACCAATCTCCTCAATCGCATCGTTAAACTGTGAACTTGCTCCATCATTTATCTAATCCTGCTAAGCGTTATCAACAACAGACACATCCGTAGTGCGAGACTTAGATCTGCATACATCCCACCAGTCCGTCCTAGGCCTTTTATTGCCCTTATAGGGCGTAAAATAAACCTGCTCTACTTAGTAAGTGAATACAAATGGGCCGAAGCTATGATATCTCCTTTTGTAGTTGATTTCAACAATTTTGTACTTTGGGTGTGTCTCAACTTCACGATTCTCCATATCTCAAACGAATCACATTGAAATAGTACTACTTTTTGGATCGAAAATCTCAAAAATTTAAGTTTCATGATCTCCCTTAAGATTCCATAATAATCATCTTTAACAAAGACACTATTGTTGGCCGTCTTTTTCCTTTCATTGTAATATGAAGTATTAACATTATCAATACGGGTAAAAACCCGTGGGTTGGCCCGTATTAGCGGGCTTGGACTTAGGATGTCCAAGCCCGTTTAATCGCGGGCTTTTTTAGCCCGCTCCGTCTAGCCCGCGGGCCGGACGCGGGCTAGCCTGTTTTTCTTTTTTTTTTATTTTTTTGAATTTTCCCCCCTCAAAACGACGTCGTTTTGCTCTTTTCAAAATATTAAAAAATATTTTTTTCTCAAAACGGCGTCGTTTATATCTTTTTAAAATATTAAAAAAATATATTTTTTCTCAAAAACGACGTCGTTTTACTTATTTTTACAAAACGACGTCGTTTTTGTAAAAACCCGCGGGCTGGCTATCGCGGGCCGCGGGTTAAATGGGCCAGCCCGTTTTAAGGCCAACCCGCGACGGTCTGGGCCAGCCCGTTTGACACTACTATGAAGTATCCATAGTATGACTTCACTCTACGAGATGGTCCTCAAGCAAGATTTCTCAGTAATGGGTACTTCGGATCTTTTTTATGAGATAGTATTTATCACAAAAATTACGTGTCAGTTACAACAATGCTTTACAGTTCCTCATCTACATTCTTATTCGCAAAACTTGTACACATATATTCACGAAACCATGCAGCGAATTCTTCATTAATTAGGCTGTGTAATGCATCCCCTGAAACATAAGAATCATGTATCTGCACTATATTTTTGTATTTTTTGTTGTTTTAGAATGCAAATATTAGTAATGATGTCGAATGGATAAAATGTCGAGAGGTAATTACTTTATTCGAAAAGGCACTTACTAGATGTATTGCTCAACCTCTTCACAATTCAAAAGGATGTAATCCAAACCTTTGCCGGACGTCCTTCTCAAAAGGCAATGGCAATAGTCGCTCCATGAATATGTGACAATCGTGACTCTTCATTCTACTCATTTTTAATTCACGCATATCAACGCATCTGCCTAAATTTCCAGAATATCCATCAGGCAATCTCAACCCCTTCACTCAGTCCAAGACACGGGTTCATTGTTCTGGAGTTAAAGTATAACAAGCCTTTGTCATTTTTCCCTTGCCACTGGCTACTTGAGTAATCAACAACTCCGGACGGCTGCAATATGTACGTACATCATGTTTGACTTTCACATTATCTTTAGTTTGGCCCCTAACGTCCATGATTGTGTTAAAGACATTCTCAAAGAAATTTTTCTCGTTGTGCATGACATCAATATTGTGACTAACCAATGACATCTGCCAATTTGGAAGATCCCAGAATATGCGCCGCTTTGTCCAATTACGATAGTTGTCTCTACCATCTGATTCGCCCAACTCCGTAGTTGTTTTAGTAATTTTGGAAAATCCTTTAAGTTTGTCTCAAAACTACTCGCTAGATAAGCGAGGAGAAATGGGAGACAAGTCTTCACCCCTATCTTTTCAGAAACTCCTTCTATCCCTCCTAAAAGGATGATTCGGAGCAAGAAAAAACCGATGACAATCAAACTAACCTTGCTTCCCTACGGCCCCCAAATGAAATGTTTTGATTTGTTCCATACAGTACGGACATGCAAGAATCCTTGAAGTGCTCAAACTACTTAACATCTCATATGTTGGGAAGTCACTTATTGTCCACAAAAGGGATACACGTATTATAAAGTTTTTCCTTTTTGAAATGTCATATGTTTTGACTCCTTCAGTCCATAATTGATTAAATTCTTCAATAAGCAGCTGCGTGTAAACATTTACGTTATGCTTTGGATTCTGTGGGCCTGGAATAATGACCATCAAGAACATCATAGGGTTCTTCATGCACATCTAAGATGGCAAATTATAGGGAGTATGTATCACCGGCCAAGAGGAGTACTGTTTCCTAGACATTCCAAACGGTGAGAACTCGTCGGTGCACAAGTCTAGCCTAACATTTTGTGCTTTAGCCGCGAAAGCTGGATATTGCCAATCAAAATATAGCCACGATTTTCCATCACAAGGGTGGCTCATTTTTCCAAGCTCCTGCTAGCTTTCAGCATGTCATCGCATATGTTGTGTAGTCTTTCTCGACAAATATAGTTTCTGCAACATCGGTGTAACAGGAAAGTAGAACATCTTCTTAAATGGTACTTCTTTTCGCACCTTATTTTTAACTCTCTTCCTTTTCATGTATCTCGCATGTCTGCAAAACTTACATTCCCAACGCGGTACTTTCTTCTTCCAAAATAACATGCATCCGTTCACGCAAACATCAATTTTCTAAACTGGCAAACCAATCCTAAAAGCTAACTTCTTCATATTGTAGAAATCTTCAAGCATTTTGTTGCCGAGAGACAAAACCTATTTCAGCAATTGTGCAAGTTGGTCAAAACACTTCTCAGACATATTATTTTCTGACTTAATATTCAATAACCTAATAGTGACCCATAAACGAAAGTGGTTGTTACATCCATCCCAAAAGGGAATATCAACAACCTCCAACATTTTGTAGAACCTCTATGCGGAAGGGTTAGGAGGTTCCTCGACATCAAAG
Organism: Rauvolfia tetraphylla; assembly: GCA_030512225.1. Taxonomy (NCBI): domain Eukaryota; kingdom Viridiplantae; phylum Streptophyta; class Magnoliopsida; order Gentianales; family Apocynaceae; genus Rauvolfia; species Rauvolfia tetraphylla. The sequence goes on from JAJQKT010000062.1 coordinate 6,996,146, forward strand.
AAACTAGGCCCTGCAGTATCCAATACCATTTCATGATATGAATTATGGTCCGATATTAAACTACTCAAATTGGGAGGGTTTGACGAGACGAATGGTACAAGCTGCTCGTCATGAGACATTCAATTATAATAGTTTGGAACAAACTCATTACTATAAAGATGCACCTTCAAAACTTCAGCATCCTGAAATTTCTTATTATTATATCTTGAACAAGGACATCTGAGTTCATTTATACCCATTTCTTTCGCCTTTTCAAGTGCCCATTCCACAAACCGATTTACCCCGTTAACAAAATCCTCCGATAACTCCTTTCCACCTGGGGCTTTCCTAATATACATCCACTGACAATCTTCCATTCTAAAGCCATTGAAAAAAGTACGGGAAAAATAGAATTAGTTAGAATTAGAATTATAATTTTTCTTAAAATGGTGGTTTCCAAAAAAGGAAGTTTTAGGATAATTTCTCCACAGTTCTCAAACCTTCTTAATTCGGAGAGGTTTCGTAGAAGATGAAATGTTTAGAAGATTGAACTGTGATATCTTAAAAATTAAAAATTTAAGATATTTAGTTAATAAAATACTCTTTAGGATTTGAGACTTATAAAGTACTATACAATAAGGATATATTTGGTCCGTAGATTATGTTTGAAATAAAAATTTTCAAACACCTATGTAATCATGTTTTAATTCGAATTTTCTGAAATTACGATTACAATAATCACTACATTTAAATCACATTAAGAAACAACAATTACTATCATCATATTTCACAATCACTGCACCCAGTTGGCCCTTTGAAACAAGAGTTGTGACCAAGTTACTATATTAATACACCTTATATTGTACACAATACATTAATAATATATATAATATATCTGAGTTATATATAATGTATAACATACTTCTAGTACATACAAATGACAAGCATATTCACTACTAATATTACTAATATATGATACACACTATTCACGTTGATGTATATAAAAAAGTGCACTAAAACGTATATAGTATATAAATCAATCACAACAGTTGACAAACCCCCATGGCGGCCCCAAATTGAGAATAATCGCAATTTCCCCGGCCCTCCCACCTTCATTTACTACAGAAACAAAAGCTGTATGGGAAACGAAAACGGAAAAAGTAAAACAAGCAGACAACCGAAAGGACGACAATAAATCGCATAACGCATTCCTCATTTCTTAGTTCCCATATTTTAAAAAAATTATTGCAGTCAAGAATGCTCTGTAGTTTTCTAATTTCCATGTTCTTTAGTTCTAATAATATTAAAACCGACAAGAATACCCCCAAAAAAAAAATTCCTCAAAATGATATTGCAGTCCAGAAGAGCAAAAATTGAATAAAAATTTCTCATCTCACACTATTTTCTATCCAAAATCTAGCAGCCTTCAAGCATCATTTCTGCTCAACCTAAAAACAATTTCTGCTCAACCATTTCTACTGAACCAAATTTTCTGCTCAACATAAAAACAATTCCTGCAAAACCCTCATTTCTGCTCAACCACATTTTCCTCCAAGCACTTAGGGCAGAAAAACGTCTACTTCAAAATAGCACAGAAGCTTTCTCCAAACCAAACGGTCTTCAAACCATTGCAATTCCCATTAACAAAAAATATAAACTCTTTCAAAGCAAAAAATTCAAAGGCATTCAAGCTCGCATCAGGCAATTCCCATTCATCCCAAATTAAGGAAAAAATGGGAAAAAAGGCTCTATATTGGTACACATCGAAATAGTACTACAGAAGCAAACTAGATCCTCATTCGACAGAGAGAGAGAGAGAGAGAGAGAGAGAGCGAGAGGGATTCACCCCTCGTTTGAAGACCCAACAGCAACAATGAACTCCGTGCTCCTACAGCAGCTCATAGTGCCCAGGCAAACTCTTCAATCAACAGATCTTCAAGCTCCAAAAAAATTGGCTCAATTGAAAAGCGATAACCTGCAACGGTTGGAAAATGTGGGGAGAAGCCAAAAGACGCATTTGGTAATGCGTTGTAAGAATAGACGCATGACAACGCATGTCCACATTGCGTTAATTTGGAAGAATATTATTTTAATCCTAAAATTTACTAAAATAAATTAATTAATTTATTTATATCATACTAACTTCCTTAATAATATAAATCATAAATCATTTATATTATTAATTGTAAAATATGGAGTGAGCAATATACAAAATTTAATAAAATTTCTAAAATACTCAAAAGTAAAATATTATCACGGACATAATTTTTGTAAGCTTCATACGGTACAAAATAATTCTATTAATTTATTTAAATTTTAAAAGTTATCAATTCTTGTTGTTAACTTGTTATGTAGGCTTAGTAATAACTGTAAATTTGTGATTGTATATAATAACATAAACCGTTATGTGTATTTAATGATTAAACTCTCATTCTTGATTGTATATAATCAAATAAAAAAATCTCTTCTCATACTTATGGAATTGTTGACTAGGGATAACCTGCATAATATAGATAATACTAGCATAATAATAGAAAAAAGTATTCATCAATAAGTATCTTAGGTATAAGCTCAACAAAATAAGTATGATTCATAAATATTTATTCCACTGTGTACAATTTCATGTTACAAACTTTAATTATGAACTACTAATTTTGATTTTAAAATTTTGATTTAGAAACCCATGAGAAATAAAAAACCATTTAGAAACCGATTTCAAACCGATCTGAAACCGATTTATGATTTAAAAACAGCTTAAAAATCAATTTGAAACTGATTTCATCTTCAATTTCATTAATTTCAAAACTCTTCATTTTAATTGATCCAAATTGGATATCAATTTTAATTTAAAAATTAATTTGAAATTAAATTTCAAATTAATTTTTTAAAAAATTATAGCTTAGAAACCAATTTGAAACTGATTACTTCTTCCCTTGAATTAATTAAAAAAATATGATTGATTGAATCCAAGAAATTTTGATATCAAATTGAAACCGATTTGAAACTGAACATAAAAACATTAAAAAAGAAAATTTTAACTTAGAAATAGATTTGAGACCGATTCCTTAATCTATTAAAATATTAAAAAATTGATTTAGAAATTGATTTCCTAATCTATTAAAAATAAAAAATTTAATTTAGAAATCGATTAAAAATTTATCAAAAATAAAAAAAAATTGATTTAGAAACCAATTTGAAACCATTTCTTAATCTTTTAAAAAATAAAAAATTAATTTAAAAACTAATTAAAAATAAAAATTTTAATTTAGAACTGATTAAAAACTAAAATTTGAAACCAATTATAATCGATTTTCATAAGAAACTGATTTGAAATCAATTATAAATTTTATCAAAAAATAAAAATAATTGAATTTAAAAAATAATTTGAAACCGATATCTTAATTTATTACATAATAAATAATTTAATTTAAAAACTGATTTCTTAATCTATTAAAAATAAAAAAATTTAATTTAGAAACTAATTCCATAATCTATTTTAAAATTTAGAAATAAATTTGAAATCCATTTCTTAATCTATTAAAAATAAAAAATTTTAATTTACAAACCGATTCCTTAACCTATTATAAAATTTAAAAATAAATTTGAAATATATTTCTTAATCTATTAAAATATATAAAAAGTTAATTTAAAAACTGATTTTATTTAAAACTGATTATAAATCGAATAATAAAAAATTAATTTTTTCAGTTTCAAATCTTCTATTTTCTTGTAGTGGTACAAGGCATCTCCCAATAGTGCTCTTGGGGGTTTCAATGTATCCTCGAGAATTGGGGATTAAAAGGCATTCCTGAGAATGCTCTCGGGGTTTGCAATACATTCTCGAAAACACTCTTGAATGTAGAAGAAAAGGAGAAAAATATAAAGGTTGAGGGAGGTTGCAAATATCAAAATGTAGGGTTAAAAATATTAATCCCCAAAATTCTAGTGGTTGGATGCACCACATAGACAATGTTAATGCAGTGAAGTGGATGCATAGAACATTTTCTCACCTAGTATAAAATTTTTTCCTTTTATTAGGTTTATTTTCGCATTTAATAAAGTTTATTTTCTCCTTTGATAGAACTTATAACTATGTGATATATTGTATTTGATATGTTTAATCTCTACTAATAGTGTGGTACTTCTTGTACTAAAAAAAATAACTTGATACATTATACTTGTCCTCAATAGACTTGGAAGGATTCAAGTTGGGACCATATAGAGACAAAATTAAGAGGAAAAGCAGGTTTATTTCTATCTTACAAAAAATAAATTTTTTTATTTCTCTTGTTCTTCTTTCTTTATTTTAAAGCTATTCTATTTTTGAATAATTTGTAAAAATAGTCCCTTATAGTAATCGCCACTAGTCTTAAGGTAGAGTTTAATTGAAATTCATATGTGTGGCACATAAGAGTACGATTTGAAGGACAAATTCATCACGTTTTCCCAACACCTTAAAAATGGTTGTAAATGAAGACAACACACATTTCTTTCAAATATATCAGTACTAAATTGGATTATTCACAATTAAATTTGGGATTAAATTAGAATTATGAATTGTATGCGGTAGTCATGTGCATATGTTTTTGATGGATGTGGGCAAGATTTTACAAATGTGTCCTTTAAATCAAATCCAAGTACGCAACACATGTGAATTTGAGTCCAACTATAGCGTGAAATTGGTGGCAAGAACTGTATTTAAAAAAAACAAATTTTGCACTAGAATTATAGGATTAAAGACAAGAGACATGTTTAAAACAAAAGAAATAGTTAGAGGACTATTTCTGCAAATTAATCTTTCTATATTTTAAGAAAACCAGAGTTCTATCATTTTTTCCTTTAGTGCTTATTTTTAAAAAAATTATTAGCTTTTAAACTCTTCTGGAATATTTAAGAAAATCAGTGGAGTCACTTTTATATTTGAAAGAGATACACATTATATTTTAAATACATAAGTTATAGGATTTTTTTTCAGTGGCAATACATGTTCCCACTAATGGTTATATGGTTCCGTCCTCCTTAATTTCATGTCTAGTTAAAATGGGGAATTCAATCCAACAGAGGGAGTATAAACAAAAGGGAAAAGAAAGAAAAATTAAATTTTGTACCTCTGTTAGAAGTTATTTTATGTTGATTAAAGCTTGCATAAGTTCTACAAAAGTCTTCTTCCACTTATCAAATTTGCAGTTAATTTATACTTTTTCTTGGTCGAAAACATTATTGAGAGTAAAATAGTCACAAGAAATTCTTTATGTTTTGATGTGGTAAGTTATTTCCTACTTCTTCTTGGATTAGACTATTTTTTTGGAAAAACGTTTCCCACTTCAATGTTGCATACTGAACTTTGAAATAAATAAATAAATAAATATATATATATATATATATATATATATATATATATATATATATATATATATATATATATATATATATATATATATATATATATATATGAAAGGTCATTCCATTTCATTCTATTCAACACACCATAATTTTGTTTCTTTTTTTCTCTAACCTTCTTTTTTTTGGTCATTAATTTTCTTTAACCTTCTTAGGTTCAAAGTATTAGTGGACAGGAGTTTACTGAAGATTTTTTTTTTCTTTGCGCACTAGTTTACTGGAGATTCAAAATTGGTAGATAAGTCATTTTGCGAAGGATGAAAATGGTCAATGAAAGCATTCTTTGATTAGAAAAATTAGAAACATTTATGAAGGCTCAAGACAACGAAAGAAAAAAAATTATAAGTATAAAAAATATTTGAAATATAATGAGGAGCTAAAATAGTTTATAGTACTTTAAAGACAAAAAAATTAATTTTCTTAAACAAATAAGTATTTTTAAAATTAAAAATATTAAAATTTCGTAAATGTAAATGGCATTAGCGTTATCCTAATTTTGCTAAAATTAAAAATTATAGTCATTTTAATTTTTTGCCTGAGAGGTGGTGTGTGTGTGTGTGTGTGTTTTACTACAATATTTGATTTACTTAATTAGTGGATTCCTAAAACTAATATTGCTATAATATTTTCTTATGTGATGTAATAGGATTCTCGTGTATTATTCTGTGATTTATCCTTTGATGATTTCCTTGATGAGTAAAGCTAATTTACTCTAACACCTTTCCACAAACTGAGGCAAGGATTCAAGAAAAGGCATAGTCCCCAGCACAATTTAGGTCACAGATGAAGGAAGATGGATGTAGGTAGAGCCTTCATGAAGATGTCAGCTACTTGTTGAGTAAAAGGCACATGTTGAGTAACTAAGGATTCACGACAACCTTTTCATGCACAAAATGATAGTCTAACTCAATGTGGTTAGTTCGGGCATGGAAAACTAGGTTAGCAGTCATACCTAATGTATAAATATTTTCAAAAAAGAATAGGTGGTGACAGGTTTGAGACCAATGTCCCGAAGGAGATAAGTGAGCCACATGAGCTCAGCTGTCGTAGAATCAAGAGCTTGGTATTAGGCTATTATGCTAGATCTAGACACGGAGTGCTACTTCTTCGCAGCCCAAGAGATGCAATTCGTGCCCGGACATGTGCAAAAATCAGTAAAGGATCTCCAAGTGTCTAGGCAGAACTATCAATCGACGTAAGAAAAGGCATGAAGGTAGAGATTTGAAGCAGGAACTATTTGAAGATCATAATGGAGTTTGGCCTTGAAATAATGGAAGATATGTTTAACCATCTAGAAATGAATCACCTGCGGTTTATGCATAAACTGACGCATATAATTGACACTGAAAGAAAGATCAGGTCTGGTAAAAATGTGATACTACAAACAACCAACAATACTTCGGTAAAAGGAAACATCTGGATAAAGTGAATTTTGCAGTCTACAAAAGCGAAGGCTTAGTTACTATAGGAGTATAGAGTGGCTTGCAATCCTGCATGTGTACTCGTTCAAGGAGTTTGAGATCATATTTGGTCTAATGCAAAAATAGACTGCCTCGAAAAGCAAAGACTGAAATGCCGAGAAAATAATGCAAGGTACCCGAGTCTTGCATAGAAAATTATTGGCTGAGGCGGGAATAAACTGATGAAGAAAGTGTGAATCATCCCTGTTAACAATGATATCATCAATATAGAGAAGAAGTAGTAACACATGGCAGCAAAACTAATAGATGAAGAGAAAAGAATCAGTAAAATTGCATTTGAACCTGACTGCAAACAGAAATGAGTTGAATTGCTCAAATCATTCTCGTGGAGCTTCACACAAACCATATAGTGCTTTTTGGGAGACCAAACATGGTTTGGATAAAAAGGATGAATGAACTTAGGTGGTTGCTCCATGAAAATAGGTTCAATAAGCCGTACATGTAAGGACTTATTTTTAACATCAAGCTGTCGAATCTCCTTGATGTATGTTGTAGCAATGGTTAAGATCAGTCGAATGGTGACGAGTTTGATAACTGGAGAGAATGTTTATGTAAAATCAATGCTAGGGACTTGATGGAAGCCTTTGGCAACCAATCTCGTTTTCAAATGATCCAGGGAACCATCCTCTTTTAGTTTAGTTTTGAAGACCCATTTCCTACCTACAACATTCATGTGAGATTGCAGAGAGACAAGTGTTACAATTCATAACTCACAGCAAAACAGAACAAAAAACTGAAGAAATGCTCTCTAATGTAGAGAGAGAAATAATGGAAGAGAAAACTGCATTGAGAGCTCGAAGAAGAAGAAGCAAAGTCTGATCCATTCACTGGAACCAATGTACAGTATTGCTTATATACAAAAATGACAAGAAGAAACTTGGACAATGCATTATGTACACACAAATAGTTTAAGTAACTGAACTAAAATTGCCATGTCATCAACTGTAAGTTGTATGCCAACAATGCTCCAGCTGTATCACTTTTGTTGACTCATCTGTGGTGCCACATCAAATGCATCACCGTCAGCAGAATTCCTTACATTAACTTCAGCAATGCTATCTACATTGACTTCAACTGCAACATCAGTTTGTCTTGTATCAATTTGTCCTGCATTATCTTCTGCACTATCTCCAGTAACAACATCTTGATTAGCCCCCCTCAAGCTAGTATGGCAAAAAGATTATGCACGCCAAGACTTCTCAACAAAGAAAAGAAACGAGGTGCAGCCAATGCTTTGGTAAACAAATCAGCTATCTGTAAAGAAGATGTAATAGGCAGTGGCTTGACCAAACCAGCTTGATATTTATCCCTAACAAAATGACAGTCCAATTCAATGTGCTTGGTCCTCTCATGAAAGACTGGATTTTCCACAATGTGAATGGCAGCCTGATTGTCACAATATAATGGAATGGTAGAAGGCAGAGATAACTGCAAATCTTGAAGGATATAGGATAACCATTGAAGTTCACACACTGCAGTTGCTAAAGCCCTATATTCTGCCTCTACTGAGCTTCTGGAAACCGCGGACTGTTTCTTTGCTTTCCAAGAAACTAATGCATTCCCTAAGAAAATACAAAAGTCCGTTACTGATCTCCTTGTTTTAACACAACCTGCCCAATCAGCATTTGCAAAAGCCTTCACAGTCAAATCAGAAACGTAAGGAAAACACAAACCATGTCCAGGTGCTCTCTTCAAATACCTCAGGATTCAATGTGCTGCTTTCATATGATTCTCTGTGGGTTGATCTAAAAATTGACTTAATTGTTGGACTACAAAGCTGATATCAGGCCTAGTAATAGTCAAATGCCAACTAAACTCCTGTAAGTATCATGATGAGGTAAAAGCATAGAATCTGCATGTTCAAATTTTGCATGTGTCTCCATTGGTGTATTGGCTAGTTTACAACCAAGAAAACCAAACTCCACTAAAAGATCAAGAGTATACTTCCTTTGAGATAAAACCAGGCCAGTGTTACTGCAAGCCATCTCCAATCCTAGAAAATATCTCAAAGTGCCCAAATCCTTTATTTTAAATTGAGCATGAGGAAATGATTTGACTTCATCAATTACAGCCAAGCTATTACTGGCTAACACAACATCATCAACATAAACCAAGATAGCAATAAAAGTAGTGGCAGTCACTTTGGTAAACAGTGAATAATCACTCTTTGACTGGTGAAATCCAAGAGATAATAAGGCTTGAGTGAGAGTAGCATTCCACTGTCTACTAGCTTGTTTCAACCCATAAATTGACTTATTTAACTTGCAGACCAAGGATTTATTTTCACTTGCAAATCCTGGTGGATGCACCATATAAACTTCTTCTGCAAGATCTCCATGTAAAAATGCATTGTTGACATCACATTGATATAAATACCACCCTTTAACTACTGCAACAGCTAACAATGTTCTAATAGTAGTCATTTTAGCTACTGGAGAAAACGTTTCCAAATAATCAATCCCCAACTGTTGAGTATATCCCTTAGCAACCAGCCTAGCCTTATACCTTTCCACTGTACCATCTGAATTATACTTTACCTTGTACACCCATTTACATCCTATAGGACGTTTGCCAAATGGTAAAGGAACCAAAACACGATTTTAGTTTGTTCTGATGCTGCAATCTCCTTCTACATTGCTTCTTTCCACACTAAATGTCTAACAGCCTCCTCATAATATTTAGGCTCATCATTAATAGAAATATTCAAGGAAAAAGTTTTGTAAGCTGGTGCTAACAAATCATTACTAATGACATTTGCCAAAGAATGGGGAGAAGATAAAAGCTGATTACAAATGTAATCATTAAGATAAGTAGGTCTTGTTTTGGGTTTAGTGGATCTTCGAGGTGTAGAAGGCATGATTGAAATAGGAACAGAACTAGGAGTGGAATCAGGTGATACTGGATCAGCAGAAACAAGTGCTAAATCTTCAGATGTGTTTGTAGAAATGACATTGGTGTCATCAAAACTAATAACTGGAAAAGAAGAAGTATATGCTGGTTTTGAGTGATGAAAAACAGAAGATGTGGAATCAGAAGAATATTGAAAAGGAAATACAAACTCAAGAAATACAACATTCCTGGAAATGAAGATATTTTTAGTGGATAAGTCCAATAGGATATACCCTTTACTGGTTGGTGAAAGTCCTAACAAGACAACTTTCCTTTTTCTAGGATCAAATTTAGTTCTACCATGTTCTAGAGTGGAAGCAAAAGATAGACAACCAAAGACTCTAAGATTTGTGAAAGAAGGATCCCGATTATATAACATAAAATAAGGAGTTTTATAATGTAAAACTGGTGTAGGAAGTCTATTAATCAGATAAGCTGCATGTAGAACATAAAAACCCCAATAGCATAAAGAAATATTAGACTGAAGTTTGAGAGCTCTTCCAACATTCAAGATGTGTTGATGTTTTCTTTCTACTATTCCATTTTTCAACACATGAGGTTTGATGTATGATGCCTTTGGATTGAAAGAATAAAGGCATATGAAATTCAGGATCATTATCAGTCCTAATGGTTTGGACAGTTTTTGCAAGCTGAGTTTCAGCAAGGTACAAAAGTCTTGAACAAGTTTTCTGACTTCTGTTTTGTCTTTCATTAAGAAAATCCAAACATATCTGCTGTAATCACCACTATAGTCAAAAAATATTTTTGTTTATATATAGTAGCATGTTTATAAGGTCCCCAAATATCCGCATGTACTAATTTAAAACAACTAGAAGTAGTAGAATCTCTTAAAGGAAATGATAGTTTCTTTTGTTTGGCAAGAGGACAAACAGAACAATTAGAATCATAAGGAAGAACAATATCCGGCCAAATGCCAAATATGTCATTTCCTAGAAGAATAAGATGTTAGGGATTCGAGTATTAGCACACACGCACAATCTATACGGCAGAAAAGTAAAGAACACAAGACACAAGGATTTACGTGGTTCGGTCGATGTGACCTACGTCTACCGGCTGCACCAAAATTTTTTCTATTGCTTTCTGCCTCTCATCCTCGTCTAGAATTTCAAGTACAAAGTGTTATATTTATAGAGACTAACTTGGGTTTCTAACTTAGGCAACAAGAAACATAAAACAGGCTCAATTAAACTGAGCCCATCAAGACTCCATAACCCAACAATCTCCCACTTGGAGGCTTGATAATCTTCAAACTACCATCCGCTGTGAACACTTGTACTTCTTGTAATCTTACTTAACTCTCCTGGTTGCAGCGGCTTTCTCATCAGTCAACCTGAAGGCCCGTTGAAGCTCCCCCCGAGCTCCAACACATCAGTCATGGCTAGAACTGCCCCTGACCCGTTCTCTGTTCCTACCGGCTCCCACTGAAACAAACTACCGGATCTTGAGATACCCTGAGAATAAACAACACTCTCCATATTCAGCAAATAATCCCCTAGAGAGACTTTATTAGCTGGAATATTAGTTCTTTTAACCCACTGTCGTCTGAGAACTAAAACTGAAGCACTACCCGTGCTTCCATTGTCACGAGATCCTCTAATTGGTTTAACTGAACTCTTCCACGCACATTCACTCTGAATCTTCACTTTGGCTTTGAGTTTCTCACTTGCAAAAAAAAAAAACTTTTTCTGCCCATGAGACTCTGTGAACTGGACTTTGTTTTTCTTTTGAATTGGGATGGTCTCTCCCTCAGATGGTAAACTGACCATGTATAGCGAACCTCTCTTTCTTCCTCGAGACATAACTAGATTTCCTTTAACAACTTTCCACTGCCTGTTCCCGAACTTAACCTCATGTCCCTATTCATCCAACTGCCCGACATAAATTAACATTTTCTTCAAATTTGGAATCAACCTGACATCCTTCAAAGTCCATGAACCGGCTGAAGTAACCAAATCTATATCACCCATGCCCGTAACTTCAAGAATATCATCATTCGCCAATCTTACCTTTCCAAAGTCTCCTTCTTTCAGATTCTGCAATGCTTCACTATTGTGGGTAGCATGAAATGAAGCACCAGAATCCATGACCCAGGAATCCACCATGCTCTCTACACGGCAGATCAAGGCATCATCTTTTGTGTAGTCTTCTGCATAGTTCGCTTCTTTCTTTTCATTCGGACACTGATTCCTAAAGTGTCCCACCTCTTTACATTTCCAATAGGTCACATCATTCTGAACCCTAGACTGACTCCTTTTTCTGTTCCCGCTCTCACTACCTTTGTTATTCCTTCTTCCTCTGTCAACATTCCACAATTCACTAGATGATTCAAGTGAACTTCTTCATCTGACGTCTTCGCCCAAAATAATATCCCGAATCCCATCATAAGTGAGCTTGCTAGTGGAACTAGTAATCACTGTAACAGTCCAGACCAGCTATCTGGCAATGAAGATATCAGTAGTAAAGCCTGAACCTCATCCTCAAATTTTATATCGACCAACCCAAGTCTGGACAAAATTGAGTTCATATTGTTGATGTGCACTATTACTGAATTTTCTTCTTTCATCCTTGTGTTCACTAGCTCTCGAATCAAGAAAACCTCATTAGCTACCGATGTCTTTTCGTACATATTCGCGAGCCCTTTTAACAGGTCCGCCGTTGACTTTTAATTGACGATGTCAACCGCCACGTTTCTGGACAGCCGATCCTTAAGCTTCCGCTGCTCCTCGGTCATGGAATCTGGTTTCACCCCAGACAAGGGTTCATGAAGATCTTTCTGGTCAGATAATCTTCAATCTGCATCTTCCAGAAACCAAAATCGGATCCATCAAACTTCTCGATTCCAACCTTCGTACTCTCCATCTGTACAGATCGTGGTGAATTTCTCCTAGCTCTGATACTAGTTGTTAGGGATTCGAGTATTAGCACACATGCACAATCTATACTGCAGAAAAGTAAAGAACACAAGACACAATAATTTACGTGGTTCGGTCGATGTGACCTATGTCCACGGGCTGCAACCAAAATTTTTCTATTGCTTTCTGCCTCTCATCCTCGTCTAGAATTTCAAGTACAAAGTGTTATATTTATAGAGACTAACTAGGGTTTCTAACTTAGGCAACAAAAAACATAAAATAGGCCCAATTAAACTGAGCTCATCAAGACTCCATAACCCAACATAAGAAGAACAAGGACTATTCTAAAAACAGTAAGGAAAAACACTGTCAGAAGGATTACAAGAATTAACAATATTCTCAGGAATAGTTGAAGTAACTGGAGTTGAAGAAGATTGACCAAAAGAATAACTTTCTAGTTAGTAAAGGCCATTGCAACATGTTGTGTTTTATTTCTATACCTTTGTACTAAATTTTTATTACAATCTCTAACAATTTGCACACAAACACCAGGCAAGTGCACCTATCGTTATGAGTAGTACAATGGCAAGTAAATTAAAATGACGAATCCACGGGGGTGGTTAAATATCATTACTCACTTTCTATTCTATTGTTTAGCCTATCAAAATTGCTTGTGAAAATAGTTGAAATTACTAGTATGAATAGAAGTCTAACTTAGCTAATTAAACCAACTTAACTAATTTTTGTTTGCAAGAGAGAATTCAATTGAGAAAACAATACTTGGATGGTTAATCCCCCTAGAGTTACCTATGTGATAGAAATGTCCCTTGGTTGATAAATTTCACTTCTTATGTTTGATGAAATTCCAATGATAGAACTCACTCTATCTCTAGATGAAAGTTCTCTACTCTTAGATTAATTAGTTGAATCTCTTTCTAACCAATTCAACCCAAGAATGCATTAAGAATTGTGAATTTTTAATTATATTTCTCTAATTATCAAGAAGATGTTTAGGTTTCTATCTCTAGTTAACTAAATCATCTTCATTGTTTGTGTATGGTCTATTTCACCCTTCCTTTCTCAATTCCAAGTGAAAATTTCCAGATTATGAATCAATTGTCAATCACCCTTCCTTTCTCAATTCCAAGTGAAAGAATTCCAGATTTTGCATCATTAATCCACTCAATCAATTCAACCATTCAAACCCACAAACAATTCACAAGAAATTCAAATTCAATCAACCAAGGAAACAATTCATTCACATAAGTAAAATCTAGGGTTCATACCCATCCAAGTATTTAAAAGTTTAGCTCATCAACATATTACAAATCAAAGAATATAAAACAACAAAGAAAGAGGAGGAATTGCTCAATTTCATGGTTGAAATCTCCTCTCTTCTTCAAGGTTGAAGTTCTTCACGATTTTGTTGAGAAAGTTGCAGATTTTTTCATGAATCTTCAAGGTGGATGTTCTCCTTCTTCAAGGATTCAATCTTCTCTCTTGATTTCTCTTGCAAGATTGATGGATTGGAAGAAGAATTTGGTGTGTTTTCTTGGTGTTTTGCTGTTTTCTATCCACTCCAATCGGCTGTCTTGTTTCTGCCCTAAAGGGTATTGAAATCTGCCCCAAAAGAGAGAGAAAAGCAGCTTCATATTGACATAAATGGCGCCGCTTAGTTCACACCAAACGGAGCCGCTTGCCCCCAGTTTTGGTGCAAACTTCTGCTGCCCGACTGTGACACTATTTTGAATTTTAGGTGAATTAAGAGCATCAAATCGGCTGATCTAGGTCTTTCTGTCTTCATCAAAGTTGTAGATCAGGATCTTATCTTTCCAAATAGATTTTAATCACATCAATTGAGCATCTAAAACTCAAGATATGATCATTATAACAAACTGTGTCAAAAATAGAGCACAATGCAGAATAGGTGAATTTGTAGCATAAGCAGGGTATGAAAATGAACTCCGATTGACACAAATTGTACTATTCTGAAAACTTCAGAATGTCTTCTATAATTGTATAGAATACCACTTTTGCATTTGTAATCTTTATAGAGGCCAAAAGTATACTTAAAAAGTTTCTACCAGTCTGTTTTTCCTCTGCATTTCTCTATTGTTCTTCATTGTATAAAATCTCTTTGTTTGCTTCATTTACTTCCAAATCTTTAACAAACTCACCTAAGCAAATAAGAGATAAAGGGAGTGTAAATGGTGACTAAAACACCAAAATTTAGTATAAATGTGAGCTCAAAATGATCATTATATAAAGCACAAATATAGAATATCAAACTCCCCCACATTTAGATATTGCTTGTCCCCAAGCAATACTACAAAACAACTAAGAAATTTGAACAATAATCCACAAGAAATAAAGAGTGTTTTGAAGTATTACAAAGAAGTGCAAAATAGAGAAAGCATTACTTCTTGAGAAATCTTGAGCAATCTAAGTATCAATCACAAAGATTAACCAATCACCCCTTGTCTTACAATGCAAGTAAGAATCTACGTGTGTGTATATGTCCAGTCAATGCAAATGTTCAACAATTATAAGAGTGAATTTCATGTTATTGGCCAAGGAATTCTCATTAAGATAATATAATACCCGATAGGCCTAGCATTCACAAAATCTCTCCACTAATACGGTAACCAAAATTTAACCTCGATTAGGTAGGACTTTCATGCTTTTAACTTCAGGCTCAGGGAAAGTTTAGGGTGCCAAACGAAAGGTAAGGAATTCAAGATCAAAGAAATGAGAGTTAAAGAGAAAGGAATGAGATATTAAACAAAAGCAATAACCTTTATTAGCCACAAGGAATATCACCATTCCCCTACATTCAACCACAAACTCCCATTCTCTACCAAATCCCTTCACTTTGGATTCAACCACTTGCACATATTAAGCTTCAACCCATAATCTTTCCATCATCACCAACTTTGTCAACCCATAAATTTAACCTCAATCATGACAAATGTCACAATAATAACAATGACAACATATAGGCATCTTGAAGGTATCAAGAAATGTAAGAAGCCTTCTCAATAATAGACAAATATATAACAATGTTTTTTTCTTTTTTTCTCTTTTTTTTTCGATTGAGGTGTAATCCAATTCTCGATCATATAAAATCATCTCACCACTCTTTTTTTTTTTATAAAGCCTATTTTTCCTATCATCTTCCATTCCACCCATTGTTCCAATTTCTACAATACTCTTTGCTAACTTAAGGGTAAAAATGCATTTAACTCTCGCAAAGAAGGGTTAAATATAAAGAGTGGAGTTTTAAAATTTGAAAGAAGGAAAAATCTAGCATATAGATTGAAAAATTTATACACAAAGGCTTCAAGAAATGGTACTACGGTTAAAATAAAGAGTGGTGGCTAGAAAGGCTCAATCGGGACAAAGAAGGCCTATTACCATCATTTCGAGATCAAACTAAGGTTACTTACTCATTTCGCCTCAAGGCAAGTGAATGCGGGTTCTAGGGTAAAAGTTATGTTGAATTCCAAGGCCAATAACACAAGATTCAATTCCATAATCATCACAACAAAAACAAAGTGGAAATGTGCTTAAAAGATGAATTCCATACAAGCAAAGAATACAATGGGTGCTTACTTAATCCAAGTTTAAGGTACTAGTCATAACCTTTAGAATGCTTGTATAACTACTCTTTGAAAAAGATAAAACATGCAAGTCTTGAAACACCTTGAAGATTCCAAAAATAAAAATAAGAGAATTCAACAAAAATCTTGAAAGTAACTTCTATTTCTAATTTCTAAAGCCAACTCCCCCACACTTAAGACAACATTGTCTGCAATGTTGGGGAGAGAGATAAATAAAAGACTGCATAAATAGAAATATAGTGAACTGAATCCAACAAAATGAAAGCTTCATAATAAATAAAAAAAATGATGACATAATGAAATAAAAGAAAGCTAGAAACAATGACATAATGAAAGTGGAAGCATAAAAACATAGCAATAAAATAAATAAATAAAAGGACAAAATAGAAAAGAAAGAACTTCCCTTTTGTTCATATATTGCCGGTACCATCACTCGACCCGGGGCCAACTCCTGGAAAAAGTTGTCGCCAAAGCCCGGTGAGATACGCTTCCTATCGTTGCATTGTGTGCATAAGTTGCTCTTGATTCTGAAGGAGCGTTGCTTGGGATTCGGCGAGGCCAGTGTATTGTTGGCCCAAAAGTTGCTACTATTCGAGAATTTGTTGTTAGCCTCGATGGAATTCGTCGAGCTGTTCTTGGCGAGTATGATCTGCCATAGAAAGGCGGCCCAATTGAATTTGGATTTCAGCAAATGTTGTGCGCATTTCGGCTTGAA
This sequence comes from Rauvolfia tetraphylla, assembly GCA_030512225.1. Taxonomy (NCBI): domain Eukaryota; kingdom Viridiplantae; phylum Streptophyta; class Magnoliopsida; order Gentianales; family Apocynaceae; genus Rauvolfia; species Rauvolfia tetraphylla. Next base: position 7,013,103 of record JAJQKT010000062.1, read on the forward strand.
AATCTGCGGTGGATGATGAGGCGATGTTAGGACGAGGTCGGCGGACACTTTCTGGATCTACATGCATGCCGGCCGTAGGATGGATGCCTTGCCGAAGTTCAACATCAAATCTCGTGATCCATTCATTCCTCTCATCATCATATTGGTAGCCGCAGTTTTGTTTCTTGTTGTGAGCACCTCAGAAGCCGATGTGGAAAGGGCAACCTCGTCGTGAAAATCCACGTTAAAGCGTCTGAGAATCTGTGTGATAAGAAGAGGAAAAACAAACGCTTTCGTGGTAAGACTGGATGCAACCACCTCATTCATTTGTTTTAGTAAAATGGAAGCCAATGGAATGGGTGATCGAGTAAGCAGTTTGTGGGTAATATAAATGTCCGAGCATCGAATCTCATTTAACCCACTCGCCCTAGGCAGAACATTAAAAGCAAGTAAATAGACCACTAAACGAAGCCTAGGGGAAAGGGTATTGGCATTAAAACCATAACTTGTACCCATTCTGCTATATGTTAAATGTAATGCTTGCCAAGCAGTTTGAAAATCCCACTCACGGTCCGAGAGTTCCTCTTTTTTTTATTGTCTATTCGAACCCAATTCTCTTCATCAGGAATGTGAAGAAGTTCAACGAGAAGGGGACGGGTGACGACAATTGATTGACCCTTAACTCCGAGTATGAAGGGACCTTTGCCAAATTTGTCAAATTTATCCCTAATATTGGCATAAAAATTCTTTGACAAGGACATGATAGTAAGTACCGGAGAGGTTAAGGATAGGCCTCCATCCTATGGCTTGGAATAAACCAGAAATATTAAATAGCTCATTCACCTTAGGGGAAATGGTACGCTCAATGATCATGGAGTTTTGTTGACGTGAAGCGTACCATTCCCGATGTTGATCATTGGTGAAACGAGTAGGATAGAGGTAGGAAATATTGGAAGAAGGTACTTGGGGTGATGGTGAGGAAGGGTCGGCGCCCGAAGAGGAGGCCACATCCCTTGTGCGTTTATGCTTTTTGGGTTGGGTGGTGGTTTTTCTCGGCATTCTTTCTTTTCCAAAATGAACCCTTAAAGAGAAATTAGGCTACCTATGTGAAAATATAAATGCCACAAATAACTTTACAAGGAATACACATAAAAAATGAAAATTGCAAATTAGCTAAACAAGAAAAGAAAGGAAAGAGAAAAAGAAAAAGAAAGAAAAAATGAAAGAAAAAAAAATAGCACTAAAAATGTTAGACAAATGTTAATTAACGAGTAACTATATTAAGTAATAAAATTAAATAAACTAACTATGAAATTACCAAAAACGAAGTCGATATTACTAATAGAATGCAAAGTAGTAAAGAATATCACAAATTTAAGAATTAAGTTTCATTGTGGAATTTCATCAAACACATGGTAAGCATAGAGGAAAACAAGAGATAACCAACAAAATTAGAGAAGAAGTGCAAGCCAACTATAAATAACTTTCTACACAATCACAATTTATTAAAGCAATTAACCAACAACGTAAGAAAAATAAAGATTATAAGATGAAAGGTTAAAGAGACAAACTCATTCTAGTGGATTACTTGAAAGTTCTTGAGCCACAAAGTTGAGTTAAGAAAAAGAATCTCCAAAAAATTAGAAGTGGGAGGATGAGTAGAGGTGAAAGAAAAATATGAGAAGGTTGAAATTTTCTTGAACAAGAAATTGAAAGAGAAAACCGAGAGAAAAATGGGAAGGAAGAAGAGAGAAAAGAGAGGAACTGGGAGAGGTCTTTTGGTTTTATGAGGGTTTTTTTTTTTTGTATTCAATTAAAATGACGCCGTTTGGTTACACTGAAATGAAGGACTATTCGCTATGGTGTGAATAACTATTCACTCTTATGCGATTATTCTCTTATGTGAATAATTATTCACTCCGAGGTGAATGATCATGCACCATAAAGTGAATAATTATTCACTCTGAAAGTTTCATGGTCATGCGCTATGAAGTGAATAATTATTCACTCTGAAGTGAAGGATTATGTACTATGAAGTGAATAATTATTCACTCTGAAATGAAGGACTATTCGCTCTGATGTGAATAACTATTCACTCTTATGTGATTATTCTCTCTTATGTGAATAATTATTCACTTCGAAGCGAATGATCATACACCATGAAGTGAATAATTAATCACTTTGAAAAGTTTCATGATCATGCACTATGAAGTGAATTATTATTCACTCTGAAGTGAAGGATTATGCATTATGAAGCGAATAATTATTCACTCTGAAATGAATGACTATTCGCTTTGGTGTGAATAACTACTCACTCTTATACGATTATTCTCTCTTATGTGAATAATTATTCACTCCGAAGTGAATGATCATGCACTATGAAGTGATAATTATTCACTCTAAAAGTTTCATGATCATGCACTATGAAGTGAATAATTATTCACTCTGAAGTGAAGGACTATGCACTATTATTACCCATTGCTTCTACGCAATTTACAAATCTGAATAATTTATCCTTGACTCTAGCCAACTCTCTTTGTGGGTTTCAACCATCACCACCAGAGTTGCATCTTCGGGGCGGCCTATTATATGATGAGACAATAGAATCGTGTGAGTGATTTTTCAAGTCATTCCTAAGATGCATGTCAGGCAAAGCGCCTGGTACTATATTTACGGATCAAGATCCTACTATGGCTGCCGCCATCAAAATTGCACTTCCTACAACGTTCCATACTAGCTCTTTGCACCTGGCACATAAAACAGAATGCGCAAAAGAATTTGGGTCAACTGTACACCTAAAAATTTGCAGATTATTTTTTTATTTTATGTACAACGCAAAAGACGAACCCCGATTTTGACTTTGTTTGGGTAAAGATGATTGCTGATTGCTTTCCGAATGGATCCCATAGATGGTTAGAGAGGATTTACGATTTTCGAACCCAGTGGTCGGCTGTTTGGGTTAAACAGCATTTCACAGCGGGCATGCTATCAATTTTTCACCCATTTCAACCGGATGGTTGAACACATAAGGCATACTGAGAAGATAAATGATTTTCAAGCTCGAGACAAGTTACCGAATAACCAATTCTCCTACAGCCCCCTAGCGCGGCGTGCAGCTGAGGTTTATACTCCTAACATTTTTGCAATGTTCCATGAACAATACCGGCAGACTTTCGAGTATTTGATGGAGCCATGTACTGAGAAGAATGAGGATTGTATGTCGGCGTACATTGTGTATAAGACAGTTGCTAGCGGGAATTCGAAAGTTGATGAGAGGATTGTTCTCGTTAATGACTCGAATTCTGACCGTGCCATCCTCAAGTGTAGTTGTCGTCTGTATGAAACCTTGGGTCTACTCTGCCGCCATGTATTAAAGGTTATGGACGTTCTTGGCTCTTTGGGCAACCAAAATTTCAGATCGATTCCAGACCATTACATACTTAAAAGATGGACAAGAAATGCAAAGAATCGGCTCGACCTTCCGTCCAGCCTTGGTGAAAAGAAACCCTCGGAGTACGGCGAACATTACCAGTTACTGACAGCCAAGATGGTTTTGTTGACAATTGCCTTCTGCATGGAGGACAATGCATACAAGACTGTTGATCAGGCAATGGACGATCTATGTAAATGATCTAAATTACTCCTCTCATCTGGCCCTTGCGCCTCACCTTCCGAAAAGATGGAAGTCTCCTCAACAAAAGGTCAGTTACTCTATTCAATGAATTTTCTCTTGCACGATTGAATGAGTGAATAATTATTCACTCTTGGATTCTTTTCATTTTCGCTTATAAGAGTGAATAATTATTCACTTAAATGATTGATGTGAATAATTAGTCACTCTTGGAGTCTTTACATTTCTGCTTGTAAGAGTGAATAATTATTCGCTCTTGGATTCTTTTCATTTCCGCTTGTATTCTTTTCATTCCCGCTTGTAAGAGTGAATAAGTATTCACTCCTTTCAAAAGAGTGAATAATTATTCACTCTTGGATTCTTTTCATTTTCGCTTGTAAGAGTGAATAATTATTCACTAAAATGATTGATGTGAATAATTAGTCACTCTTGGATTCTTTACATTTCCGCTTGTAAGAGTGAATAATTATTCGCTCTTGGATTCTTTTCATTTTCGCTTGTAAGAGTGAATAATAATTTTATTCTTTGTTGACATTTTAGATCCACAACATCAACCCCACTCTGAGGACGGACATGTACTTGGCAAGGCCATCAAACCCAAAAATAACCCGAATAGATCACGAAAAAGGCTCAGGAGTATCCAAGAGCAGTTGCGGCAGAAGAGAAATGCCTTGATCAAAAAAATGCAAAATGGAGTGCTTGAGCCGAATAACAGCATCGATGTTACCTGTGACCATGTAAACGATATTCGGTGAATAGTTATTCATCAAAGAGTGAATAAAATAAAAACTTATGTAAATAATTATTCACTCAATGCCATTTAAAGTTAATGTTTGTGTATAGTTAATGTTTTTGTACATTGAATCATAATTAACAACCAACAATAATTATTCACAACCACCTCTATACGTCAGCTGCTTTCCGAATATCATCAAGCAATTCATTTTCCTCTTGACCTAGCAATCGCGCCACAATCTGTCTCCGTCCGGCGTTGATATTTTCTGGTCTCACCCAGGTAGCATAACACTCCTGTGGTAAGTGACTAGCCCATGACTCCATTGTCCAGCACAAAAAAACTCCGCAAGTATGTAAGTCAGGTTGAACTGAAACTGCAGGGACATCCCAAATGAACTTCTGCCAATCAACTTCCCGTCTTCCCCATATACTGTACCACGTGGTGAAATAAGTGAGCACCAGTTTACCAAGCTATTGGTGAGTCTCACGAAAATTTGATTGGCAAGGTATGCTGTTCAGGCAGAAGAAACGGTTTGTCCCCACATCTATCGCGTACAAGTAAAAGTTGTTCCCTCTCATTATGGGGAAGAAGTACTACACGACCAAATAAAATCCACAAGTGAATAATTATTCACACAAGACAGTGTAATAATTAGTCAAATTACCTATTTATCACAAAGTGAATAATTATTCGCTTAAAAATCAACAAATGAATAATTATTCGCTGTGTAAACACCATAGCAAAACGTACTCACGTAGTCACAGGTAGATGAGTCAAATCCACTACTGCCGGGCAAGTAATTAAGCCCGGATAAAGCCCTTGACCTCGACCTCCATTTATTCAGACGAAGGCTCCCTGCCGGAGTTCTGACAGCCTTCAGCCCATTTCTGAAGGAAAAAGAAAAAAATTATTCACAATTATTACTTCTCACCAAATATGAACCATTAAATAGATTGTCATACCCCTATTGTGGTGGTGAAGCAAAATCTACGCATCACACCACTGTAAGCTTGTTGGCGGTTTAGATAGTGGGCATATGCATCAATAGTCGTGCAGTAAAAATTTTTTACCGACCGGCAGCCATGAACCTCTATTCTGTTGAGTTGCTGGATCCTGTCCCTCAACAAATTATCGGCCCTTCAGAAAGCAACTATATGGTTATTACTGAATAATCAACACAGGTGAATAGTTATTCACTAGCATGCTCGAATAATTGACCACAAATTTACAAAACTGGAATGAATAATTATTCGCTTAACGAAAAAACGCTTACTCCATTCCGTTTGGAGCAGTCTAGAGCCAGGCATAATCAACGAGCAAGGTCTCTTCTACAGTAAGGGCGAATGGATTTGCCAGACCTACCACAAAAGGAGACCACAGAAATTGACCGGGCTTTATTAGCAACCGGCGCTTGGGCGATGGATTTGCTGGGACATCCTCCACCAGTTCAGCGGGTTCATCCGTGTGCAGGATAGTCTCAATCCCGGCAACATCTGATAAAAGATAGAGATACAAAAAATGAATATCTCATATCGCACAATTGAGAATATCCACCATGGAGTGAATAATTATTCGCTATGATAAGAATAATTATTCAATGTACAAAGTGAAAACTTGAGTAATTATTCTCCATAAGAACATTCACTAAGTGAATAACTATTCGCTATTAAGGTAACGATACAGTATAATGAATAATTTCTTATTGGAATGAATAATTATTCATTTAAGCACGAATAATTATTCATTAAATACGTCCGCTCTTTTTAAGCATGAATAATTTTCAAAACAACGTCTGAATCCTAATTACCAGCTGTGACTGGGCGGTTGGTTTTTTTTTTTTTTTTTGCTACCCGCTTACGGGTTCTTGGCTTCTTGTGTAACTTGGGCTGGAGGGAAGTGACCGGCTTTGCTTTAACATGTACCTCACCGGGCTCTTCCCCGTCCGGGACAACAGGTTCGGTAGTCGCTTCTGCTACTTCATGACCATGGACAACCATGGCCAACTCAATGAGCCTCCTCGCCCTAAATTCGTATTGGCCGGCCTCAGCCACATTAACATTCTCGGGCTTTGGTAACTCAGCGGGTTGATTATCCGGACATTCTTCCGCGTCAGATAGCTGTCTCAGCTCATCATCAAGCCGATCAAGCTCCCTCTAGAGCACCGCCCTCGTAGCCTGCAACTCAGCCTTTCGTACATCTCTTTGCACCCCTATCCTAAGTCTCCGCCTATAGCCATCCCATGCACCCAGGACCTTCTCGGCAGTCCACCAACTGCAGGTGTATTGGACATCCTTCGGCGTGCCAGATATTTTTTGTAAGTAGCATATCTGGAATCAAAAGTAGTCATCTTGTTATTCTCTATATCAGGCGTCATTATTTACTATACATTGACATTATTCACTCAATAAGGTATAATTAATTGCATACCTAGGAGTAAATAATTAGTCACTCTTATTCATTCTTAAAAGTGAATAATTATTCGCTTAAGAGTGAATAATCATTCACTCTTAAGAGAATAATTATTCACTCCTAAGAAGGAGATGCATATTATTCACTCATAACCCATATTATCCTTTACCAGAAGGAGATGCATATTACCGTCTACCCAACTACTGGACATTTTTTACACAAACTTGTCCAAACTGTAGTGCAAAAACTGGAGTATATGTCGTGGCCAGTTCAACACCTTCACAAATCCTAAGTCTTCTAGAATAGGGTAATATACACCCAGTTCAATCTTTGAAGATGATTTCGGGACCAAAATGGTCCCTAGTGCCAAGAGAATATACAAATTGGCAAAATCCTCCGCTGGCAAGTTTGGTCGAGAAATTGCTTCCCGGATTTCCTCAATAGAGACATGATTCTTGGGCGACGGTGACAGACTGATAGTCTTAGCAAAGCCTGTAACCCTTTTGGACTTGATTGCCAAGTTGGTCGAATCAATATCTTGGCCTGAGGTTCGAAACCCATACACAGTCCGAACGTCGCTCTATGTTATTTTCAAATCCTCAGCATTTTCAAGAAGGAAAACCTCTTTTGTGTGGTCATAGCTTCGGCAGAGGTGTTCTACCTTCTTTGCTTTTATGGCCATCATCTTTAATTCGGCCAAGCCTCCAAAACCAGTTGATTTAATTGCGTCCATCTTCGCCTTGCACTGAGGATCCATCTGCAGTGCACGATTCACGTCCACAATCGGTTGTAGACGGCACTTAACTTGAAATCTTTGAGGACCCATGTCTGATAATCGTTGAAGGACGGAGAAGAGGAGAAGAAGCTTTGAGAGAGAGTTGGAGAGAATTTGAGAGGTGAGAGAATAATTATTCGCTATGAGCAAGTGATGTGAATGATTAGTCAGTCTTATCCGGTGCCCTAACTGAACAGTGTTGATGTATTGAATAAATTTTCACTCTTCTAATCCCCGTTTAGTGAACAATCATTTTTCTTAAGTGAATAATTATTCACTCTTATCGACTGTCGGCTCAGTGAACAATCTGTTCGCGTCAAACGATGCGTATTTACTGTAGTGCGAAGAGAAGAAACGGCTGGTATCAGAGTGATCATGACTTTTCAAATTTCAAACAATCTCTTTGTTGACTTTCTCTGTCCAAAATGTCCTTGGTGCTTCCTAACCATTAGATCAAAAGATAACAAATACTATCTAATCCAACGGTGAAAAGCTCGTCCGTATGTATGGAAAAAAAGCCCCTCAACACCGTAACGGACAGTGCTGCCCTCGGGGGCCTTCCTAGCAGCCCCGTCAACGCTATTCTTCTTCATTTTTGTTTTTGTTTTTGTTTTCTTTTGCATTTCTTTGGGAAGCAAATGAAGCTCCCTTTGAAAAAAATTCCTTTATTTCTCTTCTTGGTTTTTTTTTTTTTTGGGTAGGGACATGTTCTTCTCAGGTATCTCTTTTTTAAAAATATTTTATTTTATTTTTAATTTTTTAAATTTATAAATAGATTGAAAATTTGTTAAGGTTATTTAAACAGAGAAAGTTAAAAGAATTTTAAAATTTTTTTAAAAAATTTATTGAATGAAAACTATTTACGGCGCGATCAAATTTTTGCGCCTCAGTCAGTAAACCCCTTTTTGTCTAGGCGTGCCTCTCCTTGGCAATTGGCGAGGGTGCCAAAACCGCAATTGACCGTCAGTGTAGGGGTCAAATTTGATTGACCTTAATCACATGTTAAGTACGACGCCGAATTAAGGTTATATTTTTTTCGAATAGAATATGGAGAGAAGATCCCCATTCATTCCTGTGTTCTGGGCGGGCTGTCTTTTGCTTTTGCTTTTCCGTGATTAGTTTTTACGCGCATTTATTCCTCCATAGCTCCCACCAGCTTTTTGATCTCAAAATCATCGGCAAAAGTTAAACTTGGATCAAACCCTTTCCATTTTCTCAGTTCTTTAGTGAGGAAAACATTCGGGTGGGAATTTCTTGCATGCTTATGCTGTGAAGATGTGCAATTATTTGCTAGATTTGCTCTGTATTTCTTGAATCTAATTAAAATCTCCATGTTCTTCTTGTTTCACTCTTGAATGATAATTTTCTGTTGCTGTTTTCTTGATTTGGGCAGGTTTTGAATCAATATTATAGAACAAGCTGTTCTTTTGCCGCGGAAAAGGAGAGGGAAAAAATGGGTTATGTTGGGCAACATGGAGTAATGGCGCTGCATAGATACAAGTACAGCGGAGTAGATCACTCTTATGTTGCAAAATATGTATTGCAGCCCTTTTGGAGTCGCTGTGTTAATTTTTTCCCTCTTTGGATGCCGTAAGTTTTCTCCTTATTCTCTTCTTTTATGTATTGCGACCCTTTAGTTACTTTTTGTTTTGAAGTTTGTCTTGCTAATTCAGTGATTCTAATTATGGGTTAAATTTTGAAATGTTTATGGGCTTCAGCAGTACATGAATTGCACTGATTTGGTATTTAGAATCCGAGAGCAAAGTTGATTACTTGATTTTCCTTCTGTTGGTCTTATTCTTGTGAAAACTAGAACTGAAGTGCTGTTTATCTTGGTAAGAAGCTATAATGATTGTTATTTACATGTTGCATGTGCGTATACTTAGGAGTTTGTGCCTTTTCTTGACTTCTTCAAATGGATTAAAGATTTGAAGTTTTAAATTTGAACCTGGTTTGGATGGGAAATTATTTCTTTCAAACTCTGTAATTGGGAATTATTCATGGGGTAAGGAACTAACTATAGAGGATTGGACAATACCATACTTTCAGGACTAAAACTTCATTCTTGTATAGTGGAAAAACAATTCAATTTTGTAATGAAAAGAAGTTAATTCAGCTAATGCTGACTGCAATTTGTTCTCAGGTATAGGTAGAAAGTAACTGAATAGAAATAGCATATTTCTATGTTTCTGGTAGCTATGTTTTACGAACATCCTGTTTCTGTAATATTAAATATTTCGCTGCTATTTTTGATAGTCGCTAATTTCGTTGTTTTGTATCCATGCGCCGGATGCTTTGGCAGACCCAATATGGTAAACATCCTTTCAGTCCTAAGTTATTTCCACTTGAACTTAAAATTTCTATTTGGATACTTTTATCTTGCTTGTATGCTAACTATGGCATGCACTCCTATTTCTCAGATTACACTTATGGGCTTCATGTTTTTGCTCATATCTGCTTTGCTTGGATATGTAAGCACTTTCTTTCCCAATCACTTGATGTTGTGTACGTATGCATGTATATTAATGCATAATATTCATATCTATAGTCAGAAGGTCGATTCTGCACCAGCTGTTATAATTCCTTTCATCGGCTGTCTTGTGCATCCTTCAACTTATTTGCACTTGCCTTCTTGAAATCATTGATCTTAACCAAATTAAATATTACGTGCCTACAACTCTGTTGTGTTCTCCATCTATCATAAGGTGGAATGATTTTGGATTTGTGCCTTATTTTGTTCCCATTGTCTTGGCAAAATAAATCTCAAATCCACTTAAAACAAATAAGTACTTGAATTCAAGGAAGATTGCACAATAAAGAAGTCGTGACTGATATCAGAAATGTTAATTTTGTGTGTGCAACGGAAAATTCCATGAAAAGTAAGATTTTCTTCTTTTTTTCTTTTGGCAATTTCTTCTTGTTGGTGTATTTTTTATCAGGATCTTTCTTCCCCTCATCTCCATTTTGTTTTTCGCAGATATACTCACCTCAACTGGATTCACCTCCGCCAAGATGGGTGCACTTTGCGCATGGATTACTTCTATTTTTATATCAGGTGTGCCTAACTTTGCTATACAGTGATTTTGCTGCATTTTTTTCATTTACCTTTGGAAACCATGACTTGGTGTCCAGATGGGCTGGCATATATTTAGCTTAATATATAAATCTGTGGCCATTGCTTTTCTCGGTTGTGTTTCTAAAAGTGTTTCTTCATTAACATCGCCTCTTGTACTTGAAGCCGATAACGGTTTTGGATAGTAGGGTATGTACTGTTACCCATCTCAATTTGTGGGCAGCTTAAGGTTGTGAGGGGCAATATACTTAATTGCTTTTCTTATGATCCTGCAAGTATTCAGAGGAGTCAATTGTATTTATGCTGTGCCTGCCTCCTTAGCTACCACTTTGCTATTGCTCTCCACTTCTACAGATAGGAGATCGCGACTTTAGGGATTATTTTCATTAATTGCTTCCTCAAATCTTTCTATGACTTGAAATCTGAATTCTTCTCTTGGTTTCCGGTGCATGTCACATGGAGAACTTTTATTTTAAGGAATAACTGATCCTGATTATATAGCTTTATTAGTTAATCTCTGATCAACTCAATTATTTGATGATAATGCATTTCGTTTCTAACTTCACTTTGTGGAGTTAATATTGAGTAATGCCACTTGGGATGATGACCTGGCATTTGATTTGCAACTTATTGTTGCTTTAGAATTTTCAATCTTTTCCTTTCTTCTTCTTTGATGGGATAATGCAAATTTTCTTATGTTGTCACGATATAGGTAGATTGTTATTATATATTCTATAATTTGGGATTCACTCTGATTATAAAAGGCAATATCAAAGGACTTGTAAGAGATTGAGGATTTATGTAGTTCATAGTTTTCCGATGCAGAGTATTTACCATGTTTTTTTGCTTTTCTGGCCCTGTAAATTTCATGATAGACTTTTGATGCTGTGGATGGAAAGCAAGCAAGAAGAACAAATTCCTCTAGTCCACTGGGGGAGCTTTTTGATCACGGTGATCCTTCCCTCTCTCTATCTCACTCTGCTCTTTCATAAACACATGTAAATATTTATTTTCATTTCTTTGTCTTTCTCCTTTTTTCTTCATGTATTTTTTTAGATTGATGACTATTGATTAAATATTTTCTTTTGCATCTGTAATTCTTGCAGGATGCGATGCCCTAGCCTGTGCGGTATGTTCCACCATTTTCTGGTTATTTTTATTTGTTACTCTGATTGCAAGGATTTGAAGATTTATCTTGATTATTTATCAGTTCGAAGCTGTGGCCTTTGGGAGTACTGCAATGTGTGGACGATCTACTTTCTGGTTCTGGGTTATATCAGCCGTTCCTTTCTACTGTGCCACATGGGAACAGTGAGTGTCTAATATAAGAGTCCTTCATCAGTTATTCCCTGCTGTTACAGTTTACCAATCTTCTTTTCTGCTTCATTTTGTTTTTCACCCTATGTCTAGGAACATCACCGTGAGATTTATGCTTTCTTGGTGGTTAGCCTAGCAGAGCTTGGGTCCTCAAGATAGCATATACAGTAAAATGAAAGCTTGAAATTTAATCAAGGTCATTAATTTGGTAACCATAAGTCATAATAATAGTCATTTCTTCATAGCAGTGACCAAGAAGACGCCATTTCAATTCTCCAATGCTACTTTCTCTTGAATTTACTGAGAGGATTAATGGTGTTGAATAGAGTTTTGTTATTCTCTAGATAGAGCTATTGGAGCATGTCACTGTTCAACTTACATTATATTGATAAACAGAACTATTTGGACTTTGCACCATTCTATTTTTGGAATAGATGAGAAAACCTCTTGCTGTCTTTCTTACCTTGCCCTTTGGAAGTTGTCCTGGCTTATTTCTGTTCAGTTAATGGTTAACCTGGTTATACTGATGTCAAGGTCATTTTTGTTGATTCCACGTGCAGCTACTTCACCAATACTCTAATACTTCCGGCAATAAATGGGCCTACAGAAGGTCTCTTGTTGATATACGTAATGCATTTCTTTACAGCTATAGTTGGTATGTTTTTTCATTTCTACCCTTGTATTTGTATAAATGTACGATAGATTTCTTGTTATGCAAAAATTTTCATCTAGACCTTGTTATCCATATTAATTTTGTGATAGCTTCCTTTCAGGTGCTGAGTGGTGGGCTCAAGACTTTGGAAAATCTATTCCCATTTTTAGTTGGGTTCCGTTAATAACTGGTGAGGCTTGACTTGGTAAAAGATTTTGGGATATGATAAATGTAAACATATTATTAAGCATGCTTTTGTTACCAATCTTGCTTTCTATGTTGCTAATGCGAATGACTAAGTTTTGTTAAAACTATTGACTTTATGTTGTGGTTTCCTTTGTTAATTATTTATTGATGTTACGTCATTTGATATATATTCTGAAACACCCATAATATATTTTAATTGTGTATGTACTAAGCACTGTAGGAAATAGTGGATAAGCTTTCTAGTAAAAGATGTTCATATGATCAGTTGCAGCAATGTCAAGTGTGACAAAGGCTGACTTTTTAAAAAGTTTAGGATCACTTTTCAAGAAGTCATTTCAATTGCATTTTGCCCCAGTTTTCTTGAACTGATGAGAATGGAACACCTGTTTCTTTACTCTCCCTGCTTGACTAAACACAATTGTTCAGTTTGCTTTGTTCTTGTTGGCTGTCATTCTCTAATGCCTATTGTTCTGCTGTCTTATGGTGAATAATTTGTTTGCTCCTGCTACCTACTTCATGTTGGTCTGTACTTCATCAGGAGCCATTCTCATGTAGGTAATTCAATTGTTTTCTGGAGTCTTTCTGGAATTGATTTTGTTTGTTACTGTGTTGTGCAGGACTTCCAACTTCTACTGCTGTGCTATTTCTAATGATAGTCTTTGCTGTTATACCAACACTCGCATTCAAGTAAGTCATTATGACATTGAAACTTTTTCTTATTTACCCTGTAAAAATTCTCTTCCGATAGCCGTCTCCATTATGCATCTACAGAATCTATATATTCATTTTGAGTATTATATATGTGATTCATTGTTCTGCCAGTGCTACTAGGCATATGCATTATGACCTTATGCCTCTGGGTTAACTGTTTGTAGTTTATGGGGCAGTTCATTTGGCAGCCAGTTGTAATACGTACAAGTTTTAGTTTATTGTGTGAATGAACATAGCAATTCCTTGTGTTAGGAGTATTTACCAGCCATCCTGTGTCTAAAGTTAGTTATGCTTTTTTGCAGCATTTACAATGTATATAATGTGGTTCAAGCAAGAAAAGGAAGCATGCTACTGGCTTTGGCGATGGTAGTCCCTAATTCAACATGTAAAAGAAATGACTTTTGTGATTTTCCTACATTGTAAAATTGTTTTGATCTCATTTGTTGACAGCTTTACCCATTTGCTGTGCTTTTGAGTGGAATTCTCACATGGTAGGTTTCTGTCTACTGAATTTGCTCCTCTTGCTTGCTATGGTTTTTTTTTTTTTTCCTTGTTTTATTATTGACTTATTCTCTGATCCAGGGATTACTTGTCTCCAATTGATTTAATTGGAACATATCCACCACTGGTTGTAGTGGGTACTGGGCTTGCATTTGGATTTCTAGTGGTAAGATCATGGCTTAAGGACATGATTATTTTGAACTCAGTTCCTGTCTTTGATTTATTATCAGGTACTTGGTTGGAAATTGATGTGAACTTTTATAGTCCATAATGTAGCCAGCCCGGTACCGCTAGCTTTATAAGATGTCTGCAATTTGAGTTAAATAATCCCAATCCTTTGGAGCAACGTCCAGAGCATTAACTTTGTAGTCCACAAATTTGAAATGTCATTTGAATTTGGGATTCTTAGAAAACGTTAGTTGCATCTGATTGGGAGTGCCTAAGAAATTCGCACACTTCTGGATGAAATAAAAAGCATGGGAGACAATGATTCTTCGACTTCTCCTTTCTGACTTTAATAACGGGTTATAAGTGGCAAATATTTGTACAAGATGTCCTTTTCATAACTGGTTATAAGTGGCAAAATATTTGTACAAGATGTCCTTTTCAAAGGGTGGTATTTATTATAGTAATGGAGATATTCTACTTTTCAATTTGGTTGCAGTTTAATTTACATTGCTTCTGAGCTGTGTCTTATTTTGCAGGGGAGGATGATTCTGGCTCATTTATGTGATGAACCAAAGGGATTGAAAACGAGCATGTGTATGGTATGCCAATCATTTTAGGTGGATTCATGCTTCAGCCTTGTTGGATTCTGGCCATGCATCTAACATCAGTCAATTCTGTTTGTTCTTAATTTCGATACTCCTAAGCTTTAATTGGAATGATGCACTGCATTTACGGTTGTGTAGTTGCTGTTAAAGCTATATCTTGCAGTAATAATTCAGTGGCTGTGCTGCGATGAATTTAATTAACTTTTTGTTACCATTGTGAACTGCTTGGGTTTTTCCTGTTTGATGGGAGCTTTTGGTGTTATTAGCAATCTTTAATCCTGGTGTATATGTAATAAATATCTCATCGTGTTAGATTTGATATATCTAGTGGCCGGTGCACTTCCATGGATTCTTTAGGCACGACTCTTAATGGCTTCTACTATACCAGGAATAACAACACACCTTGTTATTGTACACCATTTTATCTTTGAGGGTTATTTCTTAATTCAGGACACCTCTTACTGGTGTCAAAGCATTTGTAGACCTGTTCTGCCCAAAATGGGATGGGCTAGGATTATGAACTTATAATCTGGTTGTCAATTCGGTTCAATAATTGTAAAAGTTACCTCATCTTTGCACCTATTGCGATTCTCCCTCTTCAAGTATTGTAATTGAAATAATTTTATTGCTTTCAGAGAAACCTAATTTTGTTATTTAAAAAAAGAGGTAATCAGAGGTCATTCTTCTTCTTAAATAAGTATTCAACTGTCATATGAGTTGTCCGATTTTATTGTGAAGCATTTGAGTAGAATCCTGTGATCCAGCAGTTTTAATCCTTCCATTACTTATTTATTTATTTTTTGGATGCAGTCCTTGTTGTATTTGCCTTTTGCCCTTGCAAATGCTCTCACTGCCAGACTGAATGATGGGTATGTTTTTTCCTTTTTTGCTTGACTTAAAAATGTCTATGTTTTGTACCTTTTCAAGTAGAGTTAGTGGAACTTTTATGTTTTAATGCATAGTTAAACAAGCAGAATATTTACTGTTGTCCTTGCCTAATAACTCTATCCCCATGCAATTATAATATACTTCCTTTGTGCAGTATTCCTTTGGTTGATGAGTTCTGGATCATTCTTGGTTACTGCGGATACACAGGTATTGTGTCTTGTACTTTCCATTGGTTTTGATGCGATTTCTTACTTCTAGTTTCTTGTCCTCTCCAAGTCTTCCAGTGAAGGACTCTGCTGCTTTGTTTCATTCATGAAATCCTTTTTATTTTAGAGGGAAAAGGAAACTAATAATTAACTTCGTTCATGATCTCTTGGTCTTGCCCTAATTCTTTTACGAATGCAATTTATGATCAGTTATCCAATTTTTCTTCTTTAAATTGATGCCAACTACATGTTTCTTGAAGATTGTTGAGTGTCTATTGTATTTTGTGTTCCCTAGGAAGTTTTTATCTTTTACCAATTACTGAACAATTATGAGATGTTAATTTGCACACATTATATTGCTCTAAAGCTGATTGATTGTTTTTTCCCCTGTTTTGCTCAGCGGCTCTTTATCTCTATTTTGCCACATCAGTCGTTCATGAGATCACAACAGCTTTGGGCATCTGCTGTTTCAGGTGAGAAACGTGTTTCATAATAATTTAGATACTTGCAAGCTTTGATTAACATGTTAACCCTTTCACTTTACTACTTTCCTAGAAAGACAAACAAAAAATAATCAAGTTAAAAGAAGCGACAAGATTTCCTTAGGTTCTATTTGATTTTCCTTTCTGATAACTGCTGTTTAGATTTGATTGCTGGTCTTCTAGTGTCAAGGTTTGGAATATTGCTATTTTCTTGTAGAATATGTACCTCTAGATGCTATTAGTGGCTATTATTCCGTTTGCATAGTACTACCAAAAGTCAAACAGAACATTTAGTTTTAACTTGACCGAAAGTAGTTGCTATAGTTGGTTAATTGGAATATTTGCTTAAGGTACATACCTTTGCTAGTCTTTCAAATATTTTGACTCTCATATCAGGAGGTTAGCTTAAATTTTTGTCCTGTTTTATTGTTTCCCCCTTGATTTCTGGTTAAATTTGTTATTGCAAGAAGTTAAATTTGAGATTATTGATAGCTTGGAATTCATTTGTTTCTGGTTAACAATATGATGATTCTCTGAAATTGTTAATCACCTTCTAAATGCAAATGACTGTTTTGTGATTACTCTCGCCATTGAATTTCAGGATAACGCGAAAAGAAGCTTGAGATTTGAATACCTATACTTTGTTGTGAACTTTCTCCCATTCAAGGTTAGTTCAACATATCGGGATCTTTCCTGTAACACTTCAGGAGTATCATAGGGCTTCTATCCTTCAGCACCTTCACAATATTCATTTGTTTGTTTTACCATCTTTGTGTTTCTAGCTGGAGGGGCATTTGATGAATCTGCTGCTACCTTGGAAAGCAGCTTGTCAGGCATTTTTTACCTGAATTTTGTTGTTGGCTTGCGTAATCAGTCTGCGGGTTTACTCCATTGTTGTATGTCATCAATTATAGGAACTCTTAACTGATATTCTGATTAAGCAATACGAATACCGAGCAGTGGCTCTGAGCATTTGCTACTGGAAATCCATTTTTACTCTAATGATTCTGTTCTTAGGTTCTTTCTCTGCTACAAAGAGAAAGTAGAAACAACGGCATCAACTATTAGTATCTTTCATCCATTTAATACCCCCTTTCTATTAGAAATTTTTCATTTTCTTCTTTATTAGGAGTTGTATTCTTCGAGTATTTGTATTTGATTAATTGCATAATTTTTTAAGATATTTATAATTTGATTAACTATGTAATGCTCATTAATATGTGATTTTTATTATGGTCGTAAAAAAATTTAAGAAAAAACAGAGTGGTTTTAACTGTTCCTGATGCTGGCCGTAGTGTGATTTTGACTTTTCGTTGTTTTCTTCCCCCTGTTCCTGAGTGTGGTTTTGACTTTTTGAACTGAAAATGTCCTTAAGACTGGATGATCAAATATGTCCTTATCAACGGCCAAAACTGCCTCGCTTGTTGTTGCTTGCGTAAAGTTTATGATTTCTTCTGCTAAAATTGTGCCGAAGCCAAGCTTTATTAAAAGAGTTAAATATTTGTAAAGCTTAATCATGCTTTAGTTTCTTTTACGCTTTCTTCTTTCTGAGATGTGAGTTAGACTTAAATCTCTTCGTTAAAATATAATTTATTGTACATATAATATACAGAGAGAGAGAGGGAGAGTTTTGTACTGTTTTTATGTATTATTGAATATTTATATATTTTTTTAAATATGTTTATGTTGTAAAATTTAGTTGCAATAGACACAAAAATAATCATAAAATTGTAAAAAAAGAAGATTTTGAATTATAACAAAAAAGAGAATGAAAAAATACAGTAAAAGTAAAAATTAAAATTTTATTGAGAGATTTTTATTATATATTTACTCTTTTATAAGTTATTTCATGTGATTTTATTTATAGAGTTGGAAGCGACTTTTTTCATTATAAGTCATTAATAGGTTGTTCTGTAACTTATATAACATACTTCCCATGATTTTCATATTCTCTGAGATAATAGAAATTATTGAGATAGTAGTCTATAAATAATAAAAATTATAATTTTTATTATAACTCCTATCCTTTTATATTTCATAATATGAATTAATATTTGGGATAATAGATATTCACATAATTGATATATTTATAACACTCCCCCTTGATGTTCATTACATAAAGAATATGTTTCATTAAAATCTTACTAGATAGAAAATTAGTAAAAAAAAGATTTCAATTAAGAAAAAAAATATATTATTTTTTATGTTATTATTACTCTTTCTCATAAGATAGTCTTTTGAGATTTCTTAACCGATACTTTCAAATCAAATGTTGCTATCGGTAAGGTCTTAGTGAATAAATTTGTCAATTCATCAAATGATTTTGTTGTAAATTAATATCAGAACTCTTTTAGAATTCATGAGTAAAAAAAATCTCATGAAAATATACTTTATCGTATCTCTTTTGATATATTTCAACCTTTATTATCATCTAATGATAAAGTTAGAATTATTTCTTAGAGAATATTTGTTTATCTTGAATATAATAAAATATTAATATGATCACATATATTCTCAACTAATATCATGAATCTCTATTTCTTTAGCATAAGTT
Organism: Rauvolfia tetraphylla; assembly: GCA_030512225.1. Taxonomy (NCBI): domain Eukaryota; kingdom Viridiplantae; phylum Streptophyta; class Magnoliopsida; order Gentianales; family Apocynaceae; genus Rauvolfia; species Rauvolfia tetraphylla. Next base: position 7,031,997 of record JAJQKT010000062.1, read on the forward strand.
GAAGTTGTTGCTATTATAATTAACACATGTTTATAAATAACATAGTAGGTATGAATCATATAGATAACTTGTACCTTGTAAATCTATATTAATAAGAGTTGAATTTTTTCAATATTTGAAATAAACAATCTCAAAGAGATATCAAAGGGCAAGCTAAATGTCATCTAAAAATTCATTGCATATAGAAGAACTAGAATAGATATCTACTTGCATTTAAACAAGTGTATTCATGGACTAAATTACAAAGTTATAATACTTTAGAGATAAAGAGTTTCATAATATCCTTTAGTAGATATAAATTATCTTTATCACGTATAATAACCTCATAATCATTAATGTGCTATACTCATATGAAACATCTTCATGATGTTGAATCAAAACAAAGATTTGATTTTTTAAAGCTCTGATCATAATATATATATTTTTAAAATTCTTGAAGAAAAATATCTTGATCATTAAATCTTTTTTTTCTTTTGAGGATTTAGTTTTCAAAAATAAAAGATTAACCATGCTTCAAGCGTACATTAAAATCACACGCCTGTAGAATTCATATATTTGTCTTGCTTAGACATCCATTCAAATAAGAATATCTATAACTAGAATATTATATTAACTAATTCTATATAAGTCAGTCAAATAATCGATTTGCAATTTTATACAAATAAACGTTATTTTAAACTTTCAATTCATTAATGCTTGTGTATAAATAAAGATAATAAACTATTATCAAATCAAGCATATCGAATCAATTAGGGATTTTAAATATAAGAATCATTATCAAATGATAACAAAAATAAATATATATTAAGTGTTATAATGCAATATTATATCTATCATTAGAAATATATTTTTTGGTAATCAATGTTAGGTCTTATGAAGAATCATACGGCATAAGTCATAGCAAATATTCACTTTTATAGTTCTCATTTTATAAGCAAATATTCATTATATATCTATGGGATTACACTTCAAATGTGTAATTCCTATTAGAAATATATGTACACTTAAAGATACTTGTGACTAGTTTAAACTTTCATATTTCTTATGCAAAGTTTAGCATTTTGAGTCTGCAGATTTAAAAATTCACATTCTGAATCAATATATTATGCGCATGGATAATATTAACGTCATATACTTGTGCAATTTCAGTAATTTCAAATCATGTTGAGATCTCATTATTGTCATAGTTTTCAGGTATTTGAATTTTTTTAAAAAATAATATATTATTCATGTTTGAAGTAAATCTTCTAGAATTTACATCTCCTTGACTTAAAATATATGAGCAACTTAAGTCTGCTCCTTTCATAATGTGATGAATTTGTATTATTGAATTCGACTTATCTACCATGTTCCAATTATGTACCTTAAATTTATTGGCAATGGTAGATTGTCCTCAGGGATATCAAATATAATAGAAGCATTCTTTACCAAATATTGGTCAATTAATATATATGGTTATATAAATTATCCTTTGAACTTCTAGTTAAAGGTATCTTCTATGAAGATTGAAATAGAAGATCAAGATGAGACACAAACTAATATATTTATCCGGCCTTATATTTTCTGCTCTTTATATTGAGATAGCATATTTAAAATTAACAAAATACGAATCTTCCACTTGAAATTCAATCCCAACATATTAAATAAATCACTTTGAGGACTGGTCTTATTAACTTGTGATGGAGCAATGTACAAATCACATTTCTAAATCTTAGCTGGAACATATTCGGTTTCTGATCACAAACCAACTACTATGAGGAGAACTTATAATGTGTTTGCAAAATAAAAATAAGTGCTAATATATCATAGTCATAAATATTTTACAGGATATTCAACATTTATCTCAATAGAACCAGTATTTTTAGGACAAATTAATTGTGTCAGGAGAATGTAAAATATGAGCTCATTATCAATTAATTACAAATTAAGATGTAAAAATCAATAATATATATACGACTATACTATTGATGCATCAACTAATAATTTCTGCTTATTCATTCCAAAATAACACATTCAACTTCAAGTAATACTGATAATATTTAAATAAAAAAGTAGTATATATGAATTCGTCATATTACGAAATTTTTGACCCTATAATATTTTTATAAATTTCTAATTATTCTTCGTATTTTAATGATTTGAAATGGTCTAATAAGTCATGTCAACTAATAAATTATTTAAAATAGTAAAGTTCAAGTTTACTTAATATCACATCTCAATTTTATAAATTTTATCCAATATAAACTAGAAGAGAGTAATGATAATATTTATAATTAATATTTATTCTAAGTCATAATAGTAATGCATATATCTCAAAAGTTCATTCATCTAATGTCTCGATATAACAAAAATGTCATCAAGACTCAAAAATTTTTACGAGATTATATGAAGAATGATGTATTAAAAAAATTAATCATTACAGTGAATATCTGTTAGATCTTCGTGAGTTTTTCATAATGTTTATATATATAAATATATAAAAATTGATATTGTTTGAAAAACTATTCTTATTTAACTCAAATACAATGTGATTTTTTTGTAAATTTAAGTTTTAATATTTAAAATATTTAAAAGAAATTTTAAAAATTTAAAAATAGATTAATTAATTAGAAAAAATTTTAATTATATATAATAGTGCTTTTTGGGCTGCACTCAAGTTCTTCCAATGAAAAACGACAGCAAAGAACAATCAATGTTTTAATAGATCGAGACAGAAACCTTGAAACTTGTGATTCATCCAGCAAAGAAAGGCCAGTCTTAAATATGCATAAACACGCTAGCTGTGTTTTCACGTATAGCCACACAGGTATTTGGTGTACTACCACGTTATATTGTGTGCTAACGCTGGCAATATGTGGAAAACCGGATTGTTGCGGCACCCAACTCCGTGCAGAACAAGACCGTCCATTCTGACCAAGGCATGTATAGATTCGAGGCCGCAACAGTTAGATTTTTTTTCCCGGTCAATTAGTACATAATATAATATTATAATACAATCTATGATATATATATGTTTTACTTGGATTGGGTTTCACACGTAACCCAATGTAAATTTCTCATCTCACATCTCACTTTTTCTATCATAAAAATTTCTCTCTCCCGAAACCCAAGACATAAAATCTCAAAATCAAACTCTATCCAATCACACCCATAATATATCATCAGCAATGGTAATGATGGATACACTTTATAATATATATATACATTATTAATCTGCATAAATATTTAAGACACTCGATATATCATATTAGGTTAAGAATGTTGCATGTTCTTACCATACTTAACAAAGACAAGGCAAAAAAGGGGCACAATCAAGGGAAGAAGCAAAAAACTAACTTCATGAACTAAGTGAGCCCATGAAAGAGAAGTCAGCCTCCTTTGATCTTCAACAATTTTTTTTCTTCTATATTTTTAGCATCAAGGTTGATCTTTATGGAGGAAAAGAAAAGAATGGGAAGGTAATAGATGATATCGGATAAAATTTATTTTTGAGATTTTTATTTTGAAATTTATAAAAATTAAATAATATATAAGAAAAAATATGAAATTTAAATTTAAAATTTTACATTAGATTTCGAGACTAAATTCAGTTCAGATACAACCAACCTCTTCTTCCTTCATAATTAAATGAAAATGAAGAAAACGTTACCACTTTACCAAAATATGACCAATTGTCTTTTTTTTTAAATGTTTATACTTGAACATAAATAGAGATAAAGGTATATAGATTTATTAACCTAGTAATACCTTATCCCTTCATTCTTACTTGCTATCTAAACATAATGTGATTGAAAAAAATTATTTAAACATGATAAATATTCAATCCCATCCTTCAATCTACTCTTCTTTTCTTTCTCACCCTCTCCTTTTCCTCTGTTGAAACATAGTCAATGTATTATTAAAAGGAAAAAATATATTTAAATAATAATATATGCTTCTATTTAAAAAAATAGTAATAGAAATATACTTTATTATTCTTTTTGCCTCTCTTATTTTTCCAATGGAAACATAGTCAATGTACTATTTTTAAAAAAAAAAAACTCTTTAGATAGTGAAAGAAGTTTTTCTGAAAAAAAAAAGAATAATAAAAATACTTTAAGCCTTTTAAAATCAAATCACATCGCATTTCTGCTATGTATATAAAAGAAAAAAGGGTTTTAGTTGGTAACCTTCGCCCCGTGAAATCTTAATGGTTAAGTGATAGAGTTTTGGTCAAAAATGATCTATCCTCAAAACTGTGGGCCATGAAGAAATTGACAAATCGTTCTTTCTTGTTCATGCATCGTTCCTTTTTAAAGCACACACGTCAGCTGCCTATCGCTTCATTGGTTGATTTTGACCAGAAATTCTTCCATTCAACTTCTCTGATTCTGATTCTCTCCCTAAAGGAGTACGTCTTCCAATTACTTCTCCTATAAATAATATGTGTTTCCACGAACACATACAACACGCACTGATATTATCGGTGGATTGGAGGATTAGAATTTGATAATGGCAGCGGTGGGTAACGTTCGTGAGTCCGTGGGCTCCCAGAACAGCCTTGAGATCGAGAATCTGGCACGATTTGCGGTTGAGGAACACAATAAGAAGCAGGTAAAAGAATTGGATTTCATGTAGTAGTAAAGTTGACTGGAAGAAGGTTCTTGATTTTTGTATAGATTCGAGATGGAATGAGGGCTCACGGTTTTGTTTGGCTAAATTGTGTTATATGAATTAATTGGCGTTCTTGATGATTGTTTGGCTTATTGTTGCATGCTAATTAAAGGATTTTTTTTCTATTGTTCTGGAATTTCTGTTCTGCAATTTGTGTTAGATTTGGTGGAAGATGCTTTCTTTTCGTTAACCATGAAATTCTGAAGATGGACTTTTTATGTTTTTCTTTTCTCTTTTTAAGTGGCCAGACGATTATTTCATTTGGTTGATGATGAGAATTTCGTAAATGGGTGTGGATTTGTCCTTCTAGTGCCTGAAAATACAACGAGAAGATATAATCTAAAAAAGCAAAGTAATTAACTTCCTGAACCTGGAAATGAATCTAAACAGCAAAATGAATGAAATTTTGGAAAAATGTCCTGATTTTATTTTTCTTAGCATTTCTTAGTGCTATCGAAGGGATGTGCTCTGGAACTTTTTTATAATATAAATGGCATCTTTGTTTTCTTGTCAATATGTTTTTACCAATCTGTTGCCAAGATTTGATTTTGGGATTTTTGTTTGGGTTTTGTAAAAGTTAAATTGTTTGTGGGAGGAAATGTGGTCTAGCGTCTTAAAATTTTGGATTTGGTTAACCAAATTTTGTCCAAGTAGAGCCCTAATTTGGTAGTATATAATTCTTCGTTGTGAACTTGAGTATGACTTGGATCTCTCGGATTGTTTTCAGAATGCCGTTTTGCAATTTCAAAAGGTAGTGAATGTCAAAGAGCAGGTGGTTGCTGGGACCATGTACTACATCACACTTGAGGCTTTAGATGGGGATCAGAAGAAAGTCTATGAGGCCAAAGTGTGGGTCAAGCCATGGATGGACTTCAAGGAAGTCCAGGAATTTAAGCTTGTTGGTGATGCCTCTAGTTCTTAAATTTGCTTGGTTTTGAAGGAATATTTGCCTTCGAGAATAAAGTATTTATGCCTTTCAGTTGGGGCATTTGGATTTGTATGTACTCTGTGACCAATGACTTTAAAATGTTACTGATGCATAATGCTCAGAAAATGATATTATGTAATGGAATGTATAGGTTTTTAACCATTTCCTTTATGCTGTGGGATCATTTGTGATGGTTAGGTTTTGCATATTCCGTGGAATTTTAATGATGATTGTGAGTAATCTTGTTTTGTTTTCTCCCTTTATATTGTGTGAACGTTTGCTTCAACTAACCTAGCATGAAGTTTGAAATGCTCATTTGACTGTCATATATTGGAAAAAGATAAAAGAATAGAATGAGCTCCACTTCTTTCTATATGCTTCTGGTTCTAGTATAGGGTATGGTGTGAAAAACTGTCTGTGTGCCTTTATCAATCTCTCTGCTATAAACAGAAACATTTTTGGGTGCTTGGACATTTGGCTCCTCCATATGTGCACAAGACTTGAACTAGTTAGGAATTTTGATGACTTTTAAGATTATGCAAGTTCTGCGGATTCCGGGGATATGGAATTCTTTCTCCATTCCAGAGGATTAGGCAATCGAATGAAACCAAAGTCTGAAACTGTCTCTCTCTTTTCTGTGTATTTGAAATAATTAAAAGTTTTGAAGATTTATTGTAAAATTTGCATCTACTACTTTTCTGAAAATCTAGTATTGCCATTTTTCCTAGACGAGCGTCTATTCCTTCAGTTTTGTGTGTATTTGATATCTGGGCTTCTATAATTGATGGATTAGCAGATGTGGCAATTGTGGTTGGACCACACTATTATTTGTGTCGTAAAAATCGCATTGGATCTACAGAAATGTCCTATCAGATAAAGCTATTTGGGAAAAATTCTCTTTTCCAACATTTCTTACTCCTTGCTATCATAAATTGAAAAGTGGAGGTGAGCTATGGATGATTTGGAGTGACTGCAAATGAATTTACCTTAAGAGTGTGTGTTTATACAATTTTGATGCTGCAGCAACCTAACGAGGTTACTGTTTTGGTAAATATAACAGTTGCATTTCTTATCTATCATTAGCAACTTCAAATATTCAGAACCTTTCTATTCATGAAGGGAAATACGTCTTTGAACTCATATTTGATACGTTATTCTTGGCTCTTAGGCTGTGTTACAGATTTAGACTGATGCATTCAGTAATTTTATGTGTACAATTATATTCTCTCCCTAATATCTTCTTTAAGTCCTCCATTCCAGGTGATGCAACTTCTGATTTAAGATGTCTTACAGAACAGAACCCAATGCTGTCTGCCTTTATCTGTGTTCTCTTCCTCTTTTTGCTGGGTGTGTTGGTTGAACAAAGTTCGGGACGGATTTGCTTAAGATGGATTGTGTTTGCATATTGCCTTCGGCAACATCCTTTTCTGCAATGTAGCTTTGACACAAGTTAGTTCAAATGTGGGATTTAATAGAGTTTTTAAGTTTAAAATTTTTAATTTTTTTAAATAAAAATAAATTATTTATGAGAGAGAGAGTAAATTTCAAATAACTTGCATTGGATTTTGGATTGGAATTCAATATAAGGTAATTAGGGTGTTTATCGATTCGATTTAGAGAAATTTTAATTTTACTATTTAGAAAAAAATTGAGTTTTTTTATTTTTTTTAAAATCAAATCAAACCTAATTTATCTTCCAGTCGAATTTTCTCTAAAGCGAAATGGTGTTCAATGATTTGGAGAAAATTTAATTTTACTGGAGAAAAATTAAATTTTTATTTTTTTAAAATCAAATCAAACGTAATTTACATTTAAATTAAATTTTTTCTGAAATATTTTGATTTAGAAAAAATCAGAATATATGAAATTAAAAATTAAAAATTTTAAAATAATATTAATTATAATTTTAATTAAAATTTAATTTAATTTGAATTATTAGTATTTAAATAATGTGTGTAAACATATAAAAAATTAAGTATTTTAAATTTTAAAATAATTTTAATTAAAAATTAATTTAATTATAATTATTAACTTTTAATTATACTTAATTATTAATTTAAAAAAATTTAATTATCCAAGCCAAACTGAAACTAAATTGAAGTTTAATTTAAAGATAAAAAATTAAATTTTTTTAAATTAAAATTTTAAAAAATTAAACTAAAAGTTAAATTAAATTTCGAATTAATTTAATTTTTAAATTATTTTCAAATAATGTACACCGTTGTAATATCCCCAGCCGCACTTGCCGCGGACTCATCTTAACATGGGTGTATTATATGATGTCTAAGAACCGGTAATGCTAAGCGTGCTTCTGAATTCATGGTTTTACATTCTTCCCTTTGGATTGAACCCCACTGCCGTGGCAAATACCATAAGATAGTGAAACTCTGCTCATCTCGTCCCGACGTCTTTTGACAGTCCTCCAAAACGGGCTGCGTTTTTACGATGAGCGTTAGCCAAAAACTCGACAATCGAACCGTTTCTAACATAGTGGCCATCTATATATGGAAATTCCAATTCCTTCTGGGCACCTTATCAACGAGCTTATTACGATCTAGATTTCAAGCACCTTATCAACAAGCTTATTAAGATCTCGATTTCAAGGACGTTGTAAACTAATATTCCAATGCAATCTATAGAAATGAACAAAAGCAGCGGTTTTCGCGCCCAAAAGAGAGTTCTGTAGACTGCAATCTGATCCATAACTATAGTTTTAAAGATGAAATGATACAAATGGCTGATTCTTCATCAATATAAGAGAAAAGAACTAAAACTGCAGAGAAGATGAACTGCAAAAGAGACATTACCGAAGACTGGTATGTTGCTATCACTGGGTTGCAATAGGATAAATAACCTCTTTCCATTCCTCCCTCGTGTGGGCAATGGGCATCAGAGAATTGAGAAATAAAGTTAATATGTAATATAGGAAAGGAAATACAGATCCAACTCCTGCATAAGATTAATTACAGCAAACCTAGGATTCATTCTGAAAAGCCAGGCATTTCCCGAGGCGGACGTTAGTGATGCAATAGAAACATACAATACAAATTCCTAAAAAGTAACACTTGTTACCTATTTGTCTAAAAGCATTTCATACTGTATTCGTTTCCTCCTGAGTTCTCTGATTCCAACTGGCCTCTTGGGCTATCCTCTGCCAACTGTACCGAGAGAATCTGATGAGATATGTTTACTATCCAAAGCAGGATAGTAGCTTAACCTTCTTCGTCATAATCTTCCTCTTCCTCGTCACCTTGATTCAAGTTGGCAAGCTGCACAGGATCAATAGCCATTTGTTCCATCTCAGCAAGCGACCAACCAGGGTATTCCTCATGTTTCGTCTCAGCAGGAGGCTTGGCTGGTGTGCTAGAAGTAGCTCCAGCTGATATGGCCGTTGAATCTCCACTCTCATTTAAGTCCATATTCAGATCAAAGTTCTGAGCTGGTGCATCTGGATTCTTTGCAACCAAATTATCTTTTGTATCCCTTTCACTGGCTCCATTATCTAGTCTTTCAGAATTTAAATCTTTCTCCTCATTTTGTTGTGAAATGTCTGGATCATCTTCAAATTTCCCATGGTGAGATGATGATTCTTTCTGTAAAGCTCGGTTGCCTCTACCTCTACCTCTACCTCTTCCCCTTCCTCTCCCTCTCCCACTGCCACTGGTATGGCCAGTCTCAAGCTGCAAGAGAAAAACATTCAAATTGACGTTAAGGAGGAATATTATGCAGTTACTTCAAAAGTTCTGGCCATCTTTTATCCTATTCTGGATTTTCCTTCATTCATATTGTTGGTTACGAACTCCTCCAAGCAATCACCCCTCCCCCCCCCCACCCCACCCAATCCAAAAAAAAAAAAAAAAAAAAGAGGAACTGTTTACGGTATAATGACATTGAAGCAAACAAATTAAATGAGTGCTTCTGATGATAAAAGACAGTTCTTCCAAAGATAGACTATGGTGGTAGACCACCATAAAAAAGATAAAAGCAGGGAACCACAAGGTGTCAAAACCCACACTGTCATAAACCAGGAAAAACTAATAATTGTAGCTAATAAAGTAGATACTCGTTCAACTGTAGATCTGCTACTTATTGAGTTAAAAGATGTTATTATCAATATCTTTAATCAGAGTAACAACCTCAAGTTGTCATTACGAAGTTACAAAAACTTTAAAAAGCAGCTTCTAAATACACAAAAATACAAAATCCTGTTCTTTCCTTTTGAATTCAAGCTTCTGTAAATTTTGAAATCTCAAAATTTTATAACACAAGGAAATGCTTATGTTGAGAACTGCTCATTAGAACTCAAGTGGTTCCATGTTGTCCATTATTTCAAATATCTTGTTTTCTCATTTTTCCTCCAAAAATGAAAGACAAAGATAGGCACTCAAACTATCAGGTATCATATTCAGAAATCTTGGTCCCACAAGGACCACTAGTACCAACTGCGCTACTATCTTGGTTCCCCAAATGATTCAAACATCATCAATATTACATAATTAACTACTTACCCTCAGTGGGCAGGGGCAGGAGGAACTTCAAACTTTCTAAAGGTCTTCTGAAGTATATCAATTTGAAACAAGAACAAGAATTACATTTTGGGGTTCACATCCGTGTTCCTTGTTCAACTCTACCTCATTACTTTGTTCATTTTGCAGCAACTTAGTAGCCTAAATGTCTAATTTAATTTAGTTCAGGATAATTAAGTCCTGAAACTGCATTTTGCCATGTGGGATTTATAATTTCAAAATATCTCAATTCCAGACTGCGGATCATTCTATTTAAATTCCTATGAAGAAAAGCAAGCCCATAAAAGAAGGTAATGCTTACCCCATGGCTCTTTTTATATTCATCATCACTATCATTGTCTTCTTCCATAGTAACCTTCCTGCAGCAACAGACAGTGGTATTAGAGCACTATTTATGAACTAGCAAGTTAAGTTTCAATAGCATCCAAGAAAGCTAAAAACACTAAAACCTAGAAAAACCTTTTTCTATGAGCTGTCCCATCTCCAGCACCTTCCGAACCACCCAAGTCAGGAACCCTACTAACAATATCTCTCAGAAAGTCATACACATTATAGCTCTGAACACATTGTTTCCTGCAGATTAACAACAAATCCTGAGGATCAGAAGCATGATCAACAAGCAACAAATATAGATAGCATCTGACAAATAAAATCAAAAGACGAGATATCAGAAGAAGCTTACAAGTGCAATGAATTCACAGTTTTTGCCCCCCTCCTAAGAGTGATATCATAAGTCCGATCACACAGATCTTGCAAAAATAACTCCAGCGCTTTAGCTGAAAACAGAAAGAAATATAATTTTTATACATCTAAAACAGAGGAAAAAGTGTATAAAACAAACTTTCACATATTAAGGAAATATAGTCCTACGATGACACATCAAAATACTTCTGATAACTACAAGATTTTCTTTTGAAACATACACACTAGAACAGGTACAGCCATGGCAATCTTTCCCACATCCTCGTCAGCTTGCATAATCTTCTTGATCCTGGCCTGCAAAATAACAATAAAATCAGATCAGATGATTCAACCACATATAAAAGGCCATACCAGTGCATTGGATTGCTTAGCATACCCGTGAATCAACAAACACTTAATAAGAGAATTACAGAAATTCCAGCAATTAGGATCTTGAACAGATTTTTCCCCCCTTGTTCCCATGATATAAGTACATCACTTTGAAACACCAGTGTCAAGTAAAAATCAAAACAGTTTATATACCCTCATTACCTACAGTTTTCAACCTATCATCTAATAAGCAATAATTTCTTAATAGGAGGAGGGGAAGAAAAGGAAGTACCTCCAAGAGAAACTAGCAAAACAAAAAACATTTCAAAATTACTAAATAACACAACGACGCCACCAAAGCTGAAAACAAACCATGCTACCTGAAATATGAACACCAAACTAAACACCCACATAATGAAACCAATTTCAACAGCGCAGGGGCTAAGCTGTTTACTTGCTTAAACTTTTTTCATTTCTCGCATTCACTCAATTTATTCTTCAACGCATTAATGAAAACGAGCACACAGGGTAAAGACATGAACTTTGGAAAAGCTAATCAATCTGAATTCACCCAAAAGAGATTATAAACAGAAATTGGAGATAAAAGAAATAAATTATTTTTAGTGGAAAAAAGAAAAGGACTTACGGCTGGGAAACGCGTGTCAAGCTTCTTCCTCATGTCAAAACCCTAGAACAATCGTTCAGCCCGAATTCTATTATATATCTCTTTCCAGGAAGATATATAATAAGCTAAGCCCCACTCAAGGAAGGATTTTATATTTCCGAACTGATTCTTGATTTGGATGTCTCAAAATCTAAGCTGGAAAGAAATTAAAGACTCATTCGAATTGTATATTTCCACTGAAAATTTTTCACAAACTGTGTAAAAAATTCTTCCAGGTTCGTAATCCCATCTCCACCTCAGTTCAACATCCAAAACTTTGACTACCTCTACTGCCCAACCTGAAAATCTAAATGTATTGCTCAAAGGAACTTTCCGAATCAACCTCAGAATTCAGAAATTAATGGAAATAAATTTGAAAACTAACACTAAATCATCACCAAACAAGTATTAAAAATCTCCAAATCTGCAATTTCGAACAGATGAGGAAGCAATATATCGTCGATGTAAAGGCAACGCCGAAAAGTTGATGCTGTGGATCGGCAGTTGCCGAGCTTACCGGCGGAAAAAGAACGGGCTGTGGTGGCTCTGCGTGGGAAAGGAGGGGACTAGGAAAAAGAAAAGAAAAAAGGCAGGTGGTCGAAGGGTAGCTGGTTAGGAGGATAGGAAGCCAGTACAGGGAGGAGAAGGTGGTGGAAGCATCGGTATAGATGGTATGGGGGCCGGCTATGACGGTAGACGGAACCGGTTAGCAGTGACTACTGACGACGGCGGCGGCCAGAGGAGGAAGAAAAGATACGGTCGAGGAGTGACGGGGAGGATAGAGGTTTTTAAAAAGTAGAATTTTTGTTTTTTTCTCTTTTTTCGGTGAAAATTTCTGCAATTAATTAAAGGTAATTACAGAAAATTCCAGAGGTTTATAATAAGTTTAATTTGATCCCTTGTGCTTGGAAAATTACACTTCGGTTAGGGATCCCTAACGTTTCTTTTTTTCTTTTCTTTTCTTTTAAGTTGCAGAATTTGACTCGGGATTGCGTAAATTGTAACAATTTATTATCTAAAGACATTAGATGTGTCATTTTTTTCATGGTATAACTTTGTTAACCAAATACTTTGTTCAAAACTTAATTAAAAAAACTTCATTATCGATACTTACATAGGTAAAATCATCAGTTCATAAATATACTTTATGTCTTCAAAATTAAATATTTGTATATCTATTTTAGTTTATTAAAAATAAATATTCACTTTCTTGATATAGACATTCATATTTAATTTTCTTTATTTAAGAGACATAAATTTTATTAACTCGTTGGTCCTATCACTACCTATATTAATGATAAAAATATTATAATAATTATCTATAAATAAATTATTCTTTAAGCAATTTATAAAAATAATCTTTAAACTATATTGTTTGTTATAATTTAGTTTTTAATATTATATTTTAATATTTTAAGTTTAACAAGTATAATACTTTTAATATTTATAGTTCTAATTGCCACTTATGTAGTGAAAACAGAAAGAAAAGGTTATATAAAGTACACGTATATTTTAAGAAGAGTGGCAATTTTATCTCTATATAATTTTTTTCTTCAAAAAATATGAATAAATATTCGATTAAGTGTAAGAGAATATTTGTAGAAAGAAATGTTAATTATAATTTGATAATTATAATGTTTATTATTGTCAGTTTAGGAGTGTTTGGTCTTAAAAAGTAAATGACAAATCTTAAATAAAAGATGAATTAAGAATTAAAAAATTATTTTTAATCCCCTCTTTCTTTTTTGACTAAATTAACTAGTTACAATAAATTAAATTTTTAGAGAAAAAAATTTATAGAGAGACAAATTTATCCTTTGTCTTAAAGTGTCTAGGCAGGCTTCAATACCTAAAAATTAACTAGTAGAGTATTGACTTTCATGTTTGTTTCTTACCAGAAGTCACATCAAAGGCGTTTAAGTGTAACCTCGCAAACTACAAGGGTGTTGACCGAAATAATGAAAAACTCCACGGGTAGGTTTGTGATTTACCCCATCAAACAAAATAAAGAAAAAGAAAAGACAAAAGGATAGGGAATCAGAAGCTTTGCTAGACTTGCTTTTATCGAGACAGACTTCTAAACCATCTTGCGTCTCACTCCTTTTTCACTTTTTATTTTTTAAGATTAACAAATATTTTGATCTGCCACTTTACTGGCTAAATAATAGGAACTTTTCTCCCTCAAATAATAGGAATTATGACTCGGTAAAAAAAGTCCAAAAAGAAAAAAAAACTTATTAAGAAAAATCTCATAAAAGTCATGAAACTATCCATCCGAGTTTTATTCAATCTATATAAAATATAAGTATTTTATTCATATATATATATATATATATATATATATATATACATTAAAAAGAGGCAACAAGGCTTTTGGTGTTTGAGCCACAACATAGAGATTTTAGGGGATTGTTTATGAAAATTTTGTGAGAAATTGTGAAATAATTATGATATTTAAAATTTTATATTTTTTCTTGAATCTACAAAAATTTGATATCTTCGTTTCAATATAAAAAATATATTTTCATATATCTAAGAGTTGTTTTATTCCAGAGATGTAATTCCTAACAATAGCAAAAAAGTTTCATTTTCTTAGTAAAATTACCTGACAAATTTAGAAAGAAAAATGACAGAGACAGTTAGTGCTGGCAAAATGGACCCAAAACCGCAAACCTGATTACCCTGTGATATAAACGGGTTTGGACTTAATTTTTTCAAGTCCTTTTAAATGGGATTAAAATGACCCGCTGCATTTGGCTTATGGGCTAGAGCAGGCCAAATTTGTATTTTTTTCTCTTGTATTAAAAATATTATAAAACATAGAATGTATAGCAATTTTGATACTAAATTTTCTTACATTACACATTCTAATCATACCAACAATTAAGGTTAATTAATTTTATTTTATTTTAAATATTTTCTTTATATAAATTATTCATATTAGGTATGATATATATAATTAATGATTATTTTCTATTTTAAAAATATTGGTGATTAGTTAAAGATTCTTTTTTATTCCAATCATAGATTTATATTCTCATATATGATAGAGAAGAAAAAGAGAGAAAATATATAGTATAAAATTTAATTTATAAAAAAAAGTGAATTAGGCTCGTGGACTGCCCCGTTTAGCCCGTGCGGGCCAAGTGCGGATGGGTATGAGTTGGGTATGATACCTCCAACTCCTCCACTAGGTTCCACTGCGGTTGAGTAAAGTACCAGCATGTCTCTCGACACTGATGCACAAGCGCTAGCGTGTCCAGAGAAAAAATAGGAATTAAACATATATAAAATAATACATTAAACGAAAACAACAGCGGAAGTCTTTACATATAAATGTAGATCCTTACTGCAATCTTATCTCTAAAACTAGGGAGAGAGTATCTGGTCGGGATAGAGTTTTTATGCATATTCACATCACATTCCAAATCATATCTGTTTAGGACTGAGTTTTTATGCAAACTTTCAAATATAAAGGCCACTCAAGTAGCGGTCCAAACAGATCCAACTTCATAACCAAATCCAAATTGTGCACTATTCCATCCCTTAGTACAAAATATTCGTATTTCATAAACAAATACAGGTAGTTTGAAATACAGATAGTTTGTGAATACTCTTTTTTTGATAATGTATACTAATGCTTTTTTATTATTTTTAAAACATATCAAAATTTAAATAACAATTTATTTCAACATAATAAATCTCATGTTATGCCAATCAAGATTTACCAAAAATTATAAATAATATATAGGCAAAAAATCAAAATTTTTTAACAATAATAAAACATAAAAATACTCAAAAAAGTTACATAAACAAAAAAGAATTTTCAAAGCAACCTATCACACACAATATACACAACACTTACCTAAATTATAAATTTAAAAAATTGTACTTGTAGAATTTACTAAAAACCTAATCTTGCATACACACACAAAAAAAAAATAACAAAACAAAAAGTGCGAATGAAAAAAAGTAAAGGAACGATCAATATCGAAAAAGAAAAAAAGAAGCAATGAAAATTGCAGAAGAAAGGAAAGCAAAAAAGCCAAGAAATCACTAAAACACTACCTTTTGTCAGTATAACGCCAAATGGAACTATGACACCAACGGTTTGGCGTTATAACCAAACACGAAAAATCCCCCTAACTCAAGGCCATTTTAGTGCAATTATTTAAAAAGAGGGCCAATCTTGGCAAAACCCCTTGTATTCATCATTTTAAAAGCAGGAAAAGGGATCTTTTTTTTGCAATGGGAAAAATAAAGCAGATTTAACTCAATACAACCTAATGATACATCCAAATATCAATAATCTGCGCCTAAAATCCGTTGCTAGATCTCTTTATAGACAGCTATACAGTCAACAACAAACGGGATTTGACCCCGAGCTTTCCTTTTATTACTTCTTTCATGATGAGAGAATTGCATCCGCATCAGTCGAAGTGATGGAAGACCCGTTTGAATAAAAGGAAGAGCTTCTACATCTCTCTCTAAGACATACAATTTCGTATGTCCACTACTATATGTAGTTAATTTTTGGACTATATGTAGTGTAAAAAAATTTTCATAATTTCATTTGAATTTCGAAAAGTATTCAAAATCCTCTGAAACATTTGGTCAGAAAAGTTCAGATCTACGAAAAACGACATATAATTTCAGCGTAAGAATGTTAGTTTTTCGAACTATTCATCAATTTACATCGTATTACGTTAAAAGAACATCAAAATCGGCCAAAAAATGGCCGAATTTTGATGTTCAATCTCGCAAACAAGTTCCGCCAGCAGTTGGCGGAACTCACCAGCAAATTCCGCCAGTAACTGGCGGAATTTGTTGGTTAATTGTACCCAAAAAGGGTACAACTCACATGAAGTTCCACCAGAAATTGGCCAACAAAACGGTTAACTGGCGGAATTCACGCCAAAGTTCCGTCAGAAATTAGCAGAATTACGGCTTGGAATTCGGCGAGGAACGGGCGAAAATATTTAAGTTGCTAATTTTATTACGATCAACATTGTAGGTTTAATTTAATTTATCGTAGTTGTACTAATTTAATTTATCTTAATGTTAGTTTAATTATGTTTATTTAGTTACCTAGATTGATTATTGTTTAATTTAATTGTCAATGATAGTAATTTTTGTTAAATAAGTATTGCAGATGACGGATCCTTCTCAGCGACGACGCGTTGTATCCCAAGATTTGGGATCAGTTTCAGACCGCAGCGGTCGATTGCACGGTCGTCATCCTATTACTGCATCTGCCAGACAGAGAGTGAGTGCGGCCAGGCGCAGTACCAGCGACATCCCCGCCATAACGACTGACGTCACACGAGGTATTGATTTGACGCAGTTCGTCCCACATATGCCGTGGATTCCGGGGATGTACGCGCCTATATCGGGATACGTACCGTATCCTTGGCCCCCGATGACGTTGCCAGCTTCGGTAGCACCGGGCTATTATTCGGGGGGACCTTCCTATCCGGTTCAGACACATAGTGGCCACGCCGAAGACGTGGGCCCAGCATACTACCGGCCACCATCGGTCCAGGTTACGCCGTACAGACATCCGGAGGATTACGACCAGGGATCAGGCGCAGCTGATGACGTGCAAGATGGGGAAGACCCGGCGACTGATACGGACTATGATATGGATGCGACCGCGGATTTGCAGGAACCCGCAACTGGCACAGCGATACAGGAGGATGAGACCGATGAGCAGGACATCACGCACCCAGATCTGATGACAGCTTCCACACGACCGCAGAGAGGTTTTCTACGGCGCGTTGCGGCAGGGGTAGGGAGCATTGCTCATTTGGTATCCGGATCTGGAGTTTCTGCCCGCAGGGATAGGTCCCCGGGTCCTGTTCCATATGGTGTCAGTTTATCGCCTCGCCCACGCGTCAACAAATCATTCAGGGGTGAGCCAGGAGTACCCCCCAACACGAGTAGGGTTTCAATCGACGATGCGGAGAGACCCAGACCCAGTGCGCAGCGACAGCCGGCCGCTGTCGAGCGACAGTCACAGCCCACTCGACGTCGAACTTGCCGAAGCGACACCACCGAGGAGTGGCATTTGACGGGACCGGCGCTCGGGGGCCCGCAAGATCCGTCCCTCATCTCATCTTTTTTCCGGCCACATTGCCAGCCTTATTTGGCGTGGCGAGGTTAGTAGCGCAGTGTTTCAATTGTCATACGTACAAATTTCATGCCTTATTTGTCCCGCGCAATTGTTGAAATTTGACTTTTCTTTGGGCAGGAGCGACCGGTGTTGAATGTTCATTCGAGGCAGGGGTACATTGATAAATGGCCGATGCGAGATGAGGCAGTGGCCGCAATTGTGGTGTGTAGTAGTCTGGAGCGATTGAGGCATTGCATTTTCGCTTGACCTAATAGTGCACTTATTTCTGCTTTTGTTGAGAGGTGGCAGCCATATACTAACACATTTCATATGCCGTTCGGGGAGATGACCATCACCCTCCACGATGTGGCACATATCCTCGCTATTCCTGTGACTGGTTACATCCTCCGGCATGACCTGAGCAAGGAAGATATTGTCAGGGATTTAACGTCCTGAAGGACTACATGACCCAGGGATCACTTGAGTCGTCTGCATATGCTCGTGGATGTTTGAAGTATCTGTTAGGCGCCACCCTTTTCATAGATAAGGGTAAGGACCGGATGCCGTACAACTATTGACCGTTCCTTAGCTCTGCCGATGATATCCATGGATATGCCTGGGGTGCTGCCTGTCTTGCGTATCTGTACCGGTCTCTCAGGACGGCGTGTAGGGCAGATTGTAGACAGTTAGGTGGGCCCACGGCGCTTCTAGAGGCGTGGATATACCTATACTTTTCGTCCTTCGCCCTGCAGTAGTCGCCAGACTGGCGTGAGTCACAGCCTCACATTCTACGGTTCCAGCGTAGAGGGGCCGCACCGTGAAAATCTGATGATCTGCGCTCTATACGCCTACACTTGGACGACATGACTGCGCGCGAGGTAAGTTTTTAACTTACTTGCATATGGTATTACCGAATGTTTTATCTTATACGTACGATTGCAGGTTTGCTGGACTCCCTTCGGGCCCAACCCGCTTAGAGAGCACTGGATTTCGGCTTTTCAAGGGTGTCTTCGGTTTTGTGACGTTGTGGAGCCATATATGCCCGATTGTGTCCTGAGACAGTTCGGTAGGGTGCAGCAGATTCCTAGCACTCCGATACTGCCGAAAGAGGATTACAGGCCTGCGAACAACCGTAGATATGTCGTCAGGTACCAGTGCCCGGATGAATTCTGGGAACGGCCCGAGAACCACATCCTTGGTAGGAATCAGCTCGGCGCACACGCCGTCCCACCGTCAGCATGCACTCCTGAGTACCTACCCTGGTACCTTGCGAAGACGCATTCTTCTATTCAGAATCCTGGTATGCTGCCTGCGGGAGTTACTAGGCCCGGGCCCGCCTCCATTACCGACGCAGTCGTACGATCCATTCCCACCATTTATTGATAAATTATAGATTTTATTCCTCGTTAGTTAATGTTAATAATCGTTTTACTGGCTACTTTTCAGCGATGGGATATGTTGCACCGTGCTGTTGCGGGTATTACTGATGTACAGCAGTTGACCCCGGCGCAGCGAGATGCCACGCTACAGGATGTGATACATATATTGACCGAGTGGGAGCATTGTTTTGGAGGGACGGAGCACGCAAGCCCATCCGGCTCGTAGGGACACACCGTGCAGTTATGTTAATTTTACTTGTTTATGTTCTTTGGGATATGCTCGTTTTGTAATAGTGTAGTACGATGAAAACCAATAAATATTGACGTTCAACTATCATCAATTTGCTTTTATTTAACGTGTTTTGGTCTCAAATTGACAAACTTGCGCTGGATCCAACGTACAGTATCAAATAAAAAAATTTTTATCTATGTAACTCATCAACTTACCGAAGGTGGACCATGACGAGCGCATATCGGAATAGCGCATTTGAAACTCCTCGTCGGTACTGGAATCGACCAAACGTCTCCACGTGCTTTTCGAAAAGCGTTCGGCCACAACCTTATCTCCACAGGCCTTGTAGCGTCTGGCTTCCACGTTCTTTGAAATGTGTCGGCGGCATAACAGGTGTTCAGAAGTGAGAAATGTATCACGCAAAGCTTGCATCAACCCAGGCTCCCGATCAGTTACGATCGCGTTTGGAGGACAATTTATGTCAAATATCTGTTTCACGCACTGCAGTACCCATCGGTAGCTATCTGCTTGCTCAGTACTGATCCAAGTGCCGGCAATGAGGAAGTTGCGCCCTGTCGGGGTTACCCCTACGATCTCCAAATACGGCATGTTGTACCTATTACAATTAATCAGGAAAAACGTATAAGCGAACATTCAAAATCCATTTGTTTAAATTGCAGAACGTTATGTGTAACTGCAGTGCAAAAGAAAATTACGAAGAATTGTAATGTAACGAACCGGTTAGTCTTGTACGTCGTGTCCATTATCAGTACAAATGGGTACGCACGAGCAAGTAATGTTGAATCTGGATGAGAAAAAACACAATCACTGAGGATTTCGGCTCCTGGCTCCATTCTGTGCCAGTGGATATATCCATGATCAGTGAAAATCTTGAAAAGCTGTTGCACAACTGTCCTTCCTTCCATGCTAGCAACTCTTAATTTGTGTCGAGCATTATACACTGTCTTCGCTCTGCAGCGATACGAAACCTAAATAAATATTGACGACACATTTACAAAATTAAACATTAGTGTATAACTGCTCAAGTAATGAGTATAATATATTTGTTACATGCAAACATACCTAACAACGATTCTCAGATTCTCCCGTTTCAAATGTTCCAGAATATGTTTAGGCTGAACGTGACATTTGCTCATTTCCTCCGTGATTTTCATCTCCCGCTCTGTCATGCGGGCGGCGAGGGCATGCCCATATCGGATCCCGAGCTCGTGATTGTGTTTGCCACATATAACGGCCAGACTCCACGCCCCCACGTTATGCTCCCGGCCCATGAGTTTTAACGGACAGTGACACTTTTTAGAACCCTTCGGCTTCCGTGACTTCGTCTGGACCTCCGGTTCTGCTCAATCCTTCTGAACAGTAACGAATTTTCTATACGCTCCGCCTCTCTCACACCTAAGCTCGACAAAGCCGTTACCCGTTCCGTCACCTTTTTGCGACCGAGCAATTATCAACAACTTCCTCACCTGTAATGCTGTCGCCTTTACCCACTTTACTAACTCCTCTTTACTCGAAAATATATCTTGCGTGCCTAAAAAGCGACTTAAATCTTCCATTTGGTCAAGATCAAAAAATTCTTCAAACGAATCTGACGACGATGAGGGGCCTTCACCGTCTCTGTAAAGTGCTCGATGAAATCTTGCCTTCCGGCCTTTTCGGTTTTCCTGCAGTACATAATACACACTAGTCCAATGTCAGTTACTACATTACGTGTCTCTTGGTTATTTTTAAGGCATCAAGAACCGTAACAATAAAGCTATTTACGATGTGTAACTTACAATACAATATATTTATCAAGTATAAAATTATACAACAATACAACTAAATACATAGTTATCACAGAAAATTTTAAAAAAATAAAACTATATGATAAGATTCTGGCGAAAGTATGAATATTTTTGCCAGAATCTGGCGAAACACATGGAAGACTTTCGCCAGAATCTGGCGAAATGTATGAAAGAATTTCGCCAGATCATGGAATAGTTTCGCCAGATTTTGGCGAAATTCATGGAAGAGTTTCGCCAGATTCTGGTGAAATGCTTCCATTAATTTCGCCAGATCTTCACGGTATTATTCCATGAATTTCGCCACTTTGTGGCGAAACTATTCGGACAATTCCGCCACTCAGGGGCGAAAACTGTGTCAAAATGTCAACAAACTAAGTAAATACGAATTTAAAGTGAATGTAGTAGCTTTTTACCTCAAATTCGAGAGAATCCTTCGTAGAATCTTTGCTCATTGCTATATTGAGATAAAATTTGGGTGTTTTTGTATGAAAAGTGTGGCCTTTTTAAAGAAATGTTAGAGATAGTTGTTGGAGGAGGGAGAGGGAGAAGTTTGAAAATGAAAATTTTTAACACTACATATAGTCCGAAAAAAAACTGTATTTAGAAATGGCGTTTCGTATTTGGATTAGCTGAAAAAGAGTGAAGAGGCAACCACTTTTCCAGCCCAGCCTAGCCCATGGAAATCCTCTTCTTTCTGGTCTACAACAGATGAATTAAATGCTTCATAATCAGACTCAAAGAGGATGGGTCAAGAAGAGGTCTGGAATGAAACCAGGGTTGACCCGCAGCAAAGCAAAGCCCCCAAAGATTACTTCTCTGCCTTCAGTGGGATTTCATTTTTACTTTGGAATTCGACATGTGGAAGAGAAAGGTACTTATAATGTACACAAAAACACACGAAGAGGAGGCCACTAGTGGTGTTAAAATGGGCTACAGGACATGAGTTGGCCTATTTGGCTCGTGATATAGACGAGCATAGGTTTAGTTTCTCAAGCTCAGTTAAATGCAAGTCGAATTGGCCCGTGGGCCAATATTTGCTAGAGCAAGTCAGATCTTTTTTTTTAACTTTCGTATTAGAAACATTATAAAAAATAGAATGTATAGCAATCTTGATACCAAATTTACCTACATCACATATTCTAATCATACCCACAATTAAGGTTAATTAATTTAAATTTATTTTAAATATTTTTCTTATATAAATTTATTCATATTAGAAATAGTATATATAATTAATAATCATTTTTTATTTTAAAAATAATGGTGATTGGTCAAAGATTATTTTTATCCCAATCATAGATTTATATTCTTATATATGATAGAGAATTAAAAAGAGAAGAAAAAATTAGTATAAAATTTATTTTTTTTAAACAGAGAGAGAGAGAGAGAGAGACTAAGCCCACGGGCTGAGAATTTTTCATCCCACCAAAAAACGGGCCAGGTCACTCCGGTCTACCCTTTTTGACAGTAATAGAAGCCACTAGTCAAAGCAAGCTCCAATCTAAAACTAAATTTTATCCAATCCCACTTTATTGTGGATAGTAGTATTGTCAAACAGGCCGACCCGTCACGAACCACTCTTTAAACAGGTTAGAGTAGGTTAATCCGTTTTTTGACAAGTTGGAAAACTCCTAACCCATACCCGTTTGAACTAGGCCTGCGGGCTTAGTTACTTTTTTTTAAAAAAATATTTTTTTATATTATGCATTTATTTTCTCTCTATCATATATAAGAATATAAATATATGATTGGGACAAAAAGAGCCTTTGACTAATTACTAATACTTTTAAAATAAAAAATTATCATTAATTATATATATTATACATAATATGAATAAATTTATATAAATAAAATATTTAAAATAAAATTAAATTAATTAACCTTAATTGTATGTATGATTAGAATGTGTGATGTAAAAAAATTTGATATCAAAATTGCTATACATTCTATTTTTTATATTATTTCTAATACAAAAAATTCTTATATCTTCACCATTCTTGATCCAAAATAAACTAAAATAATATATAAATAGTAGAATATAAATTTATAGTATTAAAACTTTTCAATAATAATTACAAGATGATAAAATAGAAAAGTAGCAATTTGATAATTCAAAATTTTGGTTAACATTTAAAATGCTAAAAACTCTTTTTAGAAATTCAAAAGAACTGGTTACATTTATATGTGCCACATCAATATTATCTACACAAGTATTATTACTATCAATAGCATAATTTAGGGACGTAAAGCAATATCAATAATTAATAGTGATTCATAACATGTCTGACATACTACATGTAATATTTCTCCTTATAACATTTAATTGAGGAGAATTTTTAAATGCAATAAAATTTTACTTACTGATAGACAAAATCTGTTAGTTATACTTATAATAAATCATCACTAGCATTTATATAATAATAATCTTCTGATGATTGTATGTTTTTTTTAGAATTTGCTAGTAATCAATTTGATGTTTTGTATTTTTTTAAATGGTGTCTTCAAGACCCACAATATCTAGATACATATATTCTGATCACACCATGATTATACAGATTATTCTTACCATATTCGCGTCAATGTCCACAACTTCGACCATGACTACGGCCTCTTCCAGGGTCATAATCATTGATTCTAATACATTCACTTACACATTTAAAGTAAACTATACTTTTGGTAGAATGACTATCTTCTGGTGGTTAAATCTTTCTTTTAAATCCTTCTACAAAATAAGTAGATCTTTCACGATAAGATATTTCGCTTTTAGATCCTCATAAAAATTATAACAGAGAAAAATCATGACTTTTATGCGATTTTTGAGATGATGATGTATTATTTTCAATAATGGTGTCTGCCAGACCAATTACATTTCGATAAATTTGAGCATATAGTGTCTATGACATATAATTCTTTCTATAAATATCAAGAGTAAAAAAAACGAGTTTTGAAAGGTTTGCCATACAAATTCAAAGATAGAAAAAATACCACTTTTTTCTCTTGATTAAACTATCAACTTTGGTGGCAGTGACTTGTGCTGATAACGTGTTATGAATTTGTTGGCACGCATTCGTCGTCGGCACAATGAAATCGTAATAGTAATATAGAGAATTGAATAGGAAAACTATAATGAATAATATAAAGAGAAACTAGAAAAAAGTATAGAAAGAATACAAGAGTTTTTATTGATTCTCTGAGAGTAAATCAATAAATGAGTATGTACACAATATATCAATCTAAAGCCCTATTTATACGGTTAAGAGATACATATTAATAAGAAGAGGTAGAAAGTAATCAAAAGGTAAATCCTATCACTAATTAAAGATGTGATAGAACTCTACCATTTATTTTCTGGATAGTAGAGTGTCATTATAACTCTATACTGAATTATCCATTTAATATTAGATAATAGACATCCACAATATTAATTTTATAACAACTATGCATTTTTCTCCCTCTATCATATATGAGAATATAAATATATGATTGGGATAAAAAGAGTTTGATTAATCACCAATACTTTTAAAATAAAAAATAATCATTAATTATATATATCATACATAATATAAATAAATTTATATAAAAAATAATATAAATAAATTTATATAAAAAATATTTAAAATAAAATAAAATTAATTAACTTTAATTATATGTATGATTAAAATGTGTGATGTAAAACAATTTAATATCAAAATTATTATACATTTAATTTTTTATAATATTTCTAATACAAAAAAAATTGACCTGCAAACTAAACAGGGTAAGCTAATTCGATCCGCAATTAAACAGCCTTGCGAAATCTAAACCTAAACACGCCTATATCGTAGGTCAAATGAGCCAGCTTGCGGACTTGAACCCATTTTACCACCACTAGTGGATAAAGCTTAATTCCATTAAATTGAAAAGATTACTAGAGTAAAATTTTAAATAAAATAAATAACTATTTTTAAAAAATAAATATTCCATCAAACATCCTAAAAAAATATATATATTGGATAATCAATTCAATTTTTAGAGAGAGGAAGCATATTTCAAGTCATCAACGAGACCAAAGGTTTCATGCCATTTTTGTTGAATGTACCTAAGAAAGGAGCTTTACTTCGGACATTTAGGTTACATCCAACACAATATAAGACCACAATGTACATATCCGCAGTACAAAACCTCAAAAAATTTATCCTAGCAGAACTTCAATTTTCAATTGATTTCCGGAGCCAGAGCAAATTTCTTTGACAGATCGAAGCAAAAACAAAGCAGAAAGCATCATATTGACACTGAAACTCCACATGATTGCAGCAGATGCTCATTCACATCAATTCAAAGTGAACGGAATTCATGGAAAATGGAAATCCTTCCCCTTCATAGAGTTGAAACCAAAACCACGGCAATGCCACGAGAGAACAAGGAGAAACAGTAATGCCAACAATGAACTGATAATAAAAGATTACAACTCTTGCACAAGATTTACAGCAAACCTAGAATATCTTTCCAAAAGCTACTTAAAATTTGACATCTTTGAAGGTTAATGCTGTGAGGGATGATATGGAGACATACACTACATACTGCAGAGTAAAACTACCTACTTCTCCCTACTTGTCTAAAATCAGTTCATACATTTTCCTTTCGTCTTGTATTTACGAGATTCTGTCTACATTACCTATTCTGAAGAAGAAAAACCTACCAGTTGAAACAAGTTCACTACCAGAAGTAGTATAGGAATAGGCTATGGGCTATCCTTCTTCATCGTAATCTTCTTCTTCCTCCTCAATCCTCTGATTCAACTTAGCAAGTTGAATAGGATCGATAGCCATGGATTGCACATCAGCCAGAGACCAACCAGGGTATTCCTCATGCTTTGTTTCAACTGGGGCCTTTGCTAATGTGTTAGAACTGACTTCTGACAATATGGCCACTGAATCTCCATTCTCATTTAGGTCCACATTAAGATCAAAATTTTGAACTGGTACATCTGAATTCTTCACAACACAAGTGTCCTTTGAATCCCCTGGATCTGCTCCATTCTCCAATCTTTCAAGTTTTATACTTTTCTCATCATTACTCTGTTCAGAGATATCTGGATCGTCTTCAAATTTCCCATTCTGAGATCCAGTTCGGCTACCTCGACCTCTACCCCTTCCTCTTCCCCTTCCCCTTCCTCTTCCTCTCACGCTGCCACTGGTATGGGCAGTCTCATTCTGCAAGGCAAGAAATCATTGTTGATGTTTAGAGCGTTAATGATGCAGATATTAAAGAGTTCTAGGCTATATAATTCATCATTTGTTCCCCTTAACTTATCCGTTGTCACCAACAGCCCCACCCAAAAATAGACATAGATAAAGAAATATGAGACAAAACCAGAAACAAGAATATAAATGTATAACCAGACAAACCAAAACTATGAGTTCTTTCTAATAAGTAAAAGTAATTCTACTAATGATGCACCAGAAAATAATTCCAGTATGAGGTAACCAAAAGGTGCCAAAACCTAGAGAGCAGTTCTAAACTTAGCTGCAGTAATAATGACTTTGCATCTGTACTAGAATAGTAGTAACTGCTTTTGAAGTATAATCTAACCAAAATTCACCTATCAATGTGTCAAAACATGCTAAAAATCGTAAAGTATTGAATACCTTAGATGAATTTCTGTAGTCCATGCAAGGAAATGAAAATTTTCAATGTATAAATTGTTAACTACGTGCTCTGCAGTTCATAAAACAAAAAGAGCCTCCTGCAGAATCTAATGCATAAATACTTATAGATCAAAACCCCCCTATACCCAATGGTAGGATGACTGAGAAGGGTTCCATCATAATCTGTATTTTTTATATCTAGATTCTGAGATGGTGCTCCGGAGATTCTAAAAATAATATTATATTTATAATTATACTAAATTCATATATGTTGAAGCAAATGGCTCTTTACTACCCCAGTTTCAACTTAAAACATAATCACATTAATCGGGGAAAAGTTGATTTTCACCTAACCAAGTTGTCATTAGTTACTTTAGGATGCATATGCTACTTTTGCTTCATATATAAAATATTAGAAAATATACATTATTATGATGTTGTAATATGGAAACGATGAATTTGTTAACATGAAAAAAAGTTTACACAAGTTTTCTAGAAGACAATTCAATTTAGGTTTGGAAAAAGTTGTTAATGAAGCTATTCCATTCTATATTACCCTGACTGCACTGAACCAAACTGGCTTAATTACTCTGAGCTTTCTATCATGAGCTTTCCTTTCCTTGAGGTTGAAATCCATAAAAAACCTTAAATCCCTGAATAAAGTGGTACAAAGAGTGTTTTGATTTGCACTTTGTTCCTGATGCCATCTTATTTGAGATAAATTCCCATGCAAATACAAACCTAGGGAGGAATTCAGGGGAAATAAGAACTTCCAACTCCCTAAGGACTTTGTATACTGGTTTAAAATAAGTAGCATGTTTTAGGATTCTAGATCTTTTAAATGTGCCAATTCCAATCATATGATCCTCTATATTTAGATTCAACAAAGACAAACACATCCTTAAATAAGAGTGGTTGACGTCATATATTTCGGTCTCACTGATGCTCAGATGATTATATGTCACTCACATACAAAGACAGTGATCATTAGAAAGAGAAAAATGACTTACCGCAGCATGGCTTTTCTTATTTTCTTCATCACTGTCATTATCATCATCTGCAGTAACTTTCCTGCAGCAAAAGGCAACCAATAAAATCACATCCAAAATAAAGTTCAAATGTAAAAAAAAAAAAAACAGACATCGAAAGTGAAACCTCAAATACCTCTTTTTATGGACAGGCCCCTCTCCAGCACCGTCGGAACAACCCAAGTCAGGAACCCTGCTTACAATATCTCTAAGAAAGTCAAACACATTAAAGCTCTGTACGCATTGTTTCCTGCAAATTACCAATCAACTCTAATAATTAGAAGAATGATCAGCATTAAGCTATACATCACAAGCATCCAACCAATAAAATCATCAGATTAGATTTGTGAAGAATCTTACAAGTGCAATGAATTCAAAGTTTTTGCCCCCCTCCGAAGAGTAATCTCATAAGTTCGATCACAAAGATCTTGCAAGAATAATTCGAGAGCTTTAGCTGCACATAGTGAAAATATCATTTCAGATCTAAAAGAAAACTGGCCAAACATGAAGAAAGTATAAAACAAATTACTCCATACAAAGGAAAACTAATTCTACAATTTAAAAACCAAGAACTTTGAGAAAAACTAAGAATTTCTTTTGACAACTTACAAACAAGAAGAGGCACTGCCATGGCAATCTTACCCACATCCTCATCAGCTTGCATGATCTTCTTGATCCTGGCCTGCAACAATATTTCAGATCAGAGAACTCAATTTGAAAAAGGCAAAACTCATACATCAGGTTCGGCAGTAATCAATAGATCCCAAGAGATGTTCCTCTCGATTACTAGGCAAAATTTATTGTCCCTTCAATCCCTCAGAATCCTGTTGAGTGATAGAGAAGCTTAGAAAAGCTACATAAATCGGAACAAATCTACAGTTCAACATACATCAAATCCTGAAAAACATATCAGAGTTTTGAAAAGTGAACACCAAGATGCTTGACTTCATTTTGGAACAATATACTTAGGTCAGTTCTTATCTTTTCTTTTACCCCCATTCAGAGCTTAATAGTTAATAAAACTAGGCATCAGATGCTACATTCAGTCTTAAACCACAACACTAAATTTCCAATGTAAGCATATTGAAGAAGGCTAGTTCACTCTTTTTGGCAATACCCTGTCTGTACTACTAGGTTACTTCCTTATTCCTATAAAAGGAAAATAAATCCAAAAAATGATTCTATACTGGAATGTTTGAAAGTGTATAATTCAATATCTTTATCTAAAAGACTAGTTTGTCATAAGGTCCACAAAACAACAAAAGGAACTATTGGATA
The DNA here is from genome assembly GCA_030512225.1 of Rauvolfia tetraphylla. Lineage (NCBI taxonomy): Eukaryota > Viridiplantae > Streptophyta > Magnoliopsida > Gentianales > Apocynaceae > Rauvolfia > Rauvolfia tetraphylla. The sequence continues at coordinate 7,061,243 of JAJQKT010000062.1, forward strand.
CCATTTGCAAGGAACTCAGCAGCCTTTTTGCTTTTCCATGTACTATTATCCCCATTGTCAAGCATGGCACTTTGGATTACAAGTGACAATCAAATAGTAAATTACATAATGTAACTGTGCCTCTGTGTTATCAACCTACTATCTAGAAAACCAAGTATCTCGAACCTCTTATCCTGGCAAAAACAAATCTTACTAAAGGAAGCTACCTAATTCTTAGGACCTCGGATTGCTCAAATTTACCCAATTTATTCCCTTTACAATCTAAGGTATGAAACTAGCGAAACCACATTCAGAAGCCTAGGACTGCGTGTAGTTACAGAGATCCAAGTACATAAACCTCATCTTCCAATTTCACATCTCTAAGGCATTCTCAACTTTAAGCAAAAGTAATTAGTACAAACCTAGGAGCCCAACATTCTATAGATGAACATAACTAAACCATAAATTATACCAGGAAAAAGTATTAATCTAACTCTGTCGTATATCATAACCAATTGTCAGAAGCCTCAGGACTTCACTAGTCTTATTGTCGTCTACCTCTTTTGGTACATCAGACTATATTAATGGGGTTTACACTCAACGAACAATGAAAAAACTTTTGAGAAATTAAACTCAAGAAAATAAAAACTTTATCAACGTTACTAACCTAAGAAACAAATACGCGAACTACAGCAATAGATTCTACAAGATAAGAGCATTAGCCATACAAAAATTACCTAAAACAAAGAAATCCCATTTCTCCTATCATGTAAAAATAACCAATTATCAGCACTTCCGGAATTTATATATCCTACTTGCTCCATAATTCTTTAGCTACTACAACTTCAACCAGCTTCCGTTATACTTAACGCACAAATAAAAACACCCACCAAAAATTTCAACCAAAAGTACAAACTTAATATTAAAAAACCACAAAAATCCCACAAGCATACATAATACAAAAGAGAGAAAAACAGAAATTACACAAAAGTTGCTAGTAACCAAAAACAAAAAAGAAAAGAAAAGAAAGAGAGACTCACAGCTGGGAAACGCGTATCCAGCTTCTTTCTCATGACATAAAAAACCCTAGGACGGCTAGTTGAAACCCAAACAACACTTCTATACACAAAAATCTGTTCTCCAGGGAAGAGTTTTGAGATATATTTCTCTACTGCAACAGCAAAAGCGTGGGCTTTTACGTATGCCGCGAAGAGAATATAAATAAATAAATAAATAGGAAAAAGGAGAAAAGAAAAGAAAAGAAACAATTTGGGGGGAAGGAAGAGAAGCTGCTTTGGTAGATTCGCTTTTATCGACAGATAGATTTTGTATTTTTTAAAAGATTTTTTTTTTTTACACAATAATTTTATCTAAAGATTTGGATCTGCGACTTTGGTGGCTTGATACTATGACCTAGTTTCAGCCAATGAGATTTATACAGGTAGGTCTTTTACAGAAGGGTACTATTTTGACCAATAAAATAAAAAGGCCTGCGCACGTGTAGGGGAATAATTGGGTTCACGGAACCCAATGTCAATGGTGGCGCAAATGAGTCAGGTTCGGGATACATATTTCTTTACGTGGGTCCAGTCGGATCAGGTGGGTTTGGAACGTAGATGTACGGCATCGATATTAGGAGTGTTTACCGTACGGATTGAAACGATTTATCTTATTTTTTTTTCTCATTAAAATTTTAGTTTTAAAATTTTTAATCTGATCCTGTTCATTTAAAATTTCAAACTGTTCGTTTGGACTATATTGAATTACAAAAAGTCCTTAAATGTAAATTCTTAACCTAATTCAGGAATCGTATTAGATTGAATTTGTAAGAATTTCTATACGGACTTGACCTAATTATATTAGATTGAGCTTTTAGAGTTTGTGAAGAATTCTTATTTGGATTTGATTCAATTATATTAGGTTATAATGAACAACTTTAGAGTTCCCGTAAGGAACGAGAAAGAAGAAAAAATACCTACTTAATTTACAAATTATAAGGTCAGTAAACCCTATTTTTCTTATTTGTTGATAGTTTTAGAATCAATTAAACATCTGTATTCCCATAGGGAGATGGTGAACAATAGGGTATTTTTTTTCTTTTTTAATGGAGAGTTAGGATTTTGATGGAACTTTGGGGAACTGTCTCTTACTCAAGTTTTTGGTGAATTTGATCTTAAGAAACGGTTTGATTAGTTCTAGAAGTGCTTATTTAAATTGATTAAGAAGTTTATTGCTTAAACCGAATTCCAGATAAGTTTATTGCTTAATCCTTACGTTATGTGTTCGCGAAATTGGTGTTATTTGGATTGAGTAATGATTGAATTATGAGAAATTGGAATATATAACATATTTGGGACTAAGTGGGTTGGTGTTTTGGAGAGCAACATTGTCTCACTGTATAAAACAGCCATACTTAGATAATGTTTAATTTAAAAATTAAATTTAAAATTTTAAGTGCAGAATTCACATATCTTTTCATAAACAATTAAACTTTTACTAAACACAAGACAAAAATTTCAAAACCAAACCCTATCCAATCATATTCAGGACGCAACGCACTATACTATCTAAGGTTTCTCATCAAGAGCACAAAAGCCTCTTGTAAAACAAAACGCAAAAATACTAAAAAATCATATAACAAAGAATATTAATTCGCATTACAAAATCTGATCATTTAATAAAATAATTCCTATTGATAATAAACTTTAGTATTTAAATCAGTCATAAATTCAATCCAAAAGGGAACTCCCTAATGAAACCATCTTAACCTTTAAGAGACACAATAAATCCGAGGTCTTCCACAGCTTCATCCTCACCTTCTTCGCACTTAAATTTGAAGTATGCTCAAACCCAAAACTCTCCCGAGCCGAAAAGAAGAAATAGTGGCATGAGTACAACTACTTAGTAAGTAGAAGTTAGTCGCTATGCCTTGTAATTAATTAGGGTTTTGTAATTAGGTAACATTTACTAATATAATTATACGTAAGAAAAGATTTATTCAGTTGTAGCCATCAAAGTCTTAGGGATCACCTTCATACCAAATCAAGTTTGAACTCATTTATCAACGACCAACAATGTTTAAGAATCTAAGATGGAAGAAGAATGAAAAGAGGTTTTCTTTTTTGTTTTTTGTAAGCAAAATGATTTATTTAAGCACATTACAAAAAGAAACTTTTCATAAGAAATCAATATGAAATTTATGTTCAATCCATTTATACAAGAAGTTGTACATAACATGTTTGCCATGAAAATGAAACACAGAACACAAGAATTCGCCTCCACTTACCTCGGATTCCAGACGCTGATATGAAACTCTTAGTTCAACTCAAATATGTTCTATAACACTCTAAATCGTTCCCTAATAACAGATTTATCAAAATTCTCAGCGGGAAAAAACCCTCAAATCGTCCGTGAAAACCCTAGTTCAAAAATCTTCTTCAGTTTAACAAATAACTCTGAATTTCACTCCATAATGGACTACAAATCAAAGAGAATGATTTACGTACTTACAAATTCCATAATCGAAGCATCGATTGTTTGCCTTCTTGTCCTCTCGTCTTCTTCGGAGACCTCTGTTCTGTTTCGGCATTCAGAATGCAGGAGAGGAACAAACGATCATTCAGTTTTATCTCCATCTATGCACTATTTTCCAAAAAGCCCTCCATAGATATTGCTAATCTCCATATCCTCCGTAAAAATTGAAAATCGCTTATTAGCATTCCAATAAACACTAAGTCAAACCCAACTTAAGATTTTCCAATAAGCCCAATACAAACGGGTCTCCAATTTGGGTTAGGGGTTTTGAATCATGTCTTCCCAAATCGATTATTTCTAATTGGCATAGACAAAAAGTTAGAATTTCTATTTCTTTAGCTGACGCAGTGGGAGTACAGGTAGGCTTGATGACAGGGTCTAGTCCCTTTAAGCCTTGTTAATTTTAGTCTCGAGCAATTGAATATTTGTTTACTGTCATACGAGCTTAAATAAATGATTTACGATGATGTTTCAAGAGAAAACTGTCCTATGTACTTTGAGCGAGTTTTGCAACTTGTGGGTTCCAAATAATGTGCAAGAGGTGAGTGAATTAGACGAAAATAAAGATTGACCTTTACATGAAAAAACAAATTATCAAAAGATTTCTAAAGTTGGTCTCTAAGTATTACGCTATTAGTAGGCTGGTTGCATAAAATTTGAACTCCAGATAGGAGTCAAGCTATTTTTCTCAACATAAATTAGTACAGAAGGATATTAGCATTAGTAATATGTATGAAGATTTGGTAGATTTAGAGTACAACTTTCTATTAGATAGGAAGATATACACATTCAAATAGCTTTGTTAATTATTGCATAACTCAACTAGCTTCAAAACACATTTCTCAGAAGTTATCAAGCTAGTTTTTACCAACAGACAATTTGTGTCAAAATTTTAAGCCACAATGTAGATCACACTTTCAGTACAACTTTCCATAAAGTAGAGAGTATATTTTGAATTTAATCATTCTTGCACAAGGATGTTTGTTCTGAAAGAAAATAAATTGAAAATAAAATAAAAAATATTTAAAGTAAAGTAAAGTAAAAAAATGGTATTAAGGATTTTTATAGTGGTTCGTCAATATGCTTATATCCATTCTTTGAGAATCTTATATCAAGTATTTCACTAAATACAATTTTTTTAATGATAGATATCAAACCATATAATTCTAAATATCTTTCTTCTAGAAACTCTCAAGTTGTAAATTGTTGTGTTTTGTTGTCTATATGCCTTTATACTTAATTTTATCACAATCCTCAATAATTTGCACACAAACACAAGGCAATGGCACATATCGTTTAGACTAGTATAATAGCAAGCAAGTTTAAATATCATATCCACAAGGATGATTAAATATCATTACTCACTTTCTACTCTATTGTTTAGCCTATCAACATTGCTTGTGAAAATGGTTGAAATTACTACTAAGAATAGAAGTCTAACTTAAATAATTAAACTAACTATACCAATCTTGCTTGCAAGAGAGAATTCAATTGAGAAAACAATACTTGAATCGTTAATCCCCCTAGAATTACCTATGTGATAGAAAAGTCCCTTGGGTGATGAATTTTTCTTCTTATGTTTGATGAAAATTTTCAATTAAAACTCACTCTATCTCTAGATGAAAGTTCTCTACTTTTAGATTAATTAGTTGAAATCTCTTTCTAACCAATTCAACCCAAGAATGCATTAAAATTGTGAATTTCCAATTAGATTTCTCTAATTACCAAGAAGATGTTGATGTTTCTATCTCTAGTCACCTAAATCATCCACATTGTTTGTGTATGGCCTATTTCACCATTCCTTTCTCAATTCCAAGTGAAAAAATTTCACATTATGTATCAATTATCCACTAAATCAATTCAACCATTCAAACCCACAAACAATCCACAAGAAATTTGAATTCAATCAACCAAGGAAACAATTCTTTCACATAGGTAAAATCTAGGGTCCATACCCATCCAAGTATTCAAAAATTTAGCTTATCAATATTTTACAATTCAAAGAACATAAAGTAACAAAGAAAGAGGAAGAATTGCTCATTTTCATGGTAGAAATCTTCTCTTCTTCAAGGCTTGAAGTTCTTTACGTTTTTGTTGAGAAAATTGTAGATTTTGTCTTGAATCTTCAAGGTGGATGTTCTCCTTCTTCAGTGATTCAATATTTTCTCTTGATCTCTCTTGCAAGATTGATGGATTTGGAGGAGGATTTTGTGTGCTTTCTTGGTGTTTTTCACCCTCTCTGTCACTTCTTGCCCTTAAAAGGTATTTAAATCCAGCCCAAAAGAGAGAAAATCAGTAGAAAAATATGTTCAGATCGACACAAACGGTGTCGCTTGGTCTGGACTAAACAGTGCCGCTTGCTCACAGTTTTGGTGTAGTGTTCTGCTGCACGACTGTGACAGTGGTTTTGATTTCTAGGTGAATTCAGAGCATTAAATCGGCTGATCTAGGTCTTGATATCTTCATAAAAGTTTTAGATCAGGATCTTAGCTTTACACTTGCTCTCTATTTCATTCTTTTGCTTCTATCTTTTTCTTAAGAAACAAGTGCAAAGGGTTACATATATAAAGCCTAGGAATAGATGTGAGATAATGTAAGAAGATGTTTCTTTTACCAATTTGAGGTCTCAAGAAAATTTGGTTTTGTTTCTTTTGATAATCACCTTTTTTGCAAAGTTGAAGTCTCAATTTGTTTAAAACACATGCAAAGATGTAGATGTTCTTTCTTGTCAAATCTTCTTCTTCTTCTTCTTCTTCTTCTTTTTTTGAAGACCAAGGTCTTCAATTGGTCTTTGCCCATGTGAAAGTCCAGAGATCTTTTGAGTAAATTTTCTTATTACACATCCAAGAAAAAGACACATCTTATTTGACTTTGGACAAAATGTAATCTTTCATAAAATGGTTAAAAGTGCTTTTTGCTTTCAAAAGTTGTGAAGAAATTATACAATGCATTTTTTAAAAAGAAAAATATGTTTGAGAATAGAATTTTGATTGACATAAGACACATAAAACTTGCATTATCTCTCCTACTATTAGACACCAATATCTAAGACTCAACTAAAAACGAAAAACCTAGTCCTGAACATTTCATTTGGGTGATTTGATCACAATCATTCCTTCAAAGTTTATTCTTAAACCATTTAGCAAACTTGAAATTATTTAAACATGTTTTGTTAATCATAAAAACTAAGAGGTTGTAATCTTAAGTCAACACAGCTTTTATAAATTACCGTGATTTCTTTTGGTGAGTCTTAGAGTTTTGTTCAATGAAATTTTTGCACCGTAATGTCAAAGGATTTTTTCTGTTTGAAAGCTAGAGGATGGGGATGACAGCCAAAACTCTTCAAAAGATTGTAGAATAATCTTTCATGGGTTGAATTGATCTTGGTGTACTTTTACAATATTTTATGTGTTCTCATGATATTTTTTAAAGTCTTATATTGAAGTTACAACATTTTGGAAATGATTAATTTGTGTAGCAAAAACCAACAAAAAATAAAGAAGAAATATTTGTCGGAAAAGTTGGGCGCCCACCAAGCTTGCTTACTAAGCGCCCGCCTTCTTCAGTTTTGGATGGTTCTTTTGCTCGAAACAAGTCGGGCACTCGGTTTGCTCTGTCATTCCCTCTTTTTGTGAAGAAAGGAAGAGAATGCTCGACATGTTGATATACTGTGCGCCTGGTACCCAATATCTCCATTGCTCATTTTTCTTTCCTTTTCATTAATTAAACCTTAACTTTATTTGGGGCATGAGAATTAAACAGAGACAAGAATTTATATGTTTTTTTGTATCTAATAAAATATTCAAAGTTAAGAATATTTTCATGAATAAAAAACTCTATGCATTATTTTATTAGATTTAAGTGGTTTATTTATGCTACATTCAAGCTTTGCTCAATCCCAGAGTATAAGGAATTGACCTTTGCTTAATGAGTAGCCGTCCTCACCCCTCTATTTCTCGGTTTCAGCTTGTGAAAGTTGCGAATATCATTTTCGAGGGCATCTAAGATTAGGAGTTCCAATGTCGACGCTCACAATAGTATTGTGCTAGTGATTGACGAAGTTCCTTATAGAATGTTGGAGATAATTCGTTTAATGACTTGGACTTGTAATACGAATCAGTGACTATTTTCATGTGGTTTTTTAGTAAATCTAGTTTTTGTTTTAGGCAGACATCTGCTCTTTGAGTGAAATTTAGAGAGCTTAGCCGTGTCTTGACCCAAATTTGGAATGTTGACATGATTTTGGGACGTAACATCCAATGGTTCAAAGCTTAAGTCTGATATTCTGGTTAATAACTAAGCATTGAATGATGATATTAGGTTTGCGATTTTGTTAATTACTATTTAAGAAGTGATTCATTGGTTTAATCTTATGATTTTGTTGGTTATAAGAACTCCTCAATATGTGAGTCATAGGAGATATTTTTATTAGAGATTTTAGGTTGTTCGCCATATCTGAAAGTATTATCAAGTATCTGCCAGCCTAATCTGTTGGAATATCTCTTTAGGTATCTTATATGGCTCAAGAGAATTTCCTGAAAGGTAGCAAATAGGGGGAGCTATTCATAGAGAACAAGTGCTTGGACAAAGAAGTGCGTTTCTGAAAAAGACTACTAGTTGGTGAAGCTCAAGGATTCATCACTGGAGCCAGGGCATGAAATGTGGCTCTAAAGGTTGAATGGCAAGGCAAGAGCAGGAGTTTGAGCAGCTTGATGCAAACTTGAGTAAGATGAGAAGGAATTAAAAAGTCCACAACAAGATCGGTACAAATTCTACCTAATGCAGTTTCAAAGCTAAAGATGGAGATTCGAATATAGAGAAACCTCAGCAAAAGAATGAAGAATTCGTATAGCGTGAGATTGGGGGGGGTCCTATATCAAGTCTTAGAGGTGTCAAAGAGCTCTCTATCCTAACATGAATAAATGAGGAAACTATGAGCTTTATGTTGTTTATATTTTCTTGAATAGAAATCTATGTTGTCTTTTCTTGAGCTAGTACCTATATTATGATTTTAGCAAAAATTGCATACTTTATGTAAACATTGATTAAAGAATAATGTCGCATTCTTTTTCTATGAATACCTATTTACCTTGTGAATGGAAAAGGGATCGATGAAATAGTTAGATATTTAAAGATCTTTTCTCGAAACCTTTATTACGCTAGCCTAAAATTTTCAACTTTGTATTTTCATTAAATGACTTGGTTTCTGTTTAAAAGTTTGTTTATTAGCAAATGGAGTCACTTCCTCTTTTTACTATTATCTGTTTCTTAATATCACTAGAAATAATAATATATTATTGAAGTACTTATATTTTATAATTTCATTATTTAGCTGTAACCCCACCTAAATGTGAATAGAGATTTTAGTTTCAAACTTATTTTCACTCATCAGGTACAACTATGTATTGGTCTTAACTCCTAGGTAAACTTTATTTTCGTAGGATGTGCTAGTCTTTTATTAACGGTTTACCTTTACTTAGGTTGTTGTAACAAATGAGAAATAATCTTGAGTAAGTGTTAACTATTTAAGGATAGTTGATGAGCCAAGAAAAGTAGGAAGTTCCTTATTATAATTCCTATAGAGGTATTTTGTTCTACCTTCCTAGACTGTTTATTTCCTCCTATTCCCCTTACTAAACTCATTTTCTATATTTCTTAAAGAAAATATTTTGAAAAAGAATATTTGTATTATGTCAAATATTACTTCTTAAAAAAAACAAGAGAGAAATCAAAATATTTTGAAAAAGAATATTTGTCTCATGTCAAATATTACTTCTTAAAAAAAAAAACAAGAGAGAAATCTTTACTTCAACATTCATTATCAAAGTGAGATGTTTTCCTTGACTTCTGTTTTTTCATATTTTTCAACATTTATCTTGAGTTTTGCTCATTCAGAACTTTCTTTAGTGGGGATGCCTTTGTTTAATCTTGGGTATTTATTTAGGTGAACTCTTTGTATTTGTATGTGCACGTATTTCGGTCTCTTTATTTGCTAAGTAGAGTTTTATATATTTTTGCAAGACTCTTTAGTCAAATCTTGATCTATTTTAGAAATTTATGTATAAGTTAACTCCAGTAGGATACTGTTTAATTTAGTTCTCGTGCTTAGATCTATATTTTCGCGGTATATAGACGTTCTTGAAATTTCAAATTGATCATAAATTTTAATCTCAAATCAGTGCAATCCATAAATTAATAAGTTCCACATTATTGAGGCTTTGCCTTTTCTCCTTTGTAGCTATTACCTATGACTTTCAACTTATATACATTGAATTATGATCTATGAATATCTGATTATAATCTTGACTAATTCTAAATGCTTCACAATCTCCCTATTGCTCTAACATCACGTTCTCTTAATTTGAAATCATTTTTACCCTTTCCAACTTTATATGAGAAGTGGTTCGCTCAAATTTATATATTTTAGACTGTAGGGGTGTGTTATCAGAGTGGCGCAGTGGAAGGATGATAATTTCACTCTCCTAAAATGTGTGGTTGCCCTTAGTTATGAATTGTTACGGTGAGTTTGATATGAATTCATGCAGTGTTGCAATGTTCAATGGTAGAGTGTACATAGGGTTGCTAAAGTTGGACAGGTCTACTTTGCAAGGTTCCGTTCATGTTCCCATCCAGATCTCCTTCCAAGAAGCATCTCAAGTAAAACAACCTCAAAAGTATAGACATAACTTCTTTCGGTTAACTATGGAATGAAAAATAACATCTTTCTTGCTAAAATAACCAGAGATTAAAAAGCTCTCAATACGGTAATTGATAAACAAAATAACTGGTTTCTTTTTCTTCTTTTCATACTTATTTTGATTTTATTTTAGATCTAAAAGTTTTAGATCTTACGCACAATAGTTGTAAAGCCACAAAATTTTCAAGTGGTTTTATAATAACTATAAATTGTTAAAAATTTGTTTTACACATTTTTTTTAAAAAATGAAGAGAAATTTATATTTTAAAAATTTTAGGGTAAATCTATAATTATAAAAATATTGAAGGATGATTTTGTAAATTAAAAAAAATTTTAGGGTAAATCAGCACACGGTTTATCCTCAAACCCCCATTTCCCCCATTTCCCTTTCTCCCTTCTCTCTTCTCTCTTCTCTCTTCTCTATCCCTCTCTTCAATTCTTCACCAAATCTTCACCAAAAAAAAAAAAAAAAAATTCAAATCCTTCAAACCCAGGTTTAGAACTACATCAAAAGTCCCTAAATCAAGGTAAAATCTTCAAATTTTCTCATTATAGTTGAGTTTAATTATTTTCAGGAATTACTGTAACAGTAAATTTGTATGAATTTTAATAAATTGTTGGATTCTGCGATTTTGTTCAATGTTTGAACGAATGTTCTTGTTGTCATATTCTACCTACAGAAAAACTTTAGTTAATTTTTAAGCATGTTTGATGTTTTCTGAATTTTTTAAAAATTTGGACAGATTTATTTATTTTTATAAATTTTTATTTTGATTAAATATTGAGTATTTAAATATTTATTAGATTGTTATAATGCAAAAGAAGTATAAAAATATGTAAAAAGAATAAAACAGAATATTTTTCTGAATTGATATATTAGGAATCAAATGGGATAATTTTCCTAAATTGGTGTATTAGGAATAAAATAGAAAAATTGGCATTTTGTAGAGAATGGTAGATTTTATTAAAATAAATTATTTTAAATTTTCTAAATTAGTATATTAGGAATAAAATCAAATAATTGAGATTTTTGTGGAGAATGGTAGATTTTATTAAAATTAATATTTTAATATTTTTATTCCCTAGAAAACCGGTAGTTTCTATTTTAAAATAATTTTATCAAATTTAATACTTTTAGCTCTAATTAATATTAATCATGCATTCAATCAAGTATTATATGTGTGTGTGTGTGCGTGTGTCAATATTTGAGTATTTTGTTTGTTACTACATAGTTATATATTAGGTCCCGAGATTGATGATGTAGAACCAAAGGTGGAGTAGCATAGGTTTATGCTTTTCGCTTGAGGTGAGATTTCTAACTTACTTGTGGAGGTTGAGGACCACAAAATCCTAACATTTTAAGTTATGTTTTTTATATCTTTTATTTATTTAATTTACGCTAAGTAAAATATTTATTTTACCGTGGCCCGGCTTTGTGAATATATGTTGTGAAAACTTTAAATTTGTTATTTTGTCGTGGCTCGGCTTTTGTGAATAATTGTGTTGTTAAGCTTCATTTGTTATTTTGCTGTGGCTCGACTTTTGTAAATCATTGTGTTGTTAATTTTAAATTATTATTTTACCGTGACTCGACTTTTTGTGAAACTATGTAGTAGTAATATAAGTTATTGTTTTTCCGTGGCTCGACTTGTATATTTATATAATATACTAAACCATGAGAATTACTTGGTTGTTGATGAGTTGTAAATGTGAATATACAAGTCGGGATATGAATTGACTCACCTGCAGGGTGAGATTATTGATTTGTATGGAGAGTCCATTTGCACCGTGTGTGTGAAGGTTATTGGAAGATATTGTGTGGAGAGCCCCTTACGCCGTGTGTGAGAAGGCCATTGGGAGGTGTTGTGTGGAGAGTTCCTTTGTACCGCGTGCGAGATGGCCATTGGAAGGGCAACATAAGTTTTTATGTGCTGGTGTAGGCTCGAAAGAGTCGTGTGAATTGTGTTTGTTGATTTGATTGTTATTTTATAAAATGGTGATTATTACTTGAATGTACATATATATCAATATATTCTATTTTACACAATTTCCAAATCAGATTATTTTGTTGTACTAAATGAAGTTATTCTCATAAAAAGTCAAGGATAACTTATATCTATTTTAAAAATATTATAAACTCAAGTACCTAGAAATTTCACTAAGCTTCATAGTTCATTATTCTCTCATTATATTTTAGGATTTTCATAGTTGAATTTAGAGTATAATTCTCTTTCTACGTCGCACGTGACAGTTGAATCTTTAGCAGCAGCTAATATTGTAGAGGCCTTTATTATTTGTAACTGTTTTTGGTTTGTCAATGCATTGTAACATTTCAAGTGGATATTGATTTAATTAGTATGTATACAGAGAGATCTCAATCTTTCAAAACAATTATGTTTTGTATAAATCATTTTATGTACTCTTTTGCTATAGAACGACCAGTGCGCCTTATATTATTCTTGGTTGTTATTTGTTTAGAAACTATTAGAACTCACACTTGCATCATATAGTAGTATTACAGGTTGCATTGCATCTCTGGAACAGGAAAATGATGATTCACTCCCAGGTAGGGCCCGTCCAGGAGTAGGTCGTTACAATTTTAGTATCACAACTTAGGTTATAGATTCTGTAGACTCTTTAGTTAAATGTATCATACAAGTTTTAAGAGTGAGTCTTAATTTTGTAGGTTGCTGAGGATGTCATGTGGTCAGGGAGGACGGAGAGGTTGTGCTAGGGGACACGCTCGTTGAAATATATGCGGTAGGGGTCATGGCCGTGGTAGCCTACCTCATGATCCCCTTGTTGAGGAGGCACTTGATCGAGGGAACGGTGTAGCACGACGTGCGAGTTGGGTAAATAGTGTAGCTCCACTCGTAAACGTTTCAATTTGTCCAACCCAACCTAATACTGAATAGACTCGAAGTTCTCCTGATGAAGTTGCTTCAGCGGCCACTGCTTTACAGCCACCGGTTATGGCCCAACAGTTCCCACCTGTCGAGGTACAAGGTATAGAAGTTAATCCTTCAGATTCTATGACTCGAGTTATATTAGGTTTATTGGTTAGAGCAGCAGAATAGGGGACTTTAGATGGATTGTTAGGAAGACCAATGACTGCACCAACACAAGTCACTAATGGACAGGCAGGAGAAGGAATAGATATACTAGATCGTTTTCTGAAGAAAGTTCTTGCCTACGATGCTTATGGATTAGATAAGAGATATAGAGCGTATATTTGAGGCCATGGATATCACTGATGATAGTCGAGTTAGACTTGCAGTTTATAGACTTTATGCAGATGTCCGAGATTGGTGGGATACTAGGAAATGTGATTTCTCTCAGCCTGTGACTTAGGAAAAATTGACAGAAGAGTTGAAGAAAAAGTATTGCTCTAAGGCACATTTTTCTGCTATGACTCGAGAACTTCATAACCTGAGACAGGGTAGTATGATAGTACAACAGTATGAGTGACGTTTTTCAGAGTTAGCAAGGATGCTACCACACTGAATTCCAGATGAGGAGTGGAGATGAACTAACTTCTATAATAGATTATCAATGGATATTAGGCATCAACTATCTAATATTTCTTATGACGGGTTCTTAGACTTGTTAAGTAAAGCACTTAAGATGGAGGCGGATATATTTGAAAGAGGAGGATATGAGTCACATTCTAAGAGGATTAGGATTGATTTTAGGAGAGAAATTGGGCAGAGACAGAGCAATCAGTTTGGCAGTTCAAGTCAGAGAGGTGGTAGTTCATCCAGAGGATTCTCCGGTCAAAGGCCGTTCTTATCAGATAGACAAAGTGGACATTCAGGATTTATTACCCAGAGTACAACCACATTTCCTTAGAGACAAGTAGGTAAAACAACAACTTGCAGTAATACTGGAGCACTTCTAGCTAGTGGATTATGTATTAAGTCTGGGAGACCTGGACATATTAGCAACTATTTATCGTGAGGAAGGTATATGTGCTATATATGTCGTCAGACAAGACATACAGCTAGGGATTGCCCTCAGGGTCAGATAGGAATTGCTGCACAAGAGGGACAAAGGATAGCAGGATTCAGATCCATACAGTCTACAGGACGAGAAGGATTTCAAACTAGTAGAGGCAGAGGTCATGAGAGTTGAGGAAGCCAGACTAGTGGACGTGAATTATATTAGGGTAGAGGAACAACCCCATCGAATGGCAGAGGTCGAGGTTAGGTTTATGCAATAACTCATCAACAAGCACAAACATGTCAGGGTATTGTTACGGGTATTGTTTGCCTTTTTGATAGAGATGCTAAGCTATTATTCGATTCTGGAGCATCACATTCTTTTATATCTTCATTATTTGCATCATATGCTGCAATGCTCATATCTAGCCTAGCGTATAGTCTTGTGATTGAGACCCCTACTGGCGCTACATTTGTTATCAAAGATCTGTATCGAGGCTATGAGATTTATTTTGGAGATCGTGTACTATTTTCTGACTTGATGCCTTTTACGATGGTTGATTTTGATTTGATACTCGGAATGAATTGGCTTAGTCATCATCATGCCTTAATTGCCTGCAATAGAAAAGAAGTAATGTTTAGAGCCCCTGGACAAGAACCATTTCTCTTCTTTGGTGATCGACAAATTCTTCCTTCCAACATCATCTCAGTTATTTCAGCCAGAAAGTTGTTAAGAAAATGATGTATTGGTTTCTTAGCACATGTGGTTAATATCGAAAAGAGTGGTGTTAAGCTAGAGGATATATCAATAGTAAAGGAATTCCCTAATGTTTTTCCCAATGATCTACTTGGGCTTCCCCTAAACTTAGATATAGAGTTTACAATAGAAGTGGTACCTGTTACATCACCTATTTCTTTGATACCATATTGTATGTTACCAGCTGAGTTAAAGAAGTTGTATACACAATTACAAAAACTTTTGGATAATAAGTTTATTCAACCGAGCACTTCAACTTGGGGTGCACCTGTACTATTTGTGAAGAAGAAAGATGACTCATTTAGATTGTGTGTCGATTACAGACAGTTGAACAAAGTTACTATTAAGAATCAGTATCCACTTCCACGAATTGATGACTTGTTTACCAACTGAGAGGAGTTAAAGTGTTTTTCAAAATTGATTTGCGTTCGGGGTATCATCAATTGCGAATTCGAAAGGAAGACGTACCAAAGGCAGCTTTTCGTACCAGATATGGACATTACGAGTTTCTAGTTATGCCTTTTGGTTTGACAAATGCCCCCAGCTACCTTTATAGATCTCATGAATAGAGTTCTCAAACCTTTTCTTGACCAATTTGTGCTAGTTTTTATTGATGACATCTTGGTGTACTCTGAAAGTGAGGAGAAGCACAACCAATACTTGAAAGTCGTGTTAGAGACGCTAAGAAGAGAGAAATTGTATACTAAGTTGTCCAAATGTGAATTTTGGTTAGGTCTTCTTAGGCCATGTTGTCTCTGGGGAAGGTAATAGTGTGGACTTGCAAAAGGTAGAAACAGTGCTGAATTGGAAACAACCCACAAATATGACCGAAGTTCGAAACTTCTTAGATTTGGCAAGGTATTATCGAAGATTCATTCAGAGATTTTCATTATTTCAGCTCCCTTAACTTGTCTCACTCGGAAGAATGAATCATTTGTGTGGCCCAATGAGTGTGAACAGTATTTCTAGCTATTGAAAGAGAAATTAACTACCACACCAGTTTTAACTATTCCA
The DNA here is from genome assembly GCA_030512225.1 of Rauvolfia tetraphylla. NCBI lineage: Eukaryota > Viridiplantae > Streptophyta > Magnoliopsida > Gentianales > Apocynaceae > Rauvolfia > Rauvolfia tetraphylla. The sequence continues at coordinate 7,077,162 of JAJQKT010000062.1, forward strand.
TCTGGGACCGATGGCTTTGTGATATACAGTGATGCCTCGAAGAAAGAGTTAGGTTGTGTTTTGATGCAGCATGGTAAAGTTGTAGCATATGCCTCTAGACAGTTAAAGGTGCATGAACAAAACTATCCTACTCATGACTTAGAATTGGCAGCCATTGCATTTGCATTAAAGATTTGGAGACATTACTTATATGGAGCTATTTGTGAGTTTTTTACTGATCATAAAAGTTTGAAGTATTTTCCGACACAAAAGGAGTTGAATTTGAGGCAAAAAAGATGGATGGAGTTGATTGCTGATTATGACTTGATTATAAACTATCATCCAGGGAAGGCAAATGTAGTTGCGGATGCTTTAAGCCATAAAGAGACTGGTACTAGTACCTTGGCATGTTTGAGGAACAGATGTAGAGGTGAATTAGAAGAAATGAGAAAGTTATATATATCATTCGGAATGTCAGTAAATAGAGCTCTACTTTCACATATAAGAATCAGACCAGTATTATTAGAGAGGATTCGGTTGGCTCAAGAAAAGGATACTACCTTTCACAAACTTCGAGAGCAACTGCGAAAAGAAGAACATACAGAGTACTTAGTTCGTGATAATGGAGTATTGCAACCACTTCCCATTACGGACTGGAAATGGGAACATGTTACCATGGACATTGTATCCGGACTACCTCGAACTAGCATTGGACATGATACAGTTTGGGTAATAGTCGATCGATTGACCAAATCTGTTCACTTTCTTCCTATACAATTCATCTATTCACTAGAAAAATTGGCAGATGTTAGCCCTAAGGGCAAATCATGTAGTTTTGATTAATGACAAATATTGATGAGGACTAATATGCTTGTATGTTGTGATAGGATTTTTGGATTGAGAAGGAAGCAAGTCTCATTGCCTTGGAGCTAGCAATGCATGAACAACTCAAATATGTCAAAGTGATTAAAGATTGAAGAGTTTGTTCAAGATTAATGAAGGCTTTGAAGACATGAAGTGTAGGTGACATGTGGTTAATAGGTAAATAATGTAAACCCTACACTCTTAAGTCTTGGAATCTATGAGTTGCAATTGAGAGCACAAAACTTGATTTAAATGGTTTCAATGGTTTTGAACTTACCTAAATTATCAAGTTTTCATAAATGATTTTTGCACATAAAAGGTCTTTAATGACTTATCTTTAAGGCTAGAATGTTTTCCAACTTGTTTGAAATGATTTGGATATGTTATGACAAAGTTTTAAAAATTCAGAAGAAGATTCGGACGCATGCAGAAGAAATTCGGTCGTCCGAATTTTGTGAATAATTTTTTCTGCACTGTGAACAGTGAACAACGCATGAATAGTAACACGATGAACAGTGAACAACGCATGCATAGTAACACGATAAACAGTGAACAACGCATGAATAGTAATACTATTCACATGAACAGTACCGACTGTTTTTCCAGAGAAATTCGGACGAAGATTCGGACGAAGCTGAAAAATTCGGTCGTCCGAATTTTTGTGACCGGTGCATGAATAGTGCATGAACAGTACCACTATTCACATGAACAGTGCATGCACAGTATCACTATTTACATGAACAGAATTTTCTGAAACTAGCTGTTACTAGCCGTTTTATGAACGTTTGAACTGATTTTTGAATTCTATAAAAGCCATAAACTCCAGATTTTTTAGTAGAACTTTGAACTAAACAAATCCCACATTCTCTAACTTGTTTTACATCAAATTGAATTAAAAAGCTCTCAAATTGCCTTGTGCTCAAAGATTGAAATTCAAGATTCCAAAGGCAACAAAGTGTGAAGGTGAAACATTGTGTAATCATCTACCAACAAAGTGGTAACATCTTACACACTCTCTTTTCTTATCTCAATTGTGTTTTCTACTAGCTCATTGCAAGGTTATCTTTAGACATAAAACCCTTTTGTGTTAGGGTGAGCCATAGACTAGATTAATCAAGGTTGTGGTGTAAAACTCATTGTGTGGGTGAGCCTTTGATTAGATTAGTCTTTAGGTTGTCTTTGGATATAAAACCCTTGTGGAAGGGTGAACCTTGTTTGTATAATTACTAGAAGAGGTTGTGAGTGTAAAACCATAGTGTGGTTAGCCTCTTATGTAATTGTTGAACTTGAGCATATAGTGGATTGGTTGAAATCCTTGAGTGTGGACTCAAGGTAGTGGATGTAGATCTTAGAGAGATCGAACCACTATAAATTGTGTGTTCATTCCTTATAGTTTTATTTATTTACATGCTCTTGTTATTATTACTTATTCATAGTTGTTGATTGATTGGTTGTAGTTTTATTGTTTGATGATCTTATCTTAACCATCACATCACATATAAACTTGAAGTTTGTGAAATTAAAGAAGAGCTTTTATTAAGGCAAAGGATTTGCAAAACAAGAAAAAGATTTCGATAATTAGCCAAAGACCTAATTCACCCCCCCCCCTCTTAGGTCTTACAATTGGTATCAGAGCAAGGTCTTCTTGTTAAGGTCTAACAACCTAGAAGTAAAGATCATAGGGCTAGTTTATCAAATTTGCCTTATACGGAAGGTTCCTCCACTACTAGACCTCCATTGTTTGATGGTTCTAATTATATTTTTTGGAAGTCTAGGATTGAGATATACATTTGTTCTATTAACTATGAATTGTGGAATATTATTGAGAAAGGTCCCTATGTGCCATTGAGATTAAAAGCCGATGGAGTTACAAGGGAACCAAATCCTATGGAGGACTATGATGAGAGCGATTCAAGAAAGATGACATTAAACTACCAAGCAATGAACATTCTTTGTTGTGCGTTGGTCGTCAATGAATACAATAGAGTGATGGAATGTGATTCCGCTCATGAAATGTGGAAACTACTTCAAATCACTCATGAAGAAGAAAGAGCAAATGTGTGCTTCATGGCAATAAATGATGAGGTACAATCCACTCCTTCTACCTCTACTTGTTGTGATGATGATGTTGATATTGTAGATGATCCTAGTGAACTACTTGTTGAATTGTATGAAGAATTAAAAAGGGTTTCAAAAAGGAATAAGAAAATGAATACTAAAATTAATGATTTATTGAATGAAAATTCAAAATTATTTTGTGAAAATAAAAAGCTTCTTGATTCTATTGAATGCTTGAATATTGAAAAAGAAGTTTTGAATGTTTCTTTACATAACATATCTCTTGAAAATAAATCTCTTTGTACAAAAGTTTCTTCTCTTGAAAAAATGCTTAGTGATCATGAAATCTTGAAAAAGAAAGTTGATGATCTTACATTATGTGTTGAAGAATTTACAAATGGAAGAGACAATCTTGACAAACTAATTGGACCTCAAAGATCTTCTCTTGTTAAAAATGGTCTTGGTTACAATTATGTCAATAATGTGCCTAAATATAACAACTTCTTTGTTAGAGCTACTTCTACTTCCATGCATCATACTTGTTGTACTTATTGTGGAAAACATGGACATAAAGTCACCAAATGTTATGTTAAAAGAAAAGTAGAGAATGGTGTAAAAACCATTTGGAGAGTTAAGCAAACTATTACTAACCCCTATGAACCCAAGAAAGTATGGGTACCAAAGGATACTTCCTCTCCTTTATTGCAGGAACATTTTAATTCAAACTCAAGCACCACTAACCGGCACATTGATGATGTTAGCTTAAAGAATAAAGGAAAACACCTCATTCATAATCAAGGTCAAAGCAACCAATGAAGGATTTGTTTTTGAAGAAAGGAAGAATTCTTGGAGTAACAAATGTTGGTAAAGGTTCCTCTCTTTTTTTAAACAAATGTTGCTTATTGCTTATTTGTACTATAACTTGCTTATCATTATCCAATTGTGTGACAATGAATAAGAAGTTAAATGCCAACATGCAAAGTTTCATTTGAGAATCCCTTTTTTTAAGATTTGAAAATTTGCCAACCATGACTTGTAAATTGTTTCTCAAAAGTTGATTAGGTAACATTGATGATATGAGATTGAATTCATGATTTATATGTTCTTGAAATTGATTATATGTCATCATGAAATGATTAAAATATCTATGAGTGAATATCTATGCATTTGCTTGGTTAAAAACATCTTTATGAAACTTTACAAAATATTCGGACTTGAAGACCATAAGTTCGGTCGTCCGAATTTGTATGACAAAATGATATTTTGTGATTTTGGTCAATTACTCACAAAATGTTTCAATGTGTGTTTTATCTTGATAATCATGAATGTATTGTGGCTTATGATAATGGATTTTCTTGGCATAGAAGATTTGGTCACGTGAACATGGATTTGTTGAATAAACCTTCCTATCAAGGTTTAGTTAGAGGATTACTAAAAATGTGTTTTGAGAAAATTGTTTTTGAGATACTTGTCCATATGGAAAACAAACAAAAGAATCTTTCAAACACATGAAAATTCATTTAGACCTCAAAACATCTTGAGCATGTTCATATGGATTGATTTGGACTTATAAGGAACTCTAGTATTGATGACTTGAAGTATGCTTTACTAGTAGGTGATGATTTCTCAATATTCACTTTAGCATTCTTCTTTGCTAAAAAATATGAAGTGTTTCATAAGTTTGAAAAACTACTGAAAAAGGTTCAAACCTCCCTTGAGTGCAATTGATTTCTATTACAAGTGTCAATGGGAGAATTTTACAACAAAGTCTTTACAAAATTTGCTTTGAAAATTGAATTTCATATAATTGTTTCAACTGCAAAAACTTCACAATAAAATGGTGTTATTGAAAAGAAAATTTGAACTTTGTAAAAATTGGCTAGGTCCATGCTTTGTGAAAATTCTTCTTCAAAAATATTTCCTGTCCAAAGTCATAAACATCACATGCTATGATAAAAAGAATTCTCTCAAGATCATTTTGAAGAAAAACGTCTTTTGAATTCTCTTTTATAGAACGACTCAAATTGCATAGTTTAAAATGATTGGTTAATGTCTTATCTTAAAGACTTGTGACAACTTACTTAAATTTGGTGAAAAATGGATATTGATATATCTCTTAGCTATTCTTCTTACAAAAAGGCCTATAGAGTTTATAATGAAAAGAACCTTATATGATGAGGAAACCATTCATGTTTATTTTGATGAATCTTACATTCACTTGGGAAAGAAAAGATTAAGATGATGTAGGTAAATCTATGAATGACAATCAAACCCATCTTCAAGCACCAACTTTGGAGAATCATACCAATGAGGAAGAAATGATTCAAGATGACCAACCTAGTGGTGACCAAGAGCTCTCAAAGAACTTAAGATATCCAAGAGGCCACCCTAAGGAGCAAATCTTTGGTGATATCTTCCAAGGAGTAAAAATAAGGCGGTATTTTATCAACAACTTTATTCTCTTATTGCATATGAGCCTAAAAGTATTGATGATGCCTTGTGTGATGATTTTTGGATTATTGCTATGCAAGAGGAATTAAATAAGTTTGGATACAAAATTTTGGATATTCCTAAATCTCATAATCATTCCATTATTGGAACTAAATGGATTTTAGAAATAAACTTATTGAATCCGTAGAAGTTGTTAGAAACAAGGTTAGACTTGTTACCTAAGGATTCAATCAAGAAGAGGGAATTGATTATGATGAAACTCTTGTTCCGAATACTTTTGACTTGTACTTGCTTTAAGTTATTTCAAATGAATGTCAAAAGGACTTTTCTAAATGGTTTTATTGAGGAAGTGGTTTATGTGGAACAATCACCTGGTTTTGCTCATGAAAAGTTTCCTAATCATATTTTCAAACTATACTAAGTTTTGAATGGTTTAAAACCAGCTTTTACAATTTAGTGTGAAAGGTTGAGTAGTTTTCTTCTTTCAAAAGAATTTTCAAGAGGAAAGGTTAACACTACTATTTTCATAAAAAAAAAAAAACCTCTTGTAACAATGATCTATAAGTTGTCCAAATTTATGATACAACTTTTGGTGTTTCTAATACTTCACTTTGTGATGTGTTTTCCAAGTTAATGAAAAGTAAATTTGAAATGAGCATGATGGGAAAACTCAATTTCTTTCTTGGCCCACAAATCAAGCAAACCAAGGATGGCACTTTTTAAGAATCAAGTTAAGGTATAAGCATCCATAAGTTTATCAACTATGCTTGACAAGAATAAAATGGTTTCATAGGAGTAGTCAACTCTATTTGACAGCAAGTAGAGCCAATATTATATTTTCCATGTGCTTGTGTGCTAGATTTCATCTTGTCCTAAAGAGTTTCATTTGATTGTTGTTAAATACATTCTCTATTAACTTATTGATACTCCAAGTCATTATGGTCTATTTCAAATGTGTGGCTATGTTATGTGATAAAATTAATGCAATAAATTTGATCATCATACTATTCAACAAACTATGATAAAGCATATAGAGATCAAACTTCATTTCATTAGAGATCACTCTACTAAGGGTAATACTTGTTTAAAGTATGTTTGCATTAACGAACAAATTAATGATATCGTTACTAAGCCATTGGTCGAAGAAAGGTTTGACCAATCATAGAAGAAGCTTAGGAATTTCAATATTCAATAACTAATGAGTGTATTCAAGTGTTGTAGCTCCGAGTGAGGACAAAGAAGCCTAGCATGGGAAAAGGAAAGGGAAAAGCCAAAGAAAGAGAAGGAAGACCAGTGATCAATGAACCAAGGAAGATTCATGTTCGCAAAGCATGTCATGGCTGGAGAGATTTGTCACAGTGAAGGCTGCTACTGAATTTGATGATTGGACAAAAAAGTAACCATAAGACAAAGCCAAGCCACAAGGTGGATGTCATCAAACTATCCAAAATGGGTAATATACTCTCATTTTTTTAAATTATATGAGTTGGGCTAGTTTGCTTGTGTTTGATGAATGCTATTACCTTCCTTAGTTTATGAAGTTTAAGCAAATATTAAGGAAGAAAGAGTTGAGCAAGTTGATAATAAAGCTATGCAGTGGTTTTCTTCAAGAATATCACAAGTTGATTTTTGAGATTGATAATGCATTGCTCAATAGAATTTGTGATGTTGAGGATGTTGGGTTTAGGCATTATTCTTCCCGGGGGACATTGTTTTATAAGTGAGTTATACTCACATGAAAGAATTGAGAATGCCTATATATATAAATGATAAGAAGCCTCAAGACTAGAAAGGAGAGAGAGATAAAAGCTTTCTTATGCTAGTGAAATAATTTTGCATCACATGATTACTACCTTGATTATTGCATACTTTGGGAACAAATCTTATGTTGATAATATGTATGCTGTAATTATGCTAGCCATGCATAAGAAAAAGAAAAAATGAATTTTGGATATATAGTGCTAAAGAATATAATGGCAGCTAGAAGAACCGAACGTAAGGCTTTGCCACATAGCAAATTGTTTACCAAGGTTTTCAAGTATCTCCAAGTGCAATTGTCTTGTAGTAGTTGACCAATAAAGAGTGAAGAAGTCTACACCAACAACTCACTAAAGAGAATTCCTTGAATACTTGATGAAAATGTATGAAGGGCTAGAAGAAAAACTCCTCTAAGGGTGATAGAAGAGATGCTAGCAAATGATGAAGAAAAGGAGGAAGAAAGTAATGAAAAAGAAGGAAGAAGAAAATGATGAAGTATAAGAGGATGAAGAGGAAATCCTTGCTAGAGAAAGGAAATTAAAATGAAACATGACTCATCTAGTGAGGGGGAGCAACCTTCCACAAAAGAAGACTATTTGAAGAGTTGCCAAGGTGTTTCAAGAGACATTGAACAACCATGTAGAGGAAATGAAGAAGATGGACAAATTCTTCAAGTCTTTTGCTCTGATAATTCTTGGCAAATTTGATGGTTTAGAAGCTAGAGTCAAGAATATGGAAGAAGACTTGAGAAAGATTTCTCAAGTGGTTTTAAATGGTGCAAGTTCCTATAAAGCCCAAGAGAACAAGCAAGAAGAAGGAGGTGAAGGAAGTTTAACAAAGTCAAAGCACAAATCCATCACCAATATCCTTCAGCCAAGAGAGGAAAATATGGTTCAAAGAAAGAAGATCCAAAGACCCTCTCAAATTGGTAGCTTTCCAAAGCAGAACTACACGAGCAAGGAGTCAACAAATAAAGGACCCCATCATATAGAGCTCAAGGGAGACATGGCCATCATAAAAAACAAATTTGGAAGTGAAGACCATGAAACGCATCCAAGACTAAGCCTTTCTATCCCTAAACTCTATTTTGATGCTTATTTTAGTTTATTCCTTGATGCACATGTTATGCTTTAATATTGAAATTTACTTGTGCCTATCTAGTTATTATAATGATTTGAAGCTCAATGCATGAAATCCTTATGATAAGAGCTTCTTTTGTTTCACTTTTTCTGTCCAAGTATTCTTACCCCAAGTTTAATCATTGCTAAAAAGGGGGAGAAGAAGTTGATAATATATTGCTTATTGTATTATTATTGAAGATACTACATAATGCTTATTTCTATTAGGATAATAATTATTTGACTAGAGAATTGCTGAATATTCCAATATACAGTTTATGAGAATTGGCTAATATATTACTAAATTGCCAAATGAGGTTTAGTCCATATACTGCTTATATGTGATACATGCTGTCTCACTTTCATTAACCCCATCTTTGATTGATGACAAAAGGGGGAGAAGAAATGTGATGACAAAATGTGTGAAAATGAGAAATAGCAGTGGAATTAAAGAATATTGACTGCAAGATGTGCTATGTGCTTGTTGTAAATGTGCTATGTATGTGTGGCTGCATTTGAAATTTAAATTGAATATGTTATACTATGTGAGGTTTTGAGATTTTGAATATGGTTAAGTTAAGATTTTGAAATCTTGATACTAGTTCTTGACTTAACTTATGATTTTAGTTTATCTCATAAAAACAATTGAATGCTTGAGTTTTGTGGTTTTGCAAAGCTAAAGAGTGCTATTGTGGCTATACATATTTGAGTACTTCTATAGTTCATTTAAGAATGCAAAATCACCTTTTCAAACTTGTTTCCAAAAATTTGGACTTGAAATTCGGATGCATATCAAAAATTAGGACGCATCAAGATCTTCTTGTCAAAAATGTCTTTTCTGTTGTTCAAATTGTTTGAAAACCTGTTTTTAATCCTTCCTATCATATTTGAACAATCTTAGAAAAGCTTATTTTCAAAAATAGAAGTTGTTATCTCACATATTTTATAGTTTGGAATTGAAAGCTCAAAATTCGGATGCATGATTTAAAAATTCGGATGCATGTTTCAGAAATTCGGATGCATGCATATTTTTGTTGCCAAAACATGCTCTTTTGTTGTTCAAATTGATTCAAATATGTTTTATTCTCTTCCATTATGTTTGAACAACCTTAGGAAAGATTTATTTCACATTAAACATTCATTATATTGAATTTATTACAATTTGGCTTTGGAATGTCAAAATTCGGATGCATCCATATTTTGTTGCCAAAATGTGCTCTATTGTTGTTAAAATTGATTCAAACTTGTTTTAATCTCTTGCACTATGTTTGAACAACCTTAGGTAAGCTTATTTTCAAAAATTGAAGCTTTCATTTCACTTATTTTACAATTCGGACTTGATATATCAAAATTCGGATGCATAGCATCTCAAGTCCAAACTTGTTGAAAAATGAGCACAATCTAAGGGGGAGCATTGTTAATCTTTTCTGACCTTTAAAACCTCTCTTAGAAGTTGTCTTAATCCTTAAATGCTTTATCTTCTATCCTAGTTGTTGGAAGGAAGGAGGCAAATGGAGGTTGGTTGGGTCATAGGCTCATATTGAGCCTTTTGCATGTCAATGTGCTAAATTGGTTATTATCCATTATTGACATTAATGCTTCTTTGTACTACAATGTTTAAATCCATCACATTTTGCATCAAAGTTTGTCATCATCAAAAAGGGGGAGATTGTTAGCCCTAAGGGCAAATCATGTAGTTTTGATTAATGACAAATATTGATGAGGACTAATATGCTTGTATGTTGTGATAGGATTTTTGGATTGAGAAAGAAGCAAGTCTCATTGCCTTGGAGCTAGCAATGCATGAATAACTCAAATATGTCAAAGTGATTAAAGATTGAAGAGTTTGTTCAAGATTAATGAAGGCTTTGAAGACATGAAGTGTAGGTGACATGTGGTTAATAGGTAAATATTGTAAACCCTACACTCTTAAGTCTTGGAATCTATGAGTTGCAATTGAGAGCACAAAACTTGATTTAAATGGTTTCAATGGTTTTGAACTTACCTAAATTATCAAGTTTTCATAAATGATTTTTGCACATAAAAGGTCTTTAATGACTTATCTTTAAGGCTAGAATGTTTTCCAACTTGTTTGAAATGATTTGGATATGTTTTGACAAAGTTTTAAAAATTCGGAAGAAGATTCGGACGCATGCAGAAGAAATTCGGTCGTCCGAATTTTGTGAAGAATTTTTTCTGCACTGTGAACAGTGAACAACGCATGAATAGTAACACGATGAACAGTGAACAACGCATGCATAGTAACACGATAAACAGTGAACAACGCATGAATAGTAATAATATTCACATGAACAGTATACTATTCATTTGAACCGTTTACTATTCTTTCAGAAAAATTCGGACGAAAATTCGGCGAATTTTGTGAATAGTGCATGAACAGTGACTACTGTTCACATGAACAGTGCCGACTGTTTTTCAAGAGAAATTCGGACGAAGCTGGAAAATTCGGTCGTCCGAATTTTTGTGACCGGTGCATGAACAGTGCATGCACAGTACCACTATTCACATGAACAGTGCATGCACAGTATCACTATTTACATGAACAGAATTTTCTGAAACTAGCTGTTACTAGCCGTTTTATGAACGTTTGAACTGATTTTTGAATTCTATAAAAGCTATAAACTCCAGATTTTTTAGTAGAACTTTGAACTAAACAAATCCCACATTGTCTAACTTGTTTTACATCAAATTGAATTAAAAAGCTCTCAAATTGCCTTGTGCTCAAAGATTGAAATTCAAGATTCCAAAGGCAACAAAGTGTGAAGGTGAAACATTGTGTAATCATCTACCAACAAAGTGGTAACATCTTACACACTCTCTTTTCTTATCTCAATTGTGTTTTCTACTAGCTCATTGCAAGGTTATCTTTAGACATAAAACCCTTTTGTGTTAGGGTGAGCCATAGACTAGATTAATCAAGGTTGTGGTGTAAAACCCATTGTGTGGGTGAGCCTTTGATTAGATTAGTCTTTAGGTTGTCTTTGGATATAAAACCCTTGTGGAAGGGTGAACCTTGTTTGTATAATTACTAGAAGAGGTTGTGAGTGTAAAACCATAGTGTGGTTAGCCTCTTATGTAATTGTTGAACTTGAGCATATAGTGGATTGGTTGAAATCCTTGAGTGTGGACTCAAGGTAGTGGATGTAGATCTTAGAGAGATCGAACCACTATAAATTGTGTGTTCATTCCTTATAGTTTATTTATTTACATGCTCTTGTTATTATTACTTATTCATAGTTGTTGATTGATTGGTTGTAGTTTTATTGTTTGATGATCTTATCTTAACCATCACATCACATATAAACTTGAAGTTTGTGAAATTAAAGAAGAGCTTTTATTAAGGCAAAGGATTTGCAAAACAAGAAAAAGATTTCGATAATTAGCCAAAGACCTAATTCACCCCCCTCTTAGGTCTTACAGCAGAGATTTATGTTAAGAACATAGTGAGATTGCATGGAGTACCAATCAGCATAGTATCAGATCGGGATCCTCACTTCACTTCCAGATTTTGGAGAAGTTTTCAACGAGCACTTGGGACTAAACTTAATATGAGTACAATCTTTCATCCACAGACAAATGGGCAAGCAGAGAGAGTTATATAAATCTTGGAGGATATGCTGTGTGCTTATGTTATGAGTTATTCGAGTAGTTGGGATGATGACTTGATGCTCATTGAATTTGCCTACAACAATAGCTTTCAAACTAGTTTGGGTACGGCACCGATTGACGCTTTGTATGGCCGGACTCCAATATGTTGTATGGAGGTGGGAGAAGCCAAAATATCCAATGTCGAGTTAGTGCAACACACCATAGAAAAGATTCTAATCATTAGAGCACATCTTCGGGTAGCACAAAGTCGGCAAAAGAGTTATGCGGGAAAGAGACGTAGAGCATTGAAATTTCAACTAGGAGATTGGATATTTTGAAAGTATCACAGTGGAAGGGTATTCTTAGATTTTGATGTAAAGAAAAACTAGGACCGCGTTATATTGGACCTTACGAGATCATTGAAAAGGTTGACCCTGTTGCATATAGATTGTCATTACCTGCAGAGCTTAGTCACATCCATGATATATTTCATATATCTACTCTTCGAACGTATATAGCGGATCCTTCGCATGTGTTGATTGAACAACCGATAAATTTGGAAGAGGATTTGACTTATGTGGAGCAGCCGATGCAAATAATTGATCGGAAGGTGCAAGTATTAAGAAGTCGAGTCATTCCTATGGTTAAAGTACTTTGGAGAAACCATGGCATAGAGGAGTCTACGTGGGAGCGTGAGGAGATTATGAGAAATTAATACCCTCATCTTTTCTCGGATTTTGCCTAACCTGTGAGGTAGCATTTATTTTAGAGGGTTAGATATGATTGCCTCGTACATTTCATAGGCATTTCAACATTCATTATTATTTAACGAATAGACATTTCTTATATACATATGCATCAGTTTCAAAAATATTTTTATGCAAGTATACTCATTTTTCTCTGAAATTTCGGAGACAATTTATTTTAGATGGTTAGAATTGTAAAACCACAAAATTTTTAAATTGTTTATGATAATTATAAATTGTTACAAATCTGTTTTACACATTTTTTTTAAAAAACGAAGAGAACTTTATACATTAAAAGTTTTAGGGTAAATCTATAATAATAAAAATATTGAAGGATGATTTTATAAATTAAAAAAATCCCATTTCCCCCATTTCTCTTTCTCTCTTCTCTCTTCTCTATCCCTCTCTTCAATTCTTCACCAAATCTTCACACAAAAAATTCAAATCCTTCAAACCCAGGTTTAGAACTACATTTCTCTTCAATTCTTCACCAAATCTTCCCACAAAAAATTCAAATCCTTCAAACCTAGGTTTAGAACTACATCAAATGTCTCCAAATCAAGGTAAAATCTTTAATTTTTCTCATTATGGTTGAGTTTATTATTTTCAGGAATTATTGTAGTAGTAAATTTGTATAAATTTTAATAAATTATTAGATACTCTAATTTTGTTCAATTTTTGAACGAAGGTTCTTGTTGTCATATTCTACCTAAAAAAAAGTTCGTTAATTTTTAAGCATGTTTGATATTTTTTTGTTTTTTTGAAAATATGGACAGATTTATTTATTTTTGTAAAATTTTTTGATTAAATATTGAGTATCTAAATGTTTATTAGATTTTTATAATCCAATGGAGTATACAAATATGTAAAAAGAATACAACAGAATATTTTTCTGAATTGATATATTAGAAATCAAATGGGATAATTTTTCTAAATTGGTATATTACGAATAAAATAGAATAATTGGTATTTTGTAGAGAATGGTGGATTTTATTAAATTAATTATTTTAATTTTCTTAAATTAGTATATTAGGAATAAAATAAAATAATTGTGATTTTTGTGGAGAATGGTGAATTTTATTAAAATTAATATTTTAATATTTTTATTCCCTAGAAAAACATGTAATTTTTGTTTTAAAATAATTTTATCAAATTCAATAATTTTTAGCTCTAATTAATAAGAGAAAATATAATGTATTAAGTTTATAACATTTTTAAAAGAGATATAAGTTATCCTTGACTTTTTATGAGAATAACTTCGTTTAGTACAATAAAATAGTCTGATTTAGAAATCACACGAAATATTTATATATATGTATTCTCAAGTAATAATCACCATTAAAAAAATAACGTTAAAATCAACAAACAAAATTCACAAAATTCTTACGAGTCCATACAAACACATAAAAACTTCAGCAGCCTTCCAATGGCCATCTCACGCGCGGTGCAAAGGAACTCTCCACACAACACCTCCCAATGGCATCCTCACACACGACACAAAGGGACTCTCCACACAAATCAATAATCTCACCCTACAGGGGAGTCAATTCATATCCCAACGGTAGAGTTTACACATAATTCACATTTATAACTCATTAACAACCAATCAATTCTCTTGGTTTAGTATATTATACAAATATACAAGCCAAGCCACGACAAAACAACAACTCAGACTACTACTATATATTCTCACAAAAAGTCGAGCAACGGCAAAATAAGAATGTAAAGTTAACAACACATTTATTTACAAAAGTCGAGCTACGACAAAATAACAATTCAAGGTAAATAACATATTTATTCACAAAGAACAAATAAATTTAATGTCACTCTAAAATGCTCAAATATTGACACACACATATATATAATACATGAATGAATGCATGATTAATATTAATTAGAACAAAAAATTATTGAATTTGATAACATTATTTTGAAACAGAAACTAATCATTTTTCAAATGAATAAAAATATTAAAATGATTAATTTTAATAAAATCTGCCATTCTCCACAAAAATCTCAATTATTCTATTGTATTCCTAATATACTAATTTAGAAAAATTATTTCATTTTATTCCTAATATACTAATTTAGGAAAATTATTCTATTTATATATTTTCATACTCCTTTTTTATTATAACAATCTAATAAATTTTTAAATACTCAATATTTAATCAAAACAAAACTTTACAAAATTAACTAAATCTATTCAGATTATTCAAAAATTCAGCAAAATACATCAAACATGCTTAACAATTAACAAAATGTTTTCTGTAGGTAGAATATAATAACAAGAGCATCTGTTCAAAAATTCAACAAAATCTAAACATCCAAAAATTTATTAAAATTCATTCAAATTTACTGCTACAGTAATTTTTAAAAATAATTAAACTCAACCATAATGAGAAAAAATTAAAGTTTTACCTTGATTTGGAGACCTTTGATGTAGTTCTAAACTTGGGTTTGAAGGATTTAATTTGTGTGTGAAGAATTGGGGAAGAATTTGTTAGAGATTGAAGTGAGAAATAGAGAAGAGAGAAGAGAGAAAAGAGAAGAGGAAATGGGGAAAATGGGGGATGGAGAGGATTAGCCGTGGGCTGATCCGCTGTCCTTTTTTTAAATTTTTAATTTTATAAAATCAACCTTCAACTCTTTTATAACTATAGATTTACCCTAAAACTTATAATATATATTTCTCTTTATTTTAAGAATGTGTAAAAATAAAATTTTAGCAATTTATAATTATTATATATATACACTTCTATTGTATATATAATTTTAGCAATTTATAATTATTATATATAATTTTAGCAAAATAAATAGGTGATGTGTCGGGTTTCACTTCTATTGTAAACTCTATATCTCGATTTGGAGGAAGCCCATGTAGATCACTAAGAAAAATATCAGGGAATTCCTTTACTATTGATATCTCCTCTAACTTAACCTCACTCTTTTCGGTATCGACCACATGTGCTAAGAAATCCGTACATCCTTTTCTTAATAACTTTTTGGCAAAAAAAAACTGAAATGATGCTCGAAGGAAAAATCTATCGATCACCAAAGAAGCGAAATGGTTCTTGTCTAAGAACTCTAAACATTACTTGTTTTCTATTGCAGTCAATCAAGGCATGATGATGACTAAGTCAATCCATCCCGAGTATCAAATCAAAATCAACCATCATAAAAGGCATCAAGTCAGTAAATAGTACACGATCTCTAAGATAATTCTCGCAACCTTGATACACATCTTTAATAACAAATTCAATGCCTGTAGGGTCTAAATCACAAGACGATATGCTAGGCTAGATATGGGTAATGTAGCATATGATGCAAATGATGAAGATATAAAAGAATGTGATTCTCTAGAATTGAATAATAGCTTAGCATCTCTATAAAAAAAATGAGCAATACCCGTGATAACACCCTGACATGTCTGTACTTGTTGATGAGTCACTGTGTAAACCTGACCTCAACCTCTGTCATTCGATGGGCTGCTCCTCTACTCTAATATAATATGCGTCAACTAGTTTGGCCTCCTCGAATCTCATGACCTTTGTCCCCACTAGTTTGAAATCCTACTCATCCCGTAGACAGTATGAATCCGAATACTGATTTCTTTTGTCCCTTCTGTGCAATAATTTCTATCTGACTATAAGGGCAATCTCTAGATGTATGTCCTACCTGGCAGCATATATAGCACATAATACCATCCTCACAACAATTAGCTGCTATATGTCTGGGTCTCCCACACTTAAAACAAACCCACTAGCTCAAAGTGCTCCAGTACTACTGCTAGTTGCTGTTTTACCTAGTTGTCTCTGAGGAAATGCAACTGTACTCAGAGTAATAAATCTTAGATGTTCACTTTGTCTATTTGATAAGAATGACATTTGACGGAAAACCCTCTTGATGAACTACCATCTCTCTGATTTGAACTGCTAAACTGATTGCTCTATTTCTGCCCAATTTCTCTCATAAAGTCAGTCATAATCCTCTTAGAAAATGACTCGTATCCTCTTTTCTCAAATATGTTAGTCTCAAATAGTTAGTGCTTTACTTACTAAGTCTAATAACCAGTTATAAGAAACATTACATAGTCGATCTCTAATATCTATTGATAGTCCGTTATAAAAGTCAATGTATCTCCTCAACAGGGGAGCATGGGGTAGGCTACCACTGCCAAGAACCCTAACGCGTCCCCTAGCATGACCTCTCCATCCTCTCTCATCACGTGACATCCTCAACAGCTTAAAAATCGAGACTCGCTCTCCAAACATACATGATGCATGTAACTAAAGAGTCTATAGAATCTATAACATAAGCTCTGATACCAAAATTGTAACGACCCCCTCCCTCCCGAGCCCTACCTAGGAGTGAATTATCACTTTCCTATTTCAGAGGTGTAATGCAACATGTAATACCACTATATGATACTTGTGTAAATTTTAATAATTTTTAAACAAATAATAACAAAAAATAATATAATGCGCACCAGCCGTTCAATAGTAAAAGAGTATATAAAATGGTTTATACAAAACATAATTGTTTTTGAAAGATTGAGATCTCTCTATATACTACTAATTAACTTAATAACCACTTGAAATGTTATAATGTATTGACAGACCAAAAATAATTATAAATGATAGAGGTCTCTACAATATTAGCTGCTACTGAGGATTAAACTGTCATGTACGACGTAGAAATAGACCTCAACTGAGGCCTCTACAAAAATAACTAAATTTGTCCAAATTATTCAAAAATTTAGCAAATATATCAAACATGGTTAAAAATTAACAAAATGTTTTCCACATGTAGAATATGATAACAAGAACTTTTGTTCAAAAATTCAACAAAATCAGAGCATCCAACAATTTATTAAAATTTATACAAATTTATTGCTACAGTAATTTTTGAAAATAATTAAACTCAATCATAATGAGAAAAAATTGAAGATTTTACCTTGATTTGGAGACTTTTGATGTAGTTCTGAACTTGGGTTTGAAGGATTTAATTTGTGTGTGAAGAATTGGGGAAGAATTTGTTAAAAATTGAAGTGAGAAATAGAGAAGAGAGAAGAGAGAAAAGAGAAGAGAAAATGGGGAAAATAGGGGAGGGGGAGGATCAGTGGGCTGATCCGTTGCCCTTTTTTTATTTTATAAAATCAATCTTCAACTTTTGTATAATTATAGATTTACCCTAAAACTTATAATGTTTATATTTTTCTTTATTTTAATAATGTGTAAAAATAAATTTTTAGCAATTTATAGTTATCATATATATGCACATGGCGAACCTTCGAGTGTATCAGGATGCTTGGGTCGTTACCTAATAGCTTAAGCTTTTGGGACAGTTGGTATCAGAGCTCCTAGATGTCTCGTAGGTCACGGGATTGAATTCTCAATTACACAATAAGAGGTGAAACTCCACGTAAGAGCCAGCTGTGGAAGCATGGTGGACCTTCGAGTATATCAGGGAAGTATTATGAGAACTAAATGAACTAGACCTAGACAATGCAACAATACTGGAAGAGGTAGACATGTTATGCCTTTGGAAGGAATATGCAACCTGGGGAGTGAAGGGAATTTACCAGAATAGACTATCGGCTATTAAAGTCCTAATAAGTAAGACAACAAAAGAGCACGAGGGATGTTCATTCATAGGATTAATTTTGATTTGATGTACATTCGAGGGCCCCATATATGCTTTCTTACATGAAGAAATGGATTACTACTTAATGGGTAATAGGACTAGGTTATGGGTATAAAGGGAATACGGGTTCCTTCAGATCAAATAAAGGCCGTGTTCATAGGAAGTGGTTGTGGTAGGATGGCAGTGGCAATAGAAGGGCTGATAGTTGGTGGCGGTGGTGGTAATGTGAGAGAAGGGTTGATGATGGTGGAAAATAGGGGTAATAAGTGGAAGAAAATATAGGACTAGAAGATAAAGAGTAAAAAAAATTGAAAATTTTCCCTATCATAAATTATCCAGGTGAGATACAGGTGCTCAGTATGCTAGCTTTCACTGCAAAAGTGATGGTTAGAACCATTAACTTCGGAGCAAGGTTCTTGCATCCTTTCCAATTTGATAATGCTTCCATCGTTACACCAAACTTCAAGGAGAGAAGAGCCCATTTTCACGAATCCAGCCCATGAGTGATAGTTCTGTGTATCCAAGGTTGGACAGGGTCACAAGAACCAACGACGGATTCTTATTAGGGTGTAAGAAAAGGGGGCTTAGAGGTGCAATTTGATCTTGCTTTGCCATTAGAGTTGATCAAAGACGAGAGAGTAATAAATATAAGTAAAGAAGCATGAAGGAGAAGAAGATAGCATATCCCAATAGGCTTATTTAGATATCATAAAAGAATTTTAGGGTTTTGAGACAAAGTTTGAGTTGAGAAAAATTTGATTCTCACATTACATATAAATTATGTGTACGTCTGCCTAATCTACATGGGATAAGTAACCTCGACTATGTTCAATGGTACAATATCAATGACTGCAACAGTCATTCATAGTGTTCCAAGCCATATTTAGAATTAGGGCCCGTTTGAATTGAAAGAGAGGAAGAGAAAGGAAATGAGAGTAATGAGAGAGGAAGGACAAAAGAGGAGAAGGAAGGATATGATTGAGTTGTTTGGGTGTTTGAAAAATTGATAAGAGAGAAAAGAGTAGTGGTTCAAAACTGGCTTAGGCTCGAGGACCAACACGTTTAGCCAGCAAAATGAACGAGTTTGGGTTTAGTGTTCTAGGCTCATTTAAATGGAAACTAAATTGGCTCACTTTATTTAGGCTTTGGGCAAATGTGGATTGGAACAGACCAATTTGTTTTTTTTTCTTGCATATGTATTAAAAACAATATAGAAAAATTAATGTATGGCAATTATGATACTAAATTTACCTCAATTGTACATTCAAATCATGTCCATAATTAAAGTTGATTAATTCAATTTTATTTTAATTTTTTATATAAATTTATCTCAATTAGAAATGATGTATATAATTAATGATTATTTTTATTTTGAAACTATTAGTAATTGGTTAAAGATTTTTTCTATCGTAAACATGAATTTATATGTTTATATATGATAGGGAAGAAAAAGGAAGATGAAAAAAACATAGCCGAAAAGAAAAAGCCTAGGCCCTTTGGCTGGCCTAGTAGGGCAGATAATGAATTGGGGGTTTCCCGGCCCTTGAGAAAATGGCCAGCCTACTTTGCATTGTTTTAGGGGCGCCCGCAATGGGCTAACTTATCTGACAATGCTAGAAAAGAAAAGTAGTTATTACTTTACATATGTATCTTTATTTTTGTATAAATATATATATTTAAAAATAAAAATAATTTAGTTAAATAAAAAAAAATTATTAAAGATGATTTCATTTCCTTTTTAAAGGAAAAAGGAAATAAGACTGACCTTTTAAAACCCCTCAATTCCCTTCCCATTCATTTCCTTTCCTTTATAAAAAATCAAGCCAAACACTAAAAACTCAATTCTTCAATCTCATCTCATTTCCTTTCCTTTCCTTTCGTTTCCATCAATATAAATAGAGCCTTATTTGATATTTGACTGTTTGCAAGATCAATTCCTACAGATTTGCAGGATGGTTTTGAATGTTTTCGTTTTTCATTTGAAATTACATTTCTGAAATATTTGAAGTTTATCTGGCTTCATTGATCCTCAACTGGGAGAACACTTCACTAGCATTTGTGCAACTTGTACCAGATTCGTACGGTTTCAAGGGTGTTTCCTCTCCTTCGCTTAAGGGGAAGCTATGAGAAGGTAAGCAATGGATTAAAGGCACCGGCAAGTCGCATGAAACATCTGTTCTGCTGTCTTCATGTGGTTGTCCGGGCACTACACTGTGTTGAAGTTGCACATAACACATCAACCTTGTTCGGTCTATCAATCCCATGTTCTTGTAAACACTGCTCAACTGTTTCCCCAAATTTCCTCAATGAACTGGGGTTAACCTTGCCTACAAGTTAAGGGTCAATAAGTTTTTCAAATTCCCTTTTAGCTATACAAGAAGCACACAGTACTTCAAGAAGCACAACACCAAAAGAGTACATATCAGATTTTTGAGTCAATTGGTAGTTTCCGTAGTAATCTGGATCAAGATAACCGAAAGTGCCTTTAATGTCTGTAGTTTCATGGCTTTCGTCGAGATGAGCTGACCTCGAAATGCCAAAATCAGCAACTTTAGCAACATAATGCTCATCCAGCAGAATGTTTGTGGATTTGATGTCTCTATGGATGATTCCCCCATTTATACCTGCATGAAGGTAGTGTAGACCTTTAGCAGCGTCAATACATAGTTGAAGCCTCTTTTCCCAAGATAGCCAGCCCTGCGCAGTTGGTTTTCGAGCTTCTCCCTCTTCTCCATGAACTCATAAACCAGTATCATCTCTGATCTCTTATCACAGTACCCAATCAAGGAAACTAGATGACGGTGACGAATTTTTAGATAAGACCGTTATTCTGTTTGGAATTCCATAAGGCCCTGCCCTCTACCTGGGTCACTTCTCTTAACTGCGACTTTAGTACCATTCCTTAGAACTCCTTTATAGACTTTGCCAAAGCCTCCCTCACCAATGATCAAATTGTCATCAAAATAATTTGTTGCAACGAGAATTTCAGCAAAAAGGTACTTTCAGCTCGAGATTTAGAAACTGCATTGGAGAGCCGTAGGCATTCTTCTGGGTAGTCCTGCTAAGAGAACTTCCCCCCATAAACGACGGGAATGGCCCTTCAAAAATCTCAACAGATTTTGCTTTCCTCCTTTTCAAAGCAAACAAGAAAACTAGCAATGAAATGAGCAATGAAATGATAACTAGGACTGTACCTCCAATGACTGAACCAATGATAATATAAAACTGCCTTTTTCTTCCATCACTTCCATCTGGAACTGAATTTGCATCACTTGTCAGCTTCAACTCTCCAGTTCATTCAGAAAGGCTGTCCGATTAGGAGAATCTGGCCGTGTCCCGACGGAGATGTTCATGAAACCAGAGTCATCCGAATCAACCACGAAATCATTGTGGAAGGGAACTGCCACCCTGGTCCTGGAGTCATTACGCGGATTAATCGGTAAGGAATAGTTGCGGTAGATGTACAAATTGAATGTGATATTCGGGCTCACATGTTCGCTGACAACGTCGCAGAAGTGCGCTCGGACTAGGAACTTATCATTTTTACTTACAGGGAAACTCCATGATATGTTGAAGTCAGTAATCCTATTACTAGTGTTCACAAATTCGGCCGGTTTGTAGACAGGGTCGGGGGCATCATACTCAGTTGCACACCCATCCTGGTAGTTTGGTTGGTCATTCTGACTCCACTTCCACGCTCCACCCGGAGTCAATAAATAATCATCATCGGGAACCCGGTATCATTATCAGGGGTAACTGTATCCCCTCCTACGTTGATTCTATGAATTACATGCAGCACGTTGGACAGCAAACCATGGTAGTCGATGTTACTGGATCCTGGAGAAGTTATACGAGGAGCAGCATCAGGAATGAGCAACCTAGATCTAGTGGGAGTCAGAACTGCTTCTATTGCATTGATAAACGCCACAGATGACCCTAAGAAATGAAGTGAATTTTGAACTTCCCCGGATTGATTGCGAGCAAGAACTCTTGAACCAAGGGCGAATTACTAGTATTTTTAACGCTAAAGTTTGACAACAGCGATAACCCAGAAACCAAAACATTAAACTTAGCATCAATGAGATTGTCTTGAGAGGAAGTAAAAGCAAAGAAATGGAGGCGTACCACGTAAGTTCCATTATTGACTATGTCAAATTCATACCAAGATTGCCGTCTGAAAATTCTTGCAGTATCGTAGAGAGAAGTGGACTCTGTTGATGAGTTTGGATTTGTAGCGATACTGCTTTGGCTGCTGTGAAAGGAGACAGAGCTGGAATTGGCATCCCCGACGACGGTTCTGCTGCCGAGGGTGATGCTTGACGTTGAACCAGAGTTGATGTAGAACTCATCTGATTGTGAACTGGAAGACAACTTGAGGAGCACAAGAAAGAGGGAGAAAAGAATCCTGTGAGGATGAAGATTTTCCATTGTTACTAAATGAGGCCAACGAAGAGCGAGAGCAGCTTATGCTTATGATGTTGGTGGAGGAATGAAATAATTGACAATGGTAGACGACTAGACGTAGAAATATGAAGGCAACTCAAGCTTGACTTGGCCCTGTAATTTATCTAAGTGAGACTACTAAGCAGTGGCAATTTTCGTCGTTTAAATCTTGCCAATCAATAACTATTTTGTCTGAAACTTTTGAACTTATGCATTATCTTAATACGTTTTTTTTCTTAAAGATTCATTATGGTAATACATTCTACGTTTATACCTGAACTTTTTTACCTTTTTCCTTTATAAAAAATTTTTATCGTTCAATGTATTATGGTCATGTGTGGGGATCTCTAGAAAGTCCATTTTATGAAATTTCCGAGAGATCGACAGGAGTATGGATGCTTTATTTATCACCAGGTAGAGATGAATACTACGATTTATCTCGGATTAGATGGTCTGGATTAATACCACAAAAGTGGAGAAATAGGGTTAATCTACGTCGTATGGCTAAAAATCAAGATTCATATGAAAAAATTCAGTCCAAAAAACAAAAAGATTCTGAAGTATATTACCTTTTGAATCAAAAACAAAAAGATAATTTTCAAAAAAACTTTAGATATGTTCTACGGTTTTTTTTTTTTTAACTTTTGGACCATAGTAACGCATTATACCGGCATTAGTTTCATCTTCTCATTACTTGATCCTGGCTTTCCGGTGAGTCATAGCGTTTTCTCTTCAAGCAGTGTACCTTTGTTGATTCAAGACTTGTGTTTAGAAATTTAGATATGTTTCCTGCAGTGCCCTTGAAACTGAACAAAGTGTTTATTATTGTTAATGAGACCTTATTTGGATGATGATAAAAGACAAAGATACATGAATTCAAGAATTATCAAAGCTAAGGAAGTTTTGTTTTGTTTTCTTTAGACTCTCTCCATCTTGTAATTAGGATCAGTAAAGTGAGCCTGATGTGTGTTTTTTTATTTTTCTTCCTCGTGCTTGTAAGCAAGAAGCATTCTATTATTTCTTTGAGGCTGTGCTTCTCTATTGGGATAAGATTTGTCCAGATTTCCTATACCTGAAACTGATGCAAAGTTCTTCAAGAGGAAGGTACAAAACTGCCCTACTGAAAATTTAAAAACCAAAAAGAAAAAGTTTTGTAGTACACAACTTGAAGAAAGCATAAAGAAGAGAATGTGGACAGGGAAAACCAGTTTGCATTAGGGGCCCAAGGACTTGGCTGCTGTTTTGATTTCTCATTGGAGGTTTACTCAACAGATAGGGAAAGCAAAAGGCCCTTGACTAGTTGACATCAGACGAGCTGTGGCAGTAGCGCAGTGGTGGTTGCAGAGAAGAGTCATCCCTAATTCCCGACTTGCAATATGGGGCCAAATTCAGTTCATGGTGCAGCTTTTCACTAATTGAATCTTCTCCTTATACTCCATAATATTTTGTTGTACGAAATGTGTTTTTAGACTATTATATTGACTAAGTATACTCTTTTTGTCCGTTAAAATTGATTTTGAGACCTATCGCAACAAAACAGCATTTCTTGAAGAGTAAAGTCTGAGTTTCAGGTAACTGGACCATATCTCCATTAAAACAGCATTTCTTGTTTAATCAAAACACTACCATTGCCGTCTGTTGCATTAAACTTCTATGACCTTGATGATAATCTCCTTTAGAAACTTTTGTGCTGCAGATTGATCCATCTTTTGCACAATCACAAAATGGGTCTTTGTTAAAGCAGCTCACAGATGAAGGAGATTGGCGATCTTGGGGTAAATAGGTCTAGATGTGAGACAAACATTAGGCGCTGCTACACCACATCATGAGAATAACATGGTGCAGCAACTGCACTGAAAATTTTCTCTCGATTCTTTTTCCATCCTGTGGGCGTTCAACTCATGGCCTCCACATGGTAAATGCGAAGACAAAAATTCAAAAGTCTTCCCGCAGCCTATTGTAAAATTACTTTTACACAGTCTTTACGTGAAGAATTAGGAAAAGTCATATGAAATTGAAAATTTCTTCCGATGAGCATGGAAGGCCATTTTGTGCCTACTAATTTTATTGGATGGTGTTAGCATTTCTGGCCTATATATACTAGGCCTTTTGAAGGAATGAATTGCACTAATAAGAAGGGGAAAAGGAGAAAGCAAGAAAGGAGAGACTAGCAGGAAAATTTGAAAGTAATCAAAGTGAGATAGTAAGAAAAATGGAGTTTCTGTTTTTCAGGATTTGTTTAACCACTCTGTTTTGTCATTCTCTTAGGAGATTATTTTAATCTCTCATTTTAATCTCTTATTTCTTGATATTCATCAAATTTAGTGAGTATATTTGTACTACCTTCTAGTATATCTAGAACAGGAATTTGTTAACCCATTTTCATAGTGAAAGTTTTGATAAGTACTTGACCTATAGTTTTTACCCGTTTTGGATTTTTCTACGTAACTCCTAGTGCCATTGCATTTTTTTATTTTTGTTGCCACAATTATCTTTATTGATAAAATTTCATTTTACCAATACCACAAATTTTTAGAGAGTCATTTTAAAATCTTGGTAGTGTGAATAATTTATTTTATGATTTTACTATGTCTTTTTACCCCAATCTCCCAACAAAGTAGTGTTAGAACTTTGTTCTATTTTTAAAAATTGAGGACTCAACCTCATCTTTTGACAACATGATTAAATTGACCTCTAGTAACAATGTTACGTAGAAGTCTAGAATGGAAGATTTGTTATATTGAAAAGATATGTACGAACCCATTTTTTGTGATGATGCAAAATCAGAGGATATATTTGATGTTGCATGGGCAAAAAAAAACTATTAATCATATTAGGAGTTGAATTGAGTAAAATATGTTCAATCATGTTTAAGGTGAAACAAAGGAAAATGGAATGTAGAAGAAATTAGAAACCATGTTTGAAAGAAAATATGGTCTTTGCAAAGTTTTTTTATTGAAACAGATCACACGACTGCAGTACAAAGAAGGAAAATATGTCAGAGTACATGAATGATTTTCATGGATTGATAAACCACACCAACATTTTGAACCTAAAGCATGATGAGTAAGCACAAGCACACTTCTACTATTGACTTCACTTCCAGTATTAACTTGGTCAGCCACATCAGTGATTAGGTTATTAACTTAGGAGAAGCTTCTTATTATGTTATTCCACATAGGAAATTCTTCTCATCTTATACTCCAAGAGATCTTGGTCATGCAAGAATAGGAAATGATGGATCTTGCAAAATCATCAACATTAGAGACTAGTACTGTCAAATGGCTTGCTCTTGCCTATCGCGAGCGACCACTTAAATGGGACAAAGCGGGCTAGCCTGTCTTCTCACTGGTTGGGAAACCCCTAATCCATATCTATCATACTAGGACTGCAAGCTAAACAAGCTAGCCTGCAAGAATGTGTAATTGAGGCAAATTTGGTACCAATATTACCATAATTCCTTTTTCTATAATGTTCAATACATAGGCCCAAAAAAAAAAAAAAAAAGGTAGGCCAGCCTGTTCATGCCGGTAAAGGAACTAGTCAAATAGACCCACATTTAAGAGGGTTTGGACATACTCCGTCCAAACCCGTCTATGTATGCGGATAACCGGGCCAGTCCACGAGCTATATCCCATTTTGATAGTGCTATTGGAGACATTCTCGTTACTTCTAGTACTGGTTGTTGACTAATTTTGAAGAATATGAGACATGTACCAGATGTTCGTCTCAATCTCATCTCTATCGGCAAGCTTGATGATGAAAGCTATGCAAATCACTTCAACGATGGAAAATGGAAGCTAACAAAAGAAAATTTTTTCATTGCCAAAGGTACAAAAGAAAGCTCACTTTATGTTATGAAAGCAAAGTTTAGAAATGGAGAAGTCAATATAGTTGTAGAATTCTCCTCAGACCTTTGGCGCAAAAGACTTGATCACATGAGTGAGAAAGGGTCCAGAGGCATGTCAAACAACATCTCATGCCTGATGTAAAAAGTATAAGTCTCAAAACCCGCACTCAATGTTTGGTTGAAAAATAGCTTAGAATTGCATTTCAAAAGTTCCCTCCATCCAGAAAATCATTTCCTTTGGAGTTGGTTCATACTAATGAATGCCATATGGGTGAAAGAACTCTTGATAAGCATTATATTTTGTGACCTTCATTGATGATTTTTCTAGAAATGTGTAGTGTGTCTCATTGAAGTTTGAGGATAAAGTCCTAAATGTTTTCAAAGATTTCCATGTAAGATGGAAAGAGAAATAGGATGAAAATTAAAGTGTGACAGGGCATACAATAGTGGTGAATACATAAGTCCCTTTAAAGCATATTGCAGAAATCATGGGGTCAGACACTCGAGAAAAGTGTACTAAAGATTTTGCAACATAATGTTGTAGTTGAAAGGATGAATAGGACAATCACAGAACACATCAGATGCATACTTTCTTATGCCAAATTGCCAAAACCTTTTTGGGACGAGGCAATGAGAACATTAGTCCACTTGATCAACCTTTCTCTGTCAATTTCTTTGGGTGGTGATATTTCGCAGTGTTTGGATTGGGAAAGAAGTTTCCTACAAGTATTTGAGAGCATTCAGTTGCAAAACATTCATTCATATTTCCAAGGATGAGAGGTCTAAACTTGATAGTAAGACCAAAAATGCATTTTCTTCAGATATGGACATGAAGAGTTGGGGTACAGACTTCAACATCCTATTGATAAGAAATTGATTAGAAGCAAAGATGTTGTCTTCTTTGAAGATTAAACTATTCAAGACATCAAGAAAGATGATAAGGCAAGACTGGCTCCAAAAATTCTAGTTAACCTAGATTCAAAACCTCAACAAATCAATAATGATGAGCATGGTGGAGCTGAGGTAGAGCAAGACAACAATGATGATGTTCTTATAGTTGAGCTAGCAGTACTATCAATTCCACCACCATAGCATGAACTTAGGAGATCCACCAGAGAGAAAAGACCTTCTCTTTTTTATCTTTTTATTTAGTATTTCATCACTAATCCCTTATAACTTTGCTAGGGATTAGCGATGGAACACTAATTTCTAAAATTAAAATCACTTTTTTTATTTCTTACTAGGATTTTCATTGTTAATTTTTTGCAAATTTGCAATGTATTAGAGATGGAACATTAATTTTCAAAATTAAAATTATTTTTTATTTATTCCCTAGGGTTCCTTGCTAATCACTTGCAATTTACAAGGGCTTAGCAATGGAAACTAATTTCCAAATTAAGATGCCCTTTTTATTTTTTCTCTAGGTTTCCTTCGGTAATCTAGTACAAATTTACAAGAGATTAGTGATGAAAAAATAATTAAAAATTAAAGCTTTTTTAAAAAAATTTCTCTCAAAATCCATCGCTAATCCCTTGCAAATTTGTCAAGGATTAGCAATCGAATATTGAATTTTTGAAATTTTGCTTCTTTTTTGCGGCTTTTTGCCGCTAATTTTTAGTGTTTTCTTTCACAGTTTCCTTTTTCTTTTGTCCCATGTTACGTGAGCAATGTAGGCCTATGAGTAATCAATATTTTTTCATTATATTATATATGTGTATAATAAATACTCATTTTGATTAACCATATGTTACGTTGTTTGAATATTTAATATTGTATATCCATAGTTCATATTTTTAATGACTATATATGTGTACGTAATTAAGATTTGGACAAGATATCTAACACTAAAATTCATATTCATAACTTATCAACTATGGATAACATATGTAAGTATAATGTAACATATATATGTAGTATATGTTATCGTCTAAATCCATCACTAAGTTATTCTCAATATAGTCATGTGACATTTTTTTTAGCGCAAATCTTTTGCAATTAGCGACATTGTCTTTAGCGTCAGAACTTTTTGTTACTAATCTGTTAGTAAAAAGGATTTGCAACGGATTAGCGACAGATATTTCCATCGCTAATGTCGTGTTTTCTTGTACTAATCATTTTTCAAAAAAAAGTGCAAAGAAAAGAAAGTTGTAAACAAAGAAAAAAGTCTTTCTGCAGCTACAGTATATAATTTGGATATAAAATAGTATGACAAAGTAGCATAATTATATCGTATATTGATAACTTAAAGTTATTTCTTGAGATTTCCTTTGGAAAAAAGTGCAAAAATATATAATTGCTTAGAAAAGGTCTTATCAGTGCAACATGGGATGATGTTTTTACTTGGAGGATTGATAAATACAATGAGTATTTTGTAGGTGTAGCAAATATATTTCACTTTGAAATTTAAAAATTCAAGATGGGTTATTCCTTTAAACCAAATTTGATAAATTTTTAAATAATTTTAATGTAATAAAAGTACAATTCTATTGACTTTAGTGAAGCTTTACTAGAGTTTGACAAAGCTTCCTTTGGCGGAGCGCTATTGGAGCTTCACCAAGGCCTAGTGATACGTCCAATTGAAGTTTTGCCAGGTGATAGTTCAAATTGGAGCTTTATCAGGCTTTGGTTAGCTCCATATGCTCCACTTTTTTATGAATTATATTTTTGATTTTTTATTTGTAAGTTTTATTGTTCAATTTCTACTCTAAGAATATCGGCAGTTTAAGTTTTTTAGAAGAATTGACCGACATCAATTGTTTAGTAAAACATTGTTACTTCTTTATCGGTTATGTAGAAGTCAGGCAAACGATTTTCTTAATATTTTTTAATCCATCGGTGTACATAAAACGTTCATACGGCATGAGAAGGTTTTTATCTTTAATTTTAATAAAAGTTTTGAAAATTTTCAATATGTTATGAAATAATATATGGATGTTCATATTAATCAGTTTCTTGAAGAGAACTGAACTCCTAAATATGACTCATAATCAAATTTGATTTCCTTTCCCCATTAGAATTTGAGAAACTCTTGTATTATGAGCCTATATATAGGGTCATATGATGACATTAATGATTTACAGATTTTAGTCTTATTTCTTGAGTTCTACTTTCTCTCTCTATATTCTATCTTTTCTTTTCTTTAGTTTTATATTATTCTCCAAACATATTGAGCAACGCTTTTATTTTAATTCTGTGTTGCCAATACCTAAATTCATAACATGTTATCGACATGAGTCTCTGCCACCGAAGTTGAGAGATTAATCAAGAGAAAAATATGTATTTTTTTCATCTTTGAATTCTCATGGCAAACTTTTAATAACTCATGTTTTTTTTACTCTTAATATTTATAGAAAGAATTATATGTCATAGACATTAGATGCTCAAATTTATTGAGATATAATGGGTCTAGCAGACACCATCTCAAAATTATATAAAAGACATGATTTTTCTCCGCCATAATTTCTATGAGGATCTAGAGGCGGAATATCTTATTGTGAAAGATCCATTTTTTTTTTTGTGAAAGGATCTAAAAGAAATATTTGACTACCAGAAGATGGTCATTCTATCAAAAACACAGTTTACTTTAAATCTGTAAGTGAATGTATTAGAACTAATGGTTATGACCCTGAAAGAGGTCGTAGTCATGGTCGAAACAGTGGACAGAAACGCGGATATGATAAAAAATATCCATATAATCATGGCAATTAGAATATAAACAGGTGGATATTGTGGGTCCTGAAGACACCGCTTAAGAAATACAAAGTATCAAAGCCACTTGATTACTAGCAAATTGTGAACGAAATATACAATCACCAGAAGATGATTGTTATATAAATGCTAGTGATGATTTGTTATAAGTGGGCCTAAAAGATTTTATGTCTATCAATATGTAAACTTTTATTGCATTTAGAATTCTCCTCAATTAAAGTTATAAGGAGAAATATTACTAGTAATGTGATGAATAAAAGAATTCCTTTCTCATATCTCTAACATGCTCCTGTAGTAGTAATATTGAGAATAAGTTTTTCAGAAGTATTTTGAATTTATATCTTTTGAGACTAAATAAGTCTTTGATAAAATATTTTGACGCTCAACCAAATATTTTTATATCATTCCCTGAAGTGAATGACATTAGAAATTATAATATATTTATATACGAGATTTTGGTCGTAGCTAGTAGAAATACACTTTGTTCTTATACTATAAGAATGACTCATTAAATTCCCAGTGAATAGATGCTCACCAGAAGTGAGAAAATAATGAGAAGGAAAAAGGGAAAGTAATAATTCTAACATGTTATTGATGCAATATGAAAGTTTGTCACGTACCTGTAGTACGTCAAGCATGTTATGAATCTCTTTTAATTATTGATATTGCTTTACTTCCCAAAATCATGCTACTGATAGTAATGATGCTTATGTCGAAAATATTAATATGGCATATGTGAATGTAGCCACTTCTTTTGAATATGCAGAAAGAGTTTTTAGTATTTTGAATGTCAATCAAAATTTTAAATTATCGAATTGCTACTTTCCTATGTTATTTTAGTTTATTTTGGATCAAGAATGGTGAAGATACAATTTGTCTAAACAATATTTGTTGTTTATTTTGATAAAATTTAAAATATATGTGCAAAGTATAAATGGTAGTGTAAGGTTCTTGAAGAACTAATTGATCAAATAACTCTAGAAGAGTTAATTTATTAAAAGCTCCAGAAGAGCTACCAGATCTTCACCTAATGGTCAATGATTGTAATACATCATTCTCCATATAGTCTCGTAAAACTTTTTGAGCATTGATTATATTATCAGTATATCAAGACATTGGATGAATGAAATTTTAAGACATATGTATTACCATTATGACAAGAAATATATGTCAATTATAGATACCACTATTTATCTCTCCCGAGTTATATTGCATAAAATTATGGATTTGAGATGCAATATTGAGTAAACTTGAAGTTTACTGATAAATAATTTATTAGTTGGCATGACCGGTTGGACCATCCCGGATCATTAAAATACAAAGAATGATTATGAATTTATTATGGAACCAGAAGTTTCCTGATATGACGAATTTATACGTGCTACTTATTTTATTTAACAGTTGTCATTATTACTTGGGGTTGAATGTGTTATTTTGGGATGAATATGGATAAATTATTAGTTGATGCATCAACAAATAATCTTATGAATATTATTGTTTTTGAAACCTGTAGTTTGCACAATTCATTGATAATGAGCTCATGTTTTAAGATTCTCTCAAAGACATATTTTGTCCTAATAATACTGGTTGTATTGAGATAAATATTGAACATCCTGTAGAATATTTATGACTGTGATATATTAGCACTTATTTCGTATTTTGCCAACACATTGTAATTCTCCTCATAGTAGTTGGTTTGTGGTCAGAAACCAAATATTTCTCATCCTAAATTTAGAAATACACTATGTATGTTGCACCACCACAAAGGTAATGAGATGAGGTTCTCAAAGAGATTATTAAATATGTTGGGAGCAAATCTCAATGAAGAGATTGGTATTTTGTTAATTTTGAATATGTTGCCCCAACATAAAGAGGAGAAATTATGAGGGTGGATAAAGATATTAGTATGTGTCTCATTTTGATCTTCTATTTTGATGCTCATAGAAGATACCTTGAACCAGAAGTTCAAAGGATACCAACATCCAGCAAAGAATGCTCCTATTTGATATCCCTGAACGATAATCTACCACTACAAATAAATTTGAGACACAACTGAAATGTGGTAGATAAGTCGATTCTAAAGATACAAACTCCTCACTGGAGCAAAGACTTAAGATGGTCATATATGTTAAATCGAGGAGATTTAAATTCTAGCAGTATTTTTCTCCCAAAACATGATTGATAAATTATTTCCAGAAGAAATTCAGGTACCTGAAAATAATAATACATGATGAGATCTCAACATGATTGGGAACTATTGGAATCGCACAAGTATATGAAGATATTAATGCGCATAATATGTTGAGGATTTTCAAATAGAGGTTTGCAGACTCGAAATGATAAAGTTCGCATGAGAAATATGATAAGTTTAAACTATTTACAAGTACACTTGAAGTGTACATGTATTCCCAACAGGAATTATACACTTGAAGTGTAATCCAAAGAGATAGCAATTAATATTTGCTTATAAAATGCATATCACAAAAGTGAATATTGTCATGAGTTATGGCGTATGATTCTTCGTAAAACCTGGCACCGATAACGAAGAAATATATTTATATTGGTGGATATAATAGTGCATGATAACACTTAATATGTGTTTATATTTGTTATCATTTGATAATAGTATTTATATTTGAAGTCCCTGATGAACTCGATATGCTTGAAACATATAATTGTTCCTGTAGAACATAATGAGATTATCTTAGTGAATTTTTATTGAAAGAATGATTGAGTATGTCCATATATGAAGAAATTCTATATGTAGCTATACTTGCTATATGTATTTCTTTGTTAGAAGATATCCTCATTGTACAATCTATTGATTGGCATAGTATTCTCCATATTAGGGGGAGAAAATCATCAATTAAAAGATGACATTATTTATAATCTTGATCTATGCACAAGTATTAATGAAATAGAAGTTCAAAATATTATTTATTTGCATAAAATTACATATTGATTGTTTGTCTAACTCCTATAGAGTTTGTCAATATAACATTATACTTATAGATATTCCTATTTAGATAAATGTCCTAGCAGGACAAATATATGTATTCTATAACTATATGATTTTGATACACGCCTGAAGCGTGATTGATCTCTTGATTTTGAAAAGAGAAAATAATTTGATAATCAAGATATTTTTCCTGAAGAAATTAGAGGAGCAAGTATTGTGATCAACGTTTTGAAAAACCAACATTTTATTTTGATTGAACATCCTGAAGATGTTTCACATGGACATAGCACATCAATAGTTATTGGGTTATTATATGTGAGATACTTTATATCTATTAGAGGATATTGAATAACTCTTTGGTCTTGAAGTACCATAACTCTGCAATTTAGAGTATAAATATACTTGTTTGCATACAAGCATATATCTATTCTAATTCTTCTCTACCCAATGAATTTTGAGATATCATTAAGCTTGCCTATTGACATCTCTTTAAGATAAGTTATCTCAAATATTGAGAAAAATCAACTTCTGTTGAGATTGATATGCAATATATAAGTTACCTATATGATCCACATAAACTATACATTTATAGGCATGTGTTGATTATAACAGCCACATCTTCAACTCATGTTGAAGTAATAGAAATTCATGATGTTGGTTGAGAATATATTTGATCATGATTAATGTATTCGAGATAAATCTATATCCTCTAAGAAGGAATTCTAATTATATTGTTGGATGATAATAAAGTTTGGAATATATCTAAGAAGATATGATAAAGTATATTTTTAATCACAAACTCCAGAAGAGATGTGATATTGATATGCAATTAATTTGATCATTTGATTACTTGACAAATCTATTCACTAAAACTTTACCGATATCAACATTTGATTGGAAAGCATCGGTTAAGAAATCTTAAAAGATTTTCTTATCAGGGGGAGTAATAAAGACATAAAGAATAATGTACTCTTTTTCCTCCAATAGAGTTTTTTTTCCACTGGGTTTTTACCTAGTAAGGTTTTAACGAGACATATTCTTTATGTTATGAACATCCAAGAGGGAGTGTTATGAAATAATATATGGATGTTCATGTTAATCAGTTTCCTGAAGAGAACTGAACTCCTAAATATGACTCCTAATCAGATGTGATTTCTTTTCTCCATTAGAATTTGAGAAACTCTTGTATTATGAGTCTATATATAAGGCCATATGATGACATTAATGATATACAGATTTTAGTCTTATTTCTTGAGTTCTACTTTCTCTCTCTATATTCTATCTTTTCTTTTCTTTAGTGTTATATTATTCTCCAAACATATTGAGCGACGCTTTTGTTTTAATTTTGCGTTGCCAACACCTAAATTCATAACACAATATAAAATATAAAAAATGTGGCCACCGAGCTGAGAGCAAAGGGATTGACCATTTCAACTAAAATCTAGCACTATGTTTGGCTCAGGAGGGAAGAGAGTGCGACACCTTTTCTTTCTCTTGGAAGTAAAAGTATTTATTTTTATTTTAGGGTAAACAATTCAGTTTGCCCTCGAACTATGTCTAAAGTTTGATTTTTACCCTTCAACTTCAAAATGGATGATTCTTGACCTTGAACTATTAAGGCATACTAAATCTTGCTCTTTCATCAACTTTCGCCTTTAGGTGGCTAACGGAGAAAATTACAATGCAACATATATGAGTATTTTGAGAATATTTTGGTAATACAACATCTTTTACTCAATTTTCTTTTTCTTTTTTTTTTTAACTTGGGGTGTTAGATCCCCTTCATTTATCCTTAAAGAGAAGGAAAGAGAAGAAAAAAGAAAAAAGAAGGATTGAGAAGAGTCATCACTATTCTTAACTATACTAAGAGACTAGTAGGTTTCTTTCTCTTCTCCTCCTTCCCTTCTTCCACTCACCTCTTCACCATTGTTAGTTGATTGTTGGCAACAGTGGAAGTGCTTCTACTCCAATCTCATACCATTTATAAAATTTATAATTTTCGAACCAAAGAGGTTATAATGATCATTGGGCAGTAGAGCTTGGAATCAATAATTTCTTACCTATTAGCATATTGGAGCAATGAGATGTCAATGTTGATTGGCAGTGACCAAAAGCGGCAACATTGTTAGACACTACTGCCTAACAATGAATATTTTTTTATGGTTTTGTGAGATTATTGATTGGCAGGTTGATGTTTGAATTGTTGATTTAAGGGTTGATGTTTAGCTATTGATTATGAATTTTGAGAGCTGATGGCTATTGTCAATCTTTTGTATTTTTGTGATATTGATTTGAAAAATTACACATTGGCTCAAATGCTCTCTTCCAATTCAAAGTAAAAATTTTGATTCTTGGGAGGGTTATTTTCTTCATGATCTGGGATTTCATTGATCATCCTGGACGGAACGAAGGTGGAGAAGGAGAGAATAAAGAGGAAAACAATGAGGGAAAAATGAAAAAAAACAAAGATTATTATTATAATTAATAATTAATAACTAAAATTGATATAAAAAATAACTTTTTTGTGATAACAAAATGGAAAATATGAAAAGTGATGAATTTCTAAAATACACTTAAAATACTAAAGTGTCTTGGACGAGACTTGTTTCATTAGTCATGTAACAGTAAAACCTAATAGAAGGGCAAAATTCTGCATTTTTTGATAGTTTGAGTTCAAGAATTATCTCTTTTAAAGTTGAAGGGCAAAAATCAAACTTCAAGTAAAGTTCAATGGCAAATTGAATTGTTTACCTTTTATTTTATTTAGTTTGACTAGAAAGGAAGTGACCGTCTACCATCGCGAAGAATGTGTTTGGCACCATAGAATTGGAATTAAAGGCCTTCTATTGTCAGAATTTGTTCTGAATCAATTCCAATTTTCTGAATTGCATAAATCTAATTTCATATCAAAAGTTAATATGGCAATTATAATTCCTTCAGATTTGCTTAAGTTACAGATATCCTATACTTATATTCATAGCTACCTAATTTATACATTTTTATTTAAAAATATGTTTGTATATAAAACTTCTACACACACACCCTCCTCAAACATACATTATCAACAGTTGTTCATAGCTACCTCTTATACACTTATCTCATGTTGTTTACATAATCGCCTAGCTTACATTGTACATTCCACTGCACTAAATATATCAATTCAGATATTCTGTAACATTCTCTATTTCTTTATAACATTCGTAGTATAAAATTTAATATTTATAGTTTATCTTTTATAATTTAGAATTTAGGAATGAGAATATTAAAAATTAAAAAATTATAAATGAAGTTTGTTTAGGATGTTACAAATAATTCGAATCGCCTATCAGGATAAATAAATTTTCAAAAAGCATTCTACCTCCATTCTAATATAGGTACGAAGTCAATAACGTTTGACTCTATACATAAGTGAAAAACTAAAATTTTGTGTTTAATCATGAGCATGCACCCACGTAAGCATATTAAGGTCCAGTAATATCTTATTTCATTCAGAAATATTTTAGAAACTAAATTTACACCACAAGAAAATAGGGATTTTGCTATGAAATTTTGCGACAAAAAATCTGCAGCAATATTGCGATGGATTTGCGATAGAAAAGCTACGGTTTAAATATTCCTCTTATGAATTGAAAGTTGAGACAACTATATAAATGCAATATGAAACATACAACAGAATAGAGAAGAGACACATTGATTATTTGTGACAATTATTTGAATGTTTGTGAGAAGTATTTGAATGCAACTACATATGTGAGGATTAAGTTTCATTGTTAATGTTGTAACATCCCGTCCTTTAAATATTTTCTGCGTGTTTATTGTATGATACAATACATAATTTTGGCAATAGTAAACTAGGTCTGATATATTTTGAATTTTTTTATTAAATAAAAAATAAAATTACCATCAAGTGACACGTGGCCACTTGAATTTATGATTCACAAGAATTGCAATCGGTGAATGCCTTCACCAATTCATCCATATATATATATGCTTTGTTTCCCATTTCTTTTCCTTTCATTTTCATTCTCCATTTTCTCTTCTTCTTCTTTGCTCTCAGACTATCCATTTTCTTTCTTCTCCTCTTGACTTGAATTTACTATGTAATTAAGGTACTAATTCTGATTATCTTCTTTGTTTGATTTTCTTGTTGTTTATAATTTCTTTAACCTTATATTATAAATTGTTTATTTAGTAGAAATTAGTTATTTTAGTATGAATTGTTATAATATAAATATCTATCCATTTTAAATTTTGAAATAGATTCAATATTTATGAAACTGTGATATTTAATAATTGGGAAAATTTGATATTTGTGAAATTTGTGAAATTTTATTAAATATATAACTATTTCAATAGAGTTGATATTTATGAAATTTGTGATATTTGATACTTGCAAAAAAAAATTAAGAAAACTTGATATTTATGGTGTTTATGAAATTTTTATTAACTACACCATATATTTGAAGATAGAATAAATAAAATAAATAAATACAATTTTGTTAATTTAATATAATAAGTAATTATTTTAGTGTAATTTATATATAAAAATAAAATCCTAAGATATTTATATTATTTTATTATTTTATTATAATAATAATAAATAATTATTTTATTATGATTTATATATAAAAAATAAAATCATAATATATTAGATTATATTTTGACTCTAAGTATATATATATATTTGCGGACTATTCGATAAATATATATATTTTTAGGCTTAGATTTATGCCTAGAGTAGTTTAGAAAGTTGCACCCGATAAATTAAAATTTATCATTATTTAGAAATTTTTTACTAAGGTTTAGTCATTTGAATTTGTAGGAAATTCATATACACAGCAAGTAGCCTATACATCTATATATATAGCGATCAAGTGAGTTTACAAACCAAAACTCACTATATTTTTAGTGTTATTAATATTATTATTCGCAAGTATGAGTATATATATTATTTTAAAGATTACTTTAATTACTTGTTTTAAATTGGAGAGGTTCTCCACAATATGTTTTTATTTGTGTTTTAAAAATATCTCAAAGATGTGCTCTAAATAGGTATTTATTTGATTTAAAATCTTATAATATTTGAATATGATCTATAATTGCAAGTAATCTTTGAGAAATATTTTATTGTGTATTTTTTAAAAGTCATGTGCATTTTCATGACATATTTGGAACAACTTGCATTTACATGTTTGAACTGGTGAGCGGTTATTATTTTGAAGCAATGTTGAAATTAGATTTAGTTATAAATTTGGAATCATTTGGATGGCTACTTGAGTGGTCTTTACCTTTAAAAAGGTGCATAAAAAACTCCGTCCCAACCAGATATGATTTAGATATGATGTGATTGGATATGATTTGAGTCTGAAGCGTCAGTGGATTGCACTGTACGGGGCTAGTCTCCTGTACTAGGGCCTCTTCCGCTGGCGTATAATGCACAAACTGTGTATTGTGGATCCAGTTGAAAAGAAATGTAATATGTCAGGGATGGCGTGGCCCAACTGGTACTACGTTTATTTGTCTGCGGTCACCTAACAATGAGTCAGGAGGGGCTCAATGTTAAGGTTGATTACCATGGTTGGATTGGTAGGTGCCCCAAATCCTTAGCTTGGTTTCTGTCTGTGAAGGCATAAGGTAGTCTATAAATCGAATATTCGTACTGGTGTATAGCTGGTATTAACTAAGGGATGCATAATTTATTTTCTGATGACCCCGTTATTTATTCCGATAGATTCACCGTTGAACCACCATTTGATTGTTATCATGTTTGAAATTTTTGATTGATGCGCTATGCTAATGTGTCTTGATTCACTCAGACTTTCCAACTATGCTCAATCTTCACTATCGGTTTGTACATGTTTATTTAAAATAAAAAGAATATTTAATTACATGAAAATAATTTGTACACTACCATGCATGGGTATTTACCCATATCATTTTGAAATCACAAGCACACACATAAAATCGCTGAACTCTTTGGCTCACACCTACTTTAATATCTAATTCAGATGGATTATACTCGAAGTCCGAGCAGTGAGTTTCATGTATAATATAGCTTTAACCCGAAGAAGATCTTTTGCTATGTATATATACTTTTGAAACATACTGTATCTTTTGTTCTCTTACGCTAGTAAAAGAAATAGAAAAGATTGTACTAAGGATCTACTTTTGTATATATAAAAACTTCAGCTGTGGTTTATGTTTATTATATTATTTTATATGTGTAGTTTTTATTTCTTCTCCTAACAGTAGTACTTGTACATATTAGTGTCGAGAGGCACGCTGGTACCTTACTCAGCCGCAGTAGAACCTAGCGGATGGGTTGGGGGTATCATAGTTGGTATCAGAGTTCTAGGTCCGTTATTAGGTTCGAATTGGTTTCCTACACGAGCCATAGGAGTTATGATATAGGTCTAGCTATTCGGAGATAGAGTTATGGCTAGTACTGATGATAGCATTTGTTTTGTAGGTTAGCGATATGGTTGAGCGAGATAATGCAGTATATAGAGACCATAGGTGAATTTATCAGGGAGACACTGTTGTTGATGCATCAGGTGGCTCGACATCATCTTTGTCATATTCTATCTGAGAGATAGTGCTAGCAAAACAAATATTACCTTTGGTTGAGGTGGATGAGGGTGAGTCGGTTGATGAACCTACTGCGAGAGTCTCTTTGCTAGGAGGATCGGTTGAGGAGGAGGAGGATCCGAGCGAACTACTGTCTGAGCTAGTAGAGGAGCCAGAGCCTGTTGAGGGACATGAGCCTATTGAGGAGTCAGAGCCTGTCGAGATAGTTGGGGATGTTGATGAGGGAGAGACTGCTAGTGGCGAGAGGTTTGCAGATTTGCCCATTCCAGCTGACCCTATTACTGTTGTGTCTGTAGCATTCTCTACATCTGCGGGATCAGCCTCTTCATTCTTAATTTTATTACCTTTATTTGAGCCGACCACTCCTTATTTTTGCCCTCAATGTGTGCTATATAAGCACCGCATTTAGGTAGAGGGTGAGCGTATTTCAGAGTTAGAGAGGGAGTTGAGACAAGATGATCGTTTGTTATACTCTTTACGTCGTGATAGGAAGCATGAGGCTACGAGAGCCGACATGCTGGAGGTGCAGCTAGATAGGATGATAGAAGCTCACGATGCATGTTTACGTGAGATTGATGAGGTTACTTAGGACCGCGATAGTTTGGTCTGATGGTTTGAGGAGGCTATAGTATCTATGGGAGCTTGGTCTCAGGGGCTTCGAGATCGAGCGGCTGAGAGCTCGAGCGGGATCCTCAAAGAGTTACGATCCTTAGTCCCAAACTTTTATTTGACTACTTGTATATATTTATTTTGCTATATGTATATGTTTGTCTAACTTAAAAATGTAGTCCCTTAGGACTTGGGGGTCGTATAGGATCCCAAATTTTGTAGTGTAACGGTTAATTTATGAGGCCTTTGTATGCCTTAAGTAACATGACCTACTAGGCCATATATATATATATATATATATATATATATATATATATATATATATATATATATATATATATATATATATATATATATATATATTTGGACACAACTCCTTATTTGATATTAACTTTAGATGTATAATCTTCAATAAATTATTTGTTTTTCCTTTCCGTTACTTTATTTGATATTTGAGTGTAGCTATTGTTTCATTAGTCATAAGCCTTTTGTATTCATAGAAGGGCCTCGCAACCACATTCAACAACCCTTAGTACTGAGGCTCAAGACAAAACTCCCTAACACTCACAGCCAGCAAAATCTGAGGGACAACCATCTTATTCAGAGCAGACAGATGTAGATAAAATTAAACAATTTATGATTAGAATGACTGCATTTTTTGGAGATAGCTGTTGGAACTCGAAGGACTGAGTGGGTATCAACTCCAAAAATAGATGAATCTTTGGAGAGATTTTTAAAATTTCGACCTCCAAAATTCTTGGGGTAGGCGAAGCAAGAAGTTAAAGCTGAGCTGTTTTTGGAACAACTGACGAATATCTATGATACTTTGGGATATGATGATAATAAAAAAGTGACTTTTGCAGCTTTTCGTCTAAGAGAAGCTGCTCGTGACTTGTGATTGAGAATGACTGAAGCTCATATTGTGAAAGGTAAGCCATGGACCTAGATTGACTTTCAAGAGGAATTCAAGAAAGAATATATCCCGTGTTGGATTCGGAAACAACGTGAGCATGAGTTTTAGCAATTATAACAAGTAGACATGACAGCAGTACATTTTAAGTTTAATCGATTGGCTAAGTACTGTCTGAGAATAATATATACTGAGGAAAATAAGACTCGACAATTTGTGAAGGGATTACAAGTGGAATTGTAAAGAGTTTTAGCACATTTACCCCATACGGAATTTTATGCAGCTGTTGAGGCAGCCACACGAACTGAGATGGCAGATCGAGCACTAACACAAAAGAAAATTGTCCCTATATCAAGCTTACGATTTTTTAAACGACCTGGAAAAGAATTATGAAAGCTAGGGATAATAAGAGAGGCCGGACTAATCATCAAACCATGACAGGGGGAAGTTATCGTGGGACTTGTAATTATTGTGGTCCTGTTGGGCATACTTTTGATAAGTGCTACAAAAGAATGGATTTGTGTTATCGATGTGGTAAGACAGGTCATCAAATTGCGCAATATCCTGAGATGAGGCCAGTCCCTGCCGAGGAACCAAAAAGACTTGGATGTCCACCTACTGCACGTGGAATTATGGAGCAAAAGAATAGCAAGCCACAAGTAAAGGCCAGAGTGTATGGAGTAGATGGTCAACCAATAGAAGTTGAGGCAAATGTGGAAGAATGTACATTACAAATCTTTTCTCATCAAGTTAAAGTACTCATAGACCATAGATCATCACATTCATTTGTAAGCTTGCATTTTCCACCACATATCCCTATGCCTTCTTGCATGATGAATTATCAGATGTTGGTTAGTACACCAATAGGTGATTGTAGGGTTTCTGAAGTGATATATCCTGAGTGATGTATTTTTATCAAAACATAGTATTGCTCGGGAATTTGTTTGCTTTATCCTTCGAAGGTTCGGATGTGATATTAGGAATGGATTGGTTGTCAAAACAATTTTGCACAAGTTGATTGTAGACAAAAAATAGTCAGATTTAGTCAACCAGGTCAGCCAACTATTGAGTTCAAAGGGAATAAAACTAACGTGGATACTCTTTTAATTTCTGGTATGAAAGCAAGGAAGTTATTGTGGAAAGTTTGCCAGGGATATTTAGCATATCTATTGAATAAACCTGGGAAAAAGCTGAAGTTAGACTCAATGGCTGTGGTAAAAGAATTTAAGGATGTTTTTCCAAAGGAATTGACAGCTTTACCTCCAGAGCGAGAAGTGAATTCCGTATTAAGTTGACCCCAAAAGCGAAACTTATATCTAGAACACCATATCAAATGACACAAGAAGAGTTAAAAGAATTGAAAGAGCAGCTGCAAGGTTTGTTGTAATAAGGTTTCATTCGTCCAAGCACATCTTCGTGGAGAGCACTTGTTTTATTTGTTAAAAAGAAAGAGGGAACTCTGAGAATGTCTATAGATTATCCGGGATTGAATAGTGTCACTATCAGGAAAAAATATCAACTGACATTGATTGATGAGTTGTTTGACCAACTTTGAGGAACATGGTTTAATTTAAATTGGATTTAAGACAACGATATTATCATGTATGGGTACGAGTAGAAAACATTCTTAAGACTGCTTTTAATACTCGGTACGGGCATTATGAGTTTATGGTCAAGCCCTTTGGACTGACAAATGTACCCGCTATTTTTTATGGATCTGATGCATAGAGTGTTTCAACCTTATCTGGATCAATTCGTTGTCATTTTTAACAATGATATTCTTGTTTACTCACCAAATCCAGAGACATATGAGCGGCATCTCAAAACCATATTACAGACTCTTTGAGTGCATAAATTGTATGCTAAATTTAGTAAATGTGAATTTTGGATAGAACAAGTAAGGAATATTCAGTGGACCCTGCCAAGGTAAAAGCTGTAACATGTTGAGAACAACCTAAAACACCCACTGAAATACGCAGTTTCGTAGGAATGCCAGGCTATTACAGGAGATTTATCAAAGATTTTTTAAAAATTTCTGCACCTTTGACGCAGTTAACACGAAAGGCAATTGAGTTTAAACGGACTTATCGATGTGAGCATAGTTTTCAAGAACTAAAGAGACGCCTTACTTCAGCACTAGTTTTGATCTTGCCAGATCCAAGTAAGGAATATTCATTATACACGGATGTCTCGAAAGAAGGATTGGGAGTTGTATTTGAAAGACCTAAGAGGGGGGGTGAATTAGGTCTTTGGCTAATTATCGAAAATCTTTTCCCTTTTTGCAAATCCTTTGCCTTAATAAAAGCTCTTCTTTAAATTCACAAACTTCAAGTTTATATGTGATTTGATGGTTAAGACAAGATTATCAAACTATAAGACCATAACCAATCAATCAACAACTATAAACAATAATAATAACACAAGTATGTAAAACAAGTAAAGCTATAAAGAAATGAACACACGATTTATAGTGGTTCGATCTCTCCAAGATCTACATCCACTACCTTGAGTCCACACTCAAGGATTTCAATCAATTCACTATATGCTTACTTCAAGTAATTACACAAGAGGCTCACCCTTCAATGGGTTTTACCACAACAACCTCTTTTCAATCTAATAAACAAGGTTCACTCTTATCACAAAGAGTTTTATGTCACTAGACAACCTAGACCAATCTAATCCAAGGCTCACCCTCACCAATGGGTTTTACACAACAACCTTGATTAATTTAGTCTATGGCTCACCCTCCACAAGGGTTTTATGTCTCTTGACAACCTTGTATCAATCACAACAATAATATAAAGAGAGAATTTGAATGTTACCAACACTTCTTGGTGGATGAATACAATTGCTAGCACCACTTCACTTCTTGCCTTTGGAATCTTGAATTTCAATCTTTGAGCACAAGGCAATTTGAGAGCTTTTG
This sequence comes from Rauvolfia tetraphylla, assembly GCA_030512225.1. NCBI lineage: Eukaryota > Viridiplantae > Streptophyta > Magnoliopsida > Gentianales > Apocynaceae > Rauvolfia > Rauvolfia tetraphylla. The sequence continues at coordinate 7,121,384 of JAJQKT010000062.1, forward strand.
ATATATTTTGATGTAAAACAAGTTAGAGCTTCAATGATTTCTTTTTTGCAAGAGTTCTTTAAAAAATCTAGAGTTTCTAGCCTTTATAGAATTTGAAAATCAGTTAAAACGGCTAGTAACGGCTAGTTTCAGAAAATTCGGACGACCATTTCTGCATCCAATTTTATCGCTACAAAATTCGGACGACCGAATTCTGCGTCCGAATTTTTCGCTACAAAATTCGGACGACCGAATTTTTCTTCATGCGTCCGAATCTTCTTCCGAATTTCTCTGGAAGAACAGTAGCAAACTTTTGCTACGAAATTCGGACGACCGAATTTTTTGCTTTGCATCCGAATCTTGCATCCTACACTTCATGTCTTCAAAGCCTTCTAACATCTTGAACAAACTCTTCAATCTTCAATCACTTTGATATATTGGAGTTGTTCTTGCATTTTAGCTTCAAGGCAATGAGACTTCAAACTTCTTAATCCAAAAATCCTATCACACAACATACAAGCATATTAGTCCTCATCAATATTTGTCATTAATCAAAATTAATCATAACTACATGATTTGCCCTTAGGGCTAACAGTATTAATTCAGGAAGGAAGAGTGGTTGCTTATATTTCTAGAAAGTTAAAAGATCATGAGAAAAATTACTCAACCCATGATTTGGAATTGGCAGTAATTGTTTTTGCCTTGAAGAAGTGGAGACATTATCTATATGGAGCAAAGTATGAGATTTATGCTGATCATAAGAGTTTAAAGTACTTATTTTCACAAAAAGATATGAATATGCGGTAGCGACAATTGATGGAGTTATTGGAAGAGTATCAGTTTCCCATTATTTATCATTCAGGAGAAGCTAATGTTGTAGCAGATATTCTCAGCAAGTTTGACCTTCACATATACATTGCAACAGGAGATTCGAAGTGCCCAAAAGAATAATAATGAGTTTCAAGAATTGAAGAAATGAATGGAAGCCAAGACGATGAAAGCCTTTATTTTCGATAGTGACTCTGTGTTTCTAATGACAAGGGGCTGAAACAGAAGATTTTAGAAGAAGGACATAAGAATAAATATACTATGCATCCATGTGAAAATAAGATGTATAAGGTTTTGAAGTAGAAATTTTGGTAGAATGGAATGAAAAATGACATAGTTGAATATGTATCTACTTGTCTTACCTGTTAGAAAGTTAAAGCTGAACATCAAAAGTCAGCAGGGCTATTGCAATCCTTACCGGTGCCAGAATGGAAGTGGGAATATGTTACCATGGATTTCATTATGGGATTGCCTTGCACAGGAGGACAGAAAGATGCTATTTGGGTGATTGTTGATATACTGACCAAAACAGCTTGCATGGAGTACTTGTTGATATTATTTCGGATCGAGACCCAAGATTTACCTCTAGATTCTGGCCCAAATTTCAGACTGCTCTTGGAACCAACCTGAGCTATAGTACCACTATGCATCCACAAACAGATGGACAAACAGAAGGAACAATTCAAACTTTGGAAGATTTGTTGTGAGCATGCGTTTTGGATTTTGGAAACAAATGGATTGATAATCTTGCTTGTGCGGAATTTGCTTACAATAATAGTTATCATTCATCGATTGAAATGGCATATTTTGAAGCATTATATGGTAGGAAATGTAGAACACCTCCGTACTGGGATGAGGTTGGAGTCCGAGCTCATTGCAAGCAAAAGAATTGGATGCCGACAATGGAAGAAATGCAGAAACAAGTAAAGATTATTCAGAGCAGACTCATAACAGCCAAACGTAGGTAGAAAAGTTATGCTGGCCTTCGAAGAAGAAAATTAGAGGTTGAGGTTGGTGATTAAGTGTTTTTGAAATTGACTCCTCATCAGGGAAAATTTGGAGATCCACGAAAAGGGAAATTGAGTCCCAGATACATAGGGCCATTTGAAATTTCAAGTAGAATCGGTAAAGTCATCGGCTAATGTTACCGGAAGAACTAATTGGTTTACACGATGTATTTCATATGTCACAACTAAAAAAGTATCATCTATCACCTGATCATGTGCTGAATGATGAAATATTGGAATTGAAAGTGGATTTGACATATGAAGAGAAACCGACACGAATTGTGGAACGTGTAAAGCAATTTAGAAACATCATGGGATTGAAAAACCAACCTGGGAAACTGAAGAGTATATACAAAGAAAACATCCTGAATCGTTAGGTATGTGCATTTGAATTTCGAGGACGAAATTCTTTTAAGGAGGAAGAAATGTAACATCCTGTCCTTTAAATATTTTATGTATGTTTATTGTGTGATAGAATACATAATTTTGGCAACACTAAATTAGGTCTGAGATATTTAAAATTTTTCTATAAAAAAAATGAAATCACCATCAAGTGACACATGGCCACTTGAATTGATGATTCACAAGAATTGCAATCGGTGACTGCCTTCACCAATTCATCCATATGTATGCTTTGTTTGCCATTTCTTTTCCTTTCATTTTCATTCTCCATTTTCTCTTCTTCTTCTTTGCTCTCAGAGTATCCATTTTCTTTCTCCTTCTCTTGACTTGAATTCACTCTGTAATTAAGGTACTAATTCTGATTATCTTCTTTGTTTGATTTTCTTGTTGTTTATAATTTCTTTAACCTTATATTATGTATATACACCGTACCGTGAACTGTGATCAATGGTCTACTGTTGCTAAGAATCCCACATGGGATGCTCAGCAAGAACTGGAAAGCATTCATAAGTGTGATGGTTCTCCTACCTTGACAGGTGCCTTTTGAGGTACGGCTCTCCCGAGCCTTTTGAGTTCTTGGCCAACTGTGGTATCAAAGCCCGCCAATTTGTGATGAACCGCACTGTGAACTGTGGTCAATGATCTACTGTTGCTAAGAATCCCACATGGGATGCTCAGTAAGAACTGGAAACATTCATAAGTGTAGTATAGAAAGCTATACCCGATAAATTAGAAATCTTTTACTAAGGTTTAGTCATTTGAATTTGTAAGAAATTCATATAGACAACGAGTAGCCTATACATCTATATATATAGCGATCAGGTGAGTTTACAAACCAAAACTCACTATATTTTTAGTATCATTAATATTTATTTTCGCAAGTCTAAGTATATATATTATTTTAAAGATTACTTTTGTTACTTGTTTTAAATTGGAGAGGTTCTCCACAATATGTTTTTATTTATGCATTAAAATATCTCAGAGTTGTGCTCTAAATAGGTATTTATTTGATTAAAAATCTTATAATACTTTAATATGATCTATAAATACAAGTAATCTTTGAGAAATATTTTATTGTGTATTTTTGAAAACTCGTGTGCATTTCCATGACATATTTGGAACAACTTGCATTTACATGTTTCAACTGGTGGGTGGTTGTTATTTTGAAACAATGTTGAAATTGGATTTGGTTATGAATTTGGAATCATTTGGATGGCTACTTGAGTAGCCTTTATGTTTGAAAAGATACATAAAAAACTTCGTCCCGACCAAATATGATTTAGATATGATGTGATTGGATATGATTTGAGCCTGAAGCGTCAGTGGATTGCACAGTACATGGTTAGTCCCCCGTATTAGGGTCTCTTCCGCTGGCGTGGAATGCACAAACTATGTATTGTGGATCAACTTGAAAAAAAGCATAGTATGTCAGGGAGGGCTGGCCTAACTGGTACTATATTTATCTGTCTGCGATTACCTAACAGTGAGTCAGGAGGGGTTCAATTTTAAGGTTGATCACCAGGGTTGGACTAGTAGGTACCCCAGATCCTTAGCCTGGTTTCTATCTAGGGAGGTATAAAGTAGTTTGTAAATTGAATATTCGTACTGGTGTATGGCTGGTATTGACTACAGGATACCGGAATTTTTTTCCTGATGACCTTATTATTGGTTCCGGTAGATTTACTGTTGAGCGAACATTTAATTGTTGTCATGTTTGAAATTTTAGATTGATGCGCTATGCTGATGTGTCTTAATTCGCTCAAACTTTCCAGCTAGGTTAAATCTTCACCATCAGTTTGTACATGTTTATTTAAAATAAAAAGAATATTTAATTACATGAAAAGAATTTGTACACTACCATGCATGGGCATTTACCCATCTCATTTTGAAATCACAAACACACACGTAAACTCACGGAGCTCTTTGGCTCCAACCTATTTTAATATCTATTTCAGATGGAGCATACCCGGAGACTGATCAGTGAGTCTCATGTTTAATATAACTTTAACTTGAAGAACATCTTTTGCTATGTATATGTACTTTTGAAACATACTGTATCTTTTGTTCTCTTTCGTTAGTAATAGAAAGAGAAAAGTTTGTTTTAAGGATCTACTTTTGTATATATAAAAACTTCCGCTGTTTTTTTTGTTTATTATATTATTTTATATGTTTAGGTTTTATGTCTTCTCTGGATACTAGTACTTGTACATATCAGTGCCGAGAGGTATGCTGGTACCTTAATCAGCCGCAGTGGAACCTGGCGAAGGGGTTGGGGGTATCACAAATGTTGTATTCCTATCTGAATTCATATTACTATTGCTCTTGCCAATCCTTGGAGGAATTCGAACTTTATCTTTAATCATATTCTTTTTGCCGCCTTTCACATTGAAGTACCTCAGCTGTCAAACAGGAGTTGAGGGTTGAAGGGAGTTCAACAATTGAAACAATTTGCAAGGGAACTTTCATTGTGAATAGGTTTTGAGAACTAGAGGGATTCTATTTTGTAGCATATTGGCAATGGGATCTTGTTGTGTTGATCTACTAGTTGGGTTAGCTTATTGAATTGCTAAAGCTTTCCTTGTAGTTTGTTAAAGTTATGAATTAGTGCATTGAGTCGTGCTGTTGGGCTTGTTGGCCGCACAACATTAACAATTTGCTATATGTTGTTTTACTTTATGTTATTACTTCTATTAAATTGAGCCTTAACACAGCACATTAACATCAATCTACCTAAGAACTCATTGTCGGACTAATCTAATTAGTCACTCAATTCTACAAGTTGTATATGAGCAGTGGTCATCAAGAAGGCTGCTAAAATAGGCACCGGGAGATCGACCAGAAGCATTGTTGTGACAACACTTCATGAGTTCAGAAAGGAAGCTAGTTCTGTAACAAGATCTCCCCTGTTGTATCTGAGCATTGGTCATTAAGAAGGTTGCTAAAACAGGCATGGTGAGATCGAATGGAATAATTGTTGTGACAACACATCATGAGTTCAGAAAGGAAGAACTCCCATATTAGATGGGACAAATTATGCCTACTGCAAAATATGCATAATGATATTTATTTGTACACTTGATGGGATTGCTTGGATTGTTGTTGTGAAATGCTAGTCTTAGCCCAAGATGAAAGATGAATGAGATTTGATATAGATAAGCCTATCGAACTTTGGACAGATGATGAGCATAGGGTGTTTATAGCTAATGCCAAAGCATTAAATGCTATGTTTGTAGTTGTGTTACCTATACAATTCAAGTTGATTTCAACACGTGAATCAACAAATCATGCCTGTTATACATTATAAAATGTGTTTAAAGGAATCAACAAGGTACGGATGACTAGACTACAAATGTTGATGACGCAGTTCGAAGATCTATGACTGAAAGATGATTAAACTATAGAAAATTTCAACAACAATTTGTGAGGTATTGTCAATCAAGCATATCAACTTGGTAAAACTTGTTCTGAAGAAAAGTTTGTAAGGGAAACTTTTAATGTCACTTCCTAAAAGAATTAGAGCAAAGGTCATAGCAATTGAAGAAGCTAAGGAAGTTTCAATGATCAAGTTGAATGAACCAATTGGATCACTGCAAACTTTTGAGATGAGATTTGCACCAAAGAGCGAGGATAAATGTATTACCTTAAAGGTTGCACCTAAAGTGCTTGAGGAATCTAAATGAGATAAGGATGACATTGTTTTTATCACAAAGAATTTTGGTATAATGGTAAAAAAGATGAAGAACTACAGAAGAGAGAAGTCTAACAATTGAAACAATAAGGGAGAAATAATTCAAATCAATAAATTGGAAGGTCAGAAGAAAATGAGCAATAATACCAAGATCATTGAGGAAAATTTTATGTCAAAAGGCATTAGATGTAGAGAATTTTGTGGCTATGGTCATATTCCAACAGAATTTGCCAATACTCTAAAGAAGATAAACAAGCGGAGTAATGATAAAATTGCCGACAAAAGCAATAATGCAAATGATGACTATGTAAGTATTGTTACTTTATATGCAAAGATTATCATAAAATATGAAGATGATGCTTCACATTCTGATGAATACGAAGAACTACAAGAAATAGATCATAGTGATGATGGTGATGAGTGGAAGTTCGACGAACTTCAGCAAAGCTATGAGTTGTTGTATTCTAAATGGTTGCAACTAGAAAAAAGGTACAATCATCTAAAAGAAGAGAATTAGAGATTGTTGGAGATTAATGTGATGGCTAACAACGAATGTCAAAAGATTTTAGTTCAACTCCAGCGGATGGCTAAGCACTTGAATCTGAAAGAAAGAAAGCATAAGGATATTGAAGATTGCGTGGAAAAAGTTATTAAAGGTAGAGCAACGTTTGATGAGGCAATGTTGTTTGGAAAACCAGCAAGAGATCACACAAGATCGAGATATACTAGTGTTATGGGGCCTGTTAAAGAAATTAGCTCATCTCAATATAACGAAGGGAATATGGATGATGGCCTGAAGAACAAAAAGCATAGTATCACAGAAGAACAACTTTTTCAGGAAGATGAAACATAAGAAGGCCTTACCAATCTTTTTTTATTGCAATCCTACTGGACATGTTTGGAAATATCTAAAGAGATATAATGATTTTCAACAAGGCAAAGTGATGGTTAAACCACAAGGTTAAAATAGATAGCTAATTTATGGGCATAAAAATGTCTAGATTAGAAATGAGGCAATCAAAAGTAATGTGGCATATCTATCTCTAAAATCAAGTATATTATGTCTACGTGGTGGTATCTTGATAATGGGTTACTTCAAACATATGACAGGTTATAGGGAAGCTCTTGTAAACTTATGTGATAGGTTGTAGAGAGGCTCTTGTAAACTATCAGAATTACAATGAGGGTACAATCACAGTTGGAGATGGATCAAAGAACAAAATGGTTGGAATAGGATTTTTGAATGTAAAAGGTATGCCAACACTGAAGAATGTTTTACATGTTGAAGGTTTAAAGAAAACTTGATTACTATAAGTCAACTATGTGATCAGAATCTGTTCGTGAGCTTCAACAAAAAAAAGTGCAAGATACTCACAAGAGTCAAGATCTCTAGAAACTATTATAGATTGCTAGAATCACAAGCTGATATGGCATGTAGATCAGCATGTAATTAATGTAAGAATGACCAGCAAAAATGAGATCAAGCACCTAAATCTTGGGCATATCAACGATAAGCTCTCACAGCAATTGCATACAAAACAAGCGGTACGTGGATTGCAGAAATAAAGACAACAAACAAAGAAGTATGTAGATCATGACAGGCTAGCAAGCAAACTAGATTGGTTCATAAGAGCACAAATCAGATTCTATCTAAGAAGCATCTTGATTTGATGCATATGGATCTGATTGGGCCAACTCAAATTGAGAGTGTTGGAGGGAAGAACTATGCTCTAGTATGTGTTGATGATTTTTTCACTATATACTTGGGTAGATATTTTGAGGGAAAAATTAGACATCTTCAAGGAATTCAAAAAGTTGTATTTAAGGCTACAAAATGAGAAGAGTTCAAATTTTGTCAGAATGCAAAGTGATCATGGCAGAGAATTCCAAAATCAATAGTTTTTTGAATTTTGTGATGAACTTGGTGTTCAATATGAGTTTTATGCTCCCAAGACACCACAACAAAATGGCATTGCTGAAAAAAAGAATAGAATAATTTAGGAAATGGCACAGGTTTTGTTGAATGTTAATCATTCGCCGAAATATTGATGGGTTGAGACTATTTGCACAATTGCATACATTATCAACAGAACCTACTTGAGGCCATATTAAAAAATAGCCTATGAAATCTGAAGCGGTAAGAAACCAAACTTGAGTTATTTTCATATATTATGATGTCAATGTTTTATATTGAATGACAGAGAGCATTTTGGTAAGTTTGACTCTAAGAGTGATAATTGAGTCTTTTTAGAATACTTCATCAATAGTAGAGCATACATAGTATATAATCATAGGACAAAAGTGATCACTGGGTCATTTGATATTATTGTGAATAATGTGTCGAGGTCAAAGGATTAGATGATAATGAAGACAAACATAATCAGGATGTTGAGCAAAGAAAACCTAGACAACAAAACAATTTTCAAACAGAGATATCTAGTGTTTGTGAAGGACAGGATGAAGCAGAAGCAACCATAGTATGAAATGATCATGATATAAAAACAAAGGGAATATTACATGAGCCATCTTCAAGAATATAGAGGAATCATCCAAAGGATCTAATCATTGGAGATCTCAATGAAAGAAGAAGAACACGAACTAAATCAAGGATCAATTATGGAGACATAGTTGGATATGCATGCTACACTTCTTCAATTGAGCCTAAGAATATTACTAAAACATTGACTAATGAATTTTAGGTAGCAACCATACAATAAGAACTTCAATAGTTTGAAAGAAATGAAGTTTAGGAATTGGTGTCAAGGCCTAAAAATGTCAATGTTATAGAAACAAAATGGTTTTTCCATAACAAGACAAATGAACAAGGGAATATCACCAGGAATAAAGCAAAACTGGTTGCACAATAGTGTGCTCAAGTTAAAGGAATTGATTATGATGAAACATTTGCACCAATTGTAAGGCTTGAGTCGATCAGGTTATGTTTGATGTTGTATGTGTAGAAAGGTTGAAGTTGCACCAAAAAGATCTCAAGAGTGCTCTCTTAAATGAGTATCTTAGTGAAGAAATGTATATTGAGCAACCCAAAGGCTCTATTAATTCATAATTCTTAAATCATGTTTATAGATTGAAAGAGGATCTATATGGTTTAAAGCAAGCTTCATGAACTTAGTATGAAAGATTGACAAACTACTTGCTTAAAAGAGACTACTAGAGGGGAGCTGACAAAACACTTTTCATCATAAAGACTAGGAAGCATGTGATGCTAGCCCAAAACTGTGTTGATGACATAGTGTTTGGAGAATGGTTGGTGAACTGAGGTTCTTTTTGGGGTTGTAGGTTAAACAGTTGGATAATGGAATAGTTATCTTACAAAATAAGTATGCCTATAACTTGGTCAAGAAATTTGGTTTGAAAGGTCAAAGCAAATAACTACGCCAATAAGTGTCAATACTAAGTTGTCAAATGATGAAAAAGGAATTTCAGTGGATCAACATTTGTATAGATGCACTATTAGTGGATTGTTATATCTTACTACCAATCTTCTTGACATTTCATTCAGTATTAATTTATGTACTCGATTTCAAGCAGATCCTAAGGAATCTCATATGAAAGCAGTTAAAAGTATTTTGACATATGTTGCTCATACTGTTGCACTAGGTATCTATTTTAGCAAGGAATCTAGCACGTATCTTGTTAGATAATGTGATCTTAGCTGGATATTTCTTTCTTGGTGAAAATCTTGTCTTTTTGTTCTGCATGAAGCAAAATTGCATATCATTGTTAATAGCAGAAGCTAAGTATATTGTAGTAGGGAGTTGTTATACCCAATTACTTTGGATGAAGCAAATGTTGGATAACTATGGTTTAACACAGAAAGAATTAGTCACGTACTGTGATAATCAGAGTGCGACCAATATTTTAAAGAATCATGTTCAGCACTCAAGGACAAAGTATATCAATATAAAACATCACTTCATTCAAGAGCTTGTCGAACAAGGTTATTGTTGATTATATTCCAACACTAAAGTAATTGGTTGATATATTCACAAAGTCTCTGGATGCAACAAGGTTTGGTAAACTGTGGACTGTGGGGGGTTTGGTTCTCTTTGATTTGTGTTTTGTAGCATGCATATTTGTTTTTATTTTAATATTTAAAAAAACAAGGAAGGAGCATAATCAACAAAAAAAATAAATAGAAAGTCCTAGACAAAGTCCGTGCCAATAATAATACCGTTGGGATTTGGTAAATCTTATTTGAAAATTTTGAGTTATTGGGGAATAAGCTCAGGAGAATTTCGAAGCATTTATTTTGGATACACAACTAATATTATGGCATTTACTATGGTCAAATTTTGTTGAAGAATCTCAGTACAAAAAAGGTATGAGATAGGCTAAAAGGAAATTTAGCTTTACTATTCCTATTCCTCTTGCAAATTTCTTCAATCCCATTTTGATTTCAGTAATGGTAAGGAAAACTCTCTACTCCATTCGTCCCTCTTGAAGTCTGATTGCCAATTTAGATAAGGACACTCCAACAACCTCTCCTATCACTACTGTACCACCTACCAGCTATTGAACCAACAAAGCACTAGACTCTAGTAAAGGAATTACAAGAATCAATTGATATTATACCTAGTAAAACTGTTTCAATTATCCCTATGCCTATTACTAGCATGCCTATTTTTGTTGCTCCTCATGTTATTTCATCAACTCTATTGCCTATAGCTTCTAGTAGTGGTGTGCAAACACCTATTTCTTCTGGTATTGGCTTATCTATTGGTGTCGATGCTATCTCTGCTGATTTACTCTCTTGTTAAGTTTGGAAATTTGACTAAACAACTTGCAAAAGATGCTAATGTTTTACAGTCTATTTCCCTAATATAAGTGTCTAGCAGTACTGTGAATCCTTTCTTCCCAGGGTTTTAGAGGAGAAATTTGAGGAACTCTAGGTAAATGTATTGAGACTAAAATGCTTGAAAAACTTGGGAGTGATACCTGAGGAGGTTATTAAAACCAATAGAATAGAGTGAACAGATGGAAGAAACCCCCAAACAATTGTAGATTTAGACTTTGGAACTAAATCTGAATCTCAAGATATTGAAGTTGGTGAAATAAAAGGGACTGGAAAATGAAAAGTTAGAGAATTTGCAAGAATAAAAGAACAAGTTGTTAAAACAAGTAGAAAGCAAGATGATGATAGTTCAATAGATGTTGAGAATGCCCTAAGTTTGCATTTCTTTGATGGTACCAAACAACAATAGTTTGAATTTGTGAAAAGAAAGAGCTTACTAGTTGAGTTAAAGCTCTTTATCAAAAGTCTAAAGGAACATGACCTACATGATTTGTTGAAATCAAGGAAATTAATCAACATTGTTATATTTCCTACTAGTTATAATTGAGACTTTGGTTTAGGAGTTCTATGCAAATTTGGATGATCGAATCACTGATCCTACTTCTTCTTTTTATCATCAGATCCATGAAAGAAATGAAGTTATTGATTTTTCTCCTAATGAATTAAAGGTTTTTCTTAAACTGCATGAGTTTACAGAAACAATAGGTAGTTGCTTGAGTATCAATTACAATCTTAATGAAATTACAAAAGAGTTGATTGGAGAAAAAAGGAAGAAGTGGCCTAGTAAAGGTACATTTTCATCTGCCTTGCTAACTATTAAATATTTTGGGCTCTATAAGATTTCTTGTGATAATTGGATACCATATGTTAATGTGTCTGTTGTTATAAGGGATGGAGTTGTGATGCTATATTGTGTTGATACTAGAAGACAAGTTAACATAGTGAATGTTATATTTGACATAGCTCAACATGTAGCTGAGCCTAGATATTCAACTGGGAGGTTTCCTTTTCCTTGTCCTGTCTCTGAATATCTAATGTAGTGTCATGTTAAAATTTTGCCATAGGATGTGCTAGTTACTGATATCAAGGAAAGGGTGGTTACAGCTAAAGTTTAACATGGTAAAAAGATGTTATCTTTGATATTGGCATTCCTATTGTTCTTGTCAAGACCTGCTCACAGCATCCTAGGGCAAACTAAGTCAAAATCTCTAGCTACACATGTATCCCATACAAGTGTTCAACATGAGTATGCAACTAAGTTGGATCTATTGCAATAGGAACAACATGTTGATATCATTCACAATCTTGGAACCAAGATCTTGGAGGAAAGAGAATGACTTGATCTAATGTTCCAAGATGTTCAACAACAATTGATCTCCTTACAAGTTTGTGTGTTAAAACTTCAAGAGGATTTTCCTGACATCAAGTCTCATCTATCTCCTCAAGCTTAGTCTTTGGGCACTTCGACATTTTGTTGCTTCAAAAATGGAGACATCAAATCAGTTTGAATTCGAGGGGGTGATACACTTCGTTTACATTTGATTTATGTTTATGTGGACGGACAACAAGTTGGGTTATTCTGGATGTTATGTTTATTTGGTATTTTTTTGGATATTTTTTTAAGGGGGATTTATTGTGTGTTTTGATAAATCTTCTAAGTAGAGGAAAGTTGTGAACCAAACAATGCCAAAGGGAAAGATTTTTAGGATTCATATCCTATGAATGCTAGGTTTTGTAATTGGCATTATTTGGTAAACATTTCATAAAACAGTTGAATTAGAATTTTGGTTTGTGTTGGATTTCCTTAACTACATTAACAAGGACTTGAAAACCAAATAATTAGGAAACGTGTTCGAGATCATGAAATTTTTTTAAAAAATTGATTAAATTTAAAACAAACTATTTCTCTTGGGAATTGGAAGTTGAGACATCTATATATATGCAAGATGGAAAGCCAACAGAATAGAAAAGAGAGGCAGAAACATATTGGATCCTTCACGAAGAAGTTCATTGATTGTTGGTGAGAAGTATTTGATTGCAACTACATATGTGAGTAGGGCTGTCAATCGAGTTTTGTGAGCAAGGGCAAGCTAAGCTCAGGCTCAACCCGAAAGGGCTCACTAATGTTGAGCCTGAGCTCGGCTCTTATGAGCTTAGGCCAAGCCCGAAATAAGGTATAAATGTCTTCTTCCCTTATATCTATTCACATTTGGTCTCTATTCTTCTCTTTAAAAACTCATAATCTATTTGTGTAACAATTCAACTGGACAGGAATTCTACAATAACAAAAAGAAAGGCAACATAATATTTCAGCTAACATATCCTGAATGGACAACCATGAAACAGAAACAAGCTGTGCATGACATATATCACTCAGCCAGAATATAGCAAGAGCATTTCTGATTGCTATCACAAATTATTCTTTCACCACAAATTATGATTGCCTTCACAAATTAATGTCTTAATACTTTATTTTTTTAATTCTAGTTTCTTATTTGTAAATTGATAAAATTTCCTCTTTCTTTTTTTATGTATAACAGAGAGCGTGGGAACTAATGTCTCATAGAAATCATGTGCCTATAATCTCCATTTGGAACTCAAAACTTGCCCATGTCTAACAATGACTTTCAACTGATTTGCTTATATGATTAAACAATGTCTCCAGAAACTGAGCAAACTAATAATACAAAATTAAACTTGCAAAATAATAAATGATTCAAAATATTACAAATAGTTAAAATCCCATTGAGCATGCATTTCAGACAAACATATTGACTATGTGACAAAATTACATATCCCTAAACTTGGTTTTGACTGCACATTGTCAATGACTAAATAAAAGCATGGTTTCCATGTAGGATTGTGTATTTAGGAGACGATGAAAACTAGAATCTCATGGTTTCCATGTAGCATTGTGTATTTAGGAGACGATGAAAACTAGAATCTTACATACTATCCATAGCAACCAGTAATTTGGACACTCCAACAATTTCATTGGCAGAACAAATTCATTCAGAATTTTCTCTCAGAAGACCTAAAATCCTTAGGATTTGCAAAATATGTGGAACCAAATGACTTTCTCCAGCATGTTCCGAAGATTTCTCAACCACATTGAATTCCAACTAAAACAAATCAACAAAAGTGAAGCACCAAACTACCATAGCAATATGAGAATATTGAGTTCAATATACATCAAGATTTTACTATCTGGAATTGGTCTATGATAGAAATCCAAACTAGTACAACTATCTACTATCCACCAAAAACATGCTTAATAGATTTATACTCCCAAAACAAATTAAAATAAAATTTACCAACTTATTCATATGTTTCTGTCTACTTGCTCATCTCTTTTACTACATGTAATTTCGAAAATAAGGGAACTCAAATATATCAGGTTCAAACAAAAGGTTGAGGAGGCAAATGAACTATCTTTTAAATAAAACTACCTTCTTCCATTCTTTTTCAAACTTCAGATTTTGCGACGTAATTATCTTCAAGCTTGTGAACTCTTGCCTAAGATTAAATTTGCAAAATACAAAGAAATACATAAAAGATAGAGATGTCCCTCAAACAATAATAAAATTGTAACATAAAGTAAGAACACAAAAAGTCAAAAAAAAATAAATAAATCAAAGAGTTTTAAGAGTAATACTAACTAGAAAATGCAACATCAAATTATTCTTCATAATCTATTTCTTTTGGAGAACTTCTAATCCAATCTTGAGTACAAATTAATGCTTCAATTGTAGAAGGAATGAGTGAACTATGAAATTTGTTCAAAACACGTCTTCCAGTACTGAAAGCACATTCAGATGCTATTAAACTTACAAAAATTGCTAGTACATCTCTTGCCATCATAGCCAAAATAGGAAATTTAGTTGCAATTAGTTTTTTTTTTTTGAAACACAGGTGTCTAATGCTTGAAATCTATCAATTTTGTCAAAGCCATACAACTAGAAACATTTGTTCGTATGTAACTAGTTTATAAGGAAATTGAGCTAATTTAACAGCCACCACAAACTTCAGAAGAAGCTCACAAAATCCAATAGTTACTTCGGCTATCAACTCATACTCAAAATCACCATAGTTAGCCTTGAAATGTTGAGAGTAATACTATTAAATTGTATTACAAGAGCAGGCCAAAAGCATAAGGCATCTTAGTAGCACTAATCTACTTAGTCGTGCAGTTCCCCATCTACAATGGTCCTCTACAAAAATCTCAATTTTTGGAGCCCTAATTTCACTTTATATCATCCAAAATTTCAATTCCATTATCTTCAGCACAAATTCTACCTACTATATGCAAAAATAAGCTACAAGAGTAATGAATCGAAACTCAATCTGTGAGAAGTAGTTTTACTTTTGAATGAACCTTTCAGATGTTGTGACGTAAATGTAGCCACTTGCAAAAAATTGATAAATAGAGGATGAACGAAGAGACTAGGAGAAGAATGAGAGATAAGAGCTTCGACCAAGAGAAGAATCAGAAGAAGGGAAGAATCAGAAGAATGAAAGAATCCAAGAGGATGACGAAGAAGCAGCCATCGACGAACTTCAACAACCACAAGTCTCAGAGTTTTTTGTTGTCTAAAGTCCCTTTTTAGAAATTGGAGCAAAAGACTGAAGTTGTGTTGTGTTGTCTAAAGTCATGTTTGGAAATTGGAGCAAAAGTCTTCTCTTCTTTTTTTTCTTTTTTCTTTTTGGTTTTGTCTTGTAATAAAAAACTAAAAGATACTTCTTCTTATTATTATTATTAGTAAAAAAAGGCTATAAATATTAGGTGCAGGTACTGAGTAATTACATGTGCAAGGAGATATTAAATAATTAAATAAAAATATCCTTATAAGTTATATCATATAAGTATTAACTATTAAGTAAAAGTAGTTGTAATTTTTCCTTCCTCTTTCTAAATTTATGTTGAGAAGTGAAAAATATATATATTTTGTAAAATTAATTAAAGATATTAATTACAAAATTAAATATGTAGAATATGTTATTTTATAAAAACAAACATTTACTTTGGAATATTCCAAATTACAAGTGCAAAATTTAATTAGGAGACTATGCTAAGGTCTTATCTTCCTCTTTCACATGGTTTCTATTTATCGTGTTAGTAAAAGTAATAATATTCCTATGCATCTACTGTGTTAATATATATATACAATATTAGCATATTGTGTTTTCTTTTCTTTTTTAAAAAAATTACTTAATTGTGTTTTCCTTCTAAAAGTTAAAGTCAATGACATTGCCAAGTTGCTCTTTGCCATACTAAGTATACAAAGACTAATTTTTAAAAACTAATTGTACATAGAGCAATAATAGTATGCATATCATCCTATTTCTTTGTTTTGGTACTTAGGATTAGGATCAACTAGTAAGTAGTCACAGTCTGACAAATAGACTATATGGTTGAATAGCATATAGATTAGTTCCAAAGTTACTAAGATTTAAAGCTATTAAGCTATATTGATTTTATAAAATATAATTTTAAAGTGTTTGAAATGAAATTTTGATACACTAAATTTTTTAAGGGTAAATGGCTGTAAATAACACTCAACTATTTTCGAACCTTCAAAAGTAGCCATAATAATTTATTTTAATTTTTAGTACCAATAATATATTTTCGTGGTCATTCTTATACCCACCTGTCACCACAGATGGTGTTTTTCAGTTGTAAAACTCACGTGTAACACACATGATATGTTTTTTTAGGGGTAGAACAGTATATTTACATTAATTCCCTCATAAATGGTTTAATAACTCTACCCTTGTTGTTAAAAATTAAAAAAAAAAATCCTCACTAACTCCCCATATAAGTTGCAGTTTAGTTGAGATGGGAAAGCTGAGGTTTTGTTATCGGCAGCCGTTGAAGAACAGCTAAAAATGACATCATCCAGCTCAATAGACTCCATTTCTTCAAGAAAATCCGCCAAAGTTTGTTATTGTAAGCAACCCGCCAATATTCACACTTCTTGGGCTGACACAAATCCAGGGAGAAGATTTCGTGGATGTGTAGCATTTCGGGTAAGAAGTTAGAGTTCTAGGTTTTTTGTTTAATTTGGCTCATGTACTAGTCAAAAATTTTTACAAAAAAGCACTGACATTTTGGTCTGGCAACTGAACACAAGAAGGCAAAAGGTGTAGATTTTTTGAGTGGCTTGACCCTCCCATGTGCCCTCGAGTAGTTAGCATCATTCCCGGGTTATTACAAAGGCAAGACAATATGGATTTAGAATTGAGGAACATGAAGTCAAAGCTCAAAATGTGTTACAGTATAATAGGGATCTGTGAAATTTTCACTCTTTACACTGTGACAACTTTGTTGTGTAGAAGTTTCAATACTGGAAAGTAATATTGCAAAACCAGAATCTGTTTGTGTGTGGTTTTTATTGGAAGATTAGAAGTTGAGATGTAATGATTCAAGCCTTAGATTGTGTAGATTAGATTGTTCTGAAGTTACAGTTTAAGACTTTGCCATGAAAAAAAATAGGCATTATAATTACTGCTTTTATTTCCCACTAAATATCCAGAAGTAGCAAAAATATGAATTACAATACTAACAAAAAAGACCTCCAAAAGACAACCATAATCATACTTATACAAAAAGACCTCCAGAAGACTAACAAAAAAAAGCCTCCAAAAGACAGCCATAATGACAACAATCTCTCATTCCCTTTCTACTCGTCTAGAAAGGCAAGTTTGCTTGTTGTGGCTTGATTTGTGATATTTTCTGCACAATCTTACTCTCTTGTTTCGATGTATAACCTATATTCAGTGGACAAATAGCAAAGATCATAAAAAAGTTAAAGGCCCCAATTTTTTGCAATCTAAGCAAACCCTCTCATCAGTTTCAATTTTTCAGGGAAATACTAACCTGCTCATTGTTTGTAGATTGCTCTATTCTTAGATCTGTTTGTTGTGTAGCAACTTTAGAATTATCTAAATTGGTTACCTCAGAAAAGATGAGGATTAGAAGTATAAATTAAGTAATTGTAAAATCACATGTTATCTATAGGGCTTATATTGGACACTGGGGACAAGTTATAATCTGAGCTCATATTTATATGAGTTGGAGATGCAGTGCTGCAGTTGGAAACTGAGTTAGTTGTTCATGTTCTCTTGTTGTGTCTAAGTTGTCCACATTCACTACACTTGTTCAGATTAGAAGATATAAATTATGTAGATGCCCCATCTGTTGCTGCACATTTTCTGGAATTATGACCTCTAATTCCACATTTTCTACATTTCAAATGACCATTATCAGATTTGGATAGTTTCTTTGTCCTACTTTTTGTGCTACTTTCCTCACCAGGTTCCCTCCGCCACCCATTTTTGGCCTACCAAACATTCTTAGTTTCTTGGGAGGCAATGGTGCTTCTTTACCGGTTCTTGACCACATGTTTATACCACTAATTGGACTGATAACCAGTTCATAGGCCTTCATATAAGTGGCCCTATGATAGCAAACATCAACATAATTTTCAACATCCTCTCCTTGACAAGCTATTAAAGTAACTCCATAAAGACAAGGGATCCCACTTAAATCTTATTTTCTACAAGAGAATGTCTTTTGAGCTAGGTCCATAGCAAACACCTCACCGTACATATGCTCTACCTAGTACTTCTCATTACCAGCACCCGGACGTGTAAAACTTGCTGATTGTTCCTTCAACCTTTCAACATATTTCTGAATTCTAGAACATAGTAAGCCTTTCTTCTTTCTCATCCACTTCCTCTTGACCTCTTGCCTAGTCATAAGATAAGTTCTTATAGACTCTAGCATTCCAAGGATTGCTCGCAATATTGTAGAATTAAAACTTTCACACGTGTTATTTTAAAACATATCGCATCTTGTCTAAGACCTAAAGAATGTCCTTGACCAATGTGGGGGGTGAGGTAGTGAGCAACCATTCATATGCTTTGGCATCTAATATTTTTCATTGCAGTCATGCTGTCTTCAAATTTGTTGGGATGTGTAGCCCTTGCACAAGCCCAAAGTTGTTGCTTCAATGCAAGTCCTGCAAACCATTTCTTGAAGTTGTGCAAATATCTGAAGCAGAATTTGTGCTTGGGCATACTTATGCCATTACTGGAATTAGAACCTGCACACAATCAAAATTTTTACATTGAATCAATAGACCTAATATCCTAGGCCATATTTATGAAGAATCTTTTGAAATCAAAATTCTTACCCATTGTCTGTCTGACATGAATGTCCATTTCTCCTATTCATGTACACCAAGATCTAACATCAGTAACTCCAAAAACCATTCCACGTCTCTTAAGTTTCAATCTCAACAACTGTAATCAGAACTGGATACATTGAATTATTCAGATCAATCCCAACAGCAGTTAATAAGACACCTGGATGTGGTCCTCTCAAGTGACACCCATCTATACAAATAACCTTTCTACACCCTTTTATAAAACCTTCTCTAAGTGCTCCAAGACACAAGTAGAATCTCTGAAATCTCTCTTTTAGTTTCTATCTATTTTAGTTCACATAATCACAGTGTTTCTATTGTCAGAATTCCTTAATTCTTGTACATAGTCCCAGAGTTTGGCATATTGATGCTTATATTTTCCCTCAATTATTTCCCTTGCCTTTGCTTTTACTCTATACACAATATATGTTGTAATGTTGAAATTTAAATCCCTATGAACCTTTTCCATAAAATCTTGCACTGCAACACCCTTACTTGCCCTAAAATCGTCAATGCACCTTTTTGCCAAGTATGTTGGGCCTAACAATTTAACATCACCTGATATGTTGCACTTATGCTCATCTTGAATTGTGTTAATCTGAAAATCTCTACTTCCAAAAATTGTTGATGCAGCCAATCACAATCCTTGCCTAAACAAACAGTCTAAATCCTACCAGAATCACTTCGCACAATCCTGACCAACTTACCCACCTTGACCTTGTGTGATTTTAGTGTATCTTTAAATTCTTTTTTGCTACTAAATATCATCCCATAATCAAATTTGTGGTTTTCCATATCAATTTCAAGCCTAAACGTCACATGTCTCGACCTTGAATGTTGCAGTTCACATTCATCTGAGTCAGAGGAACTTTGGCTATCCAACTCAACAGAATTGTATTCATTTGAATCATCAGAAGTTTGTATACCCTCATCCATGAACAAATTCACATCTTCAGATTGTCATTTTGTAGGAAGCCTCTCCCTTCTACTGCCTGTTAGATGAATACAATTCTGATGAGTTGGATAGCCTAAACCGTTTCATTCTGCTGTAGCCCTCATTCATTCTGTCTTTTTTTCCCTGCACATCTTCTTTTACTCGAATCAGACCAAATGACTTCTTTCTCATCACTGCCCTCAAATTCATAATCAATGAAGGAACTACACGTTGAGGAGTACCCACTGTCTTTTGGCTGAAAATCTTCATCATCTAAAGATGTATCAACAGAACAACACACTTCTATTGCTGGTTATTTATTGGCTTTCTTCCTCACTTTTTTGGTTTTATTGTTATTATCAATTTCAGACCCACTGCCAATTACCTTTTCATTAGACACTTTTCCAACCCTTGGTCTCATATGAGTTGTTGGTGGTGCTTCCAATAATGGTAAGCTAAATAGTGTATCTTCCTCATGCGCAAAGAAAAATTCAACTAAGTTGTTGGTAGTACCAACTTTTGCCATTAACCCAGCATCTTCTTCGGTGATTGTAAAAACCAATTGTCTTTCTTCACCACTACCATCAATATTATACCAATAACCGATATTGGTATATCCTAACATCTCTGTCATTTTATCCAAAACACAAAGTGAAAATCTATTCACACTACAGTAGTCAAAATAATCCACTTTACCGTCAACATAAGATTTATTGGTTCTGCACAATTTACCTCCATGGTAGACTTTCACTGTAAAATCACCATAACCTTTATTTGAATAAAAAACACAGTAGCATTGAGCATTGAACATAGGTTGTTTGGGAACCACTAAAGCATATTGAGCCAACTCATACTATAAACAATTTTGTTTTTACAAGTACTAATTTTTCATATAATGGGGACCATATTACACAAACAACTTGGGACACAAAACCAGACAAAAACAGAACAAACATTGTGAATCTTATTTTTAATTGCAGAATTGCATCAAGAGGCCTACTTAATTGGTGAAAACCTTTAGAAAAAAAATATAAAATCACTGTAAAATAGGTGAGTGTTATTTATAATCATTTACCCATTTTTTAAAAATAATATATAAACAAAATTATTTATACCAAAATTATTTATGCAAAAAATTATTCCATTTTTACAATAAAGAATAATTTTACCAAATAAAAAAATCATCATTCTATTATAACTTTTCTTCCAAACAATAGAATCGAAAGAAGATCCAAAATCCTTTTTGGGTCGAAGAACATTATATTACATTCTAACGTATTGATGCATTGTATGAATACTTTCATTTTCCACGGAGAATATTTTGTATTTGGATTGTTTCTAATCCTTTTTTTAATTTTTCTCAAAAAGTCAACTTTGAACCACACTGACAATTATCAATTTTAGATCTTAAAATAATAATTTTCAAATTAAAAACTTAACTAAAATTTTATCCAAATAATAACATAAGTTGAAATATTTAACTCTTAATTCAAAACATTTCCCCATTTCATGTGCATAATTTTCTAAGTATATGGAACTGGGAAATATACATACATACATATATACATACATACATACATACATACATATATATATATATATATATATATATATATATATATATATATATATATATATATATATATATATATATATATATATGCAGAGATTATTTTTAAATTCTATAACAAGCATTCAAAATATCTTCATATAATTATCATATAAACATTCAACATTTCGTATACATAAAATGATTTTGAGTTAATTTAAATAAACATAAAAAATCATTATCTAATATTTCACCATAGTATTCTTCAAAAAAGAAAAATAGAAATTTCCTCACTAGATGTAATTTTTCATAAAATATTATTTTTCATGTGTACAATAAGATTCTTAGATTGTTATGTTATGGGGTAAAAGTAAAAGAAAGACCTACCACTCACTTTTTTTTTTCAATTATACAATAAAATCTTCGAACACGAGATGCTACATATGAAAGGAATATAGTATTGATCGAATTGTCTTTTGAGTTAAATTTATTAACTACTACATAAAATAAAATTATGTGTGAAGTTTTTAAAATAAAAAAATTTATGTTCATGGTAATATATTGTATAAAATCACAGACATATAATTAGCTGGCCTTCAAAACAAAGGGGAAAAAAAAAGAAGACATGTAATTAGTTTTTGGGAAGTGATCTTTGCGCTCATCTTTTAACTGCTTCTACTCCCTCCTTTTTTTTCTTTTTTCTAAATAATTAAAAATACTTTTGTAAGACCTAAGAGGGGGTGAATTAGGTCTTTGGCTAATTTTCAAAAATCTTTTCCCTTTTTGCAAATCATTTGCCTTAATAAAAGCTCTTCTTTAAATTCATAAATTTCAAATTTATATGTGATTTGATGGTTGAGACAAGGTGATCAAACAATAAAACTATAATCAATCAATCAACAACTAAGAACTAATAATAATAATAAAAGAATGTAAACAAGTAAAGCTATACGAAAATTGAACACACGATTTATAGTGGTTCGATCTCTCCAATTCACTACCTTGAGTCCACACTCAAGGATTTTAACCAATTCACTAAATGGTCAATCTAAACAATTACACAAGAGGCTCACCCTTCAATGGGTTTTACCTCAACAACCTCTATTCAATCTAATAAATAAGGTTCACTCTTGTCACTAAGAGTTTTATGTCACTAGACAACCTAGACTAATATAATCCAAGGCACACCCTCACCAATGGGTTTTACACAACAACCTTGATTAATCTAGTTTATGGCTCACCCTCCACAAGGGTTTTAAGTCTCTTGACAACCTTGTATCAATCACAACAAAAATATAAAGAGAGAATTTGAATGTTACCAACACTTCTTAGTGGATGAATACAATTGCTAGCACCACTTCACTTCTTGCCTTTGGAATCTTGAATTTGAACCTTTGAGCACAAGGCAATTTGAGAGTTTTTCAAATAATTTTGATGTAAAACGAGTTAGAGTTGGAAGGATTTTGAATGTTCAAAAGTTCTAGTTTCAGAAAATTCGAATTTTTTGTCGAATTTTTTGTCGAATTTTTTAGACGTACTGTTCACGTACTGTTCACAACACAGGAAAAATTCGAACGACCGAATTTTCATCCCACGTCCGAATTTCTCTGGAAAAATAGTTGTACTGTTCATGGTACTGTTCACATACTGTTCATTAAAATTCGGACAACCAAATTTTTCTAGGTGCTCCCGAACTTGCGTCCGAATTTCTCTAGAAAAAATTAGTCGGTACTGTTCACAATGCATAAAAAATTCAGATGACCGAATTTTTCTAGGTGCGTCCGAATTTTACATCCAAACTTCTTAAACTTTTTCAAAATATATTCAAATCAATTCAAACAAGTTGAAAAACCTTCTAGCCTAAAAGATAAGTCATTAAAGACTTTTTAAGTGCAAAACTATTGATGAAAACTTGATAATTAAGGTAAGTTCAAAATTATTGAAACCATTTAAATCAAGTTTTGTGCTCTCAATTGCAACTCATAGATTCCAAGGTTTAAGAGTGTAGAGTTTACAAAGTTTACCTATTAAGCACATGCAACCTACACATCATGTCTTCAAAGCCTTCAATCATCTTGAACAAACTCTTTAATCTTCAACCACTTTGACATATTGGAGTTGTTCTTGCATTATGACTTCAAGGCAATGAGACTCCATACTTCTTAGATCACAAATCCTATCACATAATATAAAACATATTAGTCCTCATCAATATTTGTCATTAATCAAAATTACATGATTTGTCCTTAGAACTAACAACTTTAATATCTAAAAAACTCCTACAATCCAACTCAAACCTACAATTCCAAAACCTAGTTATGGGTATTGGAATATTTTCATTGTTAAAGAAAAAAAGCAGAATGCAAGAAGTTAAAAGAAGAGTAATAGAATCATTATATTTAGTTCTTGTATAAAACTATATGCACCTTAGTAATAAAAAATTGCTTTCTCATGGTTGCAGCTGAGATTTTTATTATATAGTTAATTTTATAAATTTAAATTGTTAATTTTAGTCAATCAAAAAATAAGTTAGTTCCACGAAATGACTAGAAAAACTTACAAAAACTAAACTATTTTATAAAATTAGTTTATTAATTCAAAACTATTTTTTAACTATGAATATATTTTAAGAGTCAAAATAAAAAAAATCAATATATTCTAAATTCTACCCACATCACATCCCTCTAATGTTTATTGAGAAAAGAAAAACAAGACAAAAAAATCTGAGGAAGACCAACACACAACGCATAGTTTATCACAGCGGCAAGTCTCAAATACTCTTGCACTTTTTTTCTATGTTATAATTATTTTATATTTTTCTCCTCTAAATTGTCTAAATTACAATTTCATCCTTCTATTTTAAATAAATTATAAATATATTTTTATCATTTATAAATTAATAATTAATAAATTTATAATATTAATTGAGCAAATTTTCTTTAAAAAAATAATCACTTCACATTAAAAATTTTATAATCTTTCTAAAAAATTCATTTTTATGTATAATTTTTATTTAGTATCATATATTAAAATAAAATTACATTTCATTATAAAAGTTAAAATTTTAAAAGATGCTTCAAGAAAAATACTTTTATCTTAATATATGATATTTTATAAAAGAGATTTATTAATTATAAATTTATAAATAATAAATGTATATTTATAATTTATTCAAAAGAATAATATTATAATTTAAACAAATTTGAAGAAAAATAATTAATTATAATAATATTATTACTATTATTTTTCCACACCCTCTGCCAGGTGTCAATACTTTTAATAGAGTAACTAAACAGCAATTTTTTTTTCCTTTGTTTCGCAAAAATCCCAAATCGGGAAAATCAATCAATCTGAAATAGAAAAGCCCTAATTCCATTGATTCAGTTTCATTTCAGCCTCGCATTACCTATCGCACCCCCTTGCGGTCTACCCTTTCCTTACCGACCCCTCCCCACCCCCCCCCCCCCGCCCCCGATCCCCCATCCCACATACAGCAGTTTCTCTCGCTTTCTCTCACTATTTGCATTTTTCCTCCATCTCCTCTCTTATATTTCTCTCTCTCTCTCTCTCTCTAAAAGCGTCCGCCATATCTCCGTTTGCCCTCAGACCTTCACATTCATCGTCGCGGAGTCAAATCTTCGATCGATCCGTCCTTTTCAATCTCTCTTGCCCTATCGCTCTCTCTTTCATTTCGGTTACAGGTAAAATTCCTCTGCTTGTGGCTGTCGCTTTCTTTGTGTCTCTTTCTGTCTGATCGGGTTGTTATCTGTGGCTCATGGTTTTTTGGTATGTGTTTATCTGGAATTGGAATTTATTCATTTTGTTGCATGTTGTGCTTGGGGATTTCTGTTATGATGGGCGGCTTTAGGGTTTCAAGGTTAAGATATGTGCTTTTGATTTTTCATTTGAAGGTTTGTGCAATTGCTTGGTTTTATCGATCTTGGATGGTGGATAGAATTGGGGCTTATTGATCTGTGCAGAGTTCTTCAATTGTTGATGTAGGTGAATGTGAATTTTGTTTCTAGGAGACATGCATGTGTTATTAATTTATTAATTTACAGATCGTTCTATTAATCTTTTAGCCTTAAGATTAGATGAATTTTGACATGCATTCCTCACTTTAATGATTTATGTCTGAGGGCATTACAGCTCTTAAACTTATATCTAGGAATGTTTGTTTATTTATTGAATTTATTGTTTCTGCATTCTGACATATATATTTAAAGGTTCTTCTGGTGTTTCTTGATGTTTTAGTACTTATTTAGGTGCGGGAAAAATGAAAAAGGTAAAAAAAAGGAATATTTTCGAAATTGTAACTGATTTTAAAAATTATTGTTGTTAATATTTAGATACAGTTTTTATTTTCCATTTTATTTCACCACAGAGGTTAACATTTACTTCCATTTATTACGAGCGATCATTTTGGAAATTTTGGACTTGTAAGATAAAATCGAGGTAATTGTTTTGGAATAATTTTGAAATCATTTAACACGTTCAAAGTCGAGGATTTGCAGATATCTGGTGTTGTTAACTTTTTATTTTCTATAAATGGAGTTATGGAGTGTCCACCACTTTTAAGAATCCATTATTGGGTATTGTTGACAGACTTTTATATGCCTAAATATGCTAGCGCTTACAAAAGCGTCTGGCAGTATTGGCTTTTTCCTTAAACAGCCCCAAACATAAAATAGTTATTTTTAGGAGTAACTAGTTTAAGCAAGGAAAAAAGGTTAATGCTGGACAGACTTGTATGAGATAGCTCATTTAAGCTATATAGGGATTTTTGTCAATCTACCCCCATTTGGGAGATCCAGATGTGGTGGAAATTACGTCTCTCTATCTATAAAATATGAAAAGCTATCATGAATGGAAAGGGCAAGACCCTGAAACCATTTCGCTACAGACGTGTTAAAAGAGTGCAGATTTTTTCTGAAACAATCATCTCTGATCATATATGGAGCTAAAATTCCCAAAATGATTGTAAGTGAACATCTGCTGGGAATTTTAGGCCAAAAACTGTGGCCAGATTCTGTGGATGGTGAGATGGAAATGCTCAAAAAGGAATTCGTTTTCTGATTTTGTTCTACCAATATTCATTTCCTGGATTTAGAATGATCTTGATCCCATGAGAAGCATTGGGCGGAATTAACTTTGTAACTCAGATGGCTAATGTGCTGTGGCGTCTCAAAAAATTCACGAGTCTGGACATGCAGACACAGTCTGCTAGCTGTAGAGGGCTAGAGCTATGTGGATATTGCTCATCTGTTGATAACAGAGAGAGAGAGAGAGAGAGAAAAGGGCCAGTACAACTTTGATTACGAGGCTTGATTTAGGTGGAAAGATTCAAGTGCAAGAAGAAAAGGATTATTGTGAGATGGAATGTTTCAAGCTGGGCAATCCAGTTTTCTGTGGCTTTCAGTCCAAACCTTTGCAATTTGATGGTTCAATTGAAGATGAGGAATTCCTTTTAACATTATGGGATTCGGTTTTCTCGTGTGCTTGTCATGATTAATCATATTCTTGTGTATCTTGATTGTAGTTGCCTCTGGATATCATGGTATTCTGGCAATTACAGACCAAGTGAGGCAGTTCGTGCCAATCCTACTTTTGTTGCTTTTTCCATTATTTCCCCTTCTCTCCCTCCTATCATTCCTTTATATGTGTGTGTTTCTTCTTAATGAGTAGCTTTTATGTCTCTTAAATTGGAACATGTATATCCTAATGCATGTGATTTAGTGTATGCAATCTCATGGAAGTCTATAATTATCTTGTTCCTCTTTTATAAAACTAGTAGGATGCAATGTACTTTCTGTGCTCATATCTTGCTTCTATTTGGCAGCACAGTGTTGACTTATCCCCACCGGCCCCTCTGGATACCTACTGGCTTGACTTTCCTTTTTCTTACTTCAGATGAGGTTTAGTATATTATTATTTCCCTTAGACCAGCTAGTATTCACTATTTGGCACATAGTTGTCATAGTGGCCTAGATAATTTTCCAAGATGTAAGCCAAAGAACATTTCTGTGGGAATATTTGCATAGCAACTCCACTTATTTTCAAGGGATCGAGGGATAAGCAGCCTGCACACTCTTATCACCTAGTTTTCTTCCTTTTTGGCTCATTGGTAGAATGCACTGGCCAGACATACAACTTATGAATTGCTCAACTAAGATATTAGCGGTGAATGTCAATTGCATTCTTGTCAGAATTGAAACTTGTGTTGATGATGCTGTAGCTTGTATTTTGCATTAAGTTACATGTTCTATGATGGGCAGGAGTTGTAGTGTGAGGCCTAAGAGATGTCTCCAGCATCCAAATCCAAGTCCAAGGACAAGAAGGCAGGGAAGGAACCCTCTAAGTCTTCTTCGAAGTCTTCAGGTCATGTCAACACTGGAGGTGGGGTTCCTGCTAGTGGGTATAATCCGCTTTCAGGAACATTTCATACAATTGAGACAGCACCATTGTCATCAGCTGCTCCTCTTCATGTGAATGGTCGGTTCCGAAATATTGATGACACTGATGATCATAGTGGTAACTCTTTTGGTACTGGTGTGGAGTATGATTCTGTTTCCAACAATGGCAGCTGGTCTGGTGAGTCAGAAGATCATAAAGAAAAAGCATCCCATGCTCCAGTGCGTCTGGAAATGGTACCTGGAGCTGACAATGATAAGCGAGAAAAAATTCGTCAAAAGAATGAGAGAAAGCATCAGCGTCAGAAGGAGAGGCGGGCTCAGGAATTGCATGAGCGATGCAGTGGTTATCTTATGTCAAGAAAGTTAGAAGCACTGGCTCAACAGCTTGTGGCAATGGGTTTTTCTCAAGAACGTGCTACAATGGCTCTCATTTTAAATGAAGGCAGGGTAGAAGAATCTGTAAATTGGCTCTTCGAAGGAGGTGAAGAAGCAAATAAGCATAGGGAACATAACCTTGATGGTGGGAGTAACTTGAAAATTGACATATCCGAGGAGCTTGCCCGGATTGCAGATATGGAGCTTAGATACAAGTGCTCCAGGCAGGAAGTTGAAAGGATAATTGTTTCTTGTGAGGGTGATCTTGAGAAGGCGGAAGAGACTCTGAGGGTACAGAAGCAGGACCCTCCTTCTGCTCCACCTAAGCCTGAAGAAACTGGTGATCCTCCTATTGTAAACAGCAAGCTCCCTGTCGCTGCAAGTGAGAACTTGATGAGGCCACAATCAAAACCTGTTCCAGCAACTACCATGCAGCAGAAAAGGGATGAAAAAGATTTTAATTATACAAAAGTTGCAGTTACAGTAGGGTCTTCTATGGATCCTGCTAACAAAAATCTCCAGTCACTGAAAAGGATACAACCAAAGGAGTGGGGTACTAAACCACAGCAAATTGGCATGCCAGCAGAGAAAAGATGGCCAGTTGCAGGATCAAATCCTGCTGTTTCCTATTCTTTGGCCTCATCTTTGCAGGCCTCACCTCCGCCGTCTAAGACAGAAGCACGTTATGTGGTAGTTGGGAATGAACTCAAGAACCTACAGTTAGGGTCTGTCAGAGAACCAGTAATTATGATGCAGCGGCCCCAATCAATTAATGGAAAGCCTGTACCCAGCACAAGTGTAAATTCATCTGCTGCTGGGACAACCACAGGTTGGTATTCTAACACTGTCGAAACACTGAAGCCAAATGGGTTCGTTCCTCCAGTGTCTGGTACCAGAAGTCTTAGTCCAAGTAGTTTGAGTGCAAGCCAGTTATACAGTCAATTTCCATATCAACCTCCGCAGCCATTTGTGTCAAGTAGTGGCTCTGTGGACTCTACTGGAGCAAGCCGCGGGAATGGTTTGTGGAGCCGAACAACCGCATCTCCAACTATTGCTGCAGCTTCTTCTCTGGGACTTTTCTCTGGATTAGGTGCTAATGGTTCATCAGGTTCTTCGTCTCCGGTAGACTGGAATACTGGTAGTTCAATGCCGCAGTTTGATTACACCAATATTGATTGGACTTTGGATCGTGGGAATACTATATCAACTCCTGGCGGTTTATGGTCTGGATTGGTTCCGAGAGATGCTCGGCATTGTGATTCGTTTACTGCAGGAATGGGTATTAAGTCTGCCATGAGACCTGTTCTGTCCAATGGGAATATCGTTCCAATTGCAGGGTTACAGGATGGTGTAGGTTCTGCCGAAACTTCTACTAGTGGCTCTCGTGACTGGACTTCTCCCTTCGAAGAGAAAGATCTTTTCAGTTTACCCAGACAGTTTGTTTCCTCTCCCTCTCTGTAGATGGTTGGGATAGGACCTGAAAAATAAACAGGATGAAAAGAGAAAAAATTGAAACCAGAATCTGTGGTTGAATTTGATGTTGGTGTTGGTTCTTATGATGCTTTGCCCATGTGATTGTCCTCTGTCAACCTTTAGTGGAAAAAGCATCTAAAGTCTTTTTTTGTTGCTCTCTCTCTCTCTCTCTCTCTGGGAAATTGCCATAAGGCGAGGAATTTTTGCTTTTCCTGAAGCAATTGTGGCGATGCTGTTGATCTGGGATTAGCTAGTTTGAGTATAATGCTGTTGATCTAGAATTGAAGCAAAGACTTTTTGAGTTGCAAGGGAGAAATTCTGTTTAATACTCTGCCACCCTTATCCACCCCTACTCATTTTAGTGAATGCTAGAAAATCTGTTGGAAGTTGGGGTTCCTGATTGATTGAAAACCTGAGCGTCAACGAAGGAGTCTTGGCCAAATCGGCCCTCTGCTTCTGCCTACGTCCTCTTCACCTGGCTTGTCAAAGGGGTAGATGCGAGTTTGAGTCACCTTGGAAGTAGCAATATGTTGCAATCAGCTATGTGTTGTAGTATTTTGGGATTGTGTACCTGAAGTCTAGCGTTGGATTAGTTGGGGCAACCTGAATACTAAGGAGTTAAAAAAAAAATGTGGGTCTCTTTTGGCTAGTTCAGTTTTGACAAAACCTTCAGGAGTTGAGAGAGGAGGGTGGGGATTAAAGATGTATTTGGATTGGATCTTTGTTTGAAATTTTTTGTTTTGAAAACAGTAACAGTAGAGTGTTTATGGAAGAAAAAGTGAAATTTAAAATAAAAAATTTTTTATTTGAGAGGGGATCCCATAAATTAGGACAAGAACCTTGAGTCGTAGCAAAATTTGGTCTTCTGTCGTAGCAACAAAGAGCTGGGGTTTGTGAGTTAAGCAGTCAAGTTATTTTGATGGTCTCAATAACCAAGGTTCTATTTTCCCAGTCTTGTGTATCTTCTAGACCTGGTTGGTAAACAAGTCTTGTGTATCTTCTAGACCTGGTTGGTAAACAAAACTAGAATAGCATCTCGGTCGCGTTCTGAAAATGAAGGTAAAATTTTAACCTTGGATGCAACACCTGTATCTTACAAGTAGTTTACCTTTACGAAATGCAACAAAATTCCGGAACTCAGATGAGGTTTGTTAGCTGAGCAGTTTGGTTCTTCCAATGGTGGCCAACAAATTAAGTTGTATTCTATTTGTTTGTTATTCTTTAAATCTAGTTGGCAGACAAACTTGAGTAGCATCTAATTTTGAAAATCAAGGGAGAATTTAAACTTTAAAACCATTCTCTCTTATAAATAATTTACCTCAATAAAACACATAATAAAATTTTCAAAAAGAGCCGAGGTTTGTGAGTTAAGCAGTTAGGGTATTTCAATGGTCAATGACAACCTTAAGTTTTGCTCTCCCCATTTTTATCAGTGTAATGCATTTTTCAAAAATACACAGCAAACGTATTCTGTATTTATTCTTATTATAAATATTCAGTGTAACGTACTTTTATCTCTACATAAAAGTTTTCCACCATTATCATTCCATTTTTAATTGGAATTGATTGGAATTCAAAAATGCAAGATGGATTTTTCATTTAATGCAAATTGGATAAGTTTTGAAGTAATTTTAATATAATAGAATTTATTAAATTTAATAAAATTCTACCATTTGAGCTTTACTAGGACTTGGTAAAACTTCAGTTGGAGCTTTACCAATAGAGCTTTGTCACTAATCTAATCTTTTATAAATTGTATATTTTATTTTTTATTTACAAGTTTTGATATTAGAATTAACACAAAATACAATATTACAAAATAAACATACATTTGAATATTTTATTTTATAGAGTTAAAAAAATAAATTAACTTATTAACCAATTAAATAAAAATTCAGGTTAAAAAATATATACTTTTTAGTTTCGCTCTGTTTCGTGTTTTGAACTCGATTTTTATTTTTTTAATTCAATTTGTAAATAATATAATTTATCACTTTAACTTTATAAAATAATTTATTTAAATATATTTTAACTTTTAATATTATATTTTGTTTTAATTCAAATATTAAAATTTATAAAAATACGAGTTAAAAATAAAATTTATAAAAAAAAAATAGATTAGATGAAGCTTTGCATGTTATGACAAAATTCCATTTGGAGCTTTCCTGGGCGCTGGAGCTTTTTGCCAAAGCTCCAATGGTAAAGTTTATTAAACTTAATAAGTTCTAATATGTTAAAATTATATTAAAATTTATCTATTTTAGATCATACACAGAATTTTTCTTAAATTTTTAGATTTTAATAAATTTTAATTTAAAATAAAATAATGAGAATAGAGAGTATTGTTTTGATAAAAAATTTCATGACGTGAACAAAAATAAAATATATTCTTTATGTTACAAAATTTACGTTTAATAAATTTAACCCGACTGACCGTAAATATTACACCTCTCTAACAGAAAGGAAGCAGTGAGTTAAATGACGGCCATATCAAAATTCCTAATCTTTGACATATTTTACCAAATATTAAAATTTAAATTTGAATTTAAAATTTTTAGGCGATAATTCTTGAGATGGCTAAATAGCTCAATCATGACAAAATTTTGAAATTTATTTTATAATGCCCTGTGCCCCCAGCCTCTCTCTCTTTTATAAGATGCTACGGGTCTTGTGATATGACAATTTAGTAAAAATATAATAAAAAATGAGACAACGAGCACAATGAAGTACGTAATGTAAGCAAGCCATGAAGAATCTTAATTCATTTTGATAAGTATTAAGATTGAAATATTACTATATTAGTATGATAAAAAAACTTATATATTTTTTTTAAAGGAAACATTCCTGTTAAAGCTTTGGTGATATATGGAAACAATGGTCTGATACTTTTGTAATATTTCGCATGCACAAATATTCTTAATTTCTAATTTACCAAGAAGCCAATGAATGAGGCGGAAAAGTAACCAAATGAATATAGCAAATTTTGATGAATCCTTTCTTCCACATTCTCTGTTGCCCTTTTTTGAGTTTTTACGCTTTTATGGTACAATTTTCTGTGTATTTTTCCGTATCATGCCATAAGAGGTGAAGCTATTCGGCAGACTGGGAGAACTCCGCATCGGAACTGCATGCAGTTGGTGTAACAGGTTCCGAATACCACTGATTAGGCGGCCGAGTAAGGAAATGGGCTTCTGCAGATCACATCTTGGAAATGTTAGATAAACCATAATGCATAGAGCAAAAAGTCGATTAAGCTTTAATGAATTAAAGAACAAGTTCCATAGCACGGTAGACTAGAGAAAAGATCACCCTTTTCCTCAGCTATATTTGGTTGCTATCCACTAGACCATCCCTCGACTTTTCATCTTTTCATCATCCATTTGATACAAAGTCCGCGTCTAACTGGTTTTATATCAACGTGGGTTGCAGAACTAATTTTGTTAAATCTGTATGGTAGTGTTGTGAGGAGTGAGTGGATGGACTAAGAGCAGTGACCATATGTTTCCTCTATTGGATATGCATCTTCTTTATTACTCTCTCTGCTTAAAGGTGATGTAGTTTCACCATTAAGCACCAACTCTCGTCTGCTTTAGCTTTTTGAAAGTTGTTGAAAAAAGTAACAACTGTAAAAGCCATTTGATCACTTAAAGAGCAATTTTCTCTCCAAACACAAAGGGCAAAAAGCAAGAGCAGGAACTCATCAGAAGAACTTTTGGCCAAAAAAGCTAAGATTAGTTTATTTTTAAAGAAAGAGTGAGAACTCTAAAATTTGATCAACTAACTAACAAAGCTTAAACAGTAAACAAACATTTAGCCAGATCATTCACCCAGAGACGGCGTTCAATTTACTAACCTGACAAGAACACATCCATGTATTCTTCATCATCATATATAAATTGTGGAGGATCAGGAGACCCAACTCCGACGATAGTGCTTCCACTGCATCATAATTGGTGAATAATCAAGATTCTAACAACTGGAATAAAAGTGAAATAATAACAAGAAAAGTCCAAAATTAAATTTAAATAGACACAGATATTAGATGTAGTTGAAAAAAGGCTTCCAGCACTACTGGATAATCTTAAAAAATATAGAACTTCTGTAAACAGGAATCGAATAAGTTCAGCAGAATCACAGCTTCCTCTTCCTTACTAGATAATTTGTAAACCAGAGCATCCAGACACAGATAAAAGCCATTAATCTGGTAAACTAAAAGACATTTTCCTTTTTTCTTATGAGAAGAAGAAATGCACAAGCTGAATCTCAAGTACCTCAATTAAGAAGCTGGGATCATAAATAGTATGGA
Source organism: Rauvolfia tetraphylla (assembly GCA_030512225.1). Classification (NCBI taxonomy): domain Eukaryota; kingdom Viridiplantae; phylum Streptophyta; class Magnoliopsida; order Gentianales; family Apocynaceae; genus Rauvolfia; species Rauvolfia tetraphylla. Next base: position 7,155,358 of record JAJQKT010000062.1, read on the forward strand.
ATCAGAAAAGCTCCATAGCAAAGAAGTGAAAGGAAATTTTGAGAAAGGCTTGCTTTGTTATGCTTTGATATCTAAAACAGTGTCAATAAGGTCCCACAGAAGTTCATTCCTAGTTTCTGTAGGTTCTTAATCCATGCAGATCTGGAAATTATTACCTGACCATCTTCTAAGTGATATTAACAGTTCTACATGTCTTAAGACAGTGCCACTAGACTCTTCCATAAAATCCACTAAGTTAAGCCACTTCGCATTGCTAAAACATGCGGACTGTAATGCCCATAATGATCAAGGAATATATGAAGTAAACTTCCATTCTGGGCAACCAAGTATGGAAATGTGGAAACAAGATAATTTAGTTCATCAAGGCAAAGACTATTTTAAAGTTAAAACTTCCATTTAAAAGAAAGAGGACTTCAAACAGAGAAAGTGAGTTACTAAGCAGTATCAGAAAAATATAATGAAATGGTGTATGGTAAAGAATCCATAATTACTGAGTCTCAGGAAAATGATAAACAATGGTCTACCTTCCAGACATAAACACAGCATCATATTGCCCTCGACCTGCGGCAAGCACACGCTGCTTCAATCTTTTGAGCGATGGGAGAACATCAAAAGCAGGAAGTTCTGCAAAAGAACCACCATCCAATATTAAACATGAAAAGGCCAAAGAGGAATACTAAATAACAACATCAAGTTGAAGATCACACAGAAGTATGAAATCTACATTCAAATTTATATGTGACTCTTGGATCATACCCAATCCTAGATTTATGTTTCAACATTACACAAGTATATCGTCAGACACCTTCTACAATTCATTTGTAACATGTCTTCCAAACTCTTCAGTCTGTCTAGATTAATGCACTCAAATGTGAAAGTTTCAGCAGTCTTCGGAGACTCTTCCTGTATGGATTAGTCAAGTACATAAATTTCACATCTATAGCCAAATCCACCAGGAACTTGGTATTCATCTGCAATAATGGTGTGATCTCAAATCTATCCCGTCTTAATTGACTGCTTGAAACAATTTATTTACCCAAAGATCATAATATGAGACCTCAGAATTTTAGATTAATTTATTCCAGTCTTGTATGATTTTAAATGATCTGAAGCAAACTCAGCTTTTGGGACTTCTGTTACATCTGCGTACCTTTTGGGTTGGTAGAATATAAGAGTATAAAGCAATACCATATATTAAGAAGGGTAAATGAAGGATGGCAATCATGTGGAGTGAAATAAGTAGCATTTGATGGCTATCTTCATATTGAAGAAGCAATCATAGTAGTAGCACATAAATAGGATTAAAGAAGTGCAATCAAGTTCAGAGGGAAATGAAATCCACTTTGATTTTGATCTGCTTCTCTCCAAGTATTTCTTTGAGTGGACCCATACAGTTTGTTAGTGCACTACAGGTCAGACTTATTCATAGGGAATGATGTTGGGCCAACTGTGATAGCATCTGGGTGTTTTTAGACAAAGATTTTGGAGCTGCTGCATCGACTTTCTTGTGGATTCCTCATCCTCTTATTTCTTCTTTCCTTTAAAGAATTCTTCTTTTATCCAAAAAGTAGGGTTGGAGATGAGCTGAGATGAGGCGAAATCCGGCTCAAGTTACTTAACCTTGGTCTAGCTCACTGCTCAGGTCATATTCGATATGAGCCAATTCTTTTGGCTCAAGCTCACCTCCATGCAGCTAACAAGTTATCTCGTTTCAGTTATCAAAATGTTTAAAAAAGAAAATGAACTTACAAATATGTTGGGCTTATTAAAACTAAAACTAAAACAATCAATGAAGGTAAAGAATAAATATAACCGGTTAACCAACTTATAAATCAATTAAAATAATAGACAATGAAATGTCCAACATGTTGCAGTTAATCAAAAGAAATGCAATATTTTTAAATGAACCAGAAATCTGGGCTCATGAATTGGACTCATCAAGCCAGATATTTAATTGAATTGCAAGCTATTCATGACCTAGCTCAACACATTTCCACCCCCAAAAAGTATTAAACTACATAATTTAGTCAACAAAAAGGTAGGCTTAGAAGGAATTCTCATCAATGTTTGACAGAATGAGCTCCAGCTAAGCAAACAAGAAAAAGAACAATATCCTGTAGGACGTAGTGACCAACCACACAATTTAGCCAAGCTATTATACAAGCAAAGAATTAATAATTATCACAACTAAAGGCATGACAGCATTTCTAAGAGTACATAACAGGAACTTATGGGTAATAAATATGGATGGTTTTACCATGAAAAAGAACTCCAGCATATATTCATGCTAAAAGACACCCAATTAATGATGACCTTTGCAGATTTGGAAAGCAAAACGCAGTATCTGGCTAAAGTAATACTGACCTCCATTCGTTTTAGTAGTCAAAAGTTTCTAATTTTGTTGTAACATTTCAGCAGTATAGTTATTACTTCTATTCCAATTTCACCCTTAATTAGCTTCTACCTTCTATAATTTTAAGAATAAATAGCAGTACAAATTTCATGGCATATATCTCTTATACCAATGCCATAGTAAGAATTTCAAACTAACCTACTGAATATATGCACATACCCAAAAGTTGAACATTGACCATTTGCAAATGCTTTGTGAGAGAAAAAGGAAATTACTAGAAAAAAGAGAAAATTAATGCTTCCTCAAATAAAGTCATTTAAGCTGTTTTAAGCTATCTTTTTATGAAAGTTGATAGTTTCTTAATCTATTTGCCTTGTACTAGAATGACAACTAAGACATAACAAAGGGGGTATATAGTACAAATCAAATTAAAATTATAGTGAGTACAGCAGATCAGATATGCATATAGAAGCTTTTATGTCGTATCTGTGAGGGCCAACAAATTGGAACATGATGTCTCGAGAGTGCTAACAGTATTCCTGTTTACATTTTCCGCTAGACATAACCAAAGCTCTCTAAAACAACCTTCTTAAAGTCTGCTGTAAAGATATTGTAAACATTCAACCATCAGATACACTGTGTAGCCATTGTAGGCAGTCAAACATCATTCACTGCTATATAGGTTGATATTTGTGGTTGCAATATCAAGTATCTTTATATATTTCATCAAACAAGCATAAAAGCTTTTTAACATCTAGAATTATACATGTCCAGCCACCTCTTACTTCCACGAGTTCATTATGGAACAAGGTGCTCATAACTGTTGCATCCAGTGCCATTGTGTTATCAAATAAAAGTAAGATATTTTTCCTGCTTGGCGGATATTATTATCGCTTTTCCATGAAATTGAAAATGATAAGAATCTGGCTTCTAGAAACATCCACATTCAACATTCATAGCCATCTCTATTTAGAACATTATTTTCTGCCAAGTGAAGTGAGCAAGGAGAGAGAGGTCATAATATTTCTTGCATATCAAGATGTAATTGATCCTTATCCACCAAGCAAGCCATACAACATGCCCAATTAAGAAGGAAAAAAAAAATCTGATAGACACTTTCCAACAACAATACAATATAGAAAAATGAAAAAGGCCTGATAAGTTTGTATTAGGAAAGTTAACTGAAATATTCACACATCACAAAGATAGGAGGTTGGTAAAAGGTTGTGCTTGGGAGTAGGGGGTCAGCTTTTAAGGATTCGTACCTAGATCATTGACACAAACATCTTGAGATATTCCAGTCTTTGAGATCTTTTCCAGCAAGGTTAATGGATCAATCTTATTTGTTTCATCCAAACGGAGGCGCTGACAGATTAAATTTGTCTTACAATCCATTCAACAAATTTCCAATTTCATATTCAACAATAAGCTAGTAAAGAATACCTTGTAGACTTCAGCCGTGGAGCACGCTTGTGGAGGCTTTATAAGAACCATTGGAGTTTCAGAAGGTATTGGTGAAGGAATTTCTTCAACAACCTGAACAACAGAAACCATTAGCTTTCTCTAAGGCACTATACCCTTTGAAAACATATTTTAGAAGAATCTTGCAGTTTTCTAGGCACAGTATGGTATTAGCAGCCAAGAACGCTGAAAGAAAGATATTTTTGACTTCTTGAATAATCATTTGATTCATTGCATGCAAATCTTTGGATGAAATAGTGCTTTTTCAACTCTCTCAAAATGCAATCTAGTTCAAATGTATATGCCACGGTTCTTTAATAATAATATCTTTCCTTTTATATTGCATATTTCTTTATTTAACTTCATTCTAGAGAAGTCTCACTTAAGTAAAATCAGTGATTTGTTTGAATTGTTAAATAGTTGAATAAGCCCTGGCCATTGGGTTTGCATTTCTTGAAATATGTCTAGGTTTCGGAACGTGCATATGCACTTTGAATTCCTACATGCCTAATATTTTATACTTTTGTAAAGACATAATTTGGTTATCCAAATTAACGTGAAAAAGCAACCTACCCTCTCCCTAATATTAATCAAGCACAATGGTCAATGTGGGGTGAAGTCGGTGCAGATTCTCTTTGTTTGCTTATAGTTATTTCTCTTCTTGAATACACAATCTTTAGACCAGGTAATTTGTCCTGTAACAATCAATCACGTATCATCTGAGTTTATTGCCATTGGATAAATTTCTTGTCTTATTGAAGATTTCTTCACAATTTTTCAGAAATATTTATTTTAAGCAGTTGTATCTGTTGGAAGCTACATAGCTAATAAAATGCTACTGTTCTTCGTAGGGATGTGGAGAATGTGAGAAATCATGAGTTGTTGTCCAAGGTAAAGATACATACTTCGCCTCTACCAGTACAATAAGCTGCTCCGTGAGAGAAAAAAAATGGAATATCTGAACCAATCTCACTGGACCATACTTGGAGATCCTTTTCACTAGCAATACCACCAGCGAATTGATTCGCTGCCCATAAAGCAGTTGCAGCATTGCTGCTACCACCACCTAACCCAGCCCCGGTGGGCACCTTTTTATCAAGATGAACCTTTCCACAAAATCAAATAGAGATTACCTCAAACTTTAAGAGTATGTCAAAAAGAAACTCTCAGATATATAAGTTAGTTGATTAATTGACTTCATAAATGTACCCAAAAGAAATTGTCTGTGCCAGTCTTCTTCCTATAAAGATTTAGTGCCTTTATTATCTGCAGAAAGGAGTGGCAAGATCATGAAGTTATAAAATTAAGCTAAAAAAGGAATAGCAATAAAAGGAAAAACCTTGTAGTTTTACCAAGTTTGTATCATCAAATGGAACTCCAGAAACGTTGGTTGATAAACTATCCTTTGACTTTGATGGTGCTAGAGAGAACTTTATTTTGTCTCCCACACTAATTACCTGAAGGAACAAAAGGAACAATCAAAAGAAATAAGAAGTATCCATTACAGTTGAAGAACGCTTTATTCAACATGGTATTCAGATGTTTATTCATAATTAATCTCCAGATTGAGTAGAAAAGCACTCAAAAAGGATTTGAAGCAGCAAGTTGCAATTGGAAATTGAAGGTACTTACATGAAAGAGAGATGCCAGATCATGATATCCATCTTCCCTTTTGCTAGTTATTCTCAGAAAAACGTTTATCTACAGTTCATATTCCCCATTTTTTATATCAAAACAAAAGAAAAAAGAAGGAAAATCTATAGTTACATCAGTTCAATGCTGAAAACAATTAATTTGATTACCTTGCAAGGTGAAAATAGACTTAGCCTTGAGAGCCCAGCATTCTTATCTACTTCATCAGCTAGCTTATTCAATTTTTCCTCAGGATCATACACTATCTAACAACCAAACAAAAAGCCAATAAAATTATCCAATTCCACCCAAAAAAAAAAAGGGAAGAAAACTAAACATTGAAATATAAGTACAATCAAATTGACAATAAGAAAACCCGATAAGAACCATACCTCTACTTGTTTTCTGCCAGTTCTAGAATCAGAAGCCGTAGCTCTGACAAAAAGGGCTCTCTGAAATTGAGGTTTTTGGGCAAAAGATAGAAACCCATATGGCATGGCGGGGGATGATAACGAAACACTGCCTTTCTTGAAAGAATTCAGTTGGGTTTTGCCACTAGGACAAGTGTAAAGTTGGTAGCTACATAGAAACTGAGAGGAAGCCATGGCAGGACTACTGTGATTGTGCTATAATTCTATTTCAAACAACAGATATAAATTCAAGGGGAAGGGGATGCAATCAGTCAGCCCTCCTTCAAGATATGGCTTTTTGTATATTATTCCTCTACGGTTGGTATATATGTGCCTGCCTCCTATCTTAATCAGAATCTAAGAAAAACAAAGCAAAATGTCAAAAACGTTGAGAGTGTGCATCTCGTGTGCTTTATTTTATTGTGTATTAGCAGTCGCTAAGAATCAAAGAGGTACCAATTTCTTAGATAGATTTTCGTCATTTTACACCCTGGGAAAGCCGAAAGGGACGGCCGTCTCATCGACTAGAGTAGCTTTCCTTTGGCATGTGGTGTCTCGTTTCATTTCGGCCAAAATGCGGAAAGGAGAGCAGGCTGAAGCTTGCCGTAAGAGGCAAGAGAGCCAACTCGACTTCCTAATCCAAAAACAAATGGACCGGTCATGGGCCAACAGGCCAGACAAAAGCCTAAGTTAACCCATCTTTATTTTTTTAAATAAATTTTATACTATTATAAAGAAGTATGAAAGAAAGAAAAATACTGTTATGTTCAATAATAACGAACATATCTTTGTATTTGAAAAAGAAATATTTTTTCAATTGAACTACTACCTAATTTACATTTTATTGTAAAATTTAATGCAAAACATTTATCTAAAGCAATATCTTTTTTAAAAAAATAATTTTATTTTTACGAAATAAAAATTTTTATTAAAAATATAATTAAATACAACTTAGACTGTCAATGGACAGAACTCACTCGAGTTTAGCCCGTTCACCCTAATTAATTTGGAGTCAAGCTGATTTCAAGCTTAATAATGTATACGAGCCCAAAAAACCAAGTCCAAGCTTAGGCTCATTAATTTTTACCTTGGGCTGGATTTGGGCTTGGGTAGGTCTTGGTCGTAGGACATTATTGACAGCCTCAATATAGTCTAAGAAACTAAGGAAGACCTTTGATTAATTTTCAAAATAAAAAATTTTTATTTTTTATTTTTTATTTTAAATTTTACTTTTTTTCATTAATAATTTATTTTTACGATTTTCAATACAACTCCAAATTGCTCAAAGTTTTTTCCAATATTTTTTAAGTAAAATTTTCTTTTTTACTTCTAATTTTTGTTCTGAAAAACTAAAAAGAAAAATACATATATTTAAAAAGTATTTTAGAGATGTTTTTCAAAGCTACTCTTACGCACTTATAATGTAATTGTTTTTTATATTTTGAATTGAACTGATGCATCTTTTCCATGCGTTATTAATGCCAACTTTGAACTTTGGTTTAAGTTTCACTACTCTCTTGCAAACATCAATTGAACATGGAGATATCATGGCCATTCTGCAATGATATTGAATTTGCGGAAAGCCTTGCTATTCTTCCTTGATAATTGCAAGTGATGACTTACTCAAGAGGAATACTAAACCTGTTACTGATTTTTCTGCCTTAAATCTTATCATACAAGAGCTTCAATTTTCGTTTCTTGCCTTAGTTATTATTTTTGTTACTTTTAGGGTTAATGAAGGACGGTTATTAAAAGCCTAAAAAGTAATACAGTGTACACCAATTATACAGACATATAGGGGTTGTGAGATCCAGTTTATAAACTACTTTGTGTTCCATGCATCTCAAAATTCTCCAACCCTTGAAAGACAGGCGTTACACAACTTTGAGGGCAGAGGGATATATCCTTTCATCTACCATGACAGCTTACGTTTCACCAAAACCTCAAACTTTTACTGTCTCCCAGAAAACAAACTCCCAACCCCATCGGATGTCATAACTCCCAAACTCTCTTTGCAGGTTTACATCCATCCATTCCTTAATCGAATTAACCGAGAAGAATTCACTCCAAGAGATATGCAGGTCTAACCGCCTCTAACCTGAGAGGCCAAGTTCGCTTAGCAAATTTACTTACTGAACTTCATTCTGTCATGTAAGACAGTCTTGATGTCAATGATTTCTAAACTCAATTAAGGATCATATGGGATAAAATAGTCCATCTTAGGTCTGTTCCAAATTGTGTTTATGAAACATTGTGTCGATGTGGGACACTTTCAACAGTCTGAATACGCGATTCAGTTTCTTATGGGAATCAATGAAAATTTTGCCAATGTCCGCTCCTAGATTTTGTTAATTTCTCATTTGTTTTTGTCAAGAAGATTTTTTGTATGATTATTCAACACGAGCATCAATTGCAGGTCTAACTTGCTTATAACGGCAGATTTTTTAGTTGTTCTGCCTATTTCTGATATCAGATTGTCAGTTTTTCAAATCGCAACTTCTGGCATTAAAAATCAGAAAAAAAGTTATGATTTGTACCTTTTGCAGAAACACTGGAGATACACATAATCGTTGTTATAGAAAGCATGGCTTCCCTTTAAGTTATAAAGGCAAGCCAAGTTGACATAGAGTGTCAACCAAGTTGATGCAATTCCTACTGAAGCAGTTCACACTAGGTCTATGCAACCTTCTAGACAGTAATTCGAATCTATTTATCATCGTTTCACACAAGACTAAGTCAATCCATTGGTTCAACTTCTACAAGGATTAACTCTTGCATCTTCCACTATAGTGCCGATCACTACTGCCTCTGTGAAACATCATGCCTTGACTTACACAACTAGCTTGAAGGATCTTGACAAGCTTTTAGTTTCTCCTTTAGAGCATTGGATTGTTTATTCTAGTGCAACAACACATACTGCTTGTACCCTGTTTGTGTTTTTCATTGTTTCTTTTGTGGTTGGTGTAACAATTTGACTGCCTAATGGTTAGGTTTCACCAGTTACGCACCAGGGTTCAGCTGTATAAATTCTTGTTTGATATTGCATGAGGTACTTTGTGTTGTTCTATCCTTCTAATATAATCTCATCTCTCTTAGCCAGTTGTCACAAAATTTAGATATTTGTGTTGTTTTTTATCTAACATTTTCAAATGTTGGCCTTAAGAGCAAATCTTATAGTTTTAATTAATGACAAATATTGATGTATGATAACTTGAGTAATTATTTTGTGATGAGATTTTTGGATTGAAGAAGCAAAGTAATCTCATTGCGTTGGAGTTAAAGTGAAAAAGACATCTCAAATGAGCTTGAGGTTGAAAAGAATGTCAAATGTTTTGAAGCCTTTGAAGATCATATAGTGTAAGGTTATACATATTTTATAGTTATATCTTTATAAATCCTAGGTCTTTTGCATTTGGAATCTATGCATTGTATGGTTGAAGCATAAACTATTTTGATTAAGTCTAAATTTTGTTGTTGAGCTTAAAAGTTTTTATGATTCTTTGAAGAACAAATTATTTAATAATGACTCATAACTCAAAAGCTTTAAAATGACATATCTCATAATTGAAAAGGATTTAAAATTTATTATGGTTGAGTTTCAAATGATTTTACAAAATTTGAAAATTTTGAACTCCAATTTGAACATCCGAATGTTTTTGGTGCTGCTGATTTTTAAAGAAATTCGTACAACCAATTTAGAGTCAATCGAATTGTCTTGTATAACATAGTGACAGAAAAGTTTAGACAACCAACTCGAACACAGCAAGCCCGATTCAATCGATTGAATAACACTATTACTAGTCATTATTTGAACATTGCACTTAAATTTTAAAACATATAAAGGGCTCAAATTTCAAATTTTTAATAACTTTTGCATTTTTTTATGAGCTTTACATGCCATTATCTTGAGATATTCAAAATTTGAACAAAAGGCTTTCATTTGTGTTGTGCCACATGTCATCATTCAAGATTCCAAAGTAAAAATTCCTGTGAGAAGTAATATGATAAAAAGCTCTTGAGTCAATAACCTAGTCACTGTTGTGACAAACTAGGTTAATACTAGAATCATCACAAACAAGTTCGATCTCATCATCGGTTGTTGTGGCAGCTCTCTCTGAATTTTCTTCTTTGGCTTCACCTTTTGTATTGGCTCGATCTTTCTTCCATTTCTAGCATTCATTCTTGTAATGCCCCTTCTTGTGACAATAGAAGCGTTCAACATCTCTTTTAGATTTGAACTTATCTCTTGATCTGTCATATCTATTGTGGGGATCTCTGGTCTTACTTCTCCCCCTTCTGTGATTCTTTTCTACAACAAGTGCTTGAGGCTCCATATTTAATCCTTGATCCTTCCTCCTGGTTTCTTCATTGTACAAAGCTTCTTTGACCATCTCTAATATAACAACGCCGCTTGGAGCAGAATTCAAAAACAGAAACAACAAGTGTTTTTCAACTGTTTGGGAGTGACGTAAATAGTAAAAGTGCTTACACCTCCTCATCTAACTTTAGATTTACAGCATCGGTGCGGGGTATTAATCCCTGAAAATCATTCAGGTTCTCAGACATATTTGCTCCTTCTTTGTACCATAGCCGTGTAATCTGTTTCAACAAAAAAACTTTGTTAAAACCATATTTTCTTTCAAACATGGTCTCTAATTTTTTTTACATTACATCTGTCCTCGTTTTGCCTGAAACATAAGTGAACACACTTTGGTCAATCCAACTCCTAATATGACCAATAATTTTTCTATGCATTTTAGCCCATGCAACATCAGATATACCCTCTAGTTTTGCAACATCACCAAGAATTGGTTTATAAATATCTTTACAATATAACAAGTCTTGCATTCTAGTCTTCCAAACAGCATAGTTACTGGAGGTCAAGTTAATCATGCTACCAGAAGAAGAAGTTGAATCCTCTATTTAAAAAAAAAAAAAAACTGACCAAAGCTCTTATACCACTTTGTTAGGAGGTTGGAACAAATAAAAACGAACACAACAAAAATAAATCACAAAATAAATGACCTACACTACCAGGATTAAAATGACTCTCACAAAACTCTGGTATTGATAAATTCTCACTTTATCAATAACCACTAAGCAAAAATAAATTTGGCAACAAAAATATTGAAAATATACTGACACTAAGATTTACTTGAAAAATCTCAAAAATAGGTAAAAATCATGGGTCAAATATTGACCGAAACTTCTACTATAAAATAGGGTAACAAATTCTTCTTCTAGATATATTAGAAGGTAACAAAACTATCATCACCAAACTAGATAGATATCAAGAGAATAGATGAAAATAATCTCACAAGAAAATAGCAAAATCTCACTCTATTTTCTCTGCCTTTCTCTTCTCTCTTTTCTTTCCTTCTCTCTAGTGCACCCTTCTATGCTTTTAAACTTGGCTATTTATAGGAATGTGAAGCAAACCCTAATACCGAAAACGGTAGGTAAGATAACTGTAATTAAAGACTTTCATCACGCAAAAAGTAGAAATTATTGAATTGTCTTTTGTTGACTGCAATTCAAGCAGTAAATATTGATTCTTCATCAGCCACCATCATGCAAGGTCCTCTGCAATTTTTTTTTTCTTTTTATATGTGGGCTATGAGTTGAAAAAATTTCACAGGTTGCATATAATTAGCATATGTCTTACTTTGATTGGCCTGGTTGAATTTTTTAAAATTCATCCACTCTTCCTCATGCACTAACTTGTACTAGTTTCTTTTGTTAATTATTTCTACAATTATCCAAATTTCAGAACCAGCAATTCTGAACTTCCTATTTTTACTCTTATATATACAAAGCATTGAGCTCGGGGCATTTCCTATGGCATTCATTCAGTCAAATTATGGGCTATTTTCTCTTTTCTTCCGCATCATTCCTACACCAATGATCACATTTCTCTCTTTTTTGTGTTATGTAATGCTTTACCTTTATCTTTTAGGCTAACTTGGTTGTTCATCTTCAACTTTAAGATACTTGTTCACCATAATTTCAATTGAAATCTTCACCATTACTATATATAGTTTTTAATTTACTATTCATAGTGTGTATATTTTTTAATTTATAAAATTTCACTTTCTCTCCATTACACTTCATCTCTTTCCAAAATTTTAGTTAAATTTTCTCAAATCTTTAATTTTTTATATTATTTAGAACTAAACAAATAATAAATCAACATTAAATAACGTTAATTTTAAAATAAAATCTAAGAAAATTTTCAAAATTTAAATATTTTAATACTCTGAAAGACTTCCATAGAATTTTTATGGAAGTTGTACACAACTTCTATAAGTGCATTTAGAAGTTGCTTGCCAACTTTTGTAAAATATCCCAGAAGTTACATGTGACTTCCGTTAATGTCCAGGGAAGTCGAATACAACTTCTGTGGAGAGCCAAGGAAGTTGTAGTAGACTTCCATGGAATCCGTGGAATTCTCCGCAGAAGTTGCATCAATTTGTTTAAATTTATTTTTTTGAGTAGTTTTTAACTAATTTTAAAGAAGTATTTTAGGAAAACAATTATATAATATGTTTAGCTTGGATGTAGTTTGTTTCATGCAAATTTGAAGTAAAATTCTAAGATTTTCTATTGAAACTTCAGAAAGAGAATGTGAGGAGAGAGAGATTGTAAGTTGAAAATGAAACAAAATTATATTGTATATAGTAAATATAAATATTATATATAGCAACTCCTAAAATCTTTTAGAAAAACTATGAATTTGGAATGCAACCAAGAATTATGTAAGAAGTGTTGGGAGGATCTTCAACTAATGAAGTAAATGTATTTCTAGCATCAATTACCTTTCTTGTTTTGTAGAATATTGGTCCCCAAGATAAGTATTATTATTCCAATTATTTTTTCTTTTTTTTATACACTTCCTAATTGTAGAATAAGAATCACATCTTCTTATTAAATCATTTAGATGGGAAAATGTTAAGTTGTTGCCATTTACTACATACTTGGTTTGTTTGGTTAGAAATTTTCAAAAGTTTGTTACGAATGTTGAAAAGTTCAGGAGGATAGATTGGAAAATTATCATTCTATAACCTTTGTGATCCATGATATAGTGGCGAAAGATACCTTTGCTAGATCTGGGAATCAATTGACTTCTTACATATGTGAAGGAGGTGAGTACATACTATTTATGTAGTATATACTGTACATAGCATGACACGAAGAATTTTTAGAAGAAAAAGAAAAAGAAAACTAGAAAAATTAAATATAAAAACAAAAAGAAAAGGACCCACACTATCTTACTATAGCTGAAGTTGTGCTTGTTCAGCAAAAAATGCAGACTTCGGTATTCAGCATTACTCCATCAAGGGGAGTGATGATGGCTGTGGCTTCCTCTCTGTCCACATTCTCTTTTTCGTATTTGCTTCAACGAAAATCTGCAACCCATTTCAGTTTACAATCATCGTCAGGCAGTGAAACTGTTAAACACCCTTTAAGATTTTCAGGCCAAATTACAATTCGATCCCGTTTTGCATGTCATCCACCTACTTCGTTCAAATGTTTCTCGCGGAAACAATCGGCTGAGCAAGAACTAGAACAAATCAAAGAGGAAGAAGTTTATGAATTTGAGAGGCTTTTTTCAAACCTTAATCAAGCCACTTTGAGGAGAGAGCCAGGTACGTGTCTTCCTGTGCATTGCATGTGGGATTTTGATATTTTGCAGAGGAAGTGTGTATTTTAGAGCAATTGGAATTCTGAAGTTGGAAATCTTTTTCCGTTGCTATTGGTTTTTTTTATGTTAATTATCTTTTGAGTTGTGGTAGAAAATATTGAAATATTGCTCTTATCTTAATTTGTTATTGATTGGTGACTTTGTCTTTTTATTCATATTGTCTAGGAAGCCTGAGCAGTGCTGTTTTTCTTGTTGCTGGTACTACTGTAAGCGATTCTTCATTTCATATGTATGGAATTCTGTAATTTTTCCCAACTTTGCTTTGTTAATATCCTAAATTAAGGGATTATTGTTGCATGAGATTCTCAAAAATGACCAAAACTTAATAGAATGCTTTGCCATGGAGGTAATCTGAAGACTAAAAAAATCAACTTTTTTAGTTAGATTTTCAACATTCAAATTTTAAAGACAGCCTTAGGATCCTGAGCAAGCAATGGAGAGATTAACATGGGAAGAAGAAGCAATCTTCAGATCAAGAATAAGTATGAAAACTGCACCAGTTAAACAATATCAACTATGCAAATCTACTTTGTTTCACTGTCAATTTATTCAAACTCTGTATAAACATGACTTAATCACAACAGCTTTTAAGGGAATTACTTGGTGCAATAATAAGTGACTTGTCAATCGGAACTTTCAACTGGCAATGGATATATAGAAGATGGAATCAAAGCATAGAAAGAAAAATATTAGTACAAAATTATGTATCAAAATTATCTGACCAATGCCTTTACATTTTGAACCAATGATCCAAAATCTTGCTGATGTTTTACATATTGATTTCATAATTATGTCTTGCTGCCTAGTCCTTTAATCGGTATTGAAAATATAGATGCTCAGAGTGCCTGTGTTCAAGATTCTGAATGACCTGGTTTTTGGGGTTTTCTTTAAAGAATTGTCATTTGAGTTTAGAAATCTCTAAAACATCATAATAGGAGATGAGGGCACATCCTTATTATGAAAAAGGTAGGCCTTTTCTGCTGATTGAAAGAATATTAATGGTTTATTCAGAAATTGCAACAGGAAACAATTAAGAAAAAACATGTAATACTTAAAACTGTTTCTGTGTTCTTTCCACCTTTTGGTAGTCCTTGTTTGGGTTGCAGCTGCTTGGAGCAGGGGAATGGGAGTAAACTTTCCCATTTGAATTGCTTTTATTTCCTTCTGACATAGCAAGTATTGTTATTCTTAGAATTACTTTGATCTGATTTCATTTAATTGTTGTGTATAAGTCACTGGACTTACCAGGACTCTCTGCTTATTAAATAGGTAGGTGCAGGGATACTAGCAATTCCTGCAGTTACTCAAGAATCAGGATTTCTGGCCTCAGCAGTTATCTGCATTCTGTCTTGGATATTTATGGTAACTAATGTAGTTCAATTATTCAGTTTTCTTGAGTTCTTATTATGCAATGGATACCCTAGTCAACTTTCTTTTCTTAACCATCTTCTTAACCAAAAGTTCACAGAATAGGAGTGGTTGGGTGAACATGTAGCATGTCACCATATTCTCAAATGCATTAGGTTCTGCAGTTTAGATTTAGGTTATATCTGGACCGAATTACAAATAAAAAGTCACCTTTTCTCTCGAAAAGGTTAAAGTGGATGCCACCACTTCTTCCAAAACAGTTATCTTTTCTCTAACTGACAATGAAAAATGAACCAGACTGAGCCTCAGTGCAAGAATACCCTTAAATCATTGAAAATCTTGTCACATCTTCCTTATCCTCTGCTTTGGAGGATGGGGTCTAGACATCTGTCTCACTATGTTTTCAAGAGTTCATATTATCTCTAATGGGGCAGTACAACCAAAATTGATGCAGGTTGTGACTGGTCTACTTGTTGCTGAGGTAAATGTGAAAACAATGTGTGAACTCGGTTCTGGCGGTGTTTCCTTGGTAAGTTTTTGCTGAGCTTGATTTGGCTTGAGCCCATGAACTTGCTAAATATCGTATGACCTAATCATTTTTTGCTTACTAAGGGAATAGTATCATCCAGGTTGTGATTTCTTTTCACTTCACAGGTTCTCCCTTAGCAATAAATGTGGTAGAAATTTCTTAATTGTAAAAGAGTGCATAATCTTCTTGCCAATTCTTGAATTCTGTCATAATGATACATCATACATCAATGAGAGACATATAACAATAGGAACTTTGTAATGTCACTTTTTCTAAAGAATTTTACAGAGAAACTAGATCTTACCTAAGTTATCATTTCCGTATCTGACAATCATTTTTCTTATTCTTTTACCAAAAATTTCATAAATATAATTACTTAAATTTCTAATGCAAATTTGATATTTTCACTTTTATGCTGATCGCTTATAATATATTTTACACCAAGGAAAATTGCCAATGGTGATTGTTCTACAATGCAAGGGGGGAGGAAGAAATTACTACCATTCCCTTAGTATGTTAGTTGTCTTTGGCTACAGGTATCAATGGCCATGAGAACTCTTGGAAGTACCGGTGTACAAATTGCTTGGTAGGTGATTTGACAATGTTCTAGCTGAAACAGAAGATTTATCCCTTGATAATTTATTGATTGCATTTATTTCTCTTCCTTGTGAATTCAGTTGGCAGTATTACAAGCAACATTCCATATCTTCTCATGTCAATACACAATATGGAATTATTTTGAAAAGTGTTCCCTTATCCTTACTGCTTTATTCCCTTGATTGTGAAGCAGTTATGTTATGAAAACCACAGGAGATGAACTCTTTAAACCTATTCCATAATCTGAGGAGAATTTACATGTTGTCAAAAGTTTTTGTAGCTATAACTAAAAGATTTGAGTTACAGAATCCTTTTCTTATCTGTATATTTATTTCTCAAAAGTGCATATTTTTGCAAACTGTTCTCGGAAATACTTTCTAATTGATTTCCTTTGTGTCCGCTTGAGCATTTCTCTTATCTCTCTTTATTACTTTTTTCCTTTTTTTTTTCTTTTGGGGTGGGGGTGGGTTGTTTATTCCATTATTCTTACAGGACAGCAATATCAAACATTTATAAATTAATAAATTTAATGATAATGGCTGGCCCCATAATTGGAAATATTAAAAGGTGTTCTCTATTTCACCCTATGAAATGTGGTTCTCAGAGCGTCCATGACTATTTTCCAGAATCAGCATAACTGCATTTGCTTTAGTATAGGGATTTAACCATCCTCCACACCCAGCCCCATATACTAATAACAGTCTATTAAAGTGATTAAAAA
Organism: Rauvolfia tetraphylla; assembly: GCA_030512225.1. Lineage (NCBI taxonomy): Eukaryota > Viridiplantae > Streptophyta > Magnoliopsida > Gentianales > Apocynaceae > Rauvolfia > Rauvolfia tetraphylla. Next base: position 7,172,131 of record JAJQKT010000062.1, read on the forward strand.
GTTTACAAACTTTACTGCTTCTCTCATTTGCCTCATATGACTAGAGACTATGAAAGGCAGCCACAGAATGAAAAGAAAGGTGATACTTAGAGGGAAAAAATGATGGCTCTACATTGACAAATAGGATAGCTTTGCACAAAAACGGTGTGGGTACAGATACACGTACTTTAGTCTTGATATAACATTTTGTTTATGAAATATATCTTGTCTAGTATGTAGATTAGTTTTCATAATATTATAGAATTGAAGAAAAAGATGACAGTCCTAATCAAACCTTAAAGGAATTGCAGATCCATGAAACTCTATGACATTGCTTTTAGCGTATTAGCCAGAATTATGTTTTATGGATTTGAAGGCATCCTTATCTTCTTATTTTAGATCCCCTAGTTTTTGATATACTGTTCTTTACCATCTGACTATTCATTGCCCAGCATGGAGGTTTTTGAAAATTTTAGAAGCACAAAATGTACCTTTTTCAAAGAAAAATTTACCTCTTATGTTGTCTCTTATCATAGTGTGAAATTCTTATACTTCCTAATCTGTTCCTGATTTCACATAGATTCACTAATAGTTACCTTTTTTAGCAAAGAGGGTGCTTCTGGTTCCCTACAGATTGTCAAACTGTTTCTATATTGTGGACTATATCTGCAATCCTCACTAATTTCCATATATAATCTTCACCGACAGTTTTTCGGACTGTATCTGCTTATGGGCTAAATCTGCAATTCTCACTAGCTTCCATAATATAAATTTCAAACTTATTAGATTATCTCATGATAAATTTGAAGACGTTTGAACTTGACATAGGAGAGATCAGTGCAGCTTTTACCTCGGGATTTTACTATTATTATCTTTCTTCCTTCTCAAGAGAGATGATTTGGGAGAGCCAAACATGTTTAATCTCTCCCATTAAGTAGACCCCAATATAGACTAAGTGGAAAAAAGGGTTGTGTGTGTGCAAACACTGATGAAATGTTGTGCAGAGTAGTAGATAGGTGCAGCCTGACGTGATTATAGTTTTTAGCTCAAAAGAAATAGCTGTTAGAACTGTTTTAAGCTGTATTACATGAAAGTTCTTAGAAAAAAGTTCATCTTAGAAGTAGATTTATTCTTTGATGGAGAAAACTGGAGAAGATTGTACTATCTGGTACTCTAGCAGCATCAAATGGTTAATTGTGATTAATGATTGACCAGCATCTAAAATCACTGGGGACTTTTTTTATTCTATATAGTTGCTTACACTGGCTATAGCAATAAACCTTGTAGCTTGAACATATTTGTTTTCTTATCTTGGTTCTTGTTCTTTTTTGTGGCAGCTGGTCGTACATCTTTATCCATTATGCTCTTCTTGTTGCCTATGTGGCGCGTTCTTCAGATATTTTGACAAACTTCCTTGGCATTCCGTTGTATGTTTCACTTTTCTCTCTACAATACCTGAGATTTACTGTTTTCCTTATTAAAACCGTAGTTGTATTTCATTGAGATAACTGTCTGATCACGTCTACTTTGGGCTAGCGGTGGATTCATTATTTCAGCAGCGTTGACAAGATAAAATGATGCATGTATTTGCAGTTGAATCTTCTAAGTTTGTGTAGGCTGGATATTTACTGTCTATCCTTTTTTGGTTGCCTTCAATGTTTTCCCCAATACATCTATTTCTGGCTTCTGTAATAGGCTATTCCATCTAATAGACGAACATCTTTGGTGTAAATAGGGTTTAGTTGGGGTAACCTATGCTAGATAGATATTTTACCTGGACTTATCCTCTGATTATGTTGGGAGTTAGCCCTGAAGGCATGTAAAAGACAAGATTGTGTGGTAGGATGGAAGTCTGCACATAGACCAGTTTTTTAAATAATGAAAAATGGAACTGAACTAACCCCTGTAATTTTTTTTCATAAAATAACTGAAAATTGCTAAATGATTGAAATTCTCAACTAGAAAGTTCTTTTTAACAATCTCTGGAGCAGAAACCCAGGCATCAAGTGAGTAAAGAAGGAAAAAAGAAAAAAGAAACCACAGGTAAAGGACCTTTTTTGCTGTTTTTCTTTTGTTAAGAGACGGTGGCATGGATGACTGGCGACAGACAGGCTGCAGCTCATGCCAGAGGCTTGAACTGGGAGATCTACAGTACTGTGTACGTAAGATAGATAGAGGCACGCTGATCGTTGAACCTTGATGAATACATTTTTGTATTCATTGCTATTTCCTGCTTTTCAGAATTGCTGCTTGTTCAATAAAAGAATTACAATACTTTCTCCTTTTTCCAGCTTTATTCATAGCACACAAAGTGAAGACTGAGAAATTCCTCTTCTTTCTCTTCAGCATTTGTGCACCAGGACTATCTCAATTTCTTTTCAATATCTCAAAATTAATCCAGCACCTCCTTAGGAAGTTAACCACAAGTAAAAGAAAAAATGTGCTACCGATTAAGTGACTTAATATATAGCTTAAACACCATATACATTGCGCAGAAACAACAAGTCAGTTGCCTACCTGGTGCAGCCTGACTCATGAAAAAGTTTGAAGTTGAAACTCCGCGTTCCCGCCAACATCCTTTCTTCAGAGTGAGCTTTGTAAATCTGTATATTCATAAGAAGATCTCACTAACAAAAGTCTTATGAGCTGATGCATAATCTGCTAAAAGCAAGATTGCCTTTTTCTTCTGGTAAGAAAGACAGCATCGTCTTGCTATTGGAACATTATTTTACATCCATGTAAGCAAGGCAAACATCTTGCAATGCCTCATCTTGTATCGAAATTTCAAAAAACTTCAAAACATAGTAAGCGATATCTAACATATTGAAATGGCTAAGAACTAGATACAGTTAGATGTATATCTATGTGTTCTAATTTGAAGTTGAGAGCCAGAGGAATAAAGTCTACAAAACTGAGAATACCTGCTGTAAAAGGTCAGAAATTATAGATACAGTTATTTAGAATTCATGAAATTCAGTGATTCGAGTGTGTAAAGATGATGAGCAATGGAAGATTTGATAGCATAACCTAAGATTTGACAGATTTTCCAAAATTACATGAGACTAAATATTCCAGGTGCCGTAGGATGTGCAATGCCAATATATGTCATGCTTTTTTCTGCTGAATACTGTACAAATTTCAACTTGATCAACATGAACTGTAGAAATAGTTAAGAGGATTCTGAAGCTTATTTTGGGTCTGCCAAAAAGCATCTGTGGAATTCTCATAAAATTTTGAACTTTTTCTTGCTCATAAAATTCTAAACTTTTGTTGGGACTTCCTGCTTGATATAAACCAGCCTACATGCAGTATTATTTTCGTTTTTCATGTATCTGGCTAGGGATATTTTTGGATACCTATGTTCAAAGGTCTCTACAGTATTCTCTTTTAAAAAAAAAAATCTGAGAAAGGTTTTACAGTATTTATTAGCCGTATTTGTCACTTCCTTTTCTATGCTTAAAAAGCTTGGGCACAGACATTCAGTTTTGAAATTTTCTTAGCGTAAAATTATTGAGAGTTTGAACCTGTACATTTCTCAACTTTGCAGCGTGAAGTGTAAGTAATGGGAGTGTCTTCACTTTTCATACTCATATTTCGTAGTCTCTTTAGGGCATTCCTAACTGAAGCACTTATTACGCTCATGGTTTTTGAATTGTCCTCTGTAGATTATGAGTAACTCCATATGTTTGTTAGGTGTTGATGGGACAGCATTGTAATTGCAGATGGGAGGCTGCAACTTTATTTTCAGTGCTTCTTGGAGGAATGTGTGCACTTGGCAGGTTGTTATTCCTTTCCTTCTCTTTCTTACTGGAATATATTTGCTTATTTATGCTATTGTTGAATTTTAATGGCACTTTGTTCAAAAGATTAAATGACATTTACCTTTGTGTTTGTAAAATATTATAGTTCTGATTATTACTCTGGTGGCTAGTGAGAAGTGCATCTAACTGTCTAAGAAACAGTTCGAGACTAATTTACTATTTAGTGCATTGCCTGTGTGTTATGTATTGCTCAATTCTTCATTACATGTCCAATATGAGAAGAGAATAAAAGATGTTCATTTCTCTTACCATCAAACACTATCTTTCACCTGCTAAACATCCTCTTAAATTTAAGGCCAGCTGATGACATCAAATCTGAAGATTGGTTCTTCAAATCAGTCGTGCCTTCAACTTGATTAGTGCAATCCTTTTTTGGTTTATGGTAACTGAAATGATGAGGTCCAGAGTAACAGCTGATAAATTTGTGTTTGCAAACCAGATCTCATGCAGAGGATCCACCAAATTTGAAATGATAGTGTCATCCAAAAAGAGCATACTGGAAGAAACATGAGGAAACCTGAGTTGGAGGGGGAGGTTATAAATAGGATAGAGTAGGAAAAAAGAGAATCCCCACCCAAGGTCTTCCAAGAGTTTCAGCTAGGAGAGAATGATTTCAGGAAGGCTCGACTTTCCCAACTTCTTTCTATGTCTTTTGGAACAGTTAGCTTCAGCAGCTAAGAAGTCTAGTTTGGATTTGCAGAATCTAAAATTCTTGAAACTAAATCCAATCACATCATGGTAGTACCTAATTGACATGAAAACCGAATTACTCTAGCCCAGAAACACCAATTGAGGAGCTGATCCATTTTCTTCTTTAGATCTATCTTTCATCAGCGTCCCAAAAGCTTAAACTAAAATCACAATGAGAATCCTTTTAAAAGTCAATGTAGTGAATGGATTTCCCAACTGAGATGGTTCCCTAAGCACTAATATAAAATATTCTATTGAAAAAAAGAGTTTGCTGTCACTTGTTTAATATCTTAATAGATGTCTCTTCTTTTCTGGGAAAGATTACTACTACAAAATCTTCACTCATATTATTTCCACGAATACATGCATAGTGCAGTTTCGTAACAGGTAACCATGTTTGGACAACATTACTTCTGTCCCAGCCTTTTCTTAAAGGTCTATATGCTTACATTACATAGCAGCAAATTTCTCTTATTCCTTTGTTAACTCTGACTTAGTCCCTTGTAGACTCAAAACAAGTTAGTTGAACTTTGTATTGGTTTGCATAACCTTTGAGTATAAGAGGAAACTAGTTTGAAAGTTCTTTGGATTTTGATACAGTTACACTTAAAAAACATTTCTTTTTCCTTTTTGGAAAATGTTAGTCAAAATGTTTGATTGTTTATTATTGATTACTGCTATATATCTTGTTCTGATTCTGGCTGTAATAAGCGGTCTTCCTCTTAACTTGGTGTTCTCAGTCTGATTTATCAATAAAGCTGGTTTACTTAAAAATTTTAAATAAATATCAACTCCTGTTTCCATTTTATTGTAGTCAGCAGATCATTGGAGCAGTGAATGGTGTTCTTGTGCTCGGTATCATTATTTCTTTTGCAGCTCTTGTGGTAAATTCTGTTCTTGATTAACTACAGGCTGCTTACCAATGAGCTCCAGTATTTTTTTTTCAATTGTTTTCAATCTATTTTCGTACTAGAAACTTTAATTAATGTCTCGCAGAAGGATACTGTTTTCATCTGCTCCATTTTTCATAATATAATACAAATGTATGACTATGCGCAGTGGATTCTAGATGTTGGACATCTTGTCACCTATAATCATTTGGAGACCTAGGTTATTTTCATATGTATTATTTCTCAAGTCATAAAATACTTTTGTGCAGCTTGTTACCTTAGCAGACCAGACAAAGTCATTTAAAAATATATTGTGGAAATAAAATAGTTGAATTATGTATTTTCTTTCTAAAAAATGTATATTAATGTTATCCAATTCTGAACATACTCAAGATTAGGATCAACTATTACTACTAATGGATTTCCATCCACATAGTGGATAGTCTATTTGGATGTAGAGACATGAAATCATATTCAGAGGTTATTCCTTGCTCCTGCCAATAATTCAAGTATAGGCAACAGAAATCGATACAAGCACATAGAGAATTTCTGTGGTTTTGCAACTCATGATGTCTTACTTTCTTACTTTTATTGATGGACAAATACTATGCTTCATTAGTTTTCTTGTAACTAGAATTTATTTTGCAATTTTTATTCGTTTAGGTAGTTGCTACTGGGGACTTGCATTGGGAAGCTCTTCTAAGAGCTAACTTCGAAGCTGCTCCTCAGAGTATACCCATTATAGCACTTTCCTTTGTTTATCAGGTACATGCATGGGCCTAATAAATCTCTTTGTGTATGTTACTTTTTGTTGATTCATTTTCCAAAACTTCCAATAAAATAACTGTTCCTTTCAGAATGTGGTGCCAGTTCTTTGCACTAATCTTGAAGGAAACCTGTCCAAAGTAAGGTGGTTACTTTCTTCATCAATTTGTTGCCACGTACTTTCTCAGCAGAAACTTAAGTTTGAAACCATTATATCATTTTCATTTTACGATGCTAACACTTTAGACAATATACGAAAAGGGTCACTTAGTAATCTATGCAGACTTAATTTATACAATTCTTAAATCTCTCTAGTTCTAATCAAACTATGCAGATGCATAAGATATTTTGACATTTTCTTGCATAATGATTTGGAATTCGCTAGCTAACACAGATATCTCAGGAAATATTCAAGGTCTCTAATTATATGATATAAATTCTTTTATGTGATCAAATATGGAAACACAATGGACATGACACCTGAGCATTAATTTGCGAGTGTGTCCCTGCAGTGACAAAGACATTAGTCCATAGGCTTGAGATTTACTTGTCTGGCATATTTTGTGAATGCTATATGTATGGCATTCATCTGGTCAAGAATCAATTTTTCTGTTCTCAAATTAGTCCCAGATATTTCTTCAATCCACATTTTCATGTTTTCCCTTCTCTTTATCCTCCAATTCAGTTATCATAATTAGTAAGATAGTTTCTTAGTGAAGATTATGTAAGACGTCCCAGAACCACCTTTTCTGGGATTCCTACTGCAGATAAATTTTAAAAGTTTCTTCTATTTAGGAATATAAAAGAAAATCGGAGATTTCAATGTAACATTTCTTGAGTTACAAAAATGTCAGATTAAGAGTAAATGGCAAATCCTGGATCCTGTGTCTAAAAATGATTGGTTTAGACAAGCATTTCAAGACCATACTTCTATTCTGCCATGGGCATGGAAGTCCAAGTGGTCATCTACATGATTTCTATAAATGAAGAATCTTTTTTGTATTCTTAACCATTAGAAATGCTCTATTATTTCCTACTTGCAGAAAACTTGAGAAGTTATTTCAATATATGATGTATTTTTTCCTTTTATAGACCTTTATCATCACTATGAGGATCTCTTGCTGTTCCTCTGTTGTGACCCATGATTTATCTCCTGGTCAGTTTGAAGATCATCTTCAGAATTCTCTATGGTTTGCATAGACTTGTATCCTTTCTCAGAATAAATGGAACTGCAGAAAGAATAAGAGAAGTAGTGTTTACGGCCACATTCTTTTTTTCTTTTTCTTTCTGTCAAAGGATTTTGTGTCCTCATCAGGATTCTAAACGGTGAATATTTTCTTTTGGATGTCCAGCATAATTAACTTGTCATTATGAAATTAGATTGAGATTCCTTTTGTCTTTCTTTAATAAATTTCTCCCAGAAAACAACAATAATTCTCAAAGTTTTCAATCATCTCTTACTAAAAGATACATCAATTCTTCTTTTAACAGCATGTGCAGCTTAGGCATTATTTTAAACATTTTAAGGGTTACCGATACTATTTGGTCTCTGGAAAAACAAACGGTATGGTTATTGTTCTGCAATCAATCAGATCAAGAGGGACCATAATTAGTTTAACTAAAGAAAATTGCATAACTGCTTCGACTAAGACATAGTATTTACGGTCTCAGAGACTTTGGGTGAGATTGGACTGAGTTTTTTTTTTTTTTAGTTGAATTGTATTGGGAATTGTAAAAGCAAATTGTTTGTGAGAGGAAGAGTGGGGCCCAAAGTGGAAAAAGGTAGAAAAAATGTGAAAATTTTTTAGTTTAAAACCTAAAACAAGTACGCCCTTTAATACTATGACAATTTATTTTGCTAGTTAAATGATCTACTTCCAAACAGTACTTATGCTTTTGATATAAGTTGACCAAAGTTTTCCTGTATCTAGTTTCTCATCTCTTGGCATCTTAGCAACTTCTTCCAACTTCAGGACAGCCATTATTCTAGGTACAGCTATTCCACTTTGCCTGTTTCTTGTATGGAATGCCGTCATTCTTGGAAGCCTCCCAACTACTGAAACAGGTTCAGACCAAATTTTTGACCCATTGCAACAGCTGCGATCTACAAGTGGAGTTGTTGGGGTAAATATTAGATTTTCTGTTCTTCTGCTTCCTCCCTTTTTGGTTCTTGTTAAATTTCTCATTATTGTAATACTTGACCTATATAATACTTTGCCTTGTTTCAACCTGAAATTTCTGCAGCCTATAGTTGACATATTCTCACTTCTTGCCATTGCTACTTCCTATATTGGATTCATTTTGGGCCTTTCGGACTTCCTAGCTGACTGTAAGTGGTTTATTTCTTCATTTTACTCTCTTTAAGACCCTTAGTTTGTTTAGTTATATATTCAACTGGGTAAAAATCTGGTTTGATTATAATTATCTTTTGTTATTGATTCACATCATTTACATGCTGATACTCTTTTACAAACACACCTGTTTTGCTTTTAGGAGCTAATGGCCATAATGTGCTGATATATGCTACTTTAGCTGCATTTAGTGCACATCTACATGTCTTTCCATGGTTATTTATACACTTCGTACAATCTATAGGAAATAAATATACATGTCAATGGATGTTCACTTTTGTGGTTAAATTAAGTGAACAAGACACGAACTCCATCAGCAACCTTGAAAGCTTTGTTCAGAGGCAGTGCCAGCTTTTCTTCATGCTAAGAGCACTGGATTGTATTACTTGCAGTGGTACCACTAATACCTGAAGCTAGAATATATACCTAAGATATGCTTTCTTGACATTTCTGGTTCTAACCTGAATGCCATTTTGGATTCTCTAAACGGATATATATTAAGAGTGGCAAACTGGCAAACCATCCTTCAGATTTACTCCCACGTTCATAAAACTATCACATTATGCTTTAAACAAAATTTTATACCTTGACTACCACATGTCAATATTCTTTTCATATTTTTTTCTTTGCACTGAAAAATTAGCTATACTTTGACGAGCAAACAACTAGGCAACAACTTACCTATCATTTGTAAATGTATCACTTGCAGTGTTGAAACTGCCTTCAGGTCAGAGCAGCCCTTTGCCATACCTTCTAACTTTGGTTCCCCCATTGGTACTGTCCCTACTTGATCCTGAAATATTCTTCAAAGCTTTGGATTTTGCTGGAACATATGGAGGTATGACAGCGTTCACCAATTTTTTCAAGTAAATGTTCGTGTCTGTGACAGGTTTTAACCTGTGTTTCTGATTCATTTTTTTTTTCCCCCTTGTGTGCTCGCTTAGTTATTGATTTATAAATTTTTAGGTCCTGATACTCCTATATCTGTAATTTTCATGTAGTTCTGGTTTTGTTTGGAATTCTTCCTGCGGCAATGTGCTGGTCAGATAGATACTCGAATTCGTCGGCATCTCCAAAACTACCTGAGCTGGTCCCTGGAGGAAGGCTGACCCTTTCTCTGGTGATTGGAGGTGCAGGGTTTGTCATCGTTTCAGAAATACTCGAGAACTTTGGGCATCCCCAGTGATAATTGAGGTGAATCGACTTGAAGATTGAACATGATGTCTGTAACCTTCCATCAGTGTTGAATGCAACATTTTTAAGGTTTTCTTTTAGAAGGAATATAGTTAACGATACTATTTGATTGTTTTTCAATCACTGAGCACTTAAAAGCTCCAAAATCTAGAACGCCTTCATTTGGACCATTGCTAAGGTCCTGAATTTGAATCATATTGTCCAAAAAATAATTCTACACGATCCTCCTGATGTATAAAATAAATTAAAATAAATAATTCTACACTAAGAGCTTGATGCAACATAGCCGTCTTATGTTGTGGCTTCCTCCTCTCATGTGGTGCACTACTTCCTTTGGACTACTTTATTAATTTATTAATCAATTCACTACTTTTTACTTTTTAGAATATACAAATCTATCAATTTACCATTAAATTATTACTTACTATACAGGGGCAATCATTTAATTTAATTCATGTTTATATTGGGCGTAATGTCGTCTCCACAATTTAATTATATGTGGAGATTTCTGTCCATAACCCACATGCTGAGGGGCCAGTTGCCTCTGCATTTATTTGTAGTTTTTTTGTTTGATTTATCTTTTTTTAATCAAAGTAAAGAGTCACATTTCAATTATATAATTGATTCAAAGATGAACTAGACATAGATGAAGGGCACGTTTCATAATCCAATTAAGTAATTAAAGTTAATTAATCAAATAATTATTAAATTAAATTGTACAATAATATATACTATTAAGTTCTTATTTTTTAAGTATATTGAATAACAAATTTTGTTAATCACTTAATTGTTTAAAATTTACTTAATTTGTAGAAATTGTATATAAATCTAAAAATGGCTTAAGTTTAAAATCTAGATATGTTGATTAATTGTCCAATTATTGTATAAACTTGATTCATTCATTCACTAGATCAACAAAAGCTTTTGTCTCTTTCTATAGTTTTTCTCTATTTTATTCATTATAGTTTTTTTATTCAATTTTTTACATTCTTATTACGATTTCGTTATACTGACAATTACTGCGCACTAAAATATTTATAATAGATGCTTCGTTTAACAATATTTTAAATTTTTTTACTAATGTAACATTTCTAGAATTAATAATTATGAGGGTAAAAACAAAAGAATCTTTTGTGTATATTTTTTATGCTCCAATATAAAATTTTCATTTTAGAATTCAGTCTTCATTATCTAAATTTTCATAATTAAAAGTTTAAATATCTCAAATTCCAGTCACTAGATTTCAATTTTATCAAACATGCTTTAATGCATATTTTTTGTTGTTCTCCAAGAATATAGAAAAGAGAGTGTGTGTGAATGAAAAAAACCACCAAAAGTTACTGGAAGAGGAAGATTTTTCAAATTTTCAAAGATGATTCATTTTCCTTCAATGACTCTTTGGTAATTCTTTTAGAGAGAGATGTGCGAAAATAGTACGGACAATTTTTAAAATAATACATCTGGATAAGCAAAAGATGTTGTTCTCAAAAGAAAAAGTGAAAATGTTGTAAATAAAAAATATGAAAAAAAATTAATTGTAAATAAGGAACATACGTTAATATTAATTAAGTATATTTATATATAACAGTTTAAAATTTTTAAATTTTTTTTATTTTTTATAAAGTGATAAATTTTATATAATTTGTGGTAAATTTTAACTGTTAAATATATAATTTAATTAATTCAAATTAAGATGTATTCGTGATACAAATTACAAATTTTCTTTTTCAAATTAAAAAATGCAACTATAATTTTTTCATTGCAGAATATAACAGTAATTGGAGAGTCAAATCATGTTTATTGCTCCCGTTGTCCCGTTCCTGGTCACCGTAAATTCTAGAACCGCACATACCCAATCCTCTCTTTGTATCTCTCTCTCTCTCTCTCTCTCTCTCTCTCTCCGTGTCTGGTAATTCACTCTTTTTTGCTCCAACTATCAATTCACAGATTTTTCAATAGGATTCTTCCGTTATAGCCTTTTCATTTCTTCACTTTCCGCCTATTACGTAGCGGGATTCTTTTGTTTTTTGAGGTAAAACTAGTTTCCTGATGTTATTTTGTTTCTGATGTGGTTAAACAACCTCGTTTGTGTGTCTAATTGACGTGCGAGTTCCTGATGATTCTTGTTTTAGTTTTGATGAACTGGGATTCTGGTATGTTTTTTGTGGATCCTTTTGATTTTGTGTTCTTTGATTGCTTCTTAGCGGTGAGTTTTTTCGGAATGGGAAGTTTGTGGATTATTTGAACTGGAATTTGATTTAGTCAAAATTCTGAATTTTCTGGCAGCTTGTTTGGTGGGTTGGGTTTTTTCAGTTGTATAAAGGTTTGACTTTGTCTAATTAGCTTGAATTTTGAATCGGGAATGCAGGTGTCAAGTTATTGGTAGTCAAATAACTCTTATATATCTGTATAATTGACTTCCAAGTTCATGAGGATAAATTTTTTATTTTTTTTCTATTTACGTGAGTCAGGATTCTGTTAAGTTTTTTCAATGGGCCTTTTTCATTTGTGTTCTTGATTGATAACTGGATTTCAATTTGCACAGAAATGTCTGCAGAAAACAGGTTTATAGATAATTTTTAACTGCAGTTTAATTCGGAAAAGAGCTAATCTGGAGCAATTCGGTGGAGCTTTTTCAATAGCATTACTTTTTGAACAATTTTGATTTTTTCATGATTCTATCTTCACTGAGTATAAGATTAGACCAACTTGATTGCTTAAAGTCTAGTCTGCTTGTTCATATCCTTTATGCGCCTATTCGTTTCTGATTGATAAACATAGGTATTCCTGCTCATGTAGACTTCTATTCAATTCATTGCATCTAGTTATCAGAATTCTCTACTCATTGTCCATTGTGAAGCCGTCTATCGGTTTTGTTGAATAATCAGATCTTGTACACAGGATGATTCAAGTCTGAGGACTTGGGATCAAAGATCTTGCTAGAATCAGTTACTGAAAGTATGTCAAGTCAGAGAGGTACACATTGGTGCTACCAATGTAGCCGCCCAGTTCAGCTTCGAAGCCGTATTCTTGTATGTCCATATTGTGATGGAGGATTTGTCCAGGAGCTTAATGAGTTCATGAGCACCAATATGCAGGAAGTAGATGAACCTAGTCAGCGGCGTGGTGCTCAACAAGAAGGCAGAGGTGGTGGTCCCGAGTTTGGATTCATGGAACCTTTCCCTGATCCAAGATTTGGAATTATGGATGCCTTTGAAGCATTTGTTAGGCAGAGAATGACTGGAGGAAACCCTAACTTCGATATTAGATCCAGGTCAGGTATGATCCCTGAAACAAATACAGCATTTGGTCCAGGTCCGTGGTTAATATTCCGTGGCCCAGCTCCCGTCCATGTGTTCAATAATGACACATTTGAGTTGCTATTGAATGGTAATCCAAGGTCTGGGCATCCGCGAGCTAATTTTGGTGATACTTTCATGGGGCCTGGATTGCAAGAATTAATTGAACAGCTCACCATGAATGACAGGCATGGCCCACCCCCTGCTCCACGTTCTGCTATTGATGGGATGCCTACAATTAAGATCAACCAGAGGCATCTTAATACTGATTCCCAGTGCCCAGTATGCCAAGATAAATTTGAACTGGGCACTGAAGCAAGGCAGATGCCGTGCAACCATCTTTACCATTCTGATTGCATTGTGCCATGGTTGGAGCAGCACAATTCTTGCCCCGTTTGTCGTGTTGAGCTACCTTCAATGATTCCTGGAAATGGTCGTACTTGGACTTCCAGAACTAGTAATGGGAGCACAAGCTATGGCAGTAACAATGGCAACAGTAATCAGAATCAGGGGAGGAGGAATCCCTTCTCATTCTTGTGGCGGTTTCGCTCATCAAACCAGGGCACAAATCAGTATGGTGAAACTGGAGGAAGTAGCTCAAGAGCTTCTAATGAAAACAGTGGGGCACCTTATTCTGGGTGGCCTTTTATTTAGTTCCTAAGATTGTATCTTCTTTTGCTTTCTTTTCTCATTTATCTCGATATTCTAGTTTATGGAACTGCTTTGAAGACCCGTTTAAAGGTATAGAGAAACTCTAAAATCGTTTCATTTTCTTGTAAATAATGGTTGTTTTTAGATGCCCGTGATTTGTTTGGGAATATCTTTGACGTGGTTTGAATATCTAGAATTATCATGGCTATCAGCTCTTTCCTGCCCTTCAGTCCATCAAGGGGTTGGTAAGATATGGTTTGGCACAGTTAAATCTGATCCTGGTTGTTTTTAACTCCACATCTATTATTATGGCTAAGGTATGCATGTGACAGATATGTGTAATCGTATTCTTCCTAGCCCTCGTTTTCCCCTATGATCAGGGCTAAAAACACTTGAAAATAATAGACAATGATGGTCTAATTGAGGATTATCATCTATCATCTGGTTTCTTGTACCTTGATTCCTTTCATAATCAACTACAAAATGAGGCGTGGAGAGCTATTTAACTTGCTGTTTACTCTTGTTTACTATAATAATGAGTTACATCATGGTTATGGTGAGATAGAAGTACCGTTCAAAGAAATTTATTCTGGTATTTTTAGATTGTAACCTTTTTGATTATTCATCGCTTGATTATATAGTTTAGTTGGAAGGGCCAGAAGCATCTTACTGTTTTACCAATCCAATCAAGTGTGAAAGAACAAATCGTGCTTTGCTTTTCATATTTATTTGTTGTTAGTTGTAATAGTATAAGGGTTGTTGTAGTGGTACGATTACATGTTTACCATTATTTGTAGCTACTACAATGCATGGTATCTATATGGTCCTTTCTGGGTCAATGAAGATGTTGCTGGGCATTGCTTTGCTTGTGTCAACTTTGCCAGCTTTTGTACCGAGTGTTTGAACTATTTGAAATGGGCATTGAACCCAGGTGACGTTAAAATTCCAAGAATCCAATGACGGTATCTCTAACCAAGGGGAGCTTTGTGATAGAATCTATAGTCATGGACTCTTATTTTAGGGAGTTTTTCTGTTTATCCAGTTAAGAGGTATCTGCTTTTAGCTTTTCCCTCTTGGTTAGCATCTCTGTTCAAACTCAATACATGATTTTAGAGTTGAGATTCAAATTTGTACTAAAATTGAGACAAAAATTTTAAATGCAAATTCTATTAATTCAATCTCACCCAAGCTATTGTACGGCAGTTTTTATTTGACTTTTGGCCTTAAAGTGGAAAAAAATTTGCAGACTTCTAAGATTCCCAGTGGTTAGGGGATTGTCTGTAAATATTGAAAAAGCGGATCTACTGCAGGTGACATGGAAAAACTGGAATTAAAAGTGCCTCAACCAATGATTCGATAGACAGGTGGAATTCATGAATTGTCAATGAATTGACCCGTGAAAGCGACCCGTTATCATTGCAATAGAAAAAAACTGTAGAAATTTGCTCTATCTCCTTGGTTCAACCAATTTCCCTTCAACAATTATTGTAAATTCTCTTTTTTTGCTGAAGTTTTGATTTAAGAATTTTTATTTTAATTTTTATAAAAATAAATTGTTGCGACAAGAGGAATGTTCGAAATAAAAATTTTGTATTTCCCTTTTAGGATAAAGGGGCGGAGTGTCGGAGTCTAATAATGGCATTGTTGTCTTCACCAGATGCTTCCTTGTAAGTTCAGTAGAGGAGGAAACAATTCACGTTTGGTCGAGTTTTGACTATGTCAAGTCAAGCTTTATTGAATGGAAAATGATTATTGGCTCAAGTTGAGCCGGAACTTTTGGCTCATTTGGCAGTGAAATTGTTGTGCAATAGCAAAGTATTACTTAAGTCTCCTCCACTATGCAGAAATTGATCGATCAAATTAGTGAATGCTTCCCCCAACCATTAAAGGAAAGGCTCGACGAAGGGAGGGAGATGCGGCGGGGGAAGGAAAAGGCTTTCGGAGATCGAGATTTGATTTCTTTTTCATCGAGAAGGCCGAGGATGGCCTAGGGTGCGTCTTATCTGAAGGGAACACGCTTTTTTGACCGCCGTGGTATGAGATTGCCGGGCCCTCTCCTCCTTCCGCCCGCTGGCCTATTGGGATAGCAGCCTTCGGGCTTTGCCTGCCCTTTCTAATAAAACCGGCTCGGCCAATTAATATGTATAGCTACATCACCACTGCCCTTTCCTCACAACATTCTCATTCTTAGACCATTTTGAAAAGGAAAAATGTACTAGATATCTATAAGGATCCAAACATACCTATAAAATCATGATTTGCATATTAGTACATTTTAGAAGCTTATGCACACTAATATACTCAAAGTTATAATAAGATATTCTTTTCCTTGGCTAAGATGTTAGAAGATAGTAATTATTCAAATGTCAGTTGACAAGATGAAATTTGGATCCCATAGAAAGAATCTCTAGTCGCTCGACCCACATAGCCCAACCTCCTTAACCACCAAAAGAAAAAATACAGAATAGACTAGTGAAACGTGAATGGTTCACACAGGTATGACGAAGACATGTTCTCTCATCTTGTGAAGAATTGGGCAAAGTCATAAGCCCTAATGAACAAATGAATCTCGAGTCTAAATTAAGGACAAAGTTTGAGAAGATGCTAGAATTTTGTGTTCTCAATACATATCCCATATATATATATTTTTAAAACATATTAGTTCTAGTGTTTTCAATTTAGCAAACCAAAGAATATTCAATGTTATCTACTTTATTTTCTTATTCTTTCTCCATAGTGCAAAATTCTCAAAAACAAATCCCATAATAGGTACAAAGGTGAAACTCAAAAGAAACTCTTCGGGGATGCCAAATACTGCTCACTCAATATATGTTGCTCACTCAATATATGTACAATTAGAAAGAAATAAATTTCAACCTTTAACATGCCTTGGAAAATAAATTGAGATAGGAAAGCCTAATTTTTCATCACTTAAAATGAAATCATTTTGAACTCCTTTCAAAGTTGATACCACATTTAAAGCATCCATCTCAAATATCATATCCTATAAGTCTTATCACTTAGCATATTTAAGAGCTTGGTTTGCAACTATGGCTTCTACCATGAATGCACCTGAAGCATCAAAGTGGCCTATCCATACTCCCATAATTTGAGATTGGTGATTTCGCGCTACCCATGCTGCAGTGGTTTTGTTATGAGAAAATGCATCATCAAAGTTGATCTTCAGTTGGTTGCACTTCAATGCTTTCCAATTTCTTGCATGATATTGGAGTTGCTTCTTTAGCTTCATGTTGGTTGTCTCCTTCCCTGTTAAATGCTTACTTAGGTCATTACATGGCTCGGGTGGTTTGTAATGGTACAAATTATTTCTATAGCACCAAACATGTTCAAAAATAGCTGTTGTGAAATTAAACATCTTCTTCTTCTCTTCTAGGCTCACTAGAAAGATATTATTTGGTTCAAAGAGAGTGCCAATCCACTTTGCTACTTGTATATTTTTTGAAACTACTTAATCTAGCATACCACTTAGAGTTCCAATATTGAATCATCAATGTGGGAGTTGCTCACCTTTTTCTTTGCAGGTCAAACATTGCGTCTTGTAGCTTCAAAATTGTCTGCGTTTTCTTCAACAAATTCCTGCAGCTGCCCATAATGTCTGTCGGCTGCCCAAAATTTTCAGTCAACAAATTGCGGCTGCCTACCACATCCAAATCGCTACTGCCTGCTGCATTCAAAAATTACAGCTAGCGGCGGTTGAAAATTTGAAGGAATATGTGCTGGAGTTGCGTATAAATAGGCACTCTTGCACCTCAACAAAAATATAGTAAACCCAAAAACACAGAGCAAATATCAATTCTCTCTCTATATATTTTGTTTTCATTTATTCTCTACTTCTTGTTTTGAGTATTTTTCCTTCAGTAGAGAATTATTATTTGGACTATTTATCTTCATAAGTCCAGAGAAAATATTTTGTACTCCTCACAAATTTATAGTGGAAGTTTTTGGCTCTCTCGCCGGTGATTTTTTTACCTCTATTTACGGAAGATTTTTCCACCTAAAAAATTCTGGTGTTATTTTTCTATTGTTATTAATTTCTCATAAATCTTTGGTTGAATTTACTCGCTTTCACACTTTGTATCCCCACAAATTGGTATCATAGCGCTAAAAATTCAACTGAGATTTTTCTTATAATGTTGATAAAATTCGATATTGAGAAATTTGACGGTAAAATTAGTTTCGCTATTTGGCGAGTCCAGATACAAGCCGTTCTCACCTAGAATGGTCTAAAGAAAGTTCTTGCGGGAAAATCAAAGAAGGCAGATATTATAAATGAGGAAGATTGGGATGAGATGGATGAAAAAACATTGTCCATAATCCAGTTATGCTTGTCTCGTGAGGTGTTACAAGAAGTCATCAACGAGGAAACTGCATCAGGTATATGGAATAAATTGGAGTCTTTATACATGGCTAAAAGTCTTGCAAATAAACTCCGTTTAAAAAAGCGACTCTTTACTCTCCGTATGTCTGAAGGTACTCCCATCTAATCTCACCTTGATGAATTTAATTCCATTATTATTGATTTGAAAAATTTAGATGTTAAAGTTGACGATTATGATAAAGCTGTTCTACTTATTGTTTCTCTGCCACCCTCGTATCGACACTTCAAAGAAATTATGCTATATGGTAATTATGTTACCTGTCTTTTGTTGATGTCAAGTTTCACCTACTATCCAAAGAAAATTTTTATTTTGAAATTCATTGTGAAAGTTCGACTGAATGATTAATAGTAAGAGGGAGGAACCAAGAAAGAGATAGTAACAGTAAAAATAAGTCCAGATCAAAGTCTAGAGGTAAAAACTCTAAGTATTGCCATTATTGCAAGAAAAAGGGACACGAAATCTCTGAATGCTTTAAATTGAAAAATAAGCAAGATAGAGAAAATAAGGGTAAAGGTAAACAACCCAAAAAATCTGCCGAAGCTAGTATTACTAAGATCGAATCTGATGGGGATTGTTTTGTAGCTGCCGACACTAAACAAAAGTCTGGAAATGAATGGATTCTTGATTCTGGTTGTACTTTTCACATGTCTCCTAACAGAGATTGGTTTACCACTTATGAACCTGTTAATGGTGGTCTTGTCCTAATGGGTAATAATGCTAAATGTAAAGTTGTCGGTAAAAGTACAATTCAAATCAAGACATATGATGGAATTGTTAGAACCTTGATTGGTGTCCGACATGTCCCCGATTTAAAATGGAATCTCATTTCCTTAGGCACCCTCGAATCCCTTGGGTGTAGATACTCAGCTGAAGGTGGAGTTCTAAAAGTGTCCAAAGGAGCTCATGTGTTATTAAAAGCAAATCGATCTAGTAGTATGTATGTGCTGCAGGGTTCAACTGTTATAGGTTCTGAAACTGTTGCCTCATCTGACAAGGATAACACCAAGTTGTGGCATTACAGATTGGGCCACATGAGTGAGAAGGGAATTCAAATCCTCAAGAAGTATGGCCATCTTGATAACCACTGTACTGGTAAGGTTGATTTCTGCGAACATTGCATTTTCGATAAGCAGAAAAAGGGTTAGCTTTTCAAAAGCCATTCACAGAACCAAAGGTACATTGGATTACATTCATTCGAATCTTTGGGGTCCGTCAAAAATTCCTTCCAAAGGTAAATTTCATTATATGTTGACAATTATTGATGATTTCTCACGAAAACTGGGTTTATTTTCTCAAACAAAAGAGTGAAGCATTTTCCATCTTTAAAGAGTGGAAAGCTTTAATTGAGAACCAGACAGGCAAGAAAATCAAAAGACTGAGGACATATAATGGCCTTGAGTTTTGCTCAAATGAATTCAATGATTTCTGCAAGAAGGAAGGTATTGTCAGATATTTCACCATTCGAGGTACTCCACAATAGAATAGAGTTACAGAAAGTATGAACAGAACTATCTTGGAGAAAGTTCGCTGCATACTCTCTCATTTAGGTTTGGAAAAACAATTTTGGGTTGAAGTGGCTTCGACGGCATGTTATTTGATAAATCGCTCTCCCAATAGAGCAATTGACTACAAAATTTCGGAAGAATTTTAGTCAAGTAACCTCATTGATTATTCTAATATTAGATTATTTGGGTGTCCTGCTTAGTCACATGTAAACAAGGAAAAATTTGAGCCTCGTGCGAAGAAGTGCATTTTCTTAGGTTATGGTCATGGGGTCAAAGACTATCGTTTCTATAACCCTGAAACTGGCAAATCATTTCATAGTCAATATGTAATCTTTAATGAAAATGCTATCCTATCTTCTGGGAGGAATACTGTTGTAGGTGATTAGGAGAATGTTCCAGAGAAGGTGAAGTTTGAGGTTGACTCTTCCGTTTTGAAGGAAGATATTAATAATTTCTCCATGACTGAACAAGATCAAGCCACTGCAATTGATGATATCACTGAACAGAGAAGTCCACGACAGCGACATCCACTCAACAATGAGGTTTTTCACAACCGTGGTCTATGGCTCAAGAACTTCCAGCACAGAGACTGAGAAAGCCGACTCAAAGACTAATTGCAGAATCTGTCAACATTGCTTATGCATTAGTTGCTGCACAAGAGGTAGGAGACGATGGTGAACCAAGAAATTATTCTGAAGCTATCTCTAGTGACGATTCAGCAAAATGGATTGCTGCAATGCAAGAAGAGGTCGAGAGTCTTCATAAGAATGAAATTTGGGATTTGGTGAAATTGCCAGAAAGCAAACGAGTCATTAGCTGCAAGTGGATCTTTAAGAGAAAATAAGGCATCCCAGGTATTGAGAATGCAAAGTACAAAGAAAGATTTGTTGTAAGAGGTTTTGATCAACAGGAAGGTATTGACTTCAATGAAGTATTTTCTCCTGTTTCGTCATACTTCAATTCGTGTATTACTTTCTCTAGTTGCCTTGTATGATTTGGAGCTGGAACAGTTAGATGTAAAAACTGCTTTTCTTCATTGTAATCTTAAGGAAGAGATTTATATCCAACAGCCAGAGGGGTTCGTTGTTCTTGGAAATGAGGACCATATATGTAGTCTCAAGAAGTCTCTTCATGGTCTGAACCAATCACCGAGATAATGGTATAAGAGGTTTGATTCTTTCATGGTTGAACATGGCTACTCCAGAAGTAGTTATGATAATTGCATCTATTTTCAAAAGACATCTGATTGGTCATTCATATACTTACTGCTCTATATTGATGACATGTTGATTGCTGCAAAAGATAAATATCTTGTCAACAGGTTAAAGGCCTAGCTTAGCAGTAAATTTGATATGAAGGATTTAGGTCATGCCAAGAAGATTCTTGAAATGGAGATTAGCAGGAATCGTCAAGTCGATAAACTTCTCTTATCACAAAAGAAGTATGTTATGAAAATGCTTGACATATTTGGAATGAAGGATTGCAAAGCTGTTAGTACTCCATTAGCTGCTCACTTCAAATGTCACCTGATCAATGTCCTCAATCAGATGAGGACAAGAGGCGCATGTCACATGTCCCGTACTCAAATGCAGCTGGAAGCCTCATGTATGCTATGGTATGTACTAGGCCTGATTTGACTTATGCCGTTAGCGTTATTAGCAGATTTATGCACAATCCAGACAAACAACATTGGGAAGCTGTTAAATGGATCTTTCGTTATTTGAAGGGTTCTGTTAATATTTGTTTGATATTTGATAGACACAGAGTTGATCCCGGAGATGTAGTTGATTATGTTGACGCTGACTACAGTAGTGATTTAGATCGAAGAAGACCACTTTCAGCCTATATTTTTACACTGTGAAGTTCTGCTATCAGTTGGTATTCATCACTTCAAGTCATCGCAGCATTGTCCACCACTGAAGCAAAGTATATTGCTGCCACTGAAGGAGTGAAAGAGGCTATTTGGCTCCGAGGCTTGGTAAGTGAACTTGGTCTACATCAAGACATTCTTGTTGTGTTCTGCGACAGTCAGAGTGCTGTTCATTTGACCAGGAACAACAAGTATCACTCAAAGACCAAGCATATTGATGTTAAACACCATTTTATCCGAGATATTATTGCTGCAGGAGATATTACAATCGAGAAAATTTATACAGTTGAAAATCTTGCCACCATGTTAACAAAACCACTTCCAACTGCTAAGTTCGATCATTGCATGGACTTAGTTGGTATCATTCATAATTGAACAATATTTCATTATGAGAGAGTATTTCAAATTAAAAGGTGATCAAGGTGGAGATTTGTGGGAGTTGTTCACCTTTTTCTTTGCAGGTCAAACATTGCGGCTTGCAGCTTCAAAATTGTTTGCGTTTTCTTCAACAAATTCCTGAGGCTGCCCATAATGTATGTTGGCTGCCCAAAATCTTCAATCATCAAATTGCGACTGCCTATATCATTCAAATTGCTACGGCCTGCCGCATTCAAAAATTGCAACTAGCGGCGGTTGAAAATTTGAAGGAATAGGTGCCGGAGTTGCCTATAAATAAGCACTCCTGCACTTCAACAAAAACATAGCAAACCCAAAACACAGAGCAAATATCAATTCTCTCTTTCTATATACTTTCTTTTCATTTATTCTCTACTTCTTGTTTTGAGTATTTTTCCTTCAGTAGAGAATTATTATTTGGACTATTTATCTTCATAAGCCCAGAGAAAATATTTTGTACTCCTCAAATTTATAGTGGAAGTTTTTGACTCTCTTGCCGGTGGTTTTTTACCTCTATTTATGGAGGATTTTTCCACCTAAAAAATTATGGTGTCATTTTTCTATTATTATTAATTTCTTATAAATCTTTTGTTGAATTTATCTCGCTTTCGTACTATTTATCCCTACAATCAAAGGGCCTATAAGAAATAAAAGCTTTGTGAACTCTTCTCCATTGACACAGGTTAAACAATTATCTTCTCCTATTGGAAAAATACGTTTGAGCTTTCCCTTGGTAGGTAAAGCATTTGACATGATCTTCTAGAGTATGTGTTTTTGGCAACCGCACAAATTTGAATTCCAAACCTGCTTTCACGTTGTCCTTAGAATGTTGGAGTTGGAATTGAATCTCTCTACATAGTTTGCTCTGCATGAAGATCGAACAGAGAATTCCCCAAACTAGGCTGGGATCGAAATCAAAGTGTCTTGCTTCAATTTAACTTGGAAGAGTAATTTTCATAACTGCCTCTACAACTTCTCTGGGAAAAACGTCAAATACCATCTCTTTGAACAAATTTTGTCGTTGTTATTCAATCAAATCCCTTACCCAATATAATTCTTGTTGAAGATACTTCTCATTATGTTTTTTGAATTGTGGCAAATCTAGGGCCCAAGGGTCCTTTAAGATTCGAACTGTGGAATTGCTTCCCACTTCCTAACAATTTTCTTTTCTCTGGGATTTCACGCATTCAAAATTCCATTGCGTATCCATGAGCCATCTTTGTCCACATATGTAATATCCAAGAATCTCCTCCCACGCAGGTATCTGGACTGCAATAATTTCACCATGGTTTCTTTGCTTATGTATATAATTTTCAGTATCACTTAGTTATGTATGCACCATTCAAATCCATATTTCTCATAAATCCTATTCTTCCTGCCTTCCTAGAATTACATATTGAATTGTTGTTCTTGAGGCAAAGGGGTTTACTAGCCAATTCTTTCTTCCCCCAGAAAACTATCTCATACACTTATCTAATTGATCATATAAACCATTTCGGAGCATGTATGTTTGCATTACATAGCTTGGAATTACCTGAGCAACAGACACGTCTCCCTTCTTGTGACAATGCCTTTATTTGCCAACTAGCTAACTTTGTCCTTAGATTGTCCACCATCTCCTTGAAACAACTAGTTTTGGATTTCCTTTTGTAGAACTATAACTTGAAATATTTGCTTGCATGTACACACTCTTTAACTCCTAGCATAGTTAGAATTGCAATCCTCTAAGAATAATATATAAAAAAATAATATATAAAAAATAATACAGTAAAATTAAAATAAAATATTTACTATCTAATCTAATATTATATCAATAAATTCGAATTATAAATTGTATTAGTGCTAAGTGATACAAATTATATATAGTTATATTAAGCGTTATGTTCTATAATATTCAATATTTATTTGAAATTCTATATTCTGTTCTTTTATATTCATATTGATTCTGAATAGATATTCCATATTAGAATCTTCGTAGGAGTTCACTTCAATCCCACCTTCAGGCCGTAAGCCTTCCGGCGCCCTCACTATCCTTCACATCTTCGTACAAAGAATGCTTTGGCTGTCGGAATCTTGGTTCCCTCGCTTTCCTTGTCCCAAGAGAGGCTTCTAAAATTATATCTACTTTTTCATCTTTGTGCTTATAATGTTCATGAAAATCTGCCATCGTAAATTAATTTTTAAATCATTGGTTGTCCCAAAAGACAGAACAATTAATAGACTTCCATGGCAACTTTAAAGGGTGGCAGCCACTGAAACTTGTTGACAGGTTCCGCCGCCAACAGTGCAACCTACCAACAGGTTCTGCTGCCAACGACATAAATTTTTATTTCATATTTTTTTACTTAAAGCATTGGTGCTCCGCCTTTTGCAATGTGATGCTTACATAATATATGATCAAAATTGGGGAAGACGTCTTTGACGACCTACATTAGCTTGGGTTCATAATTTTGCACAATAGCATGTGGGATCACCTCTAAGTATGGCATGTTGTATCGATATGAGATGAATGAAGATTTATTACTTGGAAAATATAACACAATTACACAAGATAATAACGACCACTCATATTAAATTCTAAAGAATTAAATTACCAAATAACTAAAATAAGGCATTCCTCCAACTAGCAATAAAGCGTACATGTTCATCTTGTATGTCATATTCATTATCAAAACAAATAGATATGTTTGCGCAATTGTGCATAAATCTAGATGTGCAAACACACAATCACGTAGAATATCTGTACTCGGCTCCATTCTATGCTAATAATGTTTCTATGATCAGTGAATTGTTTGAAGCATTGCTGCACCTTCGTCCTTCTATATAGTCACACGCAACTTGTGTCTTCACCCAATGTTATTAATCAAAGTAGTTGAAATTTCACATCAATAGAAACTCAAAAAAATCAATATAACAACCATAGGAGTAAGGTAACATCGAATGTTTTGAACCTAACAGCACTATTCAAGTTCCCCTGCTTCAAATGATCTGCTATGTGCTTTGATTTAACGTCACATTTACTAATTTGCTACATGATGTTCATCTCTCACTCGGTCAGTCTAGTCACTAAAGTCCTGACAAAACTTTCCAAGCCTGTGATTATGTTTTTCGCCTATCACTGTAAGACTCTATGTTCCTTCGTAATGCTCCCTACCTGTTAATTTTAATAGACAATGGCACTTCTTCATTTTCTTAGGCTATCAGCTTATCTTCTTCTTTGGGTTTGATGTCTCCACCTCCACTGTTGGCTTATCCTTGGGTGTTTTTCTAGTATGCCCCGCCTCTCTTGCACCTAAACTCCACAAATCCATTGTTATTTTCATCGCCTTGTTTTGAACGAGCAATTATCAAGAATATCACCACCTGCATTGCTCTTAGCTTCGCCCAATTTATTAGCTCATCTTTGTTTGAAAATATATCATGTGTGGCCGAAAAGGGGGACTCAAATCTTCAGCTCTATCAAAATTTAGGAATTCTTCAAAAGAATCATCCAACGATGATATTTTTTGACCATCCATATAAAACAAAAGCTGAAATTTCATTTTATGGAACTGTTCCTACTCATGCAATTCATATCACGAGTTTTGCTGAATAAATATTAGTAATAGTTAAGAGAATACATAACTTAAATGTTAGTGATGCATAAATAAGAAATCAAAACAACTTTAACTACTGTGTCAATTGCATCATAATAAAATATACTAATCACACAAATTATTTCATTAATTAAATTTCACAAAATATAATTTTGTTTGAAAAAAAAGTTTTGGCCGCTGGGTTTCATTCCACTATTGTAGGGCAGAACACTACGGGGGGCAGACCTCACCATGAGTTTCTTCAAGTTGTGCAGAAATTGCCTCATAATTATTAAAAAAATAAAAAAATCATATATTGATGGTTTTTTAAATTTTTACCTCAAAATCGAGAGAATTCAATACACATAAATACTGGTCTAGCCCTAACTAACTCATAAATTTGAATAAGGTGACCTTTCATTCGCTCCAATTCCCTTCCCCCATTCCGTTGCAAATTGATGGAATTTTGTCCTTTCCTTATTTCTTCCCAGTTTTTACTTTTGGGATCATAGGGAGTTTGAATTGCTATATTTCTTTTTAATTGAATGATATTTAACTGAGAATTCGTAGGTTAATTCTAGTTTGATTATCTAGAAGTAACATACTTGAGTTCTTCCAATTTTCTTTTCTTTTCCTTTCTTTCTATTGGAACTTGTATAGTCGGTTCTCATATTTAATCTTCTTACAATCTTTTGATTTTGACGAGGTGTAGCTACAGCTGTTGAATTGGCGGTTGACGTGGAAAAACTACAACGAGAGGTAAACTTTGAATTATCTTTATTTCAACTTCTTGTTACACTTTTAACTAATAAATAATTTATTGGTACATATAGTTATCGGCATTACCATCTTATAAAGTTTTATTGTTTTAATTGATAATTAGAGATGTTTATTATTTGGTATAATTTAAAAACCGAATTGAATAGAATCAAAATTCTCAATTTGGTTTGATTTTTCGTGATTTTGATTCGGTATATGAAAATTCTGTAATTCAGTTTAGTTTTTGATTTCATTTTTAAGATGAAAATGAAGTTAAAAATATAATTTAAGAAAAACTATTGATAAACTTATTATGGATGCGTTTAACCCAATTTTTTTTAAAAAAATCTGTGAACGCATTAATATGTACTGCAAGAAGTAACCCCTTTTCATATTATGCTCGAGAAGAAAAATGCAACACAGTTGGTGTCTAGGTTTTTTTTCTATCTAATCGACTAACATCTCGTCCTCTCCTCAGCTCCTGCACTTTCAGGCTCTCTAGCCTTCTGCCATCAGCCATTCGGCCCTTTCACAGCCGCTGCTCAGCTCCGAGCTCACGCCGCTGCTCATCGTTTACCTCACCGCCGCTGCTTACCTCTGGCGTATTGCAGTAATTTAGGTAGTACTAGTGAAATAATCTGAAATTGGTTTAACTTTTGTGGTAGTGCATTTCTGTAAATGTCGCATAAGAGGTGAAAGTGGTCTTTGAACTTTCGATTCTCTGTGAGTTTCTGAAATCCAATGTAGCTGCACATTGTGTGTTGAATCTTGATTTAGCTAGTAAAATTTACGCAAACTTGATTCAGTTGGAGCCTTTGAATATTTGGAAAAATAATAAGTTTCGCCGTTTTAATTTGGGAACGTAACTGCACTGTGATAGTTTTTCCGCTGCTATTTCTAAAAATTCTTCCCAATTACGAGCTGAGAATCTTATCACTAGCCCTGGTTTGACTGCCAAGATTAAAAGGAAACAAAATTAAAGATTGTTTGCCTGTACAATCACAACTTCTATTAAAATGTATCCATGCTGGAAACTCAAACTTGAACTCTGCTGATTGTTATTCTTTTATTTGATACTTCAAAGGTCATGCCTTGATCTTCTTGACTGCCTGACCTGATAGATATATATGTATTCTTCAGTTACTTCTAAATTTTCATTTGTTTCTTGATTTGTTCTCCAAAATTCTTCTCGAAAATCTATGATTATTTGGGTTGAGGGTATGCCTAACTTCGTTGTTAAAAAATGGGAGTCAACATCCTGATCTTATGAAGAAGTTAAGCACTTTGCATTCACAATAGAAATGTTGTGGCACATGCAATGAGTTTCTTTGGCCTAACATTTTTAGAGTGGACAAAAGGTTAAAAAGCCCTCTGTTGTGCAGTTCTCTGAAAGTTAATTACTCCTAAACTAGTTTGGCTACCCAGAAGAATTTCAGGAATTAGGGTGGAAAATAGTTGCAAGATGTAAAGGTTTGCCTATTGTAATTGTTGTTATGTCCCGTGCAATTGGAGAGTTATAATATAAAATATTTAGTCTACATCTGCATATGATTTTATGCGCTGATGGTGGAGAGTGATTTTTTTGCAGGATTAGAAATAGAGTTGCCAGATGCTGGTAAAAGGTAGGAAGGTTGCGGGTAAGAGCGAGACTGTGGCAGCACATTATGCTTTTGGTCCACTTGAAGATGATATAATCATAAAGCATAGGCTTCTAACACGTACGACCACCACCAGGGGTGAACCGCCATTGAAAAAATTACAGAAGAAATTTACTTCTTTTATTTTGGAGGTTGAGAAGGATGCTGATAACTATAATGACTGTGAGAGGCTTGCTAAAACGTTTTTACAAGAGCTGAATACTTTTGAGATTCCTTTGCTCAAGAGCAAAGCTGTTATAGATGCAAACATCAGGGAGAAGGAGAATTTTAATGAGTTAAAAGATGAGATAAATAGACAGATAGTACAAACACAGGCTGACATAGAGGATCTTAAGAAGCAGCTTGAAGAAAGTAAGATTGAAAGGCAGCATAAAGAGGAGTGTGAAGCAATAAGGCGGTTAATTGCTATGCAGCCACCCAGATCAGATACTCAGAAGCTCATATCAGAACTGGAGAGGGAGATTGCAATGCTAGAGGCAGAGAATACTGCTAGTTCCAGGACGCTGGAGCTTCGCAAAAAGCAATTTGCTCTTTTGTTGCATGTGGTATGTGATTTTATTTGCAGGAAATCCACACTCTCTTGCAATTTATATTTAGCATGTTTAGCATGAGTATATTTCATCACTGTTCTTTTGCAGAGAATGAAGATTGAAAAGACAACTACTGAGACATGTAACTTGATTGGTTATTAATTGTTTTGTTTATACTAAACCATGATCCTGATTTATATAATTTTTCTGTGGTCTATTCAGCTTCTTTCATGGTCCCATTGCGTGCAATGGTTAATGGCTATAGTTCTGTGCTTTAATATTTTGAGAAATTCAATATTCTATTTTTGCCTTTCAATTTTGGATAAACCACTGCTCTATAGCGATCTATGAATCATAGACTTATATGAGGGTGGTAAATGGATATGGAGGGAAGGCTGTATGTGGCGTAGATGTATATTGGCTACAAAAAGAACTCTAGGAGCTTTCTGAAGAAAAATCTGCAATTTTTTACTTTTCCTCTTGTAAGCAGGTGTTGAAGATTTACAAGATTGGTCAAACTCTAGAACTAGAAGCTGTTTGAAGTCAAAAGGAGCTGAGATCTGTTGATTAGCTCGGTTGAATGATTTATTCCCTAGTGTTTCTTGCCTTATGACTAATACAAACACTCACTGTCTCTTTCTTTCGAATCGGCTACGCAAAGAGGCCTTATGGGATAACCCACTTTTATAATTTGTTATTTGTTTATTTGGTGGTAAAGCAGTTGCTCATTGAATGACGAATTGGTTGATGAATGCAGTTTACTATTAGTTCTTGTGGCCAATGAACTTTAGTTGTTTCCATGGCTTATTAATAATATCTTGCCCCCTGAAAGAAGTCTGTTGTAAATATGGCTTGTGAATAATCCTTACTTCTCTTTCTTTAGATTAGCTTAGTGATTGCTAGGCAGTTCAGGTTCAATTACGTTTTCCACACTCTATCTAGCTATCGTTAAGTTGTTTAAGAGTGCATTGCTTGAGTGGATTAACAGAAGGAAAGTCTACATTCCTTCTGTATTTGGTTCTCCTTCATTTAGTTCTGAGTTATTTTGAACTTTGCAGTACTTTACACCATTATCTCTTCACTGAGGCCTAATTCCACAAACTAATCCAATATTGTCTTTGTCTCCAAAGCAGTCAGGCCCTATCCACTTGTACCATTGTTTTTTTCATTTGGAATGTGCCATATTTGAATCTGATCGAATAGGTGATGAAGTTGGTTAAATCCAGAGGAACAATATAGTGACGTATGACTGTGAGTAAAATTTTTAAATACCAACATGATGTCAATTTTTTGGGCATCATATTTCCCTCATGCAACTCTGATCTGCATGTTTAATTGCTTGGCTTTGGGTTTTGTACTTTTTTTCAGTCTCATAGTGCTATTAACATGTTATTTGTTCCTAATTGTTTCTGTTTCTTCCCGTCTTCTTCTTCTTTTACTTTTGCTGCTGCTGCTGTGCGGTTTTCCTTCTTTTATCATTACTTCTATGTTAGAGCCAACTTTAACAAGGTGTGCTGAATAGGTTAAAATAGAAAATGAGATTCTATGTCTTTCTTATAGGACTTGTTCGCTGAGCTGTTTCTGAGGAGTTTTTAAGTTGTAGCGCTCTTTTTCTTTTTCCTTTTATCTTCCTGTTTCATCTTTGTGTCTGTATCTTAACTGTCTTTTTATGGCAGCTGTTGTGATTCTTTCTGTAAGGACATATTTTAGCCTTCTAGATGTTGATTAACTTGGTTTCTCTATAATCTTTTTTTCAACTTTGTTAGAAACTCTTTTTTCTTTCCCTTATCATTGTTACTTTTTTGCATTGTTGGAACCTACAAGAAAATTGATGTTCCTCATATCCATGGGTTTAGACATTAGAAACTCTAGAGCAATTTTGAACAAGCCAATGCTTATTGTCTGCCGGTATTTTGAATGCGACCTAACTATTTGATTTCCAGTATCCCTTGAACCCAGCAATGGTGGTCTGGAGCCACTTTAATTTCTTCCTCATGGAATCTTCTCCTGTATATTTTACCTAAACAGTTCTGCAGCCACTTTAATTTGGTGTCCATGTGAATGTAAATTGCAATAAGTTAAATTTTTAGTTTTTATTTCTCATAAAAAAGCAAAATCTTTCAGTTTTTACTTAGTTGTGGTTTCTTAACTTCTCGTGCAGGTGGATGAGCTGCAGAACACAATAGAGGAAGAGCAGCGGGCTTTGGTTGAGGAGATGCGAATGGCAATTGAAGAACATAAGAGCGGGATGGATGATGCAAGCGGGGGCCCTGAAGCCATGGTTATTGAGTAGGTAGACTCAGAAGTGCATTACGAATTTGGGTTTACTTAGATATGTATAGTTTTTTCTCTCTCTTGAGTGGCGGTGGGTTTTCTTAGATATGTATTGTTTTTTCTCTCTCTTGGGTGGCGGATGGGGTTCATGGGAAAGTGAGGAGGCAGGGGAGGAAGAAGGGGTGGGGGGCGGGGGGAGCGGGAAACTCATGCTGTTCAGTGTAGATTTCATTTGTTAAGGTAATACTTATCTTTCTCTGGACTTCTCCATATCATGTAAACCTGCACATGCTGAAGCATATCATTTTCTATGGAATGACCTTAAAAGAGGAGTAATAGACACACTCTTCCCATTTTGTATGACCTGCTTGATTTTTTTCTGATCCTATGATGTTCTCTTTCTGCACAATTTTCTGCTATGTATTGGATCTTTTGCGGACTTTGACATATTAGAAATGTTTAAATTGCATGGATCTGAACATATGCATGCATGTTTAGGGACTTCATTTAAGAGTAGTGTTTTCGAACAGAACGAGTTGAGAATCAGTGGTTCAAGTTTGGTTAGTTTAATATTTAAACATTATTTGACTCTTTATTTTTCGAGTTTAAGTATTTGTTTAAGTTTGTATGCTGATTCTTTCATGAAATTTGAACATTTATGTTTGGCTAGTTTAATTTCACAAGTAATTCGGACAACTTTTGAGTAGTTTTATAAGTAATAGGTTAACGTATATATCTGCGAATGTTTGAGCTTGTTCTCAAATAAAATCACATTCGTTTATTTATTAAGCAGGTTAAAATCGACCAAATAAATGAATAGTCTCTGAATATGGATGAATTTTTCGGGGGCCCAACTTTTGGATAATGGATTAATCTAGGGTTTTGTACTTTTGTTTCAACTTGTTCTAAAATGCGAGTCTATAGTCCTAGTAACTGTTAGTGAACTGATGGTTAGATACACAACAGTTTCATCACTGATGAAACCTCCATATTTTTTGTTTGCAATTGCAATGGTCAAATGAATTTGTTGCATGTAACTACCTTCAACTTGGGGTGTTTTGCATAGCCGTCTCATGTTTTAAAATCATATAAGTGTGGCTAATTGACTATTAGTCAATAAATGAATTGATTCTTTTGCCCTCAATCTGTTACAGTATTATCTGAAATGTCAACCAAAAGAAAAACAAAGAAACTTGAACAAATTCTTCAAATGAAAAAAAAAAAAAATGCCGTTCCTACTAGCTTTTATTTTCTTCTTCTTTCTTTCACAGCAGAGAAATCTTAGTTGCCAACCAAGCCACCCTCACCCGTTACCTCGATTTTGCAACAGCCTGTCCCTATTCCTTAGTGGACCTACAACTGGAAGATTTCAAAATAATATCTGAATTAAATTTCCATTGTCTTTTGAAACAAAACTGATTTTTTCTATCCCAACAAGTTTTCAAATGTGCATCAACATTTATCTCAAATTCCCGCTTTCCTTTCCTGATCATATCATATTAAATCTTTCATTCCTAGTAAGTTTAGTCCTATAGTTATATAAAGGTTCTTGAGGTATTCTTCAAAAGGTGCGTATCTCCAGAATACTATTAGTTTCAATTATACTGTGAAGCAATTCGTATTAGAACCCTTGTACACCAATAGTGAGGAAGAACTCACTTTAAAGAAAGAGTCCCAAGAACTCTATTGGGGTATCTGTGTTTACCACTTAAATTACTCATCATCTTATTTCATTCTCTTACACGTCCTTTGTCTTTTCAACACTTACCTTTCGTCTAGACTATTACTATGTATAATTTTTTTTACCATATAAAGTAAGAAAATTCATTATTTTCTTAACGATCTTCTCCCCTCTATCTCTCCCCTCCTAAACTACAAATTCAATAAATAACGTATCAAATCGGTCAAAACAATACATTGACTAGTAATTCTACAAAGAATTCTCTCAATTTTGGAGTAAAAACTCTCAAAATCATCAATATTAAGTGCCGGTTTTAATTTTTTTGAAAATTGGGCGAGTTCCAACGTGGCAGAACTTACCCAATTTTCAAACTCTTATAATTTTTTAAAAATATTATTTTATTTGTTAAATGTTATTAACAAAATAACTTATGTAATTAATATATTTTATTGTAATGCAAATAACAAGTTAAAGCTGTAGTAATTGTATTATTCATGCACCAGTAACATTGAAGTTTTGTAATCCTGTAACTATTACTAAAACTTATTCAACAAAAATTGATATATGAATTGCAGGAGCAAAAACGAGGCCATCATAGGAATGGTCAAGGGTTATTATCGTCTTTAGATTTCTTTAAAAAATTCCTAAATCTTAAAAAACATACTTGTAATTTTGAAAAAAGAAAATCTAATTACAGTTAGATACGAGTCTAAATTGTAAAAATCTAACAGTCAAGATTAGCGGAAGTTAGTCTTGACCAATTTTGATTATAATATTTGAAAACAACAAAGAAATATAGTTCTAAAATTTTGTTGATTATTTAGAAGAAAATTTAAAACTTATACAGTGATATAGAAAAAAAATTTTGAAATTCAAAATCTTCATACAAGAAATAAGTATGTTTTAAAGACGAGTTGTCTATCATATCAATATAGTTTAGAGAGTCTTGTTCCATTTATATGTTTCAATTATATTTTTTAATAATCTTGAACTAAAATTGCGTATTAGTCTAAAAATGACACTCATCCACATCATGAGGATAAGTAACCCCCGATTACATAAATTCAAAATCTTCAACAAAATCCAATAGTCAAGAAAAATAAACAAAGATGATGGGATTTCAGCTGGGGTTGTTGAGATTGGGTCAGCGACGCCCAGATTTTAAATGGAGTTATATAGGAGGATTTCATATTGGATTGGGATATCAGATGCAATTGGAAGGGAATTTTAGATGGTGGGGAGGTGATGGATGGTAAGAGAAGAAGCAAGAGAGAAGGAGGAGAAAGAGAAGAGAGAGAATGCTTCCAGCAGTAAGGATGGTGGTGGTTTTGTACGAGGAGTCTGTTGGCAACGATAATCGGGGTTTCGCAGGGGGAGGCTATCGGTGATTGGGATGGTGGTTTTGCAAAAGGAGGAAGATGATAGAGGGAGGAGAAGAAAAAAAGTGAAATAAAACAACTAGAATTATAAAGTTTCTTGGAAATTCACACACAATATACCTTGAACAATAATATAAAAGGAGAGAAGAGAATAGAGAGAAAGAAGGGAGAAATGGGGCAAGAAGATGAACCAAAATCTCTTATTAATCTCAACTAACATAACTTCTATATATAGACTTATAATACAAGATTTTATGTAAGTTTGAACTATATTAAAATCAAAATCAATCAAGAGTAGTTTCTTAGAAGTCTAGATTTCTTCAAGAAACTAACTAGATATCCACATATTTCAATAATTTCATAAAACTCTTCTTTCGTAAAATCCATATTAGAGAAAAAAATCTTGTGGAAAAAAATTTAGTAAAGAAAAAAAGTTCACTATTCTTAATGTAAAGTTTCTACTCCCCCTTGTTGAAAAAATCTATTTAGATCTTTAAGCTACCACATACCAATCTTAAGTATCAATTTCTTAAATATTATAGTGTGTAAGGTCTTAATGAATAAATTTACAAATTGTCACATAATCGAATTTGTTACATATCAAATTTACCATTCTTTTGAAGCTCAAGACTAAAAAAGAATTTTAGTGAAATATTTTTTATTCTATCTCCTTTAATATATTCTTCTTTTAGTTGAGCTATGCAAATAGCATTATCTGCAAATAAACTTGTTGAAATTTCTTTCTCGAAGGATAAATTGCAATTTTTTGAATATAGTGAATCAATGATCTTAGCCACACACATTGTCAACTTGTCTCATAAATTGCTATTATTTCAACATGATTTATGGAAGTTGTGGTTAGAGATTGTTTGGTAGAATGTCAGGAAATAACAATATTTCTACATAAAAAAATCTATTTTGAGAATTATTTTTGCATAGATAAGATAAATGTCTAGCATCAGCATACCAAACTAACTTTAGGCTATATTGATTTGAATAAAATATCTAATATCAATTATCTCTTGGAGATATCAAAGGACATGTTTGACATCATTCCAATGTCATCGAGTTGGAGACGAATTATATCTTGCTAACAAATTTACAGAAAATGAAATATTTGGTGTTTGTAAGATAGGGTAATTCATGACCAAGAAGTTTTTCATTATCCTTTTGTAGTCTGAAAGGATCTTTATTAATGTCTAAAGATCAAGATTGGGCTACTCGGAGGATTTGCTTTGTCCAGGTAAAATCTCTTCAAAACTTTCTCTACACATGTACATTGATGAACAAATATTCCGTCTTCAAGATGTTCAAATAGAAAACTAAGGCAAAACTTGAATTTTTCAAAATCCTTAAATTTCAAACTCTTGTTTCAAACAATATCTTGCCTTTAGAAGCTCTTCAGGAGTTCCAATAAAGTTAATGTTATCAATATATATATATATATATATATATATATATATATATATATATATATATATATATATATATATATATATATATATATATATAATAATAACAAAGTCTTATTAAAATTTCTTGATAAAAACACATAGACATATAGGATCATTTCTATATCTCTCATTCAACAAGTATTCACTAAGACAATTATAACACATACGACCAGACTATTTTAGTCCATAAAAAGATTTGCAAAATTTGATGGAATAATTTCCACAACTACTCGACTTGAATGCCTCAGGCTTATTAAATCCTTTAGGGACTTTCATATAAATATTATTATTAAGTTTCCCATATAAATAAGCAGTAACTACGTCTAATAGATGCATATCTAAATTTTTATGCATTGACAAACTTACAAAATAATGGAATGTAATTACATCAATTGCAGTGGAATATGTCTCTTCATAGTCAATTCTCGGTCTCTATGAAAGCTCTTGTGCTGCAAGTCATGCTTCAAATCTTATAATTTCATTCTTTTCATTTCGTTTCTACACAAACACGTATTTATAACCAATGGGTTTTATCCCTTTTGGAGATTAGAATACATGTCTAAAAGCCTCAAGACTTGAAAGGGAGTTTAATTATGATTAAATCACATCTTTCCATTTTGGTCAGTCTTTTATATTATGATATTCTTTAACTGATTTTGGCTCAAGATCCTCATTATCACTCAAAATATCAAATACTACATTATATGCAAAAGCATTGTCAAGAATCATTTCCATACAATTCAAATATCTTTCAACACAACAAAATTTATTGAATTCTCTATATTATTTTGAAGATCTTGATCATTTTGCCAGTTATCTATTGGTCCTTTTTCTATCTCTTCGCCATGATCATTTTGATTGTTAATCCTCTTTTCCTATGTATATTTTTATCCTTAGAACCAATAGGTCGGCCACACTTCAAGTGTGTTTTAGAATCATTAGTTGTAGTATTAATATTTTATCCTATAAGGACACCAACTGGAGTATGAGCATCTATAGCAAGAATACGCAATTTAGTTACTCTTTTGTAGTTGGTAAAAGTATCAAGTAATTGATTTCTAATTTTCTATAAATGGATGATCTTTAAAAATTCTAGTTCATAAGCACTTTGCATAAATCAAGGTGATTTAAGACTATCTAGCCCATGTAATTTCTTGTCTTTGCTGCTTATTTTGTCCCCCTAATGTGGGAAAATTGTCTCATCAAATTGACATTCCACAATTCTTGTAGTCAGTACATCTCTTGTTAATGGTTCAAGATATCTTATTATAAAGGGATATTTATAAGCAACATAAATTCTCAATCTTCTTTGCAGGACTATTTTAGTACGTTGATTTAGCATTATAGGAACACAAACAATGCATCTAAAAATTCTGAAATGGGAAATGTTTAGTTCGAAATCGAAAACTAATTGAAAGGGAAAGTACTTATGATAATTAATTGATCTAATACGCACAAGTTCTGCCACGTATAAAATAGCATGTCCCCAAATAGATGTTGGAAGTTATTTCTCATCAACAATAGTCTAACAATCAACTATAAGCGTTTAATAAACAATTCAACTTGTTCATTTTGTGTATGAACATGAGCTATAGGATGTTCGATAATAATGTCAATAGACATGTAGTAGGCATCAAAAGTATGAGAGGAATATTTACCTGCATTATCTAGATGGATTTTCTTAATTGGATAATCAAGAATTGGGCTCATAGATGAATCATTTAAGCAAGTAATCTAGTAAATACAAGGTTGTGAGATATAATAAGTATACATATGAACTTCGACTTGATGCATCAATCATAAAGTACTTAAATTGCCCACATGATGAATGAATAGGTTCACATATATCACCATGAATCCTTTCTAGAAATGCAGGGGATTCAACTCCAACTTTCATTGATGGGAATTTAGTGATTAACTTCCCTTGAGAACAAGCAACGCATAAGAATTCACTAGAATTCAAGACTTTTTCATTTTTTAATGAATGGCCATGCATGTTCTCAATAACTCTCCGTATCATTATTGATTTGGGATGACCTAATCGACCATGCCAAATGATAAAATTATTTATAATAGTAAACTTCTAATTTACTAAATGACGCATTTCTATTGTATTAATTTTGGTATAATATAAGCTAAAAGAAAGGGATGTGAAATTTTATAGTACATGATTCTTCCCTAAAATAATAGTAACACATAAGAATTCTCAAGTACTTTCTTCCAATATCTTGATATGATATCCACTAAAAAAATTACTTTTAAAACTAAATAAATTTCTTCAAAAATTTTTAGAGAATAACACTTTTTGTATAGGTAAAAGGATACTAGCTCTTCTGAAGCCTTTAATTAATTTTGCACTACCATTTATGGTATGCAAATTTCTTTCTTCTATTTTCAACTGAGAAAAATAGGTTTCATGTTTCAATAAGGTGTGCATTGCTCTGCCATCAATAAGATTTATATTCTCTCCGCCGTTCTTAGAATATGGGACAATAGCCATATTTGAATAAAAACATAAATTTTATAATCGAAATAAAACTAAATAAAAATTACAAACAAACTAGACTAACTAAAATTATAATCAAATAATTATTCCTATAAAACTAAAAAACTATTATAATAAATTTAATTCTTTTTATGATGCCGTTCACCAATCAAATGGTCAATATTTCCTTTTGGATACTCAAAAAAATCTAGTACATGTAAATGTGTCACATCAACATGAGCATCATCAATGTGATCAATATCAAAAGGGAAAGTAAAATTAGTCTCAACATTCTTATCTTTCCTCTTGAGCAATGCTTGATATAATTCAACAAGATGTTTGGTATACGACAAGTATGCAACCAATGCCCTTTCATAATGCATCAATAACAATTGTCTTCACTATTTGCTAAGGTAGTGTATTCCCCTTTTCATCAGTTTTCTCATTCTTTTTGTGATTTTCATTAGGCGTACACTTACCGCGACTACGACTAACCACGACCTTTCTCGTAGTAGAATTATTATTTCTAGTTACATTAACGTTAGAGATTAGAGCAGAACTTGTTAATCAGATTTCATGAGTGATTCATTATTTTGCCCGGCTATAAGTAGGCATGAAATAAACTAATAATATTTCTTGAACCTTTTTTCTTGATATTACTACTGTGAGCATATTGGGGACATGAACTATAGATAATATTTTCGCCAGCATACCTTCTTCAGTGATTTTTTCTCCATGAAATTTCAATTGTGAAGTAATTCTAAATATTACAGTATTATATTCACTTATATTTTTAAATTTTTGTAGCCTCAGGCATAACCATTCATATCGGACTTTTGGCAAAATGACCATTTTTAGGCGGTCGTACCTTTCTTTTAAATTTTACCGAAGAACATATGGATCTTTCATAGTAAGGTATTCAACCTTCAGGACTTAATGAAGACGGTGACAAAGGAAAATCATTACATTAGCATGTTTTTTAATTTGACTCAGTATTATTTTCTCTCTCTCTAAGAGCCGTAGCATCAAAGTAGATTTCAACATCAAAGTAGATTTCAACATCTTGTGATATCAAGAGTCACAAATTCAAGTTTAGTAAGATTTAACATGATAAGGAGCAAAAGAAAGAACCTTTTACCCAAACCTTCAAAGGATTGTTCTTGAGGGAATCGTACCCTAAAGAAACTTCAAAAAGTAATGTTGTAGGCAATTGTATTGATAATGTGTTATAAATAAGAGCGAAAATTTACAAATACTTGGAACAATAAAATAAAATGAGAGAAGGGAATAGAGAGAAATAACTCAAGAAGATGAATTGTATTCTCTTATTAATACTAACTAATATAGGCTAATAATACTAGATTTGATAGATACCTGAACTCTATTGAGGAAAGGAAATCAAAATCAATTAGGAGTAGTATTTTGAAAGTTTTGATTTCTTCAGAAAATTAACTAATTATGGACATCCACATATTTTAGTAGGGGGTTTTGTAATAGGAGGCTGTTGGTGGTAGAGATTGTGGTTTTGCAGCTGAAGGAAGAGAAAGGAGGGAGGAGAAGAAGAAAAATGAAATAAAAGAATTAGATAATAAAATTAAATTCTTCTTAATGCATTTAAATATAAAGGGCAAAACTAAATTTCCAATCTCAGTCTCTTAATTGAAAGGGGCAAATTAGACACATAGGTCTTTCCGATAAAGTTAAGTTCACTAGTAGCCAAATTTGTCCCTCAATTGTCAATTTAAAAAGAACTAATACTCAATTGAAAAACAACCAAAAGTTAATGGTAATATAATGTTAAAAGTTTGTTAAAAATAGAGAACAGATAAAGGTATGGGGACCTGAGGGTTAGAATAATAAGGTGAAATAAGTGGCACGCTTACCTTCTTTGGTTAGCGGTAGCACAAGAGGCTAGAATGGTTAAGGGAGAAAAGAGAAGAGAGAATGAAGAAGAGATGAGTATTGATAGCATGCAGTTGTTACAAAAGGTAGAAGGGAGAGAAAGAAAAGAGGACACGAAAGGTGAACAACATAGTTGTAGTAGTGGCAATAGTAACCAACATGGTGGTAGTGGCTGATAGTAATTTTATCTATGTAGAATTAAAAAAGAATTAGGAGAGATGAGGTTATAAAGGGAATGCTTAGGCTTAGATAAAGAGAAGAGCAGTACCTAGGGTTTCTAACTAAATAGAAGGTGAAGAGATTAAGGAGACGAAAAAATGAGGAAAATTTTTTTTGAATGATTTTTTTTGCTTTTATTTCTTTTTTTTAAAAAATCAACTCCCTTTTTTGGTTAGCTAAATGGTTAAGAGAGAAAAGAGGAAGAGAATGGAGAAGAGGCAAGTGATGATAGAGTGTAGTTGTTACAAATGATAAAAAGAAGAGAGAAAAGAGAAAGACACGAAAGTTGAATGACTTGGTTGTAGTAACTAGCATAGTAGTAGTACTTGATTGTGATTTTCACTATGTAGAAGTAAATAAGAATTGGTAGAGGGGGATATTAGGGTAGAATGGTTAGGCTTAGAGAAAGAAAAGAGGAATCACAATGGTGATGGTAGCGTTGATAGTGGTGGTACCTAGGGTTTCTAACTAAAGAGAAGGTAAAAGAGATTAAGGAGAAAAAAATATGAGGATAAAGTTTTTTGATGTTATGAAATAATTAATAAAATATGTAGATGTCCATATAATTAGTTAGTTTCACAAAGAGAACTGAACTCTCCAAACATTACTCTTAATTAGATTTAATTCCTTTTTCCTAATAGAGTTTGAGTTTTTATAAAATCTTTCATTATAAGCATACATATGATTCATTCGATGATATTAGTAAGATATCTCAGTCTTGATTATTGAATTCTACATTCTCTCTATACTGTGTCTTCTCTTTTTTCTTCAATTTATCTTGTTATTATCCAAAACATATTATACTACATACTTTGTTTAATCCATAACATACTCCGTATACCCAACACTCAAATTCATAACACATTATGAACAGAATTCGTCGAAGCATAACTCTAGAAAATATGATTTTTTGAAACACAAGTTTCTTTGTTCAATCCTTTGAAGCATTTGAGTTAAAAGAAATTATTTGAGTCTTTGGAGCTCTTTAAGTTAAATAGCTCTCTCTCTTTCTTAATTATCATGCCATACATTGCTAAACTAAATTTTTTGGCTATTGATATTATGGGAAAAACTATTTATCATAGATTCATGTTGAAATCCATATTTATATAAGAAGTACTAAAGACACCATTAAAAAGAATAATATTAAATCGAATCAAAATCATGTCAAGGTAATGATTTTCTTTCCTATTCATCTTTATGAAGCCCATATAATGCTAAATACCTTATTGTGAAAGAACTATTTATTCTTGAAGAAAACATAAAAGAAAGGTGCAGCTACCAAAAAATATTGTTTACTAAATACCTTTTTGATTGGATATATTTATGGTTATAAATTTCAAGCCTAATAAAGTAATATAAAGAATATATTCTCCTTTCTCATGTGTGAAATATGATTTTGTAATAGGAATATTGAGAAAAGATCTCAACGTTATTGACTTCATGTCTTCTTGAGGGTGAATAAAAAAATAAGTTATTGATCAAATATTATATAGCCTGACACTAAAGCAAATATGATTAGAATTTATATTTATTTATCAAAGAAATTTTTGTCATTGCTTCAATTATGATAGAGATAATCATTATCATCATAAGGATTACAATAGTGACTCATTAAATTCTTAAAGTATAGATTCACACCAAAAGTAAGAATATAATGAGAAAGAGAAGTATCAACACTTTATCTATTGTTAGCCCTAAGGGCAAATCATGTAGTTATGATTAGTTTTGATTAATGACAAATATTTATAAGGATCAATATACTTGTATGTTGTGTGATAGGATTTGTGGATTAAGAAGTATGAAGTATTATTGCCTTGAAGCCATAATGCAAGAACAACTTCAATATGTCAAAGTGATTGCATATTGAAGAGTTTGTTCAACATGATTGAAGGCTTTGAAGACATGAAGTGTAGGTTACATGTGCTTAATAGGTAAACTTTGTAACCCTACACTCTTAAGCCTTGGAATCTATGAGTTGCAATTGAGAGCACAAAACTTAATTAAAATTGTTTCAATGGTTTTGAACTTACATAAATTATCAAGTTTTTCATCAATGGTTTTGCAATTAAAAGGTCTTTAATGACTTATCTTTTAGGCTAGAATGTTTTCCAACTTGTTTGAATTGATTTGAATATGTTTTGACAAAGTTTAAAAAGTTTAGACGCAAAATTCGGATGCATAAGAGAAAATTCGGTCGTCCGAATTTTTTTTTACATTGTGAACAGTGTACTGTTCACATGAACAGTACGACTATTTTTCTAGAGAAATTAAGACGCACGTTCTGACGCACTTGAAAAAATTCAGTCATCCGAATTTTAAACAATACTAGCGAACAAACCCCTGTTCACATCAACAGTATTTTCCAGAGAAATTCGGGCGCATGTTTAGACGCATAAGACAAAATTGATCATCTGAATTTTAAACAGTGAACAGTAACACTGTTTGCATGAATAGTATTTTCCAAATGCACAAGAAAAATTCGGTCGTCCGAATTTTCTGAAACTAGCCGTTACTAGTCGTTTTATGACTGTTTTAACTAATTTTCAAAATATATAAAAGCCACAAACTGTAGATTTTTGAAAGAACTTTTGAACTTAAGAAATCCTTGAAGCTCTAACTTATTTGACATCAAAATTATTTGAAAAGCTCTCAAATTGCCTTGTGCTTAAAGGTCAAAATTCAAGATTTCAAAGGCAAGAAGTGAATTGTGCTAGTAATTGTATTCATCCACCAAGAAGTGTTGGTAACATCCGAATTCTATTTTTACATTATTGTTGTGATTGATACAATGTTATCTTGTGATGTAAAATCCTTTTGGTAAGGGTGAGCCATAGACTAGATTAATCAAGATTGTGGTGTAAAACCCGTGTGTGGGTGAGCATTGGATTAGATTGGTCTTTAGGTTATCTTTAGATATAAAATCCTTGGGGGAAGGGTGAACCTTGTTTGTAGGATTCCAAAGGAGCTTGTTGGTGTAAAACCCTTATTGGGTGAGCCTCTTCTATAAATGCCTACATTGAGCATATAGTGAATTGGTTGAAATCCTTGAGTGTGGACTCAAGGTAGTGGATGTAGATCTTGGAGAGATCGAACCACTATAAATTGTGTGTTCATTTATTTATCGCTTTACTTGTTTACATACTTGTGTTATTATTATTTGTTTTTAGTTGTTGATTGATTGGTTGTGATTTTATTGTTTGATCATCTTGTCTCAACCATTAAATCACATATAAAATTAGAGTTTGTGAATTTGAAGAAGATCTTTAACTAAGGCAAAGGATTTGCAAAACACGAAAAGATTTTGATAATTAGCCTAAGACCTAATTCACCCTCCTCTTAGGTTTTTCATCTATGAATATTAAAAAATGTTTGTAACATACCTATAGTACATCAAATATATTTTTTTATTAAGTATCGATTGAAAAGTATTAATATAAAGTTTACATAGAATTACTTTATACTAGTGATAATGATATAGATATTGATATGACACATGTGAGAACGTAGCTAATTTATTTAAATATTCATAAGGAACATCTTGGCATTTTGATTCTTAAATTTATGTATTTAAATTCTAACATTATGTAACTTTGGTTTATTTTTGGATTCAAGAATGACAAAGATGAAATATACCATATAAATAATTTGAGGAGATATCAGCTATGCCTACCCTGCAACAATTTTATCTCTTGAAAGAATGCTAGTTGATCATGAGACTTTGAAAAAGAAGGTTGATGATCTTTCATCATGTATAGAGAAATTTACAAAAGGAAGGGACAATCTTGATAAAATTCTTGGAGCTCAAAGATCTCCTATTGTTAAAAATGGTCTTGGTTATAATTATGTAAACAATGTTCCTAAATATAACAACTTCTTTGTTAGAGATGCTTCTACTTCCATCCATCATACTAGTTGTACTTATTGTGGAAAACATGGATATAAAGTCACCAAATGTTATGTTAAAAGAAAAGTAGAGAATAGTGTAAAAACCATTTGGAGAGTTAAGAGAATTATTACTAACCCCCACGGACCCAAGAAAGTATGGGTACCAAAGGATACTTCTTCTCCTTCATTGCAGGTACTCTTCAATCCAAACTCAAGCACCATTAAACGGTATATTGATAATGTTGGCTTAAAGAGTAACAGAAAACACCTCATTCATAATTAAGGTCGAAGCAACCAATGAAGGATTTGCTTTAGAGACAAAAACAAAGGAAGAATTCTTGGAGTAACCAATGTTGGTACATGTTCCTCTCTTCTTTTTAAACAAATGTTGCTTGGTGCTGATTTGAACTATAACTTGCTTAGCATTAGTCAGTTGTGTGACAATGAATAAGAAGTTAAATGCCAACATGCGAAGTTTCAATTGAAAATCCCTTTTGTTAAGATTTGAAAATTTGCCAACCATGACTTGTCAATTGCTTCTATGAAGTTGATTAGGTAAGATTGATGATATGAGATTGAATTCATGGTTGATATGTTTTTGAAATTTATTATATGTCATGATAAAATGATTAAAATAGCTATGATTGAATATCTATGCATTTGCTTGGCCAAAAACATCATTGTGAAACTTTACAAAATGTTCGGACTTGAAGTTTGAATGTAGACCATAAGTTCGGTCGCCCGAAATTGTATGACAAAATGATATTTTGAGATTTTGATCAATTACTCACAAAATGTTTCAATGTGTGTTTTATATTGATAAGCTTGAATGTCTTGTTGCTTATGATAATGACTGATTTTCTTGGCATAGAAGATTTGGTCACGTGAGCATGGATTTGTTGAACAAACTTTCCTCTCAAGATTTATTTGGAGGATTGCTAAAAAAATGTGTTTTGAGAAAATTGTCTTTGAGATACTTGTCAATATGAAAAACAAACAAAAGAATCTTCCAAACCTAAGAAAATGATTTTCACTTCAAAACCTCTTAAAAATTGTTTATATGGATTGTTTGGACCAATGAGGATCACTAGTCTTGAT
Source organism: Rauvolfia tetraphylla (assembly GCA_030512225.1). Classification (NCBI taxonomy): domain Eukaryota; kingdom Viridiplantae; phylum Streptophyta; class Magnoliopsida; order Gentianales; family Apocynaceae; genus Rauvolfia; species Rauvolfia tetraphylla. The sequence continues at coordinate 7,216,844 of JAJQKT010000062.1, forward strand.
AGTAAGAGGTATTGATATGTGATTGTTGATGATTTCTCTATATTTACATGGGTGATCTTTCTAGCTCAAAAGGATGAAGTTCTTTTCATGAATTTGTAAGACTTTTCAAAAGAGGTCAAATCTCTCTTGAGTGCAAATTGATTTCTATTAGAAGTCACAATGGGAGAGAATTTTACAATCAACATTTTACAAAACTTTGTGATGAGAATGGGATTGCTCACAAACTTTTTGGCTGCCAAAACACCTGAACAAAATGGAGTTATTGAAAAGAAAAATCGTACCTCACAAGAAATGGTTAAGTCTATACTTGGAGAAAATTCTTTACCAAAATATTTTTGGGACAAAGATGAAAACACTACTTTTTTATGTTTTTTAACAGAGTCCTTTTGAGGCCATTTGTCTTTTTTTTTTTTAAAAAAATCTTTTGAACTTCTATTTGATAGAATACTCTAATTTAAACAGACATGACAAGTTGTATCAAATATACATGAATATGCGTAACAAAGTACTTTATATTGAATATTACTGGCCTGTATTGCAAAGTATTTGGTTGCAAATGCCTTATATTGAATATATGCGATAACTTGAAATTTTTGATAGAAAATCAAATGACAGGATATTCCTTGGTTACTCCTCTAATAACAAGGCTTATAGAGTTTATAACAAAAAGAACCTTACATAATAAGGAAACTATTCATGTTAGTTTTGATGAATCTTACATTTACTTGTTAAGAAAAGATGAAGATGATATAGGTACATCTATGAATGACTATCAAACCCATCTTCAAGCACCAACTTTGGAGGATCATACCAATGAGGAGGAAATGATTGAGTAAAATCAAGATGACCAACTTAGTGGTGACCAAGAGCTCCCAAAGAACTTAGGATATCCAAAAAGGACACCCTAAGGAGTAAATCATTGGTGATATCTCCCAAGGAGTAAACATAAGGCGGAACTTTATTGATAACTTTATTCTTTTATCTCATATGAGCCTAAAAGTATTGATGGATTATTGCTATGCAAGAGGAATTAAGTAAATTTGAAAGATATTAAATTTGGATATTCCTAAATCTCATGATCATTCCGTTATTGGAACTAAATGATTTTTAGAAATAAACTTATTGAATCCGGAGAAGTTATTAGAAATAAGGTTAGACTTGTCGTCCAAGGATTCAATCAAAAAGAGGGCATTGATTATAATGAGATTTTAGTTCCGGTTAGTAGATTTAAATAAATTAGAATAGTTTTGGCATTTGCATGTTTTAAAGGTTTCAAACTCTTTCAAATGAATGTCAAAAGTGCTTTTCTAAATGGTTCTATTGAGAAAAAAGTTTATGTGGAACAACTACCCAATTTTGATCATGAAAAGTTTCCTAACCATGTTTTCAAATTATCCAAAGCTTTGTATGATGTAAAACAAGCTCCTAGAGCTTGGTATGAAAAATTGATTGGTTTTCTTCTTTCAAAAGGATTTTCAAGATGAAAGGTTGATACTACTCTTTTCATAAAAACCTCTTGTAACAATGATCTATAAGTTGTCCAAATATATGATACAATTTTTGGTGCTTTTAATACTTCACTTTGTGATGTGTTTGCCAAGTTAATGCAAAGTAAATTTGAAATGAGCATGATAGGAAAACTCAACTTCTTTCTTGGCCTACAAATCAAGCAAACCAAGGATGGCACTTTGATGAATCAAATTAAGGTATCAGCACTTCCGTAAGTTTATCAACTATGCTTGACAAGAATAATAAAAAAAGGTTTCATAAGAGTAGTCAACTCTATTTGACAGCAAGTAGAGCCAATATTATGTTTGTCATGTACTTGTGTGCTAGATTTCATCTTGTCCTAAAGAGTTTCATTTGATTGTTGTTAAACACATTCTCTATTACCCTATTGATGCTCTAAGTGATTATGGTCTATATTTCAAATGTGTGGCTATGTTATGTGATAACACTAATGCAATAAATTTGATCATCATACTATTCAACAAACTAGGACAAAGCATATAGAGATCAAACTTCATCTTCATCAGAGATCACTCTACTAAGGGTAATACTTGTTTAAAATATGTTTGCGTTAATGAACAAATTAATAATATCGTTACTAAGCCATTGGCCGAAGAAAGGTTTGACCAATCTTAGAAGAAGCTTAGGGATTTCAAAATTCAATAACTAATGAGTATATTCAAGTGTTGTAGCTCCAGGTGAGGACAAAGAAGCCTAGCATGAGAAAAGGAAAGGGAAAAGCCAAAGAAAGAGAAGAAGGACCAGTAATCAATGAACCAAGGAAGGTTTATGTTCCTCAAAGCATGTCATGACTGGATATATCACTATAGAGGCTACTACTGAATTTGATGATTGGACAAAAGGAATCATAAGACAAATCCAAGCCACAAGGTGGTGTCATCAAACTATCCGAAATGGCTAAAAGAACTGAGCATAAGGCATTGCCATATGGAAGGTTATTAACAGGAATTTTCAAGTATCTCCAAGTGCAATAGTCTTCTAGTGGTTTACCAATAAAGAGTGAAGAAGTCTACACCAACAACTCACTAAAGAGAATTCCTTGGACACTTGATGATGATAATGTATGAAGGACTAGAAGAGAAACTCCTCTAAGGGATGGTAGAAGAGATGCTAGTGATAATGAAGAGAAGGAAGAAGAAAATGAAGAAGAAGAAGAGGATGAAGAGGAAATCCTTGCTAGAGAAAGGAAAATAAAAAAAAAACATGAGTCACCAAGTGAGGGGGAGCAACTGCCCATAAAAAGAAAACTATTGAAGAGGTATCCTCCATTGAAGGAAAATAAGTTGAATGTGATAATCTCACTAGAGGTAATACCATAGTTGCCAAGGTGTTTCAAGAGACATTGAACAACCATGCAAAGGAAATGAAGAAGATGGACAAATTCTTCGAGTCCTTTGCTCCCATGATTCTTGGCAAATTTGATGGTTTAGAAGCTAGAGTCAAGAATATGGAAGAAGACTTGAGAAAGATTTCTCAAGTCTTCTTAAATAGTCCAAGTTCTTATAAAGCCAAAGAAGAAGAAAAGAAAGAAGATAATAAAGAGGACAGTGAAGAGAAAAAAAATGAAGAAGATCAAGAAGGTAATATGCGTGGAGATAGCAGCAATAAAAATGAAGAAGATCAAGCTTACCCTCACACGGGTTTTACACTACAACCTTGATTAATCTAGTCTATGGCTCACCCTAACACAAAAGGGTTTTATGTCACAAGATAACCTTGCAAATGAGCTAGTAGAAAATAACACAATTTAATAAGGAGATAAGAATGTGTAGATGTTACCACTTGTAGGTAGATTTTTACACAATGTTGCACCTTTACACTTTGCCTTTGGAATCTTGAATGTACACCTTTGAGCACAAGGCAATTTGAGAGCTTTTCAATTCAATTTGATGTAAAACAAGTTAGAGAATGTGGGATTTGTTTAGTTCAAAGTTCTTCTAAAAAATCTGGAGTTTATGGCTTTTATAGAATTTGAAAATCAGTTCAAACGGCTATACAACGGCTAGTAACGGCTAGTTTTAGGAAAATTCGGATGACCGAATTCTGCGTCCGAATTTTTCGGACGACCGAATTTTTTCTGCTACGTTCGAATCTTCTTCCGAATTTCTCTGGAAGAACAGTGACCATGCTGAAGGCCAAAATTCGGACGACCGAATTTTTTGGCTGCGTCCCAATCTTCTTCCGAATTTCTCTGGAAGAATAGTAGCAAACTTTTGCTACAAAATTCGGACGATCGAATTTTTGGACTGCGTCCGAATCTTGCATCCAAATTTTTTAAACTTTGTCAAAACATGTTCAAATCAATTCAAACAAGTTGGAAAACATTCTAGCCTTAAAGATAAGTCATTAAAGATCTTTTATGTGCAAAACCCATTTATGAAAACTTGATAATTTAGGTAAGTTCAAAACCATTAAAACCATTTAAATCAAGTTTTGTGCTCTCAAAGATTGCAACTCATAGATTCCAAGGCTTAAGAGTGTAGGGTTTACAAAGTTTATCTATTAAGCACATGCAACCTACACTTCATGTCTTCAAAGCCTTCTAACATCTTGAACAAACTCTTCAATCTTCAATCACTTTGACATATTGGAGTTGTTCTTGCATTTTAACTTCAAGGCAATGAGACTTCATACTTCTTAGTTCATAAAACCTATCACACAACATACAAGCATATTAGTCCTCATCAATGTTTGTCATTAATCAAAACTAATCATAACTATATGATTTGCCCTAAGGGCTAACAATCTCCCCTTTTTTGATGATGACAAACTTTGATGCAAAATGTGATGGATTTAAAACAATGTAGTACATAGAAGTATTAATGTCAATGATAGAAAATAACCAATTTAGCACATTGACATACAAAAGGCTCATTATGAGCCTATGACCCAACCAACCTCCATTTGCCTCCTTCCTTCCAACTACTAGGATAGAAGATATAACATTTAAGCATTAAGAAAACTTCTAAGAGAGGTTTTAAAGGTTGTAAAAGTTTAACAATGCTCCCCCTTAGATTGTGCTCATTTTTTCAACAAGTTTGGACTTGAGATACTATGCATCCGAATTTTGACATATCAAGTCCGAACTATAAAATAAGTGAAATGAAAGCTTCAATTTTTGAAAATAAGCTTTCCTAAGATTGTTCAAATATAGTAGAAGAGATTGAAACATGTTTGAATCAATTTGAACAACAAAAGAGCACATATTGGCAACAAAATATGGATGCATCCGAATTTCAGAACATACATCCGAATTTTTAAACCTTGCATCCGAATTTTTTGATCTTAAGTCCAAACTGCAATAAATTCAATATAATGAATGTTTGAAGTGAAATAAAGTGTTCCTAAGGTTGTTCAAACATAATGGAAGAGATTAAAACATATTTGGATCAATTTGAACAACAAAAGAGCATGTTTTGGCAACAAAATATGCATGCATCCGAATTTCTGAAACATGCATCTGAATTTTTAAATCATGCATCAGAATTTTGAGCTTTCAATTTCAAACTATAAAATATGTGAGATAACAATTTCTATTTTTGAAAATAAGCTTTTCTAAGATTGTTCAAATATGATAGGAAGGATTAAGATAGTTTTCAAACAATTTGAACAATAGAAAAACATTTTTGGCAAGAAAGTTTGGATGCATCCGAACTTTTGGTTTGCATCCGAACTTCAAGTCCAAACTTTTGATAGCAAGTTTGAAAAGGTGATTTTGTATTCAAATAAAATGTTGATGTACTCAAATATGTATGTCCACTATAGCATTCAGTTTAGCTTTGCAAAATCACAAAATTCATGCATTCAATTGTTTTCTTGAAGTAATTCAAAATCATAGGTCAAGTCAAGAACCAAGTTCAAGATTTCAATCTCAACTTAACCATATTCCAAAATCTAAGAAAACAACTAAAACCTCACATATTATAACACTTTCAGTTTAAATTCAAATGCAGAAATGCAGCCAAATATTTTCACATTACTCATTACATATTGCACATCAACATATACACAACACACATCACATTTACAGCAAGCACATAGCACATTTTTGTAGTCATTCTTTCTCCCCCTTGCCACTGATATTTAGTTTACATTTCATACACTTCACTGCTATTTCACATTTTCACACATTTTGTCATCACATTTCTTCTCCCCCTTTTGTCATCAATCAAAGACAGGGTTTAATGAAAATAAGACAACATGTATCACATATAAGTAGTATGTTGATCAACTCTCATTTAGCAATTAAGCAATATATTGACCTACTCTCATAAACAGTATATGTCTAGTCAAATAATTATCATCCTAACAGCAATAATCATTATGTAGCATTTCAATAATGATAAATCAAATTCTTCTCCCCCTTTTTTTTAGCAGCAATTAAACTTGGGGTGAGAATACTTGGACAACAAAAGTGAAACAAAAAAAGCTCTTATCACAAAGATTTCACATATTGAGCTTCAAAACATTATAATGACTAGAAAGACACAAGTAAATTTCAATGTCGAAGCATAACATGTGCATCAAGGCATAAACTAAAATAAGCAACAAAATAGAGTTTAGGGATAGAAAGGCTTAGTCTTGGATGTGCTGCATGGTCTTCACTTCCAAATTTGTTTGTTGTGATGGCAATGTTTCCTTGATCTCTATATGATGGGGTCCTTCATTTGTTGACTCCCTTCACCTCCTTCTTCTTGCTTGTTCTCTTGGGCTTTACCTCTTTGTTCTTCATTCTCATGCTCTTCTTTTGCTTGGAGTGCTTCACTGTCTTTTCCTTCATCTTAGTCTTCTTCTTTAGCAACAAATTGATAGCCATCTCAATTTTCACTGTCATTACTATCATCCTTATCGTTGCCATCTCCTTCCATATTTTTTTTTACTCTAGTTTCTAAATCATCAAATTTGCCAAGAATTGTTAGAGCAAAGGACTCGAAGAATTTGTCCATCTTCTTCATTTTCTTTACATAGTTGCTCAATGTCTCTTGAAACACCTTGGCAACTATGGTATCAGTTCTAGTGAGATTATTACCTTCAAATTCTTTTCCTTCAATAGAGGGTACCTCGTCAAATAGTCTTCTTTTGTGGAAGGTTGCTCCCCCTTACTAGATAACTCATGCCTCATTTTGGTTTTCCTTTCTTCAGCAAGAATTTCCTCTTTTTTTTCTTCTTCTTCTTCATTTTCTTCTTCCTCAACATCCTCACTTTCTTGTTAATAGTCTCCCATACGGTAAGGCTTCGTTGGCTGGTTTTCTTGCACTAATCATATGCTTCAACGCCATGAATCCAAAGTTTAGTCTTATATGCTCATGCAAGGAAAGCATAATCACCAAATGCATAGTAGTAGTCATGTGATGCATAACCCTTCCTCTATCATCAAAGGCTTTGATTTTCTTTTCCCTAATTGACCTAAATTGTCTACCATTTGTGAAAGCTTCTTCAAATCTTTCATTTGTGAACAATCCATGAATAAAGCAATGCTGTCCCAATGAGTAATACCTTGCCTCATTATCATCTACCTCACAAATTATGTTCACTAAGGCATTATTGAACTCAAAATCCACTTGATATACTCTAGAGGAATACAATTGAACTACATTATTCCCCTCATGTTCAATTCTCTCTTCTTTAAGATTTGCATGAAAATCATATATAATGGCAGTATAAAATTCTTCATCAACTACTATTAAATTTCTCCAATCAATATCATCAAATAGAGATAGAACATTACCCATATTGGATAGTTTATTCAAGTTTACTTTGTTTTCGTGAATAATATTTCTGTTCTTCTTGCTCCATTATATTCTTTAGCACTATATATATCCAAAAATTCATATATATTTTTTTTATGCATGGCTAGCATAATTACAGCATACATATAATCAACAGAAGATTTGTGCCCAAAGTATGCTATAATCAAGGTAATAAGCATGTGATTCCAAAATATATATATATATATTTTTAACCATCAAAAAGCTTTTATCACTCTCTCCTTTCTAGTCTTGAGGCTTCTTCATTTATACAGGCATTCTTAATTCTTTCATATGAGTATAACTCACTTATAAAACAATGTCCCCCGGAAGAATAATGCCTAAACCCAACATTCTCAACATTACGAATTCTATTGAGCAATGCATTATCAATATCCAAAATCAACTTGTGATATTCTTAAAGAATACCACTGAATAGATTTATCACCAACTCGCTCACCTCTTTCTTCCATACTATTTGCTTAAACTCCATAAACTAAGTAAGGTAATAGCATCAAACACAAGCAAACTAGTCCAGCTCATATTATTTAAAAACGAGAGTATATTACCCATTTCGGATAGTTTGATGACATCCACCTTGTGGCTTGGATTTGTCTTATGGATCCTTTTTGTCCAATCATCAAATTCAGTAGCAGCCTCCACTATGACAAATCTATCCAGCCATGACATGATTTGAGAAACATAAACCTTCCTTGGTTCGTTGGTAACTAGTCCTCCTTCTCTATCTTTGGCTTTTCCCTTTCCTTTTCTCATGCTAGGCTTCTTTGTCCTCAATTGGAGCTACACACTTGAATATACTCGTTAGTTATTGAATTTTGAAATCCCTAAGCTTCTTCTAAGATTGGTCAAACCTTTCTTCGGCCAATGGCTTAGTAACAATATCATTAATTTGTTTATTAATGCAAACATGCTTTAAACAAGTATTACCTTTAGTAGAGTGATCTCTAATGAGATGATGTTTGATCTCTATATGCTTTATCATAGTTTGTTGAATAGTATGATGATCAAATTTATTGCATTAATGTTATCACATAACATAGCCACATATTTGAAATAGACCATAATGACTTGGAGTATCAATAAGTTAATAGAGAATGTATTTAACAACAATCAAATGAAAAAGAACAAGATGAAATCTAGCACACAAGCACATGGCAAATATAATATTGGTTCTACTTGCTGTCAAATAGAGTTGACTACTCCTATGAAACCATTTTATTCTTGTCAAGCATAGTTGATAAACTTATGGATGCTTATACCTTAACTTGATTCTTAAAAGTGCCATCCTTGGTTTGCTTGATTTGTAGGCCAAGAAAGAAATTGAGTGTTCCTATCATGCTTATTTCAATTTTACTTTGCATCAACTTGGAAAACACATCACAAAGTGAAGTATTAGAAGCACAAAAAATTGTATCATGTATTCGGACAAGTTATAGATCATTGTTGCATGAGGATTTTATAAAAGGGTAGTTTCAGTTTTCCTCTTGAAAATCTTTCGAAAGAAGGAAACTACTCAAGGAAACTAGGGGCTGGTTTTAAACCATTCAAAACTTAGGATAGTTTGAAAATATGGTTAGGAAACTTTTCATGAGCAAAACCGGGTGATTGTTCCATATAAACCACTTCCTCAATAGAACCATTTAGAAAAGCACTTTAGACATTCATTTGAAATAACTTAAAGCAAGTACAAGTCAAAAGCATTCTTATGGACTCAAGTCTAGCATTCGGAACAAAGGTTTCATCTCATAATCAAAGTCCTCTACTTGATTGAATCCTTAGGCAACAAGTCTAACCTTGTTTCTAACAACTTCTCCGGATTCAATAAGTTTATTTCTAAAAACCATTTAGTTCCAATAATAGAATGATCATGAGATTTAGGAATATCCAAAATATTGTATCTTTCAAATTTATTTAATTCCTCTTGCATAGCAATAATCCAAAAATCATCACACAAGGCATCATCAATACTTTTAGGCTCATATGAAATAAAAGAATAAAGTTATTGATAAAATACCGCCTTATTTTTACTCCTTGGGAGATATCACCAATGATTTGCTCCTTAGGGTGACCTTTGTGGATATCATAAGTTCTTTGAAAGCTCTTGGTTACCACTAGGTTGGTCATCTTGATTTTGTTCTATCATTTCTTCCTCCTTGGTATGATTCTCCAAAGTTGGTGCTTGAAGATGACTTTGATATTCATTCATAGATGTACCTACATCATCTTCATCTTTGCTTTCCCAAGTGAATGTAAGATTCATCAAAAATAAACATGAATGGTTTCCTCATCATATAAGATTCTTTTCATTATAAACTCTATAGGCCTTTTTTGTTAGAAGAATAGTTAAGAGATATATCTACATCTAATTTTCTATCAAATTTAAGTAAGTTTTCACAAGTATTCATAATAAGACATTTATAACCAAACACTTTAAAATATGCAATTTTAGGCATTTTATAAAAGAGAATTCAAAAGATGTTTTCCTTCAAAATGATCTTAAAAGAATTCTATTTTTCATTGCATGTGATGTTTACAACTTTGAACCAAAAATATTTTTGAAGAAGAATTTTCACAAAGCATGGACCTAGCCAATTTTTTTTACAAATTCAAATTTTCCTTTTAATAACACCATTTTATTTGTGGGGTTTTTGCAGTTGAAACAATTTTATGAAATTCAATTTTCAAAACAAAATTTGTAAAGACTTGTTTGTAAAATCTCTCATTATCACTTCTAATGAAAATCAATTTTCACTCAAAGGAGGTTTAGACTTTTTGAATAGTTTTTTTTTAAAACTTATGAAACACTTCATCCTTTTGAGCAAAGAAGAATGCTAAAGTGAATATTGAAAAATCATCAACTACTACTAAGACATACTTCAAGTTATCAATACTAGAGTTTCTCATAAGTCCAAATCAATCCATATGAATCAAGCTCAAGATGTTTTGAGGTCTAAATGAATTTTCATGTGTTTAAAAAAATTCTCTAGTTCGTTTTCCATATTGACAAGTGTCTTGAAGACAATTTTCTCAAAACACATTTTTAGCAATCCTCCAACTAAATCTTGAGAGGAAAATTTGTTCAACAAATCCATATTCACTGACCAAATCTTCTATGCCAAGAATGTCCATCATTATCGTAAGCCACAAGACATTCAAGCTTATCAAGATAAAACACATAATGAAACATTTTGCAAGTAATTGATCAAAATCACAAAATGTCATATTGTCATATAAATTCGGACGACCGAATTTATGGTCTACATCCAAACCCTTTTTGTAGAGTTTTAAGAAGATGATTTTGGTAAACCAAATGCATAGATAGTCAATCATGGCTATTTTATTCATCTTATCATGACATATAGTCAACTTCAAGAACATATCAACAATGAATTTAACTCCACATTATCAATGTTATCTAATCAATTTCATAGAAGCAATTGGTAAGTCATGGTTGGCAAATCTTTAAATCTTAACAACAAAGAATGCTCAACTAAAACTTCATATGTTGGCATTTAACTTCTTATCCATTGTCACACAATTGGATAATACTAAGCAAGTTAAAGTTCAAATCAGCAATAAGCCACATTTGTTTAAAAAGAAGAGAGGAACCTTTACCAATATTGGTTACTCCAAGAATTCTTCCTTTCTTCTTGTCTCAAAAACAAATTCTTCATCGGTTGCTTTGACCTTGATTATGAATGAGATGTTTTTCTATTATTCTTTAAGCCAACATCATCAATGTACCGCTTAGTGGTGCTTGAGTTTGAATTAAAGTGTACCTGCAATAAAGGAGAGGAAGTATCCTTTGGTACCCATACTTTCTTGGGTCCGTGAGGGTTAGTAATAATTCTCTTAACTCTCCAAATGGTTTTTACACCATTCTCTACTTTTCTTTTAACATAACATTTGGTGACTTTATGTCCATGTTTTCCACAATAAGTACAACAAATATGAGACATGGAAGTAGAAGTAGCTCTAACAAAGAAGTTGTTATGTTTAGGCACATTATTGACATAATTGTAACCAAGACTATTTTTGACAAGAGAAGATCTTTGAGATCCAAGTAGTTTGTCAAGATTGTCTCTTCCATTTGTAAATTCTTCAACACATAATGTAAGATCATCAACTTTATTTTTCAAAATTTCATGATCACTAAGCATTTTTTCAAGAGAAGAAACTTTTGTACAAAGAGATTTATTTTCAAGAGATATGTTATGTAAAGAAACATTCAAAACTTCTTTTTCAATATTTAAACAATCAATAGATTCAAGAAGTTTTTTTGTTCTCACAAAATAATTTTTGAATTTTCATTCAATAACTCATTAATTTTGAGTTTCACTTCCTTATTCTTTTTCGAAGCCTTTTTTAATTCTCCATACATCTCAACAAGTAATTCACTAGGATCATCAATATCATCATCATAAGAAGTAGAGGTAGAAGGAGTGGATTGTACCTCATCATTTATTGCCATGAAGCACACATTTGCTCTTTCTTCTGCATGAGTGATTTGAAGTAGCATCCACATTTCATGAGCGGAATCACATTCCATCACTCTATTGTATTCATTGACGACCAACGCATAACAAAGAATGTTCATTTAATGTCATCTTTCTTGAATCGCTCTCATCATACTCATCCATAGGCTTTGGTTCCCTTGTAACTCCATCGGCTTTCAATCTCAATGGCACATAGGGACCTTTCTCAATAATATTCCACAATTCATAGTTAATAGAACAAATATATATCTCAATCCTAGACTTCCAAAAAGTATAATTAGAACCATCAAACAATGGAGGTCTAGTAGTGGAGGAACCTTCCGTATAAGGCAAATTTGATGAACTAGCCATATGATCTTTACTTCTAGGTTGTTAGACCTTAAAAAGAAGACCTTGCTCTGATACCAATTGTAAGACCTAAGAGGGGGGGGGGGGGTGAATTAGGTCTTAGGCTAATTGTCGAAATCTTTTCGTTGTTTTGAAAATCCTTTGCCTTAATAAAAGCTCTTCTTTAATTCCACAAGCTTCAAGTTTATATGTGATGTGATGGTTAAGATAATATCATCAAACTACAACCAATCAATCAACAACAATCAATAAGTAATAATAACATGAGCATGTAAATAAATAAAGCTATAAGAAAATGAACACACGATTTATAGTGGTTCGATCTCTCCAAGATCTACATCCACTACCTTGAGTCCACACTCAAGGATTTCAACCAATCCACTATAAGCTCAAGTTCAACAATTACATAAGAGGCTAACCACACTATGGTTTTACACTCACAACCTCTTCTAGTAATTATACAAACAAGGTTCACCCTTCCACAAGGGTTTTATATCTAAAGACAACCTCAAGACTAATCTAATCCAAGGCTTACCCTCACACGGGTTTTACACTACAACCTTGATTAATCTAGTCTATGGCTCACCCTAACACAAAAGGGTTTTATGTCACAAGATAACCTTGCAAATGAGCTAGTAGAAAATAACACAATTTAATAAGGAGATAAGAATGTGTAGATTTTACCACTTGTAGGTAGATTTTTACACAATGTTGCACCTTTACACTTTGCCTTTGGAATCTTGAATGTACACCTTTGAGCACAAGGCAATTTGAGAGCTTTTCAATTCAATTTGATGTAAAACAAGTTAGAGAATGTGGGATTTGTTTAGTTCAAAGTTCTTCTAAAAAATTTGGAGTTTATGACTTTTATAGAATTTGAAAATCAGTTCAAACGGCTATACAACGGCTAGTAACGACTAGTTTCAGGAAAATTCGGATGACCGAATTCTGCGTCCGAATTTTTCGGACGACTGAATTTTTTCTGCTGCGTCCGAATCTTCTTCCGAATTTCTCTGGAAGAACAGTGACCATGCTGAAGGCCAAAATTCGGACGGCCGAATTTTTTGGCTGCGTCCCAATCTTCTTCCGAATTTCTCTGGAAGAATAGTAGCAAACTTTTGCTACAAAATTCGGACGACCGAATTTTTGGACTGCGTCCGAATCTTGCATCCGAATTTTTCAAACTTTGTCAAAACATGTTCAAATCAATTCAAACAAGTTGGAAAACATTATAGCCTTAAAGATAAGTCATTAAAGATCTTTTTTGTGCAAAACCCATTTATGAAAACTTGATAATTTAGGTAAGTTCAAAACCATTAAAACCATTTAAATCAAGTTTTGTGCTCTCAATTACAACTCATAGATTCCAAGGCTTAAGAGTGTAGGGTTTACAAAGTTTACCTATTAAGCACATGCAACCTACACTTCATGTCTTCAAAGCCTTCTAACATCTTGAACAAACTCTTCAATCTTCAATCACTTTGACATATTGGAGTTGTTCTTGCATTTTAACTTCAAGGCAATGAGACTTCATACTTCTTAGTTCATAAAACCTATCACACAACATACAAGCATATTAGTCCTCATCAATGTTTGTCATTAATCAAAACTAATCATAACTACATGATTTGCCCTTAGGGCTAACAAATATGTTATAATATGTGAGGTTTTGGTTATTTTCTGAGATTTTAGAATATGGTTAGGTTGAGATTGAAATCTTGAACTTGGTTCTTGACTTGACCTATGATTTTGGATTGATTCATGAAAACAATTGAATGCATGAGTTTTGTGATTTTGCAAAGCTAAATGAGTGTCTTTGTGGACAAACATATTTGAGTACTTCTATAGTTCTTTTAAAAGTGCAAAATCATCATTTCAAACTTATGACCAAAAGTTCAGATGCAAACCAAAAGTTCGGACGCATCCAAACTTTCTTGCCAAAAATATTTTTCTGTTGTTCAATTTCTTTGAAAACTATTTTAATCCTTCCTATCATATTTGAACAATCTTAAAAAAGCTTATTTTTAAAAATTACAGCTTCCATCTCACATATTTTTTATAGTTTGAACTTGAAATTTCAAAATTAGGATGTATGTTTCAGAAATTCGGATGCATCCATATTTGTTGCCAAAAAATGCTCTTTTGTTGTTCAAATTGATTCAAATATGTTTTAATCTCTTCTATTATGTTTGAACAACCTTAGGAAAGTTTTATTTCACTTTAAACATTCATTATATTGAATTTATTGTAGTTTGGACTTGAGATTTCAAAATTCGTATGCATGAGTAAAAAATTCGGATGCATGTTCTGAAATTCGGATGCATCCATATTTTGTTACCAAAATGTGCTCCTTTGTTGTTTAAATTGATTCAATTATGTTTTAATCTCTTCTAATATGTTTGAACAACCTTAGGAATGCTTATTTACAAAATTTGCAGCTTTCATTTCACCTATTTTATAGTTTGGACTTGATATGTCAGAATTCGGATGCACAGTATTTCAAGTCTAAATTTGTTGAAAAATGAGCACAATATAAGGGGGAGCATTGTTAATCTTTTCTGACCTTTAAAGCCTCTCTTAGAAGTTTTCTAAATGCTTAATTACTATATCTTCTATCCTAGTTGTATTGGAATGAAGGAGGTTAATGGAGTTGGTTGGGTAATAGGCTCATATTGAGCCTTTTGAATGTCAATGTGCTAAATTGGTTATTATCTATCATTGAAATTAATACTTCTTTGAACTACACTTATTAAATCCATCACATTTCACTTCAAAGTTTTTCATCATAAAAAAGGGGGAAATTGTTAGCCCTAAGGGCAAATCATGTAGTTATGATTAGTTTTGATTAATGACAAATATTGATAAGGATTAATATGCTTATATGTTGTGTGATAGGATTTGTGGATTAAGAAGTATGAAGTCTCATTGCCTTGAAGCCATAATGCAAGAACAACTCAAATATGTCAAAGTTATTGAAGATTGAAGAGTTTGTTCAAGATGATTGAAGGCTTTGAAGACATGAAGTGTAGGTTACATGTGCTTAATAGGTAAATTTTGTAAACCCTACACTCTTAAGCCTTGGAATCTGAGTGTCATTCTCAACAAGTTTGGACTTGAAATGCTAAGCATCCGAATTCTGACATATCAAGTCCAAACAATAAAATAAGTGAAATGAAGGCTGCAATTTTTGAAAATAAGTTTTCCTAAGGTTGTTCAAACATATTAGGAGAGATTAAAGCATATTTGAATCAGTTTAAACAACAAAGGAGCACATTTTGACAACAAAATATGGATGCATCCGAATTTCAGACTCATTCATCTGAATTTTGAAATTTTAATTCCAAACTTTAAAATATGTGAGATGAAGGCTAGAATATTTGAAAATAAGCCTTCCTAAAGTTGTTCAAATATGATAAGAAGTAATTAAAATAGTTTTCAAACAATTTGAACAACAAAAAAATCAGTTTTGGTTTGACAGTTTGGATACGTCCAAACTTTTTGGTTTGCATCCGAACTTAAAGTCCAAACTTATGAACTCTATCCTCACATATTATAATTCTTTCCAGTTTAAATTTTAAATGTATAAATATAGTAAAAAATGCCAAAACTTTTTCACAGTGTATCACTTAAAATACTATTAACACACATTGCACCATATTTGCGGCATATTATAGCATTTAGCAGAACTCATTTCTTTCTCTCCCTTTTGTCATCACTCAAGAATGGGAAAATGAAAATGAGACTGATAATTACTAAAGGAAGCTCTCAACTCTAAGGTTTCATCATTGAGCTGCATACCATTAAAGCTATTACATAGGCCATATTTAAACTAGTGATAGAGTGCAGAAATTTAAAGTGTAAAAATAGAGAGATTTGCATAAAACATGCTAGTAAAGGTTCAAAATAAATAAAAACAGTAAATAGAAATGAGAGTGAAGATGTGCTTAGTCTTTGGATATTGATGGAGAGTCCTTTCTCGGTTTCCTCTTGACAGTAACATGCTTGACTCTTCTATAGCCAAATGTTGGATTTGATGGGGTTGCTATTTCAGCTCTTGCAATTTGACCTCTTTCTTGACTGATTCTAGCTTTCTGCAATCCTTGATCTCCTCCTTGAGACTCCATGACCTACTCACTGCCATTCCCTTGGTCACCATCATTATCATCATCTTCATCATCATCATTCATCGCCTTCTTCATTTTTCTTGTTATCTTCATCATTCTCATCATCCTTTTCCTCTTGAGTTCTAGAAGGCCCTTCAGCACTTTGAGGATTTCTTATCCATATTTCCTCAATGTGCTTGACTCTATTCTCCAAACTGTCCAGTTTTCCAAGCACAATAGGAGCAAATGTTTCAAAAACTTTATACATTTTCTCCATTTCTTTCATGTGGTTGTTTAGTGCTTCTTGAGTTTTATTTTCTCTTGAAATCTCTTCAGCACTAGTACCTTCCCCAGCAATAGGATGTGATTGTGAAGTTGGCTCTTCTTCAAAGAGTCTTCTTTTGGAAGGAGGTTGCTCCCCCTCACTTGTTGAATCATGCCTTCTCTTAGTTTTCATTTCCCTTGCCCATGTTTCTGCCTCTTCTTCTTCCTCTTCTTCAGTTTCCTCACTTTTCTCTGCTTCAACTCTCTTTGGAGGGGTCTCTCTTCTAGTTCTCCACACTTCCTCATTATCAAGAGTCAATTGCATCCTTTTGAGAGAGTCATTTGTATAAATTTGTCCTCTTTTAAAAGCTTGTCCTCTAACAGGAAGCTTGACTCGAAAATGTTTGAAAAATCTTGTCAGAAGTCTTCCATATGGTAAAGCCTTGTTATCAGTCTTTCTAACCCCAATCATATGCTTCAATGCCATGTATCCAAAATTCAATCTCCTATGCTCATGCAAAGCAAGCATAATCACCATATGAATGTTCCCCACAAATGTTTTGTGACCAAAGTTAGAAATAATCATGGTTATAATCATATGATGCATAACTCTTCCCCTTGCATCTAAAGCCTTAACCTCTCTTTCCTTAATGGTCCAAAACTCTCTAGATTGGTGAAAGCTTCTTCAAATCTAACATCTGTAAACAGTTCTCATTGATAGCAGTGTTGTCCCAAAGAAAAATATCTTGCTCCAACATCACTCACTCCACAAATTCTATTTACTAATGCATCATTTAATTCAAAATCTATTTGAGATACTCTAGATGAATACCATTGATTAACATCTTCTTCCTCATATTCTATTTTCTCTTCTTTTAGATTGGCATAAAATTCATATATAAGAGAGGGATAGTACTCTTCATCTATAGCCAACAAATTACTCCACCCAATATCACCAAATAAAGATAGGACATTACCCATATTGGTGAGTTTGTCAAAATCAACTCTGTTTCCAGGGATGATTTTCCTTGATTTCTTTTTCCAATCTTCAAATTCTGATGCAGCTTTGATTGAGATAAACTTGTCTACTCCAGATGATGATTGAGGAACCCTAATTCTCCTTGGTTCATTGAGAATCCGTCCTCCTTCACTGACCTTTGCTTTCTCTTTTCCTTTTTCCACATTTCTCCTTTAGTTCTCACCATTTTGATCTTCTAACAGAAAAGCAGCAAGATTTGAGAGTTGTGTAGGGCTGGGAATTCAAAGATCCAAGTATTTTGATGTGAAAATGGTGAAATCACAAAGGGATTTAAGTTTGGATGCGAGTGGGTAGAGAGAAATTTTGAAAAGGAGAGAGTTCGGATGATAAATTATGTGAGTAACGGCTAGTTTAGTTTCTTAAAAACCGCTGTAACCACAAAGTTCGAACGGCCAAACTTTTTGGTCTGCGTCCGAACATGCATCCGAACTTCTCTGTTTCTCCAGTTTCAGAAAGTTTGAATGTCCGAACTTTCTGTCATGCGTCCGAACTTTTCTGTCCAGAATTTTTTGACAAAGTTTGGACGATCCATTTTCACTCAATGCATCCAAATTTTTCCTGCTTTTGTCACACTATAATAAACACATTTGTAATTGAATTTTGAGATTCCTAAGAGCCTTCTTAAATGAGTAAACCTTTCCTTAGCCAAAGGCTTTGTGAATGTATCAGCAATTTGGTCATTTGTCTTTATATATTCTAAGCATATGTCTCTTTTAGCAACATGATCACGAATAAAATGATGCTTAATCTCTATATGCTTTGTTCTATAGTGTTGGATGGGATTTATGCTCAAATTGATGGCACTAGTATTATCACATAAAATAGGTATACAATTAAATTTAATACTATAATCAAGTAGTGTATGTTGCATCCATAATAATTGAGCACAACAACTACCAGCTGCAATGTATTCAGCTTCAGCAGTAGACAAAGACACAAGTTTGTTTTTTACTATACCAAGACACAAGACAACTACCAAGAAATTGACAATGACCACTTGTACTCTTTCGTTCAACTTTGCATCCGGCATAATCAGCATCCGAATATCCAATAAGATCAAAAGATGAAGATTTTGAAAACGAAAGATCATAGTCATGTGTATCAATCAATAACAAAAAATAGGTTTGACAGAAATTAAACGAGATTCTTTAGGACATGATTGAAATCTAGCACATAAGCACACAGCTAACATAATATCTGGTTTACTTGCTATGAGATAGAGCAAACTTCCAATCATACCTCTATATGACTTCTCATCAACATTTTTACCTTTTTCATCTTTATCAAGTTTGGTTGATGAGCTCATTGGAGTTCCTATTCCTTTTGCTTGATCCATTCCAAATCTTTTCAAAAGCTCCTTGGTATACTTTGCTTGGTTTATAAAAACTCCATCCTTAGTTTGTTTAATTTGCAGCCCAAGAAAGAAATTCAGTTCTCCCCATCATGCTCACAAAGAGATGTGTTAGTGGCACCAAAAATAATATCATCAACATAAATTTACACAAGTAAAATATTATTACTAGATGTTTTTATAAAAAGAGTTGTGTCCACTTTTCCTTTTGCAAATCCTTTTGAAAGAAGAAAACCACTCAATCTTTCATACCAAGCTCTTGGGGCTTGTTTCAAACCATATAGAGCTTTGGTTAATTTAAAAACATGATTAGGAAATTTTTCATGAACAAAACCGGGAGGTTGTTCTACATAAAACTCTTCTTCAATAAAACCATTTAGAAAAGCGCTTTTGACATCCATTTTAAATAGCTTAATCCTTTAAAACAAGCAAAAGCCAAAAGTATTCTTATAGATTCCAATTTGGCTACAGGAGCAAAAGTTTCATCATAATCAATACATTCTTCTTGGTTGAAGCCTTGAGCAACAAGTCTAGCCTTATTTCTAACAATTTCTCCTAGTTCATTTAATTTATTTCTAAAAACCCATTTTGTACCAATAATGGAATGATCATGGGGTCTTGGAACAAGAGTCCAAACTTTATTACTTTCAAACTGATTTAACTCTTCTTCCATGGCAATAATCCAAAAATTATCACTCAATGCATCATCAATGTTTTTAGGTTCTAAATGAGATAAAAGGGCAAAATTATCAATAAAGTACCGCCTTGTTTTAACTCCTTGGGAGACATCACCAATGATTTGCTCCTTAGATGGCCTCTTGCATATGTTAGATCCTTTGGAAACTCTTGATCATTGCTTGGTTGACCATCTTGTTCTTGCTCCATTATTTCTTCTTCCTTGGCATGTTCTTCCAATGTGGGTACTTGATGATGAGTTTGATTTTCAATTATTGTGGAACCTGCATCATCTTCATTTCTTCTTTGAAGATAAATGTTAGATTCATCAAAACTTACATGTATGGTTTCTTCAACACATAATGTTCTTTTTTTATAGACTCTATATGCCTTTTTATTTGATGAATAGCCAAGAAATACTCCTTCATCTGATTTTCTATCAAATTTTCCCAGATTATCACTGATATTTAAAATAAAAAATTTACAACCAAACACTTTAAAATAAACAATTGAAGGAGTTCTATTAAATAGAAGTTCAAAAGGTGTTTTTCTTATAAAAGGTCTTAATAAAACTCTATTCATTACATAGCAAGCAGTATTTACAGCTTCAGCCCAAAAGTATTTTGGCAAGGAATTTTTTCAAAGCATTGATCTAGCCATCTCTTATAAAGTTCTATTTTTCCTTTCAACAACACCATTTTATTGAGGTGTTTTAGTAGTTGAGAAATTGTGAGTAATACCATATTCATCACAAAATTTTGTAAACTCTTGATTGCAAAATTCTCTTCCATTGTCACTTCTAATAGAAATCATTTTATATTCAAGGGATGTTTGAACCTTTTTGAAAAATTTTGCAAATTCATGAAATGTTTCATCTTTTTGAGCTAAGAAGAGCACCCAAGTAAATCTTGAAAAATCATCTACAATCACATAAGCATATCTTTTACCACCAAGACTAGTGGTCCTCATTGGTCCAAATAAGTCCATGTGAACAAGTTGCAGAGGGTTTGAAGTAGAGACCATTTTCTTTGGTTTAAAAGATGTTTTTGATTGTTTTCCATATTGCCAAGCATCACAAAGACGTGTTTTATCAAAATGCATTTTGGGTAATCCTCTAACTAGCTCTTGTGTAGAAAGTTTATTCAATAAATCCATGCTTACATGTCCTAATCTTGTATGCCACAAAACTCCATCATTATCATGAATGGCAAGACATTTGATATCATTTGTAATCAGTTCATCAAGATATAACAGATATACTTTTCCAACTCTTTTAGCAACAAAGATGGTTTTGCTACTTGCACTATCAAGAATAGTACAAGTATCACATTTGAATTCTACTTTGCATCCATTGTCACATAATTGACTAATGCTAAGTACATTATACTTTAAACCATCAATGAGCAATACTTGTTTAATAAGAGGGAAGGAACCTTTACCAATGTTACCTATTTCAAGTATTTTTCCTTTCTTCTTATCACCAAATGTGACAAAGCCTTCACTTGTTGCTTGAAGCTCACTAACAAGTGAGGCATTTCCTGTCATTTGTCTTGAACAGCCACTGTCAAGAAATCATTTTGTGGCACTTGATCTAGAAGCAAATTGAACCTCATCATCAATTGCCATAAAGCATATGTTGACCTTTCCTTCACTGTCATCTTTACTTTCTTGATCTCATGTTCTAGCCAGTCCTTTTCTTTTCTTGGAAGATTTCTTTTTGTTCTTGTTGTCTCTTTCCCTTTCCAAAATTTTGGGACAATCAGCAACAAGATGTTATGTGCTCTTGCATTCAAAACATTGGGGTTTGGAGGATGAAGACTGTCCACTCTTCTTGGTTAGCTTTCTTCCTTTCTTGATAGCTTTCTTCCTTTCTTGAGGAACTCCTTTTTGTAGAATCTCTTGAATTTCCTAACTGCCATGGCAATTTCCTCTTCTCCACTATTACCATCTTCTTCTTCACTCAAATTATTTGAAGTCTTGAGTACAACTCATTTTCTTTATCCTCTTTGTCATTTAATCTTTTCATCTTCATTTCATATGTGAGCGGAGATCCAATAAGCTCTTCAGGCGGAAGAGTTTTTAAGTCCTTGGACTCCTCAATAGCAAGCGTCTTTGGCTGCCAAGATTTTGGTAGAGCATCCAAAATCTTCCTGTTTTGCTCTCCAATAGTATAGCTATTTCCATAAGCTTTTAAGCCATTGAAAATGTTAGTAAACCTTGTAAACATATCACTAACATTCTCACCTTGTTTCATGGTAAAAAGTTCATAGTCTCTAACAAGCATGACAAGTTTAGATTCTTTAACTTGGTTTGTACCCTCATGAGTTATTTGGAGTAATCTCCACATATTATGAGTAGTATCACAACCACTAACTCTATTATATTCAGTTACATCTAAAGCACAACTTAATATGTTTATGGCTTGATAATTCAATGTCATTTTCTTTGAATCATGTTCATCAAATTCATCCATAGACTTTGGTTCTAAGGTCACTCCATCAGCTCTCATTTTCATAGTAATATAAGGACCTTTTTCAACAATATTCCACAAATCAAAATTTATAGAACAAATATATATCTTAAATCTAGATTTCCATAAGGTATAGTTTGTTCCATCAAACAAAGGTGGTCTATTTGTGGAAGACCCTTCTAGGTAAGGTAAGTTTGAAATATTAGCCATAAGATCTTTAACTTCTAGGTTGTAAAACAACATAAGAAGTCCTTGCTTTGATACCAATTGAAAAACCTAAGAGGGAGGGAGGGGGAGGGGTGAATTAGGTATTTGGCTAATTTTTCGCAACCACAACCCTTTTATAATTCTAAGCAAAAAAATAGATTGTATGTGCTTGGTTCAATAAAAACGTAAGGCAATTAATAGCAAAGTAGTAGAGTAATATAAGAACAAAGAACACAAGTAATTTTTAGTGATTCGATCTCTTCAAGATCTACGTCCACTACCTTAAGCCTACACTTAAGGATTTCAAACAATCTACTATAAGCTCAAGTCTACAAATTACATAAGAGGCTCACTACGCAATAGTTTTATACTTACAACCTCTTTTAGTAATTATACAAGCAAGGTTCACCCTTGCACAAGGATTTCATATCTAAAGACAACCTAAAGACCAATCTAATCCAAGGCTCACCCACACACAGGTTTTACACCACAACCTTGATTAATCTAGTGTATGGCTCACCCTTATTATAAGGATTTTATGTCACAAGATAACCTTATAATGAGCTAATAGAGAAAACACAGTTTAATAGAGAAAGAAGAATGTGTACATGTTACCATTTGTTGGTAGACGTTTACACAATGTTGCACCTTTACACATTGTTGTCTTTGAAATATTGAATGATCAATTGAAAGCACAAGTAACGTCAAGTAACAGCTAGTTTCAGAGAAGTTCGGATGTCTGAACTTTCTGCCATGCGTCCGAACTTGTGTCCGAACTTTACTGTACCAAGCTATCTGGAAAAGTTTGGACGTCCGAACATTTCCTTATGCATCCAAACTTGCGTTCGAAATTCTCTGGAAAAATAGTGACCATGCTATCAGAGAAATTTTGGACGTCCAAACTTTACTCCATGCGTCCGAACTTGCGTCCAAACTTCTCTGGAAGCACAGTGATCATTTTCAAAGTTTGGACGACCAAACTTGCATCCAAACTTATCAAAGTTTGTCAAATCATTTAAAAATCATCCTTAACAACATTGAAATCCTTTTGTATGAATAGATAAGTCATTTAAGCACTTTTAACACAATAACCGTTACCAAAATATTTTAATTATCCAAAGTTTGCTTAAGATTATTTGAGACTTTGCAAACATACTTGTTGTTGAGAAGTTCATTAAAAAATTATTTCAAAAACAAGTTTTGTGCTCTCTTATGCATTCAACTAATTCCAAGACATACAAGTGTAGAGTTTACAAAAAAATATACCTATTTAGCATAAAAACTCTACACTCTAAGTCTTCAATGCCTTCAATCATCTTGAACATACTCTTCAATCTTCAATCACCTTTGGCATAGTTGAGTTGTTCTTGCATTGTGACTCCAAAGTAATAAGACTTCATGCTTCTCAATCTATTAATCCTATTACTCAATCATACAAGCACATTAGTCCTCATCAATGTTTGTCATTATTCAAAACTAATCATAACTACATGATTTGCCCTTAGGGCTAACAGTAAGTCTATGATATGAGCTTGCATTGCAGCTATGGCTTTTGCCCACGAGTGCTTATGAAGCATATTAAAGTGGCCAGTCCAAGCTCTCCCATAATTTGAGACTGGTGATTTTTTACCACCTATGCCATAGTGGCTTTTTTATTTGAAAATGCAATATCAAAGTTGATATTCAATAAGTTGCATTTCAGTTCTTGCCAATTCCGCACATGATATTGGGGTTGCCATTTTGTCTTCCTGTTTGTTGCATCATTCCAATACTCAGTTGCTTGGCTTAGGTCATTGTAACATCTCATCCTAGTGGTCTGGGCATGTTTGTTTTGAAGTGAAGTTTATAATTTTTAAATATAAAGTATTTAAAGAAACTATCATGAGTTTAAGTTAATTTATTTTTAGGATTATTTGTGATTATGTTTTGCAAAAAAAAAAAAAGATCCAATAAGCAAGTGACACATGGCCACTGATTTTTTTCACCAAAGTCGGTGGCAAGCACCGACTCTCCCATCTTGACATATAATATTTGGATCTTTGTTTTCTTTCATTTCCTTTTTCTTTCTTTCTTTCTTTCTATTGGCTTTCCCTATTTCTTGCATTTCTCCATTTTTCTCTTCGCTTCCTTTCTTCTCTTGGTTTATTTCTTTATGTTTAAAAAGTTACATAAAAACTCCATCCTGACTAGATATGATTTGGACATATCTAAATTTGGAATATGATGTGATTGGAATATTATTTGAGTCTGAAACGGCAGTGGATTGTACTATACGTGGCTCGTCTCCCGTACTAGGGCTTCTTCCGGTGGCGTGGAACGCATAGACTCTGAATTGTTGATCCACTGGAAAGTAGAGCGTAGTATGTCAGGGAGGGTGTGACCCAACTGATATTGCGTTAATTTGTTTGCGGTCACCTAACAGTGAGTCAGTAATGACTCAATATTGGGGCTCAATGTTGAGGTTGATCACCAGGATTGGACTGGTAAGTACCCCATAATCCGTAGCTTGGTTTTGTTTGGGGAGGCATAGATATATGTGAAATCGAATATATTCATGCTAGTGTATGGCTGGTTTTGACTATGGGATGCTGAGATTTGTTTTTCCTATGACCCCCATTATTGGTTCGGTAGATTTACCGCTGAGCTGGTATTTGATTTTTTGTCATGTTTGAGAAATTTGGTTTAAGGTGACATGCTGATGTATCTTGATTCGCTCAGACTTTCCAGCTATGTCCAAAACCTGATCATGAGATTTATGTATTATTTTGGAACAAAAAAGATTATATGATATAAAACACTTTTGAACTACTGTGCATACACATTTACCCTTATATTTTGGAAATATCATATTTTTGAAATACACTAGCACACATGTGAACTCACTGAGCTTTCCAACTCACACATGTCTTTTTTTTTTAATGTTTAGTTTCAGATAACATATACCATAGATCGAATAGTGATTCTTTGATTCGCTTCCGAGTTAGCATATGGAGGGGCTCATATATGTGTTTGATCAGTTTGTATTTTTTTTTTGTTACCTCTCACCAGAGAGAGAGAGAGAATTTTATTTTACAACTATCTATAAATGAAGATTGAATTTGGAAAATATAAGATACATGATCTACCTATATATTTATGTATTTCGACCAATGTTTCTTATAATTTTATTATATTATAATATATGTATACTTTTTCTCCGAACGCGATTCATATTTGCACACTTCAGTACCGAGAAGTATGTTGGTACCTCACTCAGTTGTAATGGAACCTAGCGGAGGAATTGAGGGTATCACAATCATTCCCTGGCTCAGGTAGTTTGTTGTGGTACAAATATTTTGTATAATAGCAAACATGTTCAATAACAACTATTGTGTAATTATGCATTTTTTCTTCCTCTTCAAGGCTTACTAGAAAGATATTGGTTGATTCGAAGACAGCGCCAATCCATTTTGTCACATTTATATTGCTGATACCTAATCTGTTCTACCATTTGGAGTTCCACTACGACCAGATCATCAAAGCAAACATAAGTAGTAAAAGCTTTGTGGACTCTTCTCTATTGCCATATATTAAACATTTATCTTTTTCTATTAAAAAATATGTTTGAGCTTTATCTTGCAAGTAGTGCACTTGACTTGATCTTTCAAAGCATGTAGTGACAATGTAAGTTTCAATTCCAAATGTGCTTTCATATTGTCCTATTAATGTTGGAGTCTGAACCAAATCTTTCCACATGGTTTGCTTTGTATAAAGATCGAGCAGAGAATTCACTAATTTGGCAGGGTCGAAACCAAAGTGTCCTGCTCTGATTAACTGAAAAGAATAATTTTAAGAACTGCCTCTGCCACATCTCTCAGAAAAATATTAAGTATCATCTCTTTGTTCCAATTTCGTTGCTGTTGGTAAATCAAATCTCTAACCTAATTCTAGCTGAAGCTACTACTCATAAGGTGGTTTGAAATGTGATAAATTTGGAATCCAGTGGTCCTTCCAGATTAACCATGGAACTACTTTCCATTTCCTTACAAATTTCTTTTCCCATGGATTTCATGTATTGTAGAATTTGATTCCATATCCATGAGCCAACTTTGTTCCCGTGTGCAATATCCAAGGATATCCTCTCACAAGAGTATATAGATTTTAATGATTTTACCGTAGTTTCTCTACTTGTGCGCATAATTGTTAGCTAAAATTAGTTATATATGCCTCATACAAATGCTTGCTTCTTGTAAATCCCCTAGACTGCGCTCCTCTTTAGGTGTTCATATTAAATTCTAGTTCTTGAGACAAAGGTGTTTGCTCGCTGATTCTTTCTTCCCACCAAAAAAAAAAAATGTTTTGGAGCGAGTATATTTACACTACACAACTTGGAATTGCTTGGGCAACATATTTGATCAGAACATTTCTTCTTGTCAGTGACAATGCCTTCATATTCCAACTAACAAACTTTGTCCTTAGATTGTCCACTCTGTCTTGAAAACAACTAATTCTAGATTTCCTTTTGCGGAACTGTAACCCTAAAAATTTTCTTGCATGGTCACACACTAACTCTTAGTACAATCAGAATTGCAAACCTCTCAGCAGAAGCCATGTTTTTGCTAAAATGAACAAGATAGTTGGAGTAGTTATTGGCATGTCAGTCCAGAGTAATGAGTGTCAAGGCATTTTTCAAATTATCCAAGAGTAAACCTATCTCAAATTTTCAAAATTTTCCCTTAGAAGCTAGTTAAATTCAAACCACAGTTGCAATGGCGAGCCTGATAGTTGAGTCATTCTATATTTGAAAAAAATAATAATCTATAAGGGGGATCGATTTTATATTTAAGTCCCCATATCTTGATTATGGACTACTACATATCAAACTGCCAAACACAATCAACTTCTCATACTTCACTGAAAATGAAGATCATAGAACTGTTCACTGCATGTACCATAAATATATATAACTGCACTGCCACTGCCCTTTCTTCACAACATTTTGATTGTTAGACCATGTACAAAATGAAAAATGTACTGCATCCCTTATATGTAAAATCATGAATTGTATATTGGGGCGTTTTATAAGCTAAATATGCACACAGCTTGTGAACTTATTCGCACTGGTAGACTCAAAGTTATAATAGGTGCTCTATTCCTTTATTTAGATGGTGGAAGACAGTAATTCCTCAAATGTTATTTGACCGGGCGAAATTTTGATCCACAGAAACAGCTTTCTACCCGCCAAAAAGAAAAAATCACAACTGATTGATGAGTTAACAACGGTTCAGGAAAGCACAAATAAGACATGTTCTCTTAGTCTTATGAAGAGTCGGGCAAAGTCATAAGCCCTGATGAACAAATGAATGTTGAATAGAATAATTAGGGCAAAGTTTCAGAAGAGGCTAGAATTTTGTGTTATTCATACACATCCCGTCTTTTTTTTTTCCAATAACATATCAGTTGTTGTGTTCTCGGTTTAGCAAACCAAAGAATATTCAATCTCATCCACTATATTTTATTATTCTTTCTTTGTACAATAGAATTCACAAAAACAAATCCCGCAGTAGGTGTAAAAAGGTGAAACTCGATGAAACTACTAAGGGATAACAAAATGCTGTTAACTTAATGTATATGTATAATTAGAAAGAAAAGAAATTCAACCTTTAACATGATAAATAAATTGGGACAAGAAAGCCTTAGTTTTCCACCACTCAAAACGAAAAGATATCATTTATCTCAAATGACCAATAAGACCACAATTTTTTGATAATTCCAATACGAACGACGTTTATCGTAGTGCTGTCAATACAGGCCAAAGCTCGTGGACTGGTCTGCAGGCTGACCTGTATAGCCAAGTTTGGGCTTAGTATGCCAAGCCCGTTTAAACGCGGGATTTTTTGACCCATTCAGTCTATTTTTTATTTTTTAATTTTTTTTAAAATTTTTTTCTCAAAATGACGCCGTTTTGATATTTTTAAAATTTTTTTCTAAAACGACGTCGTTTTATAAAACCTGCGGACTGGCCCGTTTAGCTCGCGGGCTTACTGTAGCGGGCCACGGATTGAGGGTTTCCAACCCACATCAGTCTGTTTCAGAGCTAGCCTGTGACAGGCCGGGCCAGACTGGCTCGTTTGACACTACTAGTTTATCGGTAGTTGTCCATGAGGTGAGGGATGATTGCAATTTGTGCAATCTACGAATGGCTGCAAAACACCTCCTTTGTTTCTTATTTTTATTGTTTATAAGAGTTATTGTTTTCACCTTACATTCCTACTAGGGGACACAGTAGAGTGGAGTTCCGACTTAAATAGTTTATTTTTTCTTATGTAATTAATCAATTAACATTTTTTATTTTTCTTCATAAGTTAACATCTATTCATTATAATTAGCTTTATTACTACAATTACAATGCTAAGGATCAACACCTCCATGGTTATAAAAGAGATAAAGGGAGTGTAACTGATAATTGAAACACCAAAATTCAATAGACATTTAATCTCAAAATTATTATTATATGAAGCACAAGTATGAGATATCAAACTTCCCCACACTTAGACATTGCTTGTCTCCAAACAATACTACAAAACAACTAAGAATTTTGAATAACAATTCATAAGAAATAAAGAGTGTTTTGAAGCATTTCAAAGGGGTGCAAAATAGAGATAGAGCATTACTTCTTGAGAAATCTTGAGCAATCTACACAATCAATCTAAAAGTCATTCAAAATATCCATTACAAAGATTAAACAATCACCTCCTTATCTTATAATGCAAGCAAGAATTTGTGTGCGTATGTGTCCAGCCAAGGAATTCTCATCAAGAAAGAATAATACCCCATAAGCCCAGCATTCACAAAACCTCTCAACTAATACGGTAATAAAAATTTAACTTCGATTAGGTAAGACTTTCACGCTTGTAACTTTAGGCTCAGAGAAAGTTTAGGGTGCTAAACAAAAGGTGAGGAATTTTAAGTCAAAGAAATGAGAGCTAAAGAGAAATGAATGAGACATAAAACAAAAGTAATTACCCTTATTAGCCATAAGGAATATCACCGTTCCCATACATTCAATCACAAACTCCCATTCTCTACAAAATTCCCTCACTTTGGATTCAATCACTTGCACATAGTATGCTTCAACCCAAAACTTTTCCATCATCACCCATCTTTGTCAACCCATAAATTTAACCTCAATCATAACCAAATTCACAATAATAAGGGTAAAAATGTATTTAGCTCTCACAAAGAAAAGTTAAATATAAATAGTGGAGTTTAAAATTTGAAAGAAGGAAAAATAAAAAATATAGATTGGAAATTTTATGCAAAAAGACTTCAAGAAAGGGTATTGCGGATAAAATTAAGAGTGGTGGCTAGAAAGGCTCAATCCAAACAAAGAAGACCTATTACCATCATTTCAAGATCAAACTAAGGTTAATTACACATTTCGCTTCAAGGCAATGAGTGTGGGTTCTAGGACAAAAGTAATGTTGAATTCTAAGGCTTCAACTCCATAATCATCACAACAAAAGCAAAGAGGAAACGTTCTTAAAAGATGAATTTCATACAAGCAAAGAATACAAGGGGTGCTTACTTAATCTAAGTTAAGGAACTAGTTATGACTTTTAGAATGTCTGTATAACTACTCTTTGAGAAAAGATTAAACATGCAAGTCTTGAAATACCTTGAAGATTCAAAAATAAAAATGAAAACAATAAAATTCAACAAAAAATCATGAAAATAAATTATACTACTAAAGCCAACTATCCCACACTTAAGACAGCATTGTCCTCAATGTTGGGAGAGAGATACACAAAAGACTTCATAATAGAAATTTAAAGAGAAAAATGTAAACTAAAAAGGAAAATACAGAACAAAATAAGGGAAAAATAATTAGTAAAAAAAATGAGAAAGGGAGGACTCCCTTGGTTATGGTGCTTAAATACCGCCCGCTCCATCACTCGATCCCGAACTAGCTCATGGAAAGAGTTGTCCTATTTTCTATTTTTTTAACCTATAAATCATTAAATCATCTAATCAATTGAATCCAACAAAATGAAAACTAAAAAAATTACTGCAAGCAACACAAACAATGCAATAACTCCGCATTAAACAATCCAACGAAAAAACGAGTAACAACATGGTTGTTTCGTATGTGAAGGTTGGGCAAACCCATATGAGTAGCAAGTTGCACCTTCTATATACTACACAGCCAAAAAACAAAAAACTAAAGAAAGTTGGAAACAATGACATAATTAAAACTCAAGTCTCAAAAATAAATTAAACAAAATTATGTACAAATGAAGAAGAGCAAAGATGGTGAAAATCACTTATCCCCCTGGGTCATAGGAGTATGGAGAAAATCTTCTTATCTTTCTAACTCCAACATGATCAAGTTTAAGCCTATGTTTGCTTACCACTAACGTCCCTTTCTTTGGATGATAGCTTTCCATAACTTCATATGGAAGTATTCGACATACCAAGAACGGAGAAGTCCATTTAGACTTAAACTTACTCGTGAACAATTGAGAGTCATCCAATAACACTTGATCTCCTGGCTTGAAAACTTGATTTTGGTCATCCCTTCTTTGGGGTTGCACCACTGGTTTGAAGCCTTCTTCCATTAATATTTTGTGAGTGCAAAATGAAGGACTAATATCATTGATATCGAAGATCTTCCATTCCATTGCCTTTGTCTGCTTCTTTAACACCGTTATGAGCTCTTCTTTCTGTGCATCTTGTAAATCGGTTGCAATGATCACCGGAAACACAGAATTATCCACAAGAAAAATATACTCCAAATGATTTGGCAACTTTTTCAACTCTAACTCCGGGGAATCCTCAATGGAAGACTTCATTATACTCCCTTTTTCCCTCTCAATTTTCTCAAACTCCACCTCTTTGGTGTTGATTGACGATGATTCCACATGTGCTATTATTTCATCAATCTTACATAGCCCCTTCTTCGCCTCTTCACCTTGACCTAAGGTGATCTCTAAAGGTTCTTCATCCTTTTTCTTTTGCCCTTCATTCTTTTCAATTCATTTTTGTTCATCTTCAACATGCAGTTTCTCACCCATCTTTCCTTCTCTTTTTTCATGCGGGTTAGGATTTGGGACCTTCAATTCCGTGCTACTCCTCAAAGTAATAACTTCAGTACATTCCCTAGGATTTGGCTGGGCATTGTTTGGGAGAGTCCCAACTTGTCTTTCTAAAACGAGCTTCACCAAGTTTTGAAGGGTGCTCTCTTAGTTCTTTAAGGATGCTTCAATTCTTTGGCTACGTGCTTTTTGAATTTGAACTTGGGTTTCGGTATCCGCTATGAACTTTGTCATCAACTCTTCAAGGCTAGATTTCACTGCTTTTTGAGGAGGTGGAGGAGCTTGGTATTGGTAAGGAAAGAATAGTAGGGGTTGGGAACTTGATAAAGTTTGGAAACCAGGAGAATGTGTTGGTCTTTGTTGCCCTTGATTGCTCCATAAGAAGTTCAAATGATTATGCCACCCTGGATTATATGTATTGTTGTACGAGTTATAGAGTTGCTCCCCATCACAAAAATAGTCCACAAGCTCCATTGACCATGTGTTAGAAGTTCTTATAGTTTGGCACTCATGGGTTGGACGACCACCTTTCCAAAATTCATAAGCCATCATCACTTGGGAGGGTTGAGGTGCCAAATTATCGACCAAAAAGCTCATTCCTTAAGTACAAATACAAACAAATTCAACACAAGAAATGCTCACTAAAAATTCAACCCAAGGCTTTCCGACTAAAACATGACAAACACAAAAAAAACAAGCTAAACACTTCAATTCACCAATAATTAACAAAATTACAAACAAGAAATAAATGCTAACACTAGTAACAAGTATTATAAAAAAAAATAAGTAAAATGACTAAATAAACAGAGTTCAAGCTTTCCTAATATTAACCAATTATTCCCCGGCAACGGCGCCAAAAACTTATTGTGTTTTTTCTATGCCCATATACTCAATTTTATCACAATCTTCAACAATTTGTACATAAACACAAGGCAAATGCAACTATCGTTATGATTAGTATAATGGCAAGTAAGTTTAAATATCGTATCTATGGGGATGGTTAAATATCATTACTCATTTTCTTCTATTGTTTAGCCTATCAAATTTGCTTGTGAAAATGGTTAAAATAGCTGCTAGGAATATAAGTCTAACTTAACTAATTGAACCAACTTAACCAATCTTGCTTTCAAGAGCGAATTCAATTGAGAAAACAATACTTGAATGGAAAATCCCCTAGAATTGCCTATGTGATAGAAAAGTCCCTTGGTTAATGAATTTTCCTTTTTGTGTCTGATGAAATTCCTCAATTAGAACTCACTATATCTCTAGATGAAAGTCCTCTACTCTTAGATTAATTAGTTTAAATCTCATTCTAACCAATTCAAGCCAAGAATACATTTAGATTAGTGAATTTCCAATTAGATTTCTCTAATTACCAAGACAGTGTTGAGATTTCTATCTCTAGTCACCTAAATCACTTCCATTATTTGTGTATGGTCTATTTCACTCATCATTTCTCAATTCCAAGTGAAAAATCCTATTCATGAATCAATTAATCGCCAAATCAATTCAGGCAATCAAATCCACAAACAATCCATAAGAGTTCGGAATTCAATCAACCAAGAAAACCAATTATTCACATAGATAATATCTAGGGTTCATGAACATAAAACATTAAAAGAGTTGAGAATGCTCATTTTCATGGCTGAAAACACAAATCTTCAGTGTTTGGTTTCTTCACATTGTGTTGAAAAAATTGCAACTTTTGTCTTGAATCTTCAAGATTGATTTCTCCTTCTTCGAGAATTTGATCTTGTCTCTTAATTTCTCTTGCAATATTGATGAATTTGGAAGAGGATTTTGTGAGTTTTCCTTGGTGTTTTTCACCTCCTTTTCTCAACCCTAGCCGTCCTCTTTTCTTGCCCTAAAAGGGTATTTATGTCCCCAGCCAAAAACAGAGAAACAGATGCATAAAACATAGTTTTGATACAAATGGCACCATTTGTTATGGACCAAACGGTGCCGCCTGCACCTAGTTGTGCTACAGTAACTCTTCAGTCGACTATGATAGCTATTTTGAATACTTGGTGAAATCAGAGCATGAAATTGGCTAATATAGGTCTTGATGTCTGCATAAAAGATATAGATCATAATCTTATATTTCCATAGGGCTTTGAATCTCTTCAAGTGGACTTCTATAACTCAAGATATGATCATTCTACCAAAATGTATCAAAACTTGGACAAAATACAAGACATGTGATTTTGCATCATAAGTAGGGTGCCCAAACGAACTTTGATTTACATATATTTTACTATTCTGAAAACTTTACAATGTCCTCTATAATTGTATAGAAGATCCCTTTTGCATTTGAAATGACTATGGAGATCAAAATCCCACTTGAATATTCTTTATTATGCTATTTTGCTCTACATTTTTTTTTGTTTTCTTCATTATATAAAATCTTCTTATTTGCTTCATTCTATTCCAAATCTTCAATAAAATCACCTCAAGCAAATAAGAGATAAAGAGAGTGTAAATGGTGATTGAAACACCAAAATTCAACAAAAATTTAATCTCAAAATGATCATTATATGAAACACAAATATGAGATATCACGTATCAAACATAACATTGAAAGAATATATGTGCAATAGCTGCACTCTTTAACAACTACTGGAATGATTATTACACATTTTGAATAGGAGGAACAAATCAACAGAACACTAAATATATTTATCATTTTTATTTATATTCAGAAGACAAATAAATCTCCATATCAAATGTAAATTTTCCTTCCTTTTTATTTCGGATATCAAAATCAAACTCAATACATGGTAAAAAATCTTTGTACTAGTATAAAAATAAGAAATTATTTTCATCCATTTTCAAGACCAAAATAAGCTGCAATCCAACTGGAAAATATACGAAAATCCAAAAAAAAAATTCATCGAGTAGCTCAACCCTGTTAAATGAATATGCAAAAAAAAAAAAAAGAGAACACAATAAACATAAAACTCTCAAATTGAACATATTATAAATAAGACAAAAAATAAAAAAGAATAAAACACTTGGTTATTATTAAAACAGCAAAAATCCAAAATAAAAAAATTTAAAAGTAGAAAATACCTTGAGGTGACAGCGGGCGGCAATGCGGTTAGGACTGTTAATGGGCTTGGGCAGCAGTATGTATATATATTCTATACAATAATATTATTATTATATCTCATTAAAAAGATATTATCATCATTTTTATATGTAATAATAGTATAATTAATTGATTTTTTAATTTTACTTATAATTAACAAACATTTAAGATTCAAATACAAACTTTTGTAGAGTATAAAAAAAATATAAATAAGCTAATGCGAAAAAAAATCAGGCTAGGGTCGGCTCGAACCTGAGTGAATCGAGCTTGGCCCATTTTTTTTAGCCGAACAAAATTAGGCTGAGCTCAGGTTTGGCAAAGCTCAACTCACTAAGCCCGATTGACAGTCTTAAGTGAGAGAGAGAGAGAGAGAGAGAGAGAGAGAGAGAGAAGGGTGGGGTGGACAAAGAGGAGGCTGTAGAGAGAGAAACAGAGAGTGAGTGAGTGAAAATAATAGGAAGAAGAAGAGCCCTCTGGATCTTAAGAAGATATGGATTTGCGAAGAATAATAATTTAATTTTTTAATTTTTTTAAATGGTTACAAATCCATCTTAAATCCATTGCTAAATTATTACGGATTTGCGATGACATTCATTTATTTTTTCTCATTTTTTTAAAACAGTTAGAGAATCCATCACAGATCTATCGCTAATTGGCGATGGATTTTTAATGACATGATGGATTGAATTTCAAATTGGCGATTCCTTTTCGCGGTTAAAAAAATTAAAGTTGTCACAATTTGTAGCTGTTTTGCAATGAATTTTAATTTTTGATTTGTTTTTTGGTATTTTTCTTTTTTCCACTCAACCTTGAATAAATTTACAAGTAAGATTTGTTAATAATTAGTATTAATTAAATATACGCATGTAATTATCATATATGTTGAACTAATATATGTACTCAACGCATTAACATCATATGTTATATATACTATGAAATATTATTGAATGATCATAGTTAAAACTGTTAGTATTATATGCATATATAATACACTTTTACGTATCTTGTATAAGAGCATTATTATTATTAATAAATAGTTACATCGAAACGAATTGTAAATTATGTATTAGTTTCATATATTTCTTATTAACTATACATTAACAGTATATGGCAATATATATTACATGTACAGTGCATGCTGTTTATGTTTAATCAAATAACACATTTATGAACACTATGATATATGTTTTAAAAATCAGAAAAACCAAAGGAATCAAAATTTCATTACATAGAAGATAATCCACATAAATCCATAGTTGTTCTATGATAGATTTGCGACGAATTTTTAAAAAGAATTTTTAATATTTTCTTTTTGAAATCTGTCACAGATTTGTAGCCATTTTGTGAAGGTAATAAAAAATATTTTTAATTATGTTTTTTAAAAGCCATTGCAAATCTATAAAAATTCTGTGACGGATTTGTGATAAAATTTAAAAATATTTTTGAAATTATTTTGTTTTTAATTCCATAGAAAATCCGTAGTAATTACGTGATGGATTTTAAAAAGAAAATAATTAAAACTTCTTTATAAAATTTCATTGCAAATCTATCACAAAACGACTATAGATGTACGATGGATTATCTTATATGCAATGAATTTGTGATGTAATTTAAAAATATATTTTAAATTATTTTCTTTTTAACTCCGTCGCAAATTTACAACAAAATTACGATGTATTTTCAATGGAAGTAAAAAATATTTTTATTTTGCGACGAACTTGTGAAGCAAATAAAAAATATTTTTTTCCTTTTTAGTTTCATAGCAATTCCGTAGTAATTCTACAATAAAAATAAAAATTATTTTAATTTTGTGACAAAAATAAAAAATATTTTTTAGTTATTTTCTTTTTTATTTCGTAGCAAGAATTACGCTTATTTGTTTTTTAGTACAAGTATCTACTGGATTTGCTATGACTTTTTAATGTTGTCTGATTGTTTTTTCTCTCCCTATCATTCAAAAAAGACAAAAAGTTTTCAGAATAACAAACATTCGCTAGAATTCGTCTTAGATTTGAACCCAAAGCTGATGATAGGACAAGAGTAAATATTTTTTGTTTCCTACTCATGCGAGCCCATATCTTTACTTTTGTGTCAATCTCTAATTATGATCTACCTCCCCAATCTGATATTATCGTGCCGATATAGATCGAAATTTCTTTATGGCCCAATTCTGACCGGTAATAAATACTGGGGCTTTGCAATATTTGATTAATCACAATTCTATATATTCCGGGGATTTGCAATGGAAATAAAAAGTATTTTTAATTATTTTTTTAATTCCATAGCAATTCCTTAGCAAATCTACAACTGATTTGAGACGAAAGTAAAAATTATTTTTAATTATTTTCTTTTTAATTTTATCGCAAATCCATAGCAATTATGCTTTAGATTTACAACGAAAATAAAAAATATTTTAAAATTTTATGATGGATTTGGGACAAAAACAAAAAATATTTTTTAATTATTTTCTGTTTAATTTCGCAACAAATACATATCAATTCTGAGACGGATTTGTAACAAGTAAAATTTTTTTAAATTATTTTCTTTTTAACTCTATCTCAGATCCGTAACAAATCTGCGACGGAAATAAAAATTATTTTTTAATTATTTTCTTTCTAATTGTGTAGCAAATCTACATTAAACCCTAGCAAATTTGTGACAGTATGTTTTCCGTCGCAATTTTTGTCAACTATTTTAAACCCTAGCAAATTTGTCCCAAATTTCCATCACAAAATCCATGTTTTTCTTGTAGTGATATAAAACATCCACAGGAGTTCGTCGTTTATAATAATGGCGGTCCAACCTCTTCTTTTCAAACCTCATCTTGTTCGATCCAAGGAAGTTATCTTAAATCTTATCTATTCCATTATTAGAATCCAATTTCTCATTTTTCATTTCTGAAATAGAAGATTCTTCTGTTAAGGAACAATTTTCATCACAAACTCCAAACATGCAATTTGCACTATTGGTTCTTCTTGAGAAATATTTTTCTCATTATCTAATGAGTTGATTTTCATACTCATTAGCTTTTCTTCCAAAATATCGATTAATGTTTCAGAACTAGAATCAAAATTAAATCAAGACATCTCAATTGGTGGCTTGATTATAGGTCCTTTGGACTGATTTGGAGACATTATCTCCTTCTTGTCTATATTATACGAAAGATTAATTAAATAAGCTTCAAGGGATTCAATATGTGATCCAAAATCATGAAAATACAAATTTGTATAATTCAACTGCTTATATATGTTGAAAATTTCTTCTATATAATTTTTCTCATCTTCTCTGATTTTCATAAAAGTAGAGGCTTCTAGAGTCTCAATATCTGTAGTGAGATATAAAGGTTCCATTGGAGAATAAACAAAGTTTGTTACTCCTTCTCCTTTGGTTTTTCATGATTTAGAAATCGTGTTCATCTTTTGTTGCTATGAATACAAATAAAAAGTTGTGAATCAAGGTATGGAATACAATTTATTATTGTATCTCGTAAGATTATTATAGTAATCATCTTTCCATTTCTTTATGAAGTCTGAATCAAACCTTGAAAAATACCAAACCCTAAAGGATTTGTTCTCCCTTACGGAAATTATAAGCTAAGAAATCGGGATATGGTGAAGAAGTAACCTATATCTCTGACTGTCTAGGGTCTATTGAAGCTATATTCAATAATTAACAATGAAGCTCATCTCTTATTCTACTGCAGATTTTCTTTTAGGAATAGTATTGTAGATTCCACGAGGAATCTTTTGATAGGATAACTGTATCTCATTAAGTACCATGCGAATCACTGATGAAGGTTCATAAATCATATAAGGAGTCCTGTTAGACAAGGATTTGGATAATCATATCCTATGTTTTGGAGTAAAGGATATTTCTACATCTCTACCATTGTCTTGAACAATTTACTCAACATCTGAATCAATGATTGGCATAGGTGGTATTTCCTGAGGCAACAACCATGATTTTGGAAAGTTTATTTCTTCCCAATTTAACAACTTATTAGTTGTTGTGTTTGACGTCAATAGGTTGGATTCAACCAATATTTTAGTACTCTTAGATTTTGGACACAAAGTATTCATTACTTTGTAAGGTATTCTATAGGTTATTACTATAGTCTCTAAATTAGGGCTTGTATTTTGAGAGATATTGCCTAATATAGATTTTTATCAGATAATGACATATTCATATAGGGGTACACATCAAAGTATATTAATCCATGACAAATACTAGTATGGACTACTTTTCAAAAGGATTTCTAAGAGGAAAAAGTATTAGCACTTCTATGAGTTCATCAACCAAACTTGACAAAGATGAGAAAGAAAAAAATATTGATGAAAATGTATATAGATGTATGATTAGTAGTTTACTTTATCCTACTGCAAGTAGGCCAGACATTATGTTTGCCATGTGCTTATGTGTTAGATTTCAATCTTGTCCAAAAGAATCTCACCTAATCCCCCCTACCCCCGCCCCTTTTAGGTCTTTCACACTTGATTAGGGTCTTATGCATCTTCTGTAGGCATATCTTCTTCTCCATTTGAAGTTATGGTAATTGGCATTTTCACACTTGATTAGGGTCTTGTGCATTTTCTATTGGCAGATCTTCTTCTCTATCTGAAGGCATTGCAGAACTGAGTCTTCATATATTCAACAAATTTAAGTACAATTTGTTATGTGCTTAAATGTGGATGTTTTCACACCTTATTAAGATCAGTCAAGCCTGTATTTGACACAAGCAACGTTTCAAAAAAACTATTTAGCATTGTAAACAAAAAATTTTATTTCTGATTGCATCCAATATTTTTTGAATAGAACATTAGGCCCACAATTAGAAATGGAAAGTACAAACCAAGATCAGGATTCCCAGACCATCAGTAGAGGATCCAAAGGAGGCTCCTCAATGAGAGAACCCTATGCACCCAGAGGAGGGGTAGAAATTCTCACTAGACTTCATCTTCATCGAAGATTGTTAGCCTCAAGAAATATCTTGATGGTAAAGAGAGTTGTGGTGAATCTTCACCAACCCAGCAAAGCTCATCAAAAAATTTGATGACGTATTTAGAGGAATCTGAATTACAATCCCATGACATCTCTGATATGAAAGAAATTCTTCCTATTGAAATGGAGGATCTTACTTGGATCGATGATTCATGCTACTTTATGCAAAAATATTTAAATGTTAATGGGTAGGGTAAAAGAGAATAAGCCCAAAATGTTTTAATGTGGCTACTCTGAGGCTACTCATTTTGCTGAAATAAAGCATCATTACCAGAATAATATCTCTAAGTCTGTTTTTATTAATTATAGCAAATGTGCTATAATGAAAGTCCTTGTCTTATAGATTGGGGCATGGATCTGTGTAATATAAGGACGATCCACAAAAACAATAATTTTTACAATTATAACTATTGGGATTGTGTTGATGCATGGACATATGCATTTTATTATGAAAATTCTAAACATAAACATACTTGGTTCTTTCAAATAGGGAAAGATATTTAAGCAATCCCAAAT
The DNA here is from genome assembly GCA_030512225.1 of Rauvolfia tetraphylla. Lineage (NCBI taxonomy): Eukaryota > Viridiplantae > Streptophyta > Magnoliopsida > Gentianales > Apocynaceae > Rauvolfia > Rauvolfia tetraphylla. Next base: position 7,256,771 of record JAJQKT010000062.1, read on the forward strand.
TGGTTTTACCAGTGGCAAAGAAAGTTTGGGCAGGAGCTATCTTTTCTGCTAAAGAATATTCAAGAGCATTATGAAGAATGTCTTGAATGTCATTTATTTCTTCAGTCCCAAGACAGAATTGTATTTGTTCAGTGAATATTGCGCTATTTTGCTAAATTCAAAATTCCATGGATATTGAAATGGGTTGTTATACCTCTATTGATGGACTGTGAATTCCAATCTTGGTTAATACTTTTCAATGGTGGGCACAATGGCCTATTCGAGAAACATTGGATGCAATTTGAAAGAAAATTGTTGTTTGCAATAATTTTTTTTTTAAAACATCAGATATCCCAAATACTAGTTTGATTGATCTTAACAAGGTCAAAATATATTTGGAAAAAATTTATGCAAATTTAAGCACAAAACAAATTATGCTTAAATGTATTGAATATATGAAGACTCAATTCTATGAAGCCTTTCAAGAAAATGGTGGTACAACCTCCTCTTTCCAAACTGTATCTTGTTTTTTTCCAACGAAGTTGTCTTGAATCTTATCTATTCCATTATCAGAATTTGATTGCTTAGTTTTGCTTTTGAAACACATGATTCTTTTGTTGATGAGTAATTTTCATCACATACTCCAGACATGCAATTCACGCTACTAAGTTCTTCATAAGAAATATTTTTATCATTATCTAATGAGTTGATTTTCGTACTCTTTAGTTTTTCTTACTCATCGATTAATATTTTTGAACTAGACCCAAAATTAAATGTAGACACCTCAATTGGTGGCTTGGTTATAGCTTCTTTTGACTGATTTGGAGATATTATCTCCTTCTTGTCTATATTAGACGAAAATGTAATTAAAGAAGCTTCACGGGATTCAATATGTCATCCTAAATGCTAAAGATACAAATTTGTATAATTCAACTGAATATATATGTTGAAAATTTCATTTACAGAATTTTCCTCATCTTGTCTGACTTTCATAAAAGCAGAGGCTTTCAAAGTCTCATTATCTCTAGTGAGAGATAAGGGCTCTCTTTGAGGATAAATAGAGTTTATTACTCTTGCTCCTCTGGTTTTTCCATGAATTACAACTTTTGTTGCTGTGAATACACATAAAAAGCTATGAACCAGGGTATAAAATACAATATAGTATTATAGTAATCATCTTTCCACCTCTTTATGAAGTTTGAATCAAATCTTGAAAAATACCAATCCCTAATAGGTTTGTTCTTTTCTTGAAACAATGATTGGTCTAGGTGCTATTGCCTCAGGCAACAAACCATGATTCTGGAAAGTTTATTTCTGCCCACTTTAACAACTTATTAGTTGCTATGTTTGATATCAATAGGTTGGATTCAACTGTGGCTGGTTACTACTATCATGAATAGTCATTTGTATATGAATTTAAGTTAATCTCAAGTTTATGGAATGAATAAATAGGTCTGTCATGTATTTACTTGGGAAAATTGTAGACTTACTCCTCACTGCCACTCAAATCCAAACACGACTTAATATGATGTCCTATTTATTCATAACATAAATCTGATATCATCATAGTATTCAGTGTTAGAAAACTATGTATAATTATGAACTATGGGTTCTAGATTAGATACAGAAACTTACTCATGAAATATAATTTGTACTATGTTAAACAGAATATAATAATCTAAAAGTCCAAATTAGAATGGCTCTCATACCAAAAGCATAAAGGAATGTGGAATTTAAAAGAATAAAGAAAAATAAAACTTACAGTTACGCAAATAGTGAAACCGTGGGAGAAGAAATTGAAAGCTTTTTATTTATATAGAGGGAGAGCAGGATTTTCTTGAGGGTAAAAGGTTTCCTTCTGAATACATTGGTATGGCTATAAATAGCCACTAGTTTGGACTCCAAAACGGGATTCCAGTCCAAACCTAATCTATAATGGATTTCAAACATTCCAAACATTTGAAATTCAAAAATATATAAGAAATATTCTAGTAATATTTTCAAATGGGGTCTTGGACCAATTGAACCCCAATGATTACTTAATAAAATAAAATTACAAACAGTGAAGTGGTCAGCAACTATGACCCACCTCACCATAAGTCAAAAAGTAAATAGTTAAAGTGATAGATGCAATTTCTTTCATGTACAAGAATATCCAGTGAGATATTCTTATTTGAATCGTTTAGGTCACAGTGCCTTGAACCCTTTGATTCTCCTAAGCTAATTTATATTATTCAGCATTTTCATTGGCCTTTGAATTGGTGTTGGACTTTGTTGAAGCAACAATTTCTTCAATCTATTAAAATGGATTGAATTGGGAGTCTGCCTAATTAGAGTCATGTGCATCTTCTACAAATTGAACTTATAGTTCGTGCATCTATAATATTTTCTTTTGTCTTTTGTGTATTTAAGAGGAATTAACATTATTGTTATGTAGACTAGGAAATCGTTAGAGAAGAAACTGAAGGTTTTACTTATAAGGAGGGAGAATAGGATTTTTTTAAAGGTAAAAAAGTTACCTTCTGAATACGTTGATATTGCTATATATAGCCATTAGTTTGGACTTTAAAATCGAATTACAAACCTAATCTATAATGGATTCCAAACATTTGAAATCCACAAGTATCTAAGTAATATTTTAGTAATATTTTCAAATAGGGCCCTGAACCGTTTGAATCCCAATAATTACCTAATAAAATAAAATTATAAATAGTAAAGTGGTTGGCAACAACAACTCACCTTTTCCAAAAGTCAAAAATTAAATAGTAAAAGTGATAGATGCTATTTCTGTTATGTACCGGAATATCCAATGGGATATTCTTCTTTGAACCTTTTGGCTCTTCATAATGCTTCGAACCCTCTGAAATTGTTGAGTTTATTTATGTTATTTAGCTTTTCCTTTGTCCTTTGAATTAATATCGGGCTTTGTTAAAGCAACAATTTCTTTAATATGTTCAAATGGATCGAACTGAGAGTCCACCTGATTAGTGTCTTGTGCATCTTCTATAGGCAGATCTTTTTCTCCTAGTAAAGTTCTGGTCATTGACATTTTCTCCGGAAGATTTTCCTGAAAGGATTCTAGAATTGTGTCTTCATATAACCAACATATTTTAGCATAATTTGTTATGTGCTTAAATTTGAATATTTTCTTTCCAAATATATTTTGACATTCTTAAGATCAATCAGCCAAGTATTTGGCATATGCAAATGTTTTAGAAAATTGTATAGCTTTGTAAACAAAAACTTTCTTTCTCATTTCATCCAATGTTTCCTGAATAGGCCATTGGGCCTACCATAAAAAATGAGAAGTACGAACTAGGATCGAGATTTCCAATCTATCAATAGAGGTACTAACACCATATTTCAATATCCATGGAATGCTGAATTCTGCAAAATAGTGCAATATACATTGACCAGATACAATTATATCTTCGAACTGAAGAAATGGATTACATTCAAGCCATTCTTCAAATTGTTTTCCAATGTTCTTTGGCAGAGGAGATAACTTCGTCCCAATCTTTCTCCACCATTAGTAGAACCAAGCAAATATTTTTGCATCAAGTACCACAGATCATTGATCCAGGTAGGACCCTCTATTTCAGCTGAAAGAATTTATTTAGTATCAGAGATTTCATGGAACTATAATTCAGATTTCCCTAAATCCATCATCAAAAAGTTTCGATGAGGTTTTTTGTGTTGGTGAATATATCATGAATAAATGGGACATCACATTAAGTTTCCTTTGGGTTTAGAGTGGTAGTAAGGAGTTCGTCTATAATTTCTCCAAGTTAATCATTAACAAACGGGTTTATTCATTTTATAATCACAATATTATGAGAAGGATTAAAAGCAGATAACTAAAAATAATCACAGAAACATGAAAAAATCTCAAAACATATAGTTATTTATGGAACATATTTTGTTATTATGTTTTAAAGAATATGATTATTCTTGATACTATGTTTAGAAGAATATTCCCTTCTAATTCTGATACTTCTCATTTAGTTTAGAATACTGAACTAACTGAAACCTCTAATTACGAAGAGGCCTTAAACAGATGGTCTTTTCCGTCTGTAGATTATCAAAAAATCTACCATACGTGCATTTTTATTTTAAATTAAAACAATCCATTAAAGTAATGGAACGAACAGTAACCGTGGATAATAACATTCAGGATCTTAGGTTACTTTCACCTGTAGATTTGCAGTATTATAGGCATCAGGATTATAAATATATTCATATTGGTTTAGTCTAGATTTTTTTCAAACTGCTAACTTTAGCAGGCTTAAACTCTTCAGTCCTAGCAACTCTAAGAGATGCTAGATGCTTGGATTGGAAACCTTCCTTAATGGGAGTGGTTTAGACGAGTTTATGTCATGGACTAGTATACTTTGACGTGTACTCGAATCTGAATCTATCATTATCTGATGGAAATCTGTATGAGGTAATATCCCTCACAACACAACCTTTGTATATTATTTTATCCCTAGTTCGAAGACTATAGCAAAATCTATAGAATCCATTTCAAAGTAATGAATACTCTATGTCCAAAATCTAAGCGTACTAGTTTTGAAGGACAGACAGTCATGGTTGAATCCAACCTATTGATGTTAAATATTGCAGCTAATAAGTTGTTCAATTGAGAAGAAATAAACTTTCCAGAATCACCTTTCCATTTCTTTATAAAGATCCAGTTCGAAGAGCGTAGGTTAGACCACTATTACTATAAAAGGACAACCCCTATAGATGTTTTGTATGAAGAACATGATAATTCAATACTAATTCGTATCACCCAAAAACCATTTATGAATGGAATTTGGATGGTCTTTCAGATGGCCAAATACATAATTTGCTTCATAGAATGCTTATCTATTCTAGTATTTGCAAACAGGCCAAGAATTCTAAAAGGATAATCACATAAATGATAGTCAGTGATTTTACTAGAACTCTTAGAAGATGGTGGGATAATATTCTCAACCAACATCAAAGGATTGAAGTCCTTAGTGCAAGAAAAATTGTCAAAATTTATAGTGTGTTATGAATTTGTTGATGCGCAGTCGTCGTCGGCACAGCAAAATCGTAATACTAATGTAGAGAACTTAATAAAGAAATTATAATATAGAGAATAGGAGAAAATATAGAGAGAAAATAGAGAGAAAGAACAAGAGAACTTTATTGAATCTCTGAGAGTAAATTGATCAATGAATGAGTGAATACAACACCTCAGCCTAGAGCCCTATTTATAGGGTTTAGGGTACATCTCAATCAGAAGAGGTATAGGGTAATCAGAAGACAAATCCTATCACTGAACGCATTAGCTGTCCACTCTCAGGTTGGGCAGTAAGGGTCAGAGAAGGGTAATCACTCATTCTTAAAACCAGCGTTCTTAAGACCGACCAAAGAGTCGGGCTTTGCAGAGATATAAGGTCCCATTTTAGGATTCCATTTTCTAGTACCATGGCCAAAATGATATATACACGAATCGTTTCTGGATTATAACTAGAACCCCCCCTTTTCTGGATCCACCTTACATCAAACATTTATCTATCCAGCCATAAGGTAGATCACCAGCTACTCCTCCGATACGAAAATAATTGTGCATCATTCGCATACATTACATTGCCAGAATCCATGTTGTATATTTGAAAGAGGTGGACCTCCTTGCTTCTCGAATTGTCCATACGTAAAATGATAATTATTAATACGGGCCTTTTCCACAGAAAAGGGGAATCTTGTTTCAGTCCTCTGCTCTACCGGCTGAGCTATCCCGGCTAAGTCCCAATGTAGCATCCTCATCGGATCGACATGAGAGTCCAACTACATTACATTGCCAGAATCCATGTAGTATATTTGAAAGAGGTGGACCTCCTTGCTTCTCTCATGGCACACTCCTCTTCCCGCCGAGCCCCTTTTCTCCTCAGTCCACAGAGACAAAATGTAGGACACGATTCGATTTTGATCGTTATGGACTAGTACCAAGATCGAGTCCTAGACAGGCGGATCTAATTTTAACAGCCGGAAGGGACTCACTAAGTCGGGATCACTAACTAATACTAATCTAATAGAATAGAAAATACTAATATAATAGAAAAGAGCTGTCTTTTCTGTTTTTCTTTTGGTTCGGGTCTCGATCATCCCTAGGAGGTGAGTGCGTCAAGCAAACTTTTGATGATTCAATGAATCTTTCTTGGGCGAAACAGAGGATATCTCGATTGTCAAAGATATGATAGAACTCTACCATCTATCTTCTGGATAGTTAGAGTATCTCTATAACTCTAATAATGGACATCCATAATAATATTAATTTCATAACATAGTGCTACTTTTGCTAAAATACAGCAAATAGAAGCTAAGGATATTATATATACACTTATATGCACATCCTTAATCATTTTACTGGTCAAATATCTTATCAGGGAGAGAAAATCAGAACTCTCCTACAAGATCTTAAATGTCCTACTCTAACTATTTGGAGATGGTAAAAAGATGTTTTCTTAGCTCGAGTAACTCACTTGAGTGCAACAGTGAATATTGGAAATCCAAATTTATTGATAGATTGTTATATTTATTCAATAAAAGAGTTCAAAAGACTCTTTAGGCTCATAATAATAATATGGCCATTCCATATACACAATATACATATGGACAACTAATCAATGTTTGTAATCAGGAAGGTTTAAGAAGTAAAGAATCAAATTGCTCTTCATTTGCCTAAATCCTTAGAGGATAAAAAAGGAAAGAAATTTTCCAAAAAAAAGAAAAGGTGTGAATAAAAAAAAAAGAAGAATCATCAGGAAAACCATCTAGAAAAGATCCAAAAAGACTAAAATTGATTTAGCCAACATTAAATTCTACAAATACAATAAGTTTGGTCATTACACTAATAAGTGTAAGACTCAATTGAAGTTTGATATGATCGAAGGCTACAAATTCTACTAATATGTTTTCAGGACTAGAAGAATATTCAACGTTTAACAGTTTAGATTCTGAAAATAATTATTCGGTAGAATTGGAATATTTCAAGCAAATAGCTAAAATGAGCTAAGCAATCTCTATACTTCGTCAATATGAGGAAGAATTGATCAGGTTAATTGACCAAGTCAATGACCCAGAGATCAAAAAAACATTAATACAAAAATACTTGAAAATGAAGAAAGAGAAATAACCTATAAGACGAATGAAGTTTATTCCAGACTCAAAAATAAAAAATGAGTCTTTCTTGATCACAATTAGTGATTTAAAAAGGAAAGTTAATAATTTGAAATCCAAAAATATCTGATCTAGAATTAAAAAATTTTGAGATAAATAATGGATTATCTCAATTAAGAAAAGGAATATATTGGGAATTACCAGTATAATCAATCTGGAATATGTTATTCCTAAATTAACCATTTTAATAGATGGTGGCACTGACATGAACCCCCAAAGAGAAGGAATAGTACCTTCCAAATACTTTGAAAAACTGTTCACTAGTGGTGATAAAATGCCAATTAAATGAAAACTCACTAATGTACGTGTTTGTAAAGATAAAGTTTGTATTCCAACTTCATTCTTATATGTGAAAAATCTTTCACAACATGTTGTTCTAGGCAATCCATTTATAAATGAGATTATGCATATTACAGTTGATAATACTAACATTTATGCTAGTTATCGAGGGTCTAAACTCTTCTTTGAGTTTATATTTGATCCCCAAACAATTATATTGTCTAAACTTCAAGAGATTCTCTTAAAAAAAATCAAATAAAATTTCTCAAACAAGAACTTCGAATTCTTGATATTCAAAAAAATTATCTGATTCTAAAATTGAAGAAAGAATCTTGAAGATGGAACTTAAAGGCATTTATAGTAATCTGCCAAATAGTTTTTGGATTAGAAACACTCATATGGTAAAAATTAGTGTATGAACCAAGATTCTGATGAAGGCTCAAGCTTGTTAGATGAATCAAGAATATCTTGATCTTTGCCAGAAGGAAATAACATCCTTACTGAAAAAAGTCGTAATACAAGTCTCTAATTCTCTTTTAAGTTGTACAGGTTTTATGTGAATAAAAATGCTGAAAAGAAACAAGGAGTTCCTACATTGGTTATAAATTATAAACCACTGAATAGTGTTGTAAAATGGATTAGATACCCTACTCTAACAAAAAAGATTTGTTAGACAGATTACATGGAGCAATAGTATTCTCCAAATTTGATTTGAAATATAGCTGCTGGCAGATTCAAATTCATCCCAAAAACAGATATAAAATTGCCTTCAATGTTCCTAATGGACACTACAAATGGAATGTAATGCCAGTTGGTCTAAAGAATGAACCTTTAGAATTTTAACATATTATGGATGAAATATTCACTAAATAAAAGACATTTATAGTGGTCTACATTGATGATACTCTGGTATTTTCCCAAAATATTGATCAACGTCTCAAACAATTAATATATTTTAGTGTTTGAGACTAAAGAATGGTTTAGTATTTTCTGCCCTAAAAATGAAGTTATTTCAGACTTTTGTTTAATTTTTGGGACATCACATTTCTGGGAGGTGGAGGCAATAATCCTTATACAAAAAAGTATTAAATTTGCTTCTAAATTCCCAGATAAAATAACTAAGATAAAGCAGATACAAAGATTCTTAGAAAGTCTCAGTTATGTTTCTTCCTACTATAACGACTTAGCTAAGGATATAAAATTTTGTATGCAAAAGCTAAAGAATAATGCTAGTCCTTGTATAGCTCAGCATACTGAAGCAACTAAGAGAATTAAACAAAAGGTCAAAATACTGCCATGTTTAAAGGTTGCAAATCCTCAGTATTCCAAAATTGTGGAAACTAATGCCTCTAGTATAGGCTATGGAGGAATTCTTAAAAAAAGAATCCTCACACTAATAAGGAAGAACTGGTTAGATTTGTTTCTGGAAAGTGAAATCTCACCTAACAAAAATATTCTAAAATTAAGAAAGAAATACTTTCTATTGTGAAGTACATCAATAAAATATAGGATGATCTGTTTAATCAGAAATTCTTATTAAGAATTGACTGTAGTGCTGCTAAGCTGATAATTGAAAAAAAAGGTAAAAATCTTGTGTCCAAATAGATATTTGATGGTTGGCAAGCACATTTTTCTATATTTGATTTTGATATTGAATACATTAAAGGAGAATTTAACTCCTTACCTGATTTTCTAACCTATGAATTTTTACAAGGACCATGAAGAAAGTTTCGTGAAAAAAAGGAAAAGACCTATGTATAATAGATCCAAAGGACAAAGTTCCAAAGGGATTCCTCAATTAGAGGATCCCATGCTTCCAACCGAGGAAAGGGTACAAATTCTCCCGAGACTTCATCTTTTTGAAGATGGTTAACCTCAAGAAATATCTTTATGCTAAAGAGGGTTCTGGTGAGTCTTCACCAACCCAGTAAACCTCATCAAAAATTTTGATGAAGGATCTAGCAAATATGAATTACAGTTCCATGACATTTCTAATACGGAAGAAATTCTTCCTATTGAAATGGAGGATCTCATTTGGATCAATTATCCAAGGTACTTGATGCAAAAATATTTGCATGTCAATGGATATGCTAAAAGATAATATATGCTCATAATGTTTTATGTAACTATTATGAAAGCAACTTACATTCGATTATCTTGAGAATATCAAATATAATAAAAAAAATCTTTCATTGTATATGTGCTTCATGTGATTATCCAAAGATTCCAAAAGCAAAAGGAAAGTGGTGCCATAATTGTTGAATATCTACAATCTTGTTTGGTAATTTTTATCCTTATCTCATCTTTACTTTGTTTAATCAAGGCTGTCTTGAAAGATAAAACCCTTTTGGTGAGGTTGAGCCTTAATTTGATTGTTCAAGATTGTCTTGTGACATAAAATCCTTTTCGGTGAGGGTGAGCTTTGTTTGTTGGATTAGAAAAGAGGTTATTGGTGTAAAGCCCTTTGAGGTTGAGCCTGTTGTGTAATTGCTTGACTTGAGAATTTAGTAGATTGGTTGAAATCCTTGAGTCTAGACCTTGTTTGTTGGATTGGAAAAGAGATTATTGGTGTAAAATCCTCTGAGGGTGAGCCTCTTGTATAATTGCTTGATTTGAGAATTTAGTGGATTGAAATCCTTGAGTGTGAACTCAAGGTACAAGGTAGTGGATATAGATATTGAAGAGATCGAATCACTATAAACTATTGTATTTCTTTCTCTACACTTATTACTTGCTTTTATTTGTGTTATTTTGTGGTTGTTAATATTGAATGTGGACTTATTGATTGCTCTTTTTCTCTCCACCACTCTTTTCATTTTGATTCTCAAGATAGCTAGAGATAGAAGTTCAAAAGATGAATAATCAAGCACTATATTGACTAAAATTTTGGCTGAATACTCCAATTATATTTGATGTCCCGAAAGGATAAACTACTACTACAAATTTGAGACACAAGGGAAACATGCTAGATTAATTGGTTCCAATAGTAATAAACCATCGCATATGAATAGGAGTAAGCAATTAAGATGTTCATAGTTAAGTCTAGGAGATGAAAATTATAACAAAGTTTTCCTAGACATGATTTTATTATTTTCATAAGAAATTTAAGTACTTGAAAGTTGTGATAAATTATAAGATTTCAATAATCATGTCATGAATGGAATCGATAGATGTCGACGCAATGATACTTATACAGATAATATTATGTATTAGAATGAAAATTTTGAATAAAGAGTCTGCAAACTCATTATTCAAAAGGTATTGATCAAAGTAGAAATAGAGTTCATATAGAAAATGTGAGAAGTTCGGACAATTGACAAATACACCAGAAGGGTACGTATAATCCTAGAAGGATTTATACACTTAAAATGTTATCTCAAAAGGATAGAAATTGATATTTTTTTAAAATTACAATGTGAATTATGAAATAAATATTTGTCATTACTTATGGCATGAGATTTTTTGTAAAAGACTTGACATAAATTATGTGGTAGAAGCAAGTATGTTCATATTTAAACATCGCATGAAACAGATGCCATTTATATAAAATCTCTGAAGGATTTTGATATGCCTTGAGTATATAAATGAATTGTTATTGAAGAATGTAACATCATTGTTTTAGTGAATACTTGTTAAAAGTGTGATATTAAAATATTGAATATGTCCATGAAATCTGTATTATATTTGATTATACTTGCCTCAAATGATTTTCTTCTAATATTAGTGTTCTCCAAATTAGGGGGAAGAAAATTGACAATAGAAGAAAGATATTATATGGGAATGTCATCATTGAATCATATGAGACTATGCACTATTGAACTAGAAGTTTAATAAATTATTATTTTACAAAGTATCACAAATCAATTATTCAATACTTTTGATAACTCTTGAAGAGTTACCAAATTGAATATTTTATTTTTAAATGCTCATATTTGTTAAATGTCCTAGTAGGACAAAATATATAAGTTTCATAACGAATGATTATAAAGCATACTTGAAGCATTGTGACTTCTTGGTTCTGAATTAATGAGTATTGAAATAAAGATGATCAAATAATTGAATTGTTCCCCCTTAAGAGTTTCTAAAGATAAGTAGTTATTAAAAGTAATAATCATAATCAAGAACTTCAAATCTTGATATAAAAATTGAGCATCCAGAAGATGAAATTCGTTCATCAATTCAAAGAAGATTTTATATGGACATATCACGTTGCATAGCATTATACATTTTAGTAGTCATTAGTACTGATAAAGATCCTCTATATGTGTGAGAGAATAATGAATATTATTTGGTCTTAAAAGTACAATATTTCTGTACAATTGGTGCAAAGGAATAAATATATTATTTTGAGTCTTTGATAATCCAATGTCTTTGTGAGCATATTTTACTCGTCATTCGATATCTTTATGGATAGTTTATCTCAGATTGTTTAAAAATATCTAACTTTTGTTGAGATGAATATATAAGGTCTTGATTATTCACTTTATTTGATATTTATTATAGCAACTACTTTCCAATTTATGTTGAATGAATAATAATTTATGTTGTTGGTTGAAATGTGTGTTATTAAGGTTAATGATTAATTATAGATATTTATCTTCCATGAGAGAAATTTCAACTATATTGTTTGATTGAAATAAAATGTGGAGATATATTGAAGGAGATGGGACAAAACACTCTTTATAGACAAAGCACACTTTAGAAAAAATATGAAATTGATGTACAGTGATTTCGATAAAAAAAAATGATAATAAGAAGATATATGCACAAAGATATACCAATTTCAACATTTTAGATTGAGAGTTTAAATGCGTTGATTTAATAATGTTCTAAATAAGTAGAAACATAAAGGATACTGTATTCTTTTTCTTTCACTAGGCATTTTTTTTCCACAAGTTTTTTCTCTATTAAGATTTTAACGAGATATATTCTTTATATTATAAATATCCAAGGTAGAATGTTATAAATAATTAAAAAAAATATAAAAGTTCATATTATTTAGTTCCTTAAAGAAACTAAACTCTAAAAATACTATTCCTAATTAGATTTATTTCCTTTCTTTATTAGAACTTAGATTTTCATAAATTCCTTTGTGAATTTATATATAGAAACCATATAATGACATTATATATAAAAATCATATGATAACATTGATAAGATTAATTTTACTTATAATCCCAATTAAATTTTTAACATGAATTAATTTGTAAAAGAAAATATAAATCCAAAATTTTTAAAAAAAAATTGAAAGAGGTGCAGTAATATATGCCGTTAAACTCTCTCTCTTCTTTTTTTTCTTTTAAAGTGCGGCGAACTACAAACAACATCTGCATGTTCCTCTACATTTGGCACTTCTATTCACGAACTTTGATCCAAGTAAAAAATTAAAATTGGAGAACTGTTGTCTAAGTACAAAAAAAAAATGAAGAGAGTGATCCTACAAAAAATATCCTCATAATTATAAGAAATGAAATAAGCAAGCACATTTTGACCGGGTACAAAACTATAAGCAGAATCATAAGAGTGAAGAGAATAGTGTTTAGATTTTATAAGTTGAAAAAAAGTTTAAAAACATGTAGCAAAGGGCAAAATCATTGAAAATCAAAATTGACAAAATTCCAAAAACTATTTCATCCTAACAAAGACTGAGCACTTTCAAAAAGAAATATACCAGAGAAAATGTCTCTTGTTGATATCTCAGTCAAACCCAAGTTTCATGAATCGTCATATTTCCAACTTAAATAGTTTTGAGCATCCGTCCATCTCAATGAACAGAATACATAGACATCTACCAAACAAGATGATAAATGATAAGGCTCAAAAATGTATAGAAGCTAATAGAAATAACAAAATTACAGCAAAAAAAAAGCTCAAAGGCTTTCTTCCCATTTAGATTTTGTTGAAGGCCACGATATCACAACTCTGAATGCATTCACTGCAAGGCTCGGCAGTGAGATGATCCTCAATCAGGGCATCAACGGAGACAAGATCATCCACAATGGTAAGCATGATTTGCAATTTCTTGATTCCATAACCAACAGGAGCCAATTTTGCTGCAAAATAGCACAAGAAAAGGTTTATCAGATGCAAAAAGAAAAATGCTTATCAGAATGGTGATACTCATGCATTCTTAAACATATACATGCACACAGTAAAAATACACAAGAAAAAGGGATTTGAAGCATACATGCTCCCCAAAGAAGTCCTGGCATCTCAACCTTCCGAACAGCTTCTTCAAGCAACTTCATGTCAGTCTCATCATCCCAAGGTTTAATGTCCATAAGGACAGATGATTTCCCGCCTTCAAATTCCAAAAATTCCAAATAAGACATGTAAGAAAAATAAACAGAGATTACTTAGATATGATATCCAGACCTAATCAATCACTACATTGAGTGGAACATATAAGAAGATAGCTAAGATCCATTGAATGAAAAATCAGTAAGAAATTAATCTTTTCATGTATGGAGACTCAAAAAACTCCAGCCAACTTTCTTTACAGCTGGAAACTGTTAAAAAATGTTGGTGCAAATTCAAGGAAAAATACAACTGGACTAGATACGTGAACCTTAAAAGAAATAATATATACTAAGAAAAGTTTTTGAAAATTAGTTAAAAGGAAAAAAAAAATGGGGGATGATTTCATCACATAATGTCAAGCTAAACTTGTAGCTTTTTTGCATCTCATCTCCAGAATCGAGTCTAGCCATTACTAATCTTTTATGAAGAAATGGTTATTAATTTGCAGATATGTTTCACTTGCAAGAACAAAAACCACAGATATGAAAGAAACTCACTCTCTTTCTTCTTGGTAGATGCTTTTGCAGCCTCTCTGTCTTCTGCTGCCTTCTTTTCCTCTTCTGTTTCATCACCAAAAAGATCGAGATCATCATCATCACCACCACCAGAAGCTTCCTGGCAAAGATAGAAGGACAACGAGCTTGTTAAGTAAAAACTTCTAGTGGACATTGAGACAAAAATGCTGCATCTGACATGAAACTACACATTCAAATCGTCCAAACTGCAAACAAAAAAACTCAGCTGCAGTCTGCAGAAACGAAAATATAATGCCACAACATCTAGAAAAAGCAAAAAGGAGCACAACAAGTTCCAAGGCTACTGTTAAGACATTACACAAATATAGAACTGAAATTTAGACAACATATTCTGTAAAAAATTCTTGCAGATTCATGGTTTGGTTAATAAAAGAGCACTTACAGCAAGACATGCAAAGTTAAATAATCTCACAATTAAATTGTAGCAAAATATCAATTGTTATTAATAGCAGAGCACTTTTAATTCTTTAATTCTTTTATTCATTAGAGGACGAGTATGGTTCCATTCCATTCTTCTAAATCAACACACATCTGACCAGTTATTCATGGTTAACTAGCCCTACAAGCAGCATTTTGAAAGAAGATTTTATATCCCTGGTCAGAAATATCTCCCATTTAGATTTCCAGCTGAATTCCCCAGTCTAGAAGATGCTGGATTGTGGTTTAACTGTGAAATCCAAACTCTTGAAGCTATCCAGGGTAAGGAATTAGCCCTATGAACATTGAGATTGACTTTGTACCATGACAAACTTCCAACTTTATACCATTTTTGTAAATGCACATCCAAGATTTTCACTTTCTACAATAGAAACTATCAAAAACTGTTATGATATACGCCCACTCCCAACTAGTTAGAAGAATGTGTCAATCAATACATGGACACCAAGCCATTTAAGCTAATGAAATTTCTGCTTCTAGTTTCACTGCAAACTTAGTTTCCAGTTCAGGACTAAATCATCATGGCAATTCCATTACTTTCCTACATACCTATCTTACAGCAAATACTAAACCAAAATTTGGGATTCCAAACACGGGGATTAAAGCCTCAATTACAAGGCTTCATTTATTGAACTCAAGCAGAAATTTCTAACCTTTCAGTAGAAGTATAAAATCCAAGCAAAAGAACAATACAGACTGAATGATTTTAAAAGTTGCCACAAGAAATCCTTTACCTTGGCGGCTTCCTTAACAGGGGCCGCTTCTGCCGTAGCACCCTGGTCAATTATCACTCCAACAGCTTTCCCTGGGAAGCTACAGAAGTTTGCAACAAAATCCACAAATATGAATTAAAAACACTACCAACTTCATTCTCAAAAGAACAAAAATGATATCATTAAACAGAATGTTGATTATCATCAAATAAAGAAAGATAACACAACTGAAAGAAGACCACATGAATGGAGAAAACAGTCACACCTTGAGGCGAGCTTTGAGGCAACGGATTGGTACCACTGACAGGCATTGGGATACAGATCAGCACTAGGCTGTTCCAAGACAAAGGAATATACCTTTACATCATCCTTTGTGAGTTGATCCCTGTAAATTATTCACTAAAATTAACTAAAAAGACCTCTGAAACAAAAAATTGAAATGACTAAAATTCACTAATTTCATACCCAGAGATATGGGTTTTGCCGGAGAGATATCCATTGAGGGCTTTGAGGCCAGCCTCCGTGTGAAGATCTGAGAAGGTGACAGCCATGGCTTTGAAATCAAATTTGAAGATTTACAAACCAACGGGTTCTGAAACACGGGGAGAGAGAGAGGCTGAAGCAAAGAGAGAGGGGCGAAGTGGAATAGTGTGGGCCTTTTATATGGGCGGGGTATAAGAAACCCTAGATTTGGAAAGATATTCCAAATTCCTCCCGTTTGGTTAATACTTTCTTTTTCAACATGTGCAGAAACCTCTCTATAGCCATTGGATCACAAACTTTTGATTCAACGATTATGAGAGATCAAAATATTTTGAAGTCAAATTTATTTTTCAAGTCGCGCCTAAATCTATCAGATTAAAAATGATAAATATCATGTCACAATTTTTACCAACTCTTTCCTAAATCTCTCATCTCTTCCATTCTGAACTGTCATTCTTCCATTCTTATCTTTCCCTCTCTCATCTTTCTCCTCTGTTATTCTTCTCTCTTAAAGATAAGAACGCTTATCTCTTGAAGAAATCATGCATTTCAGATGGATTCAGTACATATATTTTTTGTGTTTTCTTAGATGCATTGCATCTTCGGGGAGACTCTATTATATGATGAGACAACAGAATCGTTTGAGTGGTTGTTCAAGTCATTCCTGAGATGAATATCACGCAAAGCACTTGCTACTATATTTACAAATCAGGATCCTGCTATGGTTGCCGCCATCAAAATTGCACTTCCTACGACGCTTCATTCTCTTTGCACCTCGAACATAAAATAAAATGCACAAAAGAATTTGGGGCAACTGTACACCTTAAATTTTACAGATCATTTTTTTTATTTAATGTACGACGCAGAAGACGAACCCGATTTTAACTTTGTTTGGGCAAAGATGATCGCTGATTATTTTCCGAACGGATCCCATAGATGGCTAGAGAGGATTTATGATTTTCGAACCCAGTGGTCGGCTGTTTGGGTTAAACAGCATTTCACAGCGGGTATGCTGTTAATGCAATTGAGCGAGTCATGCAACAGTATAATCAGACATTTTTTGCAAGTAGATCACAACCTCGTTCAATTTTTCACCCATTTCAACTAGTTGGTTGAACACAAACAGCATACCGAGAAGGTAAATGATTTTCATGCTGACAGCCAAAATGATTTTATTGGCAACCGCCGTCTGCGTGGATGACAACGCATATAAGACTGTTGATCAGGCAATTAACGATCTATGCAAACGAACTAAATTACTTCTCTCATCTGGTCCTTGCGCCTCACCTTCCAAAAAGACGGTAGTCTCCTCAATAAAAGGTCAGTTACTCTATTGTGAGCATAGTCGTGCAAGAGTGAATAATTATTCACTTAAATAAATAATTATTCACTCTTGAATTCAATTCATTTCTGATTGTAAGAGTAAATAATTATTCACTCTCTTTAATTGTTAACTTAACAGTGAATAATTATTCACTTTTGAATTCAATTCATTTCTGATATTCACTCTTGAATGATAATTTATTCCTGATTGCAAGAGTGAATAATTATTCACTGTTATTCAAGCTTGAATGAAAATTTATTCTTTTGCTATTGCAACAGTGAATAATTATTCACTTATTAGTGAATGATCATCCACTGTTGAATGAACATTCATTCCTAATTGCAACAGTGAATAATTATTCAGTTAACATTGAATAATTATTCATGAATGTAATAATGATTAATTGATCATTTAGTTTACTATTTTATTCTTTGTTGACATATAGAACCACAACATCAACCCAGCTGTGAGGATGGACACGTACTTGGCAAGGCTATCACATCGCGGAAAAGGCTGTAGACTATCCAAGAGTAGTTGCGACAGAAGAGAAAGGCCTTGATCAAAATATTGTGAAATGGAGCGCTTGAGCCGAATAATAATGTCGATCCGTATAGTTTTCTTGAACCTTGTCATATGCTAAACGATCTTTGGTGAATAATTATTCATCAAAGAGTGAATAATTATTCCACCTTAAGCAAATAATTATTCGCTCTACGCCATTTAAAGGCAATGTTTGTGTATAATTAATGTTTTTGTACATTAAATCATAATTAACAACCAACAAAGAGTTCTATAACTGCATTTGTGCATAAATTTTCCAATCTATATTCTAGATTTTTCATTCTTTCAAATTTTAAGCTCCACTCTTTATATTTAACCCTTCTTTGTGAGAGCTAAATACATTTTTACCCTTAAGTTAGCAAAGAGTATTGTGGAAATTGGAACAATTGGTGGAATGAAAGATGATAGGAAAAATAGGCTTTAAGAAAAAAGGGGGGGGGAAGAATGGTGAGATAACCTTATGTGATTGGAAATTGGATTACACCTCAATCAAAAAAAAAAAAAAAAGAAGAAGAAAAAAAAGGAGAAAAATTTGTTATATATTTGTCTATTATTGAGAAGGCTTCTTACATTTCTTGATGCCTTCAAGATGTATATATGTTTTCATTATTATTATTGTAAATTTTGTCATGATTGAGGTTAAATTTATGAGTTGACAAAGATGGGTGATGATGGAAAGGTTGTGGATTGAATCTTAATATGTGCAAGTGGTTAAATCCGAAGTGAAGAGATTTGATAGAGAATAGGAGTTTGTGGTTGAATGTAGGGGAATGGTGATATTCCTTGTGGCTAATAAGGGTTATTAATTTTGTTTTATCTCTCATTCCTTTCTCTTTAGCTCTCATTTCTTTGACTTTGAATTCCTTACCTTTAGTTTGACACCCTAAACTTTCCCTGAGTCTAAAGTTACAAGCATAAAAGTCCTACCTAATCGAGGTTAAATTTTGGTTACCATATTAGTGGAGAGGTTTTGTGAATGCCGGCCAGGCTTATGGGGGTATTATGCTTTCTTGACGAGAATTCCTTGGCCAATAACATGAAATTCACTATTATAATTGTTGAACATTTGCATTGACAGGACATATACACACACATGAATTCTTGCTTGCATTGTAAGACAAGGGGCGATTATTTAATCTTTGTGATGGGTACTTAGATGATTTTTAGATTGATTGTGTAGATTGCTCAAGATTTCTCAAGAAGTAATACTTTCTCTATTTTGCACTCCTTTGTAATACTTCAAAACACTTTTTATTTATTGTGGATTATTGTTCAAAATTCTTAGTTATTTTGTAGTATTGCTTGGGGGCAAGCAATGTCTAAGTGTGGGGGGAGTTTGATATTCTATATTTTTGCTTCATATAATGATCATTTTGAGCTCACATTTCTGCTAAATTTTGGTGTTTTAGTCACCATTTACACTCTCTTTATCTCTTATTTTCTTTATGTTAGTTTGTTGAAGATTTGGATTTAAATGAAGCAAACAAAGAGATTTTACACAATAAAAAAAACAGAGAAATACAGAGGAAAAACAGCCTAGTAGAGACATTTAAAGTGCAATTATGACATCCATGAAGATTTAAAATACAAAATTGGTCTTCTAGACAATTATAGAGCACATTCTAAAGTTTTCAGAATGATAAAATTCATGTCAATTGGAGATCATTTACCTACCATGCTTATGCTGCAAAGTCACCTGTTCTGCATTATGTTCCAGTTTTGACACATTTTGGTATAATAATCATATCTTGGGTTATAGATGCTTAGTTGCGGTGATTCAAAGCTCTATGTAAAGCTACGCTTCTGGTCTACAACATTTATGAAGACACAAAGACCTAAATCAGCGATTTAATGCTCTTAATTCACCTATAAGTCAAAATAGTGTCACAGTAGCGCAGTAGAACCTTGCACCAAAACTGAGGGCAAGCGGCGCCGTTTGGTGTGATCCAAGCGGTGCCATTTGTGTCGATCTGAAGCTGTTTCTATGCTGCTTTTCTATCACTTTTGGGGCAAATTTAAATACTCCTTTAGGGTAAAAACAAGGAGGGACGGCTGGAGTGGGAAGAAAGGCTGCAAAACACCAAGAAAACACACCAAATTCTTCTTCCAATCCATCAATCTTGCAAGAGAAATCAAGAGATAAGATAGAATCCTTGAAGAAGGAAAACATCCACCTTGAAGATTCATGAAAGAAGCTGCAATTTTTTCAGCATCATAGTGACGAATTTCAACCTTGAAGAAGAGAAGATTCCACCATGAAAATGAGCAACTCTTTCTCTTTCCTTATTGCTTTATGTTCTATGAATTGTACTATGTTGATGAACTAAGCTCTGAATACTTGGATGGGTATGAACCTTAGATTTTACCTATATGAATTGTTTCCTTAGTTGAATGAATTCGAATTTCTTGTGGATTGTTTGTGGGTTTGAATGGTTGAATTGATTGAGTGGATTAATGATGCATAATCATGAATTTTTTTCACTTGGAATTGAGAAAGGAAGGATGATTGACAATTGATTCATAATCTAGAAATCGTCACTTGGATTTGAGAAAGGAAGGGTGAAATAGACAATACACAAACAATGGGGATGATTTAAGTGACTAGAGATAGAAACCTCAACATCATCTTGATAATTAGAGAAATCTAACTGGAAATTCACAATTCTTAATGCATTCTTGGGTTGAATTGGTTAGAAAGAGATTTCAACTAATTAATTTAAGAGTAGAGAACTTTCATCTAGAGATAGAGTGAGTTTCATCATTGGAATTTCATCAAACATAAGAAGTGAAATTTATCAACCAAGGGACATTTCTATAACATAGGTAATTCTAGGGGGATTAACCATTCAAGTATTGTTTTCTCAATTGAATTCTCTCTTGCAAACAAAAATTAGTTAAGTTGGTTTAATTAGCTAATTTAGCTTCTATTCCTAGTAGTATTTCAATCATTTTCACAACCAAATTTGTTAGGCTAAACAATAGAGTGAAAAGTGAGTAATGATATTTAACCTTTCCCGTGGATATGATATTTAAATTTTCTTGCCATTATACTAATTTAAACGATGGGTGCACTTGCCTTGTGTTTGTGTGCAAATTGTTGAGGATTGTGATAAAATTAAGTATAAAGGCATAGAAACAAAACACAACAATTAGCAAGGTATGTTGTTCAGGTAGAGAAAATGGTTTGTTCCCCATGTCTATCGTGTACAAGTAAAAGTGGTGCCCTCTGATTATGGGGAAGAAGTACTACATGACCAAATGAAAGATACAAGTGAAAAATTATTCACACAAGACAGCGTAATACTTATTCAAATTAATACTAAGGAGCGAATAATTATTCGCTGGGTAATCACCATAGCAAAGCGTGCTTACATAGTCACAAGCAGATGAGTCAAATCCACTACCGCCAGCCAAGTAATTAAGCTCATATAAAATGCCCTCGACCTCCATTTCTTCAGGCGAAGGCTCACTGCCGACATTCTGACAACCTTCAGCCCATTTATGAAGGAAAAAGGAAAACAATGAGCTAAATAATTACTTCTCACCAAATATGAATAAATTAAAGAGATTGGCATACCCCTATTGTGGTGGTGAAGCAAAATCTACGCATCACACCACTGTAAGCCTACTGGCGGTTGAGATAGTGGGCATATGCGCCAATCATCGTGCAGTAAAAATTTTTTGTCGGCCAACAGCCACGAACCTCTACTCTTTTTAGTTGCTGGATGCCATCCCCCAACAAAATATCAGCCCTTCAGAAAGCAACGATATGATTATTAATAAATAATCAACACGGGTGAATAATTATTCAAATGCTAAAATTGGAATGAATAATTATTCACTGGCATGCTCGAATAATTATTCAAATGCTAAAACAAAAATGAATAATTATTCACTCGCATGCTCAAATAATTATTCAAATGCTAAAACAAGAATGAATAATTATTCACTTAACGAAAAAAGCCTTATTCCATTCCGTTTGGAGCAGTCTGAAGCCATGCATAATCAACAAGTAGGGTTTCTTCTGCAGTAAGGGTGAATGGATTCGCCGGACCTACCACAAAAGGAGACCGTAGAAATTGACCGGGCTTTATTAGCTGCCAGCGCTTGGGCGATGGATCTACTGGGACGTCCTCCACCAGTTTGGTGGGTTCATCTGTATGCAAGACAATATTGAATAATTAGATTGTCCACAAATGAGATTGTCTACCATAGATTGAATAATTATTCGCTATGACAAGAACATTTACTAAGTGAATAATTATTCTCTATTAAGGTAACGATACAGTATAATGAATAATTGCTTATTGAAATGAATAATTATTCATTTAAGCATGAATAATTATTCATTAAAATCGTCCACTTTCAGAACAATGCCCGAATTCTAAGTACTAGCTGTGACTGGGCGTTTAGTTATTTTTTTTGTGACCCGCTTACGGGTTCTTGGCTTCTTGTGTAACTTGGGCTGGAGGGGAGTGACCGGCTCTGATCTAACATGTACCTCACCGTTCTATTCCCCATTTGGGACAACAGATTCGGTAGTCACTTCTGCTGCTTCATGACCATAGACAACCATGGCCAACTCAATGGGGCTCCTCGCCCTATATTCGTATTGACCGGCCTCATCCTCATCAACATTCTCGGGTTCTTGTAACTCAGCCGGCTGACTATCCAGACGTTCTTTCTCGTCAGATTGCTGTCTCAGCTTATCATCAATCCGATCAAGCTTCCTCTGGAGCACCGCCCTCCCAGCTTGTAACTCAGCCTTTCGTGCATCTCTTTGCCCCCTGGCCCATGTCTCTGCCTACAGCCATCCCAAGCATCCAGGACCTTGTGGGTAGTCCACCAGCTGCAAGTGCATTGGACATCCTTCGGCGTACCAGACATTTTTTGTAAGTAGCATATCTGGAATCAAAAGTAGTCATCTTGTTATTCTCCATATCAAGCATTATTATTTACTATACAGTGACATTATTCACTCAATAAGGTAAAATTATCAGGATATAAAAGAGTGAATAATTATTCACTTAAGAGAGAATAATCATTCACTCTTATTCTTTCTTAAGAGTGAATGCATGACCCATATTATCCTTTACCAGAAGGAGATGCATATTGCCATATGGCCAACTACTGGACATTTTTTACACATCCTAAACTGTTTTGCAGAAACTGGAGTATATATCGTGGCTAGTTAAACACCTTTACAAATCCCAAGTCTTCTAGAATGTGGTAATGTACACCCAGGTCAATCTTTGAAGATTTTTTCGGGCCAAAATGGTCCCTAGCGCTAAGAGAATATAGAGCTTGGCAAAATCCTCCACTGGCAAGTTTGGTTAGGAAATTGCTCCTCAATAGAGCCAGTTAAACACCTTTGCAAATCCTAAATCTTCTAGAATGGGGCAATATACACCTAGGTCAATCTTTGAAGATTCTTTCAGGGCTAAAATAGTCCCTAGCGCCAAGAGAATATAGAGCTTGGCAAAATCCTCCACTGGCAAGTTTGGTCAGGAAATTGCTTCTCGGATTTCCTCAATAGAGACATGATTCTTGGGCAACGGTGACAGACCGATAGTATTGGCGAAACCCGTAACTCTTTTGGAATTGATTGCCAAGTTGGTCGAATCAATATCTTGGCCGGAGGTTCAAAACCCATACACAGTCCGAACGTGCTCTCTGTTATTTTCAGATCCTCACCATTTTCAAGAGGGAAAATCTCTCTTATGGGGTCATAGCTTCGGCAGAGGTGTTCTAGCATCTCTGCTTTAATGGTCATCAACTTTAATTTGACCAGTCCTTCAAAATCAATTGATTTAATAGTGTCCATCTTCGCCTTGCACCGAGGATCCATCTGTAGTGCACGATTCTCGTCCACAATTGGTTATAGACGGCACTTAACTTGAAATCTTTGAGAAGAGGAGAATAAGATTTGAAAGAGAGTTGGACAGAATTTGAGCAGTTATGTGAGCAAGTGATGAATGATTATTCAGTATTATCCGGTGCAGTTAATTGAACAGGCGTGATGTATTGAATAATTATTCACTCTTCTGATCCCCATTTAATGAACAATCACTTTTCTTAAGAGAATAATTATTTACTCTTATCATCCGTCAACTTAGTGAACAGTCTGTTCGCGTCAAACGATGCGTACATTACTGCCATGTAAAGAGAAGAAACGGCGGGTGTCAGAGTGATCATGGCTTTTCAAATTTTTAACAATCTCTTTTTTGACCTTCTCTGCCCTAAATGCCCCTCGTGCTTCGTAACTGTTGGATCAAAAGACGACAAATAGTATCCAATCTAACGGTGAAAAACTCGTTCGCATGTGCGAAAAAAAAGGCCCTCAGCGCTGTAACCGGACTGAAATTCCTCAACTTCTGGTCATTGGCAAGTTGGAAGAAATAAGGTTTTCTTTTTTCATTTTAACAGGTTTGTGGAGGATTCTCTTTCTTTTTTCTTTGAGGTTTCAATTTTTTAATAGATTTTGGAGACATATTATTTTTATTTAAAATTAAATATTCATTTAAAAAAATACATTTCTCTCTATACTTTGAAAATAACCTTCTTTGTTGTGAAATTCATTAATGCACAGCGTTTTCAGTACAATAAAATTAAAAATGATAATATTGACAACTAAGTAACAAAACTATGACTATAGAATATAGAGAAACTATAGAGATAGAACACACAACTTTATTGATCTTCTTCTAGAGTAAATAAGTGAATAAAATTATTCAGTATGTAGCCTTATTTATAGAGTTCAGTAGTACATATCAACAAGAAGATATATTGAGGAATCGAAAGATAAATCCTACTTATAATTAAAGATATGATAGAATTTTATTATCTATCTTCTGAAAAAATAGAATATCTTGAAAAACCTAAGAAGGGGTTAATTAGGTTTTTAACTAAATTTTGAAATCTTTTCTTTGTAGAGTCTCTTTTTGAAATTTACAATCTTCAAGTATTTAATGTGATTTTAAGAAAGTGGTTGAAGAATGAAGACCAAATAAATATGGATGTAATAAATACCAATAATCACGAGTGGCAAGTGAAGTAGGAACAATTAAAAGTAATCAATGAAGAAAGAAGCAAGGACACTATAATTTATAGTGGTTCAATCTATTCAAATACTAAATTCATTACCTTTGAGTCCATATTCAAGGATTTAAACCAATTCACTAGATATTTCAAATCACCACACAAGAGATTCACCTTCTAAAAGTTTTACATCAACAACCTCTTTTTCAATTCAACAAACAAGGTTCATTCTCACCGAAGGTTTTTATGTCCTCAAAACAACCTTGAAAAAACAAAGAGATAAAAAGATATTACCCAATAAATTAGTAGATGATAAAAAACTCTAAAACCTCTTTACTTTTTACTTTGAAATCTTTGAATGATCACTTTAAGCACATTAACTATAGATATATAGATAATGGGAATTATATGTTTTATGTTTTATTAGTTTGTAGTTTTAAAGCTTATAAGTATCAAATCTGGCAACCCATGCTTCAACTGTCAATGGCCTTAATGCCAGCCTGAAATCTGAATCTGCATTTGAGATTGCAGAAGATACGGTAAATTGTTTACTTATTTTCTGTTCCCTAGTTTCCCTTCTGACGGTGTTCAGATTTTCGTGCTTTATTCTTTTCATGATTTGATTTCTTTACTATCAGTCTATTTCGTTGAAGTGTTCTTTTCAAACTTTAAATGATAATGGTACTTAAAATGATTTTCTTTTGTTTCTTCCTGTTTTTCGATAAAGTTTTATTTTTTATTTTAATTTTTGGCTCAAAAGGAAAGTATAGTTGAATTAGGAATGTGACTCTTCTTTCTTAATTCTACTGCAATATTGAAAAGTTGACAGACATAATTGTTTGAAAATAGTTTGTTTATATCAAAAGATAAAAAAAGTTTTTTTATTAAGAATAAAATCTATAAATAATTTGTGGACAAGGATAATTAATTTATTAATAGTGAAAATATATAAACTTTGAAAAAATGGCGAATAGTGGCACTACTTAATTTCTCTAAAATTCTCTTAAATACCAACAGTGAATTCAATATTTTCACCCCTTCCTTTTCTTTCAACTTTTCATTGATTCAACCAATTAATCTGTCCATTTGAAAGGTCAAATTTTTTTTCAAAAGTTCAAATCAATCATTGCTTTAGGTGTTTTAATATGGGTAACAATAGAGTTTAGGAAACTAATGAGTTAATTAGATAGTTGGAAGTGACAGTACATTTTGAAAGAATCAGAAAAACCTTTTTTATTTGAAACAAAATAAAAAAGAAATTAGGGTAATTATTGTGAAACTAAAGTAATAACTATTGTGCAATATTTGCTATCATAAGAACCGATGAAATGCTTTTCTGAAAAGGCCTATAAAACTCACTGAACAGGCTTTTGTTCTAACTCCAAATAACATTTTTCTGCAGCACAAAACAATTTGGCGAGTTTTTCTCCATTCTCCACTAGCCTCATTTTATATTTGACAAGTAGGGGTGTTTCAAGAATGTTCGAACTGCACCAACTTGCACCAAATGTAACCAGTTTTGCCGTTTCATTTTCAATTGGCGTGGTTGCGGTTTGAGTTATCCTCAAACCAGAATTTCTGGTGCAATTTGAAAAATTTTGTCAATCTGCACTAAACCACACCACATTTTTCATATATTGAAATTACATATATAATTAATTTAGGATTTTTTGAAAAGAAAAACAAATTGGATAATTTATATAATGAACACTTTAGTTTATCATAAACAAATTGTTTTAATTTAAATCAAATTCCTAATAATTTTTCACTATCTCCACGTAACTTTATCTACTGTCACTTTCTCCACAATCTTTTTCTTTCTTTACAAACTTTTCCTTATAAAGTTTTTATCGTCATATCCTCTTATTTTTTTCTGATTAGGGTCTTCTTTTTCCAAATTGAAGAAGTAATCTTTTCAATTCTTTTTTTGATGCATATTGCTCTTATTCTCTTCCTTTTTCTCTTTTATTTTAATATTTGACATTTGAATTTGATAAATAGTATTATAGATTTGATTATTTTGAGGAGCTGATTAATGCTCAATGCATCTCTTATTGTTGAAAAGATATTTATGAATTAATTATTTTTAAAAAATATTTTTTTCTTTGTTCAAATGGAAAGACTGTCTCATGTTTCCTCTTTTAAAATAGAGAAAAATGCATGAGTATTATATACGTTATAAGTATCAGACACATGTAGAGGGGACAATAGCTTGTTGTTTTCAAAACAGCATGCTTTGTTCCAAATATGACTCGGCCGAATTTTTGAACCATGATCAAATGGGATACGCATTTTGTACTAATGTTAATTAGCTCTCTGATAATCTTTCTTTACTTACAGAGAGAATATTGGGAGATATACGGTGGAAGCGAATCTTTGATATCATCTATGAAAGCTTGGGCTACAATGAGAAAGATATGTACAAATATGAGTTTAATTTCGAGATGAACCATTACCCGGGGTGTCCGAACCCTTCCTCTTCGGCCTTAAGAACAGGTGAACATTGTGATTGCAACCTAATAACCCTAATTCAGCAAGAGCTACAACTATTCAAGGATGGACAGTGGTTTGGTGTTGGGACTGAGCACCTTCGTTCGTGCCTTCAGTCGCAGCTTCTTGCATACATGCATCCCCATGCCCGGAATGGTTGCATATCTGTCCTTGCCTTCCATTGTGATCTCTCTACCATCCACTACGATCCAGAACCTCCAAGTTCCTCTTATCATTCCATAACCATACACGCACGAATAGGGGATGATCAGACCTAATCCCAAATATTCTACTGATTTCTATTGTCTTAATATGAGTACACTTCATAAGGAACAAACATCTGTCAAATCATCTCTAAAAAATCTAAGATGGACTTGTGCGATTGTTGAGAGAGTCATCCATAACTCTCTAGAAGATTCAAGTAAATTAGAGAAGGTTCAAGCAAGTTAAAGAATATTCAAGATAGTTAGAGCAACAAGTTTTGACTCAAAGAATATCTAAAATTCTCTTGAAATAAAAAGTAATTAGAGGGCTCTAGAATTTGTCAAAGTTGGGAAACCTATATCTACAAATAGGCTAGTGGCTAGGAGAAGCATGTGCGCAAGAAAGAGTGAAGAGTGCAAGTGTGAGGTGCTTTATTGAGTGAGCAAATAAGAGAGAAAAAATGAGTGAGAGTTACTTGTGTTAGAGTGTCTAGTGAGAAGTTAAATACACTCTAATTGTGAGCGTTAGGTGGCTTATAAGTGAGAGTTTAGTAGAGTAATAATTTTTTGTTCAGCAATTCGATTCACTACTTGTGCCACCTTAATTCTTAACAAGTGGTATCAGAGCAGGTAGTTGTGGGCTTGTCACAATTAAGGTAAATATGGTCAGAGACCGTATTTGAGTTCGTCCATCGAGAATCACGCTACAAGGAGGTTCTACAGAAATAGATGTTTAGAGACTGTGCGCAAAATTGGCTAACCGATAATCGTGGTACGCGAAGACTCTGCTCATGCAAGATTGTGAAATTGGTTGATCGGGACAAGGAATCACCAACTCATAATAGAGGAGTTCGTTAATACCATCGAGAAACTCAACCATAACAATTACATTGAATGTAGTATCCGTCTTATGTTTTACTCGAGAGGACAAGGCTTATTGGAGATGGTCGACGGTAACCAGACAATGCCACCTTCAAAAAAATAAAAAAAAAATGTAGTGGAGTACAAAAAAATGGGACACGAATGCGGTAAGGCTTTCACTACAAGAAAATACAGAATAGCGACTGACATATCCGTTGCTAATCACTATTTGCGACGGATTTGCTACGGAAAATTCCTCCGCTAAATAAAAGGTCGCTAATTGCGATGACATCATTCTTCCGTCACTAATTTGTAGCAACAGATTTGTGGCAGAAAAAAATTAGCAATGGATAATAATATATTTAAGTTTAAAATAATATATTTAATTTTGCGATGGATTTTGGCCGTCGCTAAATAGCAACGGACTTTGGTCGTCACTAATAGTTGTTGGTAATCGTGTATTTTCTTGTAGTGTTTATCTATCTTAGCCTTAACAGTAGAGAAATGATATTTAGATAAAATTAAAGATGCAAAAACTCCAAAGAAAGTGTGGGACACATTAGTAGAGTGTTTGGAAAAGGTGAATGACTCCAAGTTGCAGAGGCTTGAAATAAGTTGATGACACTCACACAAGGCGACATGACTATAAGTCAAAATTTTTGACAAAGTTAAATTTTTGTCTAAGAAAATTACAAAATTAGATCCGTTTCATCCTATCGACGAGGTAGGGTTGAGAAGGATAATAGTGCGAAGGCTTCGTCATAAATTCAATCCCATCATAGCAGCAACACGTGGATGGACTAAAGAACCAACTCTCAATGAGTTGGAAAATATGTTAGTTGATGAAGAGGCTCTAAACAAACAAAAAGTTAGAGTCTTAGAGCAAGATGAGGAGAAAGCACTCTTTACTAGGAGACAAACTTTTAGAGGAAAGAAAGATCCTGAAGAAGAAAAGAATCAAGTCAGACAAAACGCAAGACAAGTATGACCTTGAAAAGGCTCTCAACCAGGGGGAGATAAACCGCAAGGAGGCAACAATCGAAGAAATCAGAGACAAGCTGACGTCTGTTATAATTGTGGGAAGAAAGGACATTTTTTTTAGGATCAAGAACACACCATACAATCTCTAATGAAGAAAATAATAAACGAAGAAGAAGAGAGAGAGAGAAATCTGAGGAGAAATAAAATACGTGGTAACATCTGTAGGTAAACTCCACGGCGGTAGGGTTATATATTGATAATTTTGAGCATATACAGTTACCAAGAATACATGCTATAAAAATAGCTATTCGGAGAATAAAAGGTACAACCTAAAAACTAATTAAATATTAATCAGGCTCCATAACCTAACAATTCTCCCACTTGGAGACTGATCCAGTCACCAAGAAAATGAATTCTCAAAAAAAAAACAAATTCTCTACATCATCAATATCTTCACCGCATTGCAACATCTATAGAAGCTACAGAAGACCAACCAAGGTTTTGCACAACCTCAGTTTCCCAACATCAACATATTTTGTCAAGATGTCTGCTGGATTCTTTACACCCTCTATCTTCTCCAAACACATATCACCATCTTCCACTATCCTGCGAGTGAAATGATACCGTCTTCTTATGTGTTTTGTTTTCGAATGATAGACTGGGTTCTTTACCAACTGTATGGCGCTCTGACTATCTATGTAAAGAATCTTCTCGCGCTGCTTCTTGCCCAACTCTTCCAGATAATCTACCAACCATATCATCTCCTTCCCAGCTTCAGCTATTGCCACATACTCAACCTCATTAGATGAAAGGGCAACACACTTCTGAAGCCTGGACATCCAGCTCACTGCTATTCCATATATAGTATAAATATACCCGGATGTGCTCTTGATCGAGTCCACATCCCCACTAACATCAGCATCCACGAAACCCTGTAGAATCACTTTGTTATTTCCATAACAGAGTGAAGTATTAGATGTACCTCTCAGATATCTCAGAAGCCACTTCACAACTTCCCAATGTTCTTTCCCCGGGTTTGACATGTACCTGCTAACAACTCCAACTCATGTGCTATATCTGGTCTAGTGCAGATCATAGCATACATCAAGCTCCCAACTGCAGAAGCATATGGAACAAGTGCCATGTGCTTACGTTCCTCAACTGTCTTGGGCGGCTGCTCATTTGACAATTTGAGATGATTTGGCAATGGAGGAGTCCTGGGTTTAGCATCACTCATCCTGAATCTAGACAACACCTTCTCAATGTACTGCTCTTGAGATAGATTTAATGTACCAGCAGATCTATTCTGAGTAATTCTCATCCCAAGAATCTGCTTCGCTGCACCCAAATCCTTCATCTCAAACACAGAAGACAGGCTTGCCTTCAGATTGTTTATCTCCTTCATACTAGAACCTGCAATCAACATGTCATCCACATACAAGAGTAAAAATACATAAGAATCAGTGTATTTCTTGAAGTAACAACACTGATCCTTTTCACTCCTATGAAAACCATTCTTGCTCATAAAGGAGTCAAACTTCTTGTACCGCTGTCTAGGTGCTTGCTTTAGTCCATACAAGCTCCTGTTGAGCTTGCATACCATATGTTCCTTTCCTGGAACAACGAATCCTTCTGGTTGCTGCATATATATCTCCTTATCTAAATCTCCATGTAAAAATGCTGTTTTTACATCCATTTGCTCAAGGTGCAAATTTTCTGATGCAACAATACTCAACAGAATTCGAATAGTAGTTAATTTCACAACAGGAGCAAATATTTCAGCATAATCAATAGCTTTCCTTTGCGAATATCCTTTAACCACTAACCGAGCCTTGAACCTCCTTTTGGCATCTGGTTCAGCCTTGATTTTGAACACCCACTTGTTCAGCAAAGCTCTCTTCCCTGCAGGTAACTCAGTCAACACCGACGTATTATTCTTTTCAAGTGAGTACATCTCATCGTCCATGGCTTGCTCTCACTTGATTGAATCCTCCACCTGTAGGGCCTCATCAAAGGACTCTGGTTCTCCTTCGTCAATTAGTAACAAATAATGTAATGAAGGTGAATACCTATCTTGTGGTCTGATGATCCTCGATGATCTCCTTAGCACTGGCTCAGGTGTCACTTGCTCCACCTCAAGTTGTTCAACAACAATATCCGGAGTTTCTTGAGATTCCGTTGCAGTATCGCTGGACAAACTCTTTTGTAACTCAATCTCAACTCCCACTTGCTTTGTAGTCTCTGAATCATTTTTCTCTTTGTCCTGTACAACACATTTTCATCAAAGGTCACGTCACAGTGTCTCAAGATTTTTCTATTTTTGTCATCCCAAAACCTGTAGCCAAACATGTCATAACCATAGCCTATGAAGTAGCACTTCACAACCTTAGCATCAAGCTTGTCTCTTTTCTCCGGATCAACATGAACATAAGCAGTGCAACCAAAAGTTCTCAAATGAGAGTACTTGAGTTCTTGTCCTGTCCATACCTCTTCTGGAATCTTGAATCTTAGAGGAACTGATGGTCCTCTATTAATCAAGTATGCAGCCGTGCTCATAGCATCTGCCCAAAAAGTCTTTGGCAATCCAGAATGTATTCTCATGCTCCTTGCACACTTATTCAATGTTCTGTTCATCTGCTCAGTAATTCCATTATGTCTTGCCTTACCAGGAACTGTCCTCATTAATCTGATTCCCTCAGCTAAACATAATGCTTTGAATTCTGACTTGTCGTACTCCCCTCCATTGTCATACCTTAGGCATTTGATCTTTAAACCGGTCTGATTCTCAACTCAGCTTTCCAACTCTTGAACGTGTCAAACACATCTGACTTGTGTTTCAAGAAATAAACCCATACCTTCCTGTTGAAATCATCAATGAAGGTGACATAGAACTTGGATCCACCAAGTGATGAAACTGGAGATGGTCCCCAAACATCAGCGTGGACCATTTCCAACCGCACTTTCTTTGGTTCTCTGGGGACCTTCGTGAAGCTAACTCTTTTCTGTTTGCCCATAACACAACCCTCACAGAAACTCATATCAACAGATTTCAGACCCTCTAAAGCTCCCTTTGCAACCAGCATCTTCATCCCTTTAGCACTCATGTGTCCAAGTGTGTTATGCCACAGACTTGAACTGGAAGCACATTCAGCAACATTAGCCATATTTATACACCCTGCAGTCCAGATTTTGTGCCACGCGCTACTACCATAGCACCTTTCACAATCTTCCACGAACTCTTCCCAAACTCTGCTGCATAGCCTGTGCTGTCCAATTGACCAACAGAGATCAGATTCTTCTTGAGACCAGGAATATATCTGGCATCCTCCAATGTCCACTGATTTCCTGCTGGAGTTTGTATGCAGACGTCTCCTTTTCCTTCAATGTCCAAGCTCTTATTATCAGCGAGATACACCTTTCCAAAATTTCCAGACTTGAAATTTCGGAACAATTCCTTACTCGGAGACAAATGAAAAGATGCACCCGAATCCAAAATCCAGGATTCAACCGGGCTGTCCACACTAAGGATTAGAGCATCTCCAATATCTTCTACTGAATTTACAGAATCATTATCATCTCCAGATTTGTAATTTTGCTTCTTCTTTGGTTTTGTACAGTCAGTCCGAAAGTGCCCTTTTTCTCTATAGTTCCAACACATTACATTTGGTTTGTTTGGAGATTTTTCTCTATTCTGTGATTTTGATCGGCCATGTTTGATTTGGCCCTTTGATCTGCTTCTCCCCCTTCGGTCAACGCTGAGAGCACTACCTGATGAATCTCCAATTTCTCGTTTGTGAATACTTTCGCTGAGAACAACATCTCGGATTTCATCAAACTTCAGTTTCTCAGACCCCTGGGAACTACTAATAGCAACAACAACAGTATCCCAAGACTCGGGTAAAGAAGACATCAAAATAATTGCTTTAATTTCATATTCAAAATTAATATCCACAGAACTCGATCATATTGAATTCGTTTATATGATTAGCAACATATCCACTTTCAGACATCTGTAAATTGAACAATTTACGCATCAAATATACCTTGTTCATAGCCGACGGTTTTTCGTACATATTCGCGAGCGCTTTAAACAGATCTGCCGTTGACTTCTCCTTGACGATGTTGAACGTCACATTTCTAGACAGCGTCAATCGGATCAACCCTAGAGCCTGCCGATCTTTGAGTTTCCACTGCTCCTCGGTCATGGAATTCGGCTTCACCCCGGATAAGGGTTCGTGA
Source organism: Rauvolfia tetraphylla (assembly GCA_030512225.1). Lineage (NCBI taxonomy): Eukaryota > Viridiplantae > Streptophyta > Magnoliopsida > Gentianales > Apocynaceae > Rauvolfia > Rauvolfia tetraphylla. The sequence continues at coordinate 7,290,405 of JAJQKT010000062.1, forward strand.
AGATCTTTCTGGTACAGATAATCTTCAATCTGCATATTCCAAAAACTGAAATCGGATGCATCAAACTTCTCGATTCCATTCTTCATACTCTCCATCTGCACAGATCGTGGTGACTTTCTCCTTGCTCTGATACCAGTTGTTAGGATCAAGAACACACCATACAATCTCTAATGAAGAAACTAATAAACGAAGAAGAAGAGAGAGAGAGAAATCTGAGGAGAAATAAAATACATGGTAACGCCCGCAGGTAAACTCCATCGCGGTAGGGTTATATATTGATAATTTTGAGCACATACAGTTACCAAGAATACATGCTATAAAAAATAGCTATTCGGAGAATAAAAGGTACAATCTAAAAACTAATTAAATATTAAGCAGGCTCCACAACCTAACACATTTTGCTCGAGATTGTTGGCATAATCACGCAAAAGGAAATACTGTTATTTTCAAGAAGAGAAATAGCAGTGATGAGGAATGGGATTTTTAAGCATCCCTTGCACTAGTAGAAGATCATGCCTTGGTCGTGATAAGTTATAATTTGATCAATTTTAGAAATGATTGGATAGTAGATTGTGGGTGCTCCAATCATATGACAGGAGATAAGAAAAAGATCCAGAATATGGAAGAGTACAATAGGAAACGAGTTGTGGTGACTGCAAACAATTCCAAGATGCTAATCACACATGTTGGCAAGGCCAGTGTTATACCTCGTTTGAACTCAACTGAAATGGAATTAGAAAATGTATTATATGTGCCATGTATGAAAAAGAATCTTCTCTCAGTATCACAATTAACTTCAGCAGGTAATTTTGTTGTATTTGGTCCAAAGGACGTGAAAATGTATTAGCAATTGAAGCCAGTGGGACCACTAATTATGGAAGGATGCAAACCAGATCCTGTTTACGTAATGTTAGCAGAAACGACATATGCAGACACAAGATTTATGGTACGCACGATTGGGACACGTGATCTATACCATATTAAAGGCAATGATGAAGAAAGCAATGCTCAATGGCCTTCCACAATTAAAAATTCTGAACAACACATTATGTGCTGGATGTCAGTATGGAAAAGCGCACCAACTACCATATGAGGAGTCAAAGTTTAAAGCCAAGACACCTTTGGAGTTGGTACATTCAGACGTGTTTGGAGCAGTGAAGCAACAACTATCAGTAAGTGGCTATTGCTATATGATAACATTTATCAATGATTACTCTGGGCATGTTTGGATAGATTTTTTAAAAGAAAAATCAGAGGAAAAAGTGGAGGATGAGGGAAGTCGTCAAATACAGTGCCTTCATACAAATAATGGCGGAGAATATACCTCTTACGAGTTCCATGAATTCTTGAAATACGATGACAGTTGACATGTCCAAACACCCCATAGCAGAATGTAGTTGTAGAAAGAAAGAACAAGTATATGGCAGAGACTTGTAGAAGTATGCTACATGCCAAAATCGAGCAAGCAAGCTTTTGGGCAGAATGGATGAAGACAGTAGTATATATTACTAACAGGTTGTCATCAGCAAAGCTTGGCATTAATTCGCCCTATGAGAAGCTTTGGAAGAAAAAACTTTTGGTGTCTCACTTTCAAGTATTCAAATGTATCTGTTACGTGCTTGTGGCTGACCATTTGAGAAGTAAGTTCGACGAAAAAGCTATTCGTTGCATCTTTGTAGGATATGATCCTCAAAGAAAGGGTTGGACTTGTTGCAATCCAGACATAGGTAAATGTTATGTATCCAGAGATGTTCAGGTGGTCATCTCAAGCCTTGAAATTACAAGATTCCAAGAAAAATTGAGCAAGAGATCAAAGAAAGATTAGAATAGCAAAGGGGAGATTCTGCACCATTCAAAGAAGCCGAAGAAGATTCACCAACTGAAGAATAAGCTTCAAGGAAAGTAAAGATTTCGTGAAAAACTAGAACACACAAAATAATAGAAAATTAGAGGCCAAGTCAATATGAAGTAGAAGAAGATGAAAAAGATGAATCTAGTCCACAACTCCGACGATCAAGCAGACAAAGAAGACCAAACCCCAAGTATGCAAATACAGCAATGGTTGAAGAACCTAACTCATACGAGGAAACATCTCAGAAGAAAGAATGAAAATGCTTTCTTACATGACTTGATCGAGAGATATATATGCAGCAGCCAAGAGGGTTCGAGAGTAAGGCATACCTAACGTATGTATGCAAGTTTGATATTCCATATTTGTGTTTTACATAATGATAATTTTGAGCTTAAATTTCTATTAAATTTTAGTGTTTTAATCACCATTTTTTATCTCTTATTTGCTTTAGGTGAGTTTGTTGAAGATTTGGAATTGAATGAAGCAAACAAGGGGATTTTACACAATGAAGAAAAACAGAGAAAAGCAGAGAAAAAACAGCCTGGTAGAGAATTTTCAAGTGGGATTTTGACCTCTATAGAGATTTCAAATGCAAAAGTGATCTTCTAGACATTTATATATGACATTATGAAATTTTCATAATGGTAAAAGTTATTCCAATCCAAGTTCATTTGGCCGCCATACTTACGCTGCAATGTTACCTGTCCTGCATTGTGTTCTAGTTTTGACACATTTTAGTAGAACAATTCTTTCTTGCGTTCTAGATGTCCAATGAAGGTGATTCAAAGCTCTATGGAAAGATAGGATCCTAATATATAACTTTTATGAAGACATCAAGACCTAGATCAGCCGATTTAATGCTATGAATTCACTTAGAAATCAAAACCGCTATCACAGTTGTGCAACAAAACACTGCACCAAAACTGGGAGCAGGCAGCTGTTTAGTCCAGACCAAGTGGCACCATTTGTTTTGATCTGAACATGTTTTTCTGCTGCTTTTCTCTCTCTTTTGGGCTGGATATACATACCCTTTTAGGGCAAAAAGAGGCAGACGGCTGGGAGTGGGAAGGAGGCGGCAAAAACACACAAACTCACCCAAATCCCATCCCAAATCTTCATCTTTGCAGGGGAAATCAAGAGAGAAGATTGAATCTTTGAAGAAGTAGAACATCCAGCTAGAAGATTTAGGAAAAAAGCTACAATTTTCATAACACCACAGTGACGAATTTCAAGCCTTAAAGAAGAGAAGATTTCAACCATGAAAATGAACAATTCTTACTCTTTCTTTATTGCTTTATGTTCTTTGAATTGTAATATGTTGATGAACTAAATTCTTGAATACTTGGATGGTTATGAACCCTAGACATTATCTATGTGAATGAATTGTTTCCTTGGTTGATTGAGTTCGAATTTCTTGTGGATTGTTTGTAGGTTTGATTGGTTGATAATTGATGCATAATCTGGACTTTTTTTAATTGGAGTTATGAAAGGAAGGGTGATTGATAATTGATTCATAATCTGGAAATTTTCACTTGGAATTGAGAAAGGAAGGGAGAAATAGATCATACATAAACAATGGGGATGATTTAGGTGACTAGAGATAGAAACCTCAACATCTTCTTGGTAATTAGAAAAATCTAATTGGAAAGTCACAATTCTTAATGCATTCTTGGGTTGAATTGGTTAGAAAAAGATTTCAACTAATTAGTCTAAGAGTAGATGACTTTCATCTAGAGATAGAGTGAGTTTTAATTGAGGAATTTTATCAAACATAAGAATAGCAATTCATCAACCAATGGACATTTTTATCACATAGGTAATTCTAGAGGGATTTTCCATTCATGTATTGTTTTGTCAATTGAATTCTCTCTTGCAAGAAAGATTAGTGATATTCTATATTTGTGCTTCATATAATGATTAGTTTGAGCTCACATTTTTGCTAAATTTTGGTTTTTTAATCACCATTTGCACTCTCTTTATCTCTTATTTGCTTTAGGTGAGTTTGTTGAAGATTTGGAATTAAATGAAGCAAACAAAGAGATTTTACACAATGAAGAAAAACAGAGAAATGCAGAGGAAAAGTAGCCTGGTAGAGAAATATCAAGTGGGATTTTGACCTCCATGAAAATTTCAAATGCAAAAATGTTCTTCTAGAAAAGTATTGAGGAAATTCTTAAGTTTTCAGAATAGTAATATTTATATCAATCGGAGTTCATTTGCTTACCCTACTGATGCTGTAAATTCACCTATCTTGCATTGTGTTCCAGTTTTGATACATTTTGGTATAATGACCATATATTGAGTTATAGATACCAAATTGAGGTGATTTAAAGCTTTGAAGAAAACTAAGATTCTGATCTAAATATTTCATGAAGACACCAAGACCTAGATCTGCTGATTTAATGCTCGGAATTCACCTAGAAGTCAAAACAGTGTCACAGTCGTGCAGCAACACCTTGCACCAAAACTAGGAGCAAGCGGCGCCGTTTAGTCCAGACCAAGCGGTACCATTTGTGTAGATCTGAAGCTATTTCTCTGCTACTTTTCTCTTTCTTTTGGGCTGGATTTAAAATACCCTTTAAGAGCAAGAAGAGGAGGCAGATAGTGTTGGCTAGAGAGGCTGCAAAAGACCAAGAAAACGCACCAAATTCTTCCTCCAATCCATCAATATTGCAAGAGAAATCAAGAGAGAATCTTTGAAGAAGGAGAACATCCACCTTGAAGATTCATGGAAAAAACTGATATTTTCTCAACACTACAGTGACGAATTTCAACCTTAAAGAAGAGGAGATTTCAACCATGAAAATGAGAAATTCTTACTCTTTCTTTATTGCTTTATATTCTTTGATTTGTAATATGTTGATGAGCTAAACTTTTGAATACTTAGATGGGTATGAACCCTAGATTTTACTTATATGAATGAATTATTTCCTTGGTTGATCGAATTCAAATTTCTTGTGGATGGTTTGTGGGTTTGAATGGTTGAATTGATTGAGTGGATTAATGATGCATAATCATGAATTTTTTTCACTTGGAATTGAGAAAGGAAGGGTGATTGACAATTGATTCATAATCTAGAAATCGTCACTTGGATTTGAGAAAGGAAGGGTGAAATAGACAATATACAAACAATGGGGATGATTTAAGTGACTAGAGATAGAAACCTCAACATCATCTTGATAATTAGAGAAATCTAATTGGAAATTCACAATTCTTAATGCATTCTTGGGTTGAATTGGTTAGAAAGAGATTTCAACTAATTAATTTAAGAGTAGAGAACTTTCATCTAGAGATAGAGTGAGTTCCATCATTGGAATTTCATCAAACATAAGAAGTGAAATTTATCAACCAAGGGACATTTCTATAACATAGGTAATTCTAGGGGGATTAACCATTCAAGTATTGTTTTCTCAATTGAATTCTCTCTTGCAAACAAAAATTAGTTAAGTTGGTTTAATTAGCTAAGTTAGACTTGTATTCCTAGTAGTAATTTCAACCATTTTCAGAAGCAATTTCTATAGGCTAAACAATAGAGTAGAAAGTGAGTAATGGTATTTAACCACCCCCGTGGATACGACATTTGAACTTGCTTGCCATTATACTAATTTAAACACTTGCCTTGTGTTTGTGTGCAAATTGTTGAGGATTGTGATAAAATTGAGTATAAAGGCATAGAAACAAAACACAACAAGTTTTTGGCGCCGCTGCCGGGGAATTTTGATTAACATTAGGAAAGTTTGAACTCTATTGATTTAGTCATTTCTTTTACTTATTTGTTGTTCTAATACTTGTTACTAGTGTTAGCATTTATTATCTTGTTTGTCATTTTGTTAGTTATTGGTGAATTGGAGATTCTTAGCTTATGTGGACTAATTGGTCAATATTAGGAAAGCTCAAACTCTATTGATTTAGTCATTTTACTTGTTAGTTTGTATAATACTTGTTGCTAGTGTTAGTATTCATTTTGTTGTTTGTGATTTTGTTTGTTATTGGTGAATTGAAGTGTTTAGTTTGTGATTCTCTATTTTTGTTATGTTTTTGTTACTTGTGTTAGCATTTATTTTCTTGTTTGTAATTTTGTTAATTATTAGTGAATTCAAGTGTTTATTTTTTGCTTTTGTGTGTTTGTCCTGTTTTTGTGAGAAATCCTTGGGTTGAATTTTTAGTTAGCATTTTTTTTGTGTTGATTTTTTATTTGTATTTATACTTAAGGAATGAGCTTTTTGGATTATGATTTGTCACCACAACCCTCTCAAGTGATGATGTCTTATGACTTTTGTGGAGGTAGTTATGTAACCTATGAGTGCCAAGCCATGGGAACTTCCAATGCATGGTCAATGGAGCAAGGGAACTATCTTGGAGAAAGCAAATAGTCCTACAATTCCTACAACAATACTTATAATCTGGGGTGGAACAATTATCCAAACTTCTGATGGAGTAATCAAGGGCAGCAAACACAACATATTCTCTCAGTTTCCAAACTTCATCAAGTTCCCGACCCCAAGTATTCCTTCCTTACCAATACCAACCTCCTCCACCTCCTCAATAGTAGGTGAAATCTAGCCTTGAAGAGTTGATGACAAAGTTCATAGTGAATACCGAAACCCAAGTTCAAACTCAAAAAACCCGTAACCAAAAAATGAAAGAATCCTTAAAGAACCAAGAGGCCAGCCTTCAGAACTTGGTGAAACTAGATTCAGAAACACAAGTTGGGACTCCCGCAAACAATATCAAGCCCAATTCTAGGGAGTGGGCTGAAGCTACTAGTTTGAGGAGTGGGATGGAATTGAATGTCTCACAGCGTAACATGCAGGAAATAGGAGAAGGGAAGATGGATGAGAAAGTGCATGTTGAAGATAAACAAGAAGGAATTGAAAAGAAGGAAGGACAAAAGAGAAACGATGAAGAACCTTTGGGGATCGCCATAGTTCAATGTGAAGAAGCAAAGAAGGGGCGATGTGAGATTGATAAAATCATAGTACATATGGAGTCATCGCCACGTATCATCAAAGAGACGGAGTTTGAAAAGACTGAAATGGAAAAGGAAATTAGAATGAACTCCTCCGTTGAAGATCCTCCGAAGTTAGAATTGAAGAAAGTACCGGGTCACTTGGATTATGCTTTCCTTGTGGACAATCCAAAACTTCCAATAATCAATGGTATTAGTCCTTCATTTTGCACCCACAACATATTATTAGAAGAAGGCCTTAAACTAGTGGTGCAACCCAAAGGATGGAATGACCAAAATCAAGTTTTCAAGCCGGAAGATCAAGTGTTATCGAATGATTCTCAATGGTTCACGAGTAAGTTTAAGTCGAAATGGACTTCCCCATATTTGGTAAGTAAAATTCTTCCATATGAAGTTGTGAAAAGCTATCATCCAAAAAATGGGACATTAATAGTAAGTAAACTTAGACTTAAACTTTATCATGTTGGAGTTAGAAAGAAGAGAAGATTGTTTCCACACTCCTATGACCCGAAGGGATAGAGGATTTTCACCATCTTTGCTCTTCTCACTTGTACATAATTTTGTTTAATGTGGTTTTGAGTTTGAAAATTTTAATTTTCTTAAATTGTGAAGAGTTTTATAATGTGTTGTTTGGTGTGTTTTTAAGTTTGCAAACAATTATTTTTTGTTAAATGTTATTGTTGAATGTGTAGTGTTTTTGCGAAATTTATCAACCAAGGGACATTTCTATCACATAGGTAATTCTAGGGGGATTAACCATTCAAGTATTATTTTCTCAATTGAATTCTCTCTTGTAAACAAAAATTAGTTAAGTTGGTTTAATTAGCTAAGTTAGACTTGTTCCTACTAGTAATTTCAATCATTTTGAGAAGCAATTTTGATAGGCTAAACAATAGAATAGAAAGTCAGTAATGATATTTAACCATCCCCGTGGATACGATATTTAAACTTGCTTGCCATTATACTAATTTAAACGATGGGTGCACTTGCCTTGTGTTTGTGTGCAAATTGTTGAGGATTGTAATAAAATTGAGTATAAAGGTGTAGAAACAAAACACAACATTAGTTAAGCTAGTTTAATTAATTAAGTTAGATTTCTTTTCCTAGTAATTATTCCAACCATTTTCACAAACAAATTTTTTAGGCTAAACAGTAGAGTAGAAAGTGAGTAATGGTAATTGACCATCCCCGTAGATACGACATTTGAAGTACTTGCCATTATACTAATCTAAACGATAGGTGCGCTTGCCTAGTGTTTGTATGCAAATTATTGATGATTGAAATAAAATTACGTATAAAGGCATAGAATCTACACAACAAATTTTTGTCGCCGTTGCCAAGGAATTTTGGTTAATATTAGGAAAGCTTGAACTCTATTGATTTAGTAATTTTTTTTACTTATTTATTGTTCTAATACTTGTTACTAGTGTTAGCATTTAGTTTCTTGTTTGTCATTTCTTTTAGTTATTGGTGAAGTGGAGTTCTTAGCTTATGTTTCTTTGTTTTTGTTTTGTTTTCAGTGAGTGTTCCTTGAGTTAAACTTTTACTTTTATTTGTGGTGAAGGTGTGAATTCTTTTTGGTTTATGACCTAAAGTAATTCGAAAGAATTGAATCAACTTAATTCTGAAGTTGAGCAGATTTTTTATTGGGATCCAAGAGGTATAAATCTAGAGGTGATACTTGAAGGAGTTAAAGTTGAAGGTGAAAATCCTCAACCTGAGAACACTATGGCATATAAGGGAAATGCAAGGCCAAGGACAATGGGAGACTATGCAAGACCTTCTTCGTTAGGAGCGGAGTCAATCATTGCCCGGCCAAGAGTTGAAGCCAACAATTTTGAGATCAAGCCAAATATCATTCAAATGGTTCAACAATTAGTGCAATTTGATGGTTTACCGGACGAAGACCCGAATGCTCATATTGCCAACTTTTTGGAGATATGTGATACTTTCAAAATTAATGGGGCTTCCGAAGATGCCATCCACCTTTGATTATTTCCATTTTCATTGAGAGATCGAGCCAAGTCATGACTGAAATTACTTCCACCGGGTTCCATTACAACATGGAACAATCTTGCCGAGAAGTTCCTAGCTAGATATTTCTCTCCGGCAAGTACTGCAAAGTTAAGAAACGATATTTTCTCTATTCAACAAATGGAGAGTGAAAGTTTATATGATTCTTGGGAGAGATGGAAAGAGCTCTTGAGGAAATGTCCATGTCATGGTCAAATTTGGCAAATACAAACAATCCATAGTGGATTAAACTTCCCTTCCAAGCAACTCATTAATGTTTCTTCGGGAGGTACCACTAGTTTCAAGACACCGGAAGAGTTACAAGACCTCATTGAAAACATTGCCATGAACAACTACCAATGGGGGAATCCAAGGCCGAAAGCCAAACCTAGTGGAATACACAATGTAGACATGATGACGGCTTTGCAGGCAAAATTCTATGCGCTAAACAAGAAGATTGAGAGCTTGAGTTTGTCACCTCAAACCTCCCAAGTGATGATGGCTTGTAATTTTTCCAACGGTGGTCATCCAAATCACAAGTGTCAAACCATGGGAACATCCAATGCATCATCAACGGAGCACGTGGATTTCCTTGGAGGAGGAAGAACACCCAACAATCCTTATAGTAATACTTATAATCTGGGATGGCGGAATCATCCAAACTTCTCATGGAGTAACCAAGGGCAACAAAGACTGTTTCATCCTCTTGGCTTCCAAGTTTCATCAAATTCTTGACCCCAAACATCTCTTCCCTATCAAAATCAACCACCTCCACCTTTCCAACAACCGGTGAAGCCTAGCCTTGAAAAATTAATAACAAAGTTCATTGAGACTACCGAAACCCTCTTCCAACATCAAGAAGCATCCCGAGGAATCAACAGGCTTCCATTCACAACTTGGAAAATCAAATAGGCCAATTGGCGAAGATTTTTTCCTAAAGGCAAGTTGGAACCCTCCCATGCAATACAGAGTAGAATCCAAGGGAACATGCTAAAGCCATTACCTTGAGGAGTGGTAAGGAATTGGTGATTCCAAAGCAAAAGGAAGAAGAGAAGAAAGATGAGCCAGTGTATGTTGACGATGAAGAAAGAATTGAGAAAAAAGAAACACAAAAGAAAACGGAAATTCCAGAATACAGGCAAAAAATTTCATATCTTGCCCGACTTCAACAAGAGAAAACAGATGAAGAATTTGGTAAGTTTCTTGAACTTTTTAAGCAATTGCATATCAACTTACCATTTGTTGAAGCTCTTTTGCAGATGCCTCGATATGTCAAATTCTTAAAGGATATCCTTTCCAATAAAAAAAACTAGAGAAGTTCTCAATGGTGACATTGAATGTGGAGTGTTCAGCCATTCTTCAAAACTAGAACAAGCTACCCTAAAAGCTAAAGGATCGAGGGAGTTTTACTATCCCTTGTACTATTGGTAGAGCATTAGCAAATTTGGGAGCTAGAATTAATTGTTACCATACTAGATGTTTATAAAGTTGGGATTGGGTGAACCTAAACTAGCTAGGATGAGCATTTAATTGGCCGATAGGTCGGTAAAGTATCCTATGGGAATTATTGAAGATGTACTTGTGAAAGTTGATAACTTCATATTTCCTGTTGATTTTGTGATACTTGACATAAGTGAGGATGTAGATGTGCCTATAATTTTAGGAAGACATTTTCTAACTATCGCTAAGGCCAATATAGATGTATGTGAAGGGAAGTTAAACCTTAGGACAGGGGAAGAGGAAGTTATTTTTAAGGTTCCTGAGGCTATGAAATATTCTCTTGATCATGATGATTCTTATTTTAGTATAGATATTACTGATGACCTTGTCTCCAACCATGTGCAGGGATTATTAAATGATGATCCTTTAGAGGTATTCTTGCTTCAAGATAAAGAAGCAAGGAAGGAGTATCATGAGAATGGTGAAGTCATAGCACATATGGAGTAATCTCCAATCACAACTGAAAGGGTGGAGTTTGAGAAAATTGAGAGGGAGAAAAGGAGTATAATGAAGTCTTCCATTGAGGACCTCTCAAAGCTAGAGTTGAAAAAAATGGCATATCATTTGGAGCATGTTTTTCTTGCAGATAATTCCAAACTTCCGGTGATCATTGCAACCGATTTGCAAGAAGAACAGAAGGAAGAACTCATAAAGGTGCTAAAGAAGCATACAAAGGCAATGTCATGGAAGATCTCCGATATCAATAGTATTAGCACTTCATTTTACACCCACAAATATTGAAGGAAGAAGACTTCATACCGGTGGTGTAGCCCCAAAGAAGGCTAAACTTAAACATGTTGGAAGTGGTGAAAGCAGAGGTAATCAAACATCTTGATGCCGGTCTTATATATCCCTTCTCGGATAGTCTGTGGGTGAGCACCGTCCAAGTAGTTCCCAAGAAAGGAGGGATGAACTTGGTACCCAATAAGAAAAACGAGTTGATTCCTATGACGGGCTAGAAGGTATGCATAGATTATCGGAAGCTTAATGATGCTACTCGGAAAGATCACGTTCTACTGCCTTTCATTGATCAAATGTTTGAGAGATTTGCTGGTCATATGTATTATTGTTTTCTTGATGGTTTTTCGGGATACTTTCAAATTCAATAGCCCCGGAAGATAAGAGAAAACTACATTTACCTGTCCTTATGGTACTTTTGCTTACCGTTACATGTCTTTTGGTTTGTGTAACGCTCCTGAAACTTTTCAAAGGTGCATGTTAGCTATTTTTGAGGGTCTAGTGGAGGATAATATGGAGGTCTTTAAGGACAATTTCTCTGTCTTTGGTGATTCTTTTGAGTTTTGTTTGAAAAATCTTGAAAAAGTTTTGCAAAGATGTGAAGAAACCAATTTTGTTTTGAATTGCGAGAAATGTCATTTTATGGTCAAAGAGGGCATTGTATTAGGGCAAAAGATATCTAGCAGAGGCATAGAGGTTGATAGAGCCAAGGTAGAAACCATAGAAATATTGCCAACACCTACTCCGGTAAAGGCAATTAGAAGTTTTCTTGGTCATGCAGGGTTCTATAGAAGGTTTATAAAGGATTTTTCTAAAATTGCTAAACCTCTTACGAATTTGCTTGAAAAAGATGCGCCATATGTGTTTGATGATTCATGCTTCATTGTTTTCACTGTGTTGAAGCAAAAATTGATTGATTGTCACCTATTGGTTGCCCCCGATTGGTCCATTCCCTTTGAGCTAATGTGTGATGCAAGTGATTTTGCAGTAGGGTCAGTGCTTCGACAAAGGCAAGAAAGGCATTTTCAACCGATACACTATGCAAGCAAGACCTTGACAGAAGCACAAGAAAACTATGCCATAATAGAGAAGAAGCTTCTTGCCATAGTTTTGCTTTTCATAAATTTTGCCCCTATCTTGTTTTGTCTAGAGTAATTATTTATACTGACCATTCAGCACTCAAATATCTTCTCAACAAAAATGACGCAAAGCCTAGACTAATTAGGTGGGTACTTTTATTGTAGGAATTTGATTTGGAGATAAGAGATAAAAAGGGAGCGGAGAATCTTGCCGCCGATCATCTATCAAGGTTGGAGAACCCACATTTGTAGCAATTGAATGAGGAGGACATCAATGACACATTCCCTGATGAGTGGCTATACTTGGTTATAGGTAACGATGATCACACTCCTTGGTTTGCAGATTATGCTAATTATATTGTGAGTCGGATTCATGGGTCATTTTCCAAACTCTTTTGGTAATGCATACATCTTAGTTGCAGTTGATTATGTCTCTAGATGGGTGAAAGCCCAAGCTTTGCTAACAAATGATGCTAGAGTAGTTGTAAAATTTTCAAAAAAAATTGTTTACTCACTTTGGCATTCCTAGAGCCATAATTAGTTATCGAGGAACTCATTTTTATAACCAACAACTTGAGAAGGTCTTGCTTCCATTTGGTGTTACTCACACGATGGCAACCCCTTATCATTCTCAGACTAGTGGTCAAGTAGAAGTGATTAATAGAGAAATCAAAAGAATTTTGGAAAAGATTGTTGAACATCTAGGAAGGATTGGAGTGTTAAGCTTGATGATGCTTTGTGTGCATATAGAACTGCATACTAGACCCCCATCGGGTTTACTCCATATAGATTAGTCTATGGGAAGTCTTGTCATTTACCGGTTGAGGTTGAGCATAAAGCATATTGGGCTATTAAGTTGATTAATTTTGATCGTGAACTTGCAGGGAAGACCAGAATGCTCCAAATTAATGAACTTGATGAGTGGAGGAGAGATGCCTATGAGAACTCGCGAATCTACAAGGAAAAAGTGAAGCAATGGCATGACAAGCACATAGTGTCAAACATGGAATTTAAGAAGAAAGATCAAGTGCTATTGTTTAACTCTCGATTGAGGCTCTTTCTCGAAAAGCTCAAATCACAGTGGTCCAAACTGTTCGTAGTACACAAAGTTCACCCTTATGGTGTAGTAGAAGTTGTGCATCCGAATAAGGGAATTTTCAAGTGTAACGGCCATCGTCTCAAACACTATCATGGAGGAGATCCTAGAGAACTTGAAAAAGTCTCTTTAATCCTCCATGATCCAAAAGATAAGCTATCTTTTATATATATTTATTTAATTTTACATAATTTTGTTTAATGTGGTTTTGAGTTTGAAAATTTTAATTGCCTTAAATTGTTAAGAGTTTTATAATGTGTTTTTTGGTGTGTTTTTAAGTTTGTAATCAATTATTTTTGTTAAATGTTGTTGTTGAATGTTCTTGTTTATAAAAACCAAAACAGCGCCGCGTCACTGTTTCAATCCAGTCCCTGTAGAACTGGATTGAAGCGGCGCAGCTTGGATAGGACCAAACGGTGCTGTTTCACTGTAGCAGCCATCTATTTCTGCTGAACTGGAGTGAAAAGGCGCTGCTAGACTTCTTTTCATTAATTTAATAGTTAGTTTATTTAATTTTATTACTTAGTATATTTATGAGTTAATTAGCCTTTGTCATTAATTTTTAGCGATAATTGTTTTTTTGTTTAGCCAAATTGCAATTTTTATTTTTTTGTGTGTAATCCTTGTAAAGTTATTTGTGGTATTTGTATTTTCACATAGGTAGTCTAATTTCTCTTAATGGTAAATTTTGGAAAAGAAAGCATGCCGAGAAAACCACCGCCCAACCCCAAAAGCCTAAATGCACAAGGGATGTGGCTTCCTCTTTGGGAGCCGGCCCTTTCTCACAATCACTGCAAATACCTCCATCTAATATTTCATACCTCCATCCTACTCATTTCACCGAAGATCAACATTGGGAATGGTACGTTTCACGTCAACAAAACTCCATGATCATTGAGTGTACCGTTTCCGCTGAGGTGGATAAGCTGTATAATATTTCTGGTTTATTCTATTCCAAGCTGTAGGATGGGGGCCTATCCTTAACCTTTCCGGTACTTACTATCCTGTCCCTGTCAAAGAATTTTATGCCAATATCAGGGATAAATTTGACAAATTTGGCAAGGTTCTTCATACTCAGATTAAGGGTCAACCAATTGTCATCACTCGTACCCATCTCGCTGAACTTCTTCACATTCCAGATGAAGGGAATTAGGTTCATATAGACAATAAAAAAAAGAGGTGCTTTCTGACAGGGAGTGGGATATTACAATAGCTTGGCGAGCATTACATCTAACACATAGCAGAATGGGTTCAAGTTACGGTTTTAACGCCAATACACTTTCCCTAGGCTTCGTTTAGTGGTTTATTTAATTGCTTTTAATGTTCTACCTAGGACGAGAGGGTTAAATGAGGTTCGGTGCGCGGATATTTACATTACCCATAAACTGTTTACTCAATCACCCATTCCATTGGCTTCTGTTCTACTAACACAAATGAATGAGGTGGTTGTATCCGGTTTTACCACGAAAGAGCTTGTTTTTCCTCTTCTTATCAAATAGATTCTCCAAAGCTTTAATGTGGATTTTAGCGGAGAGGTTGCACTTTCCACATCGGCTTCATGACGATGAGCGGAATGAATTGATCATAAGATCTGACGCTGAACTTCAGCAAGGCATCCCTTCTATGGTCGGCATGCATATGGATCCAAAAAGTGTGCGCCAACCTCGTCCTAACATCACCTCCTCATCCACCGCAGATTTTCAAGCCGAAATGCACACCACCTTTGCTAAAATTCGGATTGAATTGGGCCGGCTTTCTATGGCATATCAAGCTCACCAAGATCAGCTCGAGAAACTCCATATAGCCCAACAGAAAATCCTTGAACAACTTTTGGGCCAACAATATGCCAGCCTCGCCGAATCTCAAGCAATGATCATACAGAATCAAGAGCAACTTATGTACACAATGTAACGACAGGAAGCGTATCTCACTGGGCTTTGGCGACACTTTTTCCCTGAGCTGGCCCCGGCTCCAGCGGTGGAAACGGCGGTATATGAAGGGAGGGGAGTTCTTTCTTTTCTATTTTTTGACATTTTATTTCCTTTTGACCTTTCAGTTTTCTTTCTTTTCCTTTTGCTATGAAGTATATAGAAGGTGCAGCTTGCTGCTCCTATTGGTTCGCCCAGCCTTCACATACGAAACATCCATGTTTTTCGCTGTTTTTGTGTTTGGTTATTTGGTGTGGCATTCTATTATAGTTTGTGTTATATATTTATATTTATGCAATCTTTGGTTTATCTCCCTCCCAACATTGAGGACAATATTGTCTTAATTGTAAGGGAGTTGGCTTTAGTAGTATAGACTATTTTCATGATTTTTGTTGAATTTGCGTATTTTTTATTCTTGGAATCTTCAAGGTGCTTCATGACTTGCATGTTTTATCTTTTCTCAAAGAGTAATTATACAAGCATTCTAAAAGTCATGACTAGTACCTTAAACTTAGATTAAGTACGCATCCCTTGTATTCTTTGCTTGTATGGAATTCATTTTTTAAGCACATTTCCTCTTTGCTTCTGTTGGGATGATTAAGGAGTTGAATCTCATGTTATTGGCCTTAGAATTCAACATAACTTTTGCCCTAGAACCGGCATTCACGTGCGTTGAGACAAAATGAGTAAGTAACCTTAATTTGATCTTGAAATGGTGGTAATAGGCCTTCTTAGTCCCGATTGACCCTTTATATCCACCGCTCTTTATTTTATCCATAGTACCCCTTCTTGAAGCCTTTGTGCATAAATTTTCCAATCTATATTTTAGATTGTTCATTCTTTCAAATTTTAAACTCTACTCTTTATATTTAACCCTTCTTTGAGAGAGTTAAATGCATTTTTACCCTTAAGTTAGCAACGAGTACTGTGGAAATTGGAACAAAGGGTGGAATGAAAGATGATAGGAAAAATAGCCTTATAAAAAAAAAGAAAAGAGTGGTGAGATGACCTTATAGGATCGGAAATTGGATTACACCTCAATTTATAAAAAAGAAAAAGAAAAAAAACTTTGTTATATATTTGTCTATTATTGAGAAGGCTTCTTACATTTCTTGATGCCTTCAAGATGTGTATATGTTTTCATTATTATTATTCCGAATTTTGTCATGATTGAGGTTAAATTTATGAGTTGAGAAAGATGGGTGACGATGGAAAGGTTGTGGGTTGAAGCTTAATATGTGCAAGTGGTTGAATCCAAAGTGAAGAGATTTTGTAGAGAATGGGAGTTTGTGGTTAAATGTAGGGGAATGATGATATTCCTTGTGGCTAATAAAGGTTATTACTTTTGTTTTATCTCTAATTCCTTTCTCTTTAGCTCTCATTTCTTTGACACTTTGAATTCCATACCTTTCTTTTGGTACCCTAAATTTTCCCTGAGCCTAAAGTTACAAGCATAAAAGTCCTACCTAATCGAGGTTAAATTTTGGTTACCTTATTAGTGGAGAGGTTTTGTGAATGCCGGGCTTATGGGGTATTATGCTTTCTTGATAAGAATTCCTTGGCCAATAACATGAAATTCACTCTTATAATTGTTGAACATTTACATTGGCTAGACATATACACGCACACGGATTCTTGCTTGCATTGTAAGATAAGGGGTGATTGTTTAATCTTTGTGATGGATACTTAGGATGACTTCTAGATTGATTGTGTAGATTTCTCAAGATTTCTCAAGAAGTAATGCTTTCTCTGTTTTGCACTCCTTCAAAACACTCTTTATTTCATGTGGATTATTGTTCAAATTTCTTAGTTGTTATGTAGTATTGCTTGGGGACAAGCAATGTCTACGTGTGGGGGAGTTTGATATTCCATATTTGTGCTTTATATAATGATCATCTTGAGCTTAAATTTCTGTTAAATTTTGGTGTTTTAATCACCATTTACACTCCCTTTATCTATTATTTGCTTTAGGTGAGTTTGTTGAAGATTTGGAATTGAATTCTCTCTTGCAAGAAAGATTAGTTAAGCTAGATTTCTTTTCCTAGTAGTTATTCCAACTATTTTCACAAACAAATTTGTTAGGCTAATCATTAGAGTAGAAAGTGACTAATGGTAATTGACCATCCTTGTGGATACGACATTTGAAGCGCTTTCCATTATACTAATCTAAATGATAGGTGTGCTTGGCTAGTGTTCGAGTTCAAATTGTTGAAGATTAAAATAAAATTATGTATAAAGGCATAGAATCAACACAACAAAGTTAAAGAAGGTGCTATGTGGATTGAAACAAGCACCTAGAGCGTGTATGGTACGGAAAAATAGTAGAGTTTTTAATGCATAATGGATATTCGGTGGCACCAGCAGATTCAAGCCTATTCATCAAAAGTTGAGAACGAAAGCTAGCCATAATACTTGTGTACGTGAATGACCTCATTATCATTGGAGATCATCAAGAAGAGATAAGACAGATTAGGTCAAATCTCTCGGTACGATTTCAAATAAAGGAACTTGGGGAGCTAAAGCATTTCCTTAGCTTAGAGATAGAAGTATGTCAAAGAACGGGATATTCCTATGTCAACAGAAGTATGCCAAAGATCTTCTACAAAAGCATGGAATGATTGATTGCAAGTCAATATCAACACTGATGGAGGTGAATGATCGACTAAGCTCAATAGAAGGGAAAGAGCTTAAGGATGTGACCAGAAACTAGTGGGAAGTTTAATTTATCTAACATTGACAGGGCCTGATATTTCATATGTTGTTGGAGTAGTAAGTCGATTTATGCAGAAGCCAAAGAAGCCCCATCTAAAAATAGCAAGACGAATACTAAGGTACGTAAAAAGAATTATAGATTATGGCTTATTCTATAGGAAGACAGATGTAAATAAGATGATAGGATACTATGACGCTGATTACGCTGGTGACCATGATACTCGTCGATCGACTACCGAATACATGTGTAACCTTGAATCGGGAGTAATCTCATGGTGCATTAAGAGACAACCTACAGTGTCACTATCAAGTACCGAGACTGAATATCGTGCTGCAGCAATGGCTGCTCAAGAATGTACTTGGTTATTACAACTGCTAAAGGATCTTTATCATTGAACAGATGATGCAGTGACGTTATACTATGACAACCAGTCAGCAATTCAACTTGATGAAAATCCAGTATTCCATGAGAGAACAAAGTATGTAGAGGTTTACTATCACTTTGTTTGAGAAAAAGTGCTTTGTGTAGATATCTATATGAAATATATAAAGACTGAAAAGCATATAACAGACATCTTCACCAAAGTTTGAAGAATTTCGAAGAGAGCTCGGGATGACTTAAAGAAGAAGAGAGAGTAATGATGAGGGGGAGTGTTGGGAGAGTTATTCATAAGTCTGTAGAAGATTCAAGCAAATTATAGAAGATTCCAGCAAGTTGATGAAGGTTCAAGCAAGTTGAAGAATATTCAAGAAAGTTGGAGTAACAAATTTTGACTAAAAGAATATCTAGAATTCTCTTGAGATAAGAAGCAATTAGAGAGCTCTAAAATTTGCCAAAGTTGGTGAACCAAGATCTATAAAGAGGCTAGTGGTTAGAATAAGCATGTGTGCAAAAAAGAGTGAAAGTGCAAGTAAGTGTGTGGTGGTGGATTGAGTGAGCAAATATGAGATAAAAAGAGAGTGAAAGTTACTTGTATTAAAGTGTCTAGTGAGAAGTTAAATACACTCTAGTTGTTAATGTTAGGTAGCTTATAATTGAGAGTTTAGTAGAATAATAAATTTTTGTTTAGCAATTCGATTCACTACTTGTGCCATCTTAATTCTCAATAGCGATAAACAAAGATCTTTCTGCCTCCACAACAACAAGACTTGGGAGATTGTTCCTCGTCAACCTCACATGAATTTTGTGGACAGCAAGTGGGTTTTCAAAACTAAACTAAATAAGATGGCTCCTCAAATAGTCCAAAGGCGAAATTGGTTGCCAAAGGCTTCCAGCGTAAGTCTCGTCTTGCTCTGTTTTGCGTAATGGCTATCATAAACAACTTTGGTTTCATGCCGAAATATTCGATCTCTCTTTCAGTGTTAATTATGAGGAGATTCATTTTAAAATGGTTAAATGAATCCTTCGTTAGGTCGAGGATACACTTCATTATAGTCTTCAAATAGTTCCTGATTCAAATCTTCGCCTCCGTCGCCTTTTCGATGCCGATTGGGTGGGCTGCCTAGACGCTTAGAGATCCAATGCTGGTTTTTGCACCTATCTGGGCACTAGTTGCATCTCCTGGACTGCAAAGAAGCAGCCAACAGCTTCTAGATCTAGTATTGAAGTCGAATACGAGCTTTCGCTTCTATGGCAGCTTCTAATTTTTGTTTGACATTGAAAAGCAAATGTAATGGAATAGTGTAGAATAACATGGCAATTGCATTAGATTTTAAAAATAGTAAAAAAATCCTAAGAATTATATATACTACAAATCACACAAATAATGTCAAAAAAAATTATAAAGAGAAAATTTTTTAATTTACAAAAAGTTGAAGCAAGTATGAAATATAATATTACTAAATAAACTAAATAATAATTTATATTTTACAAGATTTATCATGGCTGGATGTAGGTGAACACGTCTAGTACAATATAAAAGGGGCGAGGTTGCATTGAACGAATGACATTCCAAAAAGTTAGTTGTTTGTGTATCAACAGGAGAATGAATGAAATGTTCCAAAATGTTAACGTTTCATTTCGAGAGAATCTCCGATTCTACTTCTTTTGTTAAGAAGCAAAGTACTCTCTGCGTCCCAAAAAAGATAAGACTCACTTTCGACTTTCTTCTTTCTCAAATTATAAATTTCTATTTTCCTTTATAAAGGGTAGTTAATTCATTCATTTCTTTGTATAGCCCTAATTATAAAGCAGAAGTATCAACAAACATTGTCATTCCCAAAAGATATAAACTCACACCATCTTCTAATATTGAATCAAATATATAAGTTCATATCTTAATATTAAAAAATATAAAGAGATAATTTCAGAAATGATTAATCAATATGAGTCAAAGTTATTCTAGTATTAGTGAAGGGCATATAAGAAAAATGCTAAACAAAATCAAGGCACTCTTTTCAATTTTTTTTACTCTCCGTCCACATCTCTTCTAATAAACAAATTTGTTTTTTTCATTGTCAAAAAAAAAAACTAATTTACTGTGTAAAAATAAAAACAGGCCTATCTTTGTGAAGGGATGGAGTAATTTTTAAATCTTTCATAACTAACCACATAAGAAAACGAGTTTTATTTCCTAGTTATAAGAAAATTTTAATATCTAACCACATTAAATATTCTCTAAATTTTGCGTCAAGAGTCATGATAACCCATTTAAATCCAAATAAAAAGAATAATTTTTTTTGTTGAATAACATGCAGATTTCGTAATATATAACAATTTGACCAATATAATACGCTTTGGCTGTATTTCCAACGTACCTAACAAAGGAATCCGACAAAAGTACTGACCACATGGGACATTCAATGGGATGCGGATCCATCCATTGTCTGTATTTCATGTCATCTATGGTTCCCTACTGACAGTCCCTGAAATTTTACCAACATTAATTTTCGGAATTTATCTTATATATTTTTTTATTGTCAACAAATGTGTTAAGTGTACCTGTTGAGGTCGAAAGTAAATAGCTGTACTAATGGAAGAATTCACATAATGAAGTAAAAGTTAATTTACCTCCTCCAGTAGAAGTATCAGATGTAAGAGTATTAGAAGTATTACTATCCTTATTACAAAGAAAAATAAAATATATATTTTATTGATCACAAATTTCTAATTTACTTATCATGTGTAACACTTTTTGCTACTTGAACAAGGGCTCATTAGCTTTAGTTTGAGATTGATATGTATGCTCATATCATTTCCACTGTCTGTTAGAAAAATGAGGATTATATGCCCAACTTTATAATACAAAATATAAAATTATACCTACCTAGATTAGTTTAAGACATAAAGACTAAGGCTAGGCTCACATGTATATGTTTGTACAAAGTGATGGGATAACACATAAATTAGTTGAGGAGAGAGAGACGAATCCAGTGTCCAATTTATGAAATTATGAGTGATTCTTTCTATTATAGATCATTAATTGGCTCCTTTCTTTCTCTCGTCTAACTCATTTAATTTACATTACTCTCATGATTTCTAATGTTACGAAGATAATGTGATAGTAGTTTTTAAAAGATAGGCATTACAACTTTAACTGTAATTCTTTATTGTTTATATGAACTTACAAACGATCAAAGTTAGTGATCATGAATTTCACTCATTCTATTACTGTACAGCATCTTTAATTAATCAAATAGGATGTGCTGTGGGATCGATACCCAATCTTCCTACCTAAAGATCAAAGTCTCTTCCTACTTTCTTCTTAAGATGGACGAAAGTATATACTTTGACGGGACGGTTTAATTTGATGACCAACTATAAAGGTCTTATAAATCTGTATAAAAGATCATAAGAGTTGAAATTTCCCAAAAGACAATGGAAGCCCCAAAAATCAACAGAATGCAGAAAGCACTTCGTGTGATAAGCTTTCTACTGTTAGCCATTGGCAACTGCGGAGCTCCACTGGTTGCCCGCCTCTATTTCATCTACGGTGGGAAAAGAATATGGCTATCTTCCTGGACTCAAAGCATAGGATACCCTCTTAATCTTATCCCACTCACCATTTCCTATTTCATTCGTCGCAAAAGCCAAGGTCCCGACGCTAAGCTAACCTTGATGAGTTTTCCAGCATTCATCGCTGCTGTATTCCTCGGTCTCCTTTCTGGAGCATGCGGTTACATGGCTGCCATCGGATATGCCCACCTACCGGTTTCAACCTCGACCATTATCCTTTCATCACAGCTTGCTTTCATTGCTTTCTTTGCTTTCATCATCGTAAGGCAGAAATTTTCTTCGTATACTATCAATGCTGTCGTGTTGTTGACCGTGGGAGCCGTCCTGTTAGGGCTGCGTGCAAATAGTGATCGACCCAAGGGCGAAAGCAATAGATTGTACATTTTAGGGTTCATCATGACCCTTGTGTCCACTGCTTGTGTTGGTTTGATTTATACTCTAACAGAGTTGGTGTACAAGAAGACTAAACAGGAGGTTAGCTTCACACTTGCCATGGAGATGCAGTTGGTCATAGCTTTGATTGCCACTGTTGTAGCCACGGTTGAGATGCTTATCAATAAAGATTTTCAGGTTTCACTCCCTTCTCCTCTCTTCCATTAATTTAAAGCATTCTTTTGGTTGGTAAAAAAAAATATTTCTTAGGGAAAATGTGATATAATAAAATTAAGGGAGAACACACGAAACATTTTCATCATGTTACAAACTTTAGAGTTTGAAAAAAACGTCAACATCCTCTGATTTGTGCCAATGATCGGTAAAAATAAGGAAATTTAAGATGGTAACTTTTTTCCCCACTCTTCTAGCTTCTATAGCAATAACACAGTAATCATTTGTTGTGATGAATTAGTCAATATTTGACTTCATAACAAGACGGAAGATTTTTTTTGAATGTTTATTGATAAATAATGAAAAGGAAATTGCTAAAAAGTTTAATATAAATCCATTTTTGGATCATTTTTTTGACTTGAAAGAGCAACAATAAGTATTTTAATTAATTACATCGATATTTGATTAATTACAAATAGGATATCATATAATACTTCATTTTCATATTCTCATGTTCTTTCAAATGATGATTTAGAATTTTGTGTCCTTTGCATCTGCTTTATAGGCAATTCCACTCGAGGCAGGAGACTTTCAACTTGGAGAAGCAAAATACTATGTTGTGCTAATTTTTTCTGCCATTCTTTGGCAATGTTTCCAACTCGGAGTTTTTGGAGCTCTATTTTCCACTTCAGCTTTAGTGACAGGCATTACGACTGCTGTTCTAGTACCAGTCACATCAGTTTTAGCTGTAATTGCCTACCATGAGAAGTTCAATGCAGAAAAAGGTGTTGCTCTTGTGCTAGCTCTTTGGGGATTCGCTTCCCATTTATACGGCCAATTTAAACAAGACAAGGTGAGAAGAGATCTAGGCGCGAAAATAGAGGTTACTACAGCCAAAGAAAATTCTGCTGCATGATTTCTCAATTGAAGATTGTGAATGTAGTCTCACCAAACTCATGGTGAAAGCATTAATTTGAACACATGTAAGGTTGTCCCTCTAGTGTTTGAACAGACTAGCGTGGATGGGGTCTGCCTGTCCCGCTATCTCGCCGGTCGCCGCATGTGGCTCTCCTACCTTAGTAGAGCCCTATGAACTTCTTGCTCAATTGGTTTAATTTTCATTATCACTCAATTCAAATCCCTCTATTTGTAGATTTTGTGTTTGCTATATAAAAACCATATTTGTGTGAACTTTTGTTTGTGTCTTTTCTGTTTTCTTTCCATTTCGGAAGCCATGATCCTATTTGTAGATTTTGAGTTTGCAATATAAAAATCATATTTGTGTGAACTTTTCTGGTGTCTTTTTCTGTTTTCTTTCCGTTTCGGAAGCCATGATCCTTTAGAAAGGAATAGATCCATGCACTCGACATATAATTCTTTATACTGGCCATATCTTCCCTTGTCAAAACTCGGAGAAAATTATGCAACGCCTTGTTAATCCTAGATTCATTTTCTTTTTAAAAGAAAAAAATGGCCTTTGATGGTGGGGGTTTGGCATGAACCTCTATCTATTTCTATTTCATTCTTATTTCGAGTAAGCCATCTTCTTTTTCTTCTTTTATTCCTTTTACAATGCTCCAAATGAACCTTACTTGTAATAAATCAGCAAGCTAAAGTGACTTTATTGCAAACTAATATAGGAATGGGATAATATTTGTTTATTTGGAAGATATGACTAACACTACAAGAAATTGTCGCATTAGCGGCAAACAAATTAGTCGCTAAAACTCCCTTGCGATGGATTAGTGAGGGATTTGTCCATTGCTAAAACAAGAGTCTCTAATTGCGACAGAACATAGGATAGGTCGCAGTTTAGCAACAAATTTGTGTCGAGAAGAAAATAGTTTGACCATTCCACTTTATAACACATTTGCGACGGACATGAATAAATATAATTTTGGAGTTGCTATTTTATTCCATCGCAAGATCTGTTGCTAATCCAAAGCTAAGTTGGAAGGAGTTGCGATTTATCAGCAACAGTGCCTATTTGTGTTGTAGAAGTTCGTCGCTAATTCACTGCAGATTTGCGACAAATTTGTTAGGTCTTCACAAATCCGTCGCAAATTAGCGTCACATTTGTGACGGCACCGTTGAAATTCGTTTAAATATTATAGTGTTCGTCGCTAATTAACTCATCACTTGCGATTGATTTGCGACGGATATTATAAATTTCTCACAGTTAAAATTACGCCACTGATTCGTAGCAAATCCACAGCTAGTCCATCGCTAATTAGCTTCAGATTAGCTCCCGTCGCTAATTAGCTTCAGATTAGCGAGGGATTTCGTTTTTTTTTTGAATTTTTTAAATTTTTTTCGACGTTAATCTGTCGCTAATTAGCTTCAGATTAGCAAGGGATTTTGTTTTTTTAAATTTTTTAATTTTTTATTGTTCATCCGTCGCTATATATTTTTGTTTAAAAATAATAATTTTATATATTAAATTGCAGTGTAAAAAATCAAAATTAAAACTCCAACTGCATTTTAATATAGATAACAAGCTATAAAATATGAATAAAAATACAATAGCCGAATAAAATATCTGTAGTAGATGAAATATTGAATCGAAATTGTAAATCTACATAATGAAGTTCAAATATATCAATTAGCTATCAAGGCAGAAGCTGGAGCTGGAGCTAGAGGAGGTGGTGGCGGTAGATTGGTGGGGCCCTGGTATGGAGGATGGTCACCTGCTGGATTGACTAAGTAGTTGATGAGATCATATTTTAATCATTATTTAGAATTAATTTCTCACTTATTTAAGAGTAATTGATATAAATCTTATGACTTTGATTTGTTTTAGTGAATTAAATATTAATGTACTTAGTATGAATTAATTAAGATGATTTTATTTACAAAGTACACTTTAATTCACTAATTTTACTAATTATTGATGTATGGGCAAAATGGTAATGTCAAGAGAAGAAAAAAGAAGATTCTAAAATTGACTTTGATTTGGAAGGATTTAGAATCCAAATTGAATTGAAATTCCTAAGATACAAAAGAAGAGAAATTTTGGGCAGCCAAGGCGGCATAAATCGGGCAGCCAAATTGGAGAGGATTTGGGCGGCCAAAGAAGCCAAATTGGAGAAAATTAGGGCAGCCAAAGCAAAATTAGGGCAGCCTAAAAGCAAGCCAAATCTGGGCAGCCAAGAGGGACGAATTTCGGGCAGCCAAGGGGGCCGAATTTTGGGGGCAGCCAAGGAAGCAAATTGTGGAGTCAAATTGAAGAGAATTCGGGCAGCCAGGGTGGAGAACAAATTCGGACAATTGGAAGAGTTGATCGAGGATGGAGCAAAGAGAATTTGGACAGCAAGTTTGAGAAACGGAGATTTGTTTTCTTCTATTCTCTCGTTTTGTTTTCTTTATTCTTCTATTTTTTTGTTAATTGAATTTATGGCATTGAATATTCAGATCATGAATAGTTAAATCTTTTGTGACTAAGACCTTCGATGAAGGCTGAAACTCTTATGAATTTAATTTATTTCAATTAAAGATTGTTTATTTAATCTCGATTTTAGTTAATTGTTATTATTGTTTTTAATGCTTGTAAGTTTCTGGCCAATTCTTGCATGCCTTTAAATTTATTCTAGTGGCTGAGAAGTGCTAGTTTAAATTGGATCATGGTAATAACAACACATTGTAAAACTGACTATAGATAGATTCGGTTTCTTTGTGTGGTTTTTAGCGAGTAAGAAACAAAAGCTAGGGAATTCCATAGAGGTGTTTGCGGCTTTGATAATTAAAATCACGTAGAGATACGATTGGTTTATTAATTAAAGTTAGGAGCTTTTCACCAAGAGATTGGGTCTAGCTTATAATTGGGAATTCTACCATTAACCAAGTCGAGAATTAATTTAAAGAAATTAATTATTTGTCATAAGAGGAGTAAGCTGGATTTGGAGTGTCTTAGTCTATTAATTGCCATTGATTTTTAATTAATATAATTATTGATTTTTATGTTTAGTATTATTATTAATTATTTTTATTGGTAATTAAATTTTAGATAAAATCACATTTATTTTGGTTTAAGTTAGGTTATAAGTAAAAGAATTTTGCAGTTAGGTAGCAATCCTCGTTGGGACGACTTGTACTCACTACTTTATTACTTGTTCGATATTTGTGCACTTGTAAATTTCACATCAAGTTTTTGGCGCCGTTGCCGGGGATTGTTTTTTTCTAGTGTAGAATTTAATTACTAAGCCTAAGTTTAAACTTTTTTAAAAAAAATTCAAAAAAAAATATTTTTGATATTTTTAATTTTTTATTCTATTTTGTTTGTTATTGTTATTATTATTATTATTTTTTTGGGTGCATGAATACTCGTAGTTCCTCAAATAAAGAACCTTTGATATATATTTCTGATATTGAAAAGTTTGCTCGTCATAACAGGAGTGAATTTTATAAGAGGAAATACGAGGAAATCGTCACATCAATCGAATCTTCAAATTCTGAGGATAGTTTTGAATTAAACTGTACCAGTGACACAATGGAAAATAATCAGCCGAGGGGTATGACTTTAAAGGACTATACAAAGCCAAAGATGGAGGGTCCTTCTCCAGGCATCAACTGTCCAGGAGTCACTACTGCAACTTTCAAGATTGAGCCAACATTCATTCAAATGGTTCTCAATACTCTATTTTTCGGATTGTCACATGAAGATCCGCAAGCGCACATATCAAACTTTTTGGCAATTTGTGATACTTTCCAAATTGGTGGAGTACCTGAAAATGCAAAAAGGCTCAAGCTTTTCCCTTTCACTTTGAGGGATAAAGCTAGATCATGGCTAAACTCTCTTCCTACAAATTCTATTTCTAATTGGGACCAATTGCAAGAAGCATTTTTAAATAAATACTTTCCCCCAATTAAGACTATTCAGATGAGATCTAATATTTATAATTTTTTACAGGGTCCTACTGAGTCTTTACATGATGCATGGGAGAGGTTCAAAGAATATCTTAGGTTATGCCCTCATCATGGAATGGCAATAGGAATGCAAGCACAAACATTTTATAATGGTTGCAGAGAAGATGTTAGATCATCATTAGATGCAGCTAGTGGTGGAGCATTCATGTCAAAAGAAAAGCAAGCTGCATGGAATTTATTGGAGGAGATGGCCTTGAATAGCTCTCAATGGTTTAACCCAAGAGCTATTCCCCCAAAGAAGGTCGCTGGAGTGGCGGATATGGACCATAATGCAGGAATCATGGCTCAACTTGATGCAATAAATAAGAGATTGAGTTCGTTGAATGTTGCAGCCATAAACCATCACTGCGAAATTTGTGGAGGAAATCATCTCACAAACCAATGTTTGCAAGGTAATATGATGAATTCTTATTATGATACTAATGAGGTTAATTTTGTTGGATAAAATAATAGGAATAATGATCCATATTCATCCACTTATAATCCGGGATTGAGGAACCACCCAAACTTTGGATGGAGGCAAAATAGTCAAGTTCAAACACTACCTCCACCCGATCTCCAACAAGAAAAGGTAAGTCTCCTTGAGAATACTCTTACAAAGTTCATTGAAGTTGCCACTAACAAATTTGTGAGTATTGAGAATGAGAATCAACAACTCAAGAAATCCTTCAAAGCAATAGAAGTTGACCAACAAAATATAAAGGCTTCTATGAAGAACTTAGAAGTACAAGTAGGTCAATTAACAGCTGCAATACTCCATAGACCTCAAGGAGCACTTCCAAGTGACACGGAGCGAAATCCTAGGGAGTTGAAGGCTATTACGGTAATCGATAAAGAAGATTTCGCCGAAGGAAAAAAGGTGGAGCCCAGAAAAGAGGATGATTTCAAGAATTTTGAATCTCCCAAAAATCCACAAGGTAAGAGAAGTAAGAAAGGTGAGGAAGAATATAATAATGACAATGTTGATTTTAGTTCTTTTCCTTTCCCCCAAGCTGTTAAGCATCATTACATTGATTCTCAATTCAAAAAGTTTCTTGAAATATTCAAGAAACTTCAAATTAACCTTCTTTTTGTGGATGCCTTAGCACAGATGCCTCGATATGCAAAATATTTGAAAGATGTTTTGGCTAGCAAAAAGAAACTCAAAGACTTTCAACAGATTTGCTTAAACGAGGAATGCTCTGCAATACCTCAAAGAAAATTACCGCCTAAGCTACAAGATCCAGAGAGTTTTCATATTCCTTGCTCTATTGGTGATTTTTATTTTAAAAATGCATTGTGTGATTTAGGTGCTAGTATCAACCTTATGCCTTTATCCATTTGTAAAAAATTGGGGTTGAAAGAAATTAAGGACACTACTATTTGTCTTCAAATGGCTGATAGATCAATAAAATATCCTAGGGGAATAGTAGAAAATGTCCTTGTTAAGGTTGATAAATTATATTTTCCAGTGGTTTTTGTGATTTTAGATATGGAGGATGATTTTGATCTACCTTTGATTTTAGGAAGGCCTTTTTTGAATACTGCTAGAACCTTAATTGATGTGGAAAAAGGTCAAATAACATTGAGGGTTGGGGATGAATGTATACAATTAAATGTTTTTGAATCATTGAGTAATTCCTCCAAGGGAGAATCTATATGTGCTATAAATATTCTTGATGTTGTAGTGGATGATTCTTCTAAATTTTTTGCAGAAAAATTGAATTCAAAATGGAACAAACCATTCAAGGAAGAAAGAGAGCTTCCAAAAGAGGACATTGAGGATAATGTGAAAAAAATGAAGTTTTTCCTAAAGCGGCACAAAGTCAAATATGGTTTGGCAAGAAGAATGCTTATGGGCGGAGAAGCTTGTCTTTTTCATGATCCTCCTTAATTCATGCTCTTACATAGAAAGTCAAGCTCGAGACTATAAACGAGAACTACTATTTAAGTTGCTTTGCTTCTTGATTTTTTTTTCTTTCAAGTTTTATATAAAAAAAACCTTCCCTTATTTACATTCTTTAATTCTTTTGTAGGATGTGCTTGAGCCTAAGTGGAGCTCCCATACACGGTTAAAGATTGGACTTTCTTGGATGTTTCGTTGATTCGGCTAAGTCTCTTAACCCTCTTTGTGATTTCTTATATTTGAACATTGAGGACAATGTTTATTCTTAAGTTGGGGGGTAGGAAATTGGTTATTTCATTTTTAAAATTTTTGAAAATTTTTTAGAATTTTATGGTGTAAGAGTTTTATTTCAAGAAATTCTCTGAAAATCGTTTGAATATTAAGTAATTGAATCTTATTCTTGAGGAGTTATTGTGATTGTTTATATGTGTCGATTGGAAAGTAAATAAAGGAATTTAACCTTGCATAATGCCTTTGTTAATCATTCTTAACTGTGGAATTTAAATTATTTTTATTGACCATGATCTTGTGAATTGATGAGATATTTAGACTTTATTATATATTTGATGACACTCTTTTTATCACAACAACACACTAGAACTTGTTTTATTACATGCTCAAGGCGAAATATAAGGTTTGTCTGGTTTACCTTAGAAACGATGGTCATAGGCCTTCTTTGGACCGTTTGAGCCTTTCAAGCCTACCTTTAGAATTATCCCTAATACCCTTTTGTGCCTTAATGAGTCAATTTCTTTGCATAAACACTTAATATTTTTAACCTTTACCCTTGTAGGGAGCTTGATTTATACTTCAACACTTTTGTGCTCCTTGGGATTGGGATATTAAGGTTTTGAGAGAAAGAAAGATTGAGAGGGTATTGAAAAGGGAAAGAATGACTTGCTCTATATTATTGTTTTGAGGAAAAAAAGAAGTGAAAAAAAATATTGAAAAAAAAGAAAAAAATCAAAAAAAAAGAGAAAAGAAAAAAAAAAAGAAAGAAAAAGTGTTTATTGCAAGTCATGTTCATAAAATGTCCAAAGTTGATGTATACATGAGAAAGGAATGAATTTCTCGGGAATGAATTTGGTTATTGAGATTCTTTGTACTAAAGGAGCAAGGAAGGAGTTGGAGTATATATTTATGATTTTGAGTCAACTTTTCTTTGCAAGCTCTCTTCTCTTTATTTTGCCTCCTTATATCTTTCATTTGTTAGCCAATTCCCTAACCTAACATTACAAGCGCTAAAGTCCTACCTGATCTAAGTGAAGCTAGAGTACCTAAATTAGTGGAGAGTGTGTAAGATTACAAGCTTATGGTTGTGTGAATCTTTAATATATATGTATATGGTTGTGATTATAAAGTGGATGATTGGGTGTATAATATTGCCTAGACATTGAATCAATAGCTTGGTTGTGACATGCTTCAAAAAAAAAATCTTCTTTCAATTTTCACAGTTATGTTGTATTAACATTGTTATTATTCTTGGTTATTTATCTATCAATCTTTCTAGTTGATGCATATAGATGATCATTTTTAATGGAATGAGAAAGTTGATTTCAAGTTAAATGATTCCATGTCTAATGTTCTTGAGTTTTTCTATCTTTGCTCGAGGACGATCAAAGTCTTAAGTGGTAGGTAGTTGATGAGATCATATTTTAATCATTATTTAGAATTAATTTCTCACTTATTTAAGGGTTAATTGATATAAATCTTATGACTTTAATTTGTTTTAGTGAATTAAATATTAATGTACTTAGTATTAATTAATTAAGATAATTTTATTTACAAAGTACACTTTAATTTACTAATTTTACTAATTATTGATGTAGGAGCAAAATGGTAATGTCAAGAGAAGAAAAGGAAGATTCTAAAATTGACTTTGATTTGGAAGGATTTAGAATCCAAATTGAATTGAAATTCCTAAGATACAAAAGAAGAGAAATTTTGGGCAGCCAAGGCGGCATAAATCGGGCAGCCAAATTGGAGATGATTTGGGCGGCCAAAGAAGCCAAATTGGAGAAAATTAGGGCAGCCAAAGCAAAATTAGGGCAGCCTAAAAGCAAGCCAAATCTGGGCAGCCAAGAGGGACGAATTTCGGGCAGCCAAGGGGGACGAATTTTGGGGGCAGCCAAGGAAGCAAATTGTGGAGTCAAATTGAAGAGAATTCGGGCAGCCAGGGTGGGGAATAAATTCGGACAATTGGAAGTTGATCGAGGATGGAGCAAAGAGAATTTGGACAGCAAGCTTGAGAAACGGAGATTTGTTTTCTTTTATTCTCTCGTTTTGTTTTCTTTATTCTTCTATTTTTTTGTTAATTGAATTTATGGCTTTGAATATTCAGATCATGAATAGTTAAATCTTTTGTGACTAAGACCTTCGATGAAGGCTGAAACTCTTATGAATTTAATTTATTTCAATTAAAGATTGTTTATTTAATCTCGATTTTGGTTAATTGTTATTATTATTTTTAATGCTTGTAAGTTTCTGGCCAATTCTTGCATGCCTTTAAATTTATTCTAGTGGCTGAGAAGTGCTAGTTTAAATTGGATCATGGTAATAACAACACATCGTAAAACTGACTAGAGATAGATTCGGTTTCTTTGTGTGGTTTCTAGCGAGTAGGAAACAAAAGTTAGGGAATTCCATAGAGGTGTTTGCGGCTTTGATAATTAAAATCACGTAGAGATATGATTGGTTTATTAATTAAAGTTAGGAGCTTTTCACCAAGAGATTAGGTCTAGCTTATAATTGGAAATTCTACCATTAACCAAGTCGAGAATTAATTTAAAGAAATTAATTATTTGTCATAAGAGGAGTAAGCTGGATTTGAAGTGTCTTAGTCTATTCATTGCCATTGATTTTTAATTAATATAATTATTGATTTTTGTGTTTAGTATTATTATTAATTATTTTTATTGGTAATTAAATTTTAGATAAAATCACATTTACTTTGGTTTAAGTTAGGTTATAAGTAAAAGAATTTTGCAGTTATGTAGCAATCCTCGTTGGGATGACTTGTACTCACTACTTTATTACTTGTTCGATATTTGTGCACTTGCAAATTTCACATCAGTAGTCATCATCATCCTCATCGTCGGTACCATCTATAGCTCCTATGGACATAGGAGAAAGTATTAGATTCAGAGTCTGTGACAGAAAAGACTGAAATACCTAAGAGGGGGGTTGAATTAGGTATTTGGCTAATTATTGCAAATTCAAACTTTATAAATGTGTAGACCTATTGCAGATTAAGTGAATAAGAGAAAAAACAATTTATGGCACAGCAATATAATAAATGTAGACAAAAGAACACAAGCAATTTATAGTGGTTCGATCCTCAAGATCTACCTCCACTACCTTAAGTACACACTTAAGGATTTCAATAACTCTACTATCTGCTCAAGTTTACAGATTACAAGAGAGGTTCACCACACTATGGTTTTACACTTATAACCTCTTCTAGTAATTTTACAAACAAGGCTCACCAACCTATGGTTTTATATCTCAAACAACCTTGAATCACAACTTCAAGGATCACCCTTATCTAAAGGATTTTATGTTATCAAGATAACCTTGCTAGAGCTAGTAGATCAATACAATTGAATAAGTAAAGAAGAGTGTGTAGATTGTTAGCCCTAAGGGCAAATTATATAGTTTTGATTAATGACAAATATTGATGAGGACTAATATGCATGTCATTTGTGTGATAGGATTGTTGGATTAAGAAGTATGAAGTCTCATTGCCTTGGAGCTAGCAATGCATGAACAACTCAAATATGTCAAAGTGATTAGAGATTGAAGAGTTTGTTCAAGATTAATGAAGGCTTTGAAGACATGAAGTATAGGTGACATGTGGTTAATAGGTAAATATTGTAAACCCTACACTCTTAAATCTTGGAATCTATGAGTTGCAATTGAGAGCACAAAACTTGATTTAAATGGTTTCAATAGTTTTCAACTTACCTAAATTATCAAGTTTTCATAAATGGTTTTTGCACATAAAAGATCTTTAATGACTTATCTTTGAGGCTAGAATGTTTTTCAACTTGTTTGAATTGATTTAAACATGTTTTGACAAAGTTTGAAAAATTCGGATGCAAATTCGGTCATCCGAAATTTTTCTGCACTGTGAACAGTAATACTATTCACATGAACAGTATTTTCTGAAAATAGCCGTTACTAGCCGTTTTATGGCTGTTTAAACTGATTTTTGAATTCTATAAAAGCCATAAAATCCAGATTTTTTAGTAGAACTTTGAACTTAAGAAATCCTACAAGCTCTAACTTGTTTTACATCAAAATTACTTGAAAAGCTCTCAAATTGCCTTGTGCTCAAAGATTGAAATTCAAGATTCCAAAGGCAACAAAGTGTGAAGGTGAAACATTGTGTAATCATCTACCAACAAAGTGGTAACATCTTACACACTCTCTTTTCTTATCTCAATTGTGTTATTTTCTACTAGCTCATTTGCAAGGTTATCTTGTGACATAAAACCCTTTTGTGTTAGGGTGAGCCATAGACTAGATTAATCAAGGTTGTAGTGTAAAAACCCAGTGTGAGGGTGAGCCTTGGATTAGATTATTCTTGAGGTTGTCTTTAGATATAAAATCCTTGTGGAAGGGTGAACCTTGCTTGTATAATTACTAGAAGAGGTTGTGAGTGTAAAACCATAGTGTGGTTAGCCTCTTATGTAATTGTTAAAATTGAGCATATAGTGGATTGATTGAAATCCTTGAGTGTGGACTCAAGGTGAGTGGATGTAGATCTTGGAGAGATCGAACCACTATAAATCGTGTGTTCATTTGTTTATAGCTTTACTTGTTTACATACTTATGTTATTATTATTTGTTCTTAGTTGTTGATTGATTGGTTGTGAATATATTGTTTGATCATCTTGTCTCAACCATTAAATCACATATAAACTTACAGTTTGTAAATTTAAAGAAGAGCTTTTATTAAGGCAAAGGATTTGCAAAACAGGAAAAGATTTTGATAATTAGCCAAAGACCTAATTCACCCCCTCTTAGGTCTTTCAATTGGTATCGTAGCAAGGTCTTCTTTTTTAAGGTCTAACAACCTAGAAGTAAAGATTCTATGGCTAGTTTATCAAATTTGTCTTATATGGAAGGTTCCTCTACAAATAGACCTCCTTTATTTGATGGTTCTAATTTTACATTTTGGAAATCTAGAATTAGAATTTTTATTTGTTCTATTAACTTTGATTTGTGGAGTATCATTGAGAAAGGTCCCTATGTTCCTATGAGAATAAAAGCTGATGGAATTACAAGGGAACAAAAGTCTATGGAGGAACTTGATGAGAACGACTCAAGAAAGATAACCTTAAACTACCAAGCAATGAACATCTTGAGTTGTGCATTGGACGTGAATGAATACAATAGAGTGAGTGAATGTGACACCGCTCACGATATGTGGGAGACTTCTACAAGCAACACACGAGGAAAGAGCCAATATGTGTTTCATGGCAATAAATGATGAGGTACAATCCACTCCTTCTACCTCTACTTGTTGTAATGATGATGTTGATGATGTAGATGATCCTAGTGAACTACTTGTTGAAATGTATGAAGAATTAAAAAAATGCTTCAAAAAGAAATAAGGAAATGAAATTCAAAATTAATGATTTATTGAATGAAAATTCAAAATTATATTGTGAAACCAAAAAGCTTCTTGAATCTATTGATTGTTTGAATATTGAAAAGAAGTTTTAAATGTCTCTTTACAAAACATGTCTCTTGAAAATAAGATTCTTTGTGAAAAGATTTTGTCTCTTGAAAGAATGCTTGTTGATCATGAGACTTTGAAAAAGAAGGTTGATGAGCTTACATTATGTATAGAAAAATTTACAAAAAGGAAGGGACAATCTTGATAAAATTCTTGGAGCTCAAAGATCTCCTCTTTTTAAAAAATGGTCTTGGCTATAATTATGTAAACAATGTTCCTAAATATAAAAAACTTCTTTGTTAGAGCTACTTCTACTTCCATGCATCATACTTGTTGTAATTATTGTGGAAAATATGGACATAAAGTCACCAAATGCTATGTTAAAAGAAAAGTAGAGAATGGTGTAAAAAGTATTTGGAGAGTTAAGGGAATTATTACTAACCCTCACGGACCCAAGAAAGTATGGGTACCAAAGGAAACTTCCTCTCCTTTATCACAGTGTACGCTTCAATTCAAACTCAAGCACCACTAAATGGCGTATTGATGATGTTGGCTTAAAGAATAACAGAAAAACACCTCATGCATAATCAAGGTCAAAGCAATCGATGAAGGATTTGTTTTTTGAAAAGAAAGGAAGAATTCTTGAAGTAACCAATGTTGGTAAAGGTTCCTCTCTTCTTTTTAAACAAATTTTGCTAATTGCTGATTTGAACTATAACTTGCTTAGCATTTGCCAATTGTGTGACAATTAATAAGAAGTTAAATGCCAACAAGCAAAATTTCAGGTTGAGAATTTTTTTGTGGATTTGAAGATTTGCCAACCATGACTTGTCAATTGCTTCAATTAAGTTGATTAGGTAACATTAATGATATGAGATTGAATTAATGCTTTATATGTTTTTGAAATTGATTATATGTCATTATAAAATGATTAAAATAGATATGATTGAATATCTATGCATTTACTTGGCCAAAAAACATCTTTATGAAACTTTACAAAATGTTTGGACATGAAGTTTGGATGTAGACCATAAGTTCGGTCACCCGAACTTGTATGACAAAATGATATTTTGTGATTTTGATCAATCACTTACAAATTTTTTAAATATGTGTTTTATCTTGATAAGCTTGAATGTCTTGTTGCTTATGATAATGATTTTCTTGGCATAAAAGATTTGATCACGTGTACATGGATTTGTTGAACAAACTTTTCTATCAAGATTTAGTTAGAGGATTGCTAAAAATATGTTTGAGAAAATTGTCTTTGAGATACTTGTCCATATGAAAACAAACAAAAGAATCTTTCAAACCCATGAAAATGATTTTAGACCTCAAAACATCTTGAGCTTTTTCATATGGATTGTTTTGGACTTATATGGAACTCTAGTATTGATGACTTGAAGTATGCCTTACTAGAGTTGATGATTTCTAAATATTCATTTTAGCATTATTCATTGTTCAAAAAGATTAAGTGTTTCATAAGTTAGAAAAACTACTCAAAAAGATCAAACCTCCCTTGAGTGCAATTGATTTCTATTACAAGTTTCAATGGGAGAATTTTACAACAAAGGTTTTACAAAATTTGCTTTGAAAATTGAATTTCAAATAATTGTTTCAACTACAAAAACTTCACAATAAAATGGTGTTATTGAAAGAAAATTTTAAACTTTGCAGAAATTGGCTAGGTCTATGCTTTGTGAAAATTCTTCTTCAAAAAAAAATTTTGGGCCAAAGCCTTAAACACCACATGCTATGATAAATAGAATTCTTTTAAGATCATTTTGAAGAAAAACATCTTCTGATTTTTTTTATAGAATACCTCAAGTTGCATATTTTAAAATGTTTGGTTATAAATGTCTTATCTTAAATTATTGTGACAACTTACTTAAATTTGGTAGAAAAATGGATATTGATATATCTTAGCTATTCTTCTTACGAAAAGGCATATAGAATTTACAATGAAAAGAATCTTATATGATGAGGAAATCATTCATGTTTATTTTTGATGAATCTTACATTCACTTGGGAAAGAAAAGATGAAGATGATGTAGGTACATCTATGAATGAATATCAAACTCATCTTCAAGCACCAACTTTGGAGAATCATACCAATGAGGAAGAAATGATAGAACAAAATCAAGATGACCAACCTAGTGGTGACCAAGAGCTTTCAAAGAACTTATGATATCCACAAAGGCCACCCTAAGGAGCAAATCATTGGTGATATCTCCCAAGGAGTAAAAATAAGGCGGTATTTTATCAATAACTTTATTCTTTTATTTCATATGAGCCTAAAAGTATTGATGATGCCTTGTGTGATGATTTTTGGATTATTGCTATGCAAGAGGAATTAAATAAATTTGAAAGATACAATATTTTGGATATTCCTAAATCTCATGATTATTCTATTATTGGAACTAAATGGTTTTTAGAAATAAACTTATTGAATCCGGAGAAGTTGTTAGAAACAAGGTTAGACTTGTTGCCTAAGGATTCAATCAAGAAGAGGAAATTGATTATGATATGAAACCTTTGTTCCGAATGATAGACTTGAGTCCATAAGAATGCTTTTGACTTGTACTTGTTTTAAGTTATTTCAAATGAATGTCAAAAGTGCTTTTCTAAATGGTTCTATTGAGGAAATAGTTTATATGGAACAATCACCCGGTTTTGCTCATGAAAAGTTTCCTAACCATATTTTCAAACTATCCTAAGTTTTGAATGGTTTAAAACCAGCTCCTAGAATTTAGTGTGAAATATTGAGTAGTTTCCATCTTTCAAAAGGATTTTCAAGAAGAAAACTGAAACTACACTCTTTATAAATTCCTCATGCAACAATGATCTATAACTTGTCCAAATATATGATACAACTTTTGGTGCTTCTAATACTTCACTTTGTGATGTGTTTTCCAAGTTGATGCAAAGTAAATTAGAAATGAGCATGATAGGAAAACTCAATTTCTTTCTTGGCCTACAAATCATGCAAACCAAGAATGGCACTTTTATGAATCAAGTTAAGGTATAAGCACTTCCATAAGTTTATCAACTATGCTTGACAAGAATAAAATGATTTCATAGGAGTAGTCAACTCTATTTGACAGACAAGTAGAACCAATATTATGTTTGACATGTGCTTGTGTGCTAGATTTCGTATTGTCCTAATGAGTTTCATTTGATTGCTATTAAACACATTCTCTATTACCTTATTGATACTCTAAGTGATTATGGTCTATATTTCAAATGTGTGCCTATGTTATGTGATAATGAGTAATGTAATAAATTTGATCATCATACTATTCAACAAACTAGGACAAAGCATATAGAGATCACTCTACTAAGGGTAATACTTGTTTAAAGTATGAACAAATTAATGATATCATTACTAAGCCATTGGTCGAAGAAAGGTTTGACCAATCTTAGAAGAAGCTTAGGAATTTCAAAATTCAATAACTAATGAGTGTATTCAAGTGTTGTAGCTCCGGTGAGGACACTAAAAGCCAAGCATGGGAAAAAGGAAAGGGAAAAGCCAAAGAAAAAAGATAGATGACCAGTGATCATGAACCAAGGAAGGTTCATGTTCCTCAAAACATGTCATGGCTGGATAGATTTGTCACATGGAAGGCTGCTACTCGAATTTGATGATTGGTCAAAAAGAAACCATAAGAAAAATCTCAGCTACTAATGTGGATGTCATCAAACTATCAGAAATGGGTAATATACTCTCATTTTTAAATGATGTGAGCTGAACTAGTTTGCTTGTGTTTGATGAATGCTATTATCTTCCTTAGTTTATGATGTTTATGCAAATATTAAGGAAGAAAGAGTTGAGCTAGTTGGTAATAAAGCTATTTAGTAGTATTCTTCAAAAATATCACAAGTTAATTTTTGAGATTGATAATGCACTGCTCAATAGAATTTGTGATGTTGAGGATGTTGCTTTAGGCATTATTCTTCTGGCGAACATTGTTTTATAAGTAAGTTATACTCGCATGAAAGGATTGAGAATGCCTGTACAAATGGTATACAATTTACGTCCATTAGCAAGGATTATGCATCACATGATTACCACCATGATCATCCGTAATTTTGGACATAAATCATCCGTTAGAAATATGCATATGGTGATTATGCTTGCCTTACTTGTGCATAAACTTTGGATTCATGGCATTGAAGCATATGATTAGTGCAAGAAAAACAGCCAACAAAGCCTTACCTTATGGGAGATTATTAACAAGGATCTTCAAATACTTCCAAGTCAAACTTCCCGTAAGAGGACAAACTTTCAAGAGTGGAGAAATCTACACTAATGATTCTCTTAATAGTATGCAGTTAGTTCTTGATGAGAATGGAATATATAGAACAAAAGTAGAAACTCCTTTAAGAAGAGAAGAGGTTGAAGAAAGTGAAGAGGTTGAGGAAGAAGAAGATGAAGAAGAAATATTGGCAAGGGAAATGAAGACAAATAGGAGGCATGACTCATCTAGTGAGGGGAACAACCTTTCACAAAAGAAGACTGTTTGAAGAAGTGCTCTCTATTGAAGGAAAAGAAGTTGAAGATGATAATCTCACTATAGGTGATACAACAATTGCCAATGTATTTCAAGAGACATTGAATATCCATGTAGAGGAAATGAAGAAGATGGACAAATTCTTCACGTCTTTTGCTCTGATAATTCTTGGCAAATTTGATGATTTAGAAGCTAGAGTCAAGAATATGGAAGAAGACTTGAGAAAGATTTCTCAAGTGGTTTAAATGGTGAAAGTTCCTATAAAGCCAAATGAAGAAGATCAAGAAGATAATATAGGTGAAGATGGCAGCAACAAGGATGATAGTAATGACAGTGAAAATTGAGATGGCTATCAATTTGTTGCCAAAGAAGAAGACAAGATGAAGGAAAAGGCAGTGAAGCACCCCAAGAAGGAGAAGAGCATGAGAATGAAGAGCAACGAACAAGCAAGAAGAAGGAGGTGAAGGAAGTTCAACAAAGTCAAATCACAAATCCATCACCAATTTCCTTTAGCCAAGAGATCAAGGGAACCATCATAACAAACAGATTTGGAAGTGAAGACCATGAAGAGCATCCAAGACTAAGCCTCTCTATCCCTAAACTCTATTTTGATGCTTATTTTAGTTTATTCCTTGATGCACATGTTATGCTTTAATATTGAAATTTACTTGTGCCTTTCTAGTCATTATAATGATTTGAAGCTCAATATGTGAAATCTCTGTGATAAGAGCTTCTTTTGTTTCACTTTTATTGTCCAAGTACTCTCACCCCAAGTTTAAATTGCTGATAAAAAGGGAGAGAAGAAGTCAATTTATTATTGTTGAGATGCTACATAATGATTATTGATGTTAGGATGATAATTA
This sequence comes from Rauvolfia tetraphylla, assembly GCA_030512225.1. Taxonomy (NCBI): domain Eukaryota; kingdom Viridiplantae; phylum Streptophyta; class Magnoliopsida; order Gentianales; family Apocynaceae; genus Rauvolfia; species Rauvolfia tetraphylla. The sequence goes on from JAJQKT010000062.1 coordinate 7,330,655, forward strand.
TTTGACTAGAACTATACTGTTTATAAGAGTTGGTCAATACATTGCTAAATTGCCAAATGAGAGTTGATCAATATACTGCTTATATGTGATACATGTTGTCTCATTTTCATTAACCCCATCTTTGAGTGATGACAAAAGGGGGAGAAGAAATGTGATGACAAAATGTGTGAAAATATGAAATAGCAGTGGAATTCCTCATGCATGAATAGAAAATGTGTGAATTTTCTGAAAATCCATGCATATGTCAAGGGGGAGAAAGAACAAAATATGCTATGTGTTTGTTGTACTGTAATTGCTTGATGTAATTGTGATGTTTAATGTGAATGTGCTATGAATGTGTACTGTGAAACTAATTGGTTGCATTTGAAATTTAAAATGATTGTTTTCCGAGATTTTGAAAATGGTTAAGTTGGGATTGTGAAGTTTTTATCATGGTTCTTGACTTGACCTATGACTTTACATTACATCATGAAAACAATTAAATACATGAGTTTTGTGGTTTTGCAAAGCTAAACTAAGTGCTATTGTAGCTATACATATTTGAGTACTTCTATAGTTCATTTGAAAATGCAAAATCACCTTTTCAACTTGTTTCCAAAAATTTGGACTTGAAATTCGGATGCAGACCAAAAAATTCGGACGCATCAAGATCTTCTTGTCAAAAATGTCTTTTCTGTTGTTCAAATTGTTTGAAAACTGTTTTAATCCCTCCTATCATATTTGAACAATCTTAGAAAAGCTTATTTTCAAAATTTACAGTTGTTATCTCACATATTTTACATTTTGGATTTGAAATCTTAAAATTCGGATGCATGTTTCAAAAATTCGGATGCATCCATATTTTGTTGCCAAAATGTGCTCTTTTGTTGTTCAAATTGATCCAAATATGTTTTAATCTCTTCCATTATGTTTGAACAACCTTAGGAACACTTTATTTCACTTCAAACATTCATTATATTGCATTTATTGCAGTTTGGACTTAAGATCAAAAAATTCGGATGCATGTTCTGAAATTCGGATGCATCCATATTGTGTTACCAAAACGTGCTCTTTTGTTTTTCAAATTGATTCAAACATGTTTCAATCTCTTTTACTATGTTTGAACAATCTTAGGAAAGCTTATTTTCAAAAATTGAAGCTTTCATTTCACTTATTTTATAGTTCGGACTTGATATGTCAAAATTCGGATGCATAGTATCTCATGTCCAAACTTGTTGAAAAATGAGCACAATCTAAGGGGGAGCATTGTTAAACTTTTACAACCTTTAAAACCTCTCTTAGAAGTTTTCTAAATACTTAAATGCTATATCTTATATATGTTGTTGGAAGGAAGGAGGTAAATGGAGGTTGGTTGGGTCATAGGCTCATATTGAGCCTTTTGCATGTCAATGTGCTAAATTGGTTATTATCCATTATTGACATCAATACTTCTATGTACTACATTGTTTTAATCTATCACATTTTGCATCAAAGTTTGTCATCATCAAAAAGGGGGAGATTGTTAGCCCTAAGGGCAAATTATATAGTTTTGATTAATGACAAATATTGATGAGGACTAATATGCATGTCATTTGTGTGATAGGATTGTTGGATTAAGAAGTATGAAGTCTCATTGCCTTGGAGCTAGCAATGCATGAACAACTCAAATATGTCAAAGTGATTAGAGATTGAAGAGTTTGTTCAAGATTAATGAAGGCTTTGAAGACATGAAGTATAGGTGACATGTGGTTAATAGGTAAATATTGTAAACCCTACACTCTTAAGTCTTGGAATCTATGAGTTGCAATTGAGAGCACAAAACTTGATTTAAATGGTTTCAATAGTTTTCAACTTACCTAAATTATCAAGTTTTCATAAATGGTTTTTGCACATAAAAGATCTTTAATGACTTATCTTTGAGGCTAGAATGTTTTTCAACTTGTTTGAATTGATTTAAACATGTTTTGACAAAGTTTGAAAAATTCGGATGCAAATTCGGTCATCCGAAATTTTTCTGCACTGTGAACAGTAATACTATTCACATGAACAGTACGTCTATTCACGTGAACAGTACCTACTATTCTTCCAGAGAAATTCAGAAGAAGATTCGGACGCACGGAGAAAAATTCGGTCGTCCGAATTTTGTGAATAGTGCATGAACAGTGATTACTGTTCACATGAACAGTGCAGACTGTTTTTCCAGAGAAATTCGGACGAAGATTCGGACGAAGCTGGAAAATTCGGTCGTCCGAATTTTTGTGACCGGTGCATGAATAGTGCGTGAACAGTACCACTATTCACATGAACAGTATTTTCTGAAAATAGCCGTTACTAGCCGTTTTATGGCTGTTTAAACTGATTTTTGAATTCTATAAAAGCCATAAAATCCAGATTTTTTAGTAGAACTTTGAACTTAAGAAATCCTACAAGCTCTAACTTGTTTTACATCAAAATTACTTGAAAAGCTCTCAAATTGCCTTGTGCTCAAAGATTGAAATTCAAGATTCCAAAGGCAACAAAGTGTGAAGGTGAAACATTGTGTAATCATCTACCAACAAAGTGGTAACATCTTACACACTCTCTTTTCTTATCTCAATTGTGTTATTTTCTACTAGCTCATTTGCAAGGTTATCTTGTGACATAAAACCCTTTTGTGTTAGGGTGAGCCATAGACTAGATTAATCAAGGTTGTAGTGTAAAACCCGTGTGAGGGTGAGCCTTGGATTAGATTAGTCTTGAGGTTGTCTTTAGATATAAAATCCTTGTGGAAGGGTGAACCTTGCTTGTATAATTACTAGAAGAGGTTGTGAGTGTAAAACCATAGTGTGGTTAGCCTCTTATGTAATTGTTAAAATTGAGCATATAGTGGATTGATTGAAATCCTTGAGTGTGGACTCAAGGTAGTGGATGTAGATCTTGGAGAGATCGAACCACTATAAATCGTGTGTTCATTTGTTTATAGCTTTACTTGTTTACATACTTATGTTATTATTATTTGTTCTTAGTTGTTGATTGATTGGTTGTGAATATATTGTTTGATCATCTTGTCTCAACCATTAAATCACATATAAACTTACAGTTTGTAAATTTAAAGAAGAGCTTTTATTAAGGCAAAGGATTTGCAAAACAGGAAAAGATTTTGATAATTAGCCAAAGACCTAATTCACCCCCCCTCTTAGGTCTTTCATAGATGTTACCACTTGTTGGTAGAATTTACACAAAGTTGCACCTTCACACTTTGATGTCTTTGGATTGATCAATTGAATGCACAAGACATAAGAGAGCTTGAGAAATGTTTGTATAGACTTTAGAAAGCTTAGAATATTCAAGGATTCAGAGCTTACAAAAGATTGCAGGTTTATAGCTTTTATAGAATTTGAAAATCAGTTGAAATAGCTAAAACGGCTAGTTAACGGCTATTTTCAGGAAATTCGAACGACCGAATTTTTCCTGCTTTGTCCGAATCTTCTTTCGAATTTCTCTGGAATAACAGTAGCAAACTTTTGCTACCAAATTCGGACGACCGAATTTTATGGAATTGTGTTCAAACTTTGTAAAATCATTTGAAATCAATCTTCCAAGTATTTGAAATACATTTGGTATATATAGATAACTTATTTAGACAAATATAAGTTTGAAAACCAAAATCAAACTCATTTGATCATTTAAAGTTTACTTAAAAACTTTTAGGACACAAAACCATATTTACTAGGAATTCATTCAACAAACTTTTAAACTTAAGAAACCAATTTTATGCTCTCTTATGCATTCAGTAGACTCCAAGACATACAAGTGTAGAGTTCACATAGATATTACATATCATCATACCTACTCTACACTTCAAGTCTTCAATGCCTTGAGTTCATCTTTGAATAAACCTCAAAAGACTCATAGCTTACTGAGGTTGTTCTTTGCTCTTCCTCTTGAAGGCAATGAGACTTCAAACTTCTTTCTTCACAAATCCTATCACACAATATAAACATATTAGTTCTCATCAATATTTGTCATGAATCAAAATTACATGATTTGCCCTTAGGGCTTACCATCTCCCCCTTTTTGATGATGACAAACTTTGATGCAATATGTGATGGATTTAAACAGATTAGCACAAAGAAGTATTGATGTCAATGATAGAAATAAACCAATTTAGCATATTGACATACACAAGGCTCATTATGAGCCTATGCCCCAACCAACCTCCATTTGCCTCCTTCCTTCCAACAACTAGGATAGAAGATATAGCATTTAAACATTTAGAAAAGATTCTAAGAGAGGTTGTAAAGGTTTTAATTGTTTAACAATGCTCCCCCTTAGATTGTGCTCATTTTTCAACAACTTTGGTGTAGAGACACTATGCAACCGAATTTTGACATATCACGTCCAAACTTTAAAATAAGTAAAATGAAAGCTGCAAATTTTTTAAATAAGCTTTCCTAAGGTTGTCCAAACATATTAGAAAAGATTTAAACATATTTGAATCAATTTGAACAACAAATGAGCACATTTTGGTAACACAATATGGATGCATCCGAATTTTGAATCACATGCATCCGAATTTTTAATCTCATGTCCAAACTGCAACAGATTCAATATAATTGAAGTTTTGAAATGATATAAAGGTTTCATAATGTTGTTCAAACATAATGGAATAGAGTAAGACAGATTGAAACCAATTTGGATAAACAGAAAAAAAAATTGAAAAATTTTTTACCATAAATATGAATGCATCCAATCTTAAAACATTGCATCCGAATTTGATTAAAGACTAAGTTCACATTATGACTAAGGTTTCACATGTATTGCATCATATTGCATCATATTTTCTCCCCCTTTTGTCATCATAAAAAAAAATTAAAGGGATCAATGAAAATGAGATGTTCAAGTTAGCATATAAAAGAAGCTCTCATCACTGGGATTTCATCATTGAGCTTCACTATTACATAAAAAATAGAAAAATATTTAACAAGTTCAGAATAGAAAATGCAGCAAAATGCTTAGAAAATTGAACAAAATACAGTAAAGAGATTAGAAAAGAAAGCTTAGTCTTGTGATGGTGAGGTTGATGGGGAGGCTCGGCTCACTCCTTTCTTGATTGCCAAGTGCTTAACTCTTCCTTGACTGAAAGAGATTGTTGCTGGAGATACAATTGCAGCTTGAGCTACTTGACTTCCTGCCACTGGTAGATCTTCATGAGCATGTTCTTGTTCTTTTTCTTCTGGTGTGGTCTTATCATTTCCACCCTGATCATCCTCTTCATTACTGCTATCCTCCTTGTCTTCTTTCTCTGCTTCTCTATCTCTTTCCTCCTCATTTCCATCTTGAGGCTTAGAGGGTCCTTCACCACTTTGAGTGTTTCTCATAAGGATATCTTCAATGTGTTTTACTCTATTTTCCAGTCCATCTAATTTTCCAAGAACCATTGGAGCAAATGACTCAAAGAACTTATACATTTTCTCCATTTCCTTGACATGATTATTCAAGGCTTCTTGAAATGCTTTGGCAATAATGGTGTCACCTCTAGTTACTCCTTTACCACCTAACCCAATTCCAGTTTCTTCTTCAAATAACCTCCTTTTTGTTGGAGGTTGCTCCCCCTCACTTGAGGTGTCATGCTTTCTTTTTGTTTTCATTTCCCTAGCAAGGGTTTCCTCTTCATCCTCTTCTTCTTCTTCCTCTTCACTTTCTATGGTTCTCTCTTTTTCTATTCTTTTCGGAGGGGTTTCTCTTTTTGTCCTCCATACATTATCCTCATCATGAACTAATTACATTCTCTTAAGAGTTTCATTTGTATAAATTTCACCACTCTTAAAGGCTTGCCCTCTTCCAGGAAGTTTGATCTTAAAATGCTTGAAGATTCTGGTTAATAACCGTCCAAATGGGAATGCCTTGGTTACTGTTTTTCTGGCTGCAATCATATGTTCCAAGGCTATATACCCAAAGTTCATTCTTCTATGCTCATGCAGGGCTAACATGATTACCATATGCATATTTTCAACTGATGACTTGTGTCCAAAATTAGGAACAATCATTGTAGTCACCATGTGATGCAAAACTCTACCTCTAGCACCCAAATTCTTAATTTCCTTTTCCTTTATGGCTCTAAACTCTCTTCCATTTGTAAATGCATCTTCAAATCTAACATGTGTGAAGAGTTCACGATCATAGCAATGCATGGATGCTGAATAATATTTAGCTCCCTCGTCACCCACTCCACAAATTCTATTTATCAATCCTTCATTGAATTCAATGTCCATTTGTGATACTCTAGATGAATACCATTGTATCACATTATCCCATATCATCTCAATTCTATCCTCTTTCAAGTTTGCATAGAATTCATATATCAAAGTAGGATAAAATTCTTCATCAATGAATAGCAAACTACTCCAACCAATATCATTGAAATGAGATAGAACAATATCCATGTTTGACAGCTTTATCAATATCCACCTTATATCCAGGAATGATTTTTTCTACTACTCTTATTCCATTCATCAAATTCATGAGTAGATTTGATAGAGATAAACCTCATCAACTCAGCATTGTGTTTGAGGAATGCGAATCCTTCTTGCTCGATTGAGGATTGGGTCTCCATCTCCTTTCTTAGCCTTTCCTTTTCCTTTCTCAACATTGGGCTTCTTTGTTCTTACCAGGATGTTTTCTCTTGAGAAGGATTGGTTTTCTGTAAGAAATTAGGGCTTGGAAGTTTAAAAATGAAGGAAAATCGGGATGAGAATGTGTGATTTTGAAGAGATTTTGATTCGAATGTGAATGGGTATGAGAGGTTTTAAAAAGGATGTGAAATTCGAAAGTTGAAATGTTGAGAAGATTGTTTAATCTTCATTTAAAGGAGTTACGTCCCGTAAAATTCGGTCGATCGATTTTTTCAGTGTCTACGTCCCAAATTTTCAACCAAAGTTTCGTTTGTCAGCTCAGTAAAATTCGGTCTCTGCGTCCCAAATTTTCAACCAAAGTTTCTGTTTGACTAGCTCTGAAAAATTCGGTCGACCGAATTTTCCGACTCACGTCCAACTCTTGATCAAAAGTTTTTGTTTCTTGACACTCGAAAAATTCAAGAGACCGAATCTTCATGCAGTGCATCCGAATTTTGAATCAAAATTTCTGCATTTACCAAAAATTTCAATACACACATTAATCATTGAATCTTGAAATTCCTAAGAGTCTTCTTAGGTGATTGAACCTTTCCTCACCAAAGGCTTTGTAAATATATCAAAGCAATTTGATCATTTGTATTTATATATTCTAAGCATATATCCTTTTTAATCACATGGTCACGTAATGAAATGATGTTTTATCTCTATATGCTTAGTCCTAGAATGTTGAATGGGATTTATGCTCAAGTTAATGGCAGTAGTATTATCACATAATATGGGCACACAATTGAATTTAAGACCATAATCAAGTAAAGTATGCTGCATCCATAACAATTGTGCACAACAACTTCCTGCAGTCTATGTATTCGAACTTCCGCAGTGGATAAAGACACACAAGCTTGCTTTTTACTAAACCAAGATACAAGACAACTACCAAGAAATTGACAATGACCACTTGTGCTTTTACGTTCAACTTTACAACCAAAGATAATCTGCATCGAATATCCAATAAGTTCAAAAGATGAAGTTTTTGAAAACCAAAGGCCATAGTCATGGGTATCAATTAAATAACGAAAAAATTTTTTGACAGAAATTAGATGATATTCTTTAGGACATGATTGGAATCTAGCACATAAACATACATCAAACATAATATCTGGTCTACTAGTTGTGAGATAGAGTAGGCTTCCGATCATACCTCTATATAATTTTTCATCAATACTCTTACCTTTCTCATCTTTATCAAGTTTAGTTGATGAACTCATTGGAGTACTTATCCCTTTTGCTTGATCCATTCCAAACCTTTTCAATAGCTCCTTAGTATACTTTGCTTGATTGATGAATACTCCATCCTTGGTTTGCTTAATTTGCAGCCCAAGGAAGAAACTTAGTTCCCCATCATGCTCATCTCAAATTCATTTTGCATAGTTTTAGCAAACTCTTCACAAAGAGAAGTATTAGTAGCACCAAAAAATGATATCATCAACATAGATTTGTACAAGTAAAATATCATTTTTAGAGGATGTTTTAATAAAAAGAGTTGTATCTACTTTTCCTTTAGTAAAACCTTTTGAAAGAAGAAAACCACTTAATCTTTCATACCAAGATCTTGGAGCTTGTTTCAGTCCATATAGAGCTTTTGTTAATTTGAAAACATGATTTGGAAATTTTTCATGAATAAAGCCAGGAGGTTGTTCTACATAAACTTCTTCTTCAATAAAACCATTTAGAAAAGCACTTTTGACATCCATTTGAAATAGTTTAAAGTCTTTAAAACAAGCAAATGCCAAGAGTATTCTCGATAGACTCTAATCAGCCACTCGGAGCAAAAGTTTCATCATAATCAATACCTTCTTCTTGATTGAAGCCTTGAGCAACAAGTCTAGCTTTATTTCTAACAACTTCTCCTAGTTCATTTAATTTATTTCTAAATATCCATTTTGTACCAATAATGTAATGATCATGAGGTCTAGGAACAAGAGTCCAAACTTTATTTCTCTCAAACTGATTTAACTCTTCTTCCATAGCAATAATCCAGAAATTATCACACAATGCATCATCAATATTTTTAGGTTCAATATGAGATAAAAGGGCAAAATTATCAATAAAGTACCGTCTTGTTTTGACTCTTTGAGAGACATCACCAATGATTTGCTCCTTAGAATGACTTCTTGCATATGTGAGATCCTTTGGAAGTTCTTGATTGTTGCTTGATTGACCATCATGTTCTTGCTCCATTATTTTCTCTTCTTTAGCATGATCTTCCAATGTAGGTACTTGGTGTTGAGTTTGATTTTCAACCATTGAGGAACCCCGCATCATCTTCATTTCTTCTTTGGAGATAAATATTAGATTCATCAAAAAGTTACATGAATAGTTTCTTCAACACATAATGTCCTTTTGTTATAGACTCTATATGCCTTTTTATTTGATGAATAGCCTAGAAATATGCCTTCATCAGATTTACTATCAGACTTACCAAGATTGTCACTAGTGTTTAAAATAAAGCACTTACAACCAAACACTTTAAAATAGACAATTGATGGAGTTTTATCAAATATAAGTTCAAAAGGTGTTTTTCTTATAAAAGGTCTTACTAAAACTCTATTCATTACATAGCATGCTGTATTTACAACTTCAGACCAAAAGTATTTAGGTAACGAATTTTCACAAAGCATTGATCTAGCCATTTCTTGCAATGTTCTGTTTTTCCTCTCAACAACACCGTTTTGTTGAGGTGTTTTGGCAGCTGAAAAATTATGAGTAATAGCATACTCATCACAGAATTTAGTAAAATCTTGGTTGCAAAATTCTCTTCCATTATCACTTCTAATAGAGATTAAGTTGCAGTTAAGAGAAATTTGAACCTTCTTGAAAAGTTTTGAAAATTCATAAAATGTTTCATCTTTTTGTGATAAAAAGATTACCCATGTAAATCTGGAAAAATCATCAACAATCACATAAGCATATCTTTTACCACCAAGACTAGTAGTCCTCGTAGGTCCAAATAAGTCCATGTGAACTAGTTCAAGAGGTTTTGAGGTAGAAACCATTTTCTTTGGTTTGAAAGATGTTTTTGATTGTTTTCCATATTGACAAGAATCACAAATACGAGTTTTATCAAAATGCATTTTTGGTAATCCTCTAACTAGTTCTTGAGTAGAAAGTTTGTTTAACAAATCCATGCTTACATGTCCTAATCTTCTATGCCATAGAAATCCATCATTGTCATGAATAGCAAGACATTTAATATCATTAGTGATAAGTTCATCAAGATATATCACATATACATTACTCACTCTTTTAGCTACAAAAATAGTTTTATTACTTGTACTATCAAGAATGGTACAAGTATCACATTTAAACTCTACTTTGCAACCATTGTCACATAATTGACTAATGCTAAGTAAATTATACTTTAAACCATCAATAAGTAGAACTTGCTTGATAACAGGGAAGGAACCTTTACCAATGTTACCTATTCCAAGTATTTTCCCTTTCTTTTTATCTTCAAAAGTAACAAAACCTTCACTTGTAGCTTGAAGCTCACTAACAAGTGATGCATTCCTAGTCATGTGCCTTGAGCAGCCACTATCAAGAAACCATTTAGTGGCACTTGATCTTGAGGCAAATTGTACCTATACCAAATTGGAAAGAGTGATTTTTGGTACCCATATCTTCTTGGGTCCAAGAGGGTTAGTAATAGCTCCTTTAACTCTCCAAATGGTCTTCACTCCATTTTCTATCTTTCTTTTTATAAAGCATTTAGAAACTTTGTGTCCATGCTTACCACAATATGTACAACAAGTATGAGACCTATAATGAGAATATTCATTAACAAATAACCCTTTAGGTTTTGGATCAAAACAATCATGTGTAAAACCGAGACTATGCTTTACAAATGAGGATCTTTGATAACCAAGTATTTTATTTAAATTTTCTTTTCCATTTGTAAATCTCTCAATGCATAAAGTAAGATCATTTACTTTCCTTTTTAAAATCTCTTGATCTTTCAGCATTGATTCAAGAGAAGTAATTTTTGAAGAAAGCTTTTTGTTTTCAAGGGATACATGTTGTATGGTAGTATTCAAAACATCCTTTTCAATGGTAAGAGAATTAATGGTCTCAAGATATCTATCATTTTCAATACATAATTTTGAATTTTCATTTGAAAGATCATTAATTTTGGATTTTATTTCTTTATTTCTTCTTGAAACTTTTTTCAGTTCTTCATACAATTCTACAATTAAGTCACTAGAGTCAATATCATCATCACATAAATTTGAAATAGAAGGAGAAGATTGTACCTCATCATCAATGGCCATAAAGCATATGTTGGCCTTCCCTTCACTTTCATCCTCACTTTCTTGTTGATCCCATGTTCCAGCTAGTCCTTTTCCTTTCTTGGCAGATTTCTTTCTGTTTTTGCTTTCTCTTTCCTACTCTAACACTTTAGGACAGTCAGCAACAAGATGCTCTGTACTCTTGCATTCAAAGCATTGAGGTTTATATGATGAAGATTGTCCACTCTTCTTGATTGGCTTTCTTCCTTTCTTGAGAAATTCCTTTTTGTAGAATCTCTTGAACTTCTTTACTGCCATTGCAATTTCTTCTTCCCCGCTGTTTCCTCCTTCTTCACTTGAAGATTGTTCTTGTTCACTCAAGTTGTTTGAGGCATTAAGAACTACTCCTTTTCTTCCCTTTTCCTCATCTTCCTTATCATTCAACCGTTTCATCTTCATTTCATGAGTGAGTAGTGATCCAATAAGCTCTTCAAGAGGAAGAGTTTTTAGATCTTTGGACTCCTCAATAGCAAGCGTCTTTGGCTGCCAAGATTTTGGTAGAGCATCCAAAATCTTTCTGTTTTGTTCTCCCGTAGTATATCCTTTACCATAAGCTTTCAAGCCATTGAAAATATTAGTAAACCTTGTAAACATATCACTAATATTTTCACCTTGTTTCATAGTAAACAATTCATAATCTCTAACAAGCATAGCAAGTTTAGATCCTTTAACTTGATTAGTACCTTCATGTGTAATTTGAAGTAATCTCCACATATCATGAGCAGAATCACATCCACTAACTCTATTATATTCAGTAACATCTAATGCATAACTTAATATATTCATGGCCTGATAATTTAGTGTCATTTTTCTTGGGTCATGCTCATCAAATTCATCAGTGGATTTGGGTTCTGAGGTTACTCCATCTGGTCTCATTTTCGTTGGGACATAGGGACCTTTCTCAATTATGTTCCATAAATCAAAATTGATAGAACAAATATATATTTTAACTCTAGACTTCCAAAAAGTGTAATTTGTTCCATCAAACAATGGAGGTCTGTTTGTAGAAGATCCTTCTAGGTAAGGTAAGTTTGAAATATTAGCCATAGGATCTTTGCCTTCTAGGTTGTAAAACCACACAAAGAAGTTCTAGCTCTGATACCAATTGAAATACCTAAGAGGGAGGGTGAATTAGGTATTTGGCTAATTATTGCAAATTCAAACTTTATAAATGTGTAGACCTATTGCAGATTAAGTGAATAAGAGAAAAAACAGTTTATGGCACAACAATATAATAAATGTAGACAAAAGAACACAAGCAATTTATAGTGGTTCGATCCTCAAGATCTACCTCCACTACCTTAAGTCCACACTTAAGGATTTCAATAACTCTACTATCTGCTCAAGTTTATAGATTACAAGAGAGGTTCACCACACTATGGTTTTACACTTATAACCTCTTCTAGTAATTTTACAAACAAGGCTCACCAACCTATGGTTTTATATCTCAAACAACCTTGAATCACAACTTCAAGGATCACCCTTATCTAAAGGATTTTATGTTATCAAGATAACCTTGCTAGAGCTAGTAGATCAATACAATTGAATAAGTAAAGAAGAGTGTGTAGATGTTACCACTTGTTGGTAGAATTTACACAAAGTTGCACCTTCACACTTTGATGTCTTTGGATTGATCAATTGAATGCACAAGACATAAGAGAGCTTGAGAAATGTTTGTAATAGAAAGCTTAGAATATTCAAGGATTCAGAACTTACAAAAGATTGCACGTTTATAGCTTTTATAGAATTTGAAAATCAGTTGAAACAGCTATAAAACGGCTAGTTAACGGCTATTTTCAGGAAATTCGGACGACCGAATTCTGCGTCCGAATTTTTCGGACGACCGAATTTTTCCTGCTTCGTTGGAATCTTCTTTCGAATTTCTCTGGAAGAACAGTGACCATACTGAAGACCAAAATTCAGACGACCGAATTTTTCCTGCTTTGTCCAAATTTTCTTCCGAATTTCTCTGGAAGAACAGTAGCAAACTTTTGCTACCAAATTCGGACAACCGAATTTTATGGAATTGTGTTCAAACTTTGTAAAATCATTTGAAATCAATCTTCCAAGTATTTGAAATACATTTGGTATATATAGATAACTTATTTAGACAAATATAAGTTTGAAAACCAAAATCAAACTCATTTGATCATTTAAAGTTTACTTAAAAACTTTTAGGACACAAAACCATATTTACTAGGAATTCATTCAACAAACTTTTAAACTTAAGAAACCAATTTTATGCTCTCTTATGCATTCAATAGACTCCAAGACATACAAGTGTAGAGTTCACATAGATATTACCTATCATCATACCTACTCTACACTTCAAGTCTGCAATGCCTTGAGTTCATCTTTGAATAAACCTCAAAAGACTCATAGCTTACTGAGGTTGTTCTTTGCTCTTCCTCTTGAAGGCAATGAGACTTCAAACTTCTTTCTTCACAAATCCTATCACACAATATAAACATATTAGTTCTCATCAATATTTATCATGAATCAAAATTACATGATTTGCCCTTAGAGCTTACAAAGACAAGTAATGTGTCATGCTCTGAATCCTCTTCTCAACCTTTTGTCCCCACTTCATCTCGCACTACATGAAAACACGCGAATACCGACGGCAATTAGCGACGGCAAAAGGCCGTTGCAAACTTTACGATGGTTTAGCGAAGGAAAACATATCTTTGACCAAAAAATATCTCCCTCCCTCGCTAATCTGTTGCTAATTAGTGACTGATTAGCGATGCACTAATAAATTTAATTATAAAAATAATTTTTTAATTCTAAATTTCTTTACCTATAGCTAATTTTAATATTAAGAATAAGTTTTTAAATTCTAAATTTTTTTCGTCGCTAGTCCCTCGCTGATTAGCAAGGGACTAGTAACGGATAGATATTTTTAAATTTAAAAATAAATTTTTAAATTCATAAATTTATGTCGTTGCTAATCAATCTCCAATTTAAGGGGGATTAGCGAGGGCTAGCTAAATTTATTATTCAAAATAAAAATTTTTAATTGTAAATATTTTCCTCGCTAATCCCTTGCTAATTAGGGAGGGACTAGCGATGGAATGTAGCGATGGATTATCGAAAACATTGCATTCAAAATTTTTATTGTCCGTCGCTAATCCCTCGCTAATTACCAAGGGATTTGTGGCAAAATAATTGAATTTATATGTTATTTTTAGTTGCAATTATATAATTCTAATTCCATTGCAAATCCCTAGATAATTAGCTAGTAATTAGCGACGGACTATATGAATTTTAAATGCATTTCTAGATGCAATTATCTTATCTCATTCCGTCGTTAATCTCTCGCTAATTAGCTAGAGATTAGAGACTGAGTAATTTTAGATTTGAATAGAAATAGTTTTGTAGTTATCCAATCTCCATTCCGTTGCTAATCTCTCGCTAATTAGCTAGAGATTAGCAACTGAATAATAAATTTTAATATAAATAGTTTTACAATTATCCAATCCCTATTCCGTTGCTAATCCCTAGCTAATCAGTGAGGGATTAGCGACAAAATTTCAAATTTTTTATATTTGGTATATTAATTTTTCTTCTATATTCCATGGGTGTTTTTTCTTCTATATTAATTTTTTATATCTGTGAATGATCGTTGCTTCTTCATTATATTGTGTCCATGTATCATAAATCGTTATTTTGATTAAATATACAGTGTGCTATTAATATCGTACGTATATAATTCATAAAATTAATATGTAGGGATAACATATATTATTTATATGTTAGGAGAAAATATGCAATATTACATATTAGATATATTAGTGTAATGTAACATATTATAATTTTTATAGAACTCATTGTTCTTTGCTTCAATTACTACGTTCTCTAATCGTAATATAAATTATTTGGAATAGATATTTATATTACTTGATTTAGTTTTATAAATTATTAATAATTATTTCTAGATTATTCTCGCTAATTCCTGGCAAGATTGATGGAAGTATTAGTTGTGGAATAAAAATTCAATTGGATTAAAATAAAATTTATAGTGGCATTTATATGTATTTTTAATCTGCGTGGCTATCCCTCGCAAATTTGAGAGATGTTAGCGATGGATCAATAAAGATGCATCATATACATGTGTTATAATTTAATTTGTGTGAAGAGTGCATCCTCAAGATGCTTTCTAATTGAATTTTTGACTGATTAGCGACTGCTTGGATAAGAACCCATCATAATCATGCATTCTTTTGGACTTGAGAGTTAAGAACGCTTTATTTGAATGTGTTACTAATGCCTTAGTGGAATGCATTGTTGTGGCTGGTTTTTGGCCTACTAGCCACATGGTGAACGCATCAATACGATGTATTCTTATTTAATTGCATGAACAACGCAGTCTTGGAATACATTCTTCACGCTGTGTAGTTGTTCTTGGCACATTTTGGTAATGCGTTGTGATGCTGAATTTAAAATCACCATTCTAAATGTTCGTCTTGCTCTGTCTGCAAAACATCCAAGGAAGAAAAAACCCACCCCCCCCTATTGGCGGCCTCTTTCGTTGATATCAAACTGATTCAAGATAATTTTCTCTGCCAACAAGAGGTGAAATTTTTAGCTCATCCGTTTGTGCCTATTTTTGGTTTCTTTTGTGTTGATTTGAAGCGTTGTTTGCTGGGATTTTCTGTTCATTTGTCAGTGACGAACACAGCATTTGAGTGGCCATTTTTATTAATTTAGTTCTGATGATTGTTTAATTTAATGAATGATAACGGGTTTTTTTTATAGCGTTTGAGGTACAGGATTTAGTTCGTTTGGTTATGGGAGATTTCTTTTTCTGACTTCATAGTGTTTGTGGCAATTTCGATTTCTACAGAATCTCTAATGAACTTTGTAAGGGATGCTGAGAAATGTTGATTTTGGGTGCGAAAGGATAGATTTTGAGTTAGTTCTAATGCCTTAGTATATGCATTCTTGTAGTTTGTCTTACTGAACATATCTTGGGAGCAATGTTGCTAAATCTGAAAATAAGAATTGAATACTTAGTATTATGATCTAGATATTGTGATTTTTGGAAAATGAGATCATGGCCGACTGGGTGAAAAATATAGTAACATAACAGAGAGAAAGAGGGAAAGTGGGTGAGTTTATTTTATATGGGAGCAGTGATATAAATCTGACTTTTTTGAAGTCCCCCCACCCCCCGGTGCCTTCTCGCTCTCCCTCCTTCCTTTCTACTAGTAGATTTTACCTATCTCTTCTCTTTATGGACCTGATTCATTGATTGCTGTTACTAGAACATTGATATAATGGATATACTACTCTATGTGGTTTGCACTTGACTGAATTTGTTTGTTTGCATAATCTCTAATTCAACTATTTTTGGCTTTGATCTCCTCTTCTAGCATTATTAGATCTTCTAAAATTTTTTTCATATCTCAGACCAGTCACCAGCTTGTGATTTGTTTAATTTGGACATTGCATTTGTTAATTCATTCGTACTTTTTAATCTAGAACTTGACCTCCATGTCTGTCCTGGAATGGAAAATAATAATGAAATTAAGTTGGGGCCTCTTTTTTAATCTACCATTTTGCAGTCAATATGCAATACACTGAGGCTTGAATTCGCAATGATACACTGTTATGTGTGGGGAAGATTATAAATTTCTATTTCGAAGAACTTAGTGTTGGTTAAAGTTGGATTCCGTGGCTGTGCATCTAGCATATATGTAGCTTTTTCATTCTTTTTCCTTTTAACAAGAAAAATAAATAATGATAAATGCAGAATGGAAATTGTTATGATGTGCCATTAAAGAAAGATTTTCTGTGGCCCTATTTTTGGATGCATATTTCTCTGTTTTCCTCTTAAGCCTATGCCTTTGTTCGAGAATGTTATTGGTCAATGTTGTGGAAAAGATATGTGATGTTACATTTTTTTGGGTTATCTTATGAGTTGAATTTGGAGTGGCCTTTGAACCTAGCAAAATCTATTTTTTAGCGGAGGCTCTGTCAAATTTTATTTAAGGATGTCTTAATTGAGAACTTTAAGATAATGTTGTAGAAAACTTTAAAAATTTATTAAGGCAATGCTGCTTAATGCAGATGCATGATCGTAGTTGGATGTATAGGAGACACGTGCAATGATTAAAGAGATTACAATAGAATGTCCTCATTGTACGGAGCTAATAAAATCATTTCAGTTGCAGAATGGGTCGAAACAATCTTGGTTCGATTGTCACCGTTGATTCTTGCCCTCGGAGCACCCATAAAGGAAGGATACAAAGTCATTCGGAAAAGATAGGGGCCGTGAGACCTCCGTACCCATAAAGCGAGCTTCTAGAGATGAGATGTGGCAAAGAGTGTGCAATTTGCCAAAGATAGTGGACAGTGCAGTAGAAGTTGGGAGGGACGCGAGCAGAGGCATCTACCACAATTGAGCTAAAAGGAGCATCTTCTGGGATTTGCCATATTGTAAACTAATATGATTCACCATAACGCAAACGTGATACATAATGAGAAAAATGTCTTTGATAATGTTTTTAATACTGTAATGGATGTGAAAGGTAAATCGAAAGACCATGTAGAAGCTCGCCGTGATGTTGAGGCATATTGTGACAGACCTGGGTTACGTATTATTAGTGTAAGTGAAAGGAAAGTTTCCATTCCAAAGGCTAAATATTCGCTAACACCGGAACAAAGGAGACTTGTTATCAACTGGGTGAAGGATATTCAACTTCTTGATGGATATGCTTCTAATTTGGGAAGATGTGTAGATATGAAATAGCTAAAAATATCAGGAATGAAATCTCATAACTGTCATGTGTTTATGGAGAGATTACTTCCAATTGCTTTCAGAGAATTTCTTCCGACACCAATATGGAACATTGTAACGGAGTTAAGTATTTTCTATCATGCCTTGTGTTCCCCTAAACCATTCCAATTCTGGTTTGTAAGTTAGAAAAGATTTTTCCGCTGGGGTTCTTTAATATGATAGAGCACCTTTTGATCCATTTGCCTTATGAAGCCAGGGATGCTGGCCCGGTTCAGTACCGATGGATGTATCCATTCGAGAGGTAAATGTTTTTTTGACAATGTACTGTTCTAAATTGCTATAATGGACGTATGATATAATGTATATAACATTATTACTGATATTTCAAGTTCTTGTATCGCTTGAAAAATAAGGTTAAGAATAAGGAAATGGTTGAAGGATTTGTTTGCAATGCTTACTTAATTGAAGAAGCATCGACATTTTTCTCCTATTATTTTGAGTCTCACGTGCAGACAGGATATACAAGCATTGCTCGAACGATGAAGGTGTTAGCGAACAAAACTTTCCCTGGGTACTTCAGAAATGCTTTTCGATTTCACACATACGATTACGAAATGAGAAAGAAAACATCAATAGTGGAGTTTATGTCAAAGGTGGAGAAGAGAATATGGGAGACTATTATGGAATCTTGTAGGAGATTATTGAGGTGCAATTCCCTGGGTCTTTCTATCACAAGGTTATCTTGTTCAAGTGTGATTGGTTTGATCCAAATATTAATAGGGGAGAAAAAGTGCATCCACAATTTAGAATCGTAGACATTAATTGCAGGAGGAAGTACCCAAAATATGATCCATTTCTGTTAGCTCAGCAAGCCAATCAAGTATATTATGCATCCTACCCAGGCTATAAAAAGAACAAGTCTAATTGGGTAACCATTTGCAAATTGAACTAACATTTTACAATTTGGCAAATAATTTATTTTGTATTCATTGATGCAGACTCTAACTTGTTTACTATTATGTGTATTTAGATTATGTCTACCGGTGGAGCACTACCAAAGCAATCTGAGACTGGGGATGATCGTACTCCGTCTCCTATTCCGGGTTCGGAATTACGCAAGTTGCTACCTTTGCATTCTCCAAACTCGTCAGAACAACAACGAACGCCTACATCGATACCTTCCACAGCTGCATTTGTGCCCAGAGCAGATATCCCAGAGACACGCATTTTGATTACACCTGATGGTGACAGGTAAGTACTATCTATTTTTAATTTTTTTTTATTTGGTACACATTGAAGCTATCTTTGAGTAGTGTATTTTTACACGTTCAAGGTTTTTTTATCATCTTTGAAATTGTGTTTAAGAAGTCTCCTTGTCAAAACATGTAATGGTTAACAATGATAAAGATATCAGAATATCGACTTGTTAAAGAATCTATTTAATTGAATATTTATTTTAATAAAATAGTTTCTCCCCATCGATGGATGTTGTTAGAGAGATATCACTATTATTTCAACGACATTGCACTGCGTCTTACGCCAGATTTGCAAATATTCATGTAGATGTGAGGAACATTTGGTTTGATTTATAGATTGTAAGTACAAAAATATATAAATTTCGTTCTTTCTATATTGTAGAGATATGTGTTAATATAATTTTAATAGTAACTATGTAACATACACTTTTTAATCTAATTATTTTGCAGAGTCGTTTTAGGTGGCTCCCAGAGCATAACGATCAGATACGAGAGAATTAAATTTGGATTGGGCTAACCCGATCCACCAAAGCCAAATATGGTTGGGTTAGCCCAATTCATATTATTTTTAAAATTTAATTTCACAAATTTTAAATAATAAATTATATATTTTGTTGTATTATTAATTTTTAAATTACAAATTTACTTTTGGGCTAAATCAGGTCGGGTTAGCCCGATCCACATTATTTTAAAATTTTTAAATAATAATTTATATTTTTTTATTATTTATTTTTAAATTATAATTAATGTTCGCCACGAATCCGTCGCTAATTAGGGAAGAATTTTTAAAAATAAATTAAAAATAAATTTCGTAGATTTAACAATAATTTTTTATTTTTAAAATTTAAATATATTATCATCCGCCGCTAAATTTTCTATCGAAAATCCATTGCTAATTAGCGACGGAAGAATGATGACATCGCAATTACCGACCTTTTATTTAGCGAGGGAATTTTTCGTGATAGTGATTAGCGACTGATATGTTCGTTGCTAATTTTGTGTTTTCTTGTAGTGCCCGACATTCACAAAACCTCTCCACTAAAACGGTAACCAAAATTTAACCTCGATTAGGCAAGACTTTCATTCTTGTAACTTTAGGCTCAGGGATAGTTTAGGGTGTCAAACGAAAGGTAGGGAATTCAAAGTCAAAGAAATGAGAGATAAAGAGAAAGGAATGAGACATAAAACAAAAGTAATAAAGAGAAAGGAATGAGAATATCACCATTCCATACATTTAATCACAAACTCCCAATTTCTACAAAATCTCCTCACCTTGGATTCAACCACTTGAACACATTATGCTTTAACCCACAACTTTTCCATTATCATCTATCTTTGTCAACCCGTAAATTTAATCTCAATCATGATAAAATTCGCAATAATAATGAAAACATATATACTTCTTGAAGGCATCAAGAAACGTAAGAAGCCTACTCAATAATAGAAAAATATATAAATTTTTTTTGTTTTTTTCTTTTTTTCGATTGAGGTACAATTCAATTCCTGATAATATAAGGTCATCTCACCCTTTTTTTCCCCTATTCATAAAGACTGTTTTTCCAATCATCTTCCATTCCACCCTTTGTTCCAATTTCCACAATACTCTTTGTTGACTTAAGGGTAAAAATGTATTTAGCTCTCGCAAAGAAGGGTTAAATATAAAGAGTGGAGTTTAGAATTTGAAAGAAGGAAAAATAAACAATATAGATTGGAAATTTTATGCACAAAGGCTTCAAGAAAGGGTACTACGGATAAAATAAAGAGCGGTAGCTAGAAAGGCTCAATCGGGACAAAGAAGACCTATTATCATCATTTCAAGATCAAACTAAGGTTACTTACTCATTTCGCCTCAAGGCAAGTGAATGCGGGTTCTAGGGCAAAAGTTATGTTGAATTTTAAGGCCAATAACACATGATTCAACTCCATACAAGCAAAAGCAAAAGGAATGTGCTTAAGAGATGAATTCCATACAAGCAAAGAATAAAAGGGGTGCTTACTTAATCAAAGTTTAAAGTACTAGTTATGACCTTTAGAATGCTTGTATAACTACTCTTTGAGAAAAGATTAAACATGCAGGTCTTGAAATACCTTGAAGATTGCCAAAAAAAAGCAAATTCTATGAAAAATCATGAAAATAGCCTATACTACAAAAGCCAACTCCCCCACACTTAAAAAACATTGTCCTCGATGTTGAGAGAAAGATACACAAATGACTTAATAAATAGGAATTTAAAGAGAAAATGTAAAATAAAGAGGAAAATATAGAACAAAATAAGAAAAAAACATAATTAGTATAAAAAAAAGAGAAAGAGATGACTCCCTTGGTTATGGTGCTCAAATACTTCCCACTCCACATCTCGGTCCCACGCTGGCTCATGAAAGGAGTTGCCCATTTTGTATAAATTTTTGTTTTTTTACCAATAAAAAATTAAATCATCTTATCAACTGAATCCAACAAAATGAAAACTTAAAAAATTTACTGCAAGAAACACAAAAAACGCAATAACTCCACAGTAAACAATCAAACACAAAAGTGGGTAATAACATAGTTGTTTCGTACGTGAAGGCTGGGCAAACCCATATGAGCAGCAAGCTGCACTTTCTATATACTACACAACAAAAGGAAAGGAAAGAAAGCTGGAAACAAAGACATAATTAAAACTCAAGAAAAAAATAGTAATAAAATAAATAAAAGGACAAAATGGAAAAGAGAAAACTTCCCTTTTCATAGTGCCCAAATACCGCCTTGTTTCACCAAAACTTGAACACCACAAAAACATCGTACAACAAGCCTCAAACACAAGAAAAAGTAACTACACAAAATAAAAATTAAAACAAAAGAAAAATATGTACAAATGAGGGATGTTGTTTCAGGAAGCTTACTCATCCCCTAAGTTAGGGGAGTACGAACATGATCGTCCCAATTTCTTTCTCACTATAGTATGATGAAGTTTGAGTCTATGTTTGCTTACCCTTAAGGTACCCTTTTCCAGATGATAGATTTCTACCACTTCATATGGGAGTGCCTTACTTACAAAAAATGGGCCAATTCACTTAGACTTAAATTTACTTGTGAACAACCTACATCGCGAGTTATTCAATAAAACTTGCTCTCCCGACTTAAAATATTGATTTTGGCCAATGTTTTGGTTTTGTTTCATTTTCACCTTTAATGACGAATCTCTTCTGCAAAAGTTTTCTTCCTTTCTATTAGAACCTTTCACATCAGCCACAATCTCTTCTACTAACTGATTCTTCTTCTTTGCATCATTGCCTTGGATTAAAGATGGATTCAAAGAGTCTTCCACCAAGGTTTCCTGTAATGAATTAGAGACATGAGCATCTATATTATCAATCGTACAATGAGAATGATTAGAATCTAACGAATATTTCAAAGGTTTCAAAGCTTTAAGTACGTCCTCCTTATCTTCTACCCTAAGGGTCAGCTTTCCTTCACTCACATTTATATTGGCCTTAGCAGTAGCTAAAAAAGGTCTTCCTAAGATCAAAGAAACCTCAACACTCTCATCCATGTCAAGTATCGCAAAGTCAACAAGAAATATGAATTTATCAATTTTGACAAGAACATCATCAACAATACATCTAGGATATCTAACTGAACCATCTGCAAATTGAATACTCATCTTAGTAGGCTTTGGTTCACCTAGGCCTAATTGCTTGAAAAAATTAAATGACAGCAAGTTAATGCTAGCACCTAGGTTAGTCAATGATTTATCAAAAGAAGGACTACCAATAGTGCAAGGAATAGTAAAACTCCCTAGATCTTTTAGCTTTTCAGGTAGCTTTCCCTTGTTTTGAAGGATGGTAGAGCATTTCTCACTCAATGATATCGTTGAAAGCTATCGAACCCTCTTCTTTTTCGAAATGACATTCTTGAGGAACTTAGTATCTCAGCATCTATGAAAGAATTTCAACAAACGGTAAGTTAATGTGTAATTGTTTGAATAGTTCAAGAAATTTACCAAGTTGCTCATCCTTTCTGTCTCTTAGAAATGCGGTGGGGTATAGAATTCTAGGCTTGTACTCTATTACTGTCTTCTTCGTATGCTTTTCATTCTTCTCAAGAATATTTTATTTAACTTGATTTTCACTTTCCTCCATGCCTTGGGATTTCACTTTGCATTCCAAAGCATTCAATTTATTTTCACTTCCCAAAATCATCATATTCACATGTTCTCTTGGATTGGTCTCTGTATTGCTAGGTAAACTTCCCATTTATCTTTCCGAAACAAGCTTCGCCAATTGGCCTATTTGATTTTCCAAGTTGTGAATGGAAACCTCTTGGTTCCTTTGGGATGCTTCTTGATTTTGGAACTTTGTCATTAATTCTTCAAGGCTAGGCTTCACCGCTTGTTGAAGATGTGGAAGAGGTTGAGGTTGATAAGGAAGAGATGTTTGGGTCGGGAGTTTGAAAAAACTTTGAAGACTAGGGAATGAAGCGGTCTTTATTGCCCTTGATTGCGCCATGAGAAGTTTGGATGATTCCACCACCGCAGATTATAAGTATTACTATAAGGATTGTTGGGTTGCCTTCCTCCACCAACGAAATCCACATGCTCCATTGATGATGCATTGCAAGTTCCTATGGTTTGGCACTCATGTTTTGGATGACCACCTTCGCAAAAATCACAAGCCATCATCATTTGGAATGTTTGAGATGACAAATTCAAGCTATAAATCTTCTTGTTTAGTGCATCGAATTTAGCATCCAAAAACCATCATCATGTCTATATTGTGTATTCCACTAGGCTTGGCTTTCGGTCTAGGATTCCCCCATTGGTAGTTGTTCATGGCAATATTTTCAATGAGGGCTTGTAACTCTTCTGATGTCTTCAAACTAGTGGTACCTCCCGAAGAAGCATCAATGAGTTGCTTGGAAGGGAAGTTTAATCCACTATGGAATGTTTGCATTTGAAGCCCCAAATCTAGACCATGATACAAACATTTCCTCAAGAGCTCCTTCTATCTCTCCCAAGAATCATATAAGCTTTCACTCTCCATTTGTTGAAAAGAAAAGATGTAACTTCTTAGCTTTGCCATCCTTGCCAGAGGGAAATATTTAGCTAGGAACTTCTCGGCAAGATTGTACCATGTAGTAATGGAACCCGGTGGAAGTGATTTCAACCATGTCTTGGCTCGATCTCTCAGTGAAAATGGAAATAACCAAAGGCGGATGGCATCTTTGGATGCCTTATTTATCTTAAAAGTATCATATATCTCTAAGAAGTTCGCAATATGAGCATTCGAGTCTTCGTCCAGTAAACTATCAAGTTGCACCAATTGTTGAACCATTTGGATGATATTCGGGTTGATCTCTAAATTGTTGGCTTCAACTCTTGGCCGGGCAATGCTTGACTCCGCTCTTGACAAAGAAGGTCGTGCATAGTCTCCCATTGTCTTTAGCCTTGCATTTCTACTATGTGCCATAGTGTTCTCAAGTTGAGGATTTTCACCTTCAATTTCAACTCCTTCAAGTATCACCTCTAGATTTATACCGCTTGGACCCCAATACACAATCTACTCAACTTCGAAATTACGTTGAGCCAATACCTCCGAATTACTTGAGATCATAAACCAAAAAGAATAAACACCTTCACCACAAATAAAAGTAAAAGTTTAACTCAAGGAACACTCGTAAAAATAGAACAAAAAATAGAGAAACACAAACTAAACACTCTAATTCACCAATAACTAACAAAATTACGAACAAGAAAATAAATGCTAACACAAGTGACAAGTATTATAACAACAAACAAGTAAAATGACTAAATCAACATAGTTCAAACTTTCCTAATATTAACCAATTAAGTCCCCAGCGACGGCGCCAAATATTTGTTGTGTGTTTTCTATGCCCATATACTCAATTTTATCAGAATCTTTAACAATTTACACACAAACACAAGGCAAGTGCACCTATCGTTATAATTAGTATAATGGCAAGTAAGTTTAAATATCGTATCCACGGGGATGGTTAAATATCATACTCACTTTTCATTCTACTGTTTAGCCTATGAAATTTTTCTTGTAGAGATAGTAGAAATAGTTACTAAGAATAAAAATTTAACTTAACTAATAAAATTTAGTTTATCTAAAGTTTAATTTGTAAGAGAAAATTTTAATTGTGAAAGTAATACTTGGATGAAAAATTCCCATAGAATTACCAATGTGATAGAAAAGTCCCTTGGTAAATGAATTGCCCTTCTTATGTTTGATGAAATTCCTCAATTAGAACTCACTTTATCTCTAGATGAAAATCCTCTGCTCTTAGATTAATTAGTTGAAATCTCTTTCTAACCAATTCAACCCAAGAATGCATTAAGATTTGTGAATTTCTAATTAGATTTTTCTAATCATCAAGAAAGTGTTGAGGTTTCTGTCTCTAGTCACCCAAATCACTCTCATTGTTTGTGTCATGGTCTATTTCACCCTTCCTTTCTCAATTCCAAGTGAAAAATCATGATTATGAATCAATTATCAACCAAATCAATTCAAGCAATCAATTTCAAAAACAATCGATAAGAAATCGGAATTCAATTAACCAAGAGAACCAATCATTCACATAGATAATATCCAAGGTCCATAACCATCCAAGTAATCAAGAATTTAGCTCATCAACATATTATAATTCAAAGAATATAAAGCAATAAAGAAAGAGGAAGAATTGCTCATTTTCATAGTACAAGTCTTCTCTTCTTCAAGGCTTGAAGTTCTCTAACTTGATTGTGAAAAGTTGTGCTCTTGAGCTTGAATCTTCAAGATTGATTGCTCCTTCTTCAAGAATTTGATCTTCTCTCTTGATTTCACTTGCAAGATTGATGAATTTGAAGGAGAATTTTGTGTGTTTTTCTCTATGTTTTTCGCCTCCTTTCTAAACCTAGCCATCCTCTTCTTCTTGCCCTTAAAAATGTATTTATATCCCCAGCCAAAAACAAAGGAAAAGATGCAGAAAACTCTATTTCGGTGCAAACGGTGTTGCCTATACCCAGTTTTGCTATAGTAACTCTACAAGTGAAATCTTGGTGAATTTAGAGCATGAAATCGACTGATCTAGGTCTTGATGTCTTCATAAAAGTTGTATATCATGATCTTAGCTTTCCATAGGGATATGAACCCCCTCAATTGGACATATAGAACTCATAATATGATTATTCTGCCAAAACGTGTCAAAATGGGATAAAATCCAGGACATGTGATTTTATAGCATAAGCATGGTCACCAAACAAACTTAGATTTACATAAAATTACCATTATGAAAACTTCAGAATTTCCTCTATAATTGTATAGATGATCACATTTACATTTGAAATCTCTATAGGGGTCAAACTCCCACTTGAAAATTCTCTATCATGTTGTTTTGCTCTACATTTTTCTGTTTTCTTCGTTGTGTAAAATCTTCTTGTTTGTTTCATTCTATTCCAAATCTTCAATAAACTCAGCTAAAGCAAATAAGAGATAAAGGGAGTGTAAATAGTGATTGAAACACCAAAATTCAACCAAAATGTAATCTCAAAATTATCATTATAGGAAGCTCAAATATTACATATCAACAAGTTTGTCAATGAGAAGTCACGACAAACTTTGGTACGAATCAATTTTCTTTTACATTTATAAAATAGCAATTATAATTGTTAATATTTATATAGAGTTTTTATTTTCTATTTTTGCAGGATAATGTTAACGCAATTAAAGAGCGTTATTCTCAACCAGAGTAAGAAAGTTCTGTGGCTTCTCATCAACCATCTGATGAGAAGTCACTATTCCTTGAGGTTGAGGGAGGTTTCAAGAAGAACCACATCTTTGGATTAGGCTCTGAGAGATCGATGGTCAGGCGGAGGTTTGATCATTTTTCTACTTCTGAGGGAGTAGCTGAGTAGCTATTTCCTCATCCCACAATGTTATCCAACTACAAAAGAACTTGGATGATGAGACAAATATGTGGCATAAAGTTGTGAAAAAGTTGAATGATGAGACAACAATGCGACAGAAAGTTAAGAAGAAGTTGCGTCACGTGCAAGAGAGTATAACAGATTACTTATCATTTCTGTCACAGACTCTGAATCTGCCTCTGCCTCTGTTGCTTGGTGGCATTTTGTGTTTTATTGTCTATGCCTTTATACTCAATTTTATCACAATCCTCAAAAATTTGCACACAAACACAAGTCAAGTGCACCCATCGTTTAAATTAGTACAATGGCAAGCAAGTTAAATATCATATCCACGGGGATGGTAAAATATCATTACTCACTTTCTACTTTATTGTTTAGCCTAAAAAATTTGTCTGTGAAAATGATTGGAATAACTACTAGGAAAAGAAATCTAACTTAACTAATTAAACCAACTTAACCAATCTTGCTTGCAAGAGAGAATTCAATAGAGAAAACAATACTTGGATAGAAAATCCCCCTAGAATTACCTATGTGATAGAAAGTCCCTTGGTTAATGAATTGTCCTTCTTATGTTTGATGAAATTCCTTAATTAGAACTCAATCTATCTCTAGATGAAAGTTCTCTATTCTTAAATTAATTAGTTTAAATCTCTTTCTAACCAATTTAATCCAAGAATTCATTAAGATTTGTGAATTTCCAATTAGATTTCTCTAATTACCAAAAAGATGTTGAGGTTTATATCTCTAGCCACCTAAATCATCCTCATTATTTCTGTATGGTCTATTTCACCATTCCTTTCTCAATTCCAATGTGAAAATTTCCAGATTATGAATCAATTGTCAATCACCCTTCCAAGTGACAATGCACAATTACAAATTGAAAGAGTTGTGCTGCCTCCACCAACCACCCTCTCCCGAAAAAAGGGGAAAAAAAACTGATCTTATTGTTGGAAAGGTTACCTTTACCACGAATGGGCTTCGAGACGCGCAGGGAAAGGACAAATCATTACTAGTCTCAGTTCTACGTTGCCACTGCAATGCTGGTTGCAGAACCAGCCACTTCGCACACCTACCGACAATCTGGTTCAACGGACACAAACAATTGTGATAGCGTGAGGTAGAGGTCGGCGAACTGCAGCAAAATTGGGGATAAAATAAGAGGCGATCTGGCAGAGGTCGACGACTCGACGGCATGAGGTTGAGGGTCAAAATTGAAATTGGAGGAAAAGGCAATCATGACTAGGACTGTCAATCGGGTTGGGTGAGCCGGGCTTTGCGAGCTCAGCTCGATTGACAACGGGTTGAGAAAATGTGAGCCCGGGCTCGGCCCTTTTGAGCCAAGCTCGGGCTTGGGCCGGCCCGAGCCCAATTTTTTTAAAAAAATTATATAAAAATAATTTTTAAATAATATAATAATATTTTTTAATAATATAATAATATTATTATTATAAAAATATATAAAATATATTATTTATATATATATTTACGGGACGGGCTGAAAACGGGCTGAGCCTACCTCAGACCGAGCTCAGCCCGAAACGTTATTCGGGCTGAAAAAATCAACCCAGATCCGCAATTTAACGGGCCGAACGAGCCGGGCTCGGGCCGGCTCGACCCAATTGACAGTCCTAATCATGACAAAATGGGAGAAGAAAGCTTTTTAGTCACTAACACTTATTCATTTCTTTAAATAATTTTATTTATACTAAAAATGAGAGGTTTGTCGCTAATCCCTTGCAAAGTTGTGAGGGATTACCTATGGCTACCTCGATCAAAATAAAAATTTGCTCTATTAAATTTTCATTGCCAATCCCTCGCAAATTTGTACGAATTAGCGATGGACAGCTATGAAAAAATAAAATTATAATATTTCTATTTCAAAATTAGTTTTTTCGTGGCTAATCCCTAGTAATATAGCTAGGGATTAGCTATTAAGGACTGTATAATAATTTAAAAATATATTTTTACTTAAAAATTATCTTTCACTCGCTATTCCATCGCATAATTAATATATAGCCAGGGATTGGTGGCAGTACTTTCAAAAAATTAATAATTTGCATAATTAATTCAATATTACATAATCAATATTACTAAAATATTTTTTATAAAAATATTTCTTATAATAAAAAATTGATTAAGATAATGTCACATATTATTCATGTACTGCAATGAATTTTATATAAACTATAACGTTATCCTAATATATATTATAAGTAGCTACAATTTTATGTCCTCCTGACATATGAATACCATTATTAGATATCATGTCAAAAAAGGCATTCGCATATATAAACATGTTAAATGTATGACAAATTTAATTATATATGATATCATATACATAACTTAGGTTTAATTGAAAAGAGTATTTATGATGCACAAGGTATAAAATAGTGAAGAAATATGCATTCAATCTGTGACAAAAAAAGGAAGAAAATCATCAAAGAAAATACTGAAAAATAAATTCCACCTCAAACCCATTCCAACTAGAAATGGATTAACAAAAGAAAGTAACAAAAATCAAGCTTCCCTAGCTAATTCGTCCATTGCTAATTTGCAACCGATTAGCGTGAAAAAAATTAAAACCATTAAAAAATTCCCATTCCTATAGGGGAAAAACAAGCGGGAAATTAAAATTTTGAAAAGTCATCGCTAAGTCCTCAGTAATTTGCATGGAATTACTGATGGCTAAAATAGAGCCTACAGAAAATCTATTGTAAATTTAAAAATTATGATTGCATTGTTAATCCGTTGAAAATTTGCTTTTGATTAGTGACAGTAGAGTAATTTTTTTTATGTTTTACAAATTTGCAAGGGATTAGAGATGGCGCAACGAATTAGAGATGGCCAGATAATTTTAAAATTAGTGTATATATTTTTATTTTTCCATATGTCCATTTCTAATTTGTAGCGGACTGCTTAACTTTTAAATTAGAATATATATATATTTTTTATTTTTAACCCATTTTCATCACAAATCGCTAGCAAAGTTGTGACAGATTAGCAGTGGTTTGAAATTATAATACATATTTTTATTCTTTACAGGATTTCATCACTAATCCCTTGCAAATTTCCAATGGATTAGCAACGGCCTCGTATTTTTCAAATTAGAATATATTTTTAATATTTTTAAGATATCATCGCTAATCCATTGCATATTTCCAACAGCTTCTTAATTATTAAATTAGAATATAGTTTTTTGTTTTTTTAAGATTGCATTGCTAATCCATTGCAAATGTACAATAGATTAGCAATGGATTCATAATTTTTAAATTAGCGTGTGTTTTTCTTTTTTCACATTTCTGTCGCTAATTTGATGTAAATTTATAAAGAATTAGCAACGGCCTCTTAAGAAAATCCGCTAATCCGCTCCCAAGTTTCCTTCTAAGTTGCCTATGTATCTCAAGAAAATCTTAAGAATCAAGTCAAATGTGGTTCAATTTTGATGGCATCATTTGGGGGGTTGCGTCATTCACAATTTTAGCTCGTGCAGGCCAAGTGCATCCATCTGCACCAACTTGGGCTTGTTAAAGTGTTTCAGCAGCTTAACCACATGCTCCACTATTGGTAGTTGCATTGCCACAAGTAAAATTCGTGGGCCAAGTGACTTTGCAATTTCGGCTTGTGCAATAAAAGAGTATTCACTTCATGCGTAATATTGCTTCAAGTATATACTATTGATGGGGCCAACTCTCAATTCATCATGAGCAACTATCTTATACTTCTTGTTTGAATAAGCATCTTGAACCATGTGAGGACCATATCACTTGGCTATGAACTTCTTTAATTTCTGTCCAACGATGATTGACCTTTTTACAGCAAGCACAAGATACCCAATTTGGAAGGAACGAGACCAAACTTTTTTGTTAAAAGCCATAGAAAAGCAAGGTCGGTGGCATTCCAAGTATTGTTGTGCCTCTAACCTCCTTTCATTGGGTGTTCTAATTCTTCAAGTAGCAAATGAGCATTTGAATGAACAGCTGTCTAATTATAAGATTTAAGATAACTCTAACTAAGTCCCACATAAAAAATTGAAGGAAGAGTTGCCTAAAATATAAGAGTCAAGATAACTCCATAAGTATGAGGCTTTTTAGAAGATGCCCAAAAATAAATTCGTGAAGGCTTAGCCCAAAGCGGACAATATCATACTAATGTAGAGTTAGAGTGACAATAGCCAATACCTAACAAGTGGTATCAGAGCCAATGGTTCAGTAGGGTGACGTAGTGCTGTGTGGGAAACTCCTCTGTAGTGAATGGAGATTTGCGATTGATGTCTTCCTAATAATGTTGTTATGAGGCCTTTTGAGAAATGCCTAAAAATAAATTCATGAGAGTTTAGCCCGAAGTGGATAATATCATACTAATGTGTTGTTAGGGTGACAATAGGCAACACCTAACAACTGATGTGTAACGCAGATGCCAGAATGAGCTTCCTCCATTTCTTGTATAGCTTCTTCTTCATCGAGACATCTTGAGAACTTTAAAATAGTGTTGGAAGAGGCTATCCTAATAGTATATGAAGCTAGAGGCACAACAACGAATATCAGTTCGTCTTCACGGATCATCTGGTAACTTCCCACGTTGAAGATAATTGATGAGTGATTGGTGCTAGTCTACTTTCCCAACCTCAAACACAAATACATAATGAATATCACACTTCTCTTCATCTTCAATTTCAAATAGAAGAAGAACATCACAACTTTGAAATATTGGGATTTGAGCATGTTTATGTGGCAAACATATATTAGAAGCAAGCTTTGCTAGTGCATTGGCTTGACTATTTTCATTTCTTAGCATGTACTCAATCATTGCATCACCTAGGCATCCTATAAGATGCTTTGCGTAGTTATAGAACAAGACTAACTCTAGCGTTTTGATCTCATATTCATCTAGCAATTGATTGACAACCAATTGTGAGTTTCCATATACTTAAAGTTATAATTGCTTCATATCAAAAGCCAACTTCAGCCAAAGTATATGGACTTGATACTTGACTTTATCATTAGAGCAGTTTCTGGTCAACGTGAAGGCATATGGAATTATATCTCTTTCAAGGATAAGAAAGACCACCCGAACTCCTACTCCTTTATGATGTGATTTACCATCACTAGATATCTTCCAAGGAGGAAGAACTTCTACTTCATTAGACAATTCCTCATTTTAATTCCTATTCAGCAAGTATAGGATGATTAGACAAGAAATTGGCCAAGACGTGTCCTTTAATACTAAACACTTTCGTTTCCCTTTTCTTTTTTTTTTTGGGCCAGCAATTTCCCACAATTCTCTTGACCAACTATGTACAGGATTAATGGCATTTTAGGGATATGAGGTTTCACAAGATATGGTTTGATGCTTTTGAAGGCCTTTTGATATGTTTCATCCCATTTAAACTGTGCTCCATTTTTAATCAAGCGGTTGAATGGTTGACAACGTCTAGCAAGATTTGCAATGACCATTTAAGATATGCTAGCCTTTCTTGCAAACTATTCAACTCATGAGTATCTCACGGATCAGGCATTTTCAAAATTGCATCAATCTTTGATTGGTCAATTTTGATCTCTCAATTGCAAACAACAAATCCAAGGAATTTCCCAAAAGTAACATCAAAAAGCATACTTCAAGAGATTCTTCTTCAATTGGTACTTTTGAAGATGCTCAGAAGTTTTCCTCAAATCTTGGAGATGATTGCTTTGTTTGCGTGACTTCACTACCAAACCATCGACATAGCACTCTACAATTTTATGCAACATATCGTTTAAGATTTTCTACAAAGCCCATTGATATGTGTCTCTAGCTTTCTTCACTCTAATTAGCATCACCTTGTAGCAGTAAATCCCTTTAGAAGTACAGAATATAGTAAACTCCTCATCTTGTGGTGCCATTCTTATTTGATTATATCTAGATAATCCATCTATGAAGGACAATGCTTCTTGGCTAGCGGTGGCGTCAATCATTAGTTCGGGAATAGGGAGTGAAAAATCATCCTTTAGACATACATTATTTAGATCTCTAAAGTCAAAACATATGCTTATTTGACCATTCTTCTTTCGCACATGAACAATATTGGGATCGATGTGGTATATTTATCCTAGCAGATGAACCTAACTTCAATGACTTTGTCAACTTATGCCTCAATCGAAGAAACCAATTTAGGTAAATAACACTATTGGGCTTCTTTCATTTATCGCACTTCATGCTTGATAGCCAATTGATGGCAACCTTGGGATCTGAATCTGGCATTTTCTTGTAAGTCCATGCAAAGACATCTCTGTACTCATTTAGAAGATTGATGTAGGCTTAAATGACTTATCTCTTCATACAAAATATTTTCAAATTTGTTGAGGTTGATTTTAAATGATTTCACAAAGTTTGAACCGTTCGGACACAAGTTCGGACGTCCAACGTTTAAAAATGGCTACTGTACTTCCAGAGAAATTTAGACGCAAGTTCGGTTGCAAGGGTTAAAATTCGGGAGTCCAAATTTTTCCCGCACGTATGGTTACTGTTTTCTCAAAGAAATTTGGACGCAAGTTCGGATGTACTAAGAAAATTCGGTCGTCCAAATTTTCCCAAACAACATTCAACAGTAAAGTTTGAACGACAGTTCGGACACAGAGGAACAAATTCGGTCGTCCAAACTTCTCAAAAATTAGCTATCACTAGCTGTTTTATGACTGTTAAAACTGATTTTTAAAATTATAAAAGCCATAAACTTCAGATTTTTTGTAACTTTCTAAGAAATCTTAACATTCTAATATCATTTGAAAACATCAAAGATCTCTTTTGTCTTGGACTTACAAGTGACCATTCAAGATTTCAAAGACAACAAAGTGAAGTAGTGCTATATTGTGTAATCATCTACCAAGAAGTGGTAATATCTCATCCATTATCTATTTTAATCTTGTTTTCTACTTACTCTTTACAAGGTTTTCTTGTAAACATAAAATTCTTTAGGTAAGGGTGATCCTTGAAATATTGATTCAAGGTTGTTTGTAGATATAAAATCCTTTTGGTAGGGTGAACCTTGTGTGTAGAATTACTCAAAAGGTGGTTGGTGTAAAACCATTGCGTGGTGAGCTTCTTATGTAATTATTGAACTTGAGCATATAGTAAATTGATTGAAATCCTTGAGCGTACACTCAAGATAGTGGACGTAGATTTTGAAAAGATCAAACCAGTATAAATTGCTCGTGTTCATTGCTCTTAAAGTTTTTATTGCTTTGTCATTGATTTAATCATTCTCTCATTGAAACAAGTAATATAATCTGCCCAAACACAATTTATAAAAAGGAGATAGTTTTCAAAAATTAGCCAAAGACCTAATTCACCCCCACCCATCCTCTTAGGTCTTTCAATTGGTATTAGAGCAAGGGCTTCTTTGTATGGTTTTACAACCTAGAAGTTAAAATCTTATGGCTAATATTTCAAACTTACCTTATTTGGAATGATCTTCCACAAATAGGCCACATTTGTTTAATGGAACAAATTATACAATTTGAAAATCTAGAGTTAAGATATATATTTGTTCTATTAACTTTGATTTGTGGAATACTGTTGAGAAAGGTCCTTACATACCAATGAAAATGAGAGCTGATGGAGTAACTTTAGAGCCAAAGCCTTTAGACAAATTTGATGAGAATGATTCAAAGAAAATGACATTGAATTACCAAGCCATGAACAGTTTAAGTTATGCACTAGATGTAACTGAATATAATCGAGTTAGTAGATATGACACCGCCCATGATATATGGAGATTACTTCAAGTAACACACGAAGGAACAAACCAAGTAAAGGAGTCAAAGCTTGATATGCTAGTAAGGGATTATGAGCTATTCACCATGAAGCAAGGTGAGAATATTATGTTATGTTTATAAGATTTACTAATATTTCTAATGGTTTAAAAGCTTATGGGAAGAACTACACAATTAGAGAGCAAAACAGAAAGATATTAGATATTCTACCATAGTCTTGACAACCAAAAACACTTGCTATTGAGGAATCAAAAGATTTGAAAACTTTCTCACTTGAAGAGCTCATTGGATCACTTCTTACACATGAGATGAAGGTAAAAAGATTGAATGATATTGAAGATGAAGAGAAGGGAAGAAAGGGAGTTGTACTCCAAATTTCCAATTATCTTAGTGAACAAGAAAAGTCATCAAGTGAAGAAGATGGAAACAGTGGAAATGAGGAGATGGGTATGACAGTAAGAAAATTCAAGAGATTCTATAAAAAGGAATTTCTCAAGAAAGGGAGAACGCCAATCAAAAAAATTGGACAGTCATCATCTTTCAAACCTCAATACTTTGAATGCAAAAGACCGAACATCTTGTTGCCGATTGTCCTAAAGTCGTGAAAAGAGAAAGCGACAACAAACTCAAAAAGAAATCTGCCAAGAAGGGAAAGGGGCTGGCTGGCACTTGGGATCAACAAGAAAGTGAAGGTGACAGTGAAGGAAAAGCCAACATATATTTTATGGCAATTGATGATGAGGTACAATCTACTCCTTCTATTTCCACTTACTGTGATGATGATATTTGTTAGCCCTAAGGGCAAATCATGTAGTTATGATTAGTTTTGAATAATGGCAAATATTGATGAGAACTAATGTACTTGTATGGATGAGTGATAGGATTGATGGATTTAGAAGCATGAAGTCTTTTTGCCTTGGATTCACAATGCAAGAACAACTCAACTATGCCAGAGGGGATTGAAGATTGAAGAGTATGTTCAAGGTGATTGAAGGCATTGAAGACTTAGAGTGTAGAGTTCTTATACTAAATAGATATTTTTCTGTAAACTATACACTTGTATGTCTTGGAGTCAGTTGAATGCATGAGAGAGCACAAAACTTGTTTTTAAAATAGTTTTCAATAAACTTTGTGATAACAAGTAGGTTTTTGAAATCTCAAACGATCTTAAGAAAATTTTGTATGATCAAAATGTTTTTGTAACGGTTTTGTGTTTAAATGTACCTAAATGATGTGTCCTTTCTTGGAAAGCATTTTTAATATTATTAACAATGATTTTCAAAAGATATGACTAAATTTGATAAGTTTGGATGCAAGTTTGGTCGTCCAAACTCTGGAAATGGTTACTGTACTTCTAAAGAAGTTCGGAAGCAAGTTCGGACGCATGGAGTAAAGTTCGGACTTTCAAACTTTCTCTGATAGCATGGTCACTGTTTTTCCAGAGAAGTTCGGACGCAAGTTCGGACGCATGAGGAAAAGTTCGGAAGTCCGAACTTTTCCTGACAGCTTGGCACAATAAAGTTCGAACGCAAGTTCGGACGAATGGCATGAAGTTCGGACGTTCGAACTTCTCTGAAACTAGCAGTTACTAGCCGTTTTATAGCTGTTGCATTTGAATTTTCACATCTATAAAAGCTATAAACTTCAGATTTTTTTTAAGTTTTGAATTCTTGAAAACTCTAAACATTCCAAAAGCCTTTAGCAAACATTTCAAGCTCTCTCTTGTCTTGTGCTTTCAATTGATCATTCAAGATTCCAAAGACAACAAGTGTGAAGGTGCAACATTGTGTAAACATCTACCAACAAGTGGTAACATCTGCACATTCTTTCTTCTCTATTAAACTGTGTTTTTCTACTAGCTCATTGCAAGGTTATCTTGTGACATAAAATCCTTTTGATAATGGTGAGCCATAGACTAGATTAATCAAGGTTGTTGTATAAAACCTGTGAGTAGGTGAGCCTTGGATTAGATTAGTCTATAGGTTGTCTTTAGATATAAAATCCTTGTAGAAGGGAGAGCTTTGTTTGTAGGATTGCAAAAGAGGTTGTTGTGGTAAAACCCATTGAAGGGTGAGCCTCTTGTGTAATTGCCTAAATTGAGCATATAGTGAATTGGTTGAAATCCTTGAGTGTGGACTCAAGGTAGTGGATGTAGATCTTGGAGAGATCGAACCACTATAAATCGTGTGTTCATTTCTTTATAACTTTACTTTTTTACATACTTGTATTATGATTATTTGTTCATAGTTGTTGATTGATTAGTTATGGTCTTATAGTTTGATAATCTTGTCTTAACCATCAAATCACTTAGAAACCTGAAGTTCGTGAATTTAAAGAAGAGCTTTTATTAAGGCAAAGGATTTGCAAAAAAAAAAATGGGGAAAGATTTTGTATAATTAGCCAAAGACCTAATTCACATCCCCCCTTAGATCTTTCAATTGGTATCAGAGTTAGGTCTTCTTTTTAAGGTCTAACAACCTAGAAGTAAAGATTACATGGCTAGTTTATCAAATTTGTCTTATACGGAAGGTTCCTCCACTAACAGATCTCCATTGTCGGATGGTTCTAATTATATTTTTTGGAAGTCTAGAATTGAGATTTATTTTTGTTCTGTTAACTATGATTTGTGGAATATTATTGAGAAAGGTCCCTATGTGCCATTGAGATTGAAAGCCGATGGAGTTACAAGGGAACCGAAGTCCATGGAGGAGTATAATGAGAGCGATTCAAGGAAGATGACATTAAACTACCAAGTAATGAATATTCTTTGTTGTGCGTTGGTTGTCAATGAATATAATGTGGAAACTACTTCAAGTCACTCATGAAGAAGAAAGAGCAAATGTGTGCTTCATGGCAATGGAAGATGAGGTACAGCCTACTCCATCTACCTCTACTTCTTATGATGATGATATTGATGATCTTAGTGAATTACTTGTTGAGATGTATGCAGAATTAAAAAAGGCTTCGAAAAAGAATAAGAAAATGAAACTCAAAATTAATGAGTTATTAAATGAAAATTCAAAATTATTTTGTGAGAACAAAAACTTCTTGAATCTATTGATTGTTTAAATATTGAAAAAGAAGTTTTAAATGTTTCTTTACAAAACATATCTCTTGAAAATAAATCTCTTTGTACAAAAGTTTCTTGTCTTGATAAAATGCTTAGTGATCATGAAATTGTGAAAAAGAAAATTAATGATCTTACATCATGTGTTGAAGAATTTACAAATGGAAGAGACAATCTTGACAAACTACTTGGATCTCAAAGATCTTCTCCTGCTAAAAATGATATTGGTTACAATTATGTCAATAATGTGCCTAAACATAACTTCTTCTTTGTTAGAGCTACTTCTACTTCCATCCATCATACTCGTTGTACTTATTGTGGAAAACATAGACATAAAGTTGCCAAATGTTATGTTAAAAGAAAAGTAGAGAATGGTGTAAAAACCATTTGGAGAGTTAAGAGAATTATTACAAACCCCCACGGACCCAAGAAAATATGGGTACCAAAGGATACTTCCTCTCCTATATTGCAGGTATTCTTCAATTCAAACTCAAGAATCACTAAGTGGTACATTGATGATGTTGGCTTAAAGAATAAAGGAAAACACCTCATTCATAAGCAAGGTCAAAGCAACCAGTGAAGGATTTGTTTTTGAGACAAGAAGAAAGGAAGAATTCTTGGAGTAACCAATGTTGGTAAAGGTTTCTCTCTCAGTTGAGAATCTCTTTTGTTAAGATTTGAAAATTTGACAACCATGACTTGTCAATTGCTTCTATGAAGTTGATTAGGTAACATTGATAATATGAGATTGAATTCATGGTTGATATGTTCTTGAATTTGATTATATGTCATGATAAAATGATTAAAATAGCTATGATTGAATATCTATGCATTTGCTTTGCCAAAAACATCGTTGTGAATCATTACAAAATGTTTGGAATTGAAGTTTGGTTGTAGACCATAAGTTCGGTCACCCGAACTTGTATGACAAACTGATATTTTGTGATTTTGATCAATTACTCACAAAACGCTTCAAGGTGTGTTTTATCTTGATAAGCTTGAATGTCTTGTTGTTGTGATAATGATTGATTTTCTTGACATAGAATATTTGGTCACGTGAGCATGAATTTGTTGAACAAACTTTCCTCTCAAGATTTAGTTGGAGGATTGCTAAAAATGTATTTTGAGAAAATTGTCTTTGAGATACTTGTCAACATGGAAAATAAACAAAAGAATCTTCCAAACCTAAGAAAATAATTTTCACTTCAAAACCTCTTAAAAATTGTTTATATGGATTGATTGGACAAATGATTATCACTAATCTTGATGGTAAGAGGTATTCATAGGTTCTTGTGGATGATTTCTTTAGATTTACAAGGGTGATCTTTCTAGCCCAAAAGGATGAAGTTCTTCTCATAAATTTGTAAGACTTTGAAAAAAGGTTCAAACCTCCCATGAGTGCAAATTGATTTCCATTAGAAGTGACAATGAGAGAATTTTACAAACAAGTCTTTACAAAATTTGTGATAAAAGTTGAATTCCATATATTTGTTTCAACTGTAAAAGCTCCACAACACAATAGTGTTATTAAAAAAAACAAAATTGCAATGTACAAAAATGGGTTAGATATATGCTTTGTGAATATTCTTCTTCAAAAATATGTTTTGAGCCGAAGCCATAAATAACACATGCTATGATGAGTAGAATTCTTTAAGATCATTTTGAAGAAAAACATCTTTTGAAGTTCTCTTTTATAGAACTCCTCAAATTGCATATTTTAAAGTGTTTGGTTTTAAATGTCTTATCTTGAATACTTGTGATAACTTACTTAAATTTGATAGAAAGCCGGATATAGGTATATCTCTTAACCATTCTTCTAACAAAAGGCCTATAGAGTTTATAATGAAAAGAACTTTATATGATGAGGAGACCATTCATGTTAGTTTTGATGAATCTTACATTTACTTGGAAAGAAAAAATGAAGATGATGTAGGTACATCTATGAACGACAATCAAATCCATCTTCAAGCACCAACTTTGGAGGATCATACCAATGAGGAAGAAATGATTGAACAAAATCAAGATGACCAATCTAGTGGTGACCAAGAGCTTCCAAAGAAATTAGGATATCCAAAAAGGCCACCCTAAGGAGCAAATCATTGGGGATATCTCCCAAGGAGTAAACATAAGACGGTACTTTATCAATAAATTTATTCTTTTATCTCATATGAACCTAAAAGTATTGATGATGCATTGTGTGATGATTTTTGAATTATTGCTATGCAAGAGGAATTAAGTAAATTTGAAAGATACAAAATTTGGATATTCCTAAATCTGATGATCATTCCATTATTGGAACTAAATGGTTTTTAAAAATAAGCTTATTGAATCTGAAAAAGTTGTTAGAAACAAGGTTAGACTTG
This sequence comes from Rauvolfia tetraphylla, assembly GCA_030512225.1. NCBI lineage: Eukaryota > Viridiplantae > Streptophyta > Magnoliopsida > Gentianales > Apocynaceae > Rauvolfia > Rauvolfia tetraphylla. The sequence continues at coordinate 7,370,674 of JAJQKT010000062.1, forward strand.
TTGCCTAAGGATTCAATCAAGAATATGACATTGATTATATGAGACTTTAGTTCCGGTTAGTAGATTTAAATAAACTAGAATGCTTTGGGCATTTGCATGTTTTAAAGGTTTCAAACTCTTTCAAATGAATGTCAAAAGTGCTTTTCGAAATGGTTCTAGTGAGGAAGAGGTTTATGTGGAACAACACCCAGTTTTGATCATGAAAAGTATCCTAACCATGTTTTCAAATTATCCAAAACTTAAAACAAGCTCCTAGAGCTTGGTATGAAAAATTGAGTGGTTTTCTTCTTTCAAAAAGATTTTCAAGATGAAAGTTTGATACTACTTTTTTTATAAAAAACTCTTGTAACAATGATCTATAAGTTGTCCAAATATCTGATACAATTTTTGGTGCTTTTAATACTTCACTTTGTGATGTGTTTGCCAAGTTAATGCAAAGTAAAATTGAAATGAGCATGATAGGAGAACTCAATTTCTTTCTTGGCCTGTAAATCAAGTAAACCAAGGATAGCACTTTCATGAATCAAGTTAAATCAAGTTTTGAATTCTTGAAAACTCTAAACATTCCAAAGCCTTTAGCAAACATTTCAAGCTCTCTCTTGTCTTGTGCTTTCAATTGATCATTCAAGATTCCAAAGACAACAAGTGTGAAGGTGCAACATTGTGTAAACATCTACCAACAAGTGGTAACATCTACACATTCTTCCTTCTCTATTAAACTGTGTTTTTCTACTATCTCATTGCAAGGTTATCTTGTAACATAAAATCCTTTTGATAATAGTGAGCCATAGACTAGATTAATCAATGTTGTTGTGTAAAACCTGTGAGTAGGTGAGCCTTGAATTAGATTAGTCTATAGGTTGTCTTCAGATATAAAATCCTTGTAGAAGGGTGAGCCTCTTGTGTAATTGCCTAAATTGAGCATATAGTGAATTGGTTGAAATCCTCGAGTGTGGACTCAAGGTAGTGGATGTAGATCTTGGAGAAATCGAACCACTATAAATCGTCTGTTCATTTCTTTATAACTTTACTTGTTTACATACTTGTATTATGGTTATTTGTTCATAGTTGTTGATTGATTGGATGTGGTCTTATAGTTTGATAATCTTGTCTTAACCATCAAATCACTTATAAACCTGAAGTTCGTGAATTTAAAGAAGAGTTTTTATTAAGGCAAAGGATTTGAAAAAAAAAAGGGGAAAGATTTTTTATAATTAGCCAAAGACTTAATTCATCCTCCCCCCCTCTCCCTCTTAGGTCTTTCAATATTCATCCTAGTGATTTACTTGTTGAAATGTATGAAGAATTGAAAAATGAAATGAAAACCAAAATTAATTAGTTATTAAATGAGAATTCAAAGTTATATTTTGAAAATAGAAAACTTCTTGAGTCTATTAATTGTCTAAACATTTAAAAAGAAATTTTAAATGTAACTATACAAAACATACCTCTTGAAAATAAAGATCTTTGCACAAAAATCATTTCCCTAGAAACAATACTTAGTGATCAAGAGATATTGAAAAAGAAAGTTAATGATCTTACATTATGTATTGAAAAATTTACCCAATTTTGGACATAAGTCGTCTGTTGGTAACATGCATATGTTGGTTATGTTGCCTTGCATGAGCATAGAAGAATGAATTTTGGATTCATGGCCTTAAAGCACATGATTAGTGCACGGAAAACAGTCAACAAAGCATTTAACAAGAATTTTTAAACATTTTCAAATTAAACATTTTTGAATGAACTTTTGATTAACAAGTGTGTTTTTTAGTCTTAAATGATTTTGAGTAAACTTTGAATGCTTAAAGTGTTTTGGAAATGGTTTTTGAGTTTAAAAGTGTTTAAATGACTTATCTCTTTATACAAAATGTTTTCAAACTTATTGAGATTGATTTTCAAATGATTTCACAAAGTTTAAACAGTTCGGACACAAGTTTAGACGTCCAAACTTTGAAAAGCTACTATACTTCCAAAGAAATTCGGACTCAAATTCGGAAGAAATGGTTAAAATTCGTCGTCCGAATTTTTCCTGCAATTACGGTTACTGTTTTTTTAGAAAAATTTGAACGCAAGTTCGGATGCACTGGGAAAAATTCAATCGTCCGAATTTTCCGAGACAACATGTAACAGTAAAGTTTGGGCGACAGTTTGGACGTAGAGGAACAAATTTGGTCTTCCAAACTTATCAGAAACTAGCCGTTGCTAGTCATTTTATTACTATTAAAATCAATTTTTAAAATCTATAAAAGCCATAAACTTCAGATTTTTTGTAACTTTTGAACATCTAAGAAATCTTAACACTCTATTATCATTTGAAAATATGAAAGCTCTCTTTTGTCTTGGGCTTACAAGTGATCATTCAAGATTCCAAAGATAACAAAGTGAAGTGGTGTTATATTGTGTAATCATCTACCAAGAAGTGGTGCCATATCCGTTAATCCATCGCTAATCAATGTTAGCGACGGAAAGTTCCCTCACTAAGTACAAAGTTGCTAATTAAGACGGCATCATTATTCCATCGCAATTGACGACAGATTTGAAATGGAAAAAAAAGTCAAACGGCTATATTACGAATAATTTAATGACAGATTTTTAACGGACAACGATATATTTAAATTTTAAAAATAAAAAATTACCATTAATTCTACTCAAATTTAGTTTTAGAAATTATATTTTTAAAAATCTGTCACAAATCTATTGCAAATTAGGACGAATATGCACAGGACATAAATTAGAATTTAAAAATAAATAATAAAGAAAATATATAATTTATTGTTTAAAATTTTTAAAATAAAATTTCAAAAGTAATGTGGATCGGGATAACCCGACCCAATTTGGTCCATCATAAAAATTATAATTTGAAAATTAATTATAAAAGAAAATATATAATTTATTATTTAAGAATTTTAAAATAATATAGATTGGGCCAACTCGATCCGATTTTGCTTATTGTATATTATTACATTAATAATATACTTATATTATAATATAATTATATTATTATTACATCTAATTTACGAATTAATATATATTTTTATCTTTTCTATTCATATCCGTCGCTAATCCCTCACAATTAGTGGCGGATTATCAACGGGCACCTAATTTTTAAATTAATATATATATTGGAAATGTAAAAAAAAAGAAAATATATTTTAATTAAAAAATATGATGTTGTTCCTAATGTAAAAAAATAATTTAAAAATAAAAACATATATAGTAATTTAAAAATTACTAGGTCGTTGCTAATTTGTCGTAAATTTGCAACCGATTAGTGATGGAAATATAAAAAAAATGAAAAAATATATTCTAATTTATAAATTATGATGTCGTTCTAAACCCGTTGCAACTTTGCAACAGATTAGCAAAGGAAAGGTGAAAAAATGAAAAAACATATACTAATTTAAAAATTATCGGGCCGTTGCTAATCCATTGCAAATTTGCATCGGATTGGAATTGGAAATGTCAAAAAAATAAAAAATATTAAGTGATCGTTGCTAATCATTCATGCTAAACTCTCAAATTTGCTAGGAATTAACTATGTCCTTCTCATTAAAAATGAAAAAAGGCTTCTTGAATACTAATTTACTCTAACCTCACTTATCTTAAGCCCTAATTTATCAGAGAGTATTAAGAAGTACCGTCGCTAATCCTTCGTAAATTTGTGACGGATTAGTGACGAAAATGCAAAAAAAAAAATTAAATTATATATTAATTTAAAAATTATAGCACAAATATGGAATATCAATAGCCTATATAACGCCACATACTCTCGTTTTTCTTCTAGCTTTACGAACAACATCAGTACTCTCCAAAGCGATACACTTGATCAAATAAACTTTATGTCCAAGAGTTCTTGTAGCAAAGTCTTTAATTCTTTAAATTTGTCAGGAACAATCCTATTAGGTGCTTAGACATCGACTCAACTCCTAGTATCAGATTCACCTCACACTTGACTTTCCTCTCTAGAGGTAAACCTGCAAATGATTCAGGGAACACATCCAAAATTTCTTCTAACTTGGTAGCTTTCCTATTCACTTTAGTTATGCAGGCAATTTTACCAACAGTACGCTTATACAATTCTCAAAAATCTTGAACTGAGAAAATAACAAGTAATAATGTTGTGCTTCATCACTTCACGCCACCGAGAAAGAAAAATTGCCTCCTTCTAGGAATCACATATCATACTCATTTTCCATGACAGTGTACGAATACGTGGTTCCTTCACACCAAAATCTTACCGAGAGGAATAAAGACACGATAAGGATCATCTAGAGAAGTGGGTTTTTACTTACGGATTCTCACAAAACTATTAGAGATAAATGAGTGAGAAGCACCACAATCTAACAAATACATATACTAGGGTTAAATTTACTAAGAGTGTACCATATCATCAACTTCATCAACATATTATTTGGCATGCGTGAATACCTCAGCATTTGTTTTCTGCCAATTTTCTATAGGCTTTGCCTAATTCGATACCAGAGAAGGATATTCACTCACCCAATATCCTATTTTACCATCTCAAAAATACGTAACAGTCTTTTAGCAACAATCTCCATTATGGACCAGAAGACAACTCTTGCACTCTTTCACCGATACACCAACTAAATTCCTAAATTGGTAAGATACTCATATTCTCCTTTCTTGTTGGAACTTATTTCCTTATCTCCCTCGTTAACCTTGACAACCGACAGGTCTCGATCTTTTCTTACTTCTTTCAGGGGCACCATGTTGAACTTCTACTTCCACACACAGACTGGTCTCATAAGCATCGTTGAAGTTCCAAAGTCACACTGCACCCATCCTTCCCCTTATCCTGGGGTGTAACCTCCAGGTAAATCTCATAATTTTTCATATGTGTGCTGCTCATCACTGACCTCACATACTTCTCTGAAGTGTTAAATTTCCCAGTGTACTCTGCCACCGTCATATTAGCTGTTTACACCACATCAAAGAATTAATTATGCTTCTCCAATTTCAGTGTCCCTAGAAAGTAATAGTCCATGAGAGCTTTCTTGCAGTTGTCCAAGTAAGTTGCTATCCTTGAGATACATAAATTGGAACAGCCGATCCACTTCACCACTTCTCGACTTTCCCCATGAGGAAGGGTAACACTAACGGTGCCTTCACTTCATTGTTAGGATCAATAACACACCACCAATCACTAGCGAAGAAAGCAAATACGAAGAAGAAAAGAGAGAGAGAAATCTGAGGAGAAATAAAATACGTGGTAACGCCCGTAGGTAAACTCCAAGGCGGTAGAGTTATATATTGATGATTTTGAGTATATACAGTTACCTAGAATACATGCTATAAAAAATAGCTATCAGGAGAATAAAAGGTACAACCTAAAAAAACTAATTAAATATTAATCAGGCTCCATAACTTAACAATTCTCCCACTTGGAGACTGATCCAGTCACCAAAAGAAAATGCATTCTCAAAAAAATCTGTGTAAAGAATCTTCTCGCGCTGCTTCTTGCTCAACTCTTCCAGATAATCTGCCAGCCATATCATCTCCTTCCCAGCTTCAGTCATTTCCACATACTCAGCCTTAGTAGATGAAAGGGCAACACACTTCTAAAGCCTGGACATCCAGCTCACTACTGTTCCATCTATAGTATAGATATACCCGGATGTGCTCTTGCTCGAGTCCACATCCCCACTAAGATCAGCATCCATGAAACCCTGTAGAATCACTTTGTCATTTCCATAATAGAGTGAAGTACTAGATTTACCTCTCAGATATCTCAGAAGCCACTTCACAACTTATCAATGTTCTTTCCCCGGGTTTGACATGTACTTGCTAACAACTCTCACTGCATGTGCTATATCTAGTCTAGTGCAGATCATAGCATACATCAAGCTCCCAACTGCATAAGCATAATGAACAAGTGTCGTGTGTTTACGTTCCTCTTGGGCGACTGCTCCTTTGATAATTTAAGATGATTCGGCAATGGAGTAGTTCTGGGTTTAACATCACTTATCCTGAATCTAGACAACACATTCTCAATGTACTGCTCCTAAGATAGATTTACTGTACCAGCAGATCTATTACGAGAAATTATCATCCCAAGAATTTGTTTCACTATACCCAAATCCTTCATCTCAAACACAGAAGACGGGCTTGCCTTCAGATTGTTTATCTCCTTCATACTAGAACCTGTAATCAACATGTCATCCACATACAAGAGTAAAAACACATTAGAATCAGTGTATTTCTTGAAGTAACAACACTGATCCTTTTCACTCCTGTGAAAACCATTCTTGCTCATGAAAGAGTCACTTCTTGTACCACTGTCTAGGTGCTTGCTTTAGTCCATACAATCTCCTGTTGAGCTTGCACACCATATGTTCCTTTCCTGGAACAACAAATCCTTCTTGTTACTGCATATATATCTCCCTATCTAAATCTCCATGTAAAAATGCTTTTTTTACATCCATTTGTTCAAGGTGCAAATTTTCTGATGCAACAATACTCAATAGAATTTGAATAGTAGTTAATTTTACAACAGGAGCAAATATTTCACCATAATCAATACATTTCCTTTGTGAATATCCTTTAACCACTAACCGAGCCTTGAACCTCTTTTTGCCATCTGGTTCAGCCTTGATTCTGAACACCTACTTGTTCAACAAAGCTCTCTTCCTTACAGGTAACTCAGTCAACACCCACGTATTATTCTTTTCAAGTGAGTACATCTCATCATCCATGGCTTGCTCCCACTTGATTGAATCCTCCACCTATAGGGCCTCATCAAAGGACTCTGGTTCTCCTTCGTCGGTCAGTAACAAATAATGCAATGAAGGTGAATACCTATTTGGTGGTCTGATGATCCTCGATGATCTCCTTAGCACTGGCTCAGGTGTCACTTGCTCCGCCTCAAGTTTTTCAGCAACAATCTCCAGAGTTTCTTGAGATTTCGTTGCAGTATCACTGGGCAAACTCCCCTATAACTCAATCTCAACTCCCACTTGCTTTGTAGTCTCTTAATCCTTTTTCTCTTTGTCCTTGTATAACATATTTTCATCAAAGGTCACGTCACAGTGTCTCAAGATGTTTCTATTTTTTGTTGTCCCAAAACCTGTAGCCAAACATGTCAGAACCATAGCCTATGAAGTAGCACTTCACAGCCTTAGCAACAAACTTATCTCTTTTCTCTGGGTCAACATGAACATAAACAGTGCAACTAAAAGTTCTCAAGTGAAAGTACTTGAGTTCGTTTCCTGTCCATACCTCTTTTGGAATCTTTAATCCTAGAGGAACTGATGGTCCTCTGTTAATCAAGTATGCAGCCGTACTCACAGCATCTGCCCAAAACGCCTTTGGCAATCCAAAATGTATTCTCATGCTCCTTGCACGCTCATTCAATGTTCTGTTCATCCTCTCAGCAATTCCATTCTGTCTTGCCTTACCAGGAACTATCCTCATTAATCTAATTCCCTCAGCTGAACAGAATGCTTTGAATTCTAACTTGTCGTACTCCCCCCCATTGTCAGAACTTAGGCATTTGATCTTCAAACCGGTCTGATTCTCAACTTCAGCTTTCCACCTCTTGAATGTGTCAAACACATCTGACTTGTGTTTCAAGAAGTAAACCCATACCTTCCTACCGAAATCATCAATGAAGGTGACATAGAACTTGGATCCACCAAGTGATGAAATTGGAGATGGTCCCCAAACATCAGTGTGGACCATTTCCAACCGCACTTTCTTTGGTTCTCTGGGAACCTTCGTGAAGCTAATTCTTTTATGTTTGCCCATAACACAGCTCTCACAGAAACTCATATCAACAGATTTCAGACCCTCTAATGCTCCTTTTGCAACCAGCATCTTCATCCCTTTAACACTCATGTGTCCAAGTTTGTTATGTCACATACTTGATTTGGAAGCACATTCAGCAACAATAGCCATATTTATACACCCTGCAGTAGTGTATAAGGTTCCAAATTTTGTGCCACATGCTACCACCATAGCACATTTCGCAATCTTCCATGAACTCTTTCCAAACTCTGCTACATAGCCTGTGCTGTCCAACTGACCAACAGAGATCAGATTCTTCTTGAGACCAGGAATATATCCGACATCCTCCAATGTCCACTGATTTCCTGTTGGAGTTTGTATGCAGACATCTCCTTTTCCTTCAATGTCCAAACTCTTATTATCAGCAAGATACACCTTACAAAATTTCCAGACTTGAAATTTCAGAACAATTCCTTGCTAGGAGACGAATGAAAAGATGCACCCAAATCCAAAATCCAAGATTCAACTGGGCTGTCCACACTAAGGATTAGAGCGTCCCCAATAGCTTATGCTAAATTTACAGAATCATTATCATCTCTAGATTTGTGATTCTGCTTCTTCTTTGGTTTTGTACAATCAGTCCGAAAGTTTCCTTTTTCTCCACAGTTCTAACACGTTACATTTGGTTTGTTTGGAGATTTTCCTCTGTTTCGTGATTTTGATCGGCCATGTTTGATTTGGCCCTTTGATCTGCTTCTCCCCCTTTGGTCAACGCTGAGAGCAATAGATCCACTTTCATACATCGGTAAATTAAACAATTTACGCATCAAATATACCTTGTTCATAGCCGACGGTTTTTCGTACATATTTGCTAGCGCTTTCAACAGATCCGCCGTTGACTTTTCCTTGATGATGTTAAACTCCGCGTTTCTGGACAGCGTCAATTGGATCAACCCTAGAGCCTGCCGATCCTTGAGCTTCCACTACTCCTCGATCATGGAATTCGGTTTCACCCCAGACAAGGGTTCGTGAAGATCTTTCTAGTACAGATAATCTTCAATCTACATCTTCTAGAAACCAAAATCAGATCCATCAAACTTCTCGATTCCAATTTTCATACTCTCCATCTACACAGATTGTGATGAATCTCTCCAAGCTCTGATACCAGTTGTTAGGATCAAGAACACACCACCAATAACTAGCAAAGAAAGCAAATACGAAGAAGAAAAGAGAGAGAGAAATCTGAGGAGAAATAAAATGTGTGGTAACGCTCGTAGGTAAACTCCACATCGGTAGGGTTATATATTGATGATTTTGAGTATATACAGTTACCAAGAATACATGCTATAAAAACTAGTTATCCGGATAATAAAATATACAACTTAAAAAATTAATTAAATATTAATCAGGCTCCACAACATAACATTCATCTAATACATCTAGAATATCAAAGTTTAATTCAATTTTCTCAAAGCCACTATTCTGCTGCATCCAGATCGGTGCTGCCTGCAAATGTCATCACATTTGCTTTGTTCATATGCTCCTGCATTGGGAACATGTACGTGTGTCATCAACAATATAGACCATTTATAATGTCATCAACAATAATATAAAATAGGAACACAAAGGAAATCTCAAAGATTTCAAATTATTCTTGTTAGGTCCCCCAACAACCTTCTACCACTTATTCCAAATATTTAATTAATGGTTTATTCCAACTAGTCATCTCAAAGATTTCAAATTATTCTTGTTAGGTCCCCCAACACATTCATTATAAAGACCCCAAAACCTTCCATTTTTGTAACCCTTTAATAAATAAGAATAAGTACTTAGCACAAACATAGACACACACACACACAAATCAGTGGAATTTTAGCTGGCCCGATAGCCTGGATATCTATTGTATAAACAGAAATGTAGGAAATTAGGTAGCCCTAACACTCTTGGCTCAGCCCAAAGTGCAGTGGGCAAGGATGGCTAAAATATTTTTGTTTTTCTAATAACCCAAAGTAACAATTGGAGTGAATCAATCACCATCCACAGAAAAGGACAAGAACGATAAATTATAACCATGAACAGTCAAAAAATTTACAAAGATTTTGAAATTTCAAGATCGACCAACAAAGACGACGACACTCTTTTCCATTAAACCAACAATACAGAATCTCAATATCTACGTTTTGAAAGAAAGAAATAAAATGAAGCAAATAATTTCATAAATCATATATTCAAATTTACAAATATCGACACTTAAAATAACTAGAGAATATCTAATTGATATTAATTTTAAATGTATTACCTCCAAAATGGGTAGAACAGAACAAAAAATTCCTTAATAAGAGAGAGGCAGAACAGAAAAAATGTTATAGGAATGTCCTTGACACCCCCAATCAGAAACAAAGAGTTTTATGATGAAATCAAAAGTTTTAAACAACTCATACATTTCTTATCTCGATTATAATCTCTACACTGTTCGTCCTTCGTTTCTCTCCTCTATCAACTTCTATCAACACACTGATTGTACCATCATTTTAGAGTTTCACATTAACTTAACAACAACTCAAATTTAACTCTAACTCAAACTCCATTTTTATCCTAATTCAAATATAATTTTATCCCTCAATTTGAAATAAAAAATAGAAACAAACTCTATCTAACTGTCACTACAAATAAAAGTATGAACAGCGATAAAAATTTGTGACGGATAAATAATCATTGCAAAATAGAGACGAATTTACGACAGAAAATTTGTTATTGCAAATCCGCAATAGAATTTCAACAACTAAACAAATGTAAGAGTGAATTGCTACGAAAAAAGAGCATTGTAAATCTCTTGCAAATTTGAGTCGATTTTGCAACGGATTAGCTACAAACAAGAAAATTCGTCACAACCATTGCGCCAAAATTTTTCAACCAAAATATAGTTACAATTTTACAGTAGATAGTACATTGCAATGCTTATGTAAGACGGAAAAATAAAATAACGTAAACCCGTTGCAAAATTCTCACAATTTTGCAAGAAATTTTCAACCGTTTCCATTTTCCATCAAAAAGAAAAATTAAAATAAATTTTAATTTCTAGCTATTGCAAAACCATCAAAACTTTGTGAAAGATTAACAACAGATTTAGATTAATTTATTTATCCGTCTTTCAAAAGTATTGCAGCGTATTATCCATTGCAAAATTGTAGCTATATTTTTCGAAAAAACTTTTCGCACGATGTTTGAGACAAATTTTCTTGTTTATAGATAATCCATTGCAAAGCCGTCACAAATTTGCATGGCACTTGTGATATTCTTTTTCCGTAGCAATTTTCTCTTATATTGTTTCAACCATCAAAATTCTATTGCTGATTTGCAACAGCTATATTTTTCATCGTAAATCTTTTGCTATTTTGCAACGGTTTTATGTCCATCGCAAATTTTTGTTGCTATTTGTCCATTGCAAATTTACAGTGGCTTCCATTTTCCATCTAGAAGAAATATTAAATTACAATTTAATTATTAGCCATTGCAAATCTGTCACAAATTTCAAGAGATTTGCAACAGCTTCCATTTTCTATCAAGAAGAAATATTAAATAAAATATAATTTCAAACCATTGCAAATCCATTGCAAAATTTACAAGCGATTTGCAACGGTTTACATTTTTCATTAAGAAGAAAATACTAAAATAATATTTAATTTCTAGCCGTTGCCAAGCCTTGGCAAAATTGCGAGGCATTTGCAATGATTTCCGTTTTCCATCGAAAAGAAATATTAAAATGAAATTTAATTTCTAATTTGTAGCAAATTTGGGAGAGATTTGCACTAGTTTACATTTTTCATTTAGAAGAAATACTATATTTATGCTACTAATTTTTAATCTTTTGCAAAAAAAAATTTAAAAGAGTCACATATATTTTAAAATATTATATTTACTATACTTTTTTTTTGTTTACTCCTTAAAATATGTGTGCTTGGGTCCCCTAAGTTTGTTAAATAGTTTCGGCTTGTCTATATGTGTCCATATATAATAATATTTTGGACGTATACTTGTATTTTTACTTAATAATTATTCTATTATATATGTTGTATCATTTGTCTACCTGAAATTTGTATAAGTGTATACAAACTTATAGCTATATTTGTACATCTCTATATATATAATCATATATAAATGTATGAATATCCATAGACAAACTCAGACAGACACACACATAAACACACTCATATATACAAATAATCTCTCTTTTCGTGTAATAGTGGTATAACTGCATTTTGCCTTGCTAAATTATGTCCAATTTTTTACTTCAGCAAAAAGAATCTCTTTACATTTGGAGTTATTGGATTCTGCAATGTGTCATAGATGTTCTATTTAGCATCGGTATGTTGAATCTTAATTTCAAACTCTTGAAAAGGTCAAACCGGTGAAGGGTTCTTGAGCTTCACACTTTCAAACGCTTGGCATGCCTTCATCATCTTTTAACTACTCAAAATTAAGGGAAAGAGAATGATCATCGGATCCTCATCTTTTAGTTGATGATGAATACAGTGGTCTGTGAATCCTTCCTCATTTTGTGCGAGACCTGTTAGGTGAAGGGATATACTCAAGCCTGCATGACACTCAAAACTCATGCTTAGTTCATTTGCAAACTAGGGATATGTCGTTATGAAGGATATAACTCAGTCGGTAAACAACACTGTTTACTAGAAAGATTACTTGTTCAGATCATAATTCTAAATTTTAGGTCATTCAAACTCCTTATAATTTTTCCATAAAAACCCTAAAAAAAAAAAAGCCGCGGAAGAAAGTTTCGCCCACATCATGGATTTGGTGGGAAGAGCAATATTTTTCATCACAATTATAGCTGTTTTTAGGCTGTCTATGAGCATTGTTCACAAGGTTGGTGATTCTACCGGCTGGACTACAACTGGTAATGTTGATTACAGAAACTGGGCTGCTACTCGAGTATTTCATGTTCATGACATTATCGGTAAGCTTCGGCCTGAATTTCTTCTTCTTTACTCAGTCTATTTAATATATTTCTTTCAAATTGAATATCGTTTGAATCTTTTTTCCATAAATCAAACCAAATCTATTGGAAAATTATCACTTAGAGACAAATTAGGGACGAAAATTTTCGGTCAGTACTGGATAAAGCTGAAAATTTTCGCTTCTGAATGATGATCTTCCTTTTTTCCATAAAGGACTATACAGTTCAATAACCTTTTTGTTACACATGAACTACTCCATAGTTTTTGAGTATGATCCACAATATCACAATGTGATGCAAGTGAGCCACGCTGACTTCCATAGCTGCAATACAAATTGTAGGATTGTGACTCATTCGACCGGCAACGACTCGATAGTAATCCGGCTCCCTGGCCACTACTACTATGTCTGTGGCTTCCCTGGTCACTGTCAGGCTGGTTTGAAGGTTGATATAAGGGTTCCTAAACACACCAATTAATAGTAATCCGGCTCCCCGGCCACTACTACTATGTCTGTGGCTTCCCTGGTCACTGTCAGGCTGGTTTGAAGGTTGATATAAAGGTTCCTAAACACACCAATTAACTAGAATTCATGTACCAGATGAAGAATGTAGTTGGACAAAGGCTGTATCTCTTATTTCACCTGTTTGATATTTGGTTCTATTTATTTCGTGATCAGTGGAGGACTACTTTTATGTATTAGCCAATTTAGTCTATAAAGCCCATACAGTGGAAATTTAAAGGGATCTTTAATTGATTCAATTTATCTTGTTAATGGTTTGATTTCTAATATCTACATTAGGTTAAAATTAACAAACACAAAAGTGTATATATCAACATTAATTTTTAGCATTAATGATCTTTTTTTCCTATGTCGCGATGAGTTTGAGAAGTTATATTGCCTTAATAGACAATCATATATCAATATTAAAAATTAACATAATATGAATTATTTAAAAATGATGATAGTATATTAGGCATTATAAATTATAAATTAGACAGCATCGAGATATAAAAAGGAAGTGTATAAAATTTTAAACTTGCCTGATTGATCCAGAAGAAGTTATATTCTACCATGTCAATTGTTGTACCAGTCCGTTGTTATCGAACTGTTCGACACAAAGGAATAGCCACATGTGATCAAAATATGCCAAATTTGGTCTGGGAAATTACAGAAATATTGAATGTAAATAATATCTTCAGAAATGGCGGGTGAGCTGCCTATGATAAATTGCCTATTCACCTTCTTACAACATGCAAAGTATGGCAAGAGCTATATTTTAGTAAAGTAAATTATCTTATCCAACAAATCTCTTTTGACAATCTTGATGATTAATCTTGATTGTCCCAAACAAAGGAAAGAGAATCATATCCACAAAAATGGAAATGTTCAATCAAATCTTTTTCTTTGCAAACATATTAAGAGACCCCTCCTTAAACCTTCTTGTCTAGCTAGTTTTCTCCTCTGATTATAATTTGATTTTCAAGGCTCTTTTCCTTTCTAATCCCATTTTCTGATTTGAATCTCTCAATTTTTGGATTAGCATTAGCCATGGCTTTGACTAAGAATTTCATGATCTTAGTATTTTCAATGATGATTATCTGCAAAAATTCAAAGGGAGAGATGTACAAAGTAGGGGATTCTGCTGGTTGGACAAGCATGGGGAATGTTGACTACAAAATATGGGCTGCAACCAAGACTTTCCAAGTGGGGGACGAGATTTGTAAGTGACTTTGTTTCTATTTTTCTTTCTTTTCTTTTTTTTTTTTTTTTTTGTGAAATCCCAAAGGGCTGAAAATTTTATTCAATGAGGCTGCTCAGCAGTCATACATGCATTCTTGTCAATCTAATATTCATGGATAAAATATAAATGCTTTTGTTTATGTGAATTCGCAATAAATCACCTAGTTGTTCATGCTTCGATCATGTTGAATTGTTTTCGATTCTTTTGAAGGTCACTTTATGGATATATCAGCAGTTAAGCCATTCTACTCAGAAAATTTTGTTTTCGTTCCTTTTGATTTCAAAGCCTTTTTCGACCAATAAGTAGTTGGCTTTGAAAATTATGTTTCTTCATAAATTTCAAGTGCATGTTTTCCCATCATCTTTCAAAATATATTCAGCTTTCTCCAGTGCAGATATTAGAATGTTGCCATTCATATATTAAACAAACCAAAAAAACAAGAAAAAAGAAATCCAAGTGTATGGTGGAGATTTTTCTTTTTTCTTTTTCTTTTTGAGTGGCGAAGGATGTCTTTTGGGTGTCAAACTGGGGCTATAGGCAGAGCGAGAAGCTGCAATTCACAGGGATAAACTCTTCCAAGAGCTAGGTTGAGATTTTTCTGAATAGATAGTATTTCCAAAACTGCCACATTAATTACACATTTTTACTTAGTGCTCCCATTCATGTAAGACTAATATATTCATCAGACAATATTTATCAAGAAAATGAAGGTAACATTATTATTATTATTATTATTATTCATTTGCAGCATTCCAGTACAACAAACAATTTCACAACGTTGTAAGAGTAACCCACAAGAATTTCAGATCTTGTAATGCCACTGACCCTTCAGCTACCATGTCCTCCGGCAACGACACGTTCGTCATAGCATATCCCGGCCACTACTATTTCATTTGTAGTTTTACCGGCCATTGTGAAGACGGACAAAAGGTTGATATAAGAGTACTTCCTACCTCCTCCTCCCCAAGTCCGTCTCCGGTACCGGTTTCTCCGACACCAACGTCGCCTGGTGAACCTTCGCTGGCTCCTCCATCATCGTCGCCTTTTACTCCTTCACCTTCTCCATCTAATAGCAGTTCAGGTGCCTTCAAGATTTTCCAGAAGAACAATTTTGCATGGTCCCTTGTGATATTAGTTTCAGTAACATTTGGAATTAATCATTAGAAAAGTTTGCTTTTGTAGTTTTATCTACGAATTTTGTAGTCTTACTTTCAACACTGTGTCGAATTTCTATTGGGACGACACTTTAGTTTCATCTTTTTCCTTTTAATTTTTCATTTTTTTCTTCTTTTTTTTTTTTTTTTTTGAGTAGTCCACGTTTTTTTCAATATTTAAACATTAATTGTCTATTTTTATTCTCGCTTCATTTTTTCTTTATTTTTTGGAAAACTTTCCTTTTTTGAAGGACAGGTGATTTTTTTATTTCATTTTTTTTATGTTTAAACTACTACCTTGTCACAACTCAGTCATCAACTCTCTATTTCTCTTTCTGTGTTCCCTTAATTCCACAAATTAATTACTGAGGATATAAAACAATCAAACTAGAATAACCACCTAAAAGCTCCACCCTACTTTTTGCAGGACAATGGTACTTTTTCGGCTACCAACAATAACATTATATGATTCGACTCCAAAGATGAAACAAACAATATTAATATTAAGTTAAAATAAACATGCAATTTCGCGAAAGACATACGTGAAATAAATCGTTCTTGAGGATGAAAAAATATAAATAAATAAACAAATAAAGGGAAAGAAGAAACTCAGTGAGAGCAATATTTGCTTCTGGGACAAGACTCAGCTGATCAGTCTGTTGATAGATTATGTTCTCCATTCTGCAATATCTAAATATGATAGTTTGTCATTGTGTCAGCCCTAAAGACATATGCAAAACCATATATTTACATACAAAATACCAAAGTTCTAAGATATTAACAATAGAAGGCAAGAAGTAACTCTACCAATTCAGTCCTAATAGCTAATTCCATAATCCATAAAACCACAAAAAAGCCCTATGCTTGAGAGAGCTACAAGACCTTTAACACGTTAGAATGAGCTCGTTCTTCGCAGCTGATATCTTGGTTCAGAAGGCACAAGAGATGGCACCGTCTCATCAAACTCCTGAAAAAGAAAGGTATTCATCATAGTTTCTCCAACCACAACAGCATATAACAGAGGAAAAGGGAGGCATAAACAAGTGAAAGATAATAACAGAAGGAAAATCCAGCTAACTGGGAAAAGAAGTCCTTTGTCGTTTTTGGATTTCACTGATTTTCTTTTGTGCTTTTATTCTTTTGGCTGGGGTTTCGGTTTTTTTGTTTTCCTTTTTTTATTTTTTGGGCGGGGGTGGGGTTGGGCAATAGAGATGGAGTTTTGGTTACATTGAATATTAATTTCTTTAAGTATCATCTTCACTGTTGCCCCTCATCCCATTGGAATCTAGTACGATGTGCAGCCAGTAGACCAGTATGCCTTTACATGTCATAATTACGACTGCAAGTAGTATTACCTACAGCTTTGCTTTCAATCATCACAGTTTAGAGCAGATGAAATTACTTTCCAGTACATAGACCATAGAACCATCAATTTGTTGCTTACTGCAAATTTAAAAACACACATAGATTCAGAGGGATGAAACATTTTTCTTAAATGAACAAAGACAGGTTGCAGCACTAGCATCAGCAAACCCTCAGTATACTAATTTGCATATTTGCTACTAAACTATCCGTGAATAGGAAATTCTCAGATTTTGGCATTTTATACCTTTCCACAAATTCCTAAAGCTTCTAGACACTGAACCTCCAACTTGGCTGCAGAATAACTAAAACATGAGAACACACTCGAGAAACTTGCAAAGTTACACCTGTAAGAGATATTACCCAGAAACCTGCAATCTACTGAGAAAAATGAGTCCTGAGTCTAAAAAACTACTCAATATATCTTCTGCCTATGAAATTACTTTATCAGGACCAACTGTATTTGATTTGCTCCTTAGCAGTACTTCAAATGGGATGTCAGTTCTCCTATACAAATAGAACACGTTTATGAACATCGTATTCTTTTCCTTCACTCTATCTATCACCTAAGGAAATTTCTGCAATATTCATAAGCTAAGGATGTCCACCATGTAAATAACAAAAACGAAACCGATGAACCAGAGGATCAAATTAGGTATATGATTTGAGATTTTTCAGCAGAAATAAGCACAGGAAAGTTTGAACTAGGATCAGAAAAATGATCATGACATCTACTTTTAAGCTAGGCAATTCTCAGTACTTCATTCACCTCAAAACCAACAGCTATCCTGCTCTTAAGCAATAAATAATTCAGTAGGTTCAGCTAATTTAAGTCCAGGCTAAAAATCAATCCTTAAATTAGCAGAATAGCACATTAGCCAAAATGATAAATAACACATTTCATTTACCACCAAATAAAATAATTCATGAAATAATCCAAGGATGAGGTTGCAACTGGATTAATCATTCGAGATGAAAAAAGAACAGGACTAGCTGACTCTAGCAGATGAGAGATAGTTGGCTCTGTTTACAACTCACTTTGTCCATAAAGTTCTGTCACTACTTGGAGTTTCACACAGATTAAGAAGCTCATTAAATTGGTCTCAATTAATGAGTCAAAAGACCAGATTACCGTTTTGAGAATTGAAACCTAATAAATGCAATGATTGTAGAGTAATAAAGCTAAGGGTAAAGCTGGAAAAGAACTAATAGAATTACTTTCTTGATTTAATAAATTGACAAATTATTGTGGATGATAAGGTCAGGAAGCAATAATTAATTGTGACAGGTGAACAGGGGAAGCGGCAAGATCAAAGGTGAAAAATGGGATTCTGCTTGGACTGTTATGAACAAGGGAAATTCTCTTTGCATCATACCTTCTCCGGATTTATCGAGTCTTTAACCTTTGAAAGAGGTACTTCACTCAGAATACAACCCAAAAATACCTCTCTGAAACTTTTAACATAATCCAGAAAATTATGAGAACTTCTCAAACAACTTCCAAGGGCCACAACAACAAAATTTCTACAACCAACGTTAATGATAATGTTGTCTAAACTGGTCTTTTGGAAGGTGGAGGCATCGGACAGGGCAAAAGCCCAATAGGGCTTCAAATTTTAATAATTAACATCAAATAACAGCTCCAGAATCACAAAAGGATGTTAAAAACAGTTTAAAACATTCAAGTATTACATCAAAATTCTAACCTACAAAATGTTAAATTGCAAAGAGCTCTAGACATTTTGGACCCCCCCCCCCCCCCCGGGGATACATAGAATTAAACTACAACTTATAATAGCTTCACAAGTCCAAAAGCAATTTACTCCCTCCATCCAAAATTGAAAGTTCATATTTCTATTTTGAGATGTCCAAAAGAGAAATTAGATATCCAATTCCAAGGTGACTCCAAGAAAAGAATAGAATCCTTTATCAACAAAACCATTACAAACAAAACATCCTCAAACCATAAAGCCGAAAACATGTGCAACCTCTTCCCACCTTTGACACCACCTTCCTCATACAGTGTTATTTAAGATTTCCGGCTCCCCAGCACCAACCATCATAGCTTTCACTTTTACCTCATCTGTTTTGATCTTCTTGTCTTTCCTCTCCATATAATTCTTAATCTCCTCCAATAACCTTTTAAACACTGTAGATCTTTTTCTGCTTTTTTACCTCTTTACCATATCTTAAGTTAATCATCTCTTGTGCCTAGATGCTGCCACAAGGTAGTACCTTCAAGAAATAGTACAGATGCTCCTCCCAACACCCCAGGACAATTTGGTAAGACCTGAACTCAAGATGAGAACATGACACTCAACTTCGAAACAGTTTTTGAAGATCTGGCAGAAAGTTTGTTGGTTAACAGAACTTCCACCACCTCCCAATATATCTACTGCTAAAAGAACTAGTGTCCTGACCTACAATAATCAGACAACTCATCAACAATTCCAAGTTAAGGTGGGTATCTGTTTCAGTAAAATTCACAAAATCCAAGATCCTCAGCAACACTGAGCTTATCAAGACAAACACCACATTAGCACGTGAACCTCATAACTGCCACCTCAAAAAATTAATAATAATAAAAATAGAGTCGAATTCCTGCCTTTACTATGAAAAGAAGTTCATGCAAGAAACCTTTTCCAGCCTGTATTATTAATGAAATGGTGTCCCATGCAAGAGAAACAAAGCAATAGTCCACCTTAGGTCGGCAGTTTCAGCAAACTGTATGCTGAAATTCCTGGAGTAGTAGGATGAATTTATGATCTTTGTAGATTTCATACAAGCCAGTACAGTAAGCTCCTCTTGTGTCACCCCATTTTTTGAAACAATATCTGCAATCATTTCTATCTAAATTATCCAAAAGAAAAGCAGAAAGACAATACCATCGCTTAATCTACCTTCAGATTGAGAGTTACCAGGCTTGGGCTGCCTTCAAAGTGAGCTATACACAACTGTGCATCGAATTTGAATTGAGTTACTTCAATGATATATTCCAGCTTCACATGGTTCCTGTCCTTCCATTTATCGTAAGGAAATCTTTAAATGATTCTACATCTATTTTTCAGCTGGAAAAAGTATTCTTTAAGATGCTGCATTTAGAGTGGTAGCCCTGTCTTCCAATTTTCCTATGCCTTATCCGCCAATTAGTGAATCTCTTTGCCCAGATCATGGAATATTAACCAGATACAATAGACTACAGACTCCGTATTCTCATTCATGATATACTTTTGGTTGATTAAATTAGCACGAGTAATTACGCTCCATTTGGTACAGGGTCAAAAAAGAGGAATATTAGACAAATGGAAGCTAAAGCAGAATTGTTGATGTCTCTCAAACAGATAGAACACGAAGCAATTAAGAGGTGAAATCCAGTAAAAATAGTATTGTATTATGAATCACCAAGAATATTTAGTATCTGTACAGAAATGGTACAAAAGAAAAAGATGAAATCAAGTAGTAAACCATGGAACTGCATTTGCAGAACTAGATGTATTTGGATTTGTTTTCTCCATGAAAACCAATACACCTTTTCTACTCTGGGACTCACTTTTCCTCTCAGAAACCGACTCACTTTTTTCATCTCAAAAAAGGAATTTTCAAAAGAGACTCAATCCAAACCAACTATCCATGAAAACAAGGAAGCCATTATTTTGGAGAATTTCTAAGATTTCCAACCAGCTTTGAAATTCCTTGTTTCTATAAACACTTGCCCTAAATCGAAACTTGTAGAATATCATGATCCCACATATTTCAAGAATAAATTCTCATACTTCTGAACCAGCTTCCATCCCTTTACTAACAAAAATATAAAGGCCACTAGCTCATGAATGTCCTAAGTTGTGCCTAAGACCTCATGCTTAAATATAGATTGCCATCCTTGATCAATCAAATGAGATATAGATCCAGACCTGATCTATATCCAATAACGTAGTTGAGTGTGAAACAATAGAATAATTTGTGATGTGTAGCTGTTAATTGTACTGAACAAAAGGTGAACTAATGATATTGCCAGCATTGGATATCTCAACTCTTTTGGCCAGTAATTCAATCAACTAATAGAGTATATCCATGAATTTGCAACTCTCAAACCTTTCACCCCTCCAAGAAAAGGCAAAAAGGAGTTAGCTAGCAACTTTGCAGAGCCACCTTAATAAACTGATGATATTGCTGATATTGGATATCTTAAGTCTGGATATAAACAGAATAACTAAGGTTCTTGATCCTGAATTCCAGATGCCTGCCTCAGAACCATATACGAAAAAACAAACTCAAGCGGAAATAAGACTCCAAGATATACTTCTTCTAGTGATTCCTAATGCAAAAGTATTTGACAAGAATCATAAAGATTACTGCTACAGCCGCAAAATTTCAGCTAGCATGTCCTTAGTTTTATATATGTTAACTTCTTTCCTAGTTACTATCTGTTTCCTCTTTTTCCATCTTTCATCAAATACAGACATTTGCAGTATGACATGCAGAGAAATAAATGTCAGAAAACCTCAAAATACAAGAACTCCGTTGAAATGTTTTAGCATAAGCAAGAATATGTGGTAAAGCACTACAGAACAACCATATATCACGTGACCCATGTGAGCCTGAAGAAAAACGCACCGCATTGATTTTCTATGTAATACAAGCAATGTTCAATACAAAAAGGGGAAAAATCAACAGCAGCAGCAGCAGATATTACACCTCTTTTACAACAAAAAGAATGAAAAGCAAAAAGCAAAGGCTAATTGCAAGAATGAAACTACTAGAGGGTTGATTAAAAACAGAGCACACAGAAGAACATTGGCAACTTCTAGAAGAGGATGGGTCAAGAATTAGATTTTAACTGGTCTTTACAGATTGATAGACTTAATATTTTCAACTTGTTTGCGTGGCCTGCAAGAAACTCACATAGAACAAAGGACAAAAAGCCTTGCTCTTTCACAGGAGTACATGCTAAACCGGGATAATACAACGATATAGCAATTTGGAATTCATTTTATTGTTAGACTATCTTAGTTGGAACTACTGAAGTAAGGTAATGACAAGTACCACAGGCAGATGCTCAGAAAAGTAGCAGTCGAGGAGAAATATTGATTATTGAGGTAGCCACGGATATAGTAATTGGTCGAAATAGTGAGCCACAATTAGTTCGCATGAGCACACAAGGGTACATGTAACTGCAATGAATAGCTTTTGCACACTGGATTTGTCTTGACCTGTCAAAACTGTCTGAAAAATTATTGGTGCCTTAAAGATTTGTGCAGTGTAAGGGATAAAAAATAGTTTCCAGCATAATTGGTGGCAGTTGTTAAATTCTACTAGTTGGCAGTCTAACATGGTGACTAAGAACTTCAAAGGCAACTGTTGCATTCATATCTCTCAATCTCTTCTAAAGCTGGCAGTAACCTGAGTGGAACACTAACAGACAAGCAGGAGAATTCAGTACACATCATCAAGAGAAATCCTGATAATGCTTCTAAATAAATGCCCAACAGATTTATGTACACAGATAGCTGTTAATACCTAACACGTCAAAACTAATTAAGACACAAGAAATACAGGAAAAGTTTCCCAAATACTCCAACTCAGAGAAAGGCACGTTTTTTTATGTATATTTCTTCCTCTAGTTATCTACCCTTAAATGCATAATATGTTTTGCCAGTTAAAGAATATTCTTTTTAAGCTATGCTTTACCAAACTACAGGTTCTTTTTCATATATCAAAGTTATGCAGCATCCAATGTAACATAGACGCACAAAAGCATAACAGACAAGCAGGGAGAAAATTTTGGCATTGGCAGCTTGAATGCAACTAATAACTAGCAATTCCAAAAATAAGGAAATTTTAGATTTCAATGGATCAATGTGACCCTAATTCCCTACTACTAAAAATCCACAGGAACTCACAGAAGTCTTTATTATGTTCAAATTTTTAAATTAACAAAAAGAACACACTAGTCAAAAGCATAATTGGAGGCTGGAACATTATGCCCTTCAGCTCCAAAAATGGCTATCTGTTATGTTATTAAAACACATTTATAACACAAGAGGAATTTCATAACTGCCACCGTCCAAGGCCTTCCTTCACATCTAAAATGCAATTCCATATGTGCCTTACATTTCATAAAAATAGTGCCCTAATCCTATTCAAATAAGAACAGAGTTTGAGCTTTAACAGTTAACTTCCCAATCTCTACCCTCTTCGACACTTGCATTTATCCCTCCATTCGATAGTCATTTTGTTGAGAAAGCCTTCGTTACAGATATGATGAGCTCAATAAGGAAAGCTTGATTGTAAATGGGTACCCGCATGGAGGTATATGCCCAAAAAGGCTATATATAGGTGCCAAAAAGTTGAAATATTAATCCTTGTGCTTTTTGTCATCATGAAGTAGAAACAGGCATAAGATGATTTTACAGTAAACGGGGAGGGAGAACAGTTTTACACCATGATCTTCATCACATGCAGTGGCAGAGCTTGAGTATTATTTTTGGAGAGGCTAAGTCAAATATTCAAAATAGCATTTGTATAATTAAACTATAAACAGGCTATAAAAAAGCCCCATAAAACTAGATACTGTTTAACTAATTAACAAGTTTAAAGTAAAAATTAACAAAAGACTTACTGATTATCCATAGATAGTCAGCCATTTAGGTGATAGTTTTTACAAAAGAATAAAGCAAGTCTCATTTGTCAACCTAAATAAGAACAGCTAAATTTTGTGGCAGGGACCAATATTTAAAAAGCTTTTATTTTTAAAAGTAAAAATCCATATATATCAAAGGTTCCTTTTCTTTGTAGGGGCCATAGCATCCCCTGGGTCCAATAAAAGCTCCACCATTGATCACACAGTTCTCATCTTTGAATGCAACTGACTCATCCCACTAAAATGATGTCAAACTCAGTAGAAATACACTTTTCTACATTATAAAGGAAATACTTTGTACAGAGCCATCTTCCATAGTAATCCTAATATTTTTTAAGGCAATTTAAAGCACCAATGCAGTTGTAAATAACTAATCAAAAGCTAATTAGACACAGATAAAGTTAAAGCTACCAGAGCTCACATGACTAACACTGAAAGCCAACACAAGAAGTAGAATTCCCTACCTTCTCTTTGTTAAGCTTCGTATTTTCCTCCTCAAGACGGGAAACTTTGCTGACCAACTCGTTATGGTAAGCCTGTGAAATGCCAATCAAAGATAATTTAAGGGAGATGACTAATAGAAAAATGCTCAGAAAGAAACCAGAAATCCAGAATCAATAGCCCTGCCTGTTTTCTGGCTCGTGAACGTGCAGCAGATTCCCTGTTCTTAATTTTTCTCCTTAGCCTCCTCTCAAGAGTCTTGTCAATGTCTGCAGCATTCCTCTTCCGACCAGGCATTGGCGTATCTGAAAGGGCACCAATTGATGGGGATGGTGACAAACCCATTGGAGTAAAATTCTGTAGGGCCAAGGCACTATCAAATGCCATCGCTGGTCCTAAAGAAGCATCTGCAACAAAAAGCCCTGCTTTAACCAAGAAATCTTCCAATGTTGTCTCCCCAAGAGTCGGCTCTCTTTCTTGAGTATTCATTTCCTTTATATTCCTCATCTTCTGCCCTTGTTGGATATCTCTCCACACTTCATCAACTGTTTTCCCACTGAACGCCCTAGCCAATGAGATGCTGGCTTGGCGTTGAATAGCAGCTGCTGGAGAGGTATTTCCAACGTCCAATCCTGATGCTTGATTTGCTTCGGCAGTCCAAACATTTTTAAGCAATTCATCAAGGTTCATGCTACCAAGTGGCTTACCCAAGTTACCTAACTGACTCTCTACTTCATCCAGCGTCCGGCTAAACCATGAGTTCTGCCTTGCCAGGGGCTGTAAATGTGACTGCTCCCCACTTCCATGAGAACCCATTGTCTGAACCCCCATTCACCAATACCTCAAAGCTCAAACACCAATAAAGGATAACCTACTCCGATCTCTTCTATCAAGAGTAAGAAGTTTATGGAAAACAAATAAAAAGAGCAGCAATAATTTAAGTATTCAAAAGCAACAGAAATAAAAATTTACGCATGAAATACCTTAATCATAAAAGTTTTCATCTTTGACTGACATATAGACAAAATTGCTAACTGGGGTCAGTTTGGAATCTCCATTAGGCTCCATAATTCACTAGCAAACCCCAATTCAGTAACAGAAACAGTAAACCATATAGAGAAAGCCGAAGCTTTGTGAAATCAAGAAGATGTAACATTCGTAACTTATATACCGATAACCAACCCGTGTATGTTTTTACACAGAAAAGCTAATTATTTTAAACAACAGAGTTGCAAAAAAAATCCGAATTCAAGAAAACGCATCCGGCAGGTAATCATAGACTTGCATGATGACTCCAAAACACACTGAAGCGAGAACAAACGTCACTTTCACTACCCTTTGAAATAGAACCAGAGAGAGGATAAAACAAAAGGAAACCACAATTTGATTCACACAAGGGAGAAACAAGAAAGGACTCAGTCAACGAATAATTCATTGCAGTGCTAGAATCACACTAAATTCAGAAGATTTGACAATAATACTACCTGGGCACTAGAGGACCTTCTGATCCGAATTTCACAGATGGAGCAAGAAGGATGCTTTTTTGTCCATCGGATATGAATCCACGTATGAGTTTTGGTCCCAGAATCGAATTGGGTCCGAATTTTTCTTTAAATTCGGTAGTATTTATTGGTATTTTTCCATAGTAGGAAAGGAAAAAAAAAAGGATTGCCCTGTTGTAGTTAGGTACGGTGTTGCTGAAAATGAGAACTTTGTACGGAATGGTAAGGGGGTACGCAGTTCTGCCGAGTCTGGGCAACATTTTAATTGTACTCGAACTTAGTTGGTTAGCTTGAATTTAATTTAAGGATTGTAAAAATTTATAATTTTTATAAAAAATATATAATAGATAAAAAATAGTAGCCGTCAAATTAAATTTTAAATTTAATTTAACGAATCAAATTCGACATTGTACGTCTTGTAAAAAAAGCGTGTAAGTAGTCGCAACGAGTTTTGCCATTATTATACTATGCACGAACAAGCAAAAATCTCTACCGTTGATGAGCTTCTCCTTAATGTAATGGTTGGGGTCCTTAGGGGCATATTGAGAACAGAAAAAAAAAAAGTTTGAAAATTTTTTGACGAACAATTTTGAAAATGGGGTATTATATATAGTTTTTTTAATTATATATAATTCAAAAATATTTTATTATTTTATATTAATTTTAAAAAGGTTTTAAAATTCTCTAAAGTATTCGAACAGAAAAACTCAGATTTACGAACAATGAAAAAGAATTCTCGTAACAAAATATTAGTTTATCAAACTATTTATAATTTTATATCGATTTACACGTAAAAAACTTCAAAATCGGCCTTAAAATGACCGGTTTGAAGTTGGCCATTTGGATGCCCAATTACGCCAAACTCATCAAATTTCGCTACTGTTTGGCACAATTTTATAGTAAATTCTGTTAAGTAGTGGTAAAATTTGCTGCAAAATTGTACCTCGTTAGGGTACAATTTGATGATAAATTGTACATCATTTGGGTACAATTCCTCTACAAACTCCACCACAAAGTGGCAGAATTTGTGGAGGAATTCCACCTCAATATGGTGAATTTTGTTAAAAAATTCTATCACATGAAGGCGAAATTTATCTGCAATTTTTGCCAGAGTTGTGGAGGAAATTGTTGTGAAGAATTAATTTTTAAAAAATTCATTATTATGTGTTTATTTAAATTTACACGGTACATAAATTATATAATTCTAATAATTAATATAAAATTGATTGTCGAATACCATTATCATGTGATAATGACTGATAAATTGTACATATTGTTTTAGTTATTATACGTTCACAAATTTAGTTGCAGTTGGGTATATTTTACTTTGTAAGACGCTTAGAGTGATCGGTGAATTTTTTAATTATGTGTTATATTATGATATCCTAAATAAGTATCGTTAATTTATATTTAGGTTTATGAATATTTCATTAATATTTATTATTGTCAAATATTTAATTACATTTTTTATCAATTATGTTAGCCCTAAGGGCAAATCATGTAGTTTTGATTAATGACAAATATTGATGAGGACTAATATGCATGTCATTTGTGTGATAGGATTGTTGGATTAAGAAGTATGAAGTCTCATTGCCTTGGAGCTAGCAATGCATGAACAACTCAAATATGTCAAAGTGATTAAAGATTGAAGAGTTTGTTCAAGATTAATGAAGGCTTTGAAGACATGAAGTGTAGGTGACATGTGGTTAATAGGTAAATATTGTAAACCCTACACTCTTAAGCCTTGGAATCTATGAGTTGCAATTGAGAGCACAAAACTTGATTTGAATGTTTTCAATGGTTTTGAACTTACCTAAATTATCAAGTTTTCATAAATGGTTTTGGCACATAAAAGGTCTTTAATGACTTATCTTTAAGGCTAGAATGTTTTCCAACTTGTTTGAATTGATTTGAACATGTTTTGACAAAGTTTGAAAAATTCGGATGCAAGATTCGGACGCTGATCCAAAAATTGATCGTCCAATTTTGTAGCAAAAGTTTGCTACTATTCTTCCGAAGAAATTCGGAAGAAGATTCGGGACGCATGTAGAAAAAAAATTCGGTCGTCCGAATTTTGGCCTTCAAACGATAGTCACTGTTCTTCCGAGAAATTCGGAAGAAGATTCGGGACATATGAGAAAAAATTCGGTCGTCCGAAAAAATTCGGACGCATGAAATTCGGTCGTCCGAATTTCCTGAAAGTAGCCGTTAACTAGCCGTTTTATAGCTGTTTGAACTGATTTTTGAATTCTATAAAAGCCATAAAATCCAGATTTTTTTGTAGAACTTTGAACTTAACAAATCTTACATTATCCAACTTGTTTTACATCAAATTGAATTGAAAAGCTCTCAAATTGCCTTGTGCTCAAAGATTGAAATTCAAGATTCCAAAGGCAACAAAGTGTGAAGGTGAAACATTGTGTAATCATCTACCAACAAAGTGGTAACATCTTACACACTCTCTTTTCTTATTTTAATCTGTTTTTTCTACTAGCTCATTGCAAGGTTATCTTGTGACATAAAACCCTTTTGTGTTAGGGTGAGCCATAGACTAGATTAATCAAGGTTGTGGTGTAAAACCCGTTTGTGGGTGAGCCTTTGATTATATTGGTCTTTAGGTTGTCTTTAGATATAAAACCCTTGTGGAAGGGTGAACCTTGTTTGTATAATTACTAAAAGAGGTTGTGAGTGTAAAACCATTGTGTGGTGAGCCTCTTATGTAATTGTTGAATTTGAGCATATAGTGGATTGATTGAAATCCTTGAGTGTGGACTCGAGGTAGTGGATGTAGATCTTGGAGAGATCGAACCACTATAAATCGTGTGTTCATTTGTTTATAGCTTTACTTGTTTACTTACTTATGTTGTTCTTATTTGTTCTTAGTTGTTGATTGATTGGTTGTGAATTTATTGTTTGATCATCTTGTCTCAACCATTAAATCACATATAAACTTAGAGTTTGTAAATTTGAAGAAGAGCTTTTATTAAGGCAAAGGATTTGCAAAACAGGGAAAAGATTTTGATAATTAGCCTAAGACCTAATTCACCCCCCCTCTTAGGTCTTTCAATTGGTATCGAGCAAGGTCTTCTTTTTTAAGGTCTAACAACCTAGAAGTAAAGATTCTATGGCTAGTTTATCAAATTTGCCTTATATGGAAGGTTCCTCTACAAATAGACCTCCTTTGTTTGATGGTTCTAATTTTACATTTTGGAAATCTAGAATTAGAATTTTTTATTTGTTCTATTAACTTTGATTTGTGGAGTATCATTGAGAAAGGTCCCTATGTTCCTATGAGAATAAAAAGCTGATGGAATTACAAGGGAACAAAAGTCTATGGAGGAACTTGATGAGAACGACTCAAGAAAGATAACCTTAAACTACCAAGCAATGAACATCTTGAGTTGTGCATTGGATGTGAATGAATACAATAGAGTGAGTGAATGTGACACCGCTCACGATATGTGGAGACTTCTACAAGCAACACACGAGGAAAGAGCCAATATTTGTTTCATGGCAATAAATGATGAGGTACAATCCACTCCTTCTACCTCTACTTATTGTGATGATGATGTAGATGATCCTAGTGAACTATTTGTTGAAATGTATGAAGAATTAAAAAAATGCTTCAAAAAAGAAATAAGGAAATGAAATTCAAAATTAATGATTTATTGAATGAAAATTCAAAAATTATATTGTGAAAACAAAAAAGCTTCTTGAATCTATTGATTGTTTGAATATTGAAAAAGAAGTTTTAAATGTCTCTTTACAAAACATGTCCCTTGAAAATAAGATTCTTTGTGAAAAGATTTTGTCTCTTGAAAGAATGCTTGTTGATCATGAGACTTTGAAAAAGAAGGTTGATGAGCTTACATTATGTATAGAAAAATTTACAAAAGGAAGGGACAATCTTGATAAAATTCTTGGAGCTCAAAGATCTCCTCTTTTTTAAAAATGGTCTTGGCTATAATTATGTAAACAATGTGCCTAAATATAAAAAATTTCTTTGTTAAAGCTACTTCTAGTTCAATGCCTCATACTTGTTGTACATATTGTGGAAAACATGGACACAAAGCCATTAGGTGCTTCGTTAAAAGAAAAAATAGAAAATGGTGTTAAAACCATTTGGAGAGTTAAAGGAATTATTACTAACCCCCATGGACCCAAGAAAGTATGGGTATCAAAGGATACTTCTTCTCCTTATTGCAGTACGCTTCAACTCAAACTCAAGCACTACTAAAGGGGTATATTGATGATGTTAGCTTAAAGAATAACAGAAAACATCACATTCATAATCAAAGTCAAGACAAACAATGAAGGATTTGTTTTTGAGACAAGAAGAAAGAAAGAATTCTTGGAGTAACCAATGTTGGTAAAGGTTTCTTTCTTCTTTTTAAACAAATGTGGCTTATTGCTGATTTGAACTATAACTTGATTAGCATTAGTCAATTGTGTGACAATGAATAAGAAGTTAAAATTCTAACATGCAAAGTTTCAGTTGAGAATCCATTTTGTTTAGCTTTGAAAATTTGCCAACCATAACTTGTCAATTGCTTTTATGAAGTTGATTAGGTAACATTGATGATATGAGATTGAATTCATGGTAGATATGTTCTTGAAATTGATTATATGTCATGATAAAATGATTAATATAGCTATGATTGAATATCTATGCATTTGCTTGGCCAAAAACATATTTATGAAACTTTACAAAATGTTTGGACATGAAGTTTGGATGTAGACCATAAGTTCGATCACCCGAACTTATATGACAAAATGATATTTTGTGATTTTGATCAATCACTTACAAATGTGTTTTATCTTGATAAGCTTGAATGTCTTGTTGCTTATGATAATGATTTTCTTGGCATAAAAGATTTGGTCATGTGAACATGGATTTGTTGAACAAACTTTTCTATCAAGATTTAGTTAGAGGATTGCTAAAAATGTGTTTTGAGAAAATTGTCTTTGAGATACTTGTCCATATGAAAAAACAAACAAAAGAATCTTTCAAACCCATGAAAATGATTTTAGACCTCAAAACATCTTGAGCTTCTTCAAATGGATTGTTTTGGACTTATATGGAACTCTAGTATTGATGACTTGAAGTATGCCTTACTAGTAGTTGATGATTTCTAAATATTCATTTTAGCATTATTCATTGTTCGAAAAGATTAAGTGTTTCATAAGTTTGTAAAATTATTCAAAAAGGTTCAAACCTCCCTTGAAAATTGAAGAAGTGTTTCACAAGTGACAACGGGAGAATTTTACAACAAAGTCTTTACAAAATTTGCTTTGAAAATTGAATTTCATATAATTGTTTCAACTGCAAAAAGCTCCACAATAAAATGGTGTTATTGAAAGAAAATTTTGAACTTTGCAGAAATTGGCTAGGTCTATGCTTTGTGAAAATTCTTCTTCAAAAATATTTTTGGGCCAAAGCCTTAAACACCACATGCTATGATAAATAGAATTCTTTTAAGATCATTTTGAAGAAAAACATCTTCTGATTTCTTTTTTATAGAATGCCTCAAGTTTCATATTTTAAAATGTTTGGTTATAAATGTCTTATCTTAAATTATTGTGACAACTTACTTAAATTTGGTAGAAAAATGGATATTGATATATCTTAGCTATTCTTCCTACGAAAAAGCATATAGAATTTACAATAAAAAGAACCTTACATGATGAGGAAACCATTCATGTTTGTTTTGATGAATCTTACATTTGCTTGGAAAGAAGAGATGAAGATGATGTAGGTACATCTATGAATGAATATCAAACTCATCTTCAAGCACCAACTTTGGAGAATCATACCAATGAGGAAGAAATGATAGAACAAAATCAAGATGACCAACCTAGTGGTGACCAAAAGCTCTCAAAGAACTTAAGATATCCAAGAGGCCACCCTAAGGAGCAAATCATTGGTGATGTCTCCCAAGGAGTAAAAAATAAGGCGTACTTTATCAATAACTTTATTCTTTTATTGGATATGAGCCTAAAGTATTGATGATGCATTGTGTGACGATTTTTTGGATTATTTGTATGCAAGAGGATTTAAATAAATTTGAAAGATACAAAATTTTGGATATTCCTAAATCTCATGATCATTCCATTATTGGAACTAAATGGTTTTTAGAATTAAACTTATTGAATCCGAAGAAGTTGTTAGAAACAAAGTTAGACTTGTTGCCTAAGGATTCAATCAAGAGGAAGGAATTTATTATGATGAAAC
This sequence comes from Rauvolfia tetraphylla, assembly GCA_030512225.1. Classification (NCBI taxonomy): domain Eukaryota; kingdom Viridiplantae; phylum Streptophyta; class Magnoliopsida; order Gentianales; family Apocynaceae; genus Rauvolfia; species Rauvolfia tetraphylla. The sequence continues at coordinate 7,402,469 of JAJQKT010000062.1, forward strand.
ATTTGTTCGAATGAAAACTTGAGTCCATAAGAATGCTTTTGACTTGTACTTGCTTTAAACTCTTTCAAATGAATGTCAAAAGTGCTTTTTTAAATGGTTCTATTGAGGAAAAAGTTTATGTGGAACAACCACCCGGTTTTGATCATGAAAAGTTTCCTAAACATGTTTTCAAAATTATCCAAAGCTTTGTATGATTTAAAACAAGCTCCTAGAGCTTGGTATGAAAAATTGAGTGATTTTCTTCTTTCAAAAGGATTTTCAAGAGGAAAGGTTAACACTACTATTTTCATAAAAACCTCTTGTAACAATGATCTATAAGTTGTCCAATTAAATGATACAATTTTTGGTGCTTCTAATACTTCACTTTGTGATGTATTTTCCAAGTTAATGAAAAGTAAATTTGAAATGAGCATGATAGGAAAACTTAATTTCTTTCTTGGCCCACAAATCAAGCAAACCAAGGATGGCACTTTCATGAATCAAGTTAAGGTATAAGCACTTCCATAAGTTTATCAACCATGCTTGACAAGAATAAAAAGGTTTCATAGGAGTAGTCAACTCTATTTGATAGCAAGTAGAAACAATATTATGTTTGTCATGTGCTTGTGTGCTAGATTTCATCTTGTCCTATAGAATCTCATTTGATTGTGGTTAAACACATTCTCTATTACCTTATTAATACTCTAAGTGATTATGGTCTATATTTCAAATGTGTGGCTATATTATGTGATAACACTAATGCAATAGATTTGACCATCATACTATTCAACAAACTAGGACAAAGCATATAGAGATCAAACTTCATCTCATTAGATATAATTCTACTAAGGATAATACTTATTTAAAGCATGTTTGCATTCATTGATATCGTTACTAAGCCATTGGCCGAAGAAAGGTTTGACCAATCTTAGAAGAAGCTTAGGGATTTCAAAATTCAATAACTAATGAGTGTATTCAAGTGTTGTAGCTCCAGGTGAGGACAAAGAAGCCTAGCATGAGAAAAGGAAAGGGAAAGCAAAAGAAGTGAGAAGGAGGACTAGTGATCAATGAACCAAGGAAGGTTCATGTTCCTCAAAGCATGTCATGGCTGGATAGATTTGTCACAGTGGAGGCTACTACTGAACTTGATGATTGGGCACAAAGGAACCATAAGATAAATCCAAGCCACAAGGTGGATGTCATCAAACTATTCGAAATGGGTAATATACTCTCATTTTTAAATGATATGAGTTGGACTAGTTTGCTTATGTTTGATGAATGCTATTGCCTTCCTTAGTTTATGAAGTTTATGCAAATATTAAGGAAGAAAGAGTTAAGCAAGTTGGTAATAAAAGCTATTTAGTAGTATTCTTCAAAAAATATCACAAGTTAATTTTTTGAGATTGATAATGCATTGCTCAAAAGAATTTGTGATGTTGAGGATGTTGGGTTTAGGCATTATTCTTACGGGGACATTGTTTTATAAGTGAGTTATACTCACATGAAAGAATTGAGAATGCCTATATATAAATGATAAGAAGCCTCAAGACTAGAAAAGGAGAGAGAGATAAAAGCTTTTTTATGATAGTGAAAGAATTTTGCATCACATGCTTACTACCTTGATTATTGCATACTTTGGGAACAAATCTTATGTTGATAATATGTATGCTGTAATTATGCTAGCCATGCATAAGAAAAGAAAATTGAATTTTGGATATATAGTGCTAAAGAATATAATGGCAGCTAGAAGAACCGAACGTAAGGCTTTGCCACATAGCAAATTGTTTACCAAGGTTTTCAAGTATCTCCAAGTGCAATTGTCTTGTAGTAGTTGACCAATAAAGAGTGAAGAAGTCTACACCAACAACTCACTAAAGAGAATTCCTTGAATACTTGATGATGAAAATGTATGAAGGGCTAGAAGAAAAACTCCTCTAAGGGGTGATAGAAGAGATGCTAGCAATGATGAAGAAAAGGAGGAAGAAAGTAATGAAAAAGAAGGAAGAAGAAAATGATGAAGAATAAGAGGATGAAGAGGAAATCCTTGCTAGAGAAAGGAAATTAAAATGAAACATGACTCATCTAGTGAGGGGGAGCAACCTTCCACAAAAGAAGACTATTTGAAGAGTTGCCAAGGTGTTTCAAGAGACATTGAGCAACTATGTAAAGAAAATGAAGGAGATGGACAAATTCTTTGAGTCCTTTGCTCTAACAATTCTTGGCAAATTTGGTGATTTAGAAACTAGAGTAAAAAAAAAATATGGAAGGAGATGGCAACAATAAGGATGATAGTAATGACAGTGAAAATTGAGATGGCTATCAATTTGTTGCTAAAGAAGAAGACTAAGATGAAGGAAAAGGCAGTGAAGCACTCCAAGCAAAAGAAGAGCATGAGAATGAAGAACAAAGAGGTAAAACCCAAGAGAACAAGCAAGAAGAAGGAGGTGAAGGAAGTTTAACAAAGTCAAAGCACAAATCCATCACAAATATCCTTCAGCCAAGGGAGGAAAATGTGATTCAAAGAAAGAAGATCCAAAGACCCTCTCAAATTGGTAGCTTTCCAAAGCAGAACTACACGAGTAAGGAGTCAACAAATGAAGGACCCCATCATATAGAGCTCAAGGGAGACACGGCCATCATAACAAACAAATTTGGAAGTGAAGACCATGAAACGCATCCAAGACTAAGCCTTTCTATCCCTAAACTCTATTTTGATGCTTATTTTAGTTTATTCCTTGATGCACATGTTATGCTTTAATATTGAAATTTACTTGTGCCTTTCTAGTCATTATAATGATTTGAAGCTCAATATGTGAAATCTTTGTGATAAGAGCTTCTTTTGTTTCACTTTTGTTGTCTAAGTACTCTCACCCCAAGTTTAATTGCTGATAAAAAGGGAGAGAAGAAGTCGATTTATTATTGTTAAGATGCTACATAATGATTATTGCTGTTAGGATGATAATTATTTGACTAGAACTATACTGTTAATGAGAGTTGATCAATATACTGCTTATATGTGATACATGTTGTCTCATTTTCATTAACCCCATCTTTGAGTGATGACAAAAGGGGGAGAAGAAATGGGATGACAAAATGTGTGAAAATGTGAAATAGCAGTGGAATTCCTCATGCATGAATAGAAAATGTGTGAATTTTCTGAAAATCCATGCATATGTCAAGGGGGAGAAAGAATATTGACTGCAAGATGTGCTATGTGCTATGTGCTTGTTGTAAATGTGCTATGCATGTGTGCTATAAGTTGAAATGTGCTATGAATGTGTACTGTGAAACTAATTGGTTGCATTTGAAATTTAAAATGATTGTTTTCTGAGATTTTGAAAATGGTTAAGTTGGGATTGTGAAGTTTTTATCATGGTTCTTGACTTGACCTATGACTTTACATTACATCATGAAAACAATTAAATACATGAGCTTTGTGGTTTTGCAAAGATAAATTGAGTGCTATTGTAGCTATACATATTTGAGTACTTCTATAGTTCTTTTGAAAATGCAAAATCACCTTTTCAACTTGTTTCCAAAATTTGGACTTGAAATTCGGATGCAGACCAAAAATTCGGACGCATCAAGATCTTCTTGTCAAAAATGTCTTTTATGTTGTTCAAATTGTTTGAAAACTGTTTTAATCCTTCCTATCATATTTGAACAATCTTAGAAAAGCTTATTTTCAAAATAGAAGTTGTTATCTCACATATTTTATAGTTTGGAATTGAAAGCTCAAAATTCGGATGCATGATTTAAAAATTCGGATGCATGTTTCAAAAATTCGGATGCATGCATATTTTGTTGCCAAAACATGCTCTTTTGTTGTTCAAATTGATTCAAATATGTTTTATTCTCTTCCATTATGTTTGAACAACCTTAGGAAAGATTTATTTCACATTAAACATTCATTATATTGAATTTATTACAATTTGGACTTGGAATGTCAAAATTCGGATGCATGAGTTTAAAAATTCGGATGCATGTTTTAAAATTCGGATGCATCCATATTTTGTTGCCAAAATGTGCTCTATTGTTGTTCAAATTGATTCAAACTTGTTTTAATCTCTTCCACTATGTTTGAACAACCTTAGGAAAGCTTATTTTCAAAAATTGAAGCTTTCATTTCACTTATTTTACAATTCGGACTTGATATGTCAAAATTCGGATGCATAGCATCTCAAGTCCAAACTTGTTGAAAAGTGAGCACAATCTAAGGGGGAGTAATGTTAATCTTTTATGACCTTTAATACCTCTCTTAGAAGTTGTCGTAATGATTAAATGCTATATCTTCTATCCTAGTTGTTGGAAGGAAGGAGGCAAATAGAGGTTGGTTGGGTCATAGGCTCATATTGAGCCTTTTGTATGTCAATGTGCTAAATTGATTATTTTCTATCATTGACATTAATACTTCTTTGTACTACATTGTTTAAATCCATCACATTTTGCATCAAAGTTTGTCATCATCAAAAAGGGGGAGATTGTTAGCCCTAAGGGCAAATCATGTAGTTTTGATTAATGACAAATATTGATGAGGACTAATATGCATGTCATTTGTGTGATAGGATTGTTGGATTAAGAAGTATGAAGTCTCATTGCCTTGGAGCTAGCAATGCATGAACAACTCAAATATGTCAAAGTGATTAAAGATTGAAGAGTTTGTTCAAGATTAATGAAGGCTTTGAAGACATGAAGTGTAGGTGACATGTGGTTAATAGGTAAATATTGTAAACCCTACACTCTTAAGCCTTGGAATCTATGAGTTGCAATTGAGAGCACAAAACTTGATTTGAATGTTTTCAATGGTTTTGAACTTACCTAAATTATCAAGTTTTCATAAATGGTTTTGGCACATAAAAGGTCTTTAATGACTTATCTTTAAGGCTAGAATGTTTTCCAACTTGTTTGAATTGATTTGAACATGTTTTGACAAAGTTTGAAAAAATTCGGATGCAAGATTCGGACGCTAGATCCAAAAATTGATCAGTCCAAATTTTGTAGCAAAAGTTTGCTACTATTCTTCGAAGAAATTCGGAAGAAGATTCGGACGTAGCAGAAAAAAAAATTCGATCGTCCAATTTTGGCCTTCAAAGCATAGTCATCTGTTCTTCCCGGAGAAATTCGGAAGAAGATTCGGGACGCAGCGAGAAAAAAATTCGATCGTCCGAAAAAAATTCGGACGCATGAAAGTCGGTCGTCCGAATTTCTGAAAGTAGCAGTTAACTAGCCGTTTTATAGCTGTTTGAACTGATTTTTGAATTCTATAAAAGCCATAAAATCCAGATTTTTTTGTAGAACTTTGAACTTAACAAATCTTACATTATCCAACTTGTTTTACATCAAATTGAATTGAAAAGCTCTCAAATTGCCTTGTGCTCAAAGATTGAAATTCAAGATTCCAAAGGCAACAAAGTGTTAAGGTGAAACATTGTGTAATCATCTACCAACAAAGTGGTAACATCTTACACACTCTCTTTTCTTATTTTAATTCTGTTTTTCTACTAGCTCATTGCAAGGTTATCTTGTGACATAAAACCCTTTTGTGTTAGGGTGAGCCATAGACTAGATTAATCAAGGTTGTGGTGTAAAACCCGTTTGTGGGTGAGCCTTTGATTATATTGGTCTTTAGGTTGTCTTTAGATATAAAACCCTTGTGGAAGGGTGAACCTTGTTTGTATAATTACTAAAAGAGGTTGTGAGTGTAAAACCATTGTGTGGTGAGCCTCTTATGTAATTGTTGAATTTGAGCATATAGTGGATTGATTGAAATCCTTGAGTGTGGACTCAAGGTAGTGGATGTAGATCTTGGAGAGATCGAACCACTATAAATCGTGTGTTCATTTGTTTATAGCTTTACTTGTTTACTTACTTATGTTGTTCTTATTTGTTCTTAGTTGTTGATTGATTGGTTGTGAATTTATTGTTTGATCATCTTGTCTCAACCATTAAATCACATATAAACTTAGAGTTTGTAAATTTGAAGAAGAGCTTTTATTAAGGCAAAGGATTTGCAAAACAGGAAAAGATTTTGATAATTAGCCTAAGACCTAATTCACCCCCCTCTTAGGTCTTTCAAATTATTATAGTATTAATAATCATTTATATAAAAAAATATATATTAATTAAAAATATAATTAAATTTGAAATTCAACATCATGTGAGGTTTATTACTTATGTATATATCATTATTGTACATCAAATTTTAATTTATATTAACAAATTTTTATATATTTGTCCTAATTAAATTAATTATATTTTAATATTTTTATTATTTATGTAATTAGTTATTTGATTTACTTAGTTTATTCGATTGATTCAATCATTTTATTTGTTTCTCCTATTTATTTATATTTTAATTTAATTATTATTTATTTATTTGACAGTAATTTAATTTATATTTGTTATTATTTAATTATTTAAAGAAATTGCAAAGAATTTTATAAGATAAAAGATTTATTTTCTTACAAAAGTTAATATTAAGAAATATAAATTATTCGCTATTGAACATCTACTTTTATATTGTTGTATATGTTAATAGCAATTTCTTTATACATAAGGTTTTGTAAATATTCTATATAAATTTTTTGTGCCAGTAGACTATCCATGTTCAGTGAACAACTTGAAAAGTTATTGAACCACTGTCTAACCTTTCATACTCGCTATTCTTAATTCGTGTCTAGCATTATACACAGTCTTCGCCCTGCACCACCAAGCAACACAAACATATTTTATCCATACTTTTACAAAATTTAATAGTGGGTATATAAACGTACAAGTAAGGAGTATTAAATACTTGTTATTAGCATACATACCTAATAGCAGTTCTCGGGTTCTCCAATTTTAAATGATCTAAAATATGTTTGGGCTGAATATGACATTTGCTCTTATCCTCCGTGATCTTCAACTCCCGCTCTATCATCTGCGTATCGAGTGAATGACCGTGCCGAACTCCGAGCTCGTGATTGTGCTTGCCGCATATTATCGCAAGACTCCACGCTCCCTCGTAATGCTCTATCCTGAGGAACAGAAATACATTTTCGGTATCATCCGCCCCTCTCCCCTCTATGCTCAACAAATCCATTACCTGTTTCGTCGCTTTTTCTCGAACAAGTAATTATCAACACAATCCTCACCTATAATGGTGCCACCTTCGCATACTTTGCTAACTCTTCTTTACTCGAAAATATATCTTGTGTGTTCAAAAAATGACTTAGAGCCTCGACTTTACTCCTCCTTACTTAAAAATATATCTTGCGTGCTAAAAAAAGCGACATAGATCCTCGACTTTGTCCAGATCTAAAATTTCTTCAAATGAATCTAGTAACGATGACGAACCTTTACCATCCTTATAAAACGTTCGATTCAATCTCGCATTGCAACCCTTTCAGTGTTTATGCAGTGCATATATCATACTTGTTGAATGTGATTTACTCTATTACGTATATTTGTACTATTTTTTAACAAAAGAATACAATAACAACTACTTACGACACATAATGTACCGTAAACTATAATTACAAATTATAAAAAATATAATAATACAATTAAATAAG